>AP018155.1:15000-2415000 GCA_003052745.1 Caenorhabditis inopinata
GGCAGCTCACCACTAATATGAGAGAGAGAAGCGCGTCACATTACAAGAATCGGAAGACGGCAATGCAGGAGAACCGCGTTGCGCGCCACCACCTTTTCTTGACTTGTGATGCTTCGGAACTGGGACAAGATCGACTACCGACCGAACAAACGGTTGGATGTCAATGTTGTCCGACAAGCTCGGCGCCCAAAACTTCTTGTACAAGACAAGAAGGTGGACACACACGAGCAGTGAGTTAAACAACCCTGAACCAGACGTACCGACTGGAGACCCAGTCGGTGCTATGCGTTCGAAATTTCACCACTCTAAGCGTCTGCAATTCGTGGTAAGTAACGCAGCAAGCTGCGTTCTTCATCGATACTCGATGCAACCGATCCATCACTGAAGCTAGTACTTTTATTATCGAGACCTCGTAAGCAGTGTGTGCACCCGGGAGTACCGGGAAAATTTCCCGGGTAATTCCCGGGAGTTTTCCCGGGATAGTTGTTTTTTAAAAAATTAGGATAAAACTTGAGAAATTAGTTTTTTCTAAATTAATTAAATTCTTCATCGTTTTTTAAGTTTAGTGCTTGAGGAGCTCGTTATGGACAATCAAATCGCTTGGTTAACAATGACAAAATAATTTTTAAAATTGTTTTTATCAACAACAAAAAACAAAACAAATAAAGAAACTCAACAAAAATGTAAAACAATTATTGTGAGAAATAATCTTCTTCATCCTCCTCTTCTAGACCATTGGCGTTACAAATGTCCCAAGAAACATCCTCTTCCAGACGCATAATGTCCTCTTTTTCTAAATCTAGAATTTCTCTTTCTTTCTCCTCTCCGTTTTCGTCTTGATCCGATTCATCGTCAGAATCGGCATTTTCTTTTAGAGGAATAACTCTGAAGATCTGGGTATAACGGAAAACATGAGTTTTTTAAAACCTGTCTTTTCTTGCAATAGATGTTGTCAATAAAATGCTATTTAGAGTGTCCACACGAATTCGGTTTCGTTTTTTTTGACGAAAAACGTCGGAGCATTGTCTGAAATAAGTAGTTTGAATTTTGCACGTGTTTTATTCACTCACGAAAACAATCTTTCTGATACTGCTGCTGAAGCTGGCGAGGAGAGAAGTCTACGTGACATTTTCGCCAAGTTTGGCAAGTTTTCTTCCTGTGAAAACCAGAAAAAAAGTGGATCAGATTGCCAATTAGGTCTGTTCGATGACAATAAAATTTTGTATTTCATAATTTCATCTTCAACACCATCCGAATTCTTTTTAGCTTGTCGTTGAACAAGTCCCTGTAATCCACAAACTCGCTTAGCTGGAGATGGAGATGTGCCGCCAGTCTGATTCGTTTGTGAAATTTCGTTTGGAAAATATTTAGTTTTGAAATGTTTAGCAACTTCGTCCCATTTGTCGTCTTCTAGAAGATTTGGTAGAAAAGCAAATCGCGGATCCAATAATGTTGTGAAAAGAACATCAGCATTCGAAATATAGTCGGATACTCTAAAAAAAACATTTAATTTGTAAAGGTTCATACAAATACCTGTTTTTCAACACACGAGACAGTCTTCGAGAAAGTTGGGAACCCACAGACTCAGTGTCCTGAATAAGCGACACCATTGTAGGCACTACTTCAGAAAAATAGGAATCATCTTTCTCAAACTTCTTGATTGCTTCATGAATAGGTTCCAAAAGTGGCAGCAGCTCATTCAATAACTTGTGCTCCGGTCCGCGAGGTAGAAAATCTTGAATCTCGTCAATACATTTCAGTGAGTCATGCTAAATTGAACTCCTATTTTGACCGATTCTATGTATACTTACATGAACACTGACTGACTGGAACAAGATAAATAAGTAGGACCATCTTGTCTGAGGAATCGGTGAAGGGATTGGAATTTCATTGTTTTCCCTGAAAAAAAAAAAGTATTTTTTAAAAAAAGTTTTGCATACTTGTCAATTTTTTTACGAGCGGACTCGTTTCTGCTAAGGAAAGCTGCCATTGCTGTACACTTCCTTTTTAATACTTCTATCTTCTTCAATTTTCCAAAGTCTTGGAAACATAAGTTAAGAAGATGGCATGCACAGTGAGCGCTGGAAGTTAAAATAAGGCTCAATAAGAACATCCAATAAGGCATTTTATAAGCTCACAATGGAATTTTATGCATTTCTGCAAGTGAAACAAGATTCGATCCACCATCAGTCACTGTCATGGAGCATTTAGAAATTTTGAGTCTGATTCTATCGAGAATTCTAATGAGTGCAGTTGAAACAATTGACGTGTCTCCACTTTCAACCGGCTGAATTCCGCAAAACTGAAAAGTTTCTCGTTCTGAAGCTTTTTTTTTCTTTTAAAAAACTTACAATTAAGTGTCTTTTGAACATTCTATCAACAAACAAGACATGTAGGCTGTAGAATTTGTGTATGCCTGTAAAGTCACTGTATCCATCCGTAATGAGAGTAAAACTCTGAAAGTTTTTATTATTGTTGGTCACTGAACAAATACGAACCTCAATATTTTTCACTTTTCTAGATATACTATCTAGGTAATTTTCAACAGATTGAACCATCTTTCCTTTCAATGCCCGAGGCGATGGCACATTGAATTCCGGGTTTAGGCTTTTCACAAATTCCACAAACTCTGGGCATTCAGAGAAACGAAAGGAGACTCCACCGCAGCAAAAAGCTTTCACCAACAAAGACGCTGACACTTCTTGTGAATTGGTTGAAAAATCGGTATCCACACATTCAGATACATCAATATTCTTCAAATAGTCAGATAGATTATCAAATTAAATTAACTAACCATTGCTTTATTTCTCTCCAGCTCGGAAGCATGCTGAGATATAATATGTTTTTTCATAGCGGATGTTGAATTTGAATAAGAGCACGGCTTTTTGCATATATTACAGTTGATGTGGCTTTCGTTGGGATTTCCTGGGTCGTCGAAAAATTTCCAAACAAAGGAAGTTCGTTTTCTCATTATCACTGAATTTTTTAAGTTTTTGACATGGAAATACAAAACGAAATTTGAAAAAAGTATGAAAAATAAAAGTAAAAAATAAATGAGTAATATTCAAATAACTCAATCAGACAGTAAAACTGAGCAATGTGTGAACACTCCTTTACAGTAAGCAATACGTGAACACTCCTTTGAATTTGAATTTATTTATTCAGAATTAAAACAATATTGGGTGACAGTAGGATTAGATAGGTCCCTTCATTTTTTTTTTGCGGAATCCGGATTCCGGAAAAAATTTTTTTTTGCGAAATCCGGAAAACGGAAAAAAAATTTTTTTCGCGGAATCCGGAAAACGGAAAAATTTTTTTTGCGAAATCCGGAAAACGGAAAAAAAAATTTTTTCGCGGAATCCGGAAAACGGAAAAATTTTTTTTTTGCGAAATCCGGAAAACGGAAAAAATTTTTTTTTTGTTGATTCGATTTTATCGAATCGAATCGAATCGAATCGAATAGAATCGATTCAAGTCGATTCATTCGCGAAATCGAATCGATTCAAATCGATTTGCCCGTTCAACAAATCGAATCAAAGTTGATCGATTTTTGAATCGATACGACACACTAGTTGGGAGCATCAATAAGAAAAAAAAAACAAAAGAGAAAAAAAACCCGGGATTTTTCTAACACAGAAACGAAATAACTCGGAAAGAATATATCAATAAATACAAGAAAGAGAGAATGGGGTAAATAATTAATAAGGCATAAGAACTCAAATTTAATTAAATATGTCAGGATGGACTTATCAATAGTTTTAGAAACTTGTGAAGAGAGCAAATAAGTTGGGGTGTTAGCAAAAATAGCATTCCATATTGGCACAACAGTTGAGAAGAAATCATTCGATTTGGGGTTGACAACGATTAGGTTCATAGGCCGCTTAGTAGAAGTGGAAGGTCTCCTTTACTGTGAGCAATAGTTTTTTTCAAATTTCAGTTATAATTCAATTTCCCGGGAAAGTTCCGGATCTCCCGGGAATTACCCGGGAATTACCCGGGTAATTTTTCCCGGGTAATTCCCGGGAGATCCGGAACTTTCCCGGGAGTGTTACCGGGAATTACCCGGGTAATTACCCGGGAGAGTTTCCCGGGTGCACACACTGCTCGTAAGATCTCAACAACAACAACAACACTCTTCCCTCTTTTTCAAGGATAGGTTCGCACAGCGTCAAGCCAACCTGGCCAATCCAATTCGAATCCCATTGACCTGAATTCGATTGAGCATCTCTGGGAGGTCCTTGGCAGACGTTTGAAAGCCAGAAAAGCAAAAAAATGTACCGAAAAATTCGAGAAACTCAAGGAAGAATGGACCAAAATCCCACTTCAGATCCTGATGAACTTGATCGACTCGATGCCAAGAAGATGTGAGGCGGTTATCAAAGCTAAAGGTATGGCGACCAAGTATTAAGTTAATTTAATCATTTCGTATCATTTTCCCTGATTTTTAACTTGTCATTTTTGTTTTTTCTTTCCATGAATATCAAAAATCAAAATATCCATTTTTTCAATTTTTAACATTTTCTTCAAAAAAACTTTTTTTTGAGTAAATTTGTTCTTTTGTTATTCAAACTGATTTTTAAAGCGTTTTTCTAAATTCCTGAAACTTTGGGGTCAATCGGATCATCCGAAGTCGAGTTTCGGTAAAAATCACCCCGGTTCGTATAATTTTGCACGGTACTGTACATATTATCGGATTGCGAGTACGCGGTTTGTCGTATAGTGGCGGTGTTTGGGTCTCGTTAGGGGATATCGCGTTTTAACGCGCCAATTCAAAAATTGTAAGGAAGCGCACACACTGCGTTTGTGATTTCTTTTCGAAAATTGAAGCGAATATAGAAATTTTTTCTGTTTATATTTTGCTTCGAAAATCATGTTTTTTAAAATTAATTTTTATTTTATTTAATATTTATTTTAAAAAACATGATTTTCGAAAAATATAAATAGAAAAAATTAATTTTTATTTTATTTAATTTTTATTTTAAAAAACATGATTTTCGCAAAATATAAATAGAAAAAATTCCTATATTCGCCTCAATTTTCGAAAAGAAATCACAAACGCAGTGTGTGCGCTTCCTTACAAATTTTAAATTGGCGCGTTAAAACGCGCTATCCCCTAACGAGACCCAAACACCGCCACTATACGACAAACCACGTACTCGCAATCCGATAATATGTCCGCCAATTTACCAACAGTGTATGGCACTGAAATCAGTTAATTAATCAATTGCTGTTGCAGTTGTTGCAAAAATTCAAAAAAAATGAGGATGGGCGAAAAGGTGCGTTCGAACGGTAAAAATCTACATATTTTTACTGTCCATTTCAGTGGCCGAGATGTGAGTGCTTCTGAAGAAGTTGAATAGTTAATTACTTCAATAATTTAGCCATTTTTATTAAAATAACGGTGTACTACTATTTTGAATCTCAAAAATTATCCTTAAAAAATCTAATGTATGTCCAATTCGAAAAAACCTTAAAATCTGCCCAAATAAAATTATACATCCTAACAATACATAGCTGTATAACAACTGCCTAAATGTCTGCCTGCCTTTGTATTGTTATATTGTTAACAATATCACAATGAGCAAGAAAGTTAATTCTCTTGCTGTACAAACAATAAACAGTAAATTCTAATACATATATAAGAAATGTTCAACATGGTTTTGAATCTCAAAATTTTTCAAATTTATACTCTACTAACTTTGGAGCCTTCTTTAGCTTTGGAGCATCTTTAGAGCATCTGCTCATCTATTCAATCACTTATTCTATTCTAGTGAAAAAATAAATGCAATGTGTTCAACAGACTCACAATTTTTATTCAGTTCACTCGAATTCATATGAAAACGAAGAAAGGTTTGACTGATTGATACAACACAAAACGATGAAACTGAGAGGTTAGAAGTGACATTTCCACGAGTATAGAGTAGTGCAATTAGAAATTACTTAGATAAATAACTTTACATTTTTAAGAACAAATCAGGTCAGGAGAAAAAACTGTTAAAAAGCAGGAAGACTACGGTTGAAATGAATGAGCGAGTTGAGCAGTTACTTGCGGCCAAATCTGGAAAATAAATCAATAATTGATACGTTTTATTAGGAAATTAGAAAAAGGGGTATACTAATAATAATGCACGCTATTGAGTCAGGAGAGTCAGGTATGGAAAAATCGAATTAATGACACCGGTTACAGATTACAATCAGAACAACAAAATCATAAAAAAGGTATTACTCCGACTCTCAGCTGTGATTTATAATATATATATATAAATGAACAATATTCTCCTATTTTATGCACAATTTCAGTCAAGCTTGGAAAAGGAGCTTAAAGCAGTATGTTCTTCTAAAAAAAATGTGAAAATTCAAGACGGCATAGACTCTGCACAGTTCTGTGCAGATTTTCCATCACCATTTCTTTTACTGGTGATGAGTTCTTATTTAGTACTTACGGTTATAGACCCAACAAACAGACATAAAATTACCGTAATCGCTCAGCCCCATTGAGAGAATCCACCAAAGTATCAGTGTTGAATGCACGTTTGATCCTGGAAACATTGTTTGCTTTCTCTATTAAAAAACTTTTAGAACAATCTAACAACTTCTGATTCTCATGACCCTGTTTTTATATTCGAAGAAGAGAAACAAAAAAATCTTAAATTTTAACGTGCATTTGTATTTGTGGAATTGTTACTGTTTTCACGAGTCACAGATATGAGAGGATTTCATATTCCATATCCTTCATACTTCTTGATCTTTTTTCAATTCCACATTCCGTTTGTCAAAGAAATGTGGAATATGACAGTGACACTCTAAAATAGTGGTGTCGCTTTTTGTTTCGGAAATGAACTTGATTTTGTTGATAGAACTAACATAGTCAATGTGCCCACCCCTTGACGCACAGAGCATCACTAGTTTGTGCCTGCATGAACAGCGTTAGACAACGCAGTTTGCCCAAACTCTAACCCTCTGTCAAAGACAGAAATATGTAAGAGGACTGAGTCAAGACTAAGCATGTTGTGGAAAACGCTTCTCATTTCCTTTCAGAAACATCTGTTACTACCAGTGTAGTTTATAATGTATGAACTGTGATGGTAAAATGTTTTTTTTTCTGTGGTTTCTGTTTCTCATAAATGGTTTTACTACATCACATTAACCTAAATTTTGATCAAAGTGTCGGAAAAAAGCTAGCCTGTTTTGTTCAAACGCAATACAATAAATTACACTACAACTAACACACTCAGTTCCATAGCAGTTTCCTCCTTTAATAAACTTGCACAGGCGCGCAAGTTAACCTCTTTTAGCATCACGCGTACGGAATGATTCCGGCAAAACTCCTTTGAACGCATATTAATTTATTATTAACTTACTTACAAAGAATATGGATAGCGGTCTCCCGAATACACATATTGTTCTTCCGCAGCTGGAATACCAATGTTGCTGCAATTTTTATGTTTCTTGTCTTTTGTGAATTCATTTATTGCACTGATGACAATTCAAGACCTATTAAAAAATGACGTAATGAATGCCAAAAAAAGTAGTGAATAAGAGAAAAAGAACATGAAAAGAGCTCTAAGGGCACCAATAGAAACCATCTTTTTATTCACATTTCCGCTGGCTCGTTTGCGAGCTCTTTTTTGAATTGTAGAGACGGATTGTCGTGGAAACTCAAATAAATTAGGAAGTGATCCTTCGGAAAAATTTTTGGTAGTTGAAACTTTGAGAACAAATATGCTAAACTTTTGATGAATCATTAATACCCAGCCATCTCGAATTCCGGAAATTGTAAAACAAATTTAGAAAACGTGAAAGTTAATAACAACGACTACAAAGGATAAATAGTGTAGCATGCCATTATAAATTAAAAGTTCCAAGCATCGAATAAAATAAATGTCATAGAATAATAACACACCGCGAAAAAGACGAGTTTTTTAAATAGGATCGACAAATTAGCAAGATCTCCGAAATCGACCCGGCTGCTTAAAACGATCTGGTCTTCATTTTTAAATGTGTTAGCTTTTCCGCATGTACTATAAAAAGACCGGATTTCTCTAATTTGCGAGCTTATTAAGCATTAATTTTCAAAATGAAAAATATTATTCGCCGGCTTTAGGTGGCCCTTATCCGTTTCGGATAACCAATATTTAAATAGGTGCAGTTAGTCGAAGCTGGAATTAAAGCAATAAAACATACTTCTTCTCCCACAAATCAGGCTCTGAACGTTTTCCATATCGAAGCCGTCCAGCATTGTTGATAGCCGAAGCAAACGTGGATATGTCCGCTTTTTTCTCTAGTGGTAGGGATAGTACACTGAAAATGTCAAGTATGAAGTTTTTTGTACATTAAAAAAATAACACATCGTCTTGCAGTGTTATGAATTTCAATATCGTTGAATAATTATGAATGACCGTAACTTGGTATTATATATTTTCACATAAACTGAATAGAACTACTTCGTTCATTTCATTCAGTTTCATCACGTCACCCAAAATCTGAGGTAACTCCTGATTGGCTATAGTTTCATATTTTTCTTCCAGAAATCAATGAAATAAAATTTTGTTTTGATCAGCGAGATACGCTAACTGTATATGAACATTGAATATCAAAAACGTCAAAAAATAATTTAGTAATAACGCCAAAGTAATATTGAACATTGAATGTAAATTTGAAACAAGTTTCGACTAGATGTTTATAGGCGCAGTTCTGATCAAACATTTATTTGTCAATTAGTTATTCTTCGTAATATTTTTACAAATAATAAGAATAATACCTATCAGTTATCATCAACACCGTCAATATAAAAGGAACGAAAATCTTGATCATCATTTTTGGGGATAAAAGTGAGAGTGTGTTTGTATCGGATGCCGAAAACAGAATGAGATCAGTTTCCTTCCCATATTTCCGTGTGCTCATAAAGCACGCCAGGTGGGCGGGGCCTTATTGTAAGTGCTCAACGAAGAGAATGAGGCTTCTAAGCGGGTCGTTTCTCACGTCATACAAAATGAAATTCGGGCGGGAGAATTGGAGAACAATTGAGGAACGTTACTGTACTTTTATATACTATACTGTTTTATGACCGCTTTATGGGAGCTTCAGATAGGATTCTGGCTTGCTCGCGGTGTAATATAGGAATGAGCTAAATAAACTAATGAGCAATTTCAGTGTACATGAGGTTCCAATTGAATAAGAAATGCGTACTGAATTCTTGGTGGAAAACAAGGGAAAATATTAAATTACAGCATTTTACGTCAAATTTTTTATTAGTTATGAAATTGTCAGAATACGACATTTTTCATTAAAGAGAAAGCAACCGATGAGGAAAATAATGCGAAATTCTCCAATTTTCGAAAGGATAGAAAATTGAATACATGACATTTTGGGAAAATCCTCGGTGGAAAAATACTATATTCAGTTCGCTACGTTCCTCTGGGACTTCAATCGGCCCCCTGAGAAGAATTACGGGCATCATGGATCGACTTGTGTAAGAAGACATCTTGGAAAACACAATGAGACCCTGGGCACGGTCTAATGTGGGACGGGCGTTCGTTTTCCAACAGACACGAAGCACATCAAGGACTGGTTCCGACGCCGCCACGTAGATCTTCTGGTCAAATGAACTTATCTTTTTGCGTATTAGAAACCCCGTGAAAATCGAAATGGTCTATACGTATAGAAAAACAAGTAAAATCTGGAAATTCTATGTGACAATCAGTTAATTTTTTACTGAAGAAATGTGATCTTTCAGTTATTCTTGTCCATGAACACAAAGGGAAATTATTTAAATTCTTTCTTTAAAGGGAAATTGAGACAAGAAAGTAAAACAAACCAACAAAGATTAAGATGTTGGATAAATCTCGAAATTATTAAGGAAATGTAAATAGGAAGGTGTAACGAGCACTCTACTTATTGATTTTGAAAATATTAATTTTAATTATTTCCGCCTTTTGTGATGGTTGTAACCTGTTTGAGTGAACGTGATACTCGCCCAGTCGATTAATGATTCTAGATGTTCCATGACACGGTTCTGGAAAGTTTCAAGATAATTTTAAATCCTTTAAAATGCAATATCGACTTGAATCAAGGTTTTACTTTTTTAGAACATGCCTTCTTATAATTAAAAAAATATATATATCAGAAGGTTTCCACAGCTAAGGCGACTCGACCATCTATCTGGACCAGTTTGCCTCAAAATGCAAAAATCGATGAAGAAATATTATTGACTATATTTAGTATTAAGACATGGGTCTGAAATAAATGTCGCATGAAATTCACCTGATTGAAAAATATGAGTGCCAACGAAACGAAAAATGGTAAGGATAGCAGAGTTCCGATGCTGATGTCCACGTCATTGATTCTTGAACTTGATAAAGGTACACGGGCCACTTTCATAGCTTGATCAGCCACTACTCGGACAGTCTTCGCGGCGAAAGCTTGTGGAGGTCTCTCTGGTTCTACACGAATTGCATATTCTACACCATTACGTGGAAGATTCACAAGATAATGAAGGTGCTGTGGGGCAACTACACTGGCGACTTGAACGTGATCATTGTTGTTATTTGTGACAACAACCCTAACTGATAGAATCTCGGGAAGAGTATCAATTCCAATTTCTACAGCGATATCCGTCGTTTTCACAGCTTTTGTAGCCATGAAATCTAGACCTTTCACGTCTTCTGTAGTCATCGAGACAGTAAAATGCCTAGGGAAAGTGTGAGGAGCTGAAGAACTAACGGCATGCGATTTTGCATAAATCTGGTATTCGCAGTTTGGAAGAAGTGCACGAATACGGTACGTACCATCTTCATTGGTAACTGCTTCAGACTGATGAAAATCGCAACCCTCAGAGAGCGCCTCTATTGTCACATCTTTCAAATAATTCCCGGACATTTCCCTCATTTTTCCGTAAGCACTGAAAGATACTCGCTTTCCTTTGAGTACAATACTCTCGTGCTGCCCTTCTTTAATGATAATAGTAGTAGTCGATGGATTGAATTTGTACTCTTGAAGCATAGCACGGACAAAATACTCTCCTGGAGCCAGCGCAACAAAGTTTTTGTGTGCGGTTGCATCCAGAACATGATTGGAGCGATAATCGGAACCGGCTCCTTTTCCACCGACAAGAGAGAGTAGAACACCATCCAACGGCATATTCGTCAGCTCATCGACAACTTTTATGGAAAGTTGTGATAGCTTAATGGATTCAAAGTGTCCTGGAGACGTTGTAGTAAACTTGAATCCGTTTAAGGTTGCAGTTATTTCATAGTCATCAATACTTTTAACAGGGCCGATTCTAAAAAACATTCGCATATTTATAAAATTTAAAAAATCTTACTTAAAGCTTCCATCTCTGTTTGAAATCGTCTGAATAATAGCTTCATTATCAGTCTTCAACACGGCTTTCACAACAGCGTTCTCTACAGCAGGTTTTATTGATCCATTTAGGAAAATTCCACGAAACGACTTGAAGAAGACTGCATTATTCATGCATTTTCCGGTTACAGTGACGATTTTTGAAGTTGGTTCAAAAAGACGGAGTTTTGACGACGGAATAATGACCAGTTCTTCTCCGGCAGAAGCCAGTGGTTCATCGAAATGAAAATGCCCGTTTTCAGTAGCAGCCAGTTGAATATCACGTTCTCCAGCATTGGATTTTATTTTAATCAGGACTGTCGAGTTTTTGTCATTTTCCAAGTCGATTTCACCAGATAATTGAGCAGCGACTGCTTTCTCTTTATGAACTCCGTCAAATGGAACCGTCAATTTAAATTGTTGCTTTTCGAATTTATAACAGGACCCAAGGTGAATATCGTATATCCCGGATGTTGGGACGCAGATGGATATAATCTCTCCGCCTTTTGTACTAGTTTTTCCATTTAGTTGTTTTTGGTCCACATTGAACCATTCCTGTAAAAATGGTCTAAGTTGGAAACATTTTTGTTTTTAGAATACTGCTCAGAGAACTGAACTTTTAGACAGAAATACTATAATATTTTCCTCTAACTTGAAGAATAACTGCGGTAACCTATTTTGAAATTCTAGCATTATCATTGTCGTATGAATGTTTAGGGTATAAATCTAATTTATGTGAATGCACAGTTTAACAGCTTGAAAGATCATGAATTCAATTCGGTTATGACATTAAAAAGAATTAACTTTGCATTTTATTGCACACATTAATTACCGACATAACCCTATCAGACAATTTATTTAAAAGTCAAAGATCATCGAGTTGTCTAAAATTAATAATTTTTGATGATTACAACCAAATTTCTTGACAATTGAGATTTTAAAGATAAAACTAATTCTAGAAATATTTGAAATTAGTATTATTTCCACATTTATAAGCTTTCCTCTTCAAAATAATACAAATTTTTAATTTAATGCTTCCACGAAAGACGAAACAAGTCGTTCGTCTTTCGTAAAATCCTTTCGCCTCGTCTTCGTTCGTCTTTCAGTTCGTCTTGCGTTCGTCTTACGTCGTCAATTAAAACATATGTGTAACAGCACAATGTCTATCTTTGCGTCAGACGAATTCTAGACGATTACGGAGACGGGACGAGACGGTCTTATTTCGTCTTTCTTGGAAGCCTTATTTTAAATACAAATATCTTATATCGTAATCTCCTTTTAAAATCACAAGAAGCTATTTTTTCAGTGGTACTTATCATAGTTACTTGAAATCTACTTATTATTAAGCGAATAGTTCCGTCTGTGTTTCCGTCAGTCTGTCCAGGACGTTTTTTTTTTGAATAACTTAAAAGAACGTGAGTCTTTTACTTTGATATGCGGGATAGTCATGGACACCTGAGCGTTTCGCAACCATATCTTTAGGAGGTCGCTGGGTACTTGGGATACGGTAGAACTATTATCGAAGTAAAAAAGTTCCGACATTTTTTCGAGCCCGCGAAAATCGGGATTTGAATTTAGAGGCTCCGCCCATTTCATCAGCGCATTTGCCATGCGCGATATATTTTTATCAGAAGAAACGAAAAAAAAATAAATGACGCAAATTGATATATTTAAACATTCGAAGAAACGTGTAAAAAAATTCACGATTTATACAATTTCATTCTTTTAATCCAGTTTAATTCTGAAAATTCAGAAGAAAAAATAAGAAGCCTCTAAATTCAAATCCCGATTTCGCGGGCTCGAAAAAAATGTCGGAACTTTTTTACGGCGATAATATCCACACGAAATATGCAAAACTGTCTTAACAACGATATAAACATTCAATCTGGATGTCCGTGCAACGGATGTCAAAAATCAGCTTCATATGTGCAAAACTGCAATTTTAATAGACATTGTTTTTCAAAGTTTTTCAGAAATTCCAAAATGTTCCAGATAGTGCGGCATAGCCGCGGAATTTTCACTGGTGTATATTACTTACGATATCGGCTGGATGAGATATTTCGATTTGAGCTGCAAATCCGCTCTGTTTGAAATGTATTGTTGGCTGAACCTTGCTCTGTTCAACAGTCAAGGTCATTTCTGATTTTTCCCAGCATCCTTTTCCATTATCATCCAAGCGTGCATTATAGGTTCCAGGCCCAATGTTTTCGAAGACAAAAATATCTGTTCCCTTGACGCTTCGTACCAATGTCTGACCAGGTAAATAAAGAGAAACAGTAGAAGATGGGCAGGCTCCAATGCAAGACACATGAACATTTGCATTGGTTTTAAAATGGGTAAACCGCAAGTTTGTAACAGCATGTTTCAAAACATCCGTTTCAAGAATTCGAGGGGTCAGGGTAGAAGTTTTATCAGTTGGTTCCACAGTGAAAAGTCCAGGACTCACTGGTTGACAAAAAGATCCATCAGCTTTGGGAGAAATTTCAAGAGAGCGTTTATCGTCTTTACGGGTGATTGTCAATTTTTCGAGCTTTCCATGCTCTCCTTTTTCAACTTGCCCGCAAATATCGAATTTCTGTACTTTTATATCTTCAATTTCCAGGTCCGGAAACTGCAAGTTCGGTACAACAGAGTTAAATAGTGTATTCGGAGCAGTAGCCGTAATAGTTGTGCGTTCATTTTCTTTGATATTCTCTATGATCACGTATCCTTGGGAATCAGTTTTACCATTTAGTTGCCCATTTACAAGAATTTCAATGTCGGGAAGTGGCAATTCTTTAGCTACAACACGTACTCGTCCATTAGCAGATTGCGCAATGAACTTAGCCTGAAGAGAATACACATATTTGTACTGGATACATACTAATTTTTAAAATGTTTTACTTTACCTCACTAGATGCTCGAGAAATTACTACTTTCAGTGCTTTCGGAGAGAAATTGATGGAAGTAGCGCCAATTTCATATGTTGAGGTTAAATAGTATTCCCCTGAAGGTACACAAGCCACCGATAGCATTCCTCGCGAATCCGTTTTTCCGATTGAGCATTTGACATTGTGAGTACTTGGCACACTGAATACGCCTTCGCTAGTTTCACATTTGGTATTTGGAAGCTGAAGGTATAGATAAAATTGTTATGGAGCACACAAATTTTCCACGATTTATAATCAGCATTTTTTCATTATTTAGTTTGTTTTTAATATTTTATTAAAGTGTATCTAAAGGCACTGAAATGAGAAACTTTCTTCGTTTCTTCATTGCTTGAAAAATTGAGGAATCTAAATTTTGGCACAATTTTCGACGTAGCTTAGCGTCCGTCAAAAATGTGCTATTACTTTTTTCTATTTTTGGCACACATTTACCGAGGCGAGCTGTGCCAATATATCGTTAAAATGCCTAATGTGCTGAAACGTTGCTGATTCCAATTTTTGCAAACTCTTACTCTACGGCAAAAACTTCGAGAAGTTGAAGAAAGTTTACCAATTTTGCAACTTACTGGAAAAAGGATAGTTTTTATACTAGTTTTTACCAGTTACTTACATCGATGAAAGAAGTTGCATAAAGAGTCAGAACAGCATCGATAAACGGATTTGTACCCAATGTTTCTGTGTGAATATTCAACTGATATCCAGAAATTTTAAAATTGGGAGTAACAAGAACAGGCGCGTTCTTGACATCTACTGCAGCCTTTCTTTTAGAAATGCACTCAAAAGCATCAGCTCCGGTGAAAACCTCGTATCTTCCTGGTGGAGCTTTCATTTCGTATTTTCCATTTTTTTCGGTTTTCGTTTCAGCGACTTGCTTTCCATTTTCAGTGAGAATAAGAGAAAGACCAGCAGGTGCTCCATCTACAATCCCGCTAACGGAAAAGCCAGTTAGCTCGAAAACGATATCCTCATTTCGGGAACAAGCGTCGGTTTGACCATCAATCTTAATTTCAACTGTGTCTGGTTCTAAAAAAGCAATCTTTAAAGGAAAAATAAGAATATATTTACCAAAATAATATCCAGCTGGAGCAGATACCTTCAGTGTATATACTCCTTTATTGTAGACAGGTATCATAAAATATCCATTCGAAGAATTAACCTCTTCCTCGTGTTTTAAATGCCCCTCCAAGTTCAATAATCTAACCTGAAGAATTGAAAAATTGGCACACACCTGTACTTTATAAAAATTACTTTTAATTCAGAAAAATCGATTTGTGCTTTAGATTTAACAGATCCAGTACAGCTGTAGACATTGGCAAAAGCCCAGTGAAACAATAGTAATAGTATAGCAATAGGTAAATAACCCATAATCTGAAAATTTGTTTTTGTGATTAAATACAGAGACTTCAGAAAAAACTATGATGAACATAGTGGTATAGTTTTAAATGCTTTAGATAGCAAGCACTGAGAGGAATAAGATTAGAGTTTTTATCGCGGAGATTAAGGAAAGAAAGTTATTGGCGACATACGTGGTTGTGCACAATACACGGGGCGGATATCCCGTGCATTGTGCACCACCACGTAATACGTTTACTATTTTAGCAGAAAGCATCGAATAAATATTATCGACTCAACGATTTCTGCCAGTGCAACGATATAAGATATCGAGAAGAAATGACTTTCTTTATTGGGCAGTCTCAGTACTTAACCTCTTTGTAAAACAGCGATCTCAAAATGAAATACACTTGTCGAAAGACAGTTCTTCCAAAATTTCCTCAAACTCCCTTCCTTTTTCGACGATTTTCGCAGTAGAATTGTTTTAACGCAACCGAGCACAACAAAGGATTAAAAAAAAACAAGTTCATAAAAAGTAGTTTTATATCTCCAACACGCACAAGTGAACTCGACAGACGCTTAAGTAATTCCGTTTAAAACAATTTTTAAAAAATGGTCGTGGAGCGCCTGTTGTTGGTTACTAGTAGGAAAAAATATAAAATCAAAGCAATGACGTAAGAATCAGAAGAATGTGCAAGATTCACAATGCAGGTCCGCAAAGAAATATGTTTTTACACGCAAGTTTATATGACGTTTATCAATATGGTTAAAAAATTTTACATTCAATGGTCAGCTAAGTCCGCAGCGGTGTAATGCGGACTTGTGTACCGAAACCTCAGAAAAATAAATGTTATAATTTAAAGGATGAATAATTGAAGACCTGCTACGAAAGAGAAAATAAATTGTTCTCGTTTTCGTAAAAAGAGCATTTTTTAAATAAACCTTTAATTAACGGATAAACCAATTCTGACGCCTTCGTCAAAATTAATCTTTTTTAACTAGTGATCGTTTTTTCTTGATTAGAAAAAGAAAAAAATAATTAATGAATAAACGAAAAGTTAATCGAACTGGCAGATTCATGGTAAAAATAGATATGACGTAATAAGAAACATTTTTTCCAAGGTTTAATCAAGTGATAGCAAAAAAAAAAACTGCCTCACTAGGGAAGGTTGTTAACCTACCATGTAGTTTCCATACCAGACCTATTTGAATCGATAGATTAGAACACACTGATAAAGAATCCGTTTTCAGATTTTGCTGAACGCTTCAGCGAACCGAGTTATTTCGATCTGAAATTTCAGCCTTCCATAGGCTTCAACTATCAAATTGAAAGACAGCTGATGAAACCGGGCGAAAATTTGAATAATCAACATTTTCAGTAAATATTGCATTAAAAATACAGAACTTTAAAATAGACAAGGGGCGAAAACGTGCCAAAGGCTTCCATTCGAGCATTTGTTGTCTTTTTCTTCGTCTTGAATTCGTCTTAGGTGGAGATATACATAGCGCTGGTACACATAAATTTCAATTGACGAGCAAATTGTTTTTTATTTACGCGCATAACGCATTTTATTTGACGCACAAAACACATTGTTTCTCTGCCAAGTGAGAGAAAATAAGAGTTTTTACTCAAAAAAAACCACAAAAAATTTGAATAATTGGTGATTTTATTATGAAAAAGAAATAAAAACATCAGAAAAACAACAGAAACACTTTTTTTTAAAGAACAAAAATAAAGAGAAAACAACTATTTGTAGTCATTCTTACTTACTCTGTGATGTCTCTGTTTTATACATTGTTTTATACATTTGAATGACTACAAATACAAATACAAAGTTGTATTTGTAGTCATTCAAATGTATAAATTTAACCATCAGCATTTCAATAAATTCCGGATCCATCGATGGTCTGTCACATCGGAAGACTCTCTTTAATGCCGAAAAGGCTCTTTCACAGATTAATTCCGAAGAAATAACGCAGTAGACTTGACCTGCGAATTCTGCGGCAGTCTTGGAAATCTTCCTTTGTGTTTCTCCCAAAAAAGTATCGGATGTATTGTTTCAGTTGGCTTTCTTTTCTTCTCAGCTGGCGCATCATAAAAATCGTTGAAATGTTGTAACGGGATTTTCATACCAGATTCATCTACTTTGACTTTTTCTATAGCTTTTTTGAGACAGGACCTAGGCTATAAAAGATGTTTCGTTGTACTTTTTTCTAAATAATTTTTGAAATAATAATTGAAGTATAGAAGCGTGCGCATTCCTGGGCACAGAATTAAAACAAGATGATGAGTCTCCGAAATCGTTTGAATAGTATAATGGAACAATGATTCAATAGCTGACTTGCACAAGACATTCTGGGTCTAAAATGTTTTTAATACTAGAATATATCACTATAATCTTACATAATTTGGAGTCGTTCTTGTTTCATCTTGTATGTGAATTATTTTCCTGCGTAATTTGAACAGTCGGGGAGCAACATCGTAGAGACGCATATCCGTTTTTTCAAACAAACTTAAACAAACAATAACTTTCTAAATGGTTGAAATAAACACCTGATTTCATAATGTATTCGACCATTGTTTTCCGTATTTGACCCAACTGATATGGTAAACGTTTTGGTGTGGTTGACTCTGCTCCTTTTACACAATTTCCTTTTTATGCGCACTTGAAAAAAATATTTTTTCTATTATAATTTTTTTTTCATTACGTTCTGTGACCTCCATGCGACGAACTCAACATTTTGAAGCATTTCAAACTTCGAATTTGATTGATTCTTGCTTTTGTAGAATTATCGACAATTTCGTTGAACTCTTCGGAGACTTTTACCTGCAAAATGTGGTTCTAATGCACAGAAAATTACTAAAATCTGTTCAATGCCTCATAATATTGCTCAGAATCTGAAGCAGTTTAAAATTCTTCTAGCTTTGTTTTTCTATTCCTTGTCGAAGAGGAAGCAGCGGTTGAACTCGTAGGAAAATCGACATTTCTGTCGATTTGCTCATTGTAATTTTCGTCGTGGGAGTCCATTATCTGTCAAAAATGTGAAATGTACTTTTTTAATCAAAAATACGGAAAAGACCATTGTTTTCCGTATTTTTGATCTCGAGGAATCCATTCTTGTATCAGTTTTGCCCATCTTCCGTCAGTTCTTCGCATAATGTGTCCGGCCGATCCTAATTTTTTCTTTTTGATGTATTTGAGTGGGTCCGTGACTTGGGAGATTTTTCGGATGTCTTCGCGGTGTCGTTGGCGTTGTTCCGTGAGGGTCATTCCAATTAATCTTCTTTCTAGTGATGCATGCGTCACACGGAGTCTTTCAGCGAGATTCTGTGTAAAGGTCCACGTTTCAGATCCATATGTGAGCGCGGGAAGAACGATGGTGTCGAAAAATTCAGCTCGAATTCGGGGACAGGTGAGAGCGTCGGTGGTGTGTTTGATGTTGTTGAACGCGGCTCAGGCTGCCCGTCTTCTTCTGTGGAGTTCTGGTTCTAGCTCATTTCGCGTGTTGAGTAGCCTGCCAAGGTAGACATACTCGTCCACGTCTTCGATTGTTGTGATGGTTGCGTTGTTACTGATAATCACCGGATGTGTGGTGGCGTACGTGTTTCTCAACACTTTGGTTTTGTTAGTATTGATTTGAAGGCCTACTTTTTTGCACCTTTCTGTGAACTTTTGGATCATCTTGCTGGCAGTTCTTGGGTCGTTTGCGACAAGAATGATGTCGTCTGCGAATCTCAAATGGTTGAGATTTCTGCCATTGATCCTTATTCCAGGCACGTGAGCGTAGTCATCGTCGTGTCCTTTCAGGTGGTTCCAAGACAATTGTCCGAGGACAAGCTCAAGACAAGCTGAGAAGAGATTTGGTGATATTGGATCACCTTGACGTACACCTCTTGTGGTGGGTACCTCAACTTGTCTATGGAATGGTGTGAAGGTGGTTGTGCAGTTTGTATAGCACTCTTTGAGCAGGTTTATATAGTCTGTTTCTACTCTTTGTGCTCGAAGGCTTTCCCAAATCACTTTTTGTTCCACACTGTCAAATGCCTTGTGGAAGTCAATGAAGACAAGTGTGAGCGGGATATGGTACTCGCGGCCAACCTCGAGCAAGCGTTGTACTGAGTGTATGTGGTCGATCGTTGAGAATGGTCGACGGAATCCTGCTAGCTCGACAGGCTGGGCTTCTTCTAGTGTTTTTCGTACTCTATTTAATAGACATTTTGAGAATGTCTTATAGAGTACTGATAGAAGGCAGATAGGCCTATAATTCTCCAAATTTCCCCTGTCTCCTTTTTTGAAGATCAGAGTAGTGTTAGAATTTTTCCATTTCAATGGAACTTTTCCGCTTTCTAAATACTTCGAGAATCGTCGTGCGATCAGGCTAATGACATTGTCATGACAGCTCTTGAGAAAATCTGCCGTGATTTTGTCATCACCTGCTGCCTTCCCGTTTGGGAATGAATTGAGGGCAGTTCGCACTTCTTCTGGGAGGAACGGTGGTGCTGGTGGTGGTGTTTCCGTTCTGATGGGGGTGTTGGTTGGTGTGGGAGAAGGGAAGTGGCTGCTGAATAGTTTCGAATAGAACTTCTGAATCTCCTGTTCCATCTTTGTCCTAGAAGTGATTCTTTCGCCGCTCGCTGGAGACTTAAGGCAAGGTATTTGAGATTTATACTCTGTGATGTCTCTCGCTACCTTCTTAAGACTCCTTCGTTGATTAGCGGCATTCAGTAGGCGGGTTCTGGCGAATTCTTCATGGTCTTTCTCGACGGCTTCTCGGCATTCTTGAGACAGTGACTTGAAGTTTGGGTCTGATCTGTCTGTGAAACGCCGTTTGGTTAGAAGCTGACGAGTTGCTTCCGAGATTCTTCTGTGTACGTGGTTGGATAGCCTTGTTATTGCTTTGTCTTGTAGATCCTTCAGTATTTCGATTAGATTTTGATAATCTTGATCAATGTCCGTATTTGAATCTATTGTGACTGTGGCACTGAGCGTGTGCGCAGTGTTCGGGTCCAACTCTCTCTTTGGAAGCTTTCTTCGCTTGACCTGCTCGTATCTTGCGATGTTGGTGTTGAAGTGCAGGTGGCTGCGAAGTAGACGGTGGTCACTACCATTTGTGAATGATGGAAGCACCGACACATCTGTCACAAATTTTCCATTTCCCAGTATATGGTCGATTTCATGTTTGTGCTTCTGGTCGGGGTTGATGTGTGTCCATCGTCTATGCATTGGCTTTTTGAATTGCGAGTTCATGTGCCATAGACGATTTGATTCACAAAAGGTAGCTAATAATTCGCCACTTTCGTTTCTTGGTTCCATTGAATTCGTGCCAATGTATCGTTCCGTGTCTTTCCTTGTACCCAATCTAGCGTTAAAGTCGCCTATGATGAGCTTGTACCTGCTACGGCAGGTTAGATAGGCGTCTTGAAGGCTGTCATAGAAGTCAGCGAGTTCCTCTGGATCGGTATCAGCGACAGGTGCGTACACCTGGAAGATGGTACAGCTGAGTTTCCTTCCTACTTGTAGAGTAAGGTAGCCGATCCTATGGTTGAGGAACTTGACTTCTATGATTTTGGGGGGGAGGGTGCTCTTAACGATAAAGCCGATCCCTCCTGACACGGAACTACTGTTCCGAGATCCTAAGAAAACTCCGGTCCCGTCTCGATGGGTTTTGTGCTCTTCTGCTTCTCGTTTTGTTTCTGATAGTCCGATGATATTGTACTTTATTCTTTTTGTTTCTTCGAGAAGCTCTGCTAGTCTGTTGTCGGATGCGACAGACCTGCAGTTGAAGGTGCACACTCTTAAATCGATTCTTCTTGTTTTGGTCCGTGCTTTCTTTTTTTCCTTTTCCTTTGCTTCGCACTCTATAAAAAGGTGACTTTTCATCTGTTCAATAAATTGGTTTACCTTGAAAACCGAGCCTGCCTTTCAACAACAACATAATTTTTTAAATGTCATAACCGAATTGAATTCAAGATCTTGTATTCATCTGTTGTACCGTCTGTCTGTCTGGACGTTCTTTTGAATAACTCTAAAGAACATGGACCTTTTACTTTGATATGCGGGATGTAGTCATAGACACCTGAGCTCTTCGCAACCATAACTTTACATAGAAGGTCGCTGGGTACTTGGGATACTGTAGAACTATAAACAAAATCAACAAAAATGTCTTAACAACGATCAATCAAAATTCTGCTGATATAAATAGCAATCTGGATGTCCGTGTATCTCATGTAAAAAATCAGCTTCGTATGTTCAAATCTACGACTTCAATAGATGTTGTTTTCAAAAGCTTCTAAAACATTTTAGAAAGTTCCAGAAAGTTTTAGAACACTCCAAAACATTTCAGATTTTTAAATATTGTTTAAATAACCAAATGGCAGCGTAAACCGTTTTGTCCATATTATCTGTGCTGATATGAAGAGGAAATTATCAGAGTAATATAATGCAAGCAAATAAAGAATTGTGAAACTTCTTTCTCTTTTTATTTTCTTATGCGTTTATAAATTTTTAATAATCTAATTTCAAATTTTTTCAGTTTATTGTTGAAAGAAATGACAGAAAATCAAAGTTTTGAGCAAGACGAGTTCAATATAAATTTAGCAGCACCAACTGGCAAGGTAAGAAATTATTCGTGTTGACAAAATAACATTTTTAGCATAAAAATGTAATTTTCCAGAAAAATGAAGAAGCAGCTCAAAATCCAAATCAAGGAAGTGGAAGAAAACGATCAGTGGAAATTGGCACTTCTACAGCACAGATTATTATTGAGTAATACAATATTGAAGCTATTGCTTTAAAGACTACTGTGCCCTTCAAAAGTATAGACACCCCCTCAATTTTGGCTGTTCTGAATTTTCTGGGCGGAATGAAAAAAATCGGCTAATGCAGTTCGATCAGGCGGGTGAAAAAACCTACAGTTAAAAAATTTCAATCGAATCCGATATTCGGCACTTGGTCTATTGCCGATTAATCAAAAATCGGCGCCTTCAAAAGTATAGACAGTTTTTGGAATTGTTACTCTGGTGGCCGAAAATGGGTACAAAAGCCAACTTTTTTCTTTATTTTTGTTTCATTATTATTTTTTTCTTCCAATGTACCAAATAGTTCTCAATTATCCGCCGCCGAACAAGCTCAAATCGATGTTCTGATCGCTAGAAGAATATCAAGATCTTCGATCGACCGTCAGTTAGGAAGGAATCTTAAAACTGTTTCCATCTATGTTTGCAATCCAACTTCTGGTCCTGCTCCACGTTTCTGATGACCGAAGAAATTGTCAAGTCACGAACACCGCGCCATTCAACTCATTGTGTCCAACTCCACCAAAGAATAAAGACTGATCTTCGGCTTTCGGTGTTGAAAAACACTGTTCTCCGATCCATTCACTCTTCTGGGAACATGATCCACGAAGCCATGAAGTCGGTACCAAGACTGAAACCCGAGTACAATGCGAAAAGACGCCAGTTCGCTCGCAGCAGCATATCTACGAATTCGAAGAAGTTGCATTAAGCTCGATGGCTAGCAAGCCATATTTAATAAAGAAAAACGGACAAAGTTCGCTTCAGATTATCTTCTCTGATGAAAAAAAGTTCAACTTAGATGGCCCTGATGGTTGGAATCACTACAGGAGAGACTTGAAGAAAGAGCAAAGAATCTTTTCAAAGAGAAGCTCGGTCATTCAGTGGGGAGCTTTCACCGCAACGAGGAAGTTTCCACTTGGTCTTCATTTCAAATCGGATGAATGTCGTGGCTTATCAGCAAGTACTCTGGACCAGTTTGGTATAATTCATAAACCGTCGTCGTCGTTCCAGACTTGTTTTCCAACAAGACAATGCTCCTGTCATGCTTCCAACTCCGCCTTGAACTGGCAATCATGATCACTGGATGTCAATCCCATCGAAAATCTCTGGGCCATCCTTGAAAGAGCAGTTTACGCGAATGCGCCCTAATACAACTCCGTTCAGAGTTTGAAAGAAGCCATCGAAAGAGAATGGGATAATATCAGCTCCAAACACTTTCAGAAGCATCGGATTCGATTGAAATTCTTCACCCATAGGTTTTCTTACACGCCTGATCGAACTGCATCAACCGATTTTTTTCATTTCGCACAGAAAATTCAGAACAGCCAAAGTCGAGGTGGTGTCTATACTTTTGAAGGGCACTGTATTTTAAAAATGAAGAAGTTAGTGAAAAAAATGAATCGTGTAGTACCAAAATTGGTAAAATTCGGTACGAAATCAGTAAAATAGTTACTAGTTTTCCCTTCTGTGGCGGTGTGAGATGGATCATATGCGATCTTATTCCCAAGTCAATGAGCACTCCTAGGAACTGAAAATTTACAGAAGAAGCAGAATGAGAGATCTTTGATCTTATTTCTTTTTGTAGCTTGTCGAAATCGTTGTTTCGATAATTTCAATTTTTTATTCGTGGGAGATCTGGAAATCATTTTAATTGAAGGTGTCTGCATGAGGAATACGGTGTTTTGAAATTCGAGAACAGAAAACAGTAATTTGACCCAAATTTTCTTAGAAAAAATCTTTGGTTTAAGCGATTTTTTAACGTATTCGTTTTTATTTTGTGAACTTACGCCGTCTATCGTTACTCCAATGCTGAAACCGTCTACCAAAGTAACGAGACTATCTAGAATTATCACTGGTAACAAGGGTTTTCGAACGCTTCTGAAATGCGTTGGTTACTTTAAAATAAAGGTTTAATAACCCAAGTTTGAGGTACGAGATTCAACATATCTGATGCTTCTCAATTCCAATTATTCTCTCACAAACTACTTGCTACCTGGGGAGTGATGTAGCGAAACTCGATTTTTAATTGTGCTAGAAAATGTGTTAAGGTATGGATAATCATCAATCATATGGATGAGGAAAAGATGCTCATCCATAAGATGGATAATCATCTTTTTCACGACTCTCGTTCAGTTTTTTCGTCGTCTGATGTTTACCGACATTTTGAAAAATAATTACTAGTGATCTGCCGTTATATGTGACGCAAGAGCCAATCATTCGAGAAGTTCCACTGTTAGCTTCTAGATTCTGTGATCGATAAAGACAATTTTCCTCATTTAGTTCCTGTAAATTGTATAATTGACTTGAACCTTTCATCTTGTGTCAGATATATAATCTGATGTTCCGATGTTCGACGGTTCCATCGATTGGGCTTGGCCAATTTTCAGGATTTTCTTCTGAAAAACCTGAACCGTTGCACCATAACGTGTTGTTCTGAATCTACGTGGCACTTAGGGCACATGCAACTATGTCAGCCTTGTTGGTCCATTTCTATTATGACGGATTGAAAAACACAAGAAGCTAGTTGATTCTTCATAATTGAGACGTACTCGGCTTTCTCTTTTCAGAGTCGGTATGAGATTTTGCAATATCCATAATACGACGTGAAAATTCTCAGCGGCTTTTGTTGCCGATGCATATTAATGTTACCTCAATACCTAAACCGTTCCGGTGTAACTTCGATGCGACTTCAAATTTTGAAATTATAAAATGATTCATTTTGTTTACCATCGTCACAGTCTGTGTGTCATGCGGCTTGACACTGGCATCAATCGAAGAATACTCGCAAAAAAAGTGAAATATACGGCGGGATTTAAACGTGTTGATGTGGGTTTTGTATGAATTTCCTTGTCGGAAGTGTAAGAGAAACGAGTGCATAGTTTCACTGATGACGAAGAAACGGAACGGCTATTATTTTTGGGATATTTTATGGGCAAATTCTGGTAGCCCAAAATTATATAGCCGAAAGGTTACAAGGATTGATCTCTTGAGGAGAAAACTGCCAACATACAAATGGCTTCAAGGTAACATCCAGTACATTTAGAAGTGAACCACCTATAACGAACCGAGATTGTTGGAGTTCAATGTGCGATGTTTTCGGAACTAGACAGTCAGCCTACATTGCTCACCTTCGACCGATCAGTGTATATCTTCTTCGATGCCAAGAAGCATTAAAAATATTTCAATATGAATTAGAGAGAGATCTTAAAACAAAACAATCAAGTATGGCAACATATCGGCATGTTATGGATTGTGTTATTGAAATAAATCATGTTTCAAGTGAGGTTTATCAATCATTTTTCAATCGGCCATATTTTCTTTTGCAGTGCACCGTGACTTAAACATTCCACCAGAAGAACATAAGATGTTGCGCTCAGTTGTTTATGAATTGATACTGTTGGCTAGAATCATCGAGGAAATTTCAATTCAGTCGTCAGAAAAGCCTAGGAGCCAAGCAAATTCTTATCGAAAACTGACAATTTCTGCACAGGTTGTGCACGGGTATTTGTTTTTTTTTAATTTATATTTTCAGATCGTGAATACAAGCACAGAAGATGCTAAAACACGTAATATTGCCTCTGAAGAAAACCTTTCGGCAGTAGACGTCGGATCTCTCAAAGATAACATTTCTAAAGTATTCGACATGTTAGAGAGTATGCTAAAGTATATTGATAAGAAAACGGAGAGGCGATGGTGGCTTCGAGACGTAATCAATTTCACTCAGGCAGCTGTGAAAGTTGCACTTTTCATAAGTGCAGCTATTTCAGTAGCCTATCATGAAAATCAACTGGCACCGATTATAACATTGGTCATTACTATCATTCAGGTAATATAACATTAGCAACATAAGTGTTAAAATATCATTGAACTGAAACCCATATTTCAGCTTGAAAAATTAAGGAAATTTGTTTTTAATGAAATATTTATTACAGGATGGCTTTTAATTACGGAGATAACTTTCAGATGTAATAACTCGTGAAGTAGAAATGGAGCTGAAAATCAAAAGTGAATTTATTTGTATGCAAAAATTTTCATTATGAAAACATTTATTCAAATCGGCCTCCTTTGGCGTCGATGACATCCTGAAGACGACATGAGAATGCACGGAGAAAGTCCCATTCCTTGAGAACCGTCTTCTTCAAATCTGCCACTCTTGAATGTGGTCTTCCCCATTTTTTTTGCAACACTTCCAAATGGAATAAACGAGAAAGTTCAGATCGGGCGAAGATCCTTCCTGATGAACGCGGAGATGTTGTTTCTCTACCACTTGTGATTGAGTTTGGCCTTGTGAATGGGTGCGCCGTTCTACTGATAAATCAAATGTTGCTTTTCGAAGTTTGTTAGGTTACAAGGAAGGGAGTGCTTTACGAATATTTAATTTCTGCAGTTTGCCTTGGCGATTTTCTCCTTGTGTTCCACAAAAACGAGAGTGCACTCTGCACCTGCACAAACCGCTCCGAACCCCATCACTGCATCCGGGTGAAACACTCTTCGTGTTTCGACCCAGCACTCAATTGTTTTGAGAATTGAACTCTGCTTCTATTGTGAACAGTTGTGAACTGTCACCAGATTGTCTCCTCGCTAAGTGTTTCAGCCTCCTTGTATCGAATAATAGCTTTGTAGACGGTTCTCATCAAGGTTACGAGTCGTATGGAGGCGTTTTTTGTTCGAAGACTCTTATGGAGTTCCACAATTCTGGCGCAGTTCACACTGGAAGCCGCCATTACCCTGAAACAACGAATCTAGTGAAAATTCAGGGAAGACCGAAGTAGTGAATCAATTAATCTATAAACCGAAAATTGATTCACGAATAGTGTGTCAGTCGCCAACGCGTCAAAGTTTTGTCTCCGTAATTAAAAGTCACTCCGTAGTTGTGTATAAAAAGCGGGTGTAAAACTTCACTTGAACCGGTACAGATTCTACTCAGTCTTCGGCACATTGAAGGGGCAATGTGCCGAACGATGCTCAGCATTTCCTGAATTTGCTGGATGAATAGGCTGCTATACAGGATCATAAATAGTCTGGTTGGAGCATTTAATGTTACTTCATTACTTTCAGGGAATAACAGAAGGATTTGATCAGTACTTTCTCAAAAACAAGAGTCCTGATGATATACACATTTCGGTACTTGCCAATACATTGAATAGCTTGAAAAGCTGAAATGTCGTTCTTTTCAAAACTGCTGTTCACAAATTTATATGTTTCGTTATGCAATAATGAATGAAATGAAAATTGAAATTACAACTTACCTATTAAATTCGCAGACTGATGGAATGTATTCTCATAATATAATACCAGCGGAAAGTTCGCGGCTACGCCGCGACTTCCACTGGCTTTCGTTTAGAAATAATTGTAGGCGTTCTACTTTTCCACTTGTTAGTAAAACAATTTATTAGCAGATCGTCAAAAACCAAATAAGATTTACATCCTGTGCCGTATCCCAACTACCCTACAACTTCCTAAATAAATGAATGTGAAGCGCTCGGGTGGTCATGACTCCATCCCGAATATCAAAGTAAAAGACCAACGATCTTTTGAGTTATTCAAAGAAACGTCTTGGACAGAATTACAGACAGACAGAACTATTCGCTTAATAATAAGTATATTATACCAGACGGTTTACGCTGCCGTTTGGCAGCGAGCTTTTTTTAAATAAAGGAATTTAACAAATTAAGGCAACTGAAAATTATTGTAATTAGAAGCCACGAGCTTAATTAGACAATGAACGAATCTAGATTAGGCATAATTGGAGGCACGCGCTCCGTGCGTGTCTTTCTCTAATTTTTAAAATTAGGTTAATTAATATAATTAGGTAACATGCAAGGTGTGTCTGCTCACGTTACACGTCATCACCACTATTTAAAGCCCCAGATTTTACCTTGTTATGTTCATTTACCTAGCTATTAAAAAACATTCATTTTCCATTTTATTGCACACATTAATTACCGAAATAACCCTATCAGACAACCTACTTAAAAGTCCAAGGTTATCGAGTTGTTTAAAATTAATAATTATTGATGATTACAACCAAATTTCTTGACAGGTGAGATTTCAAAGATAAAACAAATTCTAGAAATATTTAAAATTAGTATTATACGTACAAGCCACGAAAGTAAATGTAGAAGAAAAATGAAAAAAAATATATTATCGGTTCGCGAGTACGTGGTGAGCCGCTTACAGGTGGGGTTTGGGTCTCGTTAGGAAATTGGCGCGTTTTAACGCGCCAATTTAAAAATTGAAAGAAAGCGCACACACTGCGTTTGTAATACTTTATTCAGTTTAATAAGCAGTTTAAGAAAATTGACAATAAAAATTAATTAAAAAAAAAAAAATGATTTTCGAAGCAAAATATAAATAGAAAAAATTCCAATATTCGATTTCAATTTTCGAAAAGAAAAACAAACGCAGTGTGTGCGCTTTCTTTCAATTTTTAAATTGGCGCGTTAAAACGCGCCAATTTCCTAACGAGACCCAAACCCCACCTGTAAGCGGCTCACCACGTACTCGCGAACCGATAATATTATCGCCGTAAAAAAATTCCGACATTTTTTCGAGCCCGCGAAAATCGAGATTTTAATTTAGAGGCTCCGCCCATTTCATCATCAGAGCGCATTTGCTTGCGCGATATATTTTTATCAGAAGAAACGAAAAAAAAATAAATGACGCAAATTGATATATTGAAACATTCGAAGAAACGTGTAAAAAAATTCACGATTAATACAATTTCGTCCAGTTTAATTCTGAAAATTCAGAAGAAAAAATAAAAATTCAAAAAATATATCGTGCATAGCAAATGCGCTCTGATGATGAAATGGGCAGAGCCTCTAAATTCAAATCTCGATTTTCGCGGGCTCGAAAAAATGTCGGACCTTTTTTACGGCGATAATATTTAGTTACTTACTTACTTAGTTACTTAGTCGATCCGTCATTCGCTTGTGTGAGCGCGGATCACAGCTAACCATGCCTTGCGGTCTTGGGCGATGGTTGTCCATGAAGTGGTTAGTCGATTTCCTCGGTATATTGAGATTTCTTTACGTAATGAGTCGGACCATCTCATGGGGGGTCGTCCGACAGGTCGTTTTTGATCTCGAGGAATCCATTCTTGTATCAGTTTTGTCCATCTTCCGTCATTTCTTCGCATAATGTGCCCGGCCCATCCTAATTTTTTCTTTTTGATGTATTTGAGTGGGTCCGTGACTTGGGAGATTTTTCGGATGTCTTCGCGGTGTAAGTCTCGTTGGCGTTGTTCCGTGAGGGTCATTCCAATTAATCTTCTTTCTAGTGATGCATGCGTCACACGGAGTCTTTCAGCGAGATTCTGTGTAAGGGTCCACGTTTCAGATCCATATGTGAGCGCGGGAAGAACGATGGTATCGAAAAGTTGAGCTCGAATTCGGGGACAGGTGAGAGCGTCGGTGGTATTTTTGATGTTGTTGAACGCGGCCCAGGCTGCCCGTCTTCTTCTGTGGAGTTCAGGTTCTAGCTCATTTCGTGGGTTGAGTAGCCTGCCAAGGTAGACATACTCGTCCACGTCTTCGATTGTTGTGATGGTTGTGTTGTTACTGATGATCACCGGATGTGTGGTGGCGTATGTGTTTCTCAACACTTTGGTTTTGTTAGTATTGATTTGGAGTCCTACTTTTTTGCACCTTTCTGTGAATTCTTGGATCATCTGGCTGGCAGTTCGTGGGTCGTTTGCGACAAGAATGATGTCGTCTGCGAATCTCAAATGGGTGAGATTTCTGCCATTGATCCTTATTCCTGGCACGTGAGCGTAGTCGTCGTCTTGTCCTTTAAGGTGATTCCAAGACAATTTTCCGAGAACGAGCTCTAGACAAGCTGAGAAGAGGTTTGGTGATATTGGATCACCTTGGCGTACACCTCTTGTGATGGGTACCTCAACTTGTCTATGGAATGGTGTGAAGGTGGTTGTGCAGTTTGCATAGCACTCTTTGAGCAGGTTAATATAGACTGTTTCTACTCCTTGTGCTCGAAGGCTTTCCCATATCGCTTTTGGTTCCACACTGTCAAATGCCTTGTGGAAGTCAATGAAGACAAGTGTGAGCGGAATTTGGTACTCGCGGCCAACCTCGAGCAAGCGTTGTACTGAGTGTATGTGGTCGATCGTTGAGAATGATCGACGGAATCCTGCTTGCTCGACTGGCTGGGCTTCTTCTAGTGTTTTTCGTACTCTATTTAATAGACATTTTGAGAATGTCTTATAGAGTACTGATAGAAGGCAGATAGGCCTATAATTCTCCAAATTTTCTCTGTCTCCTTTTTTGAAGATCAGAGTAGTGTTAGAGGATTTCCATTTCAATGGAACTTTTCCGCTTTCTAAATACTTCGAGAATCGTCGTGCGATCAGGCTAATGACATTGTCATGACAGCTCTTGAGAAAATCTGCCGTGATTTTGTCATCTCCTGCTGCCTTTCCGTTTGGGAATGAATTGAGGGCAGTTCGCACTTCTTCTGGGAGGAACGGTGGTGCTGGTGGTGGTGTTTCCGTTCTGATGGGGGTGTTGGTTGATGTGGGAGAAGGGAAGTTGCTGCTGAATAGTTTCGAGTAGAACTTCTGAATCTCCTGTTCCATCTTTGTCCTGGAAGTGATTCTTTCGCCGCTCGATGGAGACTTAAGGCAAGGTATTTGAGATTTATACTCTGTTATGTCTCTCGCTACCTTCTTAAGACTCCTTCGTTGATTAGCGGCATTCAGTAGGCGGGTTCTGGCGAATTCTTCATGGTCTGTCTCGACAGCTTCTCGGCATTCTTGAGACAGTGACTTAAAGCTTGGGTCTGATCTGTCTGTGAAACGCCGTTTGGTTAGAAGCTGACGAGTTGCTTCCGAGATTCTTCTGTGTACGTGGTTGGATGGCCTTGTTATTGCTTTGTCTTGTAGATCCTTGAGTACGTCGATTAGATTTTCATAATCTTGATCAATGTCCGTATTGGGATCTATTGCGACTGTGGCACTGAGCGTGTGCGCAGTGTTCGGGTCCAACTCTCTCTTTGGAAGCTTTCTTCGCTTGACCTGCTCGTATCTTGCGATATTGGTATTGAAGTGCAGGTGGCTGCGAAGTAGACGGTGGTCACTACCATTTGTGAATGATGGAAGCACCGACACATCCGTCACAAATTTTCCATTTCCCAGTATATGGTCGATTTCATGTTTGTGCTTCTGGTCGGGGCTGATGTGTGTCCATCGTCTATGCATTGGCTTTTTGAATTGCGAGTTCATGTGCCATAGACGATTTGATTCACAGAAGGTAGCTAATAATTCGCCACTTTCGTTTCTTGGTTCCATTGAATTAGTGCCAATGTATCGTTCCGTGTCTTTTCTTACACCCAATCTAGCGTTAAAGTCGCCTATGATGAGCTTGTACCTGCTACGGCAGGTTAGATAGGCGTCTTGAAGGCTGTCATAGAAATCAGCAAGTTCCTCTGGATCGGTATCAGCGACAGGTGCGTACACCTGGAAGATGGTACAGCTGAGTTTCCTTCCTATTTGTAGAGTAAGGTAGCCGATCCTATGGTTGAGGAACTTGACTTCTATGATTTTTGGGAGGAGGGTGCTCTTAACGATAAAGCCGATCCCTCCTGACACGGAACTACTGTTCCGAGATCCTAAGAAAACTCCGGTCCCGTCTCGATGTGTTTTGTGCTCTTCTGCTTCTCTTTTTGTTTCTGATAGTCCGATGATATCGTACTTTATTCTTTTTGTTTCTTCGAGAAGCTCTGCTAGTCTGTTGTCGGATGCGACAGACCTGCAGTTGAAGGTGCACACTCTTAGATCGATTCTTCTTGTTTTGGGTCGTGTTTTCTTCTTTTCCTTTTCCGAGTGGTAGACGACCGGTACTCCGAGATTTGATCGCCTCTCCCGACTTACTTCTGAATCTACCGTATCAGAAGCAGAGGCCGAGTGCGGAGGACTGAGGCAGTTTGGTTTGCTGTTTTTAGCAATTATTGTGTGCCTGTTTACTCTATTATGACCTGCTAAGCCAGTGCTAGAGCTACCGGGACAAAGAGTATTGGGCGCTACCTTCGACCCGATATGACACGTTTCTACCCATTGGCCAACTGATCCTCTGCCGGGGTGCCGAACTCCTCCGGATATGTAGAAGAGAATCAGTTGTTGATCTTCTACGCCACGTAGAGGCTGAGTAAAATGTAGAAGTTTCTACAGAGTAAAAAAATGAGTAAAATGAGTTTAAAATGAGTTCTGAGTAAAATGTAGAATACAATTTCGTCCAGTTTAATTCTGAAAATTCAGAAGAAAAAATAAAAATTCAAAAAATATATCGTGCATAGCAAATGCGCTCTGATGATGAAATGGGCAGAGCCTCTAAATTCAAATCTCGATTTTCGCGGGCTCGAAAAAATGTCGGACCTTTTTTACGGCGATAATATTTAGCTCCATACTCTTTTCGAGATACACAGTCAATCAGATGAAATTTGAAGATTGAACATTTTCAGCTCTACTTTTTTTCAGGCAATTAATGTCGTAAATGTTAAAGAATATTCTCAAGAGTATTTCAGAAAATCTTGGACAGACAGACGGAAACACATACGGAACTACTCACTTAATAATAAGTATATTATTAGGTAATATGCAAGGTTATTTAAAGAATACAAACAATTGTAAAAAAAATGTGGAATGTTCTGGAGTGTTCTAGAACATTCTGAAAGGTTTTAGCAACTTTGGAAAGCAATGTCTATTAAATTTGTAGTTTTGAACATATGAAGCTTTTTTAAATATTGTTTAAATAACCTTGCATGTTACCTAATTATATTAATCAACCTAATTTAAAAATTAACCAAAGACACGCATGCGGCGCGTGCCTCCAATTATGCTAATCTAGATCGGTCACTGTCTAATTAAGCTCGTGGCTTCTAATTACAATAATTTTCAGTTGTCTCAATGTGGTAGGTGTGTAATTTCTTTATGTAAAAAACTCGCTTCTGAATATTTGCGAATGACAGCGTAAACCATCTGGGATCATATAATATTAGGTTGAACACAAAGTTATGTCGTTTTTATGTTGTTTACTTTTGTGAAAGATTTTTGAATAAAATGTTTGGTTATCTGTGGTCGTGTTATATATCATTTTAAAGAGCGTAATTCGCTCTATCTACTCGTCTTATTTATTTTTCCTTGAAATAATTATGTCACTTTTTATAGAATTTCAAAAAAGCATGGATAAAAGGCAAATTCGAACGATTTTCTTGTTCCAGTTCAAACTAGGCCGAAACTCTGTCGAGACAACTCGCGATATCAACGATGCATTTGGCCAAGAAACCACTAATAAACGTACGGCACAACGGTGGTTCAAAAAATTCCGTAGCGGTGACGAGAGCCTCGAAGATGAAGATCGTGACGGCCGGCAGTCTGTGATTGATAACGATCAATTGAGAGCCTTAATCGAAGCCGATCCTCTCAAATCGACACGAGAAGTTGCCGAAGAACTCGACGTTTGCCAAACAACAGTCGTCGTTCATCTGAAGCAAATAGGCAAATCAAAAAAGCTCGACAAATGGGTGCCACACGAATTAAACGAAAATCAAAAAAAATCGTCGTTTTGAGGTGTCGTCCGCTCTTCTTTTACGCAACAAAAATGAGCCGTTTCTTGACCGAATTGTAACGTGTGATGAAAAGTGGATCCTCTACGACAATCGACGACGTTCCGCGCAGTGGTTGGATCGTGATGAGGCTCCTAAACACTTTCCGAAGCCGAAACTCCACCAAAAAAAGGTTATGGTGACTGTTTGGTGGTCTGCAGCCGGTCTCATTCACCACAGCTTCCTAAATCCGGGCGAAAAAATTACAGCAGAGAAGTACTGCCAGCAAATTGACGAAATGCATCAGAAGTTACGACGTATGTGCCCGGCATTGATCAACAGAAAGGGACCAATACTTCTCCACGATAATGCTCGGCCACATGTTGCACAGCCGACCCTGCAAAAGCTGAACGAATTAGGCTATGAGACTCTGCCTCATCCACCATACTCACCAGACCTCTCGCCCACCGATTACCACTTTTTCAAGCACCTCGACAACTTCCTTCGCGAGAAATGCTTCAAAAGCCAAGACGATGCCGAAAATGCCTTCAATGAGTTCGTCGCTTCCAGAGACCCGGACTTTTACGCTACCGGCATAAGGAAACTTGTTTCTCGTTGGTAAAAATGTATTGATTCTAATGGTTTTTATTTCGATTAATAAATTTGATTTAAAAAAAAGTTATGGTCATTTAAAGTTGAAGGTTAAAAAACGACATAACCTTGTGTTCAACCTAATATAATTTGTCAATTTAATCAATTTCAATCTAATCAATTTGCTAAAAGATAACAGAATCATCCAATCACTCCAGCAAAAGAAGCCATTTGTCTTTTAGTGGGGACTTTGAAGGAATGTCGGTGGAATTTGCGTACTAAGTGTGCGAAGGATATTTGATGGCTGTTGAATTGTTTTGAGTAGAACTTTGTGTTTCGTTTTTTATCATACTCCTTGAAGTGATTATCCCGCCTGTAGTTGGAGATTTCGGACAAAGAACTAAATAATGGGGTTATTCATGAAAAGCACAAAAAGCATTTTAATGCAAAAAAATTCATTTTGCATTAAAATGCAATTGTGCTTTTCATGAATAATCCCATAAGTAAATTGGTCTTGGGTTGTCTACCAGATGACTGCCAGGTTACAGAAGTATTATCATTGCTATATTAAAGTTAGTTTTATTAAAGACGAGTACAATAGACATTAATATTATCAGTTTAAAATGCTTTCAGAATTCTCTACCTTTATCCATTATTAGATATTTATTATCAAGACTTGGTTTTCTGCTATATACTCACACTTTTGTACGGTGGAGCGCGTTTTCACGCCGCTATGCTCCTGTACGCTATGGTGTAATACTTTCTTGCTTTGTTGTATGCAGACACACAGCAGACTTCTTCTTAATATTCTCTAATTTCAATATTTTTACCAGCTTGCAAAATGCAGATATTTGTCTTCTTTTTGCTATTGCACAAAATAAATTAGATTCGCTCTAGAAACCGTAAAGTATGCAGGGCTCATTATGGCTACAGCGTTGAGTGCTCGCCTACTCTTGAAAACGATTAGAAATCAGATCCAGCGAAATTCCAATTAGATCTGGGAAAAAAATAGCAAATAGATTGTCGAAGCTCCAGCAAAGTTCCAATAAAAAATGTTCAATCATAGTCAAATAGATTAGGTAAACTTAATATCAGATGCCGGAAACGAAACTGTTCCAACAAGGTCCGATGAAGTTTTCCCTCATATCTGGTTGCGATTTTGCGGAGTTGGAAATTGTCTGCTATATTACTTTACGGAGTTTATCATAAATCTGATAAAACATAAAATTTTTCCCAATGCAATATCACAAAATTCAGCGAAGTTTAAATACGATTTTGAAAAAAAAATAGAGTAACATTTTGATGTTGTCGAAAATAAAATCAGGGCACATCGATTGAGCCCGCTTACAACTATTGAAAGTGCTCAAACCTCGTTTTAGTTTTCAAACTGACTATTCACTTCCCCTCTATAACTGATTGCTTTCCTTTCCGGTTCATCAACTTGTCATGTGTCATTTCTTTTTTTGTCTGAGAATAAGTAAAAATAATAATTATTATTCCTGAATGGCCATGACAAACCGAGGTTCGAAGGTACAAAAGATGGACATTGAAGGAAATGTAAAAGAAACTAATTTCGAAAGGAATAAATACAGGTAATATTATAAAATGAAGAAGGTGGTATTTTTTTTCAAAAATCATGCATTGAATTCTTTTAAAAATAAGATTTCAGACAAACCATGCCATCAAATTCCCGTTTCAATCCACTATCACCTCCCGACAATCGTTACCACTCAGCGGACCGCGTTAATTCTCGTTCGCCTACTCAAAGCCATGTTTCAACTGCAACAACTTACGAAAAACCATGGAGCTCTCCAAAATTTGATTCTACCGCGCAAACACCCGATCCAAAATTTCGAAGAACTCATTCTGTAGCTGTTCGAAAGCTTGGAAAGTCGGGAGGAGGAAACGAATCAAAGAAAAACGATCGTCCAAAAATAAACTTTAAGGAGTTTGGCAAAAAAATAACCAGCACGTTCAGAAGAAACGATAAAAAAAATGGAAAGAATGTACAGAACGAGAAAAGCAGAATGAACTGTTCTCGATTGTCGGTCCCAATCATTAGCCTAGATGAAACTTCCACTTCTCATTCGTTGCTTCTATCAACTTCTTCCCCAAGTCCCACAAAAAAGAATGGTGTGAAAGGAACGAGTAGCATGAAGATGCAACCTGAGGACAGGTTAAAAATGTAATACATTAATTTTTGAAGCTTTATAGCTTCAAATAAGTTTACGGATTACGGAATTATGAAACATAATTATTGAAAGTAATCGCATAATTATGATAAGCAGTATGTTATTTTTTTAGGTTTCAAAAAATGGGTCGCGAACAGGCAATGAAAGTCAGTAATGTTCAACGAATGCAACGAGAACGACAGCGAGACTTTTCCCTTGTACCAGGACCAGGAAGGTCTTGCCTTGAAGCTAATGTTCCACCAGCAAAGAGCTCTAATCAGTCAGTAGTTAGTATGGTAGTCTTTAATTCGACTCCTACATCATACAGAAGAAGCGAATCTCTTTCGATGACTGAAGATGATGTTGAACCAATTTTCAAAAATTCCTTCACAAATGAAATGGTTACTAGCTCTCAGTTCAAAAATCAGCAAAAGATGTCTACTGGACCCATTTTCACAAGTACTCCAAGATTGAAAGGAAACCTCAATTTACGAGAAGAATCTCCAACTACATCCAACTTAAAGAGCATCTCTGAGTCGTCTTTTTGCATAATGAATACATCTGATGATGTAAACGTTAATCGGATGCCGAACAACGCCACCACATACTATTCCTCAGATACTTTCGACGTTGCCAGGGTCTCCGAGAATTCTATTATTCAAAGAAACGTTGCTGTAGCCGGAATTCCGTCAAGAAGTATGACTGATGTAACAATGACCTCTACTTCGCCTACCCCAACTCCATCCACAGCAGTTCATAAAATTCCTGTCAAACAAGAGGTCGTTGAACAAGAAAACCGATCGTCAAACTGTCCTAGTATCTCATCGACGCGTTCCTCGGAACCCACCGCTCACACATTTACCAATGTCCCCGAAAATGGAGACAACGGCCAGCCAGAGCATTTAAATGTGATAAAAGTTTTTTCTCGGCGCTTCAAATTATTAATGAATTTTTAGAATCTCTGGATGGTATCAAAGGAAATTCGTGAAAAGCAATTGCAACTCGAGCACAGTTTGCCGGTACTTGAATCGATGCAAAACAAATCAATGGAACTGGAACAGCAACGAATATCACTACTCGACTCAAAAGGAGATAAACCGTCAATAGATGATGTAAGATTGCATGGAGAGGAACTGTCTACCAAAATTTGTCAAAAATAGTGATAAGAAAACAGCTTAGCTCATACATAAAGCCCGCGTCGTTTTCTAATCTGATTTGCCTTTAAGCATTTTTAAGTACCAGAACATGGACAAAAACAACATTAGTTTCGAATATTTTTGTACCCGTTCAAAAAAAAGGTATAATCGAATGCTGATAACTTTAAAAAAATTTTTTAACAAAATGTTAAATACATTTATTGTTCCGAACACACAGGTTGCCACGCTATTTCACAAGAGATTTTTAGACACACTTTGTTTTTTTTTTTTTCAAAAAAGTGTTTGCTTATCTAGGCCATTTTCAGATGCGTTGTATGTGGAAACTTCAATTAGAATTGTATAATCTTCGAAGTGAAATGGAAACTGTGTCTGTGGTGGTTTACAACGCAAACCGAATTCTTCCGTATCTCGAAATGCGTCGAAACGAGCTATTGTCCATATCACCGCCGCCACCAACGTCCCTCCCGAGTTCAGGTTTGAAACTGAGCGGAAGCTTCGTCTGATACTCGATAATCCTTTTTGATTGTCATTTGTTCATTTCACTCATTTAACTCCCTGCCAACCTCTCCCTCCCACATACCAAATTATATCGTTTTTATTTGATTAGATTCAAATGCAGAATCCATCTTATATCAATTTGAAGTAAAATGTTTATTGTCTTCTATCAAATGAGCACTTGTGCAAAGAATACGTATTCATATGGATGTTAACAGAAAGTTGAACTCTAAAGATTTCAACAAGAAAATAATTATTTCATGTTGCGACCCGAAAATCCGAGCAGAGCAACACGAATTGGGTAGAATTTAGTGAATAGTTGGTGATAGGAAAATCGTAAAAACTTTAACAATACTTACATTGAAAAATGAGCAGATGAGCAGTGCGAAAGGGGAGGTTCAGGAAAAATATTTTCACTCAGAATTCATGAATTCAAAATTAACTCGGTGTGGTAAAAAATGAGAAACTTGCGAGACCTCGTTTTGGATAATAAATGGATGTTAGATGAATCTTACAATAGAAAAAACATTGGAAAATAATGAAGTAGTCATGATAGTACAGAAAATAGAGCGGTGGTTGGGGTTCAAATGCTATGAAGAATGAAATCAATTCGGAAGCTGAAATTTTTGGTGAATAAGGATTAGTTACCCGAAATGGGTGGAGAAGGGAAAAGTGGAAAAGCACCGTCATTCAAAACACCAATTTTAAACTGAAACAGAGTTACAATGATACTTTAAAAAATAACCAAAATGAATGAGACAGCGAGAAAAGCTTTCCAGAGAATTAATCTATCGTCTATCGCCGGGCAATCGCATTCAATATAGTTTCCACAGCTCTGTCAACCGCGCGTTCGTTCGCTTCTATAATTTTCTGTTCAATTTTGTTGATTTCCAGACGCATTTCTACCATTATATCGGCACGAAGTCTGAAGCATGGCGACTTATTTTGGGAAAATGTAGAATAATGAAAATATCAACAACTACCTTTCCAATTGATCGATTGGGACGGTTGAAGACGCTCCGTTAGTTAAGGGAGTGCATTGCTTGATAGAATCCTCCTGGGAAAACAAAGAAGAAGCCGAAGGGAGTCTGCAACTAGGAAGCGTTGTAGTTAAATCTTTGAATGACGAAAATCACTTTCTATGTGTTTTTGGACTATCCTGCGGTTTCGTTGTATCTGAAACCGACCACTTTTTGGCTGTTGTCGATCCAACTGATCCACCATTAGAACCACAACCATTTGTTGACGTGGCAGTTCCACAGCCGCTATCCGATGAACCATTGCTTGTGTTTGATTTTGAATCAACAGCATCTGACTTAGCCTGTGTCATTTTTCGTTTGTTAAGTTGAGCTTCCAATTCGGACATTAGGTTGCCTGCTGGAAAATGGATTAATAAATTTGAAAGCGAAAAGGTTGTGATTGTGACTGTGTTTGCGCCCGTTTTGTTGTTGAAGGTTTCAACTCGTGTTTAAATTCGTAATTAGTCAAAGTACAGCTTTTCAAAAAGTCTATTCACTCACCTCCTTTCGACGTAGCCGGCTTTTCTGATTCCGCAGCAACAGACGTCTTGACTACGTTGGTAGTAGCTTTCAATCCTTGCATACTTCTCAGTTTTATCTGATCCGCCAAACTTGGAGTTCCATTCGACGCAACCAACGTTGCCGGGGGTGGTAGAGGTGGAGGTGGTGGAGCACCCGAGTTTACAGGGGGAAGAGGTGGCGGTGGAGGTGCTCCAGACAAATTCACCGGAGCAATTGCAGACGTCGGAGGTGGAGCTTGTGGAATATTGGTAATGGGTGGAGCTGGTGGTGCTAGCGGAACTGAGGATCCGGCAGCTGTGCTTGAGCTCTGAGAAGCTCGTCGTTGCTGTTGAATTACAGCCGTGGTAGAGGAAAGGGACGAAGCATGCTGAGAAGCTTTTCTGAAAAATCAGGATGGTATGGTTAAATCTCACATTTATAATAATTTCACAGCGAAGCCTCGTACTTCACAAAAATACCAGGATGACTTCTGTTCGGCACTGCTCGTTTTGCAAAACTGAAACACGCGGCGGGACCTGGCCAAGCGTATTTCTTGTATTTCTTGTGTAATTGGTAAATACACATTCTTTCAGTTTTCAGTCAAATATGGATTATAAAAAATCTACCCTTGTCTTTATATTAATGAATATCATTAAAAATAAAGTAAAAATAATTTAGGAAAAGACTTAAAAGAGGTATCTTACCGGAAGCTAGCACCATGTTCGTCATGGAAACTTGGGGCCGAATGAATGTGTACCAGATGTTGATGAGGATCTTGGTAGACGTTGTCCACTTCTGAAAAATTAAGGTTAGTTAATTTTTTTAATACGTATATATTGCTTCGCAATTCGATTATAATGACAGTTTTAACTGTACAAAGTTGGGTTACAGAAGTACTGCAACCCAACTTTGAAGCAGGCTGGCCCGTGTTAGCACACTTTTTGTGTTCGACATTTTAAAAAATTTTTCCGTTTGTCGATTTTCCAATGTTCATGTTTCTATCTCAGTTTATACAGTAATTACGGGTTCTTCTATGCACATATCTTCAATTATCACTCTGTAAAAGCGGGACAAAACAACTGGTGAGATCCGTCAGCATTCGGGATTGGAACATTTACTGTCTGGATGGCCAAAAGCATGCACGGATGACTGAAAAAGTCGGAATGATTAACCGAACCGTGAGAAGAGTTGTCAAAAATGTGTCGGAGATGAAGCCGTTTCGAGTGCGAAAAATTGCTATTCTTAGAAACAAACTCGTCCGGATTCAAAAATCTATGGCGCTTCTTGGCGGCACGCGACAAGGTACGCACCTGGCAGCAGTGTTCACCGATCAGAAGCTATTCAATTTGGAAGCGGAATTCAATTCCCAAAATCATCGCGTACTTGCTCGAAATTCACCGAAAGTCAACGGAAAAGGTCGACTTATTCACAGTGCTTCCCGTCCACAGCAATTTATTTCACAAAACTGAACTTTCCAGGAGGACGAAGCACCGGCTCACACGGCTAAACGAGTTCGGCAGTAGTTCGAAGTAAATTTTCCGAGTTTCGTCTACGGGAAAGAATGGTCTGCTTCGAGCCCTAACCTCAATCCAATGGATTATTCTGTGCGGTAACTCTTCAAGCGAAGGATCAAGTTTGTCTTCTCAAAAATTTGGAGCATCTCAAAAAAATTTTGTTAGCGGAATGGAACAATTTGCCGCCGGACTACCTTCGTGCTACCATTGATAATATGCTGCCATACTCTTGGAATGGAGTCCAAAATAGAATTAGGGTTCTGGTAATGTTGGCGATAAGTGCGGAAATTTTTTATTTGAATTTCGCGCAAAGGAACCAATAAACAAGTTTCGAGTTGTGTTCAGAGATTATTAATTAAATGATCGGAATATCATCAAAACCACGAGAAGCTACCGAACACTTAATGTCGCTGAGGATCGGTGTCAGATTTTCCCTTGTGCTTGGCTAGTTTTAAACCCGTTCCTGTACTTCAAATACCGAGTCTAGGATTGTTCAATCATATGTTCCGATATGCATACTACCTTAATGCCATCAAACACTTTTGGGAAGAACTCGAAATCATTGATCCGTGAGCGAAATGCGGATGAGAAATTCGCAGTTACTGGCAGCTTAGACCCAGACCCCACTTTCAGGTTTTGTCCGTCCCGTAAACTCCGTGCCAAAAAGGTGTCTGTCCGTCATCGATATCAAAAACTTTGCAGCAACGTATTTTAGATTATGTTTAAAAAGTTATGCCAACAATTAAATAGGAAGAACATTTTGAGAAAAATCTGAGTGCTAACAGATGAGCAAGAGTTTGGTAACGAGAAATAGTTCCGTGGACCTCAGGACGGGACGATTTTAAAAACAGAAAGAGGATTGTTTCAGGATCGGTCGCGTTTATTCTCTATGAACAATGTGAAAATAGTTTTCTAGTTTTTCCTTGATTAAAAAAATCACGTTCGTTTTGGCAATTGGAAGTTGTGAAAGTGAACTGTTGTGGAGTTTTCAGTTGGGAGATGCTCCAGTTGGAAGCCCATTGTTCATGCTTTCTTCCGATGGGATTGTTTTTTATGCGTTCACTAGAGAACGCAAATCACAGTGTCTCCCCATTCCTCAAGCTGCGGTTAAAGACGCAGAATGAGCTGTCCAGGCAGCTTATGGAAGACAATCGCGAATTGCGCGAGGCTCGTACAGAAACGCCTAGGCAGGGCGCAGCGGAATAAGATCAAGTAACAACGCGAGAATCATGAATGATTTGGGTAGAAGAATACCCAAGTACCAATACAGTATTGCGGAGCCGGGCAGTTTTAAGAAAAGGATAGCCAGACACGAGCTTGTCTTCACGGAAGACGAAGCAGAATTGTCAGAGCGAGAACGGACCCGGTTTCTGCTGAGCTGTTTGGAGGAGTCCACAATCCATTCACAAAGAGATCTCGACAAGTTCGAGGATACAGTCGCGGCGTAGTCTAATGATGCTGAGACAAAATTGTCTGCAAATTAGTCATAGCTCGGAGGAAATCGCAGATCCGCTGTTGTACACCAACTTTGTGGGTGAAGCAGTTTTAGAGGCGCAGCTCGCGAAGATGACCACAGATGACTGGTCAGTATTCATTTTCTTACGTGGTATGGACGCGACGGGGGATGAAGCAGCAAAAACATATTTGAAGTAATATGTAGAGAAGTGTGAAAGATCGAATGAGAAAATCACGCTTTCCGATATCCACGATGAGTGGATTCGCTTCATCCAAATAAGACAACAAGTACAGGTGGTCTCAGCGTCTAGTAAGCATCCACCACAAGTCGAGGTACAGAAATTGGATTTTAAGAAATCCAGTGATAAGAAAAAGAAAATCAACAAGAAGATCAGCTAAGATGATGGCGAGAAGAAACACGAGAAAAAGTCTGGGACTTGTTTCGAGTGTGGAAAAAAGGGACATTACGTGCGAAATTGTCAGCCGAAGGCAGGAAAGTCGGGCAATGATAAAAACAAGAGACGCGTGGATGCTGTCGGAGTTACTACAGTAGGCAATTATCTGTTGAGGGGAAAACTGTGATGTTTCAATTGGACACTGGGAGTTAGATAATTCTTATCAATGCAAGGATTTGGAAAGCAATTGGAAGCCCACATCTGGAAGCCGTTTCTCACGTCGCAACAATCAGAAGTATATCAATACTAATGGGGTTATTCATGAAAAGCACAATTGCATTTTAATGCAAAAAATGCCACTTTAATCTTATTCACGATTGCATTTTAATGCAAAAAAATGCACTTCCATTAAAATGCTTTTCGTGCTTTTCATGAATAACCCCATAAGTTACTAAGCACGATCAATTTGCAAGATTGTGGTAAACGCGCCGTCGTCACTTACCGTAAAAACTTTATCAGGCTTGTCCTTTTACTTGTATTGACTTTCTAATAATATTGCCAATACGAAACCTTTAAAAAATAGTATTGCCCCTTTAATTATATTTTCCCTCTTTGTTTTGCGTTAAACAATGGGAGTTGAACAATAGCCTTGCATGTAACTCTAATTCGGTTTTTATTATATGTTATATATTTTTAAGGTAAAATTAAATTTAGAAATTTAACAATGTTGAAGGAGTAAATCTTTTAAATTAAGTTAAGCTTAATTATCAAAATATATTGAGAAAAATTACTTTCTCACTTGTTTCTTCAGCAGACGCGCATGACAGCACAAAAGGGTCATAAACTTGGAAAATACACTAGGGTTTTTAAGAAAATAGAAAGAATGAAAAACATTCATATCTATATATCTTGATCGTCATCATTGGTTTGGTTATTTTAAATCCAGGTTTAGATCCAGGATTTGATAAAAGCTTCTTATCAGCGAGCATATATATTTTTTATTCTAAAAAGAAATTAAAAGTTATTTTATTAATTTTTTTTTAATTATTTTTTTCGAGAAGCTTATGAAAAACATACGATGCATTTGCTGATAGTCGTTCACCCCATTTATCGCATGAATTTTCATCTGTTCAACAGCATGAGCCACGAAATTCACAAAGTTCGCAGCTTCGAGTTCAGTTTGAAAAGTCAGTCCATAGACTTTTCTATTCTCGTCTCTCCACTGATGAAAAACCGGCCGAGCGGCGTGATATTTAATTCCTTGGTAGATATTACAATTCAAAAGGGTCAGTCCATCTACGTGACGATTAGATACAATTCTGAAAACGGGACGTCGGTGTTCTTGCAGAATGTGTACCGTAGACACCGCTCCATCACTTCCTGGCGGGTACTGCCAGTTTTTGGTTGAATCATTGTAAATCATCACTTGGGCCATTGCCGAGACGATCGCTGATTCACCGCTGGAAATTACTGTGTTTTATCTAAAGGATAATTAGCTATTCTTTTAATCTTTGAGAATGTGTTTACATTTTTGAAGAAATCTGTGAATGTTTGCCGGTTTTTTTAACGGCCATAATAATGTCGGTCGTTGATAATGTTTACCTTGAATATTTTTATCTTTCTCTGATCTCTTTTAGAGTGCTTTCTGTCACTGCCATCTTAGGGTACGTCCGACGTTGATTTAAACTACTAATCGCAAAAAAAGTTTTCTTTTTTGAATCGTATTTTACAAACAGAACGCAAACGTCGACGATTCAGGAACCCCAAAAAGGTGAGCTTTAGAAAGGTAAACCGTATACGGATCGAGTTTGGAAATAAGTATTTTTGTTTTTAGTTAGAAAAAAAACTGAAGCAACTCAACATTAATGCAACGCGACATCAACACTTTTGTCATTTTATATTTTTTTCAATCAGCTAGAGGTCGCGGACGGTTGCATATTATAAATGGAATCAATTGTCACAGGTCCTCCGGATAAGAAGTTCGAGCTGTGTTTCCCGAAAATCCGATACCCCGCTGGCAAAGAAATGTTATTTTTCTTGCTTCTTTCTATCTCTTGCTTTTTTCTCGGCTTATGTCCAGCAAGAAGTGAAGGCTGTTCTAGGTATTTGTGCAAACAGGAACAGTAGAAAACGGAGGAATAATCTAGTGTCTTGGGAGGCATGGAGAAATACGTAGCTTCAATGTCAATAGGAGAATAATACACGTTTACAGTCGCCTCTTAGGAATTTAGGAATTAGTGGAGCATGCAGAAAAAATTCTGTTAAATCGAAATTTGAACTAAAGGAATTTTTTTAATTTTCTAGGTTAAGTCTTGTTTTTCCCTTTTTTCTAAATTTTATTATTACATAAGTATTCACCTCATTTTGAAAAACGCACAGATCCTACAATAAGCGAGTCCTTTTGTGGCTCTGTTGCCTTTCGAAAAAGCCTTTTTTGTCACCACCAATAAAAAATAAGTATTTAACAACGTAGTCGATTGTTCGGTGTTTCACGCATTCGAAATGCAATGACAAATCTTGTCTTCTGAAAAATAAAAAGTATATGCATTTTTCATAAATAAACGTGTAAAGATGAGGAGAAATAAAGAGAACATTTTAGAGGCAATATATTAGAGGAAAAAATTTTAGAGGCAAAAATAATAGCAAATTATTATTTTTGTTAATTTTAAAATTGTTGTAATTCTTGTAAAAGAAATGGTTAAAACGGTAATTATTATATTTATAAAAACTTAAAATAATTAGATAACAACTTACTAAATTATGATAACATTATTTAGTGTTTCAAATTAATAAAAATCTAAGTTACTAAATAGATAATAAGAAAAAATTAATAAAAGCGCGACGTTTAATTTGTACTGATTAATATGTTTAAAAAATGCTTAACTGCTCACAATCAGGCAACTTGAAATTAATATAATTAGAAATCAGTGTCTAATTAGACAAAATAACAATCTAATTTGAAATTACGTGTCTAATTAGGCACAATAACAATTTTAATTTAATTTAATTTAATTCGACATAAATGAAAGTCGTATTAGACGATTTATTAATCAAACAAAGTTGCGCTAGCTACGAATTTTACCACAATTCGATTGTTATGGAGTTTGAGCAATGTCGATGGTTCACCGGCCCTGATAAAAGTGCCGTAGCACCGGCTTACTTTCTATAGAGCGCATTATTTTTTAGTCTTTCAACGCAGCAATCATGTCTTTAATAGGTAAACGGAACTTAGATTAATACCTGAATCGCGAAGATAGTTAATTCAGTTTAATTTGGAAAAATTTTTTGAGACAACGCCGGCCTTGCCCTAGTGGACTTTGAAGTTGCCCAGTTGAAAACTTTAAAAAATCGACCGAAATTAAAATTATTATAGTGTAAAAAATTGGAGCGGGATTGATATATAGAGAATTGAAATAAAAATGCTCAAAAAATGTGCAAATAAGTACACAAATATATCAAAATCCATCGTCCTTCTCTCAATTGTGCACTCCCATCGACAGACGAAGTTTTGGGCGGAAAATGTGCGAAGTGAGAGAATAATATAAAAGAAGATACACAGGCGACTAGAGCTTGACGAATAGACAAAGCATATGCCCAGAAAGTAAATAACAGTAAATTCATGGTATGATTGCGGAATATTTAAATAGTTCTATCGTTATAATTCGAAACAATTGAAAAAAAAACTATTTGATATGAAATCCGGTAGTTTTTTTTGAGTTGAAAAGATGGGAACCAGTATTCAGAATACCTCTGCTTCAAAAAGAAAATCATAATGGTAATTTTGAAAGTTTGCATGCTGCAACGTCAGGTGTTAACCGAACATAAAATAAAATCGATCGAGAATAAGCAAGAACTGGCCCATCGCCGGCATCTTCAGCTACTCATGATTCATTCCCATTTTCCATGCCAGGTACGTGTGACAATGAATGCTCAAGCATATGCAATGAATCTGACTACAGGTAGTCCGGAAAAAAATTTGCAGATTGGGAGGGGGGGGGATGACCGGGACTTAATTCGTACATTTTCCAGACTAGTGGTTTTAACGCAATAACAAAGAAAATATCAAAAAAAAACTTAGGAAAACTACTATTACTGAAATTGCTAGAAATACTATAGAAAGTAGCAGCGGGGATATCTGTTGAGGCCGACGAAATATAGAACGGCGAGAAGAGAGAAAAGAGTGAAGCTACTCAAAAAATGATGAAAAAAGTTTTCGGGGGAACTCGCCCTGTGTACGTTATCCTTTTCTCGCGGCAAAGCTCTTTTTTTCATGAGGGAGACCAATTTGCGATCGTTTCGGATGGCCATCAACAACTGTGGCTCATAAAAATGATTTCGAGAGAACTCGATATATGTGCTTCCTCGTTTTATCATCTGAATTTGACTGAATACATGTAGAACAGTCTTAGAACTTTAAAAAATAGTTGAATAAACTGAGTACTGGAAAGTGTCTTTTTACTAATCTACCTATTATAAAGCGAATAGTTCCGTCTGTGTATCCGTTTGTTTGTCCAGGATTTTTAAAGAATAATTCAAGAAAACGTGAGCCTCCTACATTGATATGCGGGATGGAGTCATGGCCACTCGTCACATGCAAAAAATCAGCTTCATACGTGCAAAACAACTTTAATAGATATTGATTTCCTATGTTTCTGAAACATTCCAGAAAGTTCTAGAACACTCCAGAATATTCCAAAATTTTCTACTTTTTTAGTAATTTTCAGTTGCCTCAATGTGCAAAGTGCTAAATTATTTTATTTTAAAAACCCGCTGCAGTGTAAACCGTCAGGTATTACATATTTCACTAAAATATATACCTCAAGTGTGGACACTATTTATTTGGATACGTATGGACGGAAAGAGGAGTATGAATGTGTTAATGTGAGCAGATAATTGTAGGTGTCATTTGCAGGCAGACACCGAAAAAGAGAAGGATGATGAGAGATAACAGAAGTTGGGGAGACGTTTGAGACAAGTCATTATCAACAACACATTCATTGTCATCACACCACACCGACATATTGAAAACAACTGGAATTACATGATTCAGGGATAAGCAAACTCCATGAAATCTCTGACAAAAGATTGTCTTTGATTGAAAATTATTCAAGGTAACCGTGCCCTAATGAACTCCGGTTAAAATTTAAAGGAAAGTCTAAGCAAATACGATAGCTCTATGTTGGAGGGTTATGTAGGTGAGAACCACCTATAAATTTTTTTTTAATTCGGTCTTTTGGAAAACGCTACCGTTGCCATGAGCAGTTTATATTAAAATAACCCATTGAGATAGTCTATTTCCATTAGCGGCGCACCCCCTTTTTTGCCTGGCTACTCGATTATATAGATTCTGTGCTCAGTCTAAAACAACTAGTTTTTGTGCTATTCATATACCTTGGTTTATTTTTCCTCAAACACCTTTTCGTATTATTTGCGGACGTCATCTCTCATTTTCTTTACAGTTCTTTAAATTGTTTTTCTCCTGAAATTAATTCCATAACGGAGAATAACTCCATATAACAGAAATTTTGAGTTTTCCAGCTGATACCGGATTTCTAGTCGGATTACTGAATTTTACCATTCAGGGCAGTAAGATATACAAAAAATATTTTTTAACGATTTTAAATAGCAAAAATGAGCAACAGATGTTGAAATGATCTGAAAATCTGAGTGCTAAATAGTCATACCTGCAGTTACATTTTTCAATTTTCTATAAAGGGATGAGAGTTTATAACACATTTTTATTGAAACACGTGAGAAAGATACGACTGTCGTCGTTCATAACGTTGTCTCCGCAAACACCGTTTTTACTCCACACTACGGCAGGCGCACACCTCTGGCCTTCCCGTTTGCACCAGATAACAAGTATGCCCGACCATAGCCTTATTGGTAAGTCTACCTATTTGAAAAATAAAAGAGCGAAAGTAAATATGTGTGCATTACTGCCCCGGAGTTGGGTTGCCAACCATTAAAAAGTCAGGAGATTTATTTAAAACCAAACAAATTCAATAATAAGATAAAACCATTCCGAGCACTCTTGCAATACAAAAAAATATTTTTTTGCAGAAATTAAATTTTTGATCGAAAACGGTCTATATAGAAGCGATATACTTATATACCATTTATATTCTGTTCTATTTTTGATCAAAGGTTTTTATTTTCGAAAACCGCTAATATGCATATTATCCTGACTGTAATAGCGAAAAACCGATTAGAACACATTTAAATGGCTAGCCTAAAGAGTGTAAGACCAAAAAGAGCTGGCGCGCGTACTACCCTTTTTAAAACCTATAAACGTTTTAAGTTATACATTTTTAGGGTTATAAATTTATTTTAAAACATTACAAAAAATTGAGACAAATCATTTACTTCTATTAGCTGAACTTTATTGCATTGTAACTGCTGTGATTCTAAAATGTTCAGAATGAAACAGGCGGGCATACACAAAAAACATGTACAAATTCACACAGTAATAAGGAGTTAGACACGATTGAGAAAGTATTAAGCTGAGCAAACGGAACGTGGTTTACGGGTTCCACTTCAACGTATCTCAATTGATTTCAGATGGCCTACTTCCCCTTTCAATTGACCACTTTTACCATGATAAATGTTGTGCGTGGGAGTTATGAAGCAAGTGACAGAGTGATAGTGATAGGGTCGTCAAAAAATTTTATCAGTTTCATTTGACTCTTGATTATTGAAAGTATTAAAAAAAAAACAATATTTGATGGAGCAATGACGCCATGGCAATCCTGCGCTTTAATTTTATACAAAGCTGCTGGTAAATGTATGTTGTGGATAGAGGATAGAAAAAAAGTGATGTTCGCAGACAACATGCCTCTAGCCTCTCAAAATATGAACATGATGTCAAGAATATTACAATCGAACAGGTTTTTAATATAATAAATGCCATAAATCAATGGTTTCCAAGGAGCGAGAAAGTTTATGAAATGGCGATCGGCAGGATCTGCCTACTTTTCTGACGAGCAGGTTCGTAACTATCTTCAAAATCAAAATTATCGTGGGAAAATTGTTAAAATCTATAGATATTGAAAATCTATGAAATCTATGTATGATTTAACGTGAATAACAAAAAATTCAAACAGTGAAGTTCTGAAATAGAAGGATTAAAGTGGCCGGAAGAAAATATCGGCGTGAAATCAGCTCAATAATTTAGATACAAGCCGTCCTCTGATCGGTTTATTTCGGCCCGTATAACAGAAATAAAAATTTCGGAATGATATGTAGAGCGATTTAAACGGTTGCTGGAGTAAGAAAACATGTAATGAGATTATTCGAAAATGTAATTAATATGTTCAAAAATGAGTGATAAATTATATAAATCAGAAATTTTTCACCGCCACCACGAATACAATCTTCTGGAGGAGTTGGTGACAGCTTATGAATATAATATAGCTTAAAGGCAGCTTTTCTGGAATATTCACAACCAGTCATTTGAATTTCTTGCCTCCAGACCATTCCTAACAGTAATACAAAAAAAGAAAAATAAATTAACTAAATTACGAAATAAAACTGCGTAATATAGTCTCTTTTTATTGTTTTTTTTTTCTATGTGTTCTTAAAATTTTAGAGGAGATTTTTCTTTATTTTTATTTTTCGAAAGGTTCATCAGGATACGGTATGCTTACGCTGTGAACGCTGGATGTTATTTAATGATAATGCTGCGTTTCCATGCCTTTAATCAAATTATAGACAAGCAAAAAAAAAGACCTCCGCCAAAAAGCAACGGCTGGAATATAGAGGACAGAGAGCAGTTGAAGAAGCAGTGTTCTTTTCCTCTCGCTCTTCCCCTTTCTCTCTATCTCACAGCAAGTAGTTGTAGTGCGTCCCCGAGAGGGGACCGAGTGTCCACACACTGAGGTGGCCCTCTTTCTACCCTCCATCCTGATGGGTGTTGAGTGACCCTTGCTGACCATTGGCAAGTGCGGAGAGTGCAGACGCTCTAGATGTTTGAGTCTCTCCAGATCCTGTACTCCTTTCAGTTTTCGTTATGGACAGACGGCATCTCTATGTCTCTAGTACCCCGTGCGCGATTGCATTGCGCTCGTATATATATATATATATGCAAATGCCATTTTTCGGGTAGAAGCGAAGAAAGAGGAACGACTAATGTAGAAGAACGAGGAACGAAGAAAACATCGTCGAAAGGATTGTGTCTTCTGTCGGCCTTCCTCTCTATCTCTCCTTTTCTTCTGGAGAAGCGTTGTAACTCATGAAACTTAGCAGTATACGAATTTCAAACTGTGAATGCGTACCAGAGTTGGGCGGAATAGGATTTTGGGAACTCGGAATCCGGAATCCGGAATACGGAAAAAATATTTTTTCACCGAATCCGGAATCCGGAATACGGAATGAAATAAACGGCGGAATCCGGAATGCGGAATGCGGAATCCGGAATTTTAACCATTAATAAGGGAATATTTATAATAAAAAATGATGTAAGTGCGCTCTGTTCGCAAAAATTTTTGCGGGGGTTCAAAAAAGTATACATTTCACAACAATTGAGAATAAAAAAATTAAAACGGAATAAAAAAGCCATATCGCGGAATCCGGAATCCGGAATACGGAAAAAATATTTTTTCACGGAATCCGGAATTCGGAATACGGAAAAAATATTTTTTCACGGAATCCGGAATCCGGAAAACGGAATGAAATAAACGGCGGAATCCGGAATTTTAACCATTAATAAGGGAATATTTATAATAAAAAATGATGTAAGTGCGCTCTGTTCGCAAAAATTTTTGCGGGGGTTCAAAAAAGTATACATTTCACAACAATTGAGAATAAAAAAATTAAAACGGAATAAAAAAGCCATATCGCGGAATCCGGAATCCGGAATACGGAAAAAAAATTTTTCACGGAATCCGGAATTCGGAATACGGAAAAAAATATTTTTTCACGGAATCCGGAATTCGGAATACGGAAAAAATATTTTTTCACGGAATCCGGAATCCGGAAAACGGAATGAAATAAACGGCGGAATCCGGAATGCGGAATGCGGAATCCGGAATTTTAACCATTAATAAGGGAATATTTATAATAAAAAATGATGTAAGTGCGCTCTGTTCGCAAAAATTTTTGCGGGGGTTCAAAAAAGTATACATTTCACAACAATTGAGAATAAAAAAATTAAAACGGAATAAAAAAGCCATATCGCGGAATCCGGAATCCGGAATACGGAAAAAAAATTTTTTCACGGAATCCGGAATCCGGAATACGGAAAAAAAATTTTTTCACGGAATCCGGAATCCGGAATACGGAAAAAATATTTTTTCACGGAATCCGGAATCCGGAATACGGAAAAAATATTTTTTCACGGAATCCGGAATCCGGAAAACGGAATGAAAAAAACGGCGGAATTCGGAATCCGGAATTCCGCCCAACTCTGATGCGTACTCTGGATCGGGACTATTTATGCCATATAAAGTAGTGATCCGTGAGTAGGAAAAATCAAAACGAAGTATGAATGAAATGGTCCATTAAAAGTATTTCATGTATACATACATCGTACAAGGTTTAAAAAAAAAGAACTGTATTGGAAGAGTATCCGCAGAATTAAAAAAAAACTGGTTGTTAAAAGCTGTTTCTTTCCAATTCTCTTAAATGTTACTTGCGTGCCTGTATCCCTCCTGTATATATAAAATAATGTAGCACTAACTACAATTATTATTCTGCTCGTTTGTCTGCCATTCATTCCATTATTTTCCAACGAAGCATTTATGACTAAAATTGTTTCTGCCTGAATACAAATGATTGAGAGCAGCAGTGGTGGATGAGTTAACATTTTTGACACTTTTTTTGGCATCAATTTAGGAAATAGAAAAAAAATGTTTATCTAAACTCTTTGTACTCCGAGAGGACAAACGAGATATCGGATGAATACTTTCCAGTAGTAACGGAAGTTTCGAATAAAATATCCCTAATTGCAATTTACGATGTTTTTTAAGAATTCGTATAAATAACAACCAGCGGAAAGTTCGCGGCTACGCCGCGACTTCCACTGGCTTCCACTGGCTTTCGTTCAGAAATAATTGTAGGCGTTCAATTTTTCCACTTGTTAGTAAAACAATTTATTAACAGAACGTCAAAAACCAAATAAGATTAACACCACGTGCCGTATCCCAACTACCCTACAACCTCCTAAATATATGAATGTGAAGCGCTCGGATGGTCATGACTCCATCCCGAATATCAAAGTAAAAAACCCACGACCCTTTGAGTTATTCAATGAAACGTCTTGGACAGAGTAACAGACAGACAGAACTATTCGCTTAATAATAAGTAGATAGTGCAGCTTTTGAAATGTCGCTGTATAAAGGCGCAACCAATGTTTAAAGGCGCAACGAATTAACTGTTTGGGTCTCGTCTTCGCGGATGGATAATATAAAATATTTTAATAAAATCAGAAAGAATAAAAAATTAGCCCAAAATTCATTTGACAAAATATTGTTCATAAGAAAAAAAGATAGAAAGAGAAGGTGAAAAAAGTCGACACAAGGGATAAATCAGTCCTTTTCTCCTCTTTTTTTTCTTTATATTCTCGGTGTGTATACACAGTTTCAAACATGTGTTATCATTACGACGCCTTTTCTCTTTAGCTTTTTCTATCGGATTCTGTGTGTGTGTGTGTGTGTATGTGATGGGCAGGGTTAGCGAGTCGGTATGTCAATAACTCGCAAAAAATAGAAACTGCAACAAATAGCGTGGACTGTGGGAAACGGATGTATACAAAACAAATCTATAAAAGCGTTTTGTTCTTTGAAAAATGTCGTAGAAATAATAATTACAAGAAACAGTAGGAGAATCAAACTATGCTCGAAGTGAAAACGGTATTTTGAGGTTTAAGAATTATCTTTTTTTTGAGCTGCGAACTTGTTGGGGATGCGTTCACATTTTTTATTTATTGTTTGCGTTCAGGCTTAATTCATATACAAATGAACTATACATTTATTTTATTTTCATTTGAGATGACACTATTCCATTTCCTTTGGTCCTTGTTTTATTGTGTATTCGATAAAAAAACGAGTATTTATAAAGTTTTTATATGTTTTCTATAAAGTCGGCAGATTCTTGGGGGGGGGGCTTAGTCGGCTTGGCTTCTCTCTCTCTCTCTCGCTCTCTCTCTCTCTTTCTCCCCCTCTCATGCGCTAAAAGGTGCCGTGGGAATGGATAAAATGAAGCTGATATTTGCGTTTTTTAAAATTATAGTCGATGTTCGTCTTTCCGCTTTCTCAAGACATTCTTTTAGAAAAAGTGGAACAATATTCTCGAAAATAAAGTCTTGTACATATATTTTACCATCCTAACCCTGCCTGGTGTGTTTGACTTTTCTCTCATGGAACAACCGTTGTTGTATCCATCGCCCGTTTTGCCAAATGAATAATTTATCTTTACCAGAAATTCGGAGGCCGGGGAATAGCTGGACGAAAATCTCAAAAATCAGAGTTTGAAAAGGAAAAATAAGGAAGCGGGAAAATGCACGTTTGAATTGTGTAATGATGATCCAATCCAAAAAGGGGAGGAACTGAAAATAACGAATTTGGCCTAGATGGGCAGCCATCTCCAAGGAAATGAAAATTTCGAGTAACTTCGAAATGATACATATGTCAGAGGTAAGGATGACCGTGTAACTCTAGGTGATGGTGATGAAATTGTACGACGTGAAGCAAAAATTGACATCCACTTAGCGGCGATTCGGAATGATTCAAATAGGTGAAACGTTGTAGCTATAAAATCTGGTCTAAAAATTTATAATAAATTCACTCTTCAGCTAATATTCCTGTGATAATTTGAACAACGTTCCGTTGAACAAATCCCAACAAATTTAATTAATTTATGTATTTCATCAATAAATAAGTAAAATAAAAAGACAGAATTACTGTTAGAAGTTAGGAACGTGAGCTTGAGATTAAATCAAACAAAAACTTATCCAAAAGATTATTAAAAGGTTACGTAAATTGTTGAAGCTCCGAATGAACTTTGCACAATAAAGCAGACTAGACCTGCTGAATTTATATAAAAGAAAGAATGTTCTCCACCTTGAAGCTTTATATATTTCTGTCTGCTTGACAAAAATGTGGGAAGATAACCAAGCTGTCACTTTGGGTAATTTTAAGTTTTATTATTATTCGTTCTCAACGATAAGATAGACGATGGCTTTTTAGAGGCCATTTCTTAATTATAGTTGTTGGTATTTATCCCGATTATTCCCGAAATCCCGATTTTCGCGGGCTCGAAAAAAGTTCCGGCATTTTTTCGAGTCGGGATTTGAATTTAGAGGCTCCGCCCATTCATCATCATTTCAGCGCATTTGCTATGCGCGATATATTTGTTGAATTTTTATTTTTTCTTCTGAATTTTCAGAATTAAACTGGATTAAAAGAACGAAATTGTATTAATCGTGAATTTTTTTACACGTTTCTTCGAATGTTTAAATATATCAATTTGCGTCATTTATTTTTTTTTTCGTTTCTTCTGATAAAAATATATCGCGCATAGCAAATGCGCTCTGATGATGAAATGGGCGGAGCCTCTAAATTAAAATCTCGATTTTCGCGGGCTCGAAAAAATGTCAATTTTTAAGGCGATAATAAGTTTGACGTAAAGGATATGAGAGGGATATTTAGTAGACACATGGTTAATTGATGGTTAATTGCTCATCGGATGTTAAACGACTCTGCGTCGACACAGATGAGATACCTATATAATGTGCGGCGTATTGAACTGTTGTGGAATATTTGCATTAAAAGAACAGAACTATGAGGGCTGAGAGCGCTGATAAAGTATGTTGCTTTTATAAGATAAACAACCCCACGAAAATGAATTCAGAAAATATGCAGAAACACCAAAAATGTGTGTTTAAAAATTCTGATGATGCAAAATGGTTATATGTATTATTCTGAGAAGAAGAGGCATAGCGCGCTGATGAAATTCGTTGGGTGGTCCTTCTTCTTTTCCGAGGTCGTCGCACGAAATCCTATTATCTGCCGGCTTCTACTTGAAGGGAAGAAACGAGATAGTGTTAAAAGAGAATGATGCGCGGGCATGACATACAATTTAAATGGAAAGAAGGGAGCACGCAAATCAAGCTGCGACTGTTGGAAGGGGACCAAGCGATGTAATCGTCAGGCGCGAGAATTTTGACAATAGAAATTTTTCGAACGTGAGTCTTAATGTTTCTCTGAAATATTTTTGATGTTTGGTATTCAGAAAATAAAAAAGGATAAAAGTCTTTAAATTTTGATTTGAATAAACTCATTAAAAACAACGCTACACTAACTGCTTTAATTTTAGATTGCTAGCGAAGTGAGCGAACGAAATGTTAAAAACATACTAAAGCACTAAAGAGGATTGTTTGAAAGAAAAAGAAGTCATGGCAAAACTTATTTTCCTTTCAGAAATGTGCTTTTAAGAGAAGTTTACACTTGTTCGAAATCCGCTCGAAGCCATAATGCGAAAATTGCTATAATTTAAAGGTATCTGTAATAATCAAAATATGGAAAAAAGGAAAAAGTCGATAAGAACTAAAAATAATTTCCGTAAAACCTGTAATAAATTTGCACCCCTAATTGATTTGCGCCCCTAATAGTATTGCCCCGTATATTTTATTATCTTTTTGGCCAGTACTGTAGGTACATTTCTAATTAGAGCAGGGCTGTTCAAACGGCTGGGAGAAAGCCGGGCTGCGGCTTTGGCAAAAGCGCTCTATTGCAAAAAAGCTCGGCCGGCCGGAGTTTGCGTGCGAAATAAATAATAAACGATCGGGTTTCTGCTAATTTTTCATCATAATTAACGGCAATTCACTTCTGAGGAACGAAGACTCCGCAGACAAGACGTTTTTTTTTACAACGGTGAGCAATAATTCAATAAACAAAGTACAAAACAGGGTTTTGCAACTCTCGTTCAATAATTCGCATTCCAGTCCAATCTATCTCCAATTATTATGACAGGAGGAAGAACTTTAGAGCAATTTTCTATTTTCTTCTTAATTCAATCGTTATTCTCATTTTTACTCTATTATTAAATAGTTTACAACTAGAATATTGGGCAATCTATAACTTTCAGGTTCATAAAAAATATCAAAATGACAAGATTTATCGAACAAGAAGGAAACTCAGGAGAGTATTCTCCCTAAGTGGTTCTCATCCCCTCAAAGAAACGACGTCGTAGAAGTTTTAGAAAAGAAGAGGCTGGGATAAACTGCCGTATTAGTTAGTTTTTGTGAAATTGAATGAAAATCACTGTATTCTTTTTTAAAAAATTTTAGAATATCTGTAACAATAAGAAAGAGTTTTACTGTCGCGATGAATCACGACTTATCCGAACGTTCAACTAATGCGGCATATACAGTGCTGGCCAAAAGTATATAGAAATTCGGTTTTTTCAAGATAACAAAACTCATACTCGAGAGAGGGTCATCACATTTTTTCCCATGTTTATGAGGGTAAATTGCGTTAATTTAAAAAAAAGTTTCAGAAAAAAAATCAAAAATTTGAAAAATTATAACAATTTATTCGAAAATTGGAAAAACGAAGAAAATGACACTCTTCACAAAATGAAATAAGGAAGCTCCGATTGGCAAGTCAATGGTCAGGAAATGATTAAAAATGATTTAATATTTTGTGGCAAAGCCTTTTGCATCAATTATTGCCTGGCAACGACGCGGCATGGAATCCAGTAGAGCATCCACGACGGAGAGTGGGATAGCCTTCCATGCAGCTCCCAATTGAGCGAATTTCTGGTCCGTATTTGTGGCTTGGACTCCTTTCAAACGACGTTCCAGTTCCTCCCACACGTGCTCGATCGGATTCAAGTCGGGAGACTGGCTGGGCGGTAATTTTACAGAATCGCCCCCCACACCTCTATCGCCCCCCCCCATAACCGGAATCGCCCCCCCCACAGTTATGTTTTCGATTAATTTTGGATGTGGGGGGTGATTGTGTGTGGGGACTATTCTGTGATGTATAAATATCCGAATCGCCCCCACCTTTTAATGTGGGGGGCGATTCCGGAAAAGAGGTAATCTTTCACAATCACCCCCCCCATTATATCTTTGTTCTCCCCCACTGGAATGAACCAGAATCGCCCCCCACCATTCCAGAATCGCCCCCCCCCCCCACTATTCCAGAATCGCCCCCCCCACCATTCCAGAATCGCCCCCCCCCACCATTCCAGAATCGCCCCCCCCACCATTCCAGAATCACCCCCCACCATTCCAGAATCGCCCCCACCATTCCAGAATCACCCCCACGATTCCAGAATCACCCCCCCCGTCCTATCCTTTTAGGACCCCTCATGATCTCACCTAAACAACAGTGTCTTTCATCCTTTATTCAAAATCTCTTTCTCTTGGACTTAAGTTCTTCAAGAATTCTGTTGAATGATTGAAAAGTTGAATGTTGAATGTTGAAATGTTGAAATGAAATGAATTAAAAATGAATTGAAAATGTTGAAAAGAAGATTGATTACACGTGATTTTTTGGTGAATAAAATAAAAAAAGGGGGGGGGGGCGATTCCGGTTCATTCCAGTGGGGGGTACTACCGAGGTTTGTGGGGGGAAATACAGTTATTATACCGGCTGGGCCAATCCAAAACGCCCACCCGACGACAATGGAATCAGTTGCGCACATGTAGAGATGTGTACTTGGAATCATTATCCTGCTGAAAAACATAGATTCGGCCTACATTTTGGAGTGCCTATGGTCTCATTGTGTTCTCCAAGATATCCTCATACTGGAAACGATCCATAATTCCCTGGACACGTCGAATTGGCCCCATAGAGCCAACTGAGAAGCACCCCCATACCATGCACAATCCGTCTCGGTACTTGGGGAGGTATCTGGCTCCAACAGGTCGACGAATCCATGTGTTTCCGTCACTCCCAAACATGTTGAACTTATTTTCGTCTGACCAGATATGTTTGGCCCACTCCAAGTACCAGCTTCCAACTGTTCGTTTCCAGTATGAGGATATCTTGGAGAACACAATGAGACCATAGGCACTCCAAAATGTAGGCCGAATCTATGTTTTTCAGCAGGATAATGATTCCAAGTACACATCTCTACATGTGCGCAACTGATTCCATTGTCGTCGGGTGGGCGTTTTGGATTGGCCCAGCCAGTCTCCCGACTTGAATCCGATCGAGCACGTGTGGGAGGAACTGGAACGTCGTTTGAAAGGAGTCCAAGCCACAAATACGGACCAGAAATTCGCTCAATTGGGGACTGCATGGAAGGCTATCCCACTCTCCGTCGTGGATGCTCTACTGGATTCCATGCCGCGTCGTTGCCAGGCAATAATTGATGCAAAAGGCTTTGCCACAAAATATTAAATCATTTTTAATAATTTCCTGACCATTGACTTGCCAATCGGAGCTTCCTTATTTCATTTTGTGAAGAGTGTCATTTTCTTCGTTTTTCCAATTTTCGAATAAATTGTTATAATTTTTCAAATTTTTGATTTTTTTTCTGAAACTTTTTTTTTAATTAACGCAATTTACCCTCATAAACATGGGAAAAAATGTGATGACCCTCTTTCGAGTATGAGTTTTGTTATCTTGAAAAAACCGATTTTCTATATACTTTTGGCCAGCACTGTATGTATCAAATGTATCGCATATGAACATCTCTTGAATGACAATGGAGGACACATTATGTAAGCTTTTTTGGGAAGGAGTAACATATTGAATCATTTATTAATTCCATTATTGAATATGATATCTAAAAATACAAGCAGGCGGCACATTGATTGAACAAAAATGATAACGGCGTGGCTAATCTTCAACTGTGACCCACAGCCAAGAAAAATGTGACAGAATCTATAGCAACATTTTTCGGTATATCAGGAGCACCTCTATAACGAATGGAACTTGAAACGTATCGGAATTTGTTTGCTGCCATAATACAGCATGAGTTCATCCTTAGGTCTGTAAAGAATAGATCATTAATATTAGGTTGATGCAAAGGTTATGTCGTTTTTATGTTGTTTACTTTTGTGAAAGATTTTTGAATAAAATGTTTGGTTATCTGTGGTCGTGTTATATATCATTTTGAAGAGCGTAATTCGCTCTATCTACCTGTCTTATTGATTTTTCCTTCAAATAATTATGTCACTTTTTATAGCACTTCAAAAAAGCATGGATAAAAGGCAAATTCGAACGATTTTCTTGTTCCAGTTCAAACTAGGCCGAAACTCTGTCGAGACAACTCGCGATATCAACGATGCATTTGGCCAAGAAACCACTAATAAACGTACGGCACAACGGTGGTTCAAAAAATTCCGTAGCGGTGACGAGAGCCTCGAAGATGAAGATCGTGACGGCCGGCAGTCTGTGATTGATAACGAGCCTTAATCGAAGCCGATCTTCTCAAATCAACACGAGAAGTTGCCGAAGAACTCGACGTTGACCAATCAACAGTCGTTGTTCATCTGAAGCAAATAGGCAAATCAAAAAAGCTCGACAAATGGGTGCCACATGAATTAGACGAAAATCAAAAAATATCGTCGTTTTGAGGTGTCGTCCGCTCCTCTTTTACGCAACAAAAATGATCCGTTTCTTGACCGGATCGTAACTTGTGATGAAGAGTGGATCCTCTACGACAACCGACAACGTTCCGCGCAGTGGTTGGATCGTGATGAGGCTCTCAAACACTTTCCGAAGCCGAAAATCCACCAAAAAAAGGTTATGGTGACTGTTTGGTGGTCTGCAGCCGGTCTCATTCACCACAGCTCCCTAAATGTGGGCGAAACAATTACAGCAGAGAAGTACTGCCAGGAAATTGACAAAATGCATCAGAAGTTACGACGTATGTGCCCAGCAGGGATCAATAAAGAGGGACAAATTCTTCTCCACGATAATGCTTGGATAACCGACCCTGCAAAAGCTGAACGAATTAGGCTATGAGACTCTGCCTCATCCACCATACTCACCAGTCCTCTCGCCCACCGATTACCACTTTTTCAAGCACCTCGACAACTTCCTTCGCGAGAAATGCTTCAAAAGCCAAGACGATGCCGAAAATGCCTTCAAGGAGTTCGTCGCTTCCAGAAACCCGAACTTTTACGGTACCGGCATAAAGAAACTTGTTTCTCGTTGGCAAAAATGTATTGATTCTAATGGTTTTTATTTCGATTAATAAATTTGATTTTAAACAAAGTTATGGTCATTTAAAGTTGAAGGTTAAAAAACGACATAACGTTTGCATCAACCTAATATAATACTTACAGAAAGAACATGGATTCTCATACTGAGGCAGAGAACGTACAATAGAAGTGACAAAACTCGATGACTCACAGCGACCATTTGTTAATTTGCGAATTTTGTTAACTTTTCTATTTTGTTAATTCTATTAATTGTAAAATAAAGCTTTAGTTTATGCAGAATAATACCTAAAGAAAGTTTGCTTTTTGTTTTTTTTTGCCGATAACATTGACAAATTGAGGGCCTTCTTCGCGAGAAAACAATACTCTTAAAAATTATTTCCGGAGAGAACAACAATAGTTTCGGCTCAAAACTAACAACACGATTTACTGGCGATTTCGTGTTGAAGTTTGTCCGCTACTGTTGAAATATCGCTTCCAATGACTGAAATTAACGCGAAAAGTTATTTTCAACTAGATTTAATAAAAAATGACACGCTTTTATTGATTTTCATGGATGTGTTTTTTAATGAAGGTCAATCGTTCTGTTTTATTATGAAACTAATGTTTTATTGAAAAATAAATCTTTAGAGCCGTATTCAAAAAAAAACATAATACATAATTAAACGAATTTCATGAGCTTTCGTTTAAAGGCGCAACGAATTAACTGTTGGGTCTCGTTACGGGATAGCGCGTTAAATAGAGTTAAATAATTCGTTGCGCCTTTAAACAAAGGCTCACGTCCTCGCGGATAGTGTGTCGTGTAGTGTGTCGTGTCGATTTTGGAATTGATCGATTGAATCGAATTAAATCGACAATTTTTGAATCGATTCAATCGATTCAACATGATTCGAATCGCGATTGAATAAAAATCGAATCGATTCGATTCGATTCAATTCGATTCGATTAAATTCGATTAAAATCGATTAAATCGAATCAACAAAAAATAGTGCAAATGCGGACTACCGATAAATGCTTTCAGCGGCGGTTTAAAATCGTATTTTTTTAAACTGTTTTTTAGTAAATTGCATTTTTCAAAGGATTTCGATTTATCTATATTTTTCAAAATTTTTATCTAATAATAACAAGATAAATTTTAACAGTAAGATCATCGTTTCGAAAAAAACAATAAAAATTAAAAAAAGAAAATGTAGAATAATTCAGTTGACAATGTCTATGGAATCCTGCGTGTCATCATTCGGGCCTTCCAATTCTTCTTCAATGATCTCTGAGCCTGGAGAAGCACGCGACTGACATTTGTTTTGCTTCTCTATTTGATCTCTTGCTGTTCTTTCTTCTTCCATCTTTGCATCCTCCTCCTTCTCCTTTTCGACATCAAACTCAAGTTGAAAATCTTCAAAATCGTCGTCGGTTGTGAAGGTGGTATCACTAGACTTTCTTTTCTCCTTTCTGAAGTATTATCTTAATTAGGAACTGATCGCCAAACATACTTAAGAGTGGCAAGAGCAGAATTCAATAGCATGCCATTCATGGTATCAGCGGAGAGTCTGTTTCGTTTCGATGACGACACGATTTCGCCGAATTTACTGTAAAGTCTTGCAATTGAATGCATATTTAACACAATTTTCAGCTACGTGAAAAGTCTCTCAACTACAGCTGATGACTGTGGTGGACTTAGCGAGTGACGAGCTAGCATCAGTAAACTGGGAAATCGATTGCCGTTGGTCCTCCAGAAATGGAGTGGTAAACTATTTCGAGAAGGTTGATTTGTTCAGGGCTGAGCAGTTTGAATCTAGGCTGCGGCAAAAGTCTAGAAACCATTCGTCCTTAGCAAATCGAAAGGGAACATTTGACGAGCAAAATGCACTGAAATAAACGCATGGCATTAACTTCAGAATCAGAAGAACTTACAACACAAGACTTCTATCGGCATTCTCGTGAAGATTCGGTTTATCCAAAGTCCGCAAATTAGAAATGGGTTTTTTCTTATTTTGGATGTCTTGTAGCTCGGCGGCGTGATGTCCTTGGATGTGTTGAATCATGACCGTTGTTGAATTTTTCCATGTATATACTCGGTTGCATTTCCGACATCGTACTTTCGTATCATTTTCAATTTTATCGAAAAAGTTCCAAGCATCTGACATTGCTGCTGGGATCGTCTGAAATTTTATCGATATTTCTAGAGAAAATCGTTTTGATTCAAGAGTAAACAACAAAAAATAAAGTTTGTAAAAACTTAAAACCAAAGGTAAGCTTAATATAATAAAGTACATTTAGAAAAGAAAAAACCCACGCTTCAAAAAATGCATGGGAAACAAATACCGTATTTTCCTTACGGGGTGAGATATTCTCAAAATTAGCGGGAGAGCGCCTTCTACACTTAGTGAAAACAACAAGTGAGAGAGTGGAGGTTTAGACGAGAAACAAATTAAAAATAACAAGGCAGATAGAAGAGAAACAAATTAAAAATTAAAAAAGATCCGATTCGGTTAAAAAAAGTGTAAAAAAACTCATAATTGCTTTAAAAAACGCAATCTGAATGAAAGCGATAAAAAAATACGATTTAAAACCGCCGCCGAAGGCATTGATCGGTAGAGCGCATTTGCACTATTTTTTGTTTATTCGATTTTATCGAATCAAATCGAACTAAATCGATTCGATTTTCGATTCGATTCGATTCGATTCGATTCGATTTTCGATTCGATTCGATAAAATCGAATAAACAAAAAATAGTGCAAATGCCCTCTACCGATCAATGCCTTCGACGGCGGTTTTAAATCGTATTTTTTTATCGCTTTCATTCAGATTGCGTTTTTTAAAGCAATTATGAGTTTTTTTACACTTTTTTTAACCGAATCGTATCTTTTTTAATTTATAATTAATTTGTTTCTCTTCTATCTGCCTTGTTATTTTTAATTTGTTTCTCGTCTAAACCTCCACTATTTTTTGTTGTTTACTCTTGAATCAAAACGCTTTTCTCTAGAAATATCGATACAATTTCAGGCGATTCCAGCAGCAATGTCAGATGCGTGGAACTTTTTCGGCAAAGTTGAAAATGAAACGAAAGTACGATGTCGGAAATGCAACCGAGTCTATAAATGGAAAAATTCAACAACGTGCATGATTCAACACATCCAAGGACATCACGCCGCCGAGCTACAAGACATCCAAAATAAGAAAAAAATCATTTCTAATTTGCGGATTTTGGATAAAACGAATCTTCACGTCTGTACAAATTCATCAGTGCCAAAAAGGAGCAAACACGTTTCCACTTACAAGGGAACCATGTTTAGGTATCATCTCAGAATTTTTTCTAAATTTGCTCATTTATAGTTTCCAATACGGGCTTTCTCGTGGTGTATTCGGTTTTCTGCACAAATTTCTAGAAGTCGAGAAAATTCCATCTGAAAATATGCTGTTTTTTGCTCTCCTCCTTCTTTTCCACTTTCCCACTTTCCTCTATACATTCTCCACTGTGGAAAAAGCGAGCAAAAGTGGCCGAGTGGATACACACGTAAACCGCAGTTTGCGAACAGTTGCTGAAAAAAATGCATATTTGCGAATAATCGCTGAAAAGTTGCTGAATAACGCCCGAATTTGCAAACAGTTGTCCAACGGTCGCGGAGTTACCAAAAATTGGAGAATGGTTCGCGTATTTTTGAGCAATCGTTCCTCAATCGTTCCGCAACCTTTCAATAATCGAAAAAGTCGCAGAAGAATTGTCAAATAATTGTCGAAACGTTGTTCAACACACCTCGAATTTGTGAATGATTGTTGAATAGTTGCTCAGTTGGCTCAAAATCGCCAGAAAAAAGCGATTGCCAAATCGTTTTAAAAAAATTGTTAAATTTTTAAAGGCACACTCACCCGTTTGGCTGTTAGATCTCGCCCCGCAGTGAGTGTACTGTTGCTTTTATTCCCACGCATCTCTTCGTATAGTATGGGGAAATTTTTTTTTCTATTGTTAATTTTTCTATTTTAATTTTTCGTATGTTTCGTAATTTTCTTTGTTACTCTAAATTTTCTTGTGTCTGAATTTTCTTTGTTTCCTTATATCCTTCACCTTTTTATCTTATAATTATCATAAATGGTTTCATTACCCAAATTTGAGGTTACAACTGGCTAGGCCGAACGAGAAGGTATCAGCCAAGGCCGGGTTCGCAATCGATGACTTGAAGTGGTCACTTCCGGCTCTGTCGGCATCTCTCAAGAGCACGGCTCGAAACCTAACGTATGCCACTTACAGTAGTGGACATTAAATTGAAATTCTATCATTGCAGCAACCGTGAGCGTCACAAAGCCCCTACAGAAATCGAACGCAAGCTTACAGAGTTCTCCGTGAAACTATCTTCGTTAGTTTTTTCCCGAAAAGTGCAATCTTGAAAAAGTATATTTTTCAGCGATCCGCACTTCCAACGTGATTTGTCTATCATTGGCAACGAGAGAGATTCTCAATCGCCAACCAAGCACATTTTTCCAGAAGAGGACGATGAAAACGAGGAACTTATCCTCTTTTTTATTATTACAATTTATTGTTGATGTTGTCATTACTTTTGATCTCTTAATACATGTTTTGTTTTTCTTTTGAGAAGTCAGTACATAGAAGCAACAACTGAACAGTTGCTGAATGGTTGGGGAAGAACAAATTGGTGAATGACAACTGAACAATTGCTGAATAATTACTAAACAGACACCCAAGAGTACAATAACCGAATAGTCGACAATTCGTTGGCGAATGATCAGCAATCAGTTGTCCAATTTATTCGACAACTGATTGTTCCCGATTTAGCAATAATTGGCCAACTGGTTGCTTACCATTCACAAACTGCGGTTTACGTGTGTAGTGGGGATGAATAGGAATCACAAGTTTGGGGTTCGATTCCGTCGTTGTCGATTTTCTTTTTTCTTTTTTTTTCTTTGATGTTGGAAGAATTTTAAACCATATTTCTCTCAATTAGAAAAGTCTTTTACTATCTATAATTATTATTACAAAAAAGAAAACCGAAGACAGGAAATCAACAGCACCTATGGTGAACAAGTACAAAGTGTTGGAAACAAAAATGTTCCTCACAATAAATGCATTTTATAAATGAGGTTTTGCTGCATCCGTTTCCATGACATTCCTGGGATACCTTTTTGGGGAAAAGGTACTGTGCTGGTGTTTGGAAGTATGGTGGTCTAGAGACGTCACATTCACAGGTATGCTAGGCATATTGGGCCCAAGATTGCAACTTCGGAGAGCACAATTGCCACCAAACCAGTGACAGAAGCTGAAATATGATTTGAAATTTTTCAGTTTTTTTGTGAAAAAACTGTACCTTTAATGTCTCGTCACGTGCGTAGATCTTGTATTTGGGATGCGTCAGCTGTCCATGAGCCGTGATCATCTTCACCACTTTTTTGAATGATCCAATGAATTGAAATGAATTGAATGAGCAGTGAAGAACTCTTCTTTGAAGATTTCGAAGTTCCCATTGCCAGCAGAATTCAGAGCTTCCAGCAAAAAATCGGCGAAATTCGAATCATCTCCATTCAAGCAGGGCTTTTTTGGAAGACCTTTCCAATGAGCATGAACATAGTCCACAACTTTATCGACGTTTATCATGGTAGATGATAGAACGGACAAGAATAAAAACAGCAAAAAAAAACAGGAAAAAACACCAAATGAATAAAAATCAGCGCTTTTATACCCTTTCCAGAGCTTTTCTAGAAACATCCATATTTTTGATTTTCGAAAAATGCAAAGCATTCTTCCAACATCAAAGAAAAAAAAAAGAAAAAAGAAAATCGACAATGACGGAATCGAACCCCAAACTTGTGATTCCTATTCATCCCCACTATCCACTCGGCCACTGTTGCTCGCTTTTTCCAGTCTGGAGAATGTATAGAGGAAAGTGGGAAAGTGGAAAAGAAGGAGGAGAGCAAAAAACAGCATAATTTCAGATAGAATTTTCTCGACTTCTAGAAATTTGTGCAGAAAACCGAATACACCACGAGAAAGCCCATATTCGAAACTATAAATGAGCAAATTTAGAAAAAATTCTGAGATGATACCTAAACATGGTTCCCTTGTTAGTATCGACTCTGTTCAATGAGACAAAGAAAAGGTATAACGTTCAAATCGAAATACTTCGAAGAATATATGATTTTTAGATTTTTATCGTATTTGTCGAACGACATGATCCTTTTTGCCATATGTTGCGACGCCCGATTTGCATATTATGCCGCGTTCGAAGTTGATTTCCAGGAGGAATTTCCTGGAAAAACGCTGTCCAAAGTGGCCATTTTTTTCCAGATTTTCCAGAAACTGTTGAAACGAGTGTTACCGTGGTTTTCCTCTTCCCTTCGAGACCACCGACCGTCGCACGATTTACGGCTATTTTTTAACGCAATTTTTTAATGTTTTTAACGTTTTTTTTGCTACATTCGGCTGTTTTTTTCAGAATATTTCGATTCATTGATCCGCCTTCACAACGATTTAATTTCGGAAGATGACCACCCGCCCACAATCGTTTTCGAAACACCCTCTCACCAGTATAAAGATGCCAAAGAGCAAAGAGATGCACTTATGAAGTTTCTGCTGCAGTAGATTTATAGTTTTCAATTGAGCATTTTATTGTTAAAATTAAATTGGACAATAAATGAATTAAACTTAAATTTTATCTCAAAAATAATCACCAGAATTAAATGAGTCATCAGGGTCCAAGTGAGGGAATGGAGGTTTGAAACTTGACAAATTGTTTTCTTTTTTTTGAATATTTACGACATATAGAAGCGATTTCTCCCTGAAGTTGAAGTTGAGAAGTCGCATCGATTGATTTCAACGTTTCCACAAGTAAATTTGTGACCGATGCGAACTCCTCAGTCTTCGCTTTATTTCGTTCTTCGATTTTCTTCAAAATTTCCGTGGATGTTTTCATAAACTCTTTGTACACCTTTTCATCATCATCTTCTGCATCGATCCGCTGTCTTTTACGTTTTTGCGTTTCAATTTTTGAAACTCTTTTGATTACGCTCGTCGACGAATCCGATGATCTGAAAGAACTCTGTAACTCTACAATATCTGAACATGTGCATACGGTGGTGGCGACTTATCCATAATTGACTCTTTTAAAAAATTCATTTCATCATAAAATGGGAATTTTCTGACAATTTTCGCTCCACTTCCACTCGGTTGGTTCTCCCTTTTTCTTTCAGCGTCGTACGCTCCCTTTAAGGAGTTCCAAGCCTTCTTAAGATTGTAGCCTGCAATAATTATGGTGTTTGACATTTAATAAAATGAGCGAATTACCATGATCAGAATAAAAAAACGACAAGTCTTTCTCAAGATTTGCCCATGTCATTTGCTTAAAATTGGAATTCTTATAATTCGAATTTTTTCAATTCCACAAGCACTCATTTTCCGCTACGGCATGAATCACTCGAAGGCATTGTGCCGAATTGAGCTGAATTAAGCAATTTAAAACAGAAATAATTATTTCTCACCTTCTTAAAAGTTGCATATTTACTAATTGAAATTTTCGGATTTTCCGGTTGATCGATTTTTGACGAACTTGAATTGTTTTCGTTATTTCCCATCACCTCTTCAACGATTTCTTCGTCATAATCCATTATTTGAATCGCAATATTCTGAAAAAAACAGCCGAATGTAGCAAAAAAAACGTTAAAAACTTTAAAAAATTGCGTTAAAAAAATAGCCGTAAATCGTGCGACGGTCGGTGGTCTCGAAGGAAAGAGAAAAACCACGGTAACACTCGTTTCAACAGTTTCTGGAAAATCTGGAAAAAAATGGTCACTTTGGACAGCGTTTTTCCAGGAAATTCCTCCTGGAAATCAACTTTGAACGCGGCATTATGAAGATGTTGTTGATACGACTTGGGACTATATCGAAATTTCTGATATTAACTATTGTGGTAATAAACGCAATCGTAAAATAATAATTTGGATCGAAACAAGTTTAGAGTCCATTTGTTACATCTCGGATGACAGCTTTTCCAGTGAACCACAAGAAAAACGCCACAATGACGATAATGAATATGACGTTATGTCAGATTTTCTAGACTCACAAGAAACGTTACAGTGCACAGATTCAGTTAAGGTAACGCTCACTAATTTGTGCACCACTCCAGTCATAATCTTTTCAGAGTCAGATTGCTAGTTACAAAGCGATTGTTCTATCCGGAAGGCCTTCTCGAAAAAGTTCACAACTCGATTTCTGGAGGGCCAACGGCAAGCGGTTTCCCAGTTTACTGATGCTAGCTCGTCACTCGCTAAGCCCACCACAATCATCAGCTGTAGTTGAGAGACTTTTCAGGTAGCTGAAAATTGTGTTAAATATGCATTCAATTGCAAGACTCTACAGTAAATGCGGCGAAATCGTATCGTCATCGAAACGAAACAGACTCTCCGCTGGTATCATGAATGCTATTGAATTCTGCTCTTGCCACTCTTAAGTATGTTTGGCGATCAGTTCCTAATTAAGATAATACTTCAGAAAGGAGAAAAGAAAGTCTAGTGATACCACCTTCACAACCGACGACGATTTAGAATGTTTTCAACTTGAGTTTGATGTCGAAAAGGAGAAGGAGAAGAATGCAAAAATGGAAGAAGAAAGAACAAAAAAAGAAAAAATAGAGAAGCAAAACAAATGCCAGTCGCGTGCTTCTCCAGGCTCAGAGATCATTGAAGAAGAATTGGAAGACCAGAATGATGACACGCAGGATTCCATAGACATTGTCAACTGAATTATTCGACATTTTCTTTTTTAAATTTTTATTGTTTTTTTCGAAACGATGATCTTTTTGTTAAAATTTTTATTTATCTTGTTATTAATAGATAAAAAATTTGAAAATTATAGATAAATCGAAGAAATCCTTTGAAAAATGCAATTTACTAAAAACAGTTAAAAAATACGATTTTAAACCGCCGCCGAAGGCATTGATCGATAGAGCGCATTTTCATTATTTTTGTTGATTAGATTTAATCGAATCGAATCGAATTGAATCGAATTGAATCGAATTGAATCGAATCGAATCGAATCGAATCGAATCGAATCGAATCGAATTGAATCGAATCGATTCCAATTCGAATAAAATCGTATTGAATCGAATCGATTCAATTATAAAATCGAATCGAATCAATTCGATTTTATTTCTGATGAATGACAATTTCTGATGAATCTTTATTTTTTCTGATAAAGAGAAAGTGAAAATCAATTTTTTAAGAGCATCCACAACAGGAGTGGATTCCGTTCCAGTAAGCCAAGGTGTTGGCATTGTGGCATCCGCGTGGCCCTCCGTTGTGATTGCGCGCCATGACCTGTAATGTTATTATAATATCTATAATGAGCAATACTATTTTTTTTCATAAATTTGAAACTCCGAATCTCACCTGACAGGCTCCCATTCCAAGTCCGTTGCACTGGCTCTTGTAGCGGTTGTAGTAGTTCTGGACGCAAGTAGTGGAGCAGCTTAGGTCATCAGCACATCTCTTCCATGCGGCTTCAGTAGTTTCTCCCGATTTCTTTCCTGGTTGTCCGCAATCTTGATAATATCCGATTTTGATCTGCAAATATTGATTCTTAATTTTCTACGATTTATTGTTTCATCTCCATCCGACGTCCTTTTTCCGTTTCTGTTATCTTTATGGTCTGACCAATGAAGCATTTCACACGTGCCAAACGTTTGTTTCAGATAAAAAGCATGTCTTCTTGTTGATTCGCCGGTGAAATTGGAATTAAACGCTATTTGATTATAAATGACTGATTATGAAAGTGAGACACAATTCGAGACAGTTAAGCCGACATACGTGGGCACATGACGCCAATATTTTTCAGAGGGAACTGCTTTACATCAACGTTTATATTATAACTTCATTTAATTTTAAAATGTCGGTTCTAAACGTTACCTGGTAGTATCCGCAGGAGAGAGATCCAACATCCATGTGGCATCCGATTGGCTTGCATCCGGATTCCCTCATGCAGATGCAGTGAAGGCAGTCAGCGGACACGCACGCAATGACTAAAAGTACAGAACTGTACAGAAAAGAAAAAGTATTGAGCTCTGTTTCGATATTTTTCAGTAAAACTCAACTCACCGACGGCAATAAGAAGAATCGACTTAACAAGCATATCGGCCAATAGAAAAGTCGTTTATTTGATAGCTCCTTTCCGGCTTTTTATATTACTTTGCACATGCCTACCTTATCAGCAACTATTGCAGCGTTGGTTAAATATCAAACTAAATGCGAAAGAGAGACTTTTTGATAATAGAAGAGCGAAAGAGTAGTGCAATATCATTTCCAATTCAGTTAGATAAAAGCATGTTACGAGCGACGATAAGACTGCGTGCTCGACTCAAGATTTCTATCGTCACCAAAGGTACCCTAATTATTCACTATTTGAAGCATGCATTAAATCTTCGGTTACTTAGTTACTTATACGAATACGCACCATTAAAAAAGTTGCCAACAACGAAAATGGTTTTAGATATGAAGATTGCGCACTTATCAAACTAGCCGCCTTTAAGCATCTCGGTCATCAGATTGAGGTCAGCTCGAAAGTATTTTTATAGCTATCATAAATTGAAATAAAAATCTGGAAATTAATAAGACAATTCATAAAACGATCTGCTGAGCTCTACATTACTCAATTTTTTAAAGCAGTTATAAGTTTCGATTTGATCCATTGCTGCAAAACTTCAACGCTCGCGTGAAAAATATAATTTCACTGATAAAAACAATGTCTCGCCATCGTATTTGTGACACCCTCTTTGTTATTGCTCCAAGACGACGATGAAAGTAATGAACCGTGATGAGTAATTCTAGACCTGGATAATTAATTACAGTACTTAATTACTTAGAATACTTAGTTGATCCGTTATTCGTTTGTGTGGGCGCGAATCGCAGTTAGCCATACTTTCCAATTTTGCCGATGGTTGTCCATGAAGGAATCAGTCGATTTCCTCGATATATTAATACTTTCTTTCGCATTGAGTCGGACCATCCCATGGGGGGATCGTCCGACAGGTCGTTTTTTGTTTCGAGGAATCCATTCTCAAATCAATTTTGCAGGCCCGTGACTTGGGATTTTCCTTTTCGCAGTGAATCGGACCATCTCATACGGTCTTCCGATATTTCTATTATTGCATGGGTGATTTAAAAACAAATGTTTCCAATTTTACCTGATTTTTTGACTTCGACCTAAATGATCTTGCATCGATCGGCCTGAATGCAATTTTTTCTATTATTTCGTTTTTTTAATCAGACTTTTTAGAATTAGACTAACGAGTAAGTGGTGAAAAAGTGATGTGCGACGAAACGGAGTGGCAAGAAGTATATTCCAACCTTCACTTTTTGCAAAACATCAACGTCCAGTTTTCTAGAAAATGTTTCAGTTCCGTGTATTGAATCCACTATAAGCATTCACTGCAGTATAAATCGCCGTGTGTTTCCAATTGGTGAATTTTCGACTATTTTCATATGTGATTTCTACCGATAAAATGACAGGGGGTCGGCGTGAATTCAGTTGTGAAGCTGGTTTCTAAGAGTTTCCTTAATAATGATTCTCAGCACGTTTTATTTTGCCGCTGTTTCTCCAAACCGGTAACCCAAAACGATTGTGGCTGTCACAAACAGCGTTCCCCTCGCCTCTGTAAGGCAACTCCTTCGCTGCTGTTTCTCAGGGGAAATTTTTACCCGACTGCGCTGGAGCGCCTTTGCTTCTTCCAATGTTTACTTCTCTCGGTCATCTACAAAGGAGATTTCATTTTAAAAAGTAATTACGCCTAAATTTACACACAATATAAGGCGTATTGCATGCTTTCAAAAAATTTTTAGACTCATATTCTGTGTTTATGAAACCCAAGATTTCTAGTAAACAATACATTGTACGTATTCGTCTTCCAACATCTGGTCCGAATCTATAAACATTCAACTCCAGATAATGTGCTTCAATATTTTTAATTTTTATTCGCTGGTTTCCAGGACTTGCTCCTCAGCCAAATGGAATTTTTTGGAACCAACACACATTTTCGACAATATGTGATTGCTATATCTTTATTCTTCTTCCTCAACGTGTATTTATTATATAATACGGTTCAACATACAGAACTCAAAAAAAAATCTGGTGAAAATGTAAGTTTCTGACATGCTGCCCCACTGAAAAAACACTTTTTTCAGGCTATCGCAAGCGCTAAAAATGCCGAATATTTCGTGTCCCCTGTTATGACCTGCGACATAACTGATGAGCTGGCAAAAAGTGCGGTTTCTCGAGCTGTATCATTTTCTTGTCAGGCAAAACTTCAATTCGAAGCCTGCCTCTTAAAGAATGGAACTTTCACCGAAATATTTCCGACTAGCCAATGCTCTAATCACGATAATTCGCTAATAGATAGAGAAATAGGCTGTTTCTACGATAGTAAGGAGTCACGGGTCCTGAAAGAGTTTGAATACAGTTTTCCCGAAGCCAACTCTAAAGCAACATGTCGAAAACACTGCTATAAAGCTGGTTTTTTATATTATGGTCTGGAATTTGAAAAGGAGTGCTTCTGCGGGAACGATTTGATAAATTCGACCAAAATTGATGATATGGAATGCAAAAAGTACAAATGCCCTGGTGCCGCTTCCAAAGAGTTCTGTGGCGGATTCAATGCAATCGATATTTTTAGAACTGGATTTAAAAGTAAGTATTGTGGTGCAAATTATTAAAAGAGTTATCTTTGGTTCAGGCACAGTGTCGTTATTAAAACCCAAGTATGTTCCACCAGGAGAGCCTCTTGAAAATCCTGCTAAGATTTTATTCCTTCTCCAATTGAATGGTCGGAATGAGCGACAAGTGAAACGATTCTTAAAATCTATCTACCTTCCACATCACTATTACTACATTCACGTAGATAAGCGTCAACATTACATGTATTCGGAGATGCTCAATGTTGAAAAAAAAGTTAAGAATATTCATGTATCAAATCGGAGATTCAACACAATTTGGGGCGGAGCTTCTCTTTTACAAATGTTTCAACAAGTGATTAGAGATACATTAGAACTAGAAAAATTCAACGATTGGGATTATATTATCAATTTTTCTGAAAGTGATTTTCCGATTTTGCCTATTGAAGACTTTGAAAGGCTGATTACAGTGTAAGACACCAATTTTTTAAAAATATTATCAGACATTTTCAGTAACAAAGGGAAGTCCTTCCTTGCGTCTCACGGCTACTGTACTGGAAAATTTATCAGAAAACAAGGATTTGAATATGTTTTCTCCGAGTGCGACAACCGAATGTTCCGCATTGGAAAGCGCGAATTCCCTGAAAACCTTCGCATTGATGGCGGTTCTGATTGGGTTGGAATTCACAGAAGTCTCGCCGAATATTCAATTTCGGACGACGAACTACCACGAAAACTTCGTAAGACGTATGAGAGCATTCTTCTGCCGTTGGAATCATTTTATCATACACTTTCATTAAACTCCAAGTTCTGTGATGACTTGTTAATGAGCAATTTGAGATTGACCAATTGGTATCGAAAGCAAGGGTGTCGCTGTGAATCATTAAAACCAATTGTTGATTGGTGTGGATGCTCCCCGTTAGTTTTTAGAGAAGAAACCAGAAGAAAGTTCGAACGTGAAGTATACTCCTAAACTTGACCATTAATCGGCAGTCCACTTTTTTCAGAAAGCAATATCAAAAACCACATATTTTGCTCGTAAGTTTGATAGTATGATAGACATCGAATCAATTGAGGAAGCTGAAAAACAGTCAATATCACCGGAAAAAATTCAATTAGAACATCCAAGATACCATTTTGCTGTGGCCAACATTTTCAAACACGGAATCGACGAAGTGAAAATTCACTTCGAAAGTTTTGCTAAATATTTATTGAAATCCACTGGAAACTATAATGAAAAACTGCAAACTGTCATTCGAATCGACGCTCTTCGCTCTTCTAACGATGCAAAAATCGAGATAATTATGAAAGTTGAAACAAGGAATGGTGAAGTATTTGAATTTCTGATTAACCGAATTTCACACGTTACATTTTCGGCTAAGGAAGATATGGAGGTGCATGGATATCAGTTAAAGGATATCAATTATGGAACCAAGTACGAGTGGAAAGAAGAAATTTGCAGAGAGTATATGGGATTTGTGACAGATGTAAGTTATACTAGCCAAATACTGGAAAGAAAATTAAAAGATATTTCAAGAACGACATTCTTCATACGCGCCTCCAATGGCACGCCACCGAAAAAGTGAAAAAAAATGGGGATAAGACGAGTCCGGAAATGAAATTCAAATACCGAAATGGAGATGAGTTTCTTGATGAAAAGATTGTTAAGTCTTATGATTCAGTGTTTGGTGGACAGTTTGATAGTTGGAACGTGGCGAAAAAGTGTGTTTTTTGTTTTTCCAACAACTCAAGCAATCATTTCCTCAGGCTCGCTAACCTCACAACCTGTGATCGGTTCTACGTTGACGTGTTCTCCCCACTCTCTCCAGAATCTCCACCTCTCGCTTCTCTGCGGTTCCCAGTTTACACGATACAAAATGTCGCTTGTCATCAGGAATATTTTCAGGATTTTTTTAAAATAGTAGATTTCTGTTCTTCCGCGAAAGAATGCGAAGAGAAAATTTGGAGCTCATCGTACCCGGATCCAAAGTCGGACATTCTCACTGGTTACAATCCAAAAACCAAGAATTTAGAATAAGTTACTTATCTTGTTTTTTTTTGAGTTTTGCATGCTTAATATATACCTATCCAAGCTATACCCAAAAGTGTTCACTTCCTTTTTTAAATATTTGTTATAACTTGTTAATTCAGTTTAATGTGTCAATTTGCATTTCGTGCCTTCAAAACTCGAGTGTTTAACGTGTCTTTTGTTTAAGGTCTACCATTCTCAGATGTGATAACTCATTATTGAACGCATAATATAAAACCTGTAATTTTTCTAGACAGCTCTTTTCTGCAACGTTTTCTCTTGTGAATTTATAGTTTAATACTGAAATTGATATCCAAGTAAATAAATGAGCCTTCTGCTCCAATAGTACAGCTATTGTCGAAGCGTTATCGACGTTGTTATTATACTGCGACAACTATCTAAAACCGTCATTAAATACATTTGAGAAACCTTGTTTTCTGGATTGCTAGTTACTTACTTACTTTGTTACTTAGTAAGTAAGTAAGTAAGTATGATTCAGTGTTTGGTGGACAAGGTGGAGAGCTAGTAAGCTGATTTAAAAAAAAGTTGCAATTGAATTTTGATAGTTAGCTATAAAGTAGTATTGGATTCTTTGTAAAGAGTGAAGCCTTATTTGTATCCGACTTTAAAATAATTATGACGTCACAGAACTCTTTCTAATTATGCATTTAGAATACATCGCTTCGAAAATGGATAATTCCACCCGACGCCTCCAGTTATTCATTCAGAGGTTAGCATTAATGTCACGTAGTTTTAATGGATCTCCCGAATTCGTCGAAAGAATACATGCAGCAGTGAAAAACTTCGATTTGAAAGTTTTGCGTACGATTTTATTAATTAATTTCGAAATATATTTGTTTATTTAGACGATTTCCTGCCCAATCGACTGTCTCTTGCTGTGACTTCTATTGTAAAATCTACCTCCACAGGAATTCACTATGCAGATATCTACAAAGATGATGATTTTCATGTCAACAGTTTCGGTCTTGCGTATGTCTCGGTTCTTATTTTTCCTATATCTTGACATCAACTGCTGGCTGGTTTTCAGGACACCTGGTCTGAAAATCCCACTTCACGATCACCCAAATCAATATGCTGTCATGAAAGTATTTCAAGGATCTGTGAAAATTCATTCTTTTTCGTTTCTTAATTGTAGTGAAGACGGTGGTGATGAAAACAACGCAATTTCGAGTGCGGGAACTTGTATTCTACTAAAAGTGAGGTATGAAGGAGAAACCATACTCTCTAGTCGATCAGATATGCATTCAACAGTCTTGGGACCGAAAAAAGGTAGATATCGTTTAAACAAAATATACAGTGCGGTCAATATCTATACGACCCCCCTATATTTTAGGCACACAGAAAAGACTGGAAGAGATATCAAAAAACGGTCAACGCCATTCGATTCACAATCAAAAATAACCCCGAGAGACAAAGATTCATATTTTTATCATTTTTCTTTATCGCGTACCATCCGAAAAACCAACATGCAAGCGGTCAATATCTATACGACCACCTCCCTTTTTTGGGTGAAATCGAGGCTTTTGGAGAAGGAAAGCCTTCTGAACTCTTCAAATGACATTTTTCTGTTCTTTTTTGCTGTTTTTACTCAAGTTTATTATGTTCGGATTGTTTTAGTGATGTAACTGTCTTCGGAATTTAAGCCTACTTATGCTCACACCACTTGAAAAACAAGATTCATATTTATTCCGAAATTCAAGAATACAACAAAGAACTTTATTATAAATGAGGAAATCAGTAGCTCGTCTCTCCTCCATCCTTTGTAATGACTTCGCAGACCCCATTCGGCATACTCGCGACGAGATTTTGGTGCTCCACGCTTGTTAAACGATCCCATTCCTCTTGCACGGTGTCTTTGACTCTTGGACGCTATTGAACTGACGTCCATTCTTGTAGACTCGACCTGCCAAGATATGATAAAAATATGAAACTTTGTCTCTCGGGGTTATTTTTGATTGCGAATCGAATGGCGTTGACCGTTTTTGATATATCTTCCAGTTTTTTTTTGACCGCACTGTATAATCAAGCACTCTATTTTTCAGGAAACATTCATGAGGTAACGGCATTAGAGCCACACACTTATTTTTGCGATTTCTTCTTCTTAAACTCACCAAACTGTAATTACTATCGTGTACAACAACGCGAACCATTGCTTGCTGGGGAAACCGTTCTACTCCAGCAAATTCGATGCCCCCGTGAATTTTTTTGTGAAAACATGGACTATTTTCCTAGATTTATTCCTTTCGATTTTGATGAATAGACTTCATTTTTTTCTAAAAATATTTCCTTTCTATTACGTGTGAAACCGATTTTGTTAGTTAGATTTTGTTAGATTTTATGTTAGATTTTGTTAGTTAGCTCTACTAGTGAAAATATGTCCCGTGTGCCAAAAGAAGATTACAAATTTATTTATCACTAAATTACTATTTCATTACTAATACATTTATGATCTGTTGAGACACATGACCCACATTTTCGCTAAGAATCACATTTTCGATGTACATATTTAAACTGTTTTTGAAATAAATTTTATCTCCATTATAAAATTTTATCTATGTTTACCAGGGTTTTTTAATTACCGATGCAATATTTTTTAATCATAAATGTTGTAATGGCCTGAATATCTGTAACGAATTTCAGATGGACCAACTTCGGAAAGATGGGTGGTACATCAACGAAACTCAAGCTGCCGAGCTCTTTGACAATGCAGTTTTTCCAAAAACCAGCCAAGAAATTCTGAATACTATTATCAATGAAGATATCCGTCACTTCGCAGAAGCTAGCATAATCAATTTGTATAAAAAAGATGAAAACACTTTTGATGGTCCGTGTGTTCTTCAACTTCTTCGTTACCGAAATGTGTCGGTACCAAGAATTAAAGAAGAATTTAATCAAGTTGATCCCGTCAACTCATTGATTCGTATATTCCTTACCGATGGGCATATCTCAATCTCAGCGTTGATTCTTCAATCGATTCCTGGAATTGATGCGTGTACTCCTCCTGGTACCAAAATCCAAATAAATGGAAGGGTTCCCGTGGAAGGAAACGTATTAATATTAAGCAAGAAAGATGTGAAAATATTGGGTGGTAGAGTTGCAGACATGATAGAAAAATGGAATGTGGAGAAGAGCTTCGTCAGAGCTGATGTGTTCAACTCCAATGCAGGAAAAGGTATTATTTTTGTCTTCTGTCTTTGTAAGTTAAAATACTAGATTTTGAGGTATACATACGAAACATACTTTTTTCGGAACTAAATGTATTCAAAGAAAACGAGATTCAATGCGTTATATATTCACCATTAGTATTTACCAGACGGTTTATGCTGCCATTCGGCACCGAGTTTTTTTGGCGCGACTGGCACGCGCCGCGTGCATGTCTTTAATTAATTATTCTAATTATTCCAATTAATTAAAAAGTTAATTATTATTTTCTGGAGTGTTTTAAAAATTTCTGGAACATTGAAAAACAATGTCTATTAAAGTTGCAGTTTTGAACATTTGACGCTGATTTTTTACACGTACGTCCAGATTGCTATATCATCAAAATTTTGACTGATTATATCGTTGCTAAGACAGTTTTGTAGATGTTGTGTGTACAGTATTCCAAGTTCCCAGTGACATCCTAAAGATGTGGTTGCAAAGCGCTCGAGTTGCTATGACCCCATCCCGCATATCAAAGTAGGCTCACGTTGTTTTAAGTCATTCAAAAAACAGTCATGGACAGACAGAGAGACACACATACAGAACTATTCGCTTCGCAAGAAAGAGATAATCCAATCGGCCGTTCGTTTCTTAGTGAGCAGAGAGAGTTCCAGGTCACAACGCAATTGTTTCTGTAAAACTGTCAGAAAGCGAGGAACGAGTTGACCAAACTTTGGCACTCTTTCAGGTTCATAAAAGTGATAGTTCTTTGCGGATGCTTGAGAGTCGCCGCAAGTTCGCGTGACGTTGCTCTTGGTTCCTGTTCCAACGCTCTCGAGATAGCCTCGTCAATATCTTGAGATCCGCGTGTGGACGACAAGATCTCGGTTTTTTTTCAAGATCCGAGTTCTCTTCTTCAAAATTTTCGAACCAAAACTTAATGGTAGTGTAGGAGACAAAGCTCTCGCCTAACACGGCGCGCAAGTTACGACAACCTTCGCTGCATTTGCGACCTTGGAGAAACTCGTACAGAAAATCACGTTTATGAGCATGGCGATTGTCAAGCAAAATCTCGCTCATTTTGAAGGCTATCTGTAAGTTTGTTAAGCATACATTTGTGCTATGCTAAGCATACATAATAAGCAGTAAAAAAACAGAATCAGAAAATATTAAAGTAACACTAAGCAATGACAAATCAAAAAAATTATGAAGACGTTTCGCTCAACCAAATACATTTATTTGCAGCAATTGGTGCACCTAGATGGGTGTCTTTCGAAAAACGCGGCCAAAGAATTGTATTGGAAAAAGGGTTCAAGGCGAACAGCGTAATGCCGAAAACTCAAAAAGAGGGAGATGGAGACGATGATTTTTCTAAAAATCGAGCAGAAGTTATACAAGAACTGGGTAAAGAATGTTCCAAAACCTTTGCTAAGCCTAATTTGGCACCACCACCTGTGAAGGCCTCATTGCCTGAATTTCCTAAAAAGAAACAGGAAAGTTTATCGAAAGCTTTTAAAAGGAACCGTGGCAGAAACAGCGAAGATGGCCCTCATGTTGATGTAGGAGAATATGTGAACCACAAACCATGCGGACCCGCGACTCTTTTTGATTTCATCGGAGGACCGCAAAAAGATGAATCTTACCATGTTCTCAATGTGACGGATAAAGTTAGGAGAATGCATGTTTCCGAGGAAAATGAGCCTAGAAATATGGAAACCAGAATAAATAATACTGGCAGGAGTGATGGAAGTAGAGATGAATTCAAATGCAATGAATCAGGATCTTTGGCTGCCGAGCAAGGCGTTCGAAACATCTCAAAAAACAATTCTTATGATTCCGGAAGACACGGGACTAGAAATTTCGAAATCGGAACAAATAGTGCTTGCAAGAATGATAGAAATGGAAAAAAAATTAGAAACAATACTTCGGATGCAGGGCAACGGGTTCGAAACGTCCCCCAAAACAATATTTCTGATCAATGTCAGAAACATACCAATCAAAGTAGAAATAAAAATCGAGAAACGTTATTTCAAAACTCAAAAAAGCAGTATCCAAATAATCCAAACAGACTGGATCAACAACAAAATCATCATGATGCAGGCCAGTCTTTTCGTCATAATTCAAAATTTTGCACGAATTATCCGAAAGACCAAGGAGGCTCAGATAGAGTGCCGACTAATAGTGGAATGATTTCACGCGGAAGCTACGATTGTCAAAGAAAGCCAAAATTCCAGGGAACTTCGCTTCTACAACATTGCGGAAACCAACATTTTCAACAGGGGCAGCAACAACTATTTGGAAATTCAGCAAGTAAATACCGTTTTTGAAATTTGAAATCGTTTTTTCTAAATATTAGATCACCAGTGGCATGTTGGAGCTCAGTGTCTGGCAACATGGATCGATGGAAATGTGTATCCCGCTACAGTAATTGAGTTGCTCCCGAATAGAACAGCCCGTATTCGGTACAATGAATACGGAAACGTACAAACGATTCCTGTGGATTTCTTAATAATTCCTTAGCTAATTTTTGAGTCGCCTTCTAAATTGTCTAAATGAATTTATTTAACATTTTCAACGTAGTTAGGAACTTTACAAAGAAGAGAATATAGCAAATAATAGTAAAATACTTATTCTTTTTCAAGAGACAACACAGATCTCAAGCTTTCCCCTTTGTGGAGCACGTCGAAAGCCGTGTTAATATCATCGATAAAATAGCGATGAGTGATGAATTCGTCGATCAGTAGCTTTTTGTTCAGGTAATCTTCAACAAGTTTTGGAACACTGTCTACAGATTTCCATCCACCGAAGGCAGTTCCTTTCCATGTACGCCCTGTAACTAATTGGAATGGACGAGTCGATATTTCCTGCCCGGCTCCAGCGACTCCAATGATGCAGGATACTCCCCATCCTTTGTGAGCTGCTTCCAGAGCTTGACGCTGAAAATAATTAACTAATTGAGTAAAAGTCTTAATACATGAGGGTTTACCATAGTATGCACGTTCCCAATGCACTCAAAAGTGTAATCAAATCCTCCGTCGAAATTGTCAACAAGCCAGGCCTGGAATGATTTGCCTTCAGACAATTTAATGCTGCTTGGATTGATGCATTCAGTGGCTCCGAAAAATTTTGCAGATTCGAATTTCGATTCAATTAGGTCGATCCCGACTATTTTCCTGGCTCCAGCAGCTTTTGCTCCCATGATGACAGCCAATCCGACAGCCCCAAGTCCCCAAACAGCTACAGTACTTCCTTCTTCCACTTTACAAGTGTTCAAAACGGCTCCGTATCCCGTGGAAATTCCACACCCTAGAAGGGATACTTTTTCGAGAGGAGCTTTTGGATTAATTTTGCACAATGATATATCGGCCACTACAGTATACTCAGAAAATGTAGAGCATCCCATGAAGTGGAATAATCGTTTTCCATTGCAGCTAAAGCGAGAAGTTCCATCTGGCAGGAATCCATTTCCTTGGGTGACTCGAATTTTTTGACAAAGGTTTGTTTTCGGATTTTTGCAGTATTCACACACTTTGCACTGCGGAACGTAAAGTGGGACAACATGGTCACCTACGGAAAATCCGGTGACACCTTCTCCAACGCTCTCGACGATTCCAGATCCCTCATGTCCTAAAATTACAGGGAAAAGACCTTCTGGGTCATGCCCGTCAAGAGTATAAGCGTCAGTATGACACACAGCGGTGTAGAGGATCTAAACATTGTTAGGTACATGAATCTATGAATAATATCGTACCTTCACGCGAACTTCCCGAGCTCTTGGTGGATCCACTTGGATATTTTCGATTGAAAGTGGAGCTTTGGCTTCCCATGCGACGGCAGCTTTGCAATTGATGATCTTAAACGGAAAAATTGGAGCAGTAATTCTAACGTTTGAAAGTTACCTGTCCAGTTGTGGAACACATTTCGAGCCCGAGCCTTGTTTATGAAGTCTGCCCTATAATTCAATTTTAATTGTTTCGATTAAACGTGTTACGTTGTTCAGAGTTCATTAAAAACATTTGGTCAAGGTGTTAGCCATAAAAATCAGGTACAATTGCTCAATGTTTGGTGTTTACCGAAGCAGTAACAAGGAAACGACTGAAAAAAATTAACAGACTTATCATAGCGATATCGACGAGAAATAACTTTTAGATGAACAGGTTAATAAACAATGCAACAAAAACGAGCAGAAACAGGAGAATAAATTATGATTTAAGATCAAAATCAGAAAAGTATTTAAGCAATCAATAATTTGAAAATTAACGATCCAATTGAATTATCCACTCCATATGATTTGTTTGTGGGAACATGTCCACTGGCTGAATACGCGTCACTGAAAAAGCGTCTCCAGTGTATTTCCGAGACCTGTAAATGGGGAAAAATGGCATAGAGATACAGACGAACAGACTATTTATTAAGAGATGTTATCAGAGGTTGTAGGTTGTAGTTGCTATTATAAGACACGCTGTGATTATCGTGATATTTGTAGAAAACAAATAGGTCAATTTAAACTTACGTTGGACGACACAAATTCACAATGTTGTTAATTGCAGCAGTTGGCTCACAAGAAACGAATATCAAACGACGCATTGTTTCCATCTAAAATAGTTGAGGCATTCAGTTATTAGTTTTTTTTAAATATTATTTTTACCTCTCGGCAAGCCAAAATCACTTTTTCGTGCATCCCGGCTCTTGGCGGATCTAGAATTCCGATAACTTTTGATTTTTTCAAATCGAATCCAGTGGGCAAATGATACCGCAAGGATCTGAAAGTATCCTCGGCTTTTCCTGAAATATACTTGCAGAATTTCTCCATTTTATTCTGCTTTGCATTTTGTTTGGCATCCTCTACAGCTTCTGCAATCATTTCGATACCGATGCTGAACACTTTTTTGGAGCTTGGAATATTTTTTAAGAGGCATTGACTGATCGTTCCTGTTCCACAGCAGATATCCAGGAGGATTGTAACAGTGTCATCGGGTATAATAGAGGAGGTAGTTGATGTTTTTTCACTACAGCATATTAATTCTTGAACATATTTCGCCTTTTTCGAATGTGGTTGTTCTAGTTCATCTTTATTCTTTGGTGAGTTTTCAGGAGAAGCTTCTCTTCGAACATCAGATGATTGCGTTTCAGACGCATTGTTTTCTATTGGAGCATTGTTATCTTCCTAAAAGTTATGTATTAAAATAGGAAGACTTGAGATAACATGAGGCAATAAAGATTTTGGAGAATACACTTGAAGATACTAACCTTTTCAATTAATCCACAAAATTCTCCTATTGTTGAATACAATACTGATGCACCTTGACTATTAGTTTGAAAAAATGCAGGTGGTGAAACTCGAAAACGACAGCCCAAGAGTGACTCATAAATGTATGGCGTTCCCCCAATCAATGAATAGTTTGGAAGATCACTGATATGAACCATCTGCTGCCAGTAGACACTACACACCCGGTACTTTTTCTTCTCGAATGTACTGAAAATGATAGTACAGCATGAATCCCAATAGGTAGGAACAGTTCTCACTCAAAATTAAGAAATCGTTGTTTAATTTTATCTTTAATTTCTTCAATCTTTTCTTCAGTGTTTAATGGAAACACTGTAAAAATCAGCATAACATCGCCTCCGAATTCTCGAATCGTCAGCATTCTCCAAAACCCTTTTCTTTCAAACTCGTTGAATGGCTCTAATTCTGATTCCTTAACAAAATCATGTACATCACTGACGATTGCCATCATTTGTGTAGAAACAATATCCACGTTGATAGGAGGAATCACAAAATGCTGGTTTTTTGAGAAGCGTCCTCCAACAAAACCAACACAAATTTTACCGTTCAAATCATGTCCGATTGTGAACTCGCACTTGTTTCGATATTCCTTAGTTTTTGGAGAAGGAAGAATGACTAGGAGACGCTTCCGGAATTCTGTCTGTTTCCCTAATCCGGAAACTTTATTTTGGTTGAGTTGCGTGTACATTTTATCTATGACTCTGAAACGCCTTGTTTTATTTGGAAATTAGGTACTTACAACTTAACTCACTTTACACTATTATTTTGCTTATGCTCTAACTGTTTTTCGTATCCCATGTCCACCAATGGAGATACACTTTCTCTAGCTGTTTTGTGATTAGCTGGATCCGTGTTCGCTGTGTTTGCTGCGCGGTAATGTTTCACTTCTTTTGCTGCTAATTGAGCTGATAATGTATGCTTCTTGTAATCATATCCGTCGATAAGCGCTATTCCTTTTTGTGCATTTTCTGGAGAGTCAAAGGTAACATAGGCATAGTCGGACATGTGCCTGATCTTTTTGGATTTAACATCACCGAGTATTCTGTGCAAATAGAAGATTGTATTAAGATGGTCTCAAATTAGCAGGCAACTCACTTTTCAAGAAACTTTTTGAATTGCTTAAATCCAATACAAGAAGGAATATTTTTAATATGCACGCGATCTAAGTCAATTTCCTGCTTTTCTTCGCATTTAACAAAATCTTCTGGATTAACAGATACCTCTGTCATCGATTCTTCCATGATCACGCTACGTGGAATGACAAGGCTAGATTAGGACAGAAAGGAAATTAATAATAATATAGGATGTCCATAATTAATGCAAATGCGCCCTATTGCAAATAAACTATTCAGCAAACGGCAGAGAAAGAGAGGTGAAACTCAGAAATAGTGAAGAGAATTGAAAATACTGGAATTCCAAATTCACCTTCGGGATAGAATCGAATGCGTTTTGTTAAAAAAAATGGCGCTATGGTAGTTGGTGGGGCATTGGTTTTAGTCATTTTTGGAGCTTTTTTCTTGATTTTTTTCTGAAAATGTTATTAGATATACTCGAATAACACTAGCAATTTTTAGAACAATTTTATTGGCAGACAACAAAAATACGCACAAAAAAGAAAATGACTAGATGACTGGATATTTCTTGGCGATTCCGGCCCATAACTCATAAAATTTCACTTCATCAAGATATTTGAAATGAAACAGCGCCTCAAAGTAATGATCATCACATAAATTTTCTTTGAGCCCACACTTTGGCTTAGGCTTAGGCATAGGCTTAGGCTTAGGCTTAGTCTTAGACTTAGGTTTACTTCAAGTCGAGAAGTGCACCAGCTGCGGTCCTATTCATCTACATATAATTAACTAACTAGGGAAGGTTGTTAACTCACCATGGAGTTTCCATACCAGACCTATGTGAATCGATAAATTAGAACACGCTGAGAAATAATCCGTTTTCAGAATTTGCTGAACGCTTCAGCCAAGCGAGTTATTATCGCCGTAAAAAAGTTCCGACATTTTTTCGAGCCCGCGAAAATCGGGATTTGAATTTAGAGGCTCCGCCCATTTCATCAGCGCATTTGCTATGCGCGATATATTTTTATCAGAAGAAACAAAAAAAAAATAATAAATGACGCAAATTGATATATTTAAACATTCGAAGAAACGTGTAAAAAAATTCACGATTAATACAATTTCGTTCTTTTAATCCAGTTTAATTCTGAAAATTCAGAAGAAAAAATAAGGAGCCTCTAAATTCAAATCCCGATTTTCGCGGGCTCGAAAAAATGTCGGAACTTTTTTACGGCGATAATATTTCGATCTGAAATTCCAGCACTAACCATCTTTACAGGGTGGCAGCCATGTAGTGTTACACAACTTTGCGTGGATTCTGGCGCATGAGCACAAGTCGCTACTGTATCAATTTTATTTTTTATTAATTCTTACATATTTATTACTATGTTTTTCAATTTTCTGGTTGCAACTTCCATTTTTAAGGTAATGACGGCTGCTTCACCCCATCGTGGTTCTATTATTAAACTGATGCAGCAGGGTGTGTCGAATTCGGAGATCGCTAAACGACTGAACGTCAACCGAATGCTTGTTCATCGGACTGTTACTCGCTTCCACCGTCTTCGTACATCTGATGACTATCCAAGATCGGGTCGTCCTGTCACTTTGACGACGCCAAAAGCGTTCGGGAAAGAATCCGAAGAAATCCGGAGCGAAGCATGAGGAAATTTGCTTAAGACTTCAAAAAGTGCCGATATTCTATAGAAATCATTGTCAAAGAGAAGCTGGAGATGACTCCGTATCGTATGCAAAATAGCGCATTCCTGAACGAGAAAATCAAAGCTCTTCGAATGCAAAAAGCACGAAAGCTTCTTCAAGGCACGCGCTCAGGCACACTGTTCGCAGACGAGAAATTTTTCACCGTTGAAGCTAATAAGAATGGCCAAAACCATCGGGTTATTGCAAAAGACTTTCAAACTGCCTATAAGAACGGAAAAACTCTCAGACATCTCATCCGTCTTCAGTCATGGTTTTTGGTGGAATTTGCTCCGATGGCAAAACCCCGTTGATTTTTGTTGATTTGGGAGCCAAGGTGAACCAAACCTACTACAGAAAACACATTTTAGAGGGTGCAGTTCCTCCGTGGTCCAAATCGCATTACGGAAACCGACCCTGGTGCTTCCAACAAGACGGCGCACCGGCTAATCGAGCCAAGGCCACTCAGCAGTGGTGCAAGAACAATTTTCCTGAGTTCATCTCCTCGTCAGAATGGCCAGCGTCGTCACCCGACCTGAATCCTATGGACTACGCCGTTTGGGGATATTTGACCCAGAAGGTTTCCACCAAAAACTACGCTAGTTTGAGCGCTCTGAAAGTCGCCCTTGTGAAAGCCTGGGACGAAATGGATGCTAACTACCTGCGTGCCGTGGTGGACGCTTACCCGAAGAGATTGAAAGCGGTGGTGAAGGCCAAAGGAGGGCGATTTGAAAACTATCGTTAAAACTTGTTTTTGTATCATTTCAATAAACTTCTGTCCAATTTTGGTGAAAATTGAACTTGTTTGAAGACATTTATAACGTTTCAAGCGTGTAACGGTATTTGGATGCCACCCTGTAGTTCCTCCGCGATATCACTGCTAATTTTTAATGAGTTGAACCGTGGCAAGTTGGCAGAGTGGGTAAGAGACGGGAACTGTAGGAGGAAGGTGTGGGGTTCTATTTCCGCTGGGGTCAGCTATTTTTTAATTTTATTTTTTCGATTTTTTCAAATCTTAAAATTCCTTTTTTATAGGATTTTTGAATTTTTTTCCAATTTTTTTCAATACGGTGGAATTTCACACATAAGTGCACAAGTTCTGATAACTTTTAGAAAAGATTACAGATTTTCCAAAGTTTTCCATGTGATACCTTTCATGAAAAAAAATTGACCACTGATATCACAAGATAACATATGCTCTTGCTGTTCTTTTTGTAGGAAATCCATTTTTACTATAAGAATGTAATTATTAAACTTGACAGACAAAAAACACAACTATAAGATTTCATTGTTTCTTTGGGTCTGGATGAAAGTTGATAGCACAGCAGGTGAACTTTTTGAGGAGGTTCTGAAATTTTAATGATTTCAAATTGTCAAATTTTCTTGCAAAGAAAATTTATGGAATGATCATTACTTTGAGGCGCTGTGGCATTTCAAATATCATGATTGAGCGAAATTTTACGAGTTGCAGTTTAATGCAAAAAATGCCACTTTTATGTTATTCACGATGGCATTTTAATGCAAAAAAATGCATTTTTTTGCATTAAACTGCAATTGTGCTTTTCATGAATAATCCCATTACAAATATTTTAATAATAGCAACAAACATTTTCAAAAAAAATATTAAGAAAAAAGCTCCAAAAATAACTGAAAACCATTGACCCCCCTCAACTACCATAGCGCCAAAAAAATAAATGTATTAAACCCGAACTCGGAAAATGAAGTAAGTTAAGTAAAAAAAAAAGTTAAATAAAAAATTAGGCGCAATCAGTTAGGGGGTCCAATAGTTTTTCGACTTTTTTGAATTATTTTTGATTCTGAAAACGTTATTATTCATAGTCGAGAAACACGAGCAATTTTTACAACAATTTTATTGGCAGACAACAGAAATAGGCGCAAAAAATGACTAATAATGGAGAAAACAAGCAAATGACTCGGTGACCGGATATTTCTTACCGATTTCGGCCCATAAATCGTAAAATTTCGCTTCATCATGATATTTAAAATGCCAAAGCGCCACCCTTATTCAAATGTAACTTATGCTTATTTGTCATGATCCAATTAAACTAAAAAAAAGCAAAATCAGAAAATCAAAAAAAAAAGTTTTTGTATACGTATGTTCATAATTACCAGCGGAATGTTCGCGGCTACGCCGCGACTTCCACTGGCTTTCGTTTAGAAATAATTGTAGGCGTTCTGTTTTTCCACTTGTTAGTAAAACAATTTATTATCAGATCGTCAAAAACCAAATAAGATTTACATCCCGTGCCGTATCCCAACTACCCTACAACCTCCTAAATAAATGAATGTGAAGCGCTCGGGTGGTCATGACTCCATCCCGAAAATCAAAGTAAAAGACCCACGATCTTTTGAGTTATTCAAAGAAACGTCTTGGACAGAATTACAGACAGACAGAACTATTCGCTTAATAATAAGTAGATAGTGATGTTCCAAAAAAGTTGGAAAACAATGTCCATAAAAATTGTAGTTTTAATGATATCAAGCTGATTTTTTACATGTGATATACGGACATGCCAACTGATATTTCAGCAAAATTTTGGCTTTTTTTTATCGATTTTAAGACAGTTTTGTACAATTTGGGTGTACGGTTCTACAGTATCCCTAGTACCCTGCGACCTCTTAAATATATGAATGTGAAGCGCTCGGGTGGTAATGACTCCATCCCGAATATCAAAGTAAAAGACCCACGATCTTTTGAGTTATTCAATGAAACGTCTTGGACAGAGTTACAGACAGACAGAACTATTCGCTTAATAATAAGTAGATTAGGTTTGTCCATAAGTTTCTTTCGGTTTTATATGGTCAACATTGAACATTGATATCTGGTCAGTGAGATTGTTTTTGTTGGATTCTCACGGACTTGAAAGAAATATATGACGAAAAATCTCCTACTGCCTCTACCATCAATGGACCGATCGACGATTTGAAGCCAAGCATTTTGAATTGGAAGACGAAGCTCGGTCCGGAAGGCCAGTTGAGTTGGACTTGGACCTATTGAAGAATACGATCCGTTTCAAACCACCCGTCAATTGTCAAAGGTCTTAGGGGTTGGCCATGCAACTTTGGTACGTGGATGGCAGACCCTTGGAAAACTCAAAAAATTTGGACGTTGGTTTCGCTCCTTCTGATTTTTGGCTTTTCAGCCAATGGTGAATACTTTCATTAATTATATTTGCTTGGCGATGTAAACAATTCTCAATAAAATTTTTTCCAAAATCGAAAGAAACTTATGGACCAACCTAATCATTTATGGGAAATTTAGGGATAAACGTAGAGGAATCTTTAAAATTTTTGAGCTTCGCCGGTCTAGGAACAGGGAGAGAATAGAGTGTTTCGGAAAAAAATGCTATTAAAATTATCTCGATAATTTTTTTATTCAAATCTTACTTTGGTTGAACGGGAATAGGTACGGGAGTTACGGCATTTAACACGGAAAATATAATACCAAGTTGAGTTGGAAGAGCAGTAAACTTATTCAATTTTTCAATAAAGAACTTATCGTAGTATGATTGTTCGTTGCTTTTGTTGTCGGGGAAATTATCAAATAAAACTATGAAGCTCTTTTCTTCATATGCAGGTATCGCTAAAGTAGTGCGGAAACCTGGCCGATCAATGGTGTTTTCTTCACTGCATCTGTGGAGAGTGAACACGCAGAGTTCATTATTTTGCTACAGAAGAAATGAGTCGCTATTACCTTGAGTTCATAGAGGCTAGCTCGGTGACTGTAGATTAGAGCGGTGGATAGCCTGATCGATGCATGTGATTGAGCAGTATTGACCTTTGGATGTCCGCGTTTTCTTTGTGGGTTTCTCTGAGCAGAGGAAGCTTCTTTGTGTGCAGAATGCATTTTGATGACATCGTTTTCATCACCCGGCATGTTACCCGAGTCCATGGTCAACGATTATTAATATGATTAAATGATCCATCCACTTAATTGTCTGCTGCTCCTTTCACCCAACTTATTGCTCTTGTGCAGTCCGTGAAGACATGGCATCATTTCGTCTGCTTGTTTCCAGTTTTTAATGTTGAAGAGTGGAAAGTGACGGCATTGCTCCCATTTCAAGAGCTTACATTTCCGATTTCCGGATCACCCGTTTTGCCTTTAATAACTTCATTTTTGTCTTAGCGTATACAATGTTCACTCCCACTTCGTTTGTCACAATGGTGTTTGGTAGCGACTTAATGGGCGATAGTGAACATAAGCCCCCCACACACATTTAGCCCCCCACAAGTGTAATTGATCCCCCCCCAAGGTGGAGTTGAGCACCCCAAAGATAATGTTTGGTCCCCCACCGTTGTAGATTTTTCTGTGGGGGATTTAAATTCACGGTTTGTGCGTGGGGGAGCAATTTCCCTAGGTGGGGGGCTGAAGTCAGTGAACATAAACTCCCCTCCGTTGATTTTGGGGGTTTAAGTTCACAGGAGGGGCTGGTGAACAAAAGAACCCCACCAGAAGCAGATGAACCCCCCGCTCAGGAACTTTAGCCCCCCCCCCCAAACTACTGCCTAGGATACCAGGTTCAAAAATATTCCGACCGATACAGTGCCATACAATTTCAATAATACTAAACGCATTTATTTAATATAGCAGTTCGTGAAGGTCTTATTGTAAGCGGGAGTTCATATTCCATGAAAAGGCGGGGGATTATCTTTTTCGATTGGGGGGGGGGGGCTACTTTTCTATATGGGGGGTTATTTTTCCAATTGAGGGGGGCTAATGTTCACTCTACCCGACTTAATGAATACTTTTCGTGGTAAATTCTTGATGAATTCATTGCTGCCATTAATGATTGTTTTATGAAATTCTGAATTATCAAGGGTTTCTAGTCTAACGGTTACGTGGTTACAAATCAACGGTTTTCCTATTAAATACGGGCGGCAATTTTGATTATTCGGTGCAATTTTTTCACTTCCAGCCTGCAAAGTCTGTTGCTGATCTGAGTTCATAAACTTCAAAATGTGATTGAAAAAAAATACACTTGACGGATTAATATTTTCCGACAACGCGGTTTCTGTCTGTAGTAGGATGAAGGGATTCGCACTCGCCGTTATGCATCGATCTGTATTCTGTTTTATTGTTTTTTTGGCTACTTTTCCCATTTCTATTCACGCTGATAAGGTGATTTTTATTACGGATTATTGATAATACTGTGTTCCTTGTAAATGCACGCGCAGGTTCTTTGAATTTAATTGGATATACACTGCAAATTGTGTTAGAAATCTTTATGTGGTTTTCTGTTATTACACTCCTTTTTTTCTTATTCCTTGCTCTCCTCAAATTTGTGATTACTCGGTGTAGGAATTAAAGCGTTTGTTTAAATAAATAGCAAGAGGAAACGCGGTATTATAATTTCAAAGACTATGTTGCCCTTCCCCTTTCAAATTGTATAGCTGTGTAACGTAGTTTCGTGAAAAGACTGGCCTGTCTCGACATAAGTCTGGTAACGTCGATGACGATATGTTAGTATTGCGAAAATGTGTAGTGCCAGATGTCATTATAACAGATAATATATTTTTAAAAATCGGGATGGTATTGAAAGTATTTTTTATTTTAACATAGATGATAGAATATCATTTCCGGGAGCACAAGAATTTCGATGAAGCTTCAGAAAAAACTCCAATCTTATGTTTTAAACTAAGCTAAACAGGTGACACTAATGAAAAAATACGGATTCACGAACATTTTTAGAAAATTTTTAATAAATCAGGAACTCAACCATTTGAAAAAAAATAAAGATAATGAGACAACAGATATTGTTTAATACTTAGTAGGGCATCCTTCGTTTTTAATAGAGGCCTGGTAGTGACGAGGCAGAGCCGATTAAAGCCTTTTTGGAATTTCCGATTATGCACCTTGTAGTCAATTGAAATTTTACTGGAAATTTGAAGTGAATTTCCTTTGAGGTGCTTGTCCAGCTCTTTCAGTTTTTGGCATAGAAATATAGTTATTGGCTGGGAGTAGTGCGTGCAGTCCTTTTTGGAAAAAAAATACACACAGCACGAGTTTGGAGTACAGGAGTCTAGGATCATCTACAATCGTAGCCACTTCGCCAACTATAAGCATTCCGCTTTCTTTCGGGCTGTGCAGAAATTTACCATAGGTGAGATAGTTCGTTTCTTGGGCTTTTTGGTTTGATTTCCGGATAAAAACACCGTTTCGGAGCCTAGTTATACAACGTTATAAACCGGTTTTCACAGCTTGTGTCTTTTCAAAGCCGCGAAATGGAGTGCTGTATGAGGTTAAACTGGGCAGCAACCTCTTTCTTTTTTCGAAATATGGATACCACGGACGGTCGCTTCTCGGATTTGAACTGAAAAAAAACGTCTAATGAAATAACATAATTTTGTTTTTTTCAGTTATAACATCGGAGGTCTTGCAATATTTATTTTCAATTATTTATTTTGAATTTGGTAAATTTCTTGTAATTATATGTTAGAGTGTTACAAGCGGACAAAAAAAACGCAAAAAGTGAAGCAAGTCGGTTGTCCCGTGAGCACCTTTTTTTTCTCGATTTCAGAGCAAAATTCACTTTGAACGCGGAGAAACTGGTAAATGTAGGAAATTATATCTTATGTAGTAAATTATACCTGATATAGTAAATTTTATCTACATTTGTAGTAGGACAATATCGTATTATTTCATACTAATCAAAAACTCAGACTGAAAATCGAGAACAAAAAGATGAACCAAAATCCCCGATATATGTGACAGTGCCAAGACAATCGGGTGCGTCTTATATTTGGAAATGGCCGTGGAATTTTTCCAATAATACGACGACTGCTTTGGTTCCTAAAACCATTTTCTCGACATCAACTGCATTCTCCACAACCTCAAAGCACATAGCCTACGCTCTGAAACCTAATGTTCGAAAATTGTTGAGAAAAGTAGGTGAATTTTAATCATTACAAAAAACTGATTTTAATAAGTGAGTGCGTGGCTACGTTCGCCATCTCTAGAGGTAATGGTTTAGAGTACCTTGAAATTTTGGGAAAAATTGTTCAAAACGACAAATTAACATTACATATACAGTATCGGCCAAAAAGGTATTCGCAAACAGTTTTTCGAGCATAACTTTTCTGAAACTTCCCGGATCGTTTTGATATTTTGAGACAAAATTTAAAACGGTAAAAGAAATTGATTCAACAACAAGAATAATCAAATTTTCAAAAATTTGAAAAAATATCGAAAAATTTATGAAAATGGCGAAAAACCGAAAAATGGAACTTTGACTTTTGAGATCTAGGAATCACCGGTAAATGAAAAACTACAATAAAACATGATGAAAACAGTTTTAATACTTCGTTGGGTAGCCTTTGGCGTCGATGACCGCCTGACATCTTCTTGGCATCGAGTCGAGAAGGGTGTCGATAACAGACAGGGGGATGGCCTTCCAGACAGATTGGAGTTGATCGAATTTCTGATTGGCATTCGATGTACGGACCCCTCTAAGTTGTCTCTCGACATGCTCCCAGATGTGTTCGATCGGATTCAAGTCAAGAGAATGATTGGGAAAGTCCAGAAGATCCACGTGGCGGCGTCGGAACCAGTCCTTGATGTGCTTCGAGGTGTGCTTCGGGTCGTTATCTTGTTGAAAAACGAACGCCCGGCCCACATTAAACCGTGCCCAGGGTCTCATTGTGTTTTAAAAGATGTCTTCTTACACAAATCAATCCATGATGCCTGTAATTCTTCTCAGGAGGCTGATTGAAGTCCCCGAGAAACGTAGCGTAGCATGGGCCAGAGCTCATCTTCACTGGGGACGCCAGGATTGGGCTAATCACGTGTTCGGTGACGAATCCAAGTATAATCTGTTTGGTACTGACGGTATCAAATGGATTCGCCGTCCGGTTGAATGTCGGTTCAATCCCAGCTACCAGCTCCAAACCGAGGTGGTTTGGAGCTGTTTCTCTGGGACTTCAATCGGCCCCCTGAGAAGAATTACGGGCATCATGGATCGATTTGTGTAAGAAGACATCTTTTAAAACACAATGAGACCCTGGGCACGGTTTAATGTGGGCCGGGCGTTCGTTTTTCAGCAGAATAACGACCCGAAACACACCTCGAAGCACATCAAGGACTGGTTCCGACGCCGCCACGTGGATCTTCTGGACTTTCCCAATCATTCTCTTGACTTGAATCCGATCGAACACATCTGGGAGCATGTCGAGAGACAACTTAGAGGGGTCCGTACATCGAATGCCAATCAGAAATTCGATCAACTCCAATCTGTCTGGAAGGCCATCCCCCTGTCTGTTATCGACACCCTTCTCGACTCGATGCCAAGAAGATGTCAGGCGGTCATCGACGCCAAAGGCTACCCAACGAAGTATTAAAACTGTTTTCATCATGTTTTATTGTAGTTTTTCATTTACCGGTGATTCCTAGATCTCAAAAGTCAAAGTTCCATTTTTCGGTTTTTCGCCATTTTCATAAATTTTTCGATATTTTTTCAAATTTTTGAAAATTTGATTATTCTTGTTGTTGAATCAATTTCTTTTACCGTTTTAAATTTTGTCTCAAAATATCAAAACGATCCGGGAAGTTTCAGAAAAGTTATGCTCGAAAAACTGTTTGCGAATACCTTTTTGGCCGATACTGTAGTTCAAATTTGGTGTGAGAATAGACTGAAAAATTTTTAGAAGTATCAACCAAAATTTCAAATGCTCTTTTTCAACCCCGAACGTGAATTAATATTTGAAATAAAATTTGAGCTTCTCACCAATTTTTCAAAATGCCAAGTCTTCTGAAAAAAAAGACTTATAACCTAGTAAATAGTGATTTTCTGATATTCTCAGGCACTACGCGGAGTGGCTCCAGAAAAACGAAGAAAGCAGCTTAAAAAATTTGCTATGAAGATAAAAGTTGATAAGATATCGAAAAGCCAATCGAATAAACTACACAAATCCTATCAGAAAGTTAAGATTACTCAAAAACCTCCATCTCTAGATATGTTTGAAGTCAATGAGAGAGCAGGATTGAACGATTATCTATTTCAAGGAGATATAAATTTGGATGAGTGAGCATTACATCTTTTAATACTCTAACATTTTAAAATTTTGAGATCGCAAATGGCCCAGTTCTCATCGGGGCAATCAAAGTCTCGGAAAAAGCGGCAAATTCAGAACTCCGCACAATTTTGGCCCGGTAAAATAGTTTACTACTATTTCGACAATGGACTTGGAACAAATATGCAACAAATCATAGCAAGTGCAATTGAATTATTGCAGCAAAACACGTGCATCCGGTTTAAATTGAACAACACTGCAACAAATAGAGTGAAGGTTAGTGATTTGACCAACTAGTTCAGAAAAAAACATGAAAAATGTGTATCTGAAATAAATAAAAAGTGCAAAATGGAACCGCATTCCACCGCATAGTCAAACCTGAAAGGTGGTAAATCGTATTTAGTCGCATTATTCAAGGAATAAATACCCTGCGTCTGGTAGCGCTGCCGAATGCCGAAGACGGCGCTAATCAAACTGGCACTGTGCCTGCATTAAATTATATCATCATTGAAATTTGGCATTAAAATTAAAAGATATGTATGCTTTTGATAATGATTGTAATATATTGGAAGTATTTTTTTCAAAAAAGTAAGTCAACTTTTATAGGATGTTCCGTCAAATAATAATAACCAGCGGAAGGTTCGCGGCTACGCCGCGACTTCCACTGGCTTCCACTGGCTTTCGTTTAGAAATAATTGTAGGTGTTCAATTTTTCCACTTGTTAGTAAAACAATTTATTAGCAGAACGTCAAAAACCAAATAAGATTAACATCACGTGCCGTATCCCAACTACCCTACAACCTCCTAAATAAATGAATGTGAATCGCTCGGGTGGTCATGACTCCATCCCGAATATCAAAGTAAAAGACCCACGATCTTTTGAGTTATTCAATAAAACGTCTTGGAAAGAGTCACATACAGACAGAACTATTCGCTTAATAATAAGTAGATAGTGATGTTCCAAAAACGTTGGAAAACAATGTCCATAAAAATTGTAGTTTTAATGATATCAAGCTGATTTTTTACGTGTGATATACGGACATCCCAACTGATATTTCAGCAAAATTTTGGCTTTTTTTATCGATTTTAAGACAGTTTTGTACAATTTGGGTGTACGGTTCTACAGTATCCCTAGTACCCTGCGACCTCCTAAATATATGAATGTGAAGCGCTCGGGTGGTCATGACTCCATCCCGAATATCAAAGTAAAAGACCCACGATCTTTTGAGTTATTCAAAAAAACGTCTTGGACAGAGTTACAGACAGACAGAACTATTCGCTTAATAATAAGTAGATAATGGCAAAACGTGGGTTCGTAGGAGCATATCAGGCGATGATAAGCGGACTGTATTGTCGTGTAAAGTAATAATTGCCTGGAATTTTTAAAAATCAGGAAGAGATTTTCTCTAAATTGTAAATTCTTGAAATGGAAATGTTTTTTATAGATATTTAATGGTGTTGGATGCTATTCAAACGTAGGGATGCTTGGAGGAGAGCAGACACTATCACTCGGAGCCGGTTGTGAACTGGTTGGTTTCATAAAAATTAAATTAAGAAGGCACGGGAAGCATGACATTATTTATTGTGGATTATTTTTTCTATAAAATATACGGAAAACACCTTAGCGCTAAGTTCTTCTTGTAGTTGCCCATTTTGCTAAGTTTCTCTGAACGTTTGTTATAACTGGTACTTATCATTGTCTGCATCTGCAGTCTGCATAACATCGCTTGTTTCCAACAATGTCTCCAACGATAGTGTTTCAACGATGAACCTCCTAAACAAGTTCTGGAAAGTAACAATCTTAATAAATGTCGATGCAAAGAAAGATATAAAATGAAAGACTGTGAACCAAAGCTGCAAAAAAGTAAAACAATGCTGTAAAATGTTTAAAGTTGTCCAATATACAGTACTGTGCAAGAGTATACGAACCGGGTGATTTTTACCGAAACTCGACTTCGGATGATCCGATTGTTTGGTTTTTTCATTTTTCTCAATTTTTTTTTCAAGTATTATCGTTCTTTTATGTATGAATATTGTTATTTAGAATGGGTAGACAACGTGACTCACCTAATTTATCAGAATCTCAGCGATTGGCTATCATCCGTGGTCGTCAGATGGGCTTTCACAGCGTTGAACACTCGAAACCGATCGAAAGCTACTGGAAGATCTTCGAAAACAACACCAGGAACCGAGAGAATCATTGTGCAAGAAAAATCCGCGGCTGACAAGTACGGACATCAACTCGGAACTGAAGGGCCAGTGAAAAAGCCAATGATTTCCGAGAAGAATCGTCTGGCTCGATTGAAGTGGGCGAAGGATCATCTGCACTGGACACCTCTATAGTGGAATAAGGTATTGTGGAGCAACGAGTCGAAATATTTGATGATTAGTACAGAAGGAATCACTCATGTACGACGTTCAGTTAACAAACGGTACCATCCCAAGTACCAGGTTCCGACTGTTAAGTACGGTGGTGGTAACGTCATGGTTGGGGATTGCTTCCACGCCAATGGCGTAGGTCCTCTCACCCAAATCACCGGAATCATGGACCGCTACATGTACAAGGACGTTTTGGAGAAGGAAATGTTGCTATATATAAGATCTCAGATAGGTCGTGATTGGTTGTTCCAACAGGACAACAATCCGAAACACTCTTCCCTCTTCGTCAAGGATTGGTTCGCACAGCGTCAAGTCAACGTTATGACCTGGCCAAGCCAATCTCCCGACCTGAATCCCATTGAGCACCTCTGGGAGGTGCTTGGCAGATGCTAGCAAGACAGAAAAGCAATAAATTGTACCGAAAAATTCGAGCAACTCAAGGAAGAATGGACCAAACTGCCAAGAAGATGTGAGGCCGTTATCAAAACCAAAGGCATGGCGACCAAGTATTAAGTTAATTTAATCATTTCGTATCATTTCCCTTTTTTTAACTTGTCATTTTTGTTTTTTCTTCCCATTAATATCAAAAATCAAAATATCCATTTTTTCAATTTATTTCAAAAAAATTTGAGTAAATTTGTTCTATTGTTATTAAAACTCATTTTTAAGCGTTTTCCTCGAAACTTTGGGGTCGATCGGATCATCCGTAGTCGAGTTTAGGTAAAGTTTAGGTATTTAGTTTAGGTATCACCCCGGTTCGTATACTTTTGTACGGTATTGTACATTGACCAGCGGAAAGTTTGCGGCTACGCCGCGACTTCCTCTGTCCTCCAACGGCTTTCGTTTAGAAATAATTTTAGCCGTTTCTGTTTTTTCTCTTGTTAGTGGAACAATTTATTTGTTCTTTTTACTTCTATTAACAGAAGAACGTCAAAAAGCAAATATTAGGTTGAACACAAAGTTATGTCGTTTTTATGTTGTTTACTTTTGTGAAAGATTTTTGAATAAAATGTTTGGTTATCTGTGGTCGTGTTATATATCATTTTGAAGAGCGTAATTCGCTCTATCTACTCGTCTTATTTATTTTTCCTTGAAATAGTTATGTCACTTTTTATAGCACTTCAAAAAAGCATGGATAAAAGGCAAATTCGAACGATTTTCTTGTTCCAGTTCAAACTAGGCCGAAACTCTGTCGAGACAACTCGCGATATCAACGATGCATTTGGCCAAGAAACCACTAATAAACGTACGGCACAACGGTGGTTCAAAAAATTCCGTAGCGGTGACGAGAGCCTCGAAGATGAAGATCGTGACGGCCGGCAGTCTGTGATTGATAACGATCAATTGAGAGCCTTAATCGAAGCCGATCTTCTCAAATCAACACGAGAAGTTGCCGAAGAACTTTGTTCATAGTCGTTGTTCATCTGAAGCAAATAGGCAAATCAAAAAAGCTCGACAAATGGGTGCCACATGAATTAGACGAAAATCAAAAAATATTGTCGTTTTGAGGTGTCGTCCGCTCCTCTTTTACGCAACAAAAATGAGCCGTTTCTTGACCGGATCGTAACTTGTGATGAAAAGTGGATCCTCTACGACAACCGACAACGTTCCGCGCAGTGGTTGGATCGTGATGAGACTCTCAAACACTTTCCGAAGCCGAAAATCCACCAAAAAAAGGTTATGGTGACTGTTTGGTGGTCTGCAGCCGGTCTCATTCACCACAGCTTCCTAAATTCGGGTGAAACAATTACAGCAGAAAAGTGCTGTCACCAAATTGACCAAATGCATCAGAAGTTACGACGTATGTGCCCAGCATGGATCAACAAAGAGGGACCAATTCATCTTCAAAATAATGCTCAGACAAACCGACCTTGCAAAAGCTGAACGAATTAGGCTATGGGACTCTGCCTCATCCACCATACTCACCGAACCTCTCGCCCACCGATTACCACTTTTTCAAGCTCCTCGACAACTTCTTTCGTGAGAAATGCTTCAAAAGCCAAGACGATGCCGAAAATGCCTTCAATGAGTTCGTCGCTTCCAGAGACCCGGACTTTAACGCTACCGGCATAAAGAAACTTGTTTCTCGTTGGCAAAAATGTATTGATTCTAATGGTTTTTATTCCGATTAATAATTTTGATTTAAAAAATAGTTATGGTCATTTAAAGTTGAAGGTTAAAAAACGACATAACCTTGTGTTCAACCTAATAGCATCAAAATGTACAAATTGTTAAATAGAAACGAGAGAAATGAAAACAATTGAGTAACAATTCTACATAGAAGGAGTGTAATTATTGAAAAAAAGCCAATAATTAGGAAAACAAAGTTAATAGAACAAATTGAAATCACCTAAAATAGGTCGATAGCATTTCGAAGGTGTTATGATTGAAAGCAAGGCGGTTTCTAGATAAACCAATTTATTGCACAGAAGAAAAAGCTACCCTATTATAGGGTGAAAAGTGGAGCAAAATAAACGTGTGACGTGAAACACTGGGGAGGTGGTTCACGTAAAATATGAATTTATTTATTTATGCGATAACGATCGCAACAGGGAAGTAAGTCGTAAATACAGTGAATGATGGGAGCACCGACACTTCCGTCACAAACTTTCCATTTTCCAGTATATGGCCGATTTCATGTTTGTGCTTTTGGTCGGGGCTGATGTGTGTCCATCGTCTATGCATTGGCTTTTTGAATTGCGAGTTCATGTGCCATAGACGATTTGATTCACAAAAAGTAGCTAATAGTTCGCCACTTTCGTTTCTTCGTTCCATTGAATTCGTGCCAATGTATCTTTCCGTGTCTTTCCTTGTACCCAATCTAGCGTTAAAGTCGCCTATGATGAGCTTGTACCTGCTACGGCAGGTTAGATAGGCGTCTTGAAGGCTGTCATAGAAATCAGCAAGTTCCTCCGGATCGGCATCAGCGACAGGTGCGTACACCTGGATGATGGTACAGCTGAGCTTCCTTCCTACTTTCATAGTAAGGAAGCCGATCCTATGATTGAGGAATTTGACTTCGATGTATTTTTGTAGGAGGGTGCTCTTAACGATAAAGCCGACCCCTCCCGACACGGAAATACTGTTCCGAAATCTTAAGTAAACTCCGGTCCCGTCTCGATGGATTGGGTGGTCTTCTGCTTCTCGTTTTGTTTCAAAAAGTCCGATGATATCGTACTTTATTCTTTTTGTTTCTTCGAGAAGCTGTGTAAGTCTGCTTTTGGATGCGACAGACCTGCAGTTGAAGGTGCACACTCTTAAATCGATTCTTCTTGCTTCAGGCCGTGTTTTTTTCTTTTCCAAGTACGACAAAGAGTATTGTGCGCTACCTTCGATCCGATATGACACGTATGTATATACCCATTGGCCAACTGAGACTCCGCCGGGGTGCTGATCTCCTCTGGATATGTAGAAGAGAATCAGTTGTTGATCTTCTACGCCACGTAGAAACTGAGTGAATGTAGAAGCAGTTTTGTAGATTTTGGGTATGGTTCTACTGTATCCCAAGTACACTGCGACCTCCTAAACATATGGTTGCGAAGCGCTCGGGTGACCATGATTCCATCCCGTATACCAAAGTAAAAGGCCAACGATCTTTTGATTTATTCAAAGAAACGTCTTGGAGAGACAGACGAAACTATTTGCGTTATAATAAGTAGATAATAGTCAAAAACACCGTATTAAAACTGGCTTTAACAGGTCGGCACCGCGGCTCATGAGCTATCTCACACTTTGGGGGTGTTTCATACCCAAATGAGGTCTGATCGGGACGAATACGTCACCATTGATGTAACGGATGTTCCTACGGCTTCTCAATCGAATTTTTACAAATCGACTGCAACTGAATCCTCAAATGTTGTTGGCTATGAATATGGAAGTTTCATGCATTATGGGGGAAGAGCGTAAGATTTTTTTTTCGTAGCAGATCCTTTAATTATTTAATTATCAATATGTTTTAAAAATAAAAGAAGGGTAATAAGTGTGTGTGAGAGTGTATGCGTTTTTGATTTGATTAATGGTGTTCGTTTTTTTTGTTTTTCTTACTCTGCGGCTTTCATATTTCCTTGAATAAAGCAAGGAGTGGGAAATTTGGTGAATACGCTGGATGACACAGGATCAGGTCTCTTAGCATCTGAAGATTCTGGCGGGTCTTCAAAGCGGTGTGCAGTTTTGCGTTGTCATGTAGAATTAGCAAGTTGTAAGTTTTTAAGCGATGTAATCGATGAACCTGAACCACTTTTTTCCATTTGAATACAGTATAGGTCCGTGTTGACAGTGGCGCCATCTGGAAGACGATCTCGGCTTATCTTCAAAATTGTAGTTCTCTTTGGCAAACTTTTCCAGCTAAAACATGATGGTAGTGTAGGAGATAGAGTTCTCGTCTAACACGGCACACAAGTTACGGAAAGGTTCACTGCATTTGCGACTTTGGAGAAACTCGTACAGAAAAACACCTCTGAGAGCATGCCGATCTTCGCTCAAATTCTCGTTCATTTTGAACGCTACCTGCAAGTTTTTCGGGTGTAAAGAATACATAATAAGCACTAAAAAAAATAAAAATAAAAACAGAATCAGAAAAAAAATTAAATTAACACTGAGCAATGACGAAACAGAAATTACGAAGACTTTTCGTTCAACCTAATATTAGGTTGATTCATAAGTCCCGACAGATTTATCAACTTGATTTTTTGTTAGTTTTTTTTCTGTGGAAATTTGATGGAGACAGCTGTCTTTCCGTCTCATAGGAGGTTGAACGTACCCCTATCAACAACACAATTCGTATCATTTTCAGTGATCGCATCACTGAGAAATAGCTCTCGCTTTTGCCCTTTTGCCTCCACTATATTTTATTTTCAGCATGTCATTTTATTTATGTTTCTATCTGGTCTGAAAACAACCGATGCTAATCGTCGAATGACGAAAGTTTATGAAAAGAATGCACCCTCTAAGAGTATCATTAGAAGTTGGTTCCATCGTTTCGAAAATGGCGATTTTTCATTGGACGATGATGCCCAGTAGACCAATAGAGTTGGATTTGGATACGTTACGCTCCGAAGTAGAGGGCGACCATTTTCAAACAACCCGTGAGCTAGCGAGGATACTTGGGGTTAATCAAGCAACTATTGATCGGGGCCTTGAACGCCTTGGAAATGTTCAAAAACTCGGATGATATGTTCCCCACGTTTTGACGCAACACAACTTGGACACCCGTGTTGATATCTGCTTAAATCTTCTCACGCTACACCGCACTCATGGATGGCTCGATCAAATCATTACTGGAGATGAAAAGTGGGTACTCTATGACAACAACGTGAGGCGTGCCGAATGGGTTGATCAAGGCGGACAAGCAGCTGACGTTCCCAAACAAGTGATGTTGTCAGTTTGGTGATCTGTTCGTGGTGTAGAGTATTGGGAAATTCTTCCTGATAGTACTACTATAACCGCCGATGTCTACACTCGTCAGCATCGAAAACTGAGACTACATGTGAAACTTTCTCGAGGAAAAAACGCCGTGGTCTATTTTCAACACGGTAATGCGAGACCGCACGTCGCAAGGGAGACTGAACTCAAAGGATACGGCTGGACTGTTTTGCCCTACCCACCGCATAACCCGGACTTAGCGCCATCTGATTATTATCTTTTCAGTCATCTCCAACGGCATCTTGTAAGAAATTCACAACTCGGAAAGATATCGAAAATGAGTTGAAGTCATTCTTTAAGTCCCAGCCCCTGGCGTTTTGGCAGAACGGCATTCCCAAGTTGGTGAACCGTTGGCTGACCGTTATTAATAAACATGGTCAGTATATATAATTTAGCTGATAGCGTTTCGATCAGTTATAAAATAAACTTTTCAAACTGAAAATCCGTCAGTACTTATAAATCAACCTAACACTACAGTGCCACACATAATTATACGACCACTTGAAAATCGGATTCGTCGTACTTTTACAGGTATGGCTAAGGGTAAACCTCTCACCGACTATTAGAAAGGTGAAATTGGCGCAAAAATAGCTCAAGTTCTCTCGGAAAGACAAATCGCTAGAAATCTTGACCGATCATTCAACATCGATACTCTTCCTGCCTGGCTATTTATGGTACCAAGAAGTCTTCCGGACGTCCACCACTTATTTCGGCCCGAAATAAGCGGGACATCGTCCATTAGACCTCGAATGCTGTTTTGACCTGAATTAAAATTCGTACAGAATTTGCATTTTTCCAATGAACCAATCCGATCTGTTCTCACAAAATCAAGTTCATGAAACAAAGAAAGGCGGCTGACCCTCTGACCGATAAACATGGAAGAAATCGGATGGAATTCAACAAAAAGAATGAGAATACGGACTGGCATATCTTAAGGATTACGGAAGTTTCAATTATATCTTAACTTTTCATTTCAGATCGTATTTGGTGGAGAAAGTAAATTTAATCGTCTCGATGGATTCCGCCATTGTTGGATGATATACGCAAAGAAACACTTCGTTATTCTCTTAGAAATTTAATTCGAGGTGGAGTAACGGTTTGGATCGCTGTTAGCCGGATTGATAATCTAAAACTGTTCTTCGTTTTATAGAAAATTGACGGAGCTGAATACATATAGGTATGTTATAAGCCGTTGTCTTATACCATGTGGACGCCGTAATCGTACCAATTCATTCATTTACATGCAGGACGGAGCCCTGGCCAGGCCTAGCCATTGCGCTCGTAAGATTATCAAATGGATAAACAATCTTGAAATTCCCTTGTTATGGATAGGCCCTCCTGCTCTCCTGATATAACAATTGTTGAGAACATTTGGGACTACATGGCACGTAAAATCTGCGAGGGAAAAAAAGTGATACGACAAAATCAAAACCTCAAAAAAATGACTGTCGAAGCTTGGAATCAAGTAGATCAAAATCTTCTAGACAACATCTACCTTTCTACGGATTGTCGAATTTTCGATGTCTCTCTCCATTTTGACTATTATCACTTTTTGATTAGTGTTCGTATGGAATAATTTGTCGTTGACTGACCGCGTAATAATCTATTGCATAAATAGTGATTCACTATTAATGTTAGCCCCTTTTCCTTCATTTTTTTTATTTTTTCCATTAAGCGTATAGAAAAAATTCTAAATACCCAGTTAGCTATAAAAATTGGGGTTTTTCAAACTGTCAAATTGTTATGTATATACAGTCGCGAATAATTCGAATTTTTGATAGAAAGCGCATCCATCTATTAAAAAAAATTAATGTGCTTGTGAGTTTGCAGTACACCGCATGGTTTTTAGTGAGCATTTCATCTTATTTATCTTTTCGTGGGCCCTCAAGACGCTGGAAGGACGATGCCGATACCGGTGCCTAGTCTAAAGAAGCATGAAAGATCTAAAGAGAAATAAATCTAACTCTGGGGTTCTTGATGAACTGGCGAGTTACGTACAGGAATTTATACAGATATATAAATTTCAGGTTTGTGAGCTCCGGTGGAGTGGATTCAATTGTTCCGAAAGAGCCAATGATGATTTACACGATGGGAGGAAGAATTGTGACCTTTATGGATATAAAAATGCTGAATACTCACTATTCCTGCACATGTAAATGTTTCCGTTTAAATATATTTTTCTGAAACTAGAATTTTCTAATATTGAAGGCGCAATATCTCTAAACTGTGGTAATGGTGGGTACACAAACCCAGGAAACTGCAGCCATTGTATTTGCCCGTATGGTTTTGGTGGAACACTTTGTAACGAAAGAGCAGACTACAACTGTGGTAGTACTTTGGTAGCAACGGATAATTGGAAACAAGAGAATTACACGTTTGGTAACTCCACAAATTCTGCATCAGCAAGATCTAGTTTCCTGTATTGCACTCACTGGATTCAGGTAAATTGTGTGCAGAATTTGTGAAAAATAAAATCTTTTTCAGGCGCCTGTTGGTAAGAAAATACAGTTCAAAATAGATTCTGCATATAACACACAATGTGGGTATGGATGCATTTTTAATGGAATTGAGCCCAAGTTAAAAAAAGATATGACGAAAACACAGACACGGTGGATATAATATTACGTGATGTTACGTATTTTCTCCACTTTTTCAGATTTTGCTGCGATGAGTTCAATGGAGAAATAATGGCTGCTGATACGAATCCTTTGCCTGTTTTTTCTTATAACCGATATTTTATAACTAAGTATTCATGGTCATACCGATATGGTACCCCTATGCCACAGAAGTTTTTCGCAAAATTAACAAATTACAGTTAACTCGAATGATTCTTGTGTGAATCTGTCTGATGCAGCTACGTGCATGGCCCTGAAAGTAGCGAATGACCAAGGATGCTCATTGTACGACAGAGCCCAATTGAAGGTTATGTGTGCTGCAACAATGGAACTATGTGGAAAGGTAGCGTCGGATGGTGGGAACTGTGCTGATCGATTTTCAAAAAGCGAGTAAGTTTTTTTTTGCTCAGTTTAATAATGCTAATATTTCATTTCTCAGATGCTCCACATATTTTTCCGATGGATTGTGTACCTCACAGCTCCCACTGGTTTCCGAATTTTCTTGTTCGCAAACCTGCGGGTTTTGCACTAATCCTGTATGAAATAAACAATTATTTATTATATTTTGAGTGGTAATTATATTATTCTATAATTTTAAAATTTTCTGATAGTATCCCATGAGCTTGTCTGAAAAGTGAAATTACAAGCTGATGGAAAATAATTCTGACGATGCAGTCTAATAAAAGATGCCCTGGAGTCTCTCGATCGGATGTCTAAGCTTTTCTAGTCTAGTGACCACGTGTTTCATACATGTTTCAAAGTTACAATTCTTATATGTATGCTCAGAACATCCTAGAATTTTCTACAACTTTACAAAACTTTCCAGAGAATGGCAGAAGTGTGTTCCGTTTCAGAAATCTCCCTGAATATTTTGAAAATTTCTTGATTTGCATTTTGCATATTGCACTGATCGGCAAAAAAGTAAGTGCTGCATATAAGCTCTAAATTTTATAAAGTAAATATTCATTATTTTTTCGAAAATATACTTCTTAATTACTTATTTTCTTAACTTGATTTATCCTTCTTAATGAAGAAGGAAACATTCTTTCGATATGTGATCCAATTGATCTGCCGGCGTTAAATATACATTAAGAAAAATGAACTCGCTCGACCATCTGACTAAATGAAACAGCTGAAGAAAGGTAGCGCGTGTTTTGGTTTAAAAAAACAACACCATTGATCACAAAATGTGATTGGCAGCAACTTTTCCGTTAAACCCCTCCGATCCTATCTTTGAATTTGTATTATAGTATTTTCCCTCTCCTCATTCCTTTTTTGTACAAAAAAACAGACAGAGAAAGAAGAGAAGAATTATTTAATTCATAGTTACAATATGTGCCTCTCTACACTGTACTGCTATCGATTCATAGTCATGATGGTCGCATTTTTTTGTCTTATGAGCATTTTTTCGAATCATACTATCCTTAATTTTGCCTTTATTTGCATGAAAAATGATATGCAAGGTGCTATCAAAGATGGTAATGGAGTGAGTTTGTCAAAAATTGTTTTATCATATTTACTATTATGAATAAGGCTTCCATGAAAGACGAAGACAAACAGTCGTCTTCAAAAGTCGGGTCATCTTCGTTCGTCTTTCAGTTCATCTTGCATTCGTCTTACGCAATTAAAAAGTTGTCAACATACTGCATCAGACGAATTCAAGACAAAGACGAAGACGAGACGAGACGTCCGAAATTTCGCCGAAATGGAAGCCTTAATTATAAAAACTAAAAATTTTATGACGAAAAAAACAACATGCATTTCATATGTATATTAGGTTGAGCGAAAAGTTTTCGTGATTTTTTGATTTTTTTCGGAACAAAATTTATTCATAGAAAACGAGATTCAATTCGTGATATATTTATCAATAGTATTTATGCATGATTTCACGCCATCGCGATGGAAGTTGCGCGATTCCATTCGCATAGAACTCCGTAGACTGGCTGGCGAAAAAACCGTCCAACCATTCTTCTATCATGGAAGGTGATTCTGCAGAGAACGAAAAATATGATAATCAGTTGGGGCCAAGTCTGGTGAATGCGGTGGGTGACACAAGACCTGGACTCCGAGCGTCTGAAGCTTCTGGCGGGTCTTCAAAGCGGTGTGCAGTTTTGCGTTATCATGTAGAATTAGCAAGTTGTAAGTTTTTAGGCGATGTAATCGATGAACCTGAACCACTTTTTCCATTTGAGTGCAGTATAGGTCCGCGTTGATAATGGCGCCATCTGGAAGAAACTCTCAAAAGATTACGCCTTTACTTACCCACCAAATCGACAGAATTACGTTTTTCTCGTGAAGTTCTCCTTTGAAGTTCCTTTTGCGGTTACCGCGGCCGGGACCTGTCGTTTTTTTCTAGTATGATTGACATGAAACACCCATTTTTCGTATCCACAAGTCGACGACAGGATGTCATAGATCGTAGTTCTCCCCGGCAAACTTTTTGAACCAATACTTTATGGTAGTGTAGGAGATAGAATTCTCGCCTTTGGTCGGAGAGTCGTAAATCGTCCAACAAAGTTTCGATTTACTACAAATTTATTCAAAGAATAGAGCAACGCTCTACGAACAATTGAACAGCGTCAAATCAACGACACAAAAAAAGGAGATTGCTCCAACAGAAAAACAAAACACAAACTTAGTTAAAAATGGGATAACCTCCCACAAAAACACGAGCATCACTTGCCACAGAAACTTACACTATGTAAACTAGTCAAAAAAAATCTCACCTTTGTGTGTTTCGCGCCGGCAGCCAGTGTCCAAAAACATTGCAGTATTGTGCACTTTGCGCAATTATAACATGCAGATCAAGGAGATCGGCAGGTCAAATCAACACTGGCTTTGAGTATATCGATGTATTTGGCCTGAAAACCGGGCGATAACCCGACATCCTCCCCATTTTCGAGCCCAGCCTTCCAAGATCTTAAGACTCTCAACAATGGAAGCACAGACACTTATGACATCAAAGGGACGGGGACCTAATAATTTACAACATAAACAACTTAATTCTTTAAAAGTAGTGGAGGGGCTGCAAAAATGAAAGGTAATTAAAGAAAGAGCATAGAAAATACTGGATGAGGGAACCTTGGCTGGCGAGGCCACATAGTTGGCGATGATCGGCATGAACACGATGGGTGGTCGAAGAGCAAGTTTAAGTTCACGTCGTCTAATTCCTTTCCTTGATATTCGCATGACTGCTTACTCCTTGGGTTCGATCGGGTTTGACAATTGAATTGAATGGTCCATGGGTGAAGTTGTGTGTTTGTGAAGTTGTGGAATGTAAGGGAGCTTACTTCCGCATCAGATACAGTGCGTTTCAATATTATACGTCCACTCTTGTTTTTGGCCGTAACTTGAGAACCGGTTGAGATATCAATCTAATTTCATTAAAATTGAATTCAGAGCAACAAATTACATCTAGAAAACCATTTTTGAGAAAAAATATTGAAAACTACTCGAGATACAGAGAAAATTCTGAAAATGTGACATTTGCAACCGTTTCAAAATTATACGTCCACTTCAAAGGTATGTCGATCTTGACCTTTGGCGGAGCCGGAAAAGCTTGAATTTAGTTTTGTTTTTTGCTGCCAATGTGAGAAACTTTTTTCATTATGATTTTCCTTGTTTTTCTCCACTTTTCAACATGTCTCGTGGCCATTTGCTCACTGATGCTGAAAAAGCCTTCATCGACGCGTTCAAAACCTCTGGTTGGACCAACAGGGCTATCGCGAAACATCTAAATCGTTCCCACGATTGCATTAATCGTTTTGTATCGAACCGGACCCGCAACAATCAACCCAACAAGGCTGGACGTCCTCCAAAACTCAATTCAAGAGCCAAACGATCAATCGTTCGTGTGGCTTCAAACACCATGAAGTCTTGTAATGATATCAAAAAAGAGCTGAATCTTGGAGTGAGCAAGTGTACAATCTGGAGGGCTCTTAAGGATGATCCAAACATCAAAAGAGCAGTCATGCGCCCTGCTCCGAAGCTCACTGACAATCACAAAACTCGCCGTCTCGACTTCGCTCGAAAAAACATGGGAACCAACTGGGATAAGGTATTAAATTTAAAATTATCTATCCAAATTATCTTATCTTTTACAGGTAATTTTTTCGGACGAGAAAAAATTCAATCTTGATGGACCCGACGGATTCAAATCGTACTGGCACGACTTGCGGAAGGATCCAGCCGTTTTTGCCAAAAGGAATTTCGGGGGAGGCAGTTTGATGGTATGGGGAGCATTTGCTTCGGCTGGATACTTGGAGCTCGCTTTCACCACTTGTCGAATGAACTCCACAGACTACCAAGACGTTCTCCAGAACCACCTTATCCCGTTTCGTCGTCGATTCAGTCGCCGCCAGTTCATTTTTCAGCAAGATAATGCTGCAATCCATGTCAGCCGCTCCACTTTGGACTGGTTCCAATCGAAAAACATCGATGTCTTGCCATGGCCAGCTTGCTCTCCAGATCTGAATCCGATGGAAAATGTTTGGGGCGAGCTGGTTCGTCGTCTTTACCGCCATGGAAAGAAGTATGCTAGTATTGGAGAGCTTCGGGATGCGCTGATTGCTGAGTGGAGTCTGCTGGAGCAGGAGTTCAAGACTAAGAGCACCCAATACATCCAAAACCTTATCAAATCGATGCCAAATCGTCTCTTCGATGTCATTGCTGCTAAAGGTTCATCCACAAAGTATTGAAATATTTTTTATTCTCTATTTTAGCATTGATTCTGAGAGTGGACGTATAATTTTGAAACGGTTGCAAATGTCACATTTTCAGAATTTTCTCTGTATCTCGAGTAGTTTTCAATATTTTTTCTCAACAATAGTTTTCTAGATGTAATTTGTTGCTCTGAATTCAATTTTAATAAAATTAGATTGATATCTCAACCGGTTCTCAAGTTACGGCCAAAAACAAGAGTGGACGTATAATATTGAAACGCACTGTAGTCTTGAGAGGGTTTTGAAAAGCCATTTCTTGTTCTTTTTCCCATTTCTATGGCACTTTTGGAAAAGTGAGAGGGTACAGCATCGAAGAAATCTTAGCAAAATTCATGATGAATTTCCGATAATAGTTGACCAATCTCTAGAATGAATGGAATTCCTTCTGATTTGCCGGACGGGTGTATTTTCTCATTTTTTCCACCTTGTTTTCCTCTGTTTTCACTCTTTCTGGTGTGATTTTGTGACTTAAATAGCTCACTTCTTGCTTCGTAATTCTACATTTGCTTGCTCTCAACTTCTTCCCACTATTCCGGATCCTCGTTAAAATGGTTCTTAGATCAATTACATACTGTTCGGTTGTCTCGCTGGCAATCAATATATCGTCAACGTAAGCGAGTGCACATTTTCCTAAGCATTCCCCTATCACATCTTCCATGGTAGCTTGAAACACTGCAGGTGATGTGACCAATCCAAATGGAAGAACTTGCCATTCGTAAAATTCACTTCCAATAGCAAATGCAGTGATTTGTTTGCTATCTTCTTGCAATGGAATTTGTCAATACCCAGCTAGCAACTCGATTATCTTTTTACCGCTCAGCGATTGTAGAGTTCCCTCAATATGTGGTAAAGAATGCGAAAAATATTTTTAAAAACATATAAAAATGTTCCCTTGTTAGAGTATGGGAGGACGGGTGCTTAGAGCTTGGAGCTTACAATTAGAGCAAGCGATAGTAGAGGCTTGAGCTAGACTTGTATACGGTGGCTGACAAACCGTAAAAAAATTGTTGAATGAAATATGAATTTTAATTTCGGGTTTTAAGAAATATATTTGGAAAGTCTATTTGTTCCAACCAATTTAGAATTTGAAATTTTCAGACCCTCCAATCTATATATGACTACACATCAACTGAAAAGGCTCAATTAATTTGGGCGGTTGCAATAGGAACCATAGTCGGAACTTTCCCTTACAACTGGATGTATGTCAAGTACGGGGCTAAAAATGTGTTTCTGACTGCTGGTATTGCTTCGCTTGTGGCGACATCATTCACTCCGTTTGCTGCGGAAAATAGCTTTCCATTTCTGCTGGCTATTCGTTTCATTCAGGTAAAAAGAAGTTCTAGAAACGTGATTATTTCGTATTTATGCGCTATTTATGAAAATGTTTGAGGGAATAGCATACGCCGCAGATTTCGCTGTAATTGGAATTATCTGCGTAAAATGGGCTCCACATAATGAAGTGGCATTTTTCATTTCGGTGCTCACTGTATTTTCTCCGTTCGCTACAGTTATCACAACGGGTGTCACTGGATTCGTAAGAATATTTTTTCGTCATTTACAAAGTATTGCGTGGTTTTTTAAAATTAACTTTCAGCTGTGCACATCAAGATTTGGCTGGAGATTCTCATTCTATGTTCATTCCAGTGCATGTGCTCTCTGTTTTGCCTTATGGTACGCTTTGTATTCTGATGATCCACTTACACATACACGTGTTTCTCCAAAAGAATTAGCCATTATTCAAAGTGGAAAATCAACAGCTCATTTCAGTAAAACAAGGTTTTTATTTCCAACTGATTCATGTTAAAATGTAAAATTTCGTGCTTAAAATGTTTCAGAGAAATTCCTTACCTGAAAATGATAACAAACAGTGCTTTGATTTGCACTTGGTTCAATGCTTTCACAGATCTATCAATGTCAATTATGATAATTACATACTCGCCAATATATTTCAATTATGTTTTGGAATTTCCTGTAAATTATTAATGTGATCTGCTTTAAGTAATTTCCAGAACACTTTCAGATTGAGCAAACTGCATTCATCATAGGTATCACGAATTTTGCACAACTTCCGTTTAAATTTGGAGCCGCTTTCATCAGCGATCGGATAACGTTAGTTATAGGTTTCTAAGGATTCAATTTAGTATCAGGTTGAGTCAAAATAATTGTACCACTTTCAAAAAAAAACTTTCGAATTAAAATTTATTTATTTATTTCTAATATCAGTCAACGTAATATGTACCATCATTATCGACAATGTATTACCAACGGATAGGTACGGATTCCTTTTCGGTAAAACTCCGCGGGTTTCTATTGAATAAAAGACTACAGCTCTGTCTTAAGATTGTCATTATTTCGAAATTCCTTTCCATCCAGGAAGTGAGTCAGAGATCGGAACAAGTGATAATCAGTGGGGGTATTGTCCGGAGAGTATGGAGAATGGGGTAGAGTCGTCTAGCTTAGCTCGTAAATTTTCTGGCGTGCCACCTTCGCGCCATGTGGTCGAACGTTGTCATGGAAGAAGTATACTCTACCCATTTCTCCTTTGATTTTTACAGCGACTGTGGTCAATTGCTTGCAGTTGAGGTCTGACGTGACTGTTGTATTGATCTGTAAAAGTTCACAATGAACCGGTACTTCCACGCTCCACCAGATGCAGAATAGTACCTTTTTCTTGTGTAACTCTCCTTATGGCGTTGAAACTCCAGAATCCACAGGTTTCAGCCACTGACGTCCATGATGAAAGTTGACATAGAGTGTCCACTTCTCATCTCCGGTAATCATATTTGAAAACCATGTAGTCGTTCTTTTTTGTGACAAAAGAGAAGTTGCAACATCTGCCAACAAAATATGGGATACCCAAATAGGCTGTTCCCAGGAGAATTCGAGATCGTGGAGGGCCCGATTGATTGTACATTGAGAGCGTCTAGGCTTGCTTGCAAGACATTTACTCGACTTACGGGGTTCCTCTTTCACCAGTGCCAGCTCGTCTTCATCATCTACAGTATCGGCCAAAAAGGTATTCGCAAACAGTTTTTCGAGCATAACTTTTCTGAAACTTCCCGGATCGTTTTGATATTTTGAGACAAAATTTAAAACGTTATAAGAAGTTGATTCAACAACAAGAATAATCAAATTTTCAAAAATTTGAAAAAATATCGAAAAATTTATGAAAATGGCGAAAAACCGAAAAATGGAACTTTGACTTTTGAGATCTAGGAATCACCGGTAAATGAAAAACTACAATAAAACATGATGAAAACAGTTTTAATACTTCGTTGGGTAGCCTTTGGCGTCGATGACCGCCTGACATCTTCTTGGCATCGAGTCGAGAAGGGTGTCGATAACAGACAGGGGGATGGCCTTCCAGACAGATTGGAGTTGATCGAATTTCTGATTGGCATTCGATGTACGGACCCCTCTAAGTTGTCTCTCGACATGCTCCCAGATGTGTTCGATCGGATTCAAGTCAAGAGAATGATTGGGAAAGTCCAGAAGATCCACGTGGCGGCGTCGGAACCAGTCCTTGATGTGCTTCGAGGTGTGTTTCGGGTCGTTATTCTGCTGAAAAACGAACGCCCGGCCCACATTAAACCGTGCCCAGGGTCTCATTGTGTTTTAAAAGATGTCTTCTTACACAAATCAATCCATGATGCCTGTAATTCTTCTCAGGAGGCTGATTGAAGTCCCCGAGAAACGTAGCGTAGCATGGGCCAGAGCTCATCTTCACTGGGGACGCCAGGATTGGGCTAATCACGTGTTCGGTGACGAATCCAAGTATAATCTGTTTGGTACTGACGGTATCAAATGGATTCGCCGTCCGGTTGAATGTCGGTTCAATCCCAGCTACCAGCTCCAAACCGAGGTGGTTTGGAGCTGTTTCTCTGGGACTTCAATCGGCCCCCTGAGAAGAATTACGGGCATCATGGATCGATTTGTGTAAGAAGACATCTTTTAAAACACAATGAGACCCTGGGCACGGTTTAATGTGGGCCGGGCGTTCGTTTTTCAGCAGAATAACGACCCGAAACACACCTCGAAGCACATCAAGGACTGGTTCCGACGCCGCCACGTGGATCTTCTGGACTTTCCCAATCATTCTCTTGACTTGAATCCGATCGAACACATATGGGAGCATGTCGAGAGACAACTTAGAGGGGTCCGTACATCGAATGCCAATCAGAAATTCGATCAACTCCAATCTGTCTGGAAGGCCATCCCCCTGTCTGTTATCGACACCCTTCTCGACTCGATGCCAAGAAGATGTCAGGCGGTCATCGACGCCAAAGGCTACCCAACGAATTATTAAAACTATTTTAGTCATGTTTTATTGTAGTTTTTCATTTACCGGTCTTTCCTAGATCTCAAAAGTCAAAGTTCCATTTTACAGTTTTTCGCCATTTTCATAAATTTTTCGATATTTTTTCAAATTTTTGAAAATTTGATTATTCTTGTTGTTGAATCAACTTCTTATACCGTTTTAAATTGTGTCTCAAAATATCAAAACGATCCGGGAAGTTTCAGAAAAGTTATGCTCGAAAAACTGTTTGCGAATACCTTTTTGGCCGATACTGTACCTTGGGACGTCCGTTATATGTAGAATCTATGAATTCCGCCTCTCCTCCCCACCCCACAAGTTTTTGGAAGCAACGAACTATTGTTACATGAATAACAGTGCCAGCACCCATAAAATTATTGATCTGATCCGCAGCTTGTCTCGTCGAAGAGGAAGAACGATGCTCACACAAATGTAGCAGGCGGACTTGCACTCGCGATAGTTGAACTGGATAGTTGCTTGAAGTAGGCATTGAGCTAATCATTTGTGTAAAATAGCCAAAACACCGCCTCTTATATACCCCTACCATGGATTGTTCTAGAAGCTTCTCAAAGTTTCTAGAGAAAAACAGAAAAAGCGGTAGAATACTTTGACTCGACCTAATAAATTCACTTACAGGTCAATCAGCCCTAGACTGAAAATGCTTATATTCAATACTATTTCTTGTGGAATTGTTTCCATACTATTCGGAGGGCTCGGTTATATTTCCAAAGAGCAAAAATGGCTGGCAATGATTTTATTAATAGCTGTCAACTGTCTCATGTCTACAAATTGCGCTGGATTTTACCAATGTGGAAGGTATTATATTATTCACATTTTTATCTACATTTATTTACATAACAAAAATCAAATTTAGCAATTCTTTGTGTGCGTTGGTGTACGTGTGCTTGTTTTCCTACTAAGCCTATTCATTTCAAGTTTTGATAGAGTTTAAAACTGTTGGCTGTTAAACGGTACAAATCTTCTTCGATGTTTCATTTGATAAAAATAACGTCATTAGGTGAATTAAAGTGATCACGTGATTTATGGCGCTCTGCTGGTTTATGGCGCTCAAACTTTCTGCATGAAATTGCTTGCTACCCAAGATTCGCTATCTCGATGGCAGACAATTTTTTGAATTTGGTTTTATCTATTATTCTAGCTGATATTTTGTAAATGTTCCAAGGAAAAAATGTTTAGACCTCCGCGCAATTAATAACGCCAGTTAAAGAAACTACTGAGCATTTCGCCTATTTGATAACCACTTCTTGCGCTGAATTTTGACGGATTCCTTATATCTTAATATGTTTGGAGACACTTCTGGAAAATTAGAATTGTATTAGACTTGCATGCAATAATATTGCTTAACGATCCATTGAAGATAAGTAAAGTATCTTTACCTAGTTTTGTTTTGACCTTTCGTAGACATTGTTGTTGGGCATGTCGTAGAGTTTCAGAATATAGGGAAAACAAATTTTAAGAATAAGTAGAAATTTAAAAAAACAGAAGAAAGCAAGAGTATTGCTCATGATTGAAAGAACAGAAATCAAGAAAGGATAACTGTCGTCGGCATGGTAATTGCATATCGCAAAGGGGCAATACAATTAAAGGGGGAAATGCTATTTTTCAAAAACTTCGTTTTAGGAAAATAATATTAAAAGGCACAAATAAAATACAAATAAAAAGGCAAGTCTAATATAGTTTTCACGGTAAAAACATTGGAATTTTCAAAAGGAAATCTATCGCTCTCACTATATTTTTGTGAATGTAAGTTATTCAATTTTGTATCACAGACAAGACAAGTGGCAGAATAACAAAAGAAACAAAAATGTATGTAGGTAAAAGAAAACTTATTATATTATATATACTATTATATAATTATATAATATTATATAATACAATGCCTTAGTAAGCCTGTTAAAGTCCGTTTGATCAAGTCGATCTTACAGGAATAGCTTCTGAATCTCAAGAATCCTGAATATTTGGCCTTTCAGATATGTATCCCAGCAATTTGCTGATGTCGTCATAGCTGCAATCCAGTTTTGCAAGTGCCTGGCTTTATTCTTTGTGCCCGCAATAGTAGCCATCGCTGTATCTGACGAATCAGATAGAAGCCAATGGGCAATCGCTTTTCTGGTAATGTCTGGATTGTTGCTAACGGTAAGGAAGAAATATAATTATTAGAAAGGACAAATACTATGAGAGCAATGTTTCATAAGGGCACTTGTGGTTGAGGCTGCTCATAACTTTCTTCAATTGGAAATTATGGCTCAAAAAAGTTACAAATTGCGAATTTTTATGTATTAAGAGAAATATATTGATTTATAAAATTATAAAAAGAAAACACCAGACTAAAAACACTTGAATAGCCAAGCTGATAGATTCTAGGCCGTTACCGTAATGATTTGTCGGGTTAACGCCCGGTTTTTAGAACAAAGACATCAATATCCTCAAAGCCAATGTCAATTTTGACCTGTTGATCTCCTTGATCTACATGTTGTAGTTGCGCCAAGGGCGCGATACTAACATGTTTTTTTTGGACTCTATGTGGCTGTCGCGAAAAACAGAAAAGGAGGACTTTTGTTTTTTTTAGGATAGGACAGTTTTGACCCTTGTTTTTTGAGCTTGCAGTTGTCGGTGAGGCGTGTGTTTTTTCTTAATTTTTTTATTATTGTTGACTGACCGCTACTTATTTTCAATAAATTATTGAAAGTAGAAGAAGTGAGACGTTCGACGGTCAATTGATTCTGTTCCAAACCTTTAGAATCTAAATTATTTTCTGTATATAAATAAACTTGTAAAATACTCCCCTACCGTTTACTGCTTTTTTTGAACATTGATTTCAGGCTTTGAGCCAATTCTTTAATGCGGTTGAGGAAATGCTGTCATGAGACTGTTGCCTTGAGCAGAGTGGCTTTCTCCCGAGTGTACTCTCTAGAATGAATGAAGAATTTCGAGTCTCTATACTCGATAAATCCCCGTATCGGTTTTGTTTCCATGAACACTGTAGCCTTCTGTGATGAGTACTTACCGGTAGAGTACGTCGTTTTCGAGTCTCGAGAATGCTCGAGAAACCTCGAGAGAACCGAAAAAAATTAATACTCAACAGATTAAAACAGCCTCTTGGAGGATAACAGAAAACAAGGAAATTTAATTACAGGCCAATATCTCTGCGTATTTCTTCTTCACAGACCAAGCGGCAGAATTCACAAAATACGATGAGCATCACAATATTCCATTAAAAAAACCTACTTACTGTGAAACAAAGGACATGCTTTGACAACCGTTCAATTAAACAATTATTAATCTTTTAAAGTTTTGCAAAATAAATTATTCGGAAAAGACCTTCATACGGATGTATATAGAACTACCTCGCGCCGTCATCTCGTTTTCTTACAAAAATGTGCATTAATTATTTGCCAGTGGAAAGTCTTGGGATCATTATCCTGCTGATACAGAAAGGCACGTCCTACGCTAAAAGGTCTCATGGTGTTCTCCACAATATTCTCATATCCGTAGCGGTCAAGATTACCGACGATGTACTTGAGAGAATCCATTCCCGTGGCGGAGAAGCAACCCCAAACAATGCAGGAACCGCCACCGTGCTTCATGGTTGGCAGTTGATACTTGGGGACGTAGCGAGTGCCGGTAGGACGACGAATCCGCTTCACATCGTCACTTCCGAACAAATTGTACTTTTCTCGTCTGAGCAGACGATATTGGCCCAGTCCTGGAGGGACAAATGAATATGCTTAAATATTCAGACAGTTATGTAGATTTTTTGTGTATAGTTGTACAGTATTCCAAGTACCCCGCGACCTCCTAAAGATATGGTTGCGAAGCGCTCGAGTGGACATGACTCCATCCCGCATATCAAAGAAGGAGGCCCACGTTCTTTTGTGTTATTCAAAAAAAGCTCCCGTACAGATAGGAACCCACACAGACGGAACTACTCGCTTAGTAAAAAGTAGATACCCGCCTGCCCGTCTGTCGTCATTACCATTCCCTGGTCTGACCGTGTGGGTTTTTTTAAGCCATCAATAGAAAAGATGGAAAGCGTGAATGATCGGAACCGGAGTTGGCAAGAGACGGACGTATTGGAAAGACCACCGAAACAATTTGCTTGCCAAAACACTGGCAGATGGCAACTCAATGAGAAATACGGAGCGGAATGGGGCGACGTGTGACGACGATCCTTTCTTTGTTACATGGTAGACCAAATTTAGAAAATTTCAATATGAAATAATCAGATTTATAATTGATTAATTCATAATCATCACCGCCTACATTTCTATCATTTCTTATCACGCTGGGAGTACATAAGCCTCATTAAATTACGTTGATAAAATAATGTCTGCTTCTTTTCACCCTCTATAAACTTCTAGACGAAATGCGATATTTTTTAACAACAATGGAATGTATTGTTATTTCCGGTAAGATTTGACAAAACTCTAACTGACTTACTCTAGCTTTTTTTACCGGAATATACAGTGCCATTCAAAAGTATAGACACCGCTTCGATGTTGGCTGTTCTGAATTTTCTTGGCGAAATGAAAAAAATCGGCTAACGCAGTTTGATCAGGCTTGTAAGAAAACCTGTGGGTAAAGAATTTCAATCGGATCCGATGCTCGGCACTTGATCTAGAGCAAATAATTCAAAAATCGGGGCCATCAAAAGTATACACTGTTTTTGTTTTTGTTGCTCTGGTGGCCGAATATGGGTGTAACATTCAGCTTTTTTCTTTATTATTTTTTCTTCAAATATACCACGCGTTTCTCGCTTATCCACCGCCGAACAAGCTCAAATTGATGTTCTGATCGCTAGAGGAATATCAAAACTTCAATTGGAAGACCAAAGAAACTGCCCCGCCGCGAAGACCGCACCATTCAACGCATTGTGTCCAATTACACCAAGTCAGCCAACAGCATAAAGATTGAACTTCAGCTTCCGATGCCGGAAGGCACTGTTCTCCGAGCCATTCACTCTTTGGACGCATTGTTCAAGAAGCCATGAAGCCGGCACCAAGACTGAAATCCGACAACAAAGCGAAGAGAGTCCAGTTCGCTCGCAAAAGCATGTCTACGAATTGGGAGAAGATACATAAAGCTGAATGGCTACCAAGCCATATTTAATAATTAAAAACCAATAAAATTTGTTTCAGATCATCTTGGGGGCGGCTCAGTCATGGTGCGGGGAACTTTCACCGCAACCAGGAAGCTTCAGTTGGTGTTCACTTCAAATCGGATGGATGCCGTGTCATATTAGCAAGTACTCCAGATCAGTTTGGTACCATTCATAAACCGTTGTCGTCGTTCAGGACTTGTTTTCCAACAAGAAAATGCTTAATAATATGCTGCCAACTCCAACTCCGCCTTGGACTTTCCACCATGCTAACCGGATGTCAATCCAATGGAAAAACTCTGGGCCATCCTTGCCCGAGCAGTTTACGCAAATTCGGAACAATACAACTCCGTTCAGAGTTTGAAAGATGCCATCGAAAGAGAATGTGATATAAAATCAGCTTAAAAGTTAACTTATTTGACTTTTTCTAAAAACTGTCTATATTTTTGACGGCGCCGATTTTTGATTTATCTGTTCTAGATCAAGCGCCGAACATCGGATCCGATTGAAATTCTTCACCCACAGGTTTTCTTTCACTCCTGATCAAACTGTGTTAGCCGATTTTTTTCATTTCGCCAAAAAAATTCAGAACAGCCAACATCGAAGCGGTGTCTATACTTTTGAATGGCACTTACTTGGATACTTGGATACTTGGACGCCCGGTAGTCGGTTGGGGATGTTCTCAGCGCCGGGCGCACGTCTATTTCCATTTGTTTCGGTCCTGTGCGGCTTGGGACCAGTTGCCGTCGGGAGTATTGAACTTCTTCAGTGTATCGGACCATCTTGTTGCGGGACGGCCCAATGTCCTTTTACGTCCCTTGGATACCAGAAGGTGATTCGGTTTGTCCATCTATCGTCTTGTCTTCGTACGACGTGGCCTGCCCATCGGTATTTCGCGGTGGCTGTGTATTCCACAGCGTCTCGGATGCCAGATTTTTGCCGTAGATCGGTGCTTCTTAGATTCTGCTCCCGTTGTTCTTGTTCGATTAGTTCCCAGTAATGATCTTTCTAGGGCTCGTTGGGTTCTTGTGAGAATCATAGAAGTAGTCTTGTTATCCGCCCATGTCTCAGATTCGTAGCAGAGCGCGGGGAGAACTGTCGAATCGAACAGTTCGGCTTTTATCTTCTTGCTGGATATGAGTTGAGTAGCTTCTTTTATACTGCTCATGGCAGCCCATGCTGAGCTTCTTCTTCGGCTTATTTCTGCTTTGAGATTGTTGTCCATGGATACCAGTCTTCCAGATAGATGTATTTGTCGACATATGGAATGGGGATTCCTCCGACAGTGATGGGATCCGCTGTTGTCCAACTATTTCTCATGACTTCCGTTTTGCTGCGATTCATTTCTAGTCCGATGGCTTTTCCAACTTTGTCTAAGTCATTGATCATGCTTTGAAGTTCAGCAGAGCTGTGACTGATCAGAACGATATCGTCGGCAAATCGCAGATTGTTGAGCTACTTGCCATCTATCATGATGCCTTTGTCTTCCCAATCAAGGTTTATCATCGCGTGTTGCAGAGCGGCAGTGAAGAGTTTCGGTGAGATTGTGTCTCCTTGCCGTATTCCTTTGCCGATTAGGATGGTCAGCTCTTTCATAAACATCTTGATCTTGGTAGTTGTTCCCATATTACATTCCTCGAGGAGTTTGATGTATTCTGCGTCGACTCCAGCTTTGTTGAGTGCGTTCCAGACTGCATTGAGTTCCACACTATCGAAGGCTTTGACGTAATCGATAAAACAGAGGTAAAGCGGTTGTTTGTACTCCCTCTGGCGTTCGATTAGTTCAGTTACTGTGTGGATGTGGTCGATGCAGCTGAATTTCTTTCTAAATCCGGCTTGTTCGACAGGTTGGAATTCGTCGAGAGTCTTCTCCAGCCTATTAAGGATGATTTTGGTAAACAACTTGTATGGTTGCGACAGTAAGGCGATTGGACGGTAATTTTTTATGAGATCTCGTTCTCCTTTCTTGAACAATAACACGGTCTTGGAAGTTTTCCACTGCTCTGGCACTTTACACTCCATGATATATCGGTTGAAACGTCCCGCCAATTTTTGGATGATAGAGTCTGATGCTGCCTTTAGGAAGTCTCCAGAGACTTGGTCCGGTCCGGATGCAGTCTTCGGTTTTAGTTGTTTAATGGCATGCCTTATTTCGGACTCTAAAATTTCGGGGAGCTGTTGTTGTGTCGGAGTGGGTGCCCGTGGTACCGTTGTTGTTGAGCTGTACAGATTGGAGTAGAAGTCGACGACAATCTTCTCGATTTTGGTTCGGGCAGTTTTCTGCCGTCCGTTCTCGTCTCTCATCACAGTGGTCACGGCTCTTTTGTCGTTCATGTTTCTTCGGCACCGTTTCAGGCTGGCTTTTTGTTCAGCTGCTTCCTTCAATCGAGTATCGCGGTAGTCCTTTATCGACTCTTTGACCGCGACTCGGCAGGCTTTGTTGATGATGTTTTTCTCCACGATACTGGATGCAGGATCCATGTGGATTTTCGCTCTTTTCTTCAACAAGTCCAGTGCTTCGTCGTTTAGCTTTTTATTGTGAGTTGGGCCAGGGTCTTTCGTACCTTCTTTGGCGCAGTGTAGTAAGCCGTTGACGAAAAGTTGGTAATCGGTCGTCAAGTCCGGCGATTCTTGCCAATCGTATGCAGTGGATGTCGTTTTCATGATGTCGGTGTCATATTCTGGAAACCTAATGGGAGCTGGCGTAGCCATCCTTTCTTCTGAAACGATTGCGAAGGTTGATCTTAGCTCGGACGAGTCGGTGATCACTGCCCGTATTCAACGGCTCCACCACGCTAACATCGTATAGGGCCCATCGATGGTTGAGAAGAATGTGATCCAATTTGGCCGTGGTGGTTCCATTTGGACTCATCCATGTCCAGCGTTTTTCGATCTTCTTTTGGTACATGCTGTTGCCATGGAATAAGCCACATGTCTCTAGCAGATCTTAAGTCGTTCGCCGTTCTCGTTGGTTACGCCGGCTCCATGCTTTCCGATCTTGCTCGTGGAAGGAGTTGGTTCGTTGATCGTCGCATTGAAGTCTCCGACGACGACTTTATAGTATGCTTTTTCCTGCTTGATAACATGTTATAGGTCCGCATAAAATTCGTCTTTTTCGTCGTCTGTTGCTGCAGATGTTGGACCGTAGACGTTTACTATTGACATTGATGTTTTTCTGTCGATGCGCAGGCGTAAAACGGCTAGACGAGGACTGATTACCTTGGCTGAGTCGACGAGGTATTCGATGCTTCTGTGGACAATGAAGCCAACGCCTCCAATGTTTCGATTTTCTACTTTGGCGCCAAGGATGACCAGGTCTCCTTCGTTGGTCCTTCTGGTTGTTTCCACTTTGGCTTTGGTTTCTTGCAAGGCCAGCACGCCGTAGTGGATCTTCTTGCTGGCCTCAAGTAGGGTAGTCAGATCGGCCTCGGAGTTGAGGGTCCTGCAATTGTATGAGCACATCCGTATACAGTTGTGGTGTCTCCGTTGCCGATCTTGGTTCGGTGCACTCCTTGAAATCCTGCGCCAATTTTGTTCTGCAGGTCCCTTCAGGTCGCCGGTTGCTCCGGTGCACTTAGAGCTCGTGCTTCCATCTGTGCCGCTCCGGACCCTCTTTTTCGTACGTGTGAGAGCTGGGGGTTGGGCATCATCCTCGGGTTGCTAGCCCTTTGAGTAGACGACCTCCTGGTTTGGCCGGCAGGTGACGAGAGCCGTTCACCCCCGCGCCGCGTTGAGGCACCAGGTAGGTTTTGCGGAAGGGCACTGTACTTTTTAAAGTTCTTTTTTCATTTTAGTGTTTTTCGAGGTTGTTATGTTCTTGCGTCTTTTTTGTAATAATTAGTTTATTGCTGCGGTAGCAATTAGACAGTAGAACAATAGGTATTAAGAGACAATGTCTGAGAGATTCGACCATAGCTCAACTGCCCATAGTCACAGTCTAAAAAAGTTGTTTCAATTGGTCTGATTTTTTATATAATGGGTACATGAGATGCCCTAAGTACAAAACCGTATTCAGAATTAGGCTCCGCCCCTTTGAGTTGAGATACGGTAGGGGTGTGTCGAAAAAATTTTTTTTTTCTTTTTTGAGATAACTTCGATTTCTTTTCTGGAATCGATAACCGGTCACTTATGAAGCATTTTTGTAGTGGAGAACATTTTTCTAGCTTTTCTCCTTCCGACCAAAAAATTGAATTTTCGGAAAAAAATTGTTTCATTTCCGCATTGTGGAAAAAAAAAATATATTACGGGAAGTGAGATCTCATCAGAACTTTATACTTCAGAGTATGGGCTACAAGAATTCATAACTGGTTGGCCGCGGCTCGGGTGCGGCCGTCAGTTATTTCACGATTTTTGTCATTTTTCTACTGTTTTGCTACCATTTTTCCCATTTCTTACTCTGAGTGATCTGATGGACACATCCATGGACACATTTCTTGTAACCCATACTCCGAAGTATAAAGTTCTGATGAGAATTCACCTCCGGTAATATATTTTTTTCGACAATACGGAAATGAAACCATTTTTTTCCGAAAATTCAATTTTTTGGTCGGAAGGAGAAAAGCTAGAAAAATGTTTTCCACTACAAAAATGCTTCATAAGTGACCGGTTATCGATTCCAGAAAAGAAATCGAAGTTATCTCAAAAAAGAAAAAAAAATTTTTTTCGAAACACCCCTACCGTATCTCAACTCGAAGGGGGCGGAGCATAATTCTGAATACGGTTTTGTACTTAGGGCATCTCATGTACCCATTATATAAAAAATCAGACCAATTGAAACAACTTTTTTAGACTGTGACTACTGGTGGTCGACCCCCTCAGACATTGTCTCTTAATCCGCTTCCTTAACCAAAATCATCTTTTAACCAAATAACAATATGTGTTCCGCTCTAAAAGAGGAACTGATTCCCAACTTCTTTTATATTCTAGCTAATTAATCGCAGATTTCGTTTGAAAACTCACAACCCATAGTGTTTATGTATATTGATTTCAAAAAAGCATTCGATACAGTATCTCACAATAAACTTATACGCAAAAACTATGCCTATGGCATTAAAAACGAAACTTACAACTGGTTAAACGTCTTCCTCACCAACCGTACTTATAAAGTTAATATTAATGCGTCACAATCAAAAGAAACAAAAGTTCGTTCGGGTGTACCGCAAGGTTACATTCTTGGCCCTCTCATTTTCCTCATTTTCATGAATGACATTGCAGACAACTTCAAATCAGACTTTTTACTCTACACTGATGACCTTAAAATCTTCTCAACAAACACCACTAACATACAACATGATTTACAGCTACTAAAAAAATGGTGCGATACCTGGCAGATGCGCATTGCTCCTGACAAGTATCAAGCACAAGAAAAATCCGTGACCTGAGTGTTATTTACAACTCTTCCCTCACTTTTACTGGTCACCTCAGTATCATATTCCGAAAAGTCCAACAACGCATAAACATATTTTTAAATATCCTCCGCCGTGCAAAATTCCAAATGTTCATGAAATGCTTCGTAATTTATATTCGACCTATCCTTGAATACGCGTCCATAATTTTCTCTCCTGTACTAAAAGAACATTTAAAACTAAAGTTCTATAATCTACTTAAGCGAATAGTTTCTGTCTGTCTGTCCAAGACGCTTCTTTGAATAACTCAAAAGAACAAACACATTTTAGTTTGATATTTGGGATGGAATCATGACCACCCGAGCGCTTCGCAACCATATATTTAGGAGGTTGCAGGGTACTTGGGATACTGTAGAACAGTACACCCAAAATCTACAAAACTGTTTTAACAAATATAAAAACAGTGTAAAGTTTGCTGATATATCAATTGTGATGCCTATATATCACATGTAAAACATCAGCTTCATATGTGCCAAACTACAAATTTAATATAATTTTTTTTCCAAAGATTCTCAAACGTTCCGAAATATTCTAGAATGTCCTAGAACTCTCCAGAACATTCAAGATTTTTCTACAATTGTTTATTTTGTTTAAGTATCCTTGCATGTTACCTAATAATACTAATTAACATAATTAGAATAATTAATCAAAGGTAAGCCTTAGACTTCTATTATGCTTAATCTAGATTTGGTCATTGTCTAATTAAGCTCGTGGCTTCCAATTTCAATAATTTTAAGTTGCATAAAAGCGCAAGGTTTTAAATTCCTTTATGTAAAAAAAAGCTGCCGAATAGCAGCATAAACCGTCTGGTAAAGTTATAAAAAATTTAGCTAACCGTTGATGCTAATAATTACCTCACCGGGTGGCACTGTTTTTTTTCCTTTTTACATATAATGTCCTCGAGTAAAGTGTCACAATATTTGTTAAGTTTCGACTTGATTGATATGAAAAATGACGTTCGAACTTGCAGTTTTCTTTATAAATCTATCACATTGCGTGCTTGATCCAAATTTATGTGACGAAAAACGAACGACGCAGTGCGATGAGTATTCAGTATGCTGTCCATTGGGGAAAGAGCAATACGGTATGTCGTACTACGTGCTTCAGATTGTTTAAGCTTCCATTTCAGGATGCTGTCCTTTCACGGGCGGTACTTGCTGCCTTGGCACTAGTCACTGCTGCCCTCCTGGATTTTTATGTACAAAAACTGGGACGTGTAAGAGAGTGAGTTTCACTTTTCGAAATTTATTGAATATATTTAGTGAACTTTCCGAGTAATTAGGCCGGCTCCAACAGAAACATAGTTACTTAGCTACTTAGTCGATCCGTCATTCGCTTGTGTGAGCGCGGATCACAGCTAACCATAATAATAATAATAATAATAAAACAGTTTTAGACATCTACAATATCTTATCGAGTGTCTCCGTCTTCAAAAAACATAAAACAAAATGCTAGTGATGATTGAAAGCGAGATATATTGGATATTTTAAATAGAAAAAGTATTGAATTATAAAGAATTTTGTCTTCCAGCGTTTATCACATAATCTACTTATTATTAAGCAAATACTTCTGTCTGTCTGTGACTCTGTCCAAGACGTTTCTTTGAATAACTCAAAAGATCGTGGGCATTTTACTTTGATATTCGGGATGCAGTCATGACCACCCGAGCGCTTCACATTCATTTATTCAGGAGGTTGTCGGGTAATTGGGATACGGAACGAGATGTAAATTTTATTTGGTTTTTGCCGATCTGCTAATAAATTGTTTTACTAACAAGTGGAAAAACAGGACGACTGCCAGTGGAAGTCGCGGCGTAGTCGCGAACTTTCCGCTGGTATTCTATTAGTAGTAATACTTTTTTCAAGTGAATAGAGCTCGGCTTAAATGTTCCTTCATCTGTTCTGTAAAATTTGTATTCAATGTTTCCCATTTACAATTTACATTTTAATTTCATTTTAAAGTATACATTTGAATAGGCAGTTATTCTTTATCTTCATTTACTTCTTCGCACAACTCCTTGCAAAGTTTCGGTTCTGTTGAAATTTCTGCGGACGGCGGTTTTTCTTTATCCAATTTCTGAATCAGATTGTCATTTTGATTGAGTCTCTGATACACTTCTGCGGTATCCACTCCACTGTGAGTTTTCAATCGAGGAGTCATTCTGACACAACTTAAATGAGGGCATTGAGAGGGTTGAGGTTCCACTTCTGTTTCTATTACGCTTCGAACACTTCTTCCAGAAATCGCTGCTTCACGTTGCCGATCTCGGAGTGCCTGAAAATAAAATTTAAACCACTATGAGTTTTAAAATATTTTTTGAACATTCACGATTCCAGTTTCTTAATAATTCAATAGTTGAGGATTAATCTATGTTTTCTTGTTTAGTACACTGGGGTTAAGGAGCATTTACTTAATCTGCTTCATTTTGGCAAAAAATCACAACTAGCAACTTATCAATGCGCTCATACATAATAAATTTATATAGAAAGAGCAAACGGACACACAGACAGGAATACTTGTCATTGGGGCAAAGCCATCATCTGTTTTTAAACACGTGCGCTTCTCGTTCTCTCTCTCTGTCACCCTCTTTCACTTTTTCCCTCACCAATAGTATTATTGAAAATCATTCCAAAGTGTTGCTTTATTCATGGAAAATTTCGTTTACGCCTTATGAGCCTTTGCCTTATGAGCCGCAAATGTGAATTGCTTATAAGAATTCGAAGGAGTCTTTACCAGATTCTGAGCATAAGTTAGATTGAGCAAAGGCTGGATGAAGTAGTTAATTAAATTATCGAAATTTTGCGAGGAGTTTGTTCAATCGAAGTTTACTTTAATCTTTTTGTTGGATCATGAAACACGTGGCGAGAGACGTATAAATCATACATCCCCTCGGTCAAATCTGCAACAATCGGCGAAGAATTACTTCAAGACGCAAAATGGAGCGGGAGATACGAGAGTTCTACTTAAAACTGTTCAACAGAAATCAAGTGTCCCCCGCAAACTTAGTACCCATCACAATTGAAATTCCACCACAATTATTCTTTGAAAAAGTCTTTAGTGCGTTCAACTCCTTTCCTGCCGGGAAAGAAGTGGGAGATGACAAAATCACATGATTTCCTGAAAGGAGCCATGACAATATCATAGAAAGAAGCGATCAGAATCAAAATCTCAAAAATAGGAATTTCCCTACTAAATGTAAAAGCTGGAAAACAACTCTCATTTTCAAAAATGGAAACAAAGAGGGCTTGGAGGTCTATAAGTCAACTTCCTTTCTGTCCGTACACTACAAAGCGTTTACACAGAACAGGGCACTCTTGAAAAATTGAGCAAGCCGGATTCCGAAGTGGGTCGTGAATATCAGATATCGTTCACACTTTTCAGTTTTCATAAAGTGTTTGATAATTTTGAACAAGCTTCAATCTGGGAGAGTACAAAAACAAGGCATTGAAGCAGCCTACTTCATGAGTGTTGCATCAACTACAGCACTACACTCAACATTTCACAGCACACGAGACGCATCCGGCAAAGAGACCCCATTGCGCCAAAACACTTACAAGCAACTGCCACTTGCAGTTTTCAGCCAGATGGCGCTCCTGAAAAGTCGATCGGACTACGACACACACAAGGAGTCTGAATCGATAACAGAAATATCATTTGAAATTCGCCGACAACATCACCCTTTTCGCGAAAAACCAAAATTTGTCATTCAAATGGTTCAAGAGCTGAGAGATGCGTGTGGAAAAGTAGGACTGCATATTAACACTAACAAAACAAATCAAGGATAACGAATTGGGCAGAGAGAGAGAGAGAGAGAGTTCTTGCTCTGTGTAGCATGGGCGGCATTCAATAGTTTTAAAAATAAAACTGATGTAATCACTTGCCCCAAAATTGCCTTCAACCTCTTCATTCTTATAAGTATCATGCTTACGAGGAACTGTGCTGGAAACCCCAATGACTTCTTGAGAGTGCGGCTTAAAATATTATCCATAAATCCCCACTCCTCTAAAGGTGATGAATTTAGGAGGGAAGCAAGCTTATCTTATTTTGTACCAATAAAGCTGACGTATAATCGAAAATTACGGAAATCTTCATGTGTACCAACCATCGTGTCTTATATTTTATGCCGAATTTCCTACTCGCAAGTTAGATTACGAAGGCGAAGACAACATTTTCATGTGCTCTACCCCCTTCCCCACAATAACTAATATTTTTAATGAAAAACCTGTCTTCTTTCCAAATGCAATTGCTCCCGATCCCTGTCGTTCGTGGAACAAACCATAAAAGTACACGCCGAGAAAAGTGGAAGAAAAATCCAGTTAAAAACTGAAAAAAAACACCGAAAATATTTAAGCTACCGTGTAAGACAACACTTTTACTAACGATCAATTACGAGTGTGTTAAACATTTCGAATGCCACGCTGCTTCAGAAACTTTGAAAATGAGTGGTTAAAGTTGTTTGACGTAAAACTGAAAAGTAAGATTGGTCCACGCTGTTTATTCAAATTTGTAATCATTTTTACTGTGCATAATTTCATTACGGTTTATCTTATGCTCCAACAATCTTCAACGATTGCTATATGTAAAGCCTTGTAAAGCATCACCTAGTACTCACCAGAAAAGTTCTATAATCTACCGCAACCATATTTTTAAAAGGTCACTCACTGGGTACTTGGGATACTGTAGAACTATACACAAAAAATCTACAAAACTGTCTTAACAACGATAAAAACCATCTAAATGTTTCTGATTTATCAATTGGGATGCCCGTAAATCACATGTAAAAAACATGTGGCAAACTACAACTTTAATATACATTGTTTTCCAAAGCTTCTGGAACATTCCAGAATGTTCTAGAACAGGGGCGTAGCCGCGTTCTAGAAGTTCTAGAACAAGCCAGAAAGATATGGAATGTGCCAGAACATTCTCGAACTTTCTGGAACATTCTAAAAAATTCTGGAATGCTCTCTTTTTGGAATGTTCTTCTCTTTTCAGATTTTGTGTGTATAGTTCTAAAGAATCCCAAGTACCCAGCGACTCCTTCCCTATTCTATCTGAGATGTTTTGCAGAATAAGCCCAATGCAAGACACATTCAATAGTGGTTGTAAATAGTGGTAGCCTTGAAGAAAGAACTTCTCAATAGGAAAATATTTCGGACAATTCCCTGCGTAAAAGAGACGATACCTTCCCACATTGTTTCCAAACCGTCCGTCATCAGAACATGCTAGCGGAACTCTGTACATAAATATACAAACTTCAGAACAAGGGATCTAGAAGGGAAACTCGTCAATTGATCACTGAATTTCAATAATTGATATATAGTTCATAAAGACCGTAAAAACTCAAAAAGATTGCATGCAATACTATTGTTCGTAGAGCCTTTTTGAGAGCAATACAATGAGGGACGCAAGTCAATTTTCAGTCCAAGTCTATTAGAGGTTTTACGGTAAGTAGCGTTTCAACAGAGCACTCTATACTTTAAATTTCAGACGTATCAAAAGTATTCAAAGCTCAAAAACCAAAAAAAATTGATGACCGCTGCACCATTTCGCTAAGCCTTACTCGCCTTTATTTTGTAACTCTCAAACATAGATAATCTGCGATCAAATACAAATTGAACGACTAGTGATTATAAAACGGATGGGATAGGATGCAATGAAACACAATAAAATAAAAGTTGCTTAGTCCAAGTGTTCATCATTTGGCGAAGTGCAACATTTATTTTGTCTCGTGTGGTTTTTTCTCTCTCCCCATACGCTCATACTGTGCACGAAAGGATTACTTAATTGCCTAAAATGGTAAAAACGCTGACAACAATCTTGCTGGCAACCTCTATCACCATGATCTCTGTGTCAGCTCAAGCAACTCGCGCTAAAGTCTGCCAGAAGGCTGTCAACCTTGGTGTCACTTTCTACACGGCTAGAGAATTAGAACCTGTGAGTCTGGCTGGCCTGCCAAAGTTAGAGCTATCGGGTCACAGAGAGTATTGGGCGCTACTTCCGACCCGATATGGAACGTATACCAATTATCCAATGGAGACTTTGCCGGGGTGCCGAACTCCTCTGGATATGTAGAAGAGAATCAGTTGTTGATCTTCTACGCCACGTAGAGGCTGAATAACTGTGGAAATTATTGCTAAAGGTTAAAAGTTATTGCAGAAAAAAACGGTTATTGCAGAAAATGTTGTATGTTATGTGACACGTTCACTTTTTACAGATTCTCGCCTGTATAGAGCCAACATTGTACAACACTCCAAATGATACAAATGCTATTATCAACAGTAAGTTATGAAAACATAGCATATGGAAAATTGATGGCTGCAGATGGAAAGTCATGCGTTATCAACAACAGTATGAGCAAGGCCCTTTCTGCATTATCACTCTACAACGGATGTAAGTGACCCTCTGAATTAATTTTTAACCAAATTTCTGAAAAAAAATTAAATTTGAAGACAAGGTGAAAAATGTGAAAAACCAAAAATGTTTGGACCAAGAAAATCTAATACTATTAAATGATAGAATTGGAGAAAAATTTTTTTTGAGCTGTAGAACAGCCTGAAAAAATTTTTTCACCTTCGACGGTGAACTGCACCGTCCACTCACTTCGAAGCAAGCCAGAGCTTCGCTCTTCTGTTAAACCTAATGAATAGGCACTTTTCAGAGAATTTTGTGAAAATTTGCCGCTGATATCGGCAAGCAATAAAAATTATATTTATGAGGCACACTTTAATTTAAATAAAAAATAACAATTTTTCACGAATGAAAGCAAATCCAAGAAATATTCAAAAAATATAGTTAACAATTTTCTGGTATTTCTTCTTTCTTAAGCCACATTGTTATATTTTCAGTCAACAGTTGCACTGACCTAATGGCTCTTCTAGGAAAGATGATTACCCCGTTCATGAATCAGTCTAAGAAAATCATCAACAAGGCTCTCAAAGTTCTTAACACTTGCAAGGTGAACAATAAACAATCGGGTACTGCTAAACAGACTGCATGTCTCAATAAGGTTTACGGTCAGTGCATAGCGATGGTCACCAAGCAATTCGTCAACAAAGTTTGCACAGCTCTTTCAAAGAAAATGACTGCGAAAGAATGGAATTGCTGCAAAACTTATGCCGTCAAGGTTGTAAATGTCAAGCCTTATGCCTGCTACAACATCGTTAAATAAATTGAAAATTGGAGGAAACAATATATTAATTTCACCGTTGGCGTTCCTATTTTAGAAAATGAATGTCCTGTCTAATTTAGCTGCAACGATGAATATGTGCAAGAGTGTGTGTGCTTTGTTACAGTGAATAAAAAGAAGCAGTTAAGTAAATACCTATCCTTAATTGGAGAAGTGACAATCATCTGAATCTCCGTAGAAGTAATTTAGGGATCCTCTCGAGTCCGAGCCAGGAAGTCTCGATCAACGTTCCTGGAGGCGATGCGGGGTCTTCCCGGCGATTCACGATCAACAACTCGTCCCTAAACGTGAAATAATAATTTTTCAAAGATAAAAAGCACTCACATCTTCTTGATATATTTTCAAAACGCGACGAATCTGACTTTGAGATCGATTGAACTTGTGAGCCAAGTCAACTGTAGAATCACCTCGTTTCCAGCTGAAAATTATGGCTTCTCATAGGTCTACAGTGAGGGATATCCTTCCAATAGGTCTAACCATTTCTAAAAAAAATAGAGAAGCATACTCGCTGATTTACAAGACTTCTGAATCAAAAACTGAAAATAAATAAAAACACTACAAAATGGAAAAAACGAAAAAAATTGAAAAAAATTAAAAAGCAATGACGCAATTTCATTTTCTGCAAGGTGCCGTAAGGGTGTTCCGCAGCTACAGTAGAATTTTCACAAAAAAATATCTGTTTTCAGCAAAGTTATCCCAAAAAAACACTCTCGCGCTTTCTTTACGTACAGTGCTGGCCATAAGTATATAGAAAATCGGTTTTTTCAAGATAACAAAACTCATACTCGAAAAAGGTTCATCAAAATTTTTCCAATGTTTTCCCACGACGGAGAATGGGAGAGCCTTCCATGCAGCCTCCAATTGAGCGAATTTCTGGTCCGCATTTGTGGCTTGGACTCCTTTCGATCGGATTCAAGTCGGGAGACTGACTGGACCAATCCAAAACGTCCACCCGACGACGATGGAACCAGTTGCGCACATGTAGAGACGTGTGCGGTAATTTCCAAAAATCGCCCCCCACCCTACAATCGCCCCCCCCCATCGATATAGCCTCCCAACCAGCGTTATACATTATCAAAATTGATGTGAGGGATAATTACTGTAGGGGGCTTCTATACGAAGTCGTTATCCAATATTAATTCCCCGCCAGTTGAAATGGGGGGGAACATTTGGATCCTAGGTAATCTACAATAATCACCCCCCCAACAAACAGTACTAATCCCCACCCCACCAAAAGATCCAGGAATGATCCCCCTTCCAATATTTCCCCCCCCCCTTTCCAATATTTCCTTGGGATCATTTCCCTGCTGAAAAACATAGGCTCGGCCTACATTTCGGAGTGTCCATGGTCTCATTGTGTTCTTCAAGATATCCTCATAATGGAAACCCACGGAGCCAGCTGAGAAGCACCCCCATATCATGCACGATCCGCCTCCGTGCTTGACAGTTGGAAGCTGTTACTTAGGGAGGTATCTGGCTCCAACAGGTCAAACAGCACTGTATGGCCAGTATTGTATTTAGTAGTAAATGTGAATAGGTCCGCGTTTTCTGTTTACAACTAGAGCTTGGGGGTACCGTGGTGTGGTAGATTGACCAAATTTCCGAGTTTTCATATTCGAATTTTGGTTGCCGATTCAGCAGACCACCCAATCTTAGTTGCAGATTTGCTGTTGCTGGAGATTCGCAAATATATTTTGCAAGTCCGACAATATTAAAACATTTGCTTCGGAAAGCATGGCCAATACGTTTTTGATTTCTCTGACTCTTTCGTTAATATAGGCGCAAAAAATAGCGATATTGCGCACAACTGTAGTAATTCATATAAATTTCAAATGTATGCCAAAATTATTCGAACATTTTATTGAAAACCGAAGTTGATGATCATATAAATTGGATCAAAGTGACCAAAGTCTAGACTGACCAAAGGAAGGCCTGCTTACTTTTTCTTGTTCAAACAATATCTTTGATCAAGAATAGAACAAAGTTCACCTCGCTTTGGGTGTCCGCGAAACTAATTTAATGCATCCGAAACACTGAGATATACATACCATGACTTTGCTATAATTTGTCATGCTTCCACTTGCAGCAGATGTAAGGTATTAGTCTCCGCCTGCTTTATTCACATTGTGTGTCAAAAACGAGAGATCACGGAACTCTCCTCTTGTCTCGTGATCTCTCGATAATGGAAATTCATGTCAAAACTGTCTTGTGTTGTTCGTGTGTATCAAAGCATCGGCGTTGCTTATTGTTTGCGCGAGTCAGAAGGAACGGTAAAGGACCTCCTCCTCTTTATCCGCGGTTAGCTAATCTCTGCATTTCGTCGTTTTCTTCTACAAATTCAACATTCACTCCAATTTTCCTGTTACCACTGATCCTTCAACCACTTCTTTCTATTTCTCACCTACATTACCAGGATCGTACATTGGTTATTGTCCGAACGAGGTTTGTTTGTCATGACTAAAACAATAAGCCCAAAATCGATGTTTCAATAAAATAGAAAAGTAACAAATTATTCAGTTTGGCTCATTTTAGCATTGGTGCATTTTGTATAAACCACGTATTTCGATTTGATTAATCTCGTTACTTTTATAGTCATCAAGGTGGTTCACTGAAACATGAAACAAGTGTTTCATTGTGTTCGCGAAACGAGTGTGCGGCTAATACACAGATAATGTCAGTTTGCCTGGAATGAAACAATTACCGGCATTCATTTGATCTCGGTCAAATCAGTCTGGCAACTGGTCTGCCTATTAATTTCTCCAATTTGTAAATTAGCAGACGGTTTATGCTCCCATTCGGCAGCGAGTTTTTTACATAAAGCAATTTTTAAATGTTTAAATTGAAACACATTGCTAGCACATTGAGGAAACTGAAAATTATTGCAATTACAAGTCACGAGCTTAATTAGACAACTCAGGTAATTTTTGGCACATGTGCCCCAGGTTGGGGCGCGGTTGCCGGTGCTACGCAGTAAGCGTTCACGTTGAAAAAGCTTACCGCGTAGCACCGGCAACCGCGCCCCAACATGGGGCACATGTGCCAAAAATTACCTGAGAATGATCGAATCTATATTAGGCATAATTGGAGGCACGTGCCGCGTGCGCGCTTTTAATTAATTTCTTTAAATTAGGTTTATTAATATTATTAGGTAATATTCAAGGTTATTTATACAATAAAAAATTGCAGAAAAATGTGGAATTTTTTGGGGTGTTCTAGAAACTTTGTAAAACAATGTCTATTAAAGCTGTATTTTTGAACATTTGAAGCTGATTTTTTACATGTGACACACGAATGTATAACCAGATTGATATATCAGCAAAATGTTGACGGTTTATATCGTTGTTAAGACAGTTTAGTAGATTTTGTGTGTATAGTTCTACAGTATCCCAAGTACACAGTGACCTTTTAAAAATATGGTTGCAAAGCGCTCGAGTTGCTATGACTCCATCCCGCATATCAAAGTAGGAGTGCCCACGTTCTTTTAAGTCATTCAAAAAAACGTCCTGGACAGACAGACGGAACTATTCGCTTAATAATAAGTAGGTTGTGCGGGAAATTAACAAATTGTTTATTTCGGTGTATTTAATAAAAACCGAGAAATGCAACATACGTGGAATGGAATTATTATAAAAATCAATACTGTTACTTTTGTCAGTTATTAGATCTGGTTCGAACCAGATCTTCAACATTTTACAATTAAGAAAGAAGATTGTAATTTCTGTACTTTTCTGATAACAGCACGACAATTGTTCAATTTCGAACATCTATGTTTTCTTTAATAAAAATTAAGCTTTCGATATATGAATTCTATTTGTCACCTTTTATGAATCCTCTTTTAGATGCGTACTGATGTTGGTTCCATTCCATTAATGTGTATCCTATCCACGTTATCTTCTGTAGTTTTCGGATATCTGCCAACGGAAGATCTCACCAATTCGATCTTACCAAGTAATGGGGGTTTCCCAATACCTTCAGAGACAATAGTTCCAACTGATGGAGATGAAGACAGTGAGTTTTCATGTTTCGTTTGAAAAAAATAAAATGGGGCATATAGGCTCTCCAGATGAAGAGAACAGCGCGGATTCCACTGACCCTATGTATCGAAAGAAAACGGCAACATTCCGTCGTCGAAATATCAATACTCCATATGTACGAGTGCCTTTCAGCCGGATGTCCTATAAATCCGGCTATGGTTCCAATCGTATCGGTTACACTAGAAACACTGGATTACCTCCCCACATTGGAGGGTTTTATGGTGGAGAAAGGAACCAAAACCCGTATGGAACAATGAATATTGGAGGACCGTATCCTGATGTTGGTGCACCGGAGGAGTACAATATGCGCCCAGCTGCTCCATTCTCAGGGATAATTGGTGGTAGCCGTTCCGGATACTACGGTAGTACTGTGGGAATAAGAAGAGGTGCTGTGGCACCGATGACCCAAAGAAAACAAAGAATTCCTCAGACTGAGTACCCTCGTAAGTTTGGTTTAGTTTTAGGAAGCATAATTTTTGTTTAACTCGAGGTAGGTTAGATGCAGAGTTGCAACAATTAGACATAAAAGTAAATGAAACTGGTGTTTGTTAGGAAAAATCACACTTGATTTAGAAAGCTATATTTCCAGCAGACTATTCGTCCAATGACCTAATGAGTAGCTTCAATGGTGCGACCAACTCTGCCATTCCATCTCTACGTGAACTTGCCACGTATGCATCACGATACGGCCCTGCTTATCTTCGGGAACGGTTCGGAGCCCATGAGACCCCTTTGGAACGATTTTCATATGGGAGTGGCCTACAAGTGCCACCACGGGGCGGCGGACTACCTATTGAGTTCAATACGAACATTGCATCCAATCTCTGGAACAAGGGAATTGGTTCGCCGATAGGAATAATGTCGAGGGATGTTGATTCATATCAGCACGACGACGCGGCGAAAACAAACAAAAAGAATGACATAGCTGCAACATCCACTACCGGATCACCAAAAACGAGCACGCAGAAGACAAGGAAAGCACGGAAACCGGTCAAAAAAATTTCAACAACAGCGAAACAATCCACAAATGAAATTTGAACACAAACAATGATATTTCCCTAAAATTAAATCATACAAATAATAGCACCTATAAAATATAAATATATTCACCGATTAATTTATTCAACTATTGGCTTCAAGAATAAACATGTACGGCTCAAATTTAAGTAGGCTCGAATTACTAAAAACTCAAAACAGTAATACAACCAACCGGCAGTCAATAAAGGAAGCGAAACAGTAGGAATCAATATGATGTGAAAGCACCAATACGGGGTATACATTGAGCATTGATGAAATTGCAGAGATCTTCGATGTATTTTAAATAGTTGGGGTAGATGGAGAAGATCCGGCAGATGGTGCTTTTTCCTTAGTGGCAACTTGTTCCTTGACAGGAAGGCAGATGCGTGGCTTTACGTTAGATGACGTGCGAGCCGAAGAATCCTTGTGGACCTCGTATCTAGGAAACGTTTCGAGGTTGTGAAATGATATTTAGAAGTTAAAAGCAACTAAGGTCCCTTCTTAGCTATACAGATTGCCGATTTAATCACCTTAAAACCTCGGTGTCTGGAATTCCTAGCTTCGATTTCAAAATTTGGCCGATGCGAAGATTGACATCATCACGAGTGGCATCACGAGTCCACAATGAAACTTTGTCTCCTTTCTGACGAACGTTGACGACGGCACCGCAGATGTAGTCTCCAAATTCGTCAAACTGCTCTCCGACGATGGCCATCAACAGCTCCAACCAGTAGTGGTCGAGCAATTGCGTTCTTCTCTGAAGCTTCTAAGAATTAATTTAATATTACCATTAAAATTATATTACCTGTTTGTCAACAACAACCAACCAGCGCCCTCCTTGAACGTTGTTAACATCTTCCCACATCGGCTTGATACCTTCCTTAAACAAGTAATAATCGGATCCCCAGTTCAGTCCTCCTGCAGATTGAATGTGATTATAAAGAGACCAAAAGTCTTCGACAGTGTCAAAAAGAGAAACCATCTGAAACAGATGTGATGAAAATCACCAATATAAGTGATTATTTAGTAACCTTCAGACAGTCTTCCCATTCCTTATTGCGATCAGCTTTCAGGTACCAAAGAGCCCACCGATTTTGAAGAGGGTGTCTAATGAGTAGCTCAGGGGGAATTGATGCTTCGGACGTCTTAGCGTCTCCTGAGGCAGACAATGGATTGCTTTCGGCCATCGATGTTGCCATTTTGCTGCAATTTTTTTATATTTCATTTAGAAGTATTCTTTAAAAAGAAAGAGAGTAAGGTATTTAATATTTAAAAAATACAGTAATAAATTAAACGAACTTGCAGAAGAATCCTTCATATCATGAGGACTCCCAAAAAACTAAATAACTGTAGATTGAGTGAAAATCGGGATTCAGCATAGTTCCAAGTTCGCAGCGTGCGTCCGCAATGTATTTGCAAGCGACGATGGCGAAGGAACGTAATAAATAATAAAAAGTTACGAGTTTAGTAAATTACAAGATTTAAAGTTTAAAGAATATTTAAAAAAAATATCTACAATTTTTCCTTCGTTCTCACACCAAACAATTGAAAGTTAGGGAAATGGATTATTGGTGGTTTCTTTTCACATTTTCTGTCAGGTTAGCCAATTAGCTTTAGATGAAGTTCAGAGTTACTCATCAGCTCTACCATGTAACTTTAACGAAAAATAAATAATTCTGCGATTCCGAAAAAACGACAAATGCACTAACATTTCGGAATATAAACACTTAGCACACGGAAAACGAGTGAAACCGTATTACTTTCGCTGCGAGATATTACTGAAGAAATAGTGACTCCCTTTAAATGAGAAAGCCTTTGAGAAGCTAAATATTAAAAATGATGGTACAATGAAAACATTCTGAAATTCTGTTTAAATCTTCGCTGAGAATTTAAACAGTCAGTTGAAATAAAAATAGACCCTTGTGAATTATTAGTTTCAAGATTTCAAAAAACTTGTTCGGCTTCCATTTTAATTGAGATTTAGCAAAAGCCGTTGTTTCACTCAAAATCCAACTTGATGCATTACTTCATTGTTTACAGCAAGCTCAATTTCTTCAATTTATCCACAAGTGCGTCTCCTTTTGCATCCATGTCGCCGTCGTCAGGAATTCTTGAGCCTACTCGGTGTCTCGTTGAAAAGCTCTTGTCTCGCAGGAGCACACAGCAGCCTCAAACATGCACATATAAATATATCGGACTGGGTGCTGCTGCTAGGCGCCTTCATTTCTCTCTCTCTATCTGTACTTCTGCGCCTCCACGCGCACACGAATATCTCTTAGGCTTGTTTTCCCTGCCCATCGCCCTGTAAAAAGGTGATCAGATAGTTCTCCGAAATGTGGAGACGCAGCGGGCGTTGCCCCGAGGCGCCATTCATCTGACCGTCTGCGTCTGCTATGGATGTCTATCCGACGTCGTCTTCCTCGTCGTTGACGGCTTCTTTCTCTCCGTACCTCCCTCACCCCTCCACCAAATCGATTTTCCCGTTTAGGCGTGGTGAGCCATAGTCTAGAGCATGAATATTTCGTTTTTTTCGGGGACGTTATCACGATCTCGTTTCATTCTGCGTCTCGTTTTCTTCATTTTCTGACCGTCATAATTACCACATCGTCCACTTAATCTTTGGCTGATCATCAGCCCCTTTGTAGTATATCTTGAGCTTTATTCCCCAGAAGAAGTCATAGTATTAATATTAGTACTGTTTATAAGAAGCTGGTTGATACAAGTTACAATCAGGTGGTTTTCTGTAGTTTAAAATAAATGCAAAACGCATTTAATTATATAATCATTTAAAAAAAAAGAAATCTATCCAAAAACATAATCAAATAAACCAGCAACGAAATAAATCGGAAACTTCAATAATTTTCAATAACAACAAATTGTTTATTTATACGAGAAGCAAAATTGTTTGTTCATAGAGCTGTGGATGTTAAAATGAAGTTCAATTTTTTGCTTAAAATTTAACATTTTTAAAATTTTTCCACATCATCCATTTTCAAAACTTCTATCAACGAAGCATTTTGTGTTGTGAGATGCATTTCAAAATAACAAATCTTCCAACTTCGACTATTCTCATACCCGTTATATCCAAATGCCAAGTCTTTTACAAGTTTACAATTTATAAATACAAACATATAGTTTTAAAAAATGCTGTCTGTTTTTTTCTTAATCATTGAACATATCGGTGCGCTTAAGTTGGGTATCTCCGGGAATTAAAAATTTCAAATATCCCACAAAAAGAAAAAAAAGACAATATGCATAGATTAGCTCATTTTTCGATACTCTTCTCAATTCTCCATTTTTTACGGGGGATCCTCTTGCGCAATACGTTATTGAATTATGCCTGTCAGAGCAGCGACATACACACAAGTAGCCGTCGACTCAAGAAAAGAAGAAGTGGATCTTCTCCTTCTTCGTCTTTTTTTTCGGCTTCTCCCTTTTCTACTTCATGTGTTATTTCCTTGTCTTGTACTAGTTCATTTCCCTAAAGATTTTCGAAGAGCCGTTATGATAAATAGTCACGGCGAATTTTTCGGGCCGTTGAATGTAAAAATGACTTTACTTCTCAAGCATATGGCTTTAAATTCTCGCAGCGAATCAAGTAGTAAATTTGAATTTTATCCATATTTGTTTCACTGAGAAATTGTTTTTGTATCACCGCGATAATGAGTTTAAACTTTGTGCGACAGCCAAACCCCGAAAAGTATGGTCACATTTAAAAATCTTAAAATAGTTACTTGCTTACTTACTTACTTTAGTCGATTCGCTTGTGTGTCCACGGATCACAGCTGACCATGCCTTGCAATCTTGGGTGATGGTGATCCAAGAAGTAATCAGTTGTTTTCCTCGATATATTGAAACTTCTCCCAACTCATGGGAGGTCGTCTCGTCCGACAGGTCGTCTTTTGTCTCGAGGAACCTATTCTTATATCAGTTTCGTTTAGCCTCCGTTGGATTTTGGCATGATGTGTCCGGCCCACCCTAATTGTTTATATTTTTGAAGTAGTTAAGTGGATCCGTTACGTGGGAGATTTGTCGAAAGTCTTCGCGGTGTAATTCTCGTCGGCGTTGTTCCGTTAGGGTCAATTCTATTCATCTTCTATTGATGCATGCATCTTCCGGATTCTTTAAGCTAGGCCCCGTGTAAGGGTTCAAGATTCAGATGGATATGCGATGAAAGAAAACAATTTTAAAATCCTTTTAAAATATATATCTGCTCGCGATAAAATTGTCAGTGGATCTAAAAAAGATTAACGATTTCTCGAAGCGACTTATGTTCGTTCTAAGACCCTTTTCGTCTACTTTTTACCCATGGTGCATATTTTCGAAAGCATTAGTTTCCTGGAATTTTTTATTCAATAATTTTGGTAACTAAACAACTACTTCTATGCAAGTATTCAAAAGTTATTTTTCTATTTTTCTTTCCCAAATTTCTATTATCGTGTTTTCCTATTGTTTTCTTTAGAAATGCGCTTTATAAACAACGTTTGTTGTTTTCAATGAAGTTTTATCCACTATTCCACTTTGCAATCATCCATTCCTCATAAAGCGAAACCAAAAGCAATGATGTTCTGTTGTGTTTGTGTTCTGCACTAAAAGGAAATTGGTTCTCTTGTCTCCGCTTCTCCCGCCTTGTTTCTCGTCTGCTCTCTCATTTTTGTTATAGAAAATTACGTGATGGCGCTGAAGAGACACTTGATTTTCAATGAAAAGTCAGAGGAAAAAAATCTATCTGATATTCTAAATTAAATAAAAACATTGTTGTAGTTTTCATTTTTTCATAATTAATAGATAAGGTCTGAGAATCCAAGAATGGAGTTAAAAACTGCGCGATTTGAAAAAAAAGCACTATAGGTGGCATCAAGAGGTGCGGGGGTGTGATTGAAATCCGCCTGAAGACAAAAGCACAAAATAATAATCTGGAAGCTGGACAATTATATTTCCACTCGTGGGAAAGCTTCGTTCTTAAAATTAATTGTAGATAATAGTATCATATTGAAAAGGAGCACTTAAATTTTCTGGTATGATAAAATTCCTTCAGATATTGCATTGAGTCAAAGTTATTGCACCACTTTTTCTTTTTTTCTCCAGAAACTTCGGGAAGCTTCTATAACAATCGATGTTAGAGTATATGAGGGGCTGCGTTGTGGCTATTTTCACACAAATCATCAGCTCAATGGCTACTTCAAACAACTCTCCAGTTCAACTATCTCGAGAGCAAGTCCACCTGCTTTTTTTGAGCATCGTTCTGGCTCTTCGTCGAGACAAGCTGCTGATCGGATCGATGATTTGATGGGTGCTGACACTTTTACTCATGTAACGTCGTCACTGATCGTCAGTCGAGTAGGTGTCTTGCAAGCAAGCCTGGACATTCTCAAAGTACCATCAATCGGGCCCTTCAAGATCTCATATTCTCCTGGAAATAGCCGATTTTGGTACCCCATGTTTTGTCGGCAGATGTTGCAGCTTCTCTTTTGTTACCAAAAAGAACGACGACATAGCTTTTCCATTTGATTACTGGGGATGATAAATGTACACTCTATAGGGCTGGGCACGGCTGGACGACTATTCCCCATCCACAGTACTCTCCAGACATGGCCCTTACTCATTTTCACTTGTTCCGATCTATAACTCACTTCCGATTGAAAGGAACTTGGAAATTAAGATGATCTTTAGACCGAGCAGCAGTCTTTTTCGATAGTAATCTGTGGACTTCAACTGAAAGGGAATTGAACAGTTATCTATGTTAACTAATATTACAAATACAGGGTGGCATCCAAATACCGTTACACGCTTGAAACGTTATAAATGTCTTCAAACAAGTTCAATTTTCACCAGAATTGGACAGAAGTTTATTGAAATGATACAAAAACAAGTTTTAACGATAGTTTTCAAATCGCCCTCTTTTGGCCTTCACCACCGCTCTCAATCTCTTCGGGTAAGCGTCCACCACGGCACGCAGGTAGTTGGCATCCATTTCGTCCCAGGCTTTCACAAGTGCGACCTTCAGAGCGCTCAAACTAGCGTAGTTTTTGGTGAAAACTTTCTGGGTCAAATATCCCCAAACGGCGTAGTCCATAGGATTCAGGTCGGGTGACGACGCTGGCCATTCTGACGAGGAGATGAACTCAGGAAAATTGTTTTCGCACCACTGCTGAGTGGCCTTGGCGCGATGAGCAGGTGCGCCGTCTTGTTGGAAGCACCAGGGTCGGTTTCCGTAATGCGATTTGGACCACGGAGGAACTGCACCCTCTAAAATGTGTTTTCTGTAGTAGGTTTGGTTCACCTTGGCTCCCAAATCAACAAAAATCAACGGGGTTTTGCCATCGGAGCAAATTCCACCAAAAACCATGACTGAAGACGGATGAGATGTCTGAGAGTTTTTCCGTTCTTATAGGCAGTTTGAAAGTCTTTTGCAATAATCCGATGGTTTTGGCCATTCTTATTAGCTTCGACGGTGAAAAATGTCTCGTCTGCGAACAGTGTGCCTGAGCGCGTGCCTTGAAGAAGCTTTCGTGCTTTTTGCATTCGGAGAGCTTTGATTTTCTCGTTCAGGAATGCGCTATTTTGCATACGATACGGGGTCATCTTCAGCTTCTCTTTGACAATGATTCCCATAGAATATCGGCACTTTTTGAAGTCTTTAGCAAGCTTCCTCATGCTTCGCTCCGGATTTCTTCGGATTCTTTCCCGAACGCTTTTGGCGTCGTCAAAGTGACAGGATGACCCGATCTTGGATGGTCATTAGGTGTACGAAGACGGTGGAAGCGAGTAACAGTCCGATGAAGAAGCATTCGGTTGAACGTTCAACCGCTTAGCGATCTCCGAATTCGACACACCCTGCAAATTGAAAAACATAGTAATAAATATGTAATAATTAATAAAAAATAAAATTGATACAGTAGCGACTTGTGCTCATGCGTCAGAATCCACGCAAAGTTGTGTAACACTACATGGACGTCCCCCTTATATAAATACATTTTTATTCGAAAGTTTTTTGAAAGTGGTAAAATTATTTTGAGTATTCCCGCTAGATCTGGATTTGCCAGAAATATTTCGAAAATTACATTATCTTGTATTTTATTTGACATAGAAAAAGAAAGGTTCTACAAAAAATACCGTTAAGATCGCGAAGGCTCTGTCTTGCGATTGAAGGGAATCTCTAATAAAAAGATACCTTAAATTAATATTGATCTTTAAATTCGCTTTTCTTAATGAACTGCTTATCTTCTAAGTAAGAGCACCAAAAATATCTCAACTTATCAAGAAGGCACTGGTCGTCCTTGGTTACTACCGTTCGAATGGGTGACAGTTACAGCATGAAGAAGGCGGGGTCAGTCATTTGCGAAACAAACAAAATCATAAGCTCGCACGAAAAATTATTTATTTATTTATTATTTAAAAAATCTTTTCGGGATCAGACAATAAACTTATTCGAAAAATAACAAAAATTATTACAACCTTAAGAGAACATACTTAAAAAAACAATATATACATTTTTCTAATACATTTTATGCATGCTTAAAGATGCACTGGAAACGGTATCTCTCGTCTTAACCTGGTATCAGGGTGTTTTCGCATGGGATCTGACTCCGCTCTTTTCAGGACGCACCTGTTGTCAAACTAAAAATATTTGGAGTGCATAAAAGGTATTTCGTTGTTGCTTTCGCCAGGATTTGCACGGATTCTCCTTTAAAAATGCGTGAGGTTTGTCTTTTTCTTTGAAGTTTGTGCAAAAATTGGCGAGAAAAGGCGAGCGCACCTGCCAAATCCGGCGTTTCATAATATAAATATAAAATTCCGTACCTTATAAAATACACCGAGTATCTACAGTGTGCTACGTTCGGGCGATTATTTCCGTTGTAAAGAAAGTTATGAGCCAGACAGTGATAGATCTTGCTTGCCCCGTTCCAATAAAATACAGCCGAAAATTGCTTTCCGATTTTCCTTTAGTTCTCCACGATTCATGATTAATTTTATCTATTTTTCCTATGTTTTTCACGACGAAACTTTCGGGACACTGCATGCTCGATTTCACTTTGATGAATGCGGTTTTAAAGAAAACTCTCGCAGGAACACACAGTATAAAATGTGTTGTTTTCTCCTATTTCTACACGGAAATTGTCTCCCTAGCACCGCTCAATGCATTAACGAATTTCGCGGCAGCTATACAACGAAAAAGGTTTCCATATACATGATTAGCAATTAACGCGGAATAGTTAAACTTAAACTACGTCCCAAAAAAATAATCCTTTTGTACGACGTTCATCCTGACCATGCAATATCAGAATGATATCTCACCCTCCCACCACCTACCCACTCCTTTATCCATTATCGTTTGTTATTTTTTTTATTTTTCCGGACATTGGTGTGAAGCACCATCAAATAGAGAAAAATTGAAAGAAACCAACAATAAGAGAGATAAAGGAAAACTTCGGGGAAAGACCACACGTTTAATGTTCTAATAAAACATCGGGCCTCTAGAGTCTGTGCTCTTTCTCTCGCTCAATTTCTTCATTCCCAACGTTTCATCAGTGCCGCCAACTCCATCACGCCTTTTTCTCCTTTTTTTGTGTTCCGCGACACTCGGAAATTTCTTAAATTCCTTGTTTCATTATATCTTCGATAACGCCGCTCTTTGTCTTATGAATTAGTCAAGCTTCTTGCACATTTTATAACCGATATGCAAAACGTATTGTTAATTATGGACATTTTATATTGTAGACCGCAAAAACTCTAATTCCATAACTCACTTCGCTTACCTTTAGCATTTTAAACAAAAAATGGATGAACTTTCTGAATTTATCTATATTTTTTCATCTCAATAGAATTTTTCTAATGGGGTTATTCATGATGCATTTTTATGCAAAAAATGCCACTTTAATCTTATTCACGATAGCATTTTAATTGAAAAAAATGCATCGTAGTTCAGTGCTATGTTCAGTTAAAATGCAAGGTGGTGTCGGATACCGTCACCGAGAAAGTCTAATGCCTTTAATCTTTCAAATAAATAATTTTACTATTTTTTCACTATTGCCATAGTAATTTTACGCTTTTTCGTTTCCTCATCGTTCATTTTTGGCTGTAAAATATTATTTTTATCAAATTAATTTAAATTTTTTCCGAAAATGTGAATTTTTCGCACAATAGGAGTTAGGAAATAAGGAATAGGATCTGGAAAAAAAATTGAGGGCCTCCTAAATCGACACATTAAAGGCGCATAGACTTTCTCGGTGACGATATCCGACACCACCTTGCATTTTAACTGAACATAGCACTGAACTACGATGCATTTCTTTCAATTATAATGCTATCGTGAATAAGATTAAAGTGGCATTTTTTGCATAAAAATGCATCATGAATAATCTCATAAGCAATTCTCATGGCATTTTAAGTGGGCAAAAATATGAAACGAAGTCTTTTTGATAACGCATGAGCAGCTTGGGAGAACATTCCACTGCAAACTTCAGTCACTAAACTTGGGGAAAACTCTTCTAAAACGTTTTTATGGTTTTTGGGAATAAATTAGAAACGCCTTTTTTTGGCCTACCTGCAAATGCTCCGACTATGTTATAGCTGTAGTGATTTAACTAATAACATTAGCGCATAATATTATAAGATGTGGTACACTGTGAATATGTTGATCAGAAAGGAACAAAAAATCTTGATTCTTCAAATTTGCGATCCTTTCACTTATCTTCTTGATCTTTTTTACTCTGCCCCCTTACATTCCATTGAGTTCTGTTATTAAATAGGAAATAGATTGATCTATTTTATTGTACTTTTTATTTCATTGGTGTTTTCCAAGAATCAAGTTTCGAAACATTTTGAGGCAGATTAGCGATCCGGGTTGAACCGTGCCGACCACGGGCGGGATAGTATCCTTCTCAAACGTGAAAGTTATTTTTCAAAAAATTTGCGTAATGTAAATTTCAGTGTTTTTGATTTGAAACTATCGATCGTATGTACATTGAATTAGAAATCATTGAACAGTCCGGCGATATATTCGGGCAAATGTTGTTCTCACGTCAACATTACTGATTTTGTTTCAAAGCTATATGCTTCCTTATTAGAAAAAAAAGTCAGCCTTTTTATTATTTTCCGTGATAAATGTTTTTCTATTTCTATGAAAAAGTATCATTCAACGAAGCTTTCCGAATTTGGTAATGTAATGAAATATACTGCGACACCCACTATTGAGGGAATCACTAAATGACTTCTAATTTTTTAATTTTTGTAAATTTACTTCTTACTAAACAAATAGTTCAGTCTCTGTCTCCGCCAGTCTGTGCCGGGCTTAGTTTTTTTTTGAATAACTGAAAAGAACGTAGGCCTCCTACTTTGATATACGGGATAGACACACGAGCGCTTCGCAATCATATCTTTAGGAGGTCGCTGAGTACTTGGGATACTGTAGAACTATACACACAAAATCTACTAAACTGTCTTAACAACGATTTAAACAGTCAACATTTTGCTGATATAGTAATCCGGATGTCCGTGTATCATATGTAAAAAATCAGCTTCATATGTATATGCAAAACTTACTTAAATAATACTTACTTATTTACAGTTAATTAGTCGATACGTCATTCGCCTATGCCATATCTTGCTATCTTAGGCAAATTTAATAGAAATTGTTTTCCAATGTTTCTAAAACATTCCAAAATATTCCAGAAAGTTCTAGAAAACTCCAGAACATACTAATTAACTTAATTAGAATAATTAATTAAAGACACGGCCGCGGTGCGTGCCTCCAATTATGCCAAATCTAGATTCGTTCATTGTCTAATAAAACTTGTGGATTCTAATTCGAATAATTTTCAGTTGTCTTAAAATGCAGAGTGTTAAATATCTTTATGTAAAAACATATACCGTCTTGTGATTATTTATTGTAGCATTTTTTTTCAGCATCAACATAACCGCTGCGCGTCAAAATTTTCTAAAAGACAGTTATTTATAAGATATTTATAGGCAAATGTCTCGAAATTTCTCCTTCTACCTTTATGTGCACTTTACTACAAAAAATCAGTCTTGAAGCATTCAAGCATTCTTGAAATTCGCCCCGACCTCGGGTAGGCCACTGAACGGAGAAGAGCTTACCTTAAAGTGAATATTAATACTCGGAGAAGGTCGCAAATAGAAAATTTTCTCGAATTCTGCGAAGTTCTGTGTTTTGTGTTGTGTTCTGACGGTAACAATCACGTGATATAGTTTAAAAATAGAATCGGTTAAGTAGCGGACTGATGGCTCCGTTACCGATTGCCCAACGGCCTATTGTCTGCTTTCAGTTATTTCAATGGAACTGTATTCACACTTATAATAAAAAAAAATTGATAGAGATATTTTTTCCGCCGTTTTTTGAGTAGTAATTTTCGATTAGAAGAGTGTGATGCAACTCTTCATTTCTTTTTAAGGCCCATCAAAACTTGCATTCTTACGATTCACTCACATTTCTTCACATGACGACAATGTATTCTAACAGCATTTCCAGTATTCGGCAATCGAAAAAGTTAAAGGAAAATTGATTTCTTTTTTGTTGCATTGAAATTGGATTTCAAATATATTCGTGGCAGCAAAGCAGAATTATAGACAACCAACGTTGATTGATCATTCAAATTGCAGAAGAAGAATCGCATCTAAAATAGAACATTTTCAAAATTTTAAATATTACAGGGTGTAGCAAAAGAAGTGTAACCGAAAAAAAATTGTATAACTTCCCAAAGAAAGTCGAATCAACTTCTATTTTTAACAGGAGTTTATCAAAATAACAAATAACACAATTAGTTGGTCCATTATGAGATTGAGACCAAAGAACATGACTCTGGAGTGATGGAGTGACTGGCTCTGGAGTGATGGAAGCCATCGGGAAGCCGCTTCTCGGTCGATTAGTATTATCCCAAGTTGCTTCATAATGTTTGATCCAGACAGACACTCCAGATAGTAACTTTGCCAATTCCGAGTTCTGAACGGATCTCACAAAATGTCTTGAACAGAGCGATAATTGAAGATCGGTGCATAGAAGGACCTGTCATTACTATAAAAACTGAGATAGAAACATGAAACTTTTCACATCGGCAAAAGAAAAAAGGGAAATTTTTTCAAATAGCGTAGCACGGAAAGCGCACCAAATCGCTTCCAAATCTTCCAAAGTTCCAAAATGAAGATCATCTCAGGACAAAGCTGCAATCATTTCTCGTTAGTACCCCGCGTAACTTCTACCGAAAAGGAATCGGACAGCAACCTATCTATTGGCAAAACATATTATGTTACCTGATATTAGAAATAAATAAATAAATCTTTCTCGAAAGCTTTATTGAAAGTGGTAAAATTCTTCTGACTCGTCCTAATATGTTGCCTCTCTTGCCGACCTCCATTTTTTGGACTCCGTAAAATTATTTCTCCCATAAAAGCCTTATTTTCGGCTTTGATTTGTTCCCTTAGCTAGCAGGCAGGGCCTTTGATTTCCCAATTTCCTGCTCATTTTCTTTTTTTTTTCACTCCCGTCCATTTTTCGCTCCAATGAAGCTTCTGCTCTTTCTCTCTCTCTTTCTATTCTCGCAAAGAATCTGCTTAATTATTCAGTCAAACTAATGACTCCGGACCCGATGCACCAAGTAGTAATGCACCCAATTCTTTAGCTTCTTTTGCTTTTTTTCTTTTTCTTCCCCAGCTTGTTCTTATCCACCTCAGCTCGCTCGATTCAACCAATAAATAGGCAAGACCTGGCCTAACAAAGGAGACTATTTTTTGCTTTGACCTGTAACTCCAATCTGTAATCCATTTGTGCGCTTGTTCAATTCTCTTCTTTGTTTTTCTCTGACACGGCGTGTTCTCTTTTCGCCTTTATAATAACATGACGTTTTTTAGAGATCGCTTTTACTTTTTTCTGGGCAAATACTTTGATTTTTATTACCCTTGTCTTATATGCCGTTTTTAATGTTTCGTTCAACTGCCTATCTTTCGTTATGCTGTTTCGAGGATACGCTGCTTTCAATAACCGGTCATCCACTGAGTCACGATTATGATAAATAATTGCTCCTTTTTTCATTTCTTTTGATTTTCTAATAGTCATCGTCATAACAAATTCTAGAAAATTTCGTCATTTTGGAAATGTATTTTACCATGTTTCGAAATTGTGTCATCTGTAAACACGCCTTCCAATACATACATATGGTGAAAAGAAGGGAAAGCCGCGTGCACCACTGGCGCTAGTTTGCGCACTTCGTGCTACGCTGTTTGTTTAAATTGTTCCTCTGTTTTTCATTTGCCGATTTGCAAAGTTTCAAGTTTCTATCTCAGTTTTTACAGTAATGACAGGTCCCTCTGTGGACAGATCTTCAATTATCTGTCTCCAAAAGCAAGGCAAGACCGTTTGTGAGATATGCGTTCAGCACTCGGAATTTGCAAAGTTACTGTCTGGAGAGCCATCAAACGTTATGAAACAACTGATGATAATACTGATCTACCAAGAAGCAGCCGCCCGAGGACCTCCATCACTCCAAAACGAGTCAAGGGAATCGGGAAAGAATCCTCACAGAAGCATGCGCAAGATGGCTGAAGAAGGCGGAACAAGTGACCGAACTTTGAGAAGAGTTTTCAGAAATGTGTTGATGATGAAGCTATATCGAGTGCGAAAAATCGCTACTCTTTCGGATCAAAGAAAACTCACTCGACTCCAAAAATGCAAAGCGCTATTCAATTTGGAAGCAGAATTCCATTCTCCAAATTTTTGTGTACTTGCTCGAGATCCTAGGGAAGCTAACAGTAAAGTTCGACTTATTCACCGTGCTGCCTATCCACAGCAAATCGATGCTTTTTGAGTAATCGCATCCAATGAAAATGCACCTTTGGTTTTTGAGGAACTAGGTGTGAACGTGAACCAGGATTACTATTTCAACGACAATTTGACGACAGTAATGCTTTCATGGACCCAATCTTCAATATTGGACATTCCAGCAGGTCGGAACAGCGGTTCACACGCCTAAACGAGATCAGCAGGGATGCCAAGCGAATTTTCCGAGTTTCATTCCTGGGAAATAATGGCCTGCCTCGAGCCCTGATCTAAATCCAATGAAATATTCCGTGTGGGGAACTCTTCAAGCGAAGGTTCAAGCTTGTCTTCACATAAATTTGAATAATCTCAAAAAGTCTTTGCTCGCGGAATGGGACAATCTATCACCGAACTACCTGCATGCCACTATCGATGCATACCCGAAGATATTGAGGGAGGTCATCAAGAACAGAGGTGCGAGAATTGAGCAATTATAATTTAATTGTGTTATTTGTTATTCTGATCAACTCCTGTTAAAATGTTGATTTGATTCTACTTTTTATGAGAAGTTATACCGTTTTTTAGTTACAGTACATTTGCCGCACCCTGTAGCGCGAAAGTGAATAGTGCTAATTCAAATTGAAATCTATAGCTCTAAGAAAGATGCAAGCTTAATAAATGTGTTATTTATTGAACAAATTGTGATTAGACCAAAAGCCATTAAGTAGCCAGGCTATATAAATTATTCGGCCGCAGCCGAAAAATGGTAAGCTACGGTACAAAAGGTTCAAAAAATTAAATAAATAAAAATGGTACTTTTGAATATTTGTAGCGTATTTTTCAGAACATTCTTATTTATTTGCAGCATTAATGCCAACTTAAATTTGCATCCCTTCACAGTATCAGTATTCTGTTCATTCTTGCCCTTTTTTTTGTTTCCCTCGGCTATCATCTGACTATCAGTTGGCACACACACATACACACATACATCACAGTGTACATACGCACACTGTCTATTTAGTTATCTATCAATCTGCATAACTAGATCACTGCTCTATTTGTCCCGTACTGTTTTTCACGTTTCCAAATAATTCATGTAAGATTACAGTTATTGAAATTCTATGAATGCTGTGATAAATACTAAAAACTTTTTTTTTTCTAGTTGTTCCAGAGTTTTCATGAGTTTAGGTAGGCTTCTTGATTTTGAATATTTAAACAATCACTTTAAAAAGCCATCGTAGCCCTTCCTACTCGACAGTTTTTCTACATACGTATCTTTGACGTTTTACAGCTTCGGAACATTTAATGTACAACCATTTCATCGTTTCCGTTGTTTTCCTCTGTTTTTAGCAATATCTTTCATCTCTAGTTTTGTAGCCTTATAGAATGTATCTTATACTTCAACGAGATTTTCCATATTGTCGCAAAATGCGCGTGAAAAAGGTACATCTGGACCGCGTTTGCCCGGCGCAACGCGTCGCAGCTTCAATCAGAATGTGGCAGATATTATTGGTATCTATGAATCAGTGTTGAGCGCGCAGAATCTTGAGCTATGGAAACATTCAGTGTTCGTTGTGTGTCTGCGTCATTTCTCAATTGCTCCATATTCTTTAACATAAACTTCAATATTTCATATGAACACGGGCCTTCACAGATACCAGATATGTGACCCGTCAATAGTCTATATTTCGTCCACGCGAAATTTTTTTCTGAATAGATGTACAGGAAACTTTTGGCAAGCTGCTGGAAGAAACAAATTCTGCGTAAATCGAGAAATTGCTTAACATAGAAAAATTACTGGAAAAAGCGACAAGTTGCAGTCTAAAATCTTTTACACATTGCTGGAATTCGGAATGCCTTTTTTTTCGCGGCAACATACCAGGAGTTCTTTGATATAATTCGTGACATCTTCTGATTTTTTATATTTCTTAAACCTGCGCCTTTGCAATAACAGATTTCCAAATAAAAACCTCCATAGTTTATCATATATCAAACTGAACACAAAACGAGCTTGTTCTCTAGTTCATATGTGATATTTGCATTTTGGCTTTCATTTTCCTGCTTACTTCATTTCTTTTTCTGCTTTTTCTTATGTTTTCTCAAACAATTGCCGAGTTATGTTATGTAATTTCCTTGTTTAGTTGTTTATTCTCAACTTTGATTAACAATGACAAATCCTTTGCTGCACCTTTTCTCTAAATGAAGCAGTAATTATGGGAAAAAAAGCTTTTAGTTAGTGAATGCAAGTTTTCGTAAGAAATTGGAATTCTTCTGAAAACAACAATTAATGTGGAAATTAGGAAAAAAAAGGGAAAAGTAATGGAAAAATACGATTGCTTTTTTAAATCTATTTTTCTCCAGATATCTATTAGGTTGATGCAAAAGTTATGTCGTTTTTATGTTGTTTACTTTTGTGAAAGATTTTTGAATAAAATGTTTGGTTATCTGTGGTCGTGTTATATATCATTTTGAAGAGCGTAATTCGCTCTATCTACTCGTTTTATTTATTTTTCCTTGAAATAATTATGTCACTTTTTATAGCATTTCAAAAAAGCATGGATAAAAGGCAAATTCGAACGATTTTCTTGTTCCAGTTCAAACTAGGCCGAAACTCTGTCGAGACAACTCGCGATATCAACGATGCATTTGGCCAAGAAACCACTAATAAACGTACGGCACAACGGTGGTTCAAAAAATTCCGTAGCGGTGACGAGAGCCTCGAAGATGAAGATCGTGACGGCCGGCAGTCTGTGATTGATAACGAGCCTTAATCGAAGCCGATCTTCTCAAATCAACACGAGAAGTTGCCGAAGAACTCGACGTTGACCAATCAACAGTCGTTGTTCATCTGAAGCAAATAGGCAAATCAAAAAAGCTCGACAAATGGGTGCCACATGAATTAGACGAAAATCAAAAAATATCGTCGTTTTGAGGTGTCGTCCGCTCCTCTTTTACGCAACAAAAATGATCCGTTTCTTGACCGGATCGTAACTTGTGATGAAGAGTGGATCCTCTACGACAACCGACAACGTTCCGCGCAGTGGTTGGATCGTGATGAGGCTCTCAAACACTTTCCGAAGCCGAAAATCCACCAAAAAAAGGTTATGGTGACTGTTTGGTGGTCTGCAGCCGGTCTCATTCACCACAGCTCCCTAAATGTGGGCGAAACAATTACAGCAGAGAAGTACTGCCAGGAAATTGACAAAATGCATCAGAAGTTACGACGTATGTGCCTAGCAGGGATCAATAAAGAGGGACAAATTCTTCTCCACGATAATGCTTGGATAACCGACCCTGCAAAAGCTGAACGAATTAGGCTATGAGACTCTGCCTCATCCACCATACTCACCGAACCTCTCGCCCACCGATTACCACTTTTTCAAGCACCTCGACCTCTTCCTTCGCGAGAAATGCTTCAAAAGCCAAGACGATGCCGAAAATGCCTTCAAGGAGTTCGTCGCTTCCAGAAACCCGAACTTTTACGGTACCGGCATAAAGAAACTTGTTTCTCGTTGGCAAAAATGTATTGATTCTAATGGTTTTTATTTCGATTTATAAATTTGATTTTAAACAAAGTTATGGTCATTTAAAGTTGAAGGTTCAAAAACGACATAACTTTTGCATCAACCTAATAATTCTCTTTGATTTATTGCATCTCTCAGTTATTTTCTATCTGGCTTCAACAATTATTTTTCTTCTAATTCATCAAAATGCACAAAATCAAAATCTCGATTTCTTTGGTATATCTGCGTATCCCTTGTCGAAGCAAAAATATTCGAAATTCATAAGTATAAGATGGAAAACAAATGTGGTAGCTGCAAAGGTTACTGTTTTATGAGATATAAAAGATAAATTTTTTAATAGTTATTTCATGGATTCGTGTGCGGATTGTAAATTGGAATGTGTTCATTTGCTAAATATTATTTGATATTTCATTATTCAGAGGAGTATGAGAATATTGTGTCTTCAAAGGGTTTCGACATAAAAATTGTGGTCATTAATATAGACTCTCTGCTTTCGCGACAATCAATAAATATAAATCCTTCATTTTGTTCCACAATGTCTGTCAAAGGTCTTTCGTGAGCCACCTGTGGGGCTCAGAAGAAATATTACTCATTCTTAAATATAAACATTTCTTAATCAAAGTATAACGGTGCCAATGAATATTCATTAATAAATTAAATTATTCCGAATCCCCCTCCAGCAGGTATTTTTTCAGGACGCATTTCAAATTTCTTACCCAAACTCACATTGCTAATGTTAGGATCACATTTTTCGCTGCGTGGCTGTAGCTAAGCTCTGTAATGTATTAAGCGGTGGCAATAAGGCAATTTTTCAGTGTTAAAAATCTGGTTAAAAGATAATTTCATACTATTCCCTCTGTAGAAGTTTTCTTTAAAACAATATGCATCTGATGAAGAATCACTCAACATCTCGAAGAATTCACCGTGAACCCTTTCAATATTCCATTATTTTTCTAAATTTCATTTCATTTCGAAATCCGATCTTTTTCTTTCTTTTTTCTCTTCTTCACTTCTTCATTTGTAGTCCTTCTCTATCTTTTCTTCATCCCTTCCAAGTGACGACGTCATCCTGTGAATTCCACGTTTTAAGTTATTCTAACCTCGTATTTATGTATTTATTGCTAGAACCGTATAGAGCTTCATGAAACTACGAGCCAAATGGGCCTTTCACCAAATTTCGTTTGATAAATTTCAAAATTTCAGTTTCTTCTCGCTACACTGTTTAATTTTAATCGAAATTTGTAGTATCAGTTCGCAGCCTTATCTTTCAATTAATAGCTCCGCCTACACGTTTTTTCCAGCGCACCTCTTTCACATTCTGCAATCGTTACCGCAGAAAGGCTCCCCGATTTCTTACTGCATTGAACATAGCAGCGGCGGGACACTTTCGAAACTAAATGCTTTCAAACGATTATTTGTTCCAAATGCAGATTTTGGCGGTTTTTATAATTGATAAAAAATAGAGAATGCCAATGTTCCGCTTGAAACTGTCAAGCAGTTATATCAAAACATTTACTCTGTAGAAGGTTGTGAACAGGTCTGTTGTCGGGCCGCAATTCGGCAAGTGTGTTGTTGAACATATTGTTAATTGAAAACATTTGTTGACAAATATGTGAGATAAACATACATGCATTCCGGACCGAAATGAGATTATGCGGGCTGTTGCATAAATATTCTCACATTGAAAATTGCAGTTCATAAAAATGTTGCAAATAGTACAACTGGAACTGCATTATAATAAATTACTAACAGTTGTCATCAGAACAGAAGCAGTTAAGTGCCAGGCTACTTTATCGATCCTAGTTTAAATTGCAATTTTTTTGTTTTTAAGATAATTTTTTTGTTGACCGTGCTGGCCCTAATTACATGTACATAGTTAAATGACTGATCATAGAATGTAGTACTGTAAATATTATGTGCCTATTTGTTCGAATATATGTATCCACAATGCTTCGTTCGTTCCCAATGCAATTCCGAAATTTTCTAAACAATAAATGCTCCCGATTTTCAGCCGGATTCACACCCCACATCATCCAACTGGCTCATCCCCGCTGCCCTCTCCATTTAACGACTTCTTGCTCTATCTTGTTTTTATCCACATCAATCATAACGGAGGAGTGCCACGTGGCAGGGAGAGACGACGGCGCCACGTCGTCGCGTCTTCTTCTATTCTTCTGAATCAGAAGAGTAGATAGTCAATAGTGATGGCTAAGGAGTTTCAGTTCAATTGGAAACCCAATATACCCACTTCACTTCTTCAAGGAGCCTTTTTCGATCGATATGATGACGTGAGTTTTATTTTTTTTCAACGAAGAAAGTACCAAAGAAAAATAATTTTTCCGATTAAAAAGCTAATGGAAAAACTAATGACATGAGAAGCATGAGCTCACTGTTATTTTTTAATTCTAATTCAATTCGAATTTAAAGAGGTGAGAAATTTGAAATCCTATTATTATTATTACAAATACCAGGCGCACATACATTTTGTTCATTTCCCAACGACAACGTCGGCAAGGTATAAAACAGTTTTCTAAAATGTATGTTAATTTCGCTATACAGTTTTCATGTTGATACAATCATCCAAGAAAACGTGATGCAATTCCTTCGGCAACACAAAAGAAAGAGACACCTAAGGAAATAAGGGAAAACTGATATCAGAAACAACTCTGTAATTGTATTGAAATGGCATTAATTGTTCCGACAAAAGAAATTATTAAAAGGAAGTATGAAGAAGAAAAAAAGAAGTTAAAAATTGATGCTGAACACTTTCTTTGAAAGTTGTACAGTATGATCCTCGAAAATAAATTTAATAGAAAATCGGTAGAACTTATAAAATTATAAAAGAGTATTATCCGAGTTCTTTTCATTTTAATCCCATTTCTCTCAATTTTCTGTGATATAGTGATGCGAGACTCAAAGAAAAGGGGTTCTTCAATTTTTGATAACAATAGAATAAAGAGCATTAAAAGGGTTACTCGTTGCTCCCGATTTTCGTTTGACAACTGATAGCGGCTAGGCAGCGGGAAGAAGTGAACAACAGAAATCGATTGAACATCGACTGCTTTTTCTTTTTTGAAAATGATAAACATTGTTAGTTCAGTTATTAAAGGACTAACAACAGGGCACACGTGATTTGTGGGAAACTGATATTTCTGGGGTTAGTTATTGCAAAGCCGGCGTTATTTTATTAATTGACCTAATTCATTAAAAAACACTATAAATTCAGCTGAAGAGGAGATTAAATGTGATAAAGTGTAGGTGATGGTGTCCTCCTTTTCTTCCCATGGAAGGCTTGTTGGAATTATGCCAGTTTTTAAGATACATAACAAAATATTCCCATAGAAAGCTATCTTAAGTGATATTCAAACGAATAACGGAAGTTCAGGTATACTTGTGAATCCGATCGATCAGAACAGACAAAGGGAATGCTCATAGCATTCTTCAATGTCAAAATTATTGCTTAGAAAAGAATAAATTGTTGATCTCGGTCATCTTTCTGGATCTATGCAATTATAAATAATTCTGGCAACAGTTTTAAAACAACCAATAAAGTGCCGTGCTCAATAAGATCGACCAGGAATCCCTCAACTATTGCGTCTATTACATGGTTTATTGTTCGGCGCAAATTCAAGTACACAATAAAATACAGTACTTGCCAAAATGTTAATAGCGCGCACGTTTTTTGACCAGAACTTCACTCTAAGTTATCCAATAACGTTGTTATTTAGAAAATCAATAAAACATGAACAATGTAAATAAATCACTAATGAAAAGCAACGAAAAAACCAATTTTAACATCTACTCGTTTTAAAGAATCGCTTTAAATAACTTTTCATAAAGAAATAAATTAAGATTAAATAGGGATGGGAATTATTTTATTACTTTGTTGGTTGTGTATCATTTGGCATTGATTGGCACCCTGACATCTCCTCGGAAACAACTTTAGAAGTGTGTGACACGGGATACTCTTCGAATGAGCTTCAAGTGGAGCGATTTTCTCGTCCGAATTTTTGGCGGCTGACCTCGAACTCTTCTTTTCAGCTCCTCCCAAATATATTCATTTGGATTTAAGTCGAGATACTGCGTTTGTCAGTCCTAAAGATCCACGTGGTGACGTTGAAACGGATTTTAGGGATGATCAGATGGGTACTTTGGATCAATATCTTATTGAAAAACAAAATCACGGCCAATATTTTGGCAATTAATTCTGCACTACCTAAAAGTGCACTACCAATAATTTTTGCACTCCCTAATTTTGCACTACCAGAATATTGATTTTGCACTACCTCCGATTTTGCACCGATTTTTTCAGTATTGGAAATATGTTAGCCATTAGTTTACCATCAACAGTTATAGTTTTGAAAATTTTATACAATCCAATCACAAAACGTTTGCAGATGGAGTTTGTAAAGTTCTTATAGATTTTGTTATGGAGAATGCAGAGTTCGAGTGTCTTTTTTGTTTCTTATTGACCGTATTGAGATTTCTCGCAAAAAGTATCATCATCAAATAAAAACCAATCTGAGAAAATCCATGAAAAACGCGTTCTTGCAATCGATGTTGTTCACAACCCCATAATTCTTAAACTAATTGTTGTTGCTTACTCTTGTCATAATTTTTTCATTCTTTGTTTTGTTTGGACTAGAGGTGTTGTCACGAAAAAATAAAAGTATTTAGTGTTACAAAAAGTGGAAACCACAAAAATGGTAGTGCAAAATGAACTCAGAGGTAGTGCAAAATCAAGTTTGGTAGTGCAAAATAAACTGCGAAAATGGTAGTGCAAAATCAGGGTAGTGCACTTTTAGGTAGTGCAGAATTAATTGCCCAATATTTTATGGTTCCAATGATACGCATTTCCGGGCAATGGCCATCAACAAAACATTCCCATATCATCATATTTCTTCCTCCATGTTTGACAGTAGAACACTGGTCCCTGACAACGCATCTGGTTCCGATTGGACAAGTTCCGAAACAATTAATATTTGTTTTCATCACGCCAAACATAATTCGCCTTACTCCACTGCACCCGTGCATTTCTATGCTTTGGACTAATGTGCTGTTTTTTTTTACCTGAACACCTTCCAAATAGTCCATTTTCGTTGAGACGTCTTCCGATAATTCCTCTCGATAAAGTAGAGACATACAATTAAAATGAATTTGAAATTACGCACGGGGAAACTGTGCAGCGCGGTGGGTATTGCCTTTCGAAATATAGTCTGCTCCTTTAAATGTAATGACGTCGTTGCGTACAAATTCCTTAAAGCTTTGAAAATAACTTATTTTAAGGACCTACAGATTAGAAAATTAATTTTTAAGCTTTGTTTTAGGAAAGCACGTGTCTGGAACTAAACGCTCAAGTGCGAATCGACGAATACGGTTTTTTTTTCTATTGGCTAGCCGAAGGGAAGGATGCAGTGGTTCTTGATATGGGTCAAATTTGGGAGGCTCGACCCGGGGGACTCCCAAAAGACGGGCGGATCATGTTCGAACTGGAACAGCGAGGAGCCAGCGAGACGATAGCGGAACGAACTATTTGGGTGACACACGGACAGGATCTTGTCAATGTTCAATCATTTTTCCTAGTTGCTGAAAGTGTAGAGGCTGCGAAACTGTGGAGGACAGGTATTAATGAAATTCTGAAGACATCGAGGATTCGACATGTGTGTCCAACAACGCAATTGTTAAAATAGTGAGTAAAAACCATAGACGAAATTCCATAATCAATGCGAATTTTGGAAAAAAAAAACTCATAAAAGACTTATTGCAGCTGGAAATGGTTAACGTTGAATGTCAACGAACGGCGAAAAATTCCAATAAAAATCATCATAAAAACGTTTTCATCTGGAAAACCGGAGAAGATGGTTCAAAAGTGCCTCAACGATTTAGGTCTCGGTGGAGATAAGGTATGCTTTAAAAAATACAAATTTTCAAATGTTCATATTTTCAACTATGAGAGGCATGCTTGTTGTGCTGTGCTCTGAATCTGGATTTAAACCTGTCTTTTATACCTTCCTTTTCTTTCCTCTTTTAAAAAGTAATTCATTATCTAGTATCTATAATTGAATGTTTTCAGTGCACGGCGCAGCATGCTATTTTCCATTATCTTTCCTCTATTCTTATACTGATGAAGCAAGTGTCATTTAACAAATACTTGCATACTGTTGTTAGTTGTTATTCTATCAAATAAGTTCAATATGAGAAATGAAAAATGAAGCACGTTTTACGAAAAAGTTGGCTATTGTATTCAACTAGAATTGTGTATCCATATGTTTTACATTTATTGTGTGGTGTTTGTGCATTTTCTATTCAGTATACACCTGTTCGAGTTATCAATCGATCAATGGGAAAGAAGTTCAGGAATTTTTACAAATGCAGTCGTGGAAGGAAAAGAAAGGTTTGCCATACTGTAATTTTGTTGTGACGGAGAATGCGTCTACTGCTTTCAATTTCTATACTATGCATGATTAAACTTTTGAATTTAACCATTTGAAAAATTTCTGAAAGATTTTTTTCTAGTAAGAAGAAAAACTATAGAAAATGTTTACGGTTCAGACTGTTTCATAACATCAAAACGAAGTGTTTCGCTCGAAAAAGATAAGTAGATGTTGATGTGCTTTCAATTTGCTTATTTTCTGTGAAGAGGCATTCAAAACAGCAAAATTTTTTTGAGCCGCCCACTTTTTAGTTTTGTATTAGTGAATACTGTTCATTTTGAGAAAAGTAAAAGCCGTTCCGAGAAAAAATATATATCGCGACGGAAGGTGCCGGCCCAACCACTTTACTGATTCTGTTTTATAATTGTATAGTATAATTACGGGTATGCATAATGAACTTATTGGAACATATCAAAGCGCCGAAAATTTTCGAATTTTCATATATCAAATATTGGAGTTTTTTTACCTATTTTTTTTTGGAATCTTCGGAACACTTTGATAGAGCATAAATATTCAAAAGAACTCCAGTATGCAAAACAACATGATTTAAATTTTCCATAACCTTCTTTATTTCTAATGGTTTTTTTTTCAAAGATTTCCCGTCATTTTTCCAGTTTCGTCGCTTACATGTTTAGATTCTTTCTGATTGAAATCTCTTCAAATAATGGTCTGAATTTCCTGATTATTCGGTATTTGGAATTCAATTCTGCATGACCCTTGTATGAAATATTTTCTGTTGTTATACATTCATAAGTCGCATATTTTTACAAAATTTTGATTATCATTAATAGCATTACAATGAAATTTTAACCATTTATAGGAACGAGAAGAACTCGATGTGGAAATATTGACTTTTGACAAGTTTCTAAGATTGTACAACAAAATTTGCCCAAGGACCGAAGTTCAAGAGCTGTTTGTAAAACTGTGAGTTTAAAAAAAAGTATAAAGGTGTTTTTCTGTAAATAAACAGCTTATCATGTATTCCTTTGCCTATAAAATTCAAATCTGATATTTCTTACAGATCCGGCCAGAAAGAATACCTCACAAAAGATCGGTTAATACAATTTCTAAATGATGAACAACGAGACCCGCGGCTTAATGAGATCCTCTTTCCAGCATTTGATCCATCTCGCACAGGACAACTGATAGCAAAATATGAAGGAGACAATAAATATATTGAGGATGGAAAAATGTCTGGAGACGCGTTTTTACGATTTCTAATGTCCGATGAAAATCCTCCAGTCTTCTTAGATCGCATCGAAATGTTTATGGATATGGATCAACCACTCTGTCATTATTATATCAATAGTTCGCATAACACGTATTTGACTGGCAGACAATATGGTGGTAAATCATCTTCAGAAATCTATCGACAAGTTTTGCTGAGTGGATGCAGATGTATTGAGCTGGATTGCTGGGATGGAACCGGAGAAAATAAAGGAGAGCCGATTATCACTCATGGCAAGGCAATGTGCACTGATGTGTTTTTCAAGGCGAGACCTTTTAGGGGCCTTTTGTTATTTCGCGCAGACAGGGGCTGGCTACTTCTAATTTGCATGGGAGTCCAACAAAATGTAAAGTTGTACAAGTCGGAACGTTTCTTCTGAAAATTTCACAAATAACCGAGTCATTTTTTTTCTAAAAATTCTTCTCTCACATATGATAAAAAGTGGAAATTTACCATTTGCAATCTTTATCTTCTGCAGAGAAAAAAAAGAATGGCAAAAGGCCGCAAAGTACTTATGAAAAGCATACTATTAAAATATTTTCAGGATGTCCTAATGCAAATTAGAGACACGGCGTTTGCCAGATCCGATTTTCCGGTGATTCTCTCATTTGAGAATCATTGTTCCAAATCAAATCAGCTGAAAATGGCAAAATATTGTATGGATATTTTTGGAGACATGCTTTTATCAAAGCCCTTCGACGATGTACCGGTGAGTATTTCTCAGTTATAAATGAGAAAATGTTTCGCGGGTGACTCCTTTTCAGTAGGGCTCTTCAAACAGAAGTTTATTTTCGAAAATCAAGGTATATATTTTCAAAACAAACATTTTCAGCTAGAACCAGGAGTTTCGCTTCCCTCTCCAAACCGTCTTCGAAAAAAGATTCTTATCAAAAACAAACGGTTAAAAACTGACATCGAGAGACATCAATTGGATCAGTTTTTGCGAGAAGGAAAACTAGATGAAGAAGACGAATTGAATGAGACTCCTGAAGTTGTTGGAGAAGATTCCCTATCACCGCGTAAGTCACTGTTTTTAAAGCATTTTTTTGTTGCAATTTCAGATTTTCACTATCTCTATCCTATGTACATTAATCATTTTTAGTTTAGTAATCAAAATATGTATTTTTTGTTCACAGCTTTCTTTAAAACGTTTAGGTGAGCAAAAGTTAAATTTTTGGAAATAAATATGGTATATCCACCTATGTGGCATTGCTATTATCTCAGCTCAATAAAGTGTGTCTAATAAAAATCTCAATTTCAACAGAGCATTTTCTGAAAAAAATAAACATCTGCGTGGTACCTTAAGGCCTATCCTCTGTTATCCATCTTTTTGCTTTTTTCTAATTTATGGCATGCTTTTATGAGATGCCTTACTAATTCGGTATTTGTGATGCTTTTTCCGTCTTTTTATTTGCTGCTTCAATCTTACCTACCTGCCTATTAACATCACAGCTTTTGTATCGCGATTTCACTACCCTAAAATTTCTGACATCGTTTCTAATCTCAATTAATTACCGATATTCTTAGAAATGCTACATTTTCAGTTTTAATGACACAAATCCAAGACTGTAAAAAACTGTGTAAATTGGTTTTTCCAAAAACCGTAAAATCCAAACTAATGAATTCAGTTCTTATCCTACTATACCGCGCATATATTATATTCCTAAGTCCAATATTCTTAACATTAGTGGTTGGAGAAATGTATCATCAGATTTTGAAATTTTTTGTAAATGTTTGTGTCAAATCGTCACACCTGAAACTACATGTTTGTTGTTTAGCACCTCTTTTAGCCGTATCAGACAAGTCTGATATAGCTCAATGCAACGAAAGCTTTCGAATTTTTCATGTATTGTACTAAGACACGCACTTTTTCAACGATTTTCACTTCAGTAAGTTGAGTTGTCAAATACATCAGTAGTTTCAGTAGCTGTGATGATTTCGCATAAAATATTTAAAAACTTCAACTTCTACTACGAACTAATCTAACCAATCTATAACATAGGCATTTCCAACTGAAAATATCACTATAGATGAATAAATCGTTGATGTGTATAAATTTGAACTTTCTTTTTTCTCTATTGCACAGCCCTCTTTTTAAACTCCAACCCTTGTACACCCATCCATTTCAACCATACAGGAAGCGGCGGAAGCGGCGGCACAGTCGCTGTTGAAGACATCGACATTGACGGCGACACCTCAGAAGATGACGATGATCCATCTGTCCAGACATCCCTTAATGTAATGCGAGCCGTTCCAACCGTTAGTACAATCTCAAATAATGAATCAAATCGTTCGGCAAGAAGCTCACTAGACACTCCATCACCTTCCGGTGGTAGTCTGATGGTTCCTGACCGGTCGGCGGCACCATCAACGGCCTCTTCTATCAAAAATGCGGTGTTGGCAAGATCACCAAATTTCTCCTCATTGAGACAAAAGTTGTCCTTCAAGAGAAGACAATCGCCTTTAGGTAAACAGACTTTTCCACTAGTCTTGAATTAAACATCTTGTCGAAATGTATTTTTTTAATTGCATGTTTCGCTTGGATTGTTGGTGCATGATCATTTATTCATTTATTCACGCTGCACAACGCACTGGCAGTTTTTGGTGTTTTCTACTAATTAAGCCCGACATTTGCTTTTCTCAAATAGCTTTAGTCATAATTTCGGTTTAAACTCTAACCGGATGTTTGAGGGACTATTCTGCTGTTTCAAAATAAATCCTCTGTCGATTTGATGTTTCCGAAAAATGGATTCAGCATCTTAAATATTTCTATGACATGAAAAAGAAATAATTTACTGTTCCGTTGTGTCTGATTAAGCGGGCACTTAAAATGATTTATTTTGTCAGATTGATAGTTATTAAGAAAATGAGAATGAGCTGCAAGCTCCTTGAAAATGGTTAAGGTATATTTTAGTAATCTATTAAAAAAATATAATAATAATAATCAAGAGCAAGTAGTATTTTTATCTAACATACGTAGATCGTCGTCTAGAAACTGCTTGTATTTTATTTTACCGGGAGACTGCCTATTATTTCTGTCAAAAAATAGAAATACTTCGATATTCTTGATTTTTAAATTTTTGTATGACTACATAAAAGTTTTTTACTGCGGCGTTTTGAATAGTCTGTATTCCATTTACACAGAAGGATCGCCTTCGCTCGCTTCTCTCCCTCACCTCAATCTCCCTACAGAGTGCGCTTCAGCGATAACTATATATATTTTTTTGTTGTATTTTTTTAAATAATGGGATTCGTTGCGTTTTTTAATAGAATATGTTAGCAAACAAAGATAGTCTATATTAAAATATGAAAAAAAAACTGCAAGTGAAAACTACAATAAATCTGAATGATCAAGAGGATGAGGGCAGGGTGAGGACGCGCTGAGGTGATTTAAAAATAATGGGAAGGCCCGTTGTCGTGACGCGTTTGGAAATCAGTCGCAGCCATGTTGGTCACTTGGGATGGCTGCTTTCGATTATGCTGACAACGGCCTTTCCGAGTTTATAAAATTTGTACAGTAGAACGCGGTAAAAATGTTTTTTATTCCGCTTAAACAGCACGTCGGCTAAATTTTGGTATGCGGAGTGAGCCTATCGTCAAAACGTACTTCTGTCGTTTCCAATTCATTCTATTTTGCTTATTTATCTGACATTTCCGCAACAACATCAACGTGCCCAGTGACCAGAAAAATTGGTCTCGCCGCGAAAATGGTTTTTTTTCTCTATATATTCTATCCGCCCATCCACACTGTCTCTTTGTATTTCAGCAGGCGATCAGCGTGCGCATCCTGAAGTTGAACAGCCAATAAGTTCTTCTTCCCCTGCTACGCCTTCCATATGTGGGCCGTCTCCGTGTGCTACCTCTTCAGCTTCCACGTCATCCATCACAATAACAACAACAGCATGCTCAACTTCTGGAAGTACAAAAACACAAAATCATGGGGGTAAGGATGGAGTTTTTCCCTAAGAGGTGTCTTTTCTACCTTATGGCTTCTACATGTGTTACACCTTTCAAAAGTTCGCTTATTTTCTCCTTTCCTTCCAGTTCCCCTTACTATTTGGCTTTGTTTAACAGCAGCTGCACCCTTTTTTGTTCATCACGATTTGTATTATCTGATATTCCTGAAACTTATTTATGTTTTTCAAACATTGAAATTAAACCTTCAGTTTGAATAATATGATTTATGATTAAGGGGAAATATTACATAAAATTAAATTCCCCCATGGCATATTTCTGCTGGGTCTGCTATTGGAATTTTCAATAAGTTAAAAAATGGTTTTAAACGGTTTGCTTAACACCAATCTGGTTATGTATTATTTTTTCTGTCAAATGGCGCCCCATTTTTCATTTTCTATTCACGGATTAGTCTCCTGGTTCACCGCAATTTTACTCACTTGTTTCTAGGTCTGAGAGAAAGCTTTTCCCGACGTCCCACCAGTTTAGCTAAAGTTTCCAAAGACCCAGGAATGTGTTCTATTATAGAAATTGGTAAACATTTTATTATAAGCTTCCAATGTAGCCAAGAATCGTAACAAAAATTCAAAGTCTATAGAGACCTAATTACTTGTTTTTCGGTATAAAGCAGTACTTTTAAAATACAAAATTATCGTACTGTGTATTTTAAAATCACCGTCATGGCGCAACCGAAAATTTCAAATCAAAATCTCCCTTTAAAAAATACTCATGAAACTCTAGATATTTCAGAAAGTGAGATACTACTTGAATGCTAGCTTATTTAAAACATTGATAACATGAGAAAAAGTCTTATTATCCTAATCAATATAATCTTCTCTGAAACAAAAATAGCTTATATTTTTACTATTATCGAAATAATACAATATATGGATGATTTGGATGAGGATGATTTGAGAATTTAACCTACGCCAAAAAAACAAAACCAACACGTTAAATAAAAGTTGGAAATATTGTCTTTATATTTTATTATTTCGATAATACAAATTTTAAACCTTTTTCAATTCAATATTTACAGGTGAGCTTCCCCTAAAGGAAATCGATGAAGCACATCCTGAACTTAAGCAAAATTTTATTGCAAAAAACTTGAAAGGATTTGGTTTTTCGAAGAAACAAGTGAGTTTTTCAAATTTTTTGTAGAATTTGTTCAATATTCAAAAAAATAATCTCAGGTATCATTTCCCTGTTTGAATTCTTTTCTCTGGCAATTTCACCTTCTATTATTTTTTTTCAAGTGTGCTCCATTGAAATACCGTACAGCCTGGGACTATATTGTCATCAGAAAAGCTGTCAGTTTAAATCATCCCTCTGCAAAAATATTCATATTTGAAAAACACCTAATCCATCATCAAGATAATATGTGGCATTCTGCTCATAACTTTTTCAAAATAAAGGTTATTGTTTGAAAATGGTGGCAAATTGTAGCTCTATGATCTCTTCAAATTACAAAAACCCTGACTGAAGTTTTGAAAGTAAACCAATAAGGTAGCATTGTCGACGACATCGTTTCTAGATTCAGTAGATTCTAGATGGATGCTCATTGGTGCGTAATTACAATAAAACGTGTTTCCTATAAAATGAACTAAAATCTACAATTTGCAGCATTTTCATACTTTCTATTTTTAAAAGGGTAATGAGCCAGCCTGAATCACTAGTATACGAGAAAGAACGTCAAGCACTACGAGGAAACTCTATTATTAGGTTTTTGTTACATTATCAATGGAACACATTTGCATCACAATTGTAATCCTTACTTTTTCTCTTAATGATAAAACAATGCCTGTGTTTGTAGTGTTTATTCCATATCTGTTCGAATCTGATTTTTGTGTTTTTTTTCTATATATGTATATATAATATCTGTGTTAGCAATTGCAGATTTATTTTGGCCTTGATCTCTATTAGGTGTTCCTTTTTTATTCACTTTGCTTTCTCTCAATTATTGATTTTCCTGATTTCTTAACATTAAGACTAACACTCACTCTCTAGTAGTCCAAAGAAACATAGAAAAAAACGTCCTCCTATTTCTGAAACCAATTTATTAATTTTATAATCTTAATTCAACTGAGAAAAGCTAAAATGTTAAAGTCAAAAATCAAATAATTTGGGTAAAAAGTAATCCACAGCCTGATTCATCTTCCTCTACCACATTGCTAACCGCATCACCAACACCATCTTCATCTTCAATGGCGATCACTGCAAACTCATCGACGTCAATCACCTCATCGAACACAATAACCCTTAACTCTCCACAATTGCAACTAATGGAAAGATCGCGAAGCGAAAAACGATCATTCAGACAGAAAAAAGGTGTCCTTGGCGATGAGCTGCACTCGGATTCAGCTGCACTCATCGACTTTATGAGGACTGCATCAAGCCGTAAAAAGAAGGTTCGGGATGACGATTTATGCGTAGAAAGGAGTTCTTTAAATTATTAATTCTTTTAAACTATAAAACAAGAATCACATAAAAAATAGTAGATGCATGATTGATTGAGAGGATAGAATGACAATATCCAACGATAAGTTATGGGGTTATTCATGAAAAGCACAATTGCATTTTAATGCAAAAAATGCCACTTTAATGTTATTCACGATTGCATTAAAATGCTTTTCGTGCTTTTCATGAATAACCCCATTAATGAATATGGTAGATCATTTTCAGTTTGACATGCTTTCATTTACGCTAACATTTTAAGATTTTAATTGATTGAATCGCTTATTTCAAGCCCTTCAACGATTTGATTAACATTTCGAACTTTAATAGTAAGAAGAACGGAAAAAAGTGATAGAACTTGTGACTGAAACTACGAAAAAGGAAGCAAATCTGTAACACCCTCACATGGTTCAGCCGATTTGAAATATACATTTTTAAAAGTTGAAATTCGGTAATAAAATATCACTTTTAAATTATTAACTGAAAATTTCTGATAATATTCCAACAGTATTTTTACCCCGAACACGAGGAAAAATGTAAATTGGTTGTTTTTTCTCAATTCAGATGAACAAATTGAATAATTTTAACATCCTTTTACATTTTGGCCCTTTTATTCAGACTTCCAATCTGGGCAGGATTTCATTTTCCTGAAATGAAACTGGCGAGTTTTATGGTAACATGTTTCGATAATAGCCTTCAAAAGAGACCGCTTTTAAATTGATTAAAAAAACGGGCCGGCGAAAGTGGCCCGTCTAGTCAACAACTGTTTCTTTCCAGATACATATTTGCTTAATGGATTTTCACATTTATAAAACTGATCATTACCACCTTTACCATATTTCCAAAGACATTAGACTGAAGAAAAAGATATATGTGTATGTAGACACTACCATTTTGTCCACTGTGAAAATAACCCATTGTCTATATTCTAAGCCTCGCCCTAACCGTTACTTTTATCACAAGCTTTTCCCTTTCCTTCGAAATGTCTATAATTCTTTTTTACCTTATAGCACGATTTTGTTTATTGAAATGACTGCATGTAAAAATGACGCTTATAACTTAATATTTTCCGCTATTCTGAATGTTTCCCTAAACTTGTCTGTTTATTCTCACCGTTTTCTCCGGCAATTAATCTATTTTCCTTGTTTTTCAATTATCTCCAATGTTCCCAACACGTGTTAACCTACATTTAACGCTTTATTTTTTCGAGCATTTTTAAAATTTTTATTGCCATGCTGTCTTACTGTGAAATTTCTTCTTCCAATGGCTGCACTAATCCACTAAAGCTGCCAAGTTGACATACTATTTCACTCTGCAATATCATCGATGAAATGCTAGTTATGCCCAGTTGTTAGTCGTGCATAACCTCTATGTCATCTATACGACATATACATCATTCCATCTATGTTATTTCTTCCTTTATCCGGTACGCTTCACTGTTTTTTCTTCCCCGTGAAAAACTGGTGAATGAACCTCTGGTTATCCAAATTGAACAAATTTATCGACGATGAAAATAGGTTCAATACTCGTCATTCTTAGTCCGCATAAACTGCTGCGCGAAATTTCAGACATTTTTAATTTACTTTCATTGATTGCTATGTAGTATACTAAATATTTGCGAAATTCTGTATTTTTCAAAAAGTTTGGCGTCACGGTATTTGCGCACTTTCGAAACAAACGATAACCTGTTCTTCTACCGTATTAAGAAAATCTGAGATAAACTGAAGGAAATCGGTTTTTATCAACTACCCCTTCCCTTTCCCTCCGTGAAGCGCACTGCCTGTACTCCTTTTCAATCCACAATTTTAAAAATAATAGAAAATTTTAAAACACTATATTTAGATAAGAGCTTAAAGTGTTGTCCATTTAGTTTGGAACCTTTCCCCCAAATCTTCAAAATTTTTAAAATAATTAATTTTTTAGAGCTCCGTTATCCCTTTAGCGTATGTTTTTTTCGGTCTGGAACTTTGGTTTTGAAAAATTATCGAAGCAAAAAGCAACTTGTCCGAAATACCTTCAAATTCCAATTTCAGCCCATACTCACGAAAGAAGAAGAAGAACGGATATTTGCTGAATATCACTATACCGGAGCAACGACAAATATACACCCATTACTATCTTCATTAGTGAATTACACACATCCTGTGAAGTTTTCTGGTTTTGATGTGGCAGAAGGTGATTCTTTGAGAAAAAAAGAAAGATAGTAGAAAAAACTCAGAAATGCAATTTTTTCAGCCAATAATTTGCATTTCCACATGTCTTCGTTTTCTGAATCAACGGGTCTCGGATATTTAAAGCAGTCGGCCCCAGAATTCGTAAACTACAATAAGAGGCAACCGAGTCGGATATACCCAAAAGGAGCCAGAGTCGATTCATCAAATTTTTTACCTCAAATTTTCTGGAACGCCGGATGTCAGATGGTGTCACTAAATTTTCAAACTCCAGATGTCTACATGCAGTTGAATATGGGGAAATTTGAGTATAATGGTGGATCTGGTTACCTTTTAAAACCAGATTTCCTACGAAGACCTGACAGAACATTCGACCCATTTTCCGAGAGCCCTGTGGATGGTGTCATTGCAGCTCATTGCAGTGTTCGTGTTATTTCTGGGCAGTTTCTATCAGACCGAAAAATTGGGACCTACGTTGAGGTGGAGATGTACGGCCTTCCCACTGACACAATTCGAAAAGAGCACAAGACCAAAGTCATCCCCGGAAATGGCTTGAATCCGGTATACAATGAGGATCCTTTCGTTTTTCGAAAGGTTGTGCTCCCCGAGTTAGCAGTACTCCGATTTGCTGTCTACGATGAAAATGGAAAACAATTGGGCCAACGAATTCTTCCTCTTGATGGCCTTCAAGCAGGTTATAGGCACATTTCTCTGAGGTCCGATACAAATCAGAGCTTCATTTTGTCACCGGTTCTCTTTGTCCAAATTGTAATCAAGACCTATGTTCCTGATGAGTTAAGTGGTGAGTGAAGAGTTATTTCTACGGCATTATTTCTATTATTCTCCTACACACAATAACTATTCAGTCACTTGTAGGTCTCGTTGATGCCCTCGCCGATCCTCGAGCCTTCCTATCTGAAAAGAAAAAAAGACAAGAGGCTCTGGCTCATATGGGAGTAGACGATAGTGACATTCCTGATGTACCAAATACTAAAAATATGGCGCTACGTAACATGAAACAGCAATCACGACAAAATGGTTCATCAGCTGACCTGCTTGCCAATAATTCACAACCAGGAACTGCTAGAAGTGAACAAGCAAGTTCCACATCTTCAAGCACTATCAGATCCCCAAATGAACAACCGCCACCTGTGACTGTGGATAAGTTTAAAGTGAGTTGTGGGGTGATAAGACATAAACTCACTTTACAAAACAATAATTTTTATTAAATCAATTATAAATAACCGCAATTATAAAGGCACTGGCAAATTTAACAAGATCATTCACTCGAAAAGCAACTTCCGTTCCACCGACCCATCCCAAAATTGGAATTGGGCATTCATCAGCTGGTTCTGCAAAGCCTTCTACCTCTGTCGGGGCTCCCGAGCGCCTTCAGGTTTTTATCAGCCCCTTATAATTGAATGACAATTTTACCTTTTTCTTCTTAAATTAAAATTTGAAAAAAAACCCACCACTGCATTGATTGTCTTCGGTATAATCGAATTCCTGTAGTTTTCTAGTTTTTCATATTTCTATTTTCACCAAAATGTCGGCGGGCTAATTCAGGGCCCACCCCGGTGCTTCATATAGCTTTCTTACATTTTAATGTTTCCGCTCCTTCAAACTCGCAAATCTAAGTCTTTTTTAAGTCATTGCCTTGTAAAGAAGTACACTTAACTTATTATCGAATCGCGAGTACGTGGTGAGCCGCTTACAGGTGGGGCTTGGGTCTCGTTAGGAAATTGGCGCGTTTTAACGCGCCAATTTAAAAATTGAAAGAAAGCGCACACACTGCGTTTGTTTTTCTTTTCGAAAATTGAAGCGAAATTTGACAATAAAAATTAATTTTAAAAAAACATGATTTTCGAAGCAAAATATAAATAGAAAAAATTCCAATATTCGATTTCAATTTTCGAAAAGAAAAACAAACGCAGAGTGTGCGCTTTCTTTCAATTTTTAAATTGGCGCGTTAAAACGCGCCAATTTCCTAACGAGACCCAAACCCCACCTGTAAGCGGCTCACCACGTACTCGCGATTCGATAATATCTGGTCTTTGATAAACGTCTTAAAATAGGTTGGTCCGTTACATCGAGTTTTAATATGATTGAGTTTGATTGAAGAATGTTAAATTTAAAGAAAGTTATGAAAAAGCGCGTGGTTGTCCGAGATAGGCCGCTTTGATGCTTTTAAATATAAAACGAATTTTTACAGGTCGACCCAATCGAAGTTGATGATTTGCGCCGCGACAAAGCTTTCGCAAAACTGCTCAAAAAATTTCAAAAAGATCTCGAGGATCTTCGTAAGAAACACCAGAAACAGAGGGATAGCATTCAGAAGCAGCAGGTTGGTAATATAGGGTATTTGAATTTAGAATCATTCAGGCGAGTTGCACTGGTTAAATTTGAAAAAAGATTATCTCATCACTTATGCATTTTGGGCAATATTTGAAAGCCTAATATTCGCACTGTCATAACCTTAATATTCTTATTTGGTTAACCTTGCAAATTTTATATTTCGGTGTGTTTTATGTAATTGACTCGGAAAAATGTGGATAGTCAAATTCTCGCTAGACGCCGTAAGTTTTACGAACCCTATGCGATTAGGCCGTTATGTTTGGCCTGGTCTACTTTAGGATGTATTACGTAAATCTAATTACTCGAACTGTTTTTTTTTAAATGTCAATAGCATAAAACAGACCGAAGTTCTCTATTGGCGCGATTAATCGACTAAAAAAATTCTGAATTTAAAATATTTGTTTAACATTTAGGTAGTTTTCAAAATTCCATACATTTCCAGGGAAAATGAATACCAAGAAATTACACAAATTGCCCTATTGCTAAATTCTATTTAAAACTTACTACCCTCCATTTGAACATTTGTTTTCCTTTGTCAGCTTTGGCAGGTTTCTTATTTTATGGAAAACAGTTTGAAAAGCTACATTTTAATTCTTGTTTTTTTCTAAATTCTAATTCTTATTCTTGATTTAGCCGGCACGCCGCCGTAATTCGTCTATAGCGTGGATCGTAAGTTCATTGTATTTGATTCGAAACGAAACTTTTTATTGAAATTTTTAAAAACTAAACAAAAAATGTATCCGGAAACAGAGCAAAAATTATACATATATATATACAGTGCGGTCAATATCTATACGACCCCCCCCCCTATATTTTAGGCGCCCAGAAAAAACTGGAAGAGATATCAAAAAACGGGCAACGCCATTCGATTCACAACCAAAAATAACCCCAGGAGACAAAGTTTAATATTTTTATTATTTTTCTTGACCGCGTGCCATCCGAAAAACCAATATGCAAGCGGTCAATATCTATACGACCACCTCCCTTTTTTGGGTGAAATCGAGGCTTTTGGAGAAGGAAAGCCTTCTGAACTCTTCGAATTACATTTTTCTGTTCTTTTTGCTGTTTTTACTCAAGTTTATTATGTTCTAATTGTTTTAGTGATGTAACTGTCTTCGGAATATGAGCCTACTTATGCTCACACCATTTGAAAAACAAGATTCATATTTATTCTGAAATTCAAGAATACAACAACGAACTATTTTATAAATGAGGAAATCAGTAGCTGGTCTCTCCTCCATCCTTTATAATGAGTTCGCAGACTGATTCGGCATACTCGCGACGAGATTTTGGAGCTAAACGATTGTTACACGATCCCATTCCTCTTGCACGGTGCCCTTGAGCTCTTGGACGCTATTGAACTGAATTTGTATTCTTGAATTTCAGTATAAATATGAATCTTGTTTTTCAAATGGTGTGAGCATAAGTAGGCTCAAATTCCGAAGACAGTTACATCACTAAAACAATCCGAACATAATAAACTTGAGTAAAAACAGCAAAAAAGAACAGAAAAAATGTCATTTGAAGAGTTCAGAAGGCTTTCCTTCTCCAAAAGCCTCGATTTCACCCAAAAAAGGGAGGTGGTCGTATAGATATTGACCGCTTGCATATTGGTTTTTCGGATGGTACGCGATAAAGAAAAATGATAAGAATATGAATCTTTGTCTCTCGGGGTTATTTTTGATTGTGAATCGAATGGCGTTGATCGTTTTTTGATATCTCTTCCAGTCTTTTCTGTGTGCCTAAAATGTAGGAGGGTCGTATAGATATTGACCGCACTGTATTTATATATATATATTTCAAAGTTAAATATAATATGTTTTTCTATGTAATCAAAACAACCGCTTATCTTAAGTTTGATTTCCAGTTGCAATTTGAAAAAAATCATTGTAAACCCTCATATGAAAAATATTGTCCGTTCAATGTCCTTACGTCCGAAAATGTCTCTCAACCCGCTTTGTGTGCTATGGCTAACATCGAATTTTTTACATTTGAGAAAAACACTGATAAAATAGAGGTTGATATCTTGTTTTGTACTAATGTATTTTAACTCAGTTGTAGTTCAATTTGAAGCTTACTGCAATAATTTTACCTATGATATCTAGTTTCCGATTTCTTTGTTTAAAATCAAAAGCTGGTTATGATCTTATTAGAGAATCTGTTTTGAATTGTTAGAAATATCAGTGGACGCTGAGGCATCCTAGCTATTAAATTATAAATAGTGACTACGTGTATTCTTGTCAGTATACTAAATGTTCATCTGATTCCCAAAGAAATCATAACCAGATTCTTTTTCACGAGAATATCTGTCAAGGCTACATCCCTTTATTTTTTATATTTAATAATTAGACCACTTCTTTAATTCCAGCAAACCAACGTTGATAAGCTCATTACCAACAATCGACGTTCCACTAAGAAGGAGAAAGGTTCCAGAAGATCACTGACGACATCAGTGTCATCTGGGTGTGGTAGTACCACTGGTACTGTCACAACTGGAGTTTGCAGTACCTCTTATGCATGTGGAAGCAGTTCCGGAGTTCCTTCGACTCCTGCAGCTTGCAATTCTGATGGTACTGGATCACCTGCAACCACAAGGAGCCCGGTCTCACATGACTTAATTAATAATGATAGGGTACGCGTTTTCATTGATTTTGAAGCTATTATTTAGCAAACAGTTAAGCATAGAGGCGGATAAGAAGTATTAAACTCCTTTACTAGCTCGCATTTTTATAGGTAAGGTCTCTCGTAACTACCCAAACTGGCGAATGGTCTGCAATGGTTAGAAGACACGATGAAGAAGAGTTTGAGCTGAAAAAAGGCCAACTTAAAGAACAATTCGATCTGCTTAAGTAAGTTAAAATTTGTTTTGAAACTTGATAAATCTATTTATTATTCAGAAAATTGATGAGTGAAGCACAAAAAAATCAAATGCAAGCTCTCAAGCTACGATTAGAAGCCGAAGGAAAAGATCTGAAACAGACGCAAACGAAGAAGAGCATGGAGGATGCAAAAGTCATTCAATTAGTAGGACAATTTTTCTCATTAGAAGAACATTAATATTGATTGTTTTTTTAGGATAAAGGTATCAAAACGAAAGCCGAAAGAGATCGTCGTGTAAAAGAGCTCAATGAGAAAAACTTGAAGATGTTTGTAGAGGAGAGAAAGAGATTGGCCATGAAGTGAGTCAGGAACTTTATCTACTATAGCTAGCGTGGGCGGGTTTTTAAAATTATATTTAATCACTTTACAACTGATAGTATACGCGAAATTAAGCCTTCGTCTCCATTGTTTTTATTATGTATAATATTCAATTAATTTATCGGAATACTTCGCTACAGAGCTCAAAAACACGAAGAGCAACTCAGCAAACGTCATTTGGACCAGCTGGAGCAACTTGAAAGAGATTTTCAAAAAGCATTAGAAGTAGAAGTTGGAAACTACAAGGAAGAGCAGTTGGCTGCTCAGCCCACTTCGGTTGTTTGATCTTGACACCAATTTTTCCAGTTTTTAGGGCACTCCTTGTCATTATCAAAATTTTCTATTTGTTTACATCTTCAACTTGACTTTGAAACGTGTTTGTAGGCAAAACTTTAACATTTTACACTTCTCGATTTGTCCTGGTTCGTTAGTGTACTCGCTTTATTACAGTTTTAATTAACTTTTCAAAGTTGTTTGGAAATTCGTTTTATAAATATTTTAATACCCTTTAAAACAAATAAAGTGCTTAATTTTCCTTTATCAAATTCCCACTACGATTTCTCCCAATTCCCACCCTTCCATTCCTTTCCTCAATGTTTTTTGGGTATCAGTTTCATTTTTTTTTAATTAATTTTTCTTTGCAGATTACGTCCTAGTGGTAACTTAACAATTTCTTGAATTTTCTAAAATTCTTTCTCCATTGCCACTATTTTTCGTGTCCTTTTCCTCCCGATTCTGGTATTTTCTTTCTATTTCTGTTTACAGAAAATGATGATAAATGAGATTGACGATTTTATTTTTATTTGTTTGAATAGACGAATAAAATATAAATATAACATTATAAAACGAACAACACATGCAACATCATGAATTTCACGTCGGCTGGTCGTCTTTATCGACTCCAATCCAATATTGGATGACATTTGATAACAATAGATTCAATAATATTTTATCGGCTCCAACAATTCCTGCGTGAAGTACTGGGTGAGAAAATACGAGATCATGTCCACCCGGGTATCTAGGTTTCTTTGAGTCAAAACATAGGGAACATCGACCCAGTTAGTGAACCTTTCCTTTCAGATATGAACGGAATCAAGCAGGAGGGATTTATTACTTTTGCGATCATTATCGCATAAACCAATAAATGTACAGGGTGCGCCAAAAGTATGGTAACACATTCAAAGTGATGTAACTTTCGCAAAACGACTCGTATCAACATGAAAATTTAACAGTAGTTTATTGAATACTTTCTAATAATGATATTATCAAAGTTGCTAGATGCGGTTGCTTTTGTTCCTCACAAAATCCATGAGTCTCTTCGGGAATGCCTCTACCGTGACACGGAGGTATTCTGGTGATAGTTTGGCCCATTCCACTTCCAAACTTTTCTTCAACGACTCCAAATTGCGACGAGGACGTGCTTGGACTCTTGATTGAAGAATTCCCCATACCGAATCCCCATACCGGATTGAGATCTGGGGATGAGGCTGGCCATTTAGAACTAGCTATGAAACGCGGAAAATTGGCTGAAAACCAGGCCTGGATGATCTTTGCTTTGTGAGCCGGGGCCGAATCGTGTTGAAATGTCCAAAACTGGTTTCCAAAATGGGATTTTGTCCTTGAAAGCACATGCTTCTTCAAAATTTCCCCCAAATAATATTTTTTGTTGATTTTCACTTCAGGATCCACAAAAATGAGCGGCAGAAGTAATGGCTCCAAAAACCATTACTTGCTGTGGATGGGAAGCTCTGTTGATGGCTCTACCGTGTAGAGCGTGCTCTACTCTATGATTCTGGGAGTTGAATTCGGCTTCGATAGTGAACAATTTTTCGGCAGTGAGCAGAATACTCAAATGTTCATTTGGCGCGTGCCAGCAAGGAGAGCTTTGCACTTCTTCATCCGGGCCATATTGTTCCTTTCCGATAGAATCGCAGCTTTTCGAACACGATATGGGGTCATTCCGAGCTCTCTTTTTACAATTCTTCTGATCGAAGAATGACTGATTTTGAGCTCTGTGCTCAACTTTCGCATGCTTCGGTGGGGATTTCGACGAATTCGTTCTCTGACGACGTTGATTTTTTCCGGAGTGATCGAAGTGCGGGGTTTTCCGCTTTTTGAACGGTCCTTGAGTGTGTACAACTCCTCAAAACGTTTAATGGTTCTCCAAGCCGTTGTGCGTTAGATTCCAAGAGCTTTTCCGATGCTACTTGGGTCCATTAACATCTTGATCATCTCGACGATGGTACCTCGATGGACAGAAACAGCCACCATACTTGTGAAAAAAACATAGAGACTTGAAAATATGGAAATATAGTAATAAAGACATGCTGAAAATAATAATAATAAATTCAGTGCACGAAAAGTGCGCCCGCGCCCGCCAGGTTGCGCGAAACATGTGTTACCATACTTTTGGCGCACCCTGTATATTTATGACGTGAACCATCGTGTTTCGAACCTCCGTAGTGTTTCACGTTACACATTGTATTTTTCTCAGTTTTCACCCAAAGGGCGACTTTTCTTCTATTAAATAAATTGGTCTTCCTTCCTGGTCTTCCGGCTGACACTCTCCAGCCCACACATCACAACAACTCATAACTGAACGATGGATGACAACGCGCTCAAGCAATTCCTGAAGTTCCAGAAAAAAGCCCGAGATCAGTAAGCAGCCGTCTACCGAGAAATGATGGAGCAGCAGCAACTTCAGTTCATGGAGATAATAAGACAGATGAGACAGAAAGAAACCGACAACACAACCGTCGTCTTCGCCAACTTTTCCAAAGGATCGACGAGTATGGATTCCGTGCCAAACCGTCCAAATGCTCATTCCTTCAATCAGAGATTCGACTCCTTGGCTTCATCGTTGATCGATTCGGACGCGACCGAATCCAGCGAAAATCATTGCCATCAGCCAGATGCCGTCCCCAACCGACGTCACCCAGCTGCGATCGTTTATTGTTCTTGGGCTATTCTACGCATCGTTCGTGAAGAACCTCCACAACTACCGCAATCCACTCGATGCGCTGATCAAGAAGGACGCAGATTTAAAATGGACCTCTTCATGCCAAGCCGCATTTGAGAAAATCCGCGAAATCCTTAAATCTGATCTTCTTCTCACACACTTCGACTCAAACTTATCGATCATCGTGGCTGTCGATGCCTCTAATTACGGAATTGGAGCAGCCATAACTCATCGTTTTCCTGAGGGACCCGAGAAAACCATATTCAACGCAAGCCGAACACTGACTGCAGCCCAACGAGGATATGCGCAAGTTGAAAATGAAGCCCTTGGTTTAATCTTCGCTGTCGAAACGTTCCACCGGTAGATCCATGGACAAAGATTCCTTCTCACCGACCACAAACCACTGTTCGCCATATTCGGATCAAAGAATAGTATCCCTGTGTACTCCTCGAGCCGACTCCAAAGATGGTCAACAATTTTCCTCAACTATAACATCCAAAAAGAGCCACACAATTCATCGGAAGAATGCACATTGCATCTCCGAGAGACTAGGAGAGATTCTCATTGAAGCTTCTGCTTCTGAATATCACTGACGCGAAGTCGTTCGAAAATCAAAAAACAATTGAAGGCGTCTTCTACGAGAAATTCGTCAATGCTACTAAAGCTGCCGGATACTTTACCGACGACACGTTCTATGAGAAATCATTGCAAGAAGCTGAAGAGGTAAAGAGAAAGCGGAAGCACTGATCTTATTGATCGAATGAATACGATGGGTGAAAAATTAGAGAGATGGATGAATCTAGAATAAGAAAGAATGATTTCAGAAGACGTCACAGATTTCGATTATTGCTCTAAAGAAGGGGAGAGAATGAGATTCACGTTAGTAGCAGAACAAGAAGAAGTCGTGAAAGCTGACAGGCACTCCAAATGAACCAGAAAGTAATGGGAATGCTACCAGGAGAATCGAAGACGTACTGCAGCGATAACGAGGTCGGAGACAATCAAAACAATCATTCTGATGCTTCCAACTTCCCATCTTGATTTGTACACCAAAATGACTCCATCGGGACTTCAACCGCACAAATTGGAGCTCAAAGGTGGAGAATTGATTATGCTTCTTAGAAACCTCGACGTTCAAAATCAATTGTGGAATGGAACGAGGTTGGTATAATACAGTACCGGCCATAAAGATATCATATTATGGTTTTTCGACCATATCTCATTCGATATAGAACGAATCAATCTGATTTTTTCAGAGTTTCTTCATCAAGCAATAATATATCAGCTAAGAACATTTGGATTTATAAGACTAACGAATACTGGAGTAATTTGAAAAAAATCGAAAACAACAAAAACCCATATTTCTTCAATGAAACTTCGTGCTCTTAGAAATTGTTTTATCTGCGAGATTTCAATATTTTATGGGGAAAATTATTTGTATCAATTACTGCCTGGCACCTACGGGGCATGGAATCGATCATTGTGTCGATGGTTGATTGGAGAATCTTCTTCCACTCCTCCTCGAGAAGTTTGAACTTCTTGTCGATGTTTGAAGCAGTTTTACCAGTCAATCTCTTTTCAAATTTCTTCCATAGGTGCTCAATGATGTTCTGGTCCGAGCTCTGACTCGGCCAATCCAAAAGGGTGACACGGCGGCGGCTGAACCAGTTGCGCACGTGATGAGAACGATGCTTGGGATCATTATCCTGCTGATAAACAAAGGCACGGCCTACGCTAGAAAGTGTCCATGATCTCATAGTGTTTTCCAAAATATTCTCATATCCGTAGCGGATGAGATTACCGACGATGCGCTTGAGAGAACCCATTTCCCTGGCGGAGAAGCAACCCCAAACAATGCAGGAACCCCCACCGTGCTTCATGGTTGGCAGTTGATACTTGCGGACGTAGCAAATGCCGGTAGGACGACGAATCCACTTTACACCGTCACTTCCAAACAAGTTGTACTTGCTTTCGTCCGACCAGACAATATTGGCCCAGTCCTGGCGGGTCCAATGAAGATGACTTCTGAACCACATGGTTTGGGGTTGCTTCTCCACCACGGGAATGGGTTTTCTCAAACACATCGTCAGTAATCTCGTCCGCTACGGATATGAGAATATTTTGGAGAACATCATGAGATCCTGGTCCTTTTCTAGCGTAGGCCGTACCCTTCTGTATCAACAGGATAATGGTCCCAAGCATCGTTCTCATTACGTGCACGACTGGTTCAACCTCCGCCGTGCCACTCTTTTGGATTGGCTGAGTCAAAGCTTGGACCAAAACATCATTGAGCACTTATGGGACGAATTGGAGAGGAGATTGACCGGTAAAACTGCTTCAAACATCGACAAGAATTCAAATTTCTCCAGGAGAAGTGGAAGAAGATTCCCCAATCAACCATGGACACAATGATCGATTCCATGCCCCGTAGATGCCAGGCAGTAATCGATACAAATAATTTTCCCATAAAATATTGAAATCTCGCAGATAGAACAATTTCTAAGAGCACGAAGTTTCATTGAAGAAATATGGGTTTTTGTTGTTTTCGATTTTTTTCAAATTACTCCAGTATTCGTTAGTCTTATAAATCCAAATGTTCTTAGCTGATATATTATTGCTTGATGAAGAAACTCTGAAAAAATCAGATTGATTCGTTCTATTTCGAATGAGATATGGTCGAAAAACCATAATATGATATCTTTATGGCCGGTACTGTAGTTAGAGAAATGTGAGAATGCGTTCTCAGATGCGCCTTAATCTCGGGTCCAAATGTAGGAGGAAAGGTTTTGATTCCCAGAATCAAACTGTCATTCGATTCGGGAATTCCATTTGTACTCCAAAGACGACAGTTTCCCGTCCGCCCTGTCTTTGCGATGACGGTGAACAAAGCGCCAGGTCAAACTTTTGATCGGATTAGTTTGCTTTTGGAAGAGCCGATTTTCCCTCACGGGCCGTTATACGTCGCGTTAACAAGAATTCGATTAAAGAATGGAATCAAAATGTGGTCCCCGGAAACACAATGCATAATATTGTCTTTTAAAATGATCTATAATTTAATTTACAAGGTGGCTGAAAAGTATTGAGACACTTGTTTTTTGTTGTGTTTTCAAAAGAGTTTCATCAAAAGAACCAAATTTATTTTTTCAACAAATGATAGTAATAGAAAAGTTATCAGAGGAGACATTCGAAGTTTGAGCCTTTGACCTTGATTCACGCCCTCAAACGAGAACCGTGAAGATTTTCTCATCAGTCCAAACGACTTCAGAGAGGCGGCGTACCTTGAGTGCGTTGAGCAATTTTTTCGCTTTTTCGAGGGGATTCTTCTTGGACTGTTCTTTAAGGTATTGGCCACGAAGGAGCCGATAACTGTTCATACCCAAGTCCATTTTCACAATGGATTGGACCGATTGTATCAAGATTCCGAGCGATGACGCCATTTTGTTCATGCTGACCGCATCATTCCGTGTGATTTTCTTCTTGATGATGCCACGAGTCTGGCGAGTGTTGACAGTACGAGGTGTTCCGCTTTTCTCAAGCTCCAACGCATGTCCTCGATCCTTCAGTTGTTGCACAACTCAATAGACAGTTGCTCTCGGAAGTAGGAGTCGCCGAACGATGTCACTGGTGGAGATGTCGTCGTTGAACAGCTTGGCAATGGTTTGGCGATGAGGAGAAGCTCGCATGACTTCGAGAAGAGATAAAGTGAAGAGAAATGGCTTTACTGTCGGCTTATATACCCTCTCTATTTTCAAAATAATTCGAAACTTTTCGAAAATATGACTTGGTACGGTGCCAAGAGCCATCATAACAAGTGTTTCAATACTTTTCAGCCACCCTGTAGTGTAGAAGGCTGGGCGGAAAATTTTCAATGGTCAGAGGTGGAGACGGTGATATTTTTGTTGAAATTATCAAAAAATAAGAATTACAACAACAAAATGGAAGACATCGTGCGAGAAGTAGCTAACGAAGCAAAAGAAATGAAAATTGCACCGTTTTGCATGAACTGCGGGGAGTGCAGGAAGTTTCGGAAGAATGAAGACAAAAACTGAAAACAGCAGTTAACGATCCATCAACTCGAGTTGGAATCAAATATTATCGGTTCGCGAGTACGCAAGAAACCGCTTAGAGATGGGGTTTGGGTCTCGTTAGGAAATTGGCGCGTTAAAACGCGCCAATTTAAAAATTGAAAGAAAGCGCACACACTGCGTTTGTTTTTCTTTTCGAAAATTGAAATCGAAAATTGGAATTTTTTTCTATTTATATTTTGCTTCGAAAATCATGTTTTTTTTTTAAATTAATTTTTATTGTCAATTTTCTTAAACTGCTTATTAAACTGAATAAAGTATTATTTACCGGAATTTAAATGTTTTTTTTTTCAATATTAGAAGTTTATATTCTTCAAATTAATATCTTTTCACTTGCAGCTAATTGTTTCAACAAAAGTGATGAAGTTTATGGTAAGGAATACCTGTCAAATAAAATTTATAAATATTAATTTTCAGGTTTTTCGTGAGAAGAGGTTTTTTATGGTTAGACACGCGAGGTCGCTGAATGATCCGGACGTTTTAGAATCTGGAGAATCAGCTGGTGAACCATCCGGGGAAGGATCGAGAGAGGATTCTGGAGAGAAAGTCATCGAAGGTAACTGAATCTTCTCCTTTTTCTCTTTTTTCAAATCATCTTCTCTTTCAGAAAATCTTCTCTTCGACGAAACGAACGTCTTCAGTTAAAAACAATGTTAAATATACTCTTCACGTCAGTCAGTGAATATACTTTTTTTATTTGAAAAATTGGAAAAGTCTATAAATAATTTGTAATTTATATGTTTAACTGTTGAATGATGTGTCATCTGCGCCAAAATGTAAAACTTTGGAGAATTTATAAAAAGAATGTGGAACTAAAAGCCATGCGTTTCTGTGTTCAATGTAGAAAAGAATAAACAATTGTTGTTTCATAGTTATGTCGTCCTCGCCGCTGGAGGCTAAGTTCGCCAAAGTGCGAATCGAAGGGAGAGTTCATCTGATGAGAAGAAGCTTGTTGAATGAAGAAGAGAAAAGTGACTTGAACTTGAACATTTTAGAAAACAAAAAAAGTTTTAGAAAAATTAGATTCGTCCTTGCATGGAATTATTGAACTGAAAGTAGAAGGTCCTGAGAACCAGATGCTGTTTAGACACAAATCTACTGAAACAATAGCTGAAGAAATGGAGGTATTTTTACGTGGATTAACAAAGGTTCATTAGACAAAAAATATTCTAGACACAAGAAGAGAGACAGAAAAAAGTGCAGGAAGAGTCGGATCGGAAATTGGGGAGTGCCATCCGAAATTTGCAATTTACCGATTGCTCCCATATTTGTGGCCCTGGTATAAAAGACAAAGATGTGAAAATGGTGGCTTTCGTAGTGGAGCATCTGTCACAAATCAACAAACAGTTAGGCGAACAAGCACGCGACACCATTTTCAGTAATCCGAAAAATTTGGCTTCAACGATTCTCGGTATTGGATACAACACAGTGAGCAGGAAGGTGGTGGAGGCTCCTTGCTCGAATGGGGAGTCTGAAAAATCCAGTTCCAGGATTCAAGGCAGCTAGTGACAAGGGGGTGATTCTCTCTATAATTCTCTCTTTCTATAAATTCTCCAAAGTTTTACATTTTGGCGCAGATGACACATCATTCAACAGTTAAACATATAAAATACAAATTATTTATAGACTTTTCCAATTTTTCAAATAAAAAAAGTATATTCACTGACTGACGTGAAGAGTATATTTAACATTGTTTTTAACTGAAGACGTTCGTTTCGTCGAAGAGAAGATTTTCTGAAAGAGAAGATGATTTGAAAAAAGAGAAAAAGGAGAAGATTCAGTTACCTTCGATGACTTTCTCTCCAGAATCCTCTCTCGATCCTTCCCCGGATGGTTCACCAGCTGATTCTCCAGATTCTAAAACGTCCGGATCATTCAGCGACCTCGCGTGTCTAACCATAAAAAACCTCTTCTCACGAAAAACCTGAAAATTAATATTTATAAATTTTATTTGACAGGTATTCCTTACCATAAACTTCATCACTTCTGTTGAAACAATTAGCTGCAAGTGAAAAGATACTAATTTGAAGAATATAAACTTCTAATATTGAAAAAAAACATTTAAATTCCGGTAAATAATACTTTATTCAGTTTAATAAGCAGTTTAAGAAAATTGACAATAAAAATTAATTTAAAAAAAAAACATGATTTTCGAAGCAAAATATAAATAGAAAAAAATTCCAATATTCGATTTCAATTTTCGAAAAGAAAAACAAACGCAGTGTGTGCGCTTTCTTTCAATTTTTAAATTGGCGCGTTTTAACGCGCCAATTTCCTAACGAGACCCAAACCCCATCTCTAAGCGACTTCTTGCGTACTCGCGAACCGATAATATATGCCCTTAATTGTTATGGAATGCGAGAAATTCACTTCTAACGAGCAACTGTTCGAGTTCCTGCAGCTGGCTTTGGAAAATCACCCGATTTTTGAAGTATTGCAAGCGGAAAGGGAAAGCTTAGAGCCGAGGTAGAAGCGACGAATGTAATGGTAAGATTTAAAGAATGTGGTTTAATTTAAAATTGTTAGTTATATTTACTAATTAAAAGTAGGATTTTTGTAGGTTTGCACCCCCCCCCCCCGTAGTTATGGTCTAGAAAGGAGAAGGTAGTATTTTTTAATGGTAAAGGTTTACAGAGCGAGGAAATCGACTAACTACGTCATGGACAACCATCGCCCAAGATCGCAACGCATGGTTAGCTGTGATCCGCGTTCATAAAAGCGACTGACGGATCGACTAAGTAACTAAGCAAGTAACTAAGTAAGTGAAGTTCTAATAGAGACGATTTCAATTTATTGTAACCGTTAGCTAAAGCTACTAGAGTTGTGCTGTCGCCTTAGGGGAGACGAAGTTGCCGGTGGCATTACTCCCTACCGTCCTACACTTTCTTACAAAAATCACAAAAACTTCGCAACGACACTCCACCAAACGGGGAGCGCGCTCTTTGCTAAAGTGAGGCGGGAAATTTTGGAGAATGAATATTTTTAGGAGATCTCCCGCTAGGTTTTTGTGTTGAACTTATTTTTCCCTTGGAGATTTTTCGCTTTCGTTTTGTGCTGTTTTGCTTTGTTTTCATGTTCTGTAATTTTTGCTTTCATAGGTTTAATTTTAATTTTTGAATTTGATTCCAAAGCTATTTTGGAATAAAGTTTTTCCTTGATTGTGCATTTTTTCTCTTCTTCTTTGTTTTTTTTAACCCAATGTCCCGTAAATTACGTTGGCAACTGTGTAAAGTTGGTTGTGCAGTTTCTGCAGCACTCTTCAAGTAACTTCCTAGCAGTCCCGGTACGCTTTGTCGTGTGATTATGGGAACAATAATAAGTGTTTTTCATTTTTCGAATACCTCGCACCTAACTGATTTTTTTGAGTATTTTCCAACGTGACATCTTTGTTTACTAGATATTTCTGAATGTTTTATATAGAAGCTCAAACAATAATGTCCTATAATGAAAGAAAAAACAATTTTTCTTTCAAAAAAATATTTTTCCCTAAAGCTTCCGAAGAAAAACAAACTATTCGTCGAAAAAGTTAAATCATTTTTCGAAATAGCCGCGAGTTGTGAAAAAGTTCAAGACGTTTTAATTCGTTCAATATTCGCGAGCAAAGCGAGAGGGTCTTTTTTTTTTAAATATTTTCGTTAAACTATTTTCCAACTATATTTAGTACAAATATTATCGGATTGCGAGTACGTGGTTTGTCGTATAGTGGCGGTGTTTGGGTCTCGTTAGGGGATAGCGCGTTTTAACGCGCCAATTTAAAAATTGTGAGGAAGCGCACACACTGCGTTTGTGATTTCTTTTCGAAAATCGAAGCGAATATTGGAATTTTTTCTACATTTTGCTTCGAAAATCATGTTTATTTAATTATTTTTAAATTCGCTTCAATTTTCGAAAAAAAATCACAAACGCAGTGTGTGCGCTTCCTTACAATTTTTAAATTGGCGCGTTAAAACGCGCTATCCCCTAACGAGACCCAAACACCGCCACTATACGACAAACCACGTACTCGCAATCCGATAATAACTTTGAGAAAATATTCGAAAATGTACATTTTTAGGGAACTTCAGGATAATCGTGTTATTATGTTGTTGAGGTCGGCTTAGATTCGAAGTAGTTGGGAGACTTCGAAATTCGTAGTTACAATATAATATGTAATATATGAACTAATTATCAGAGTTTAAGTACGTGATTTTCAAAGGTCGTGCCATTGCCAACGAGGAAGGACAGGTGCCTTCCCAACACTCCCCCCCCCCGCACTCGACGAGTATCCACGTTGGCCTTGTAAATAGGCTGATTGTCGGTTTCAAGATGTAGTGATTAGCTACGTTGAACAATACTTTCATGGACCGCTACTGGGCATGCTTTGTTCTTTCAAATTCATTGACAACAATTTTACAAATATATACAAAAATGTGAATATTAAATTCAGGCGCATTCTCTCGGGAACACATTTCCGACTCAGGCAACTCCATATTAATCGAATTGAAGTAAAATTCGTAACTAACGCAACCCACTTAGATTAACAAACCGGCTAATTAGATTCGCATATTACCTGATTAAATTAGCATTTGCCTAATTAGATCCGTATAGTCTAAGTATACTAGTATTTTGCATAATTAGACACGTATTTTCCAATTAGATGAATAAATATCAAGTTGCCTGAGGACAGTATGTCATAATTCAACCAGATATGGTGGGGTTTCAAGTAAAAGAAATACAGTAGATTAGAACACAAAAAATGGGATGGGGGGAAACCTATTGTGTCGCTTTGCGGGGAGATCGGCAAGGAGCTAGAAAATGGACGGGTTTCGGCGGGAGTAGAGTCGTAAAGAGCATTGCAGGCAACGGGTAAGAAAGTAGGAAGAATTCAGTACGTGTCTTTTAAAATATAATATAGGTAAAAAATACAAGAAAGTCAAGTTTTGACAGTTTTTTTTGGTCTGAAGGAAGTCCTTAGTCGTGAGAGTTCTTCTTTGAAAATGTCGCCAGATTGAAGAGCACTTATCAATTGCTCAAAGTCTCGTTCCTTGTGATTTTCCTTCCGGCGAGTGGTGGCTGCAAAAAAAAAGGACTGTTTTCATTGAGCAATGCATGTAGGCAAGAGGCCCAATAAATGAAAATCCAAAATTGAAACGGATACTCACAGATGAGAAACTGTTTCAAAAAAATGAAAACGTCAGAGAAAAATTATGGGTATTTTTAGCCGAAAGCGCTTATAATGAAAAAAAATTGATAAAATTTTTCAATTTGTGTTTTTCAGTCATTTCTTCAGGCACAGTTTCAAAAATAGTTGTTTTGAAGAAAGATTCAATTTAGGTGTGTAGGTTGATCAGACTAGCTCAAAATGAACATTTTGCATAGTTTTGGAATACCAGAAAACTTCTTAAATTTTTATAATGTTCGGAATATTCAGAAACATTGTAGTCGGAAATTTGCATTAACTTTACCATACGCTCAATTGTTTTTATTTTTTCTATAATGATAAGAAAAATTGTATGAATATATGAATATTATATGAAGGAAATTTTTAATATGAAAGTAGAAAAAAGATTACATTTGACCCGGGATTAGAAAAGTACGATTAAAAATTCTTAATTTTTTGAATTTTCGGAAAACAAAGAATGTTGAGGGCTTATTGACTTTAAAAAGCGACGCAGTAACGCAAATTCTATTTGAGTTACTATTATTTCCTTTATTTCGTAGTTGTTTTTTTTTACTTTGAACGCCGTATTAGACTAATAATTCGCTAGTTTCATTTAAAAAAATATTTTCTTGAGCGTATAAATGCTTCCGCAATTTCGCTTCATGCTGTACATTAACTGGTTCTTTTTTTTTCAGTTATGGTTCTTTTTTTTAGGAGTGATTCTCCGGAATACCGGAGTTGCTTCGCCGGTGTTTAGAAAGCAAAAAAGCCGTTAAAGCCATTCAGATTTGGAACTTCTTTTTTGAATGCTCATATTTTTAAATAACCTCCCTCACTCACATTTTTTAGCCAAAAACGATCTAGCAATTGTCTGTCGTTTAATCTTCTCTTCTTCTTCAACTTCGGCCCATAATTGATGATGATATTCATTAAAAATGTTCAAAAATTTATTAATGACAGAGAAGAATTCCTCAGGTATCGGAGAACCTCCTGAAGGAGAGTAGCAGAAGTATTTGGCACATTCGGAGAACTGGAAGCATTTCAAATTACAATTATTGCCTCTTACCGAGTGAATCTTTAATTCTTCAAATTACACACCTTATTTTTCATTTCTCTGAACAATTTGTCCAAACTATGATACTCCAATGTAGCTTTTTCAATGAATGATTTGGCTACCGGTACAAACCGGTCATTCTCCGTGGGAATATGCTCTGGAAGCTCTTCTTTTGTGGCCGATTGCAGCAAATTTAGTTCTTTCCTCACGGTGAGCAATGCCTCTTCCAAACTTCGAATCTCAGCTGCCGTTTCAGATTGGCTAAACCTTGCCGCCTCAGTTACTGTTGCCAAATCCTTTTTGAATTTTGTGAGGTCCGGGTATTTCTTTTCTATAAAGTTCACAAGAAAATGCAATAGATTTCTATCATTTCTCAGTGCATTTTTTACATCGGGCAGTTTATTGATGGATGCTATCTCAAATCCATACGCATTGCCATTGCGCTTTCCGTAGTTCAAATAATTTCCGATTGCTAAAATTATTGTGAGAATCTGCCGGAATCTTTTATTTTGGTGAATGGATGATGTGGCCTTGAGAACAACTTGAATGAACGGCGTCAACGCTTCTACTCGATCATGAAAGCTTCTTATGATGTGCAAGCATCGAAGACGCTGCTCAAATCGAGGTATACTCGAGATCTCAAACATGTACCTGTCCGCCAGCGCTAAGACAGTGGGACGTCCATGCTTTTGAACGGCCTCGTTTATTTGTGTAAGCTCCTCTTTAGTTGGCATGAATTTAAGCATCTGCTCAGTCATGTCTTTCGGCAACTTGCATTTTTCATCCATTGACATCATTGCGTATTTGATTTCTTTGTGGGAAAGTTTCAGTTTGGAGAGCATAATTGTGCAATTCTGATAGCGTCTTGGGTCGATCACGGTAATCTGTAAATACAATATGTATACGCAGGGCTTCTTTATAAATGTAAAGAATACATTTTACCAATCGGTAATCTATAATCTGAAGGATCGTATAAAATTATAGATTTATTTTTATTCACCACCTGAAATTTCCAAACTTGGCGGAAAATTAAAGTCGAAACGCTAGAAAACTTGCAGAACTGGAAAAGCTATATTCAAATACTTTTTCTAACCAGACGGTTTATGCTGCCATTCGGTAACGAGTTTTTTACATAAGGAACCACATTGAGGTAATAGAAAATTATTGTAATTAGAAGCCACGAGTTTAATTAGACAATGACCGAATCTAGATTAGGCATAATTGGAGCGACGCGTCGCGTGCGTGTCTTTTTTTAATTTTTTAAATTAGGTTAATTAATATAATAAGTTTACTTAAACAATATTAAAAAATGCAGAAAAATCTGGAATGATCTGGAGTGTTCTACTACTTTCTGGAACATGTTTTAGAAACTTTGGAAAACAATGCTTATTAAGGTTGTAGTTTTGCACATATTAAGCTGATTTTTTAAAAGTGACACACGGACATCCAGATTGCTATTTCAGCAAAATTTTGACTAATTTTAACGTTGTTAAGACAATTTTGTAGATTTTGGGAGTACGATTCTACAGTATCCCAAGCACCCTGCGACCTCCTAAACATGAATGGAACTATTGGAAAATATATGAACAGGTAGAACTATTCGCTTAATAATAAGTAGATAGAGGGCATCTAACTAGTGAAACTCTAGAAAAACATGTTTCAACGAACAACTAACATTTGCCTGTTGCGGTCGCCTGTTGATAGTGCCATATAGGGTATCAGTGTCATCATCTTTATGCGAGGAACTAGCTGCAAAGCATCCTGATAATTCTGTCAGATCCAGTTGCTTGTAGATTCTTTCGTCCTCAACGCCTTCCCACACTGTGCCTTTCGTCATTTCGGAAGACAACCTTTGCCAATTCAATGTCTTCATATTTCCACTTGGCTCGGGAATATGCTTGGGAACATCTTTTGGAGGGGATGCCAGACCACCGATAGGCGGTGGAGGTGGAGGAGGAGCAGGTGGGCAAACTGGTGGGAGCAAAGGAGGAGATGGGCACGGATCTGAGGGACTAGACGATGCCGAGGTGGAAGCTAAACTGATTCTACTGCCAGCTCTCCCATCACTAAAGTCGGCCAGCCTGTTTTCCAGTTCCAATATCCTTGTTCTCTCCAAATCCATTTCCTCTTTTGCTTTTTCTAATTCTTTTGCTATCCTCTCATAATCACAATGATTTTGAAGACGTGCCAAAATTTCAGACATATCCACTCCGTTTTGAATCGGGGAGTTGATATCTGTCATTCCATTAATAGTAGTTTGCAATGTTAAATGTTGAAGAATCAGGTCGAAGAGTCGCCATAGTGGAGCATGTTGGTCATCACTCGGAACCATAAAAAGATGTTGAAGAAAGGAATGAAAATGAGGAAGTGCTAAGCTGTGTTTTAGCTTCACATAAATCGCCTCTGCCGTTCCGACAACTGACTCGAAATCAATTGGAGAAGAGATGTCCGAAGATGAAGAGATATCACTATTGGTGCAACTTCCCGCCAGTGAAATCTCGTCTTCTTTTCTCATCATTTCGAAAAGATCAATGTGATCCTCTAGCCTTTGCGAGGCACCTGCGCAACATTTTTCTAGAGTGGTTGACATTCCAAGCATCAGAAGTTCGGCTCGCAGGTGTTGACGATAAATTGCACAGTTCTGTAATTATAAAATATATCAATGGCAAAATTATATGTATTTTAAATAGCCATTAAATTTATAGATGATTACAAAAAACTATAAGCAGCCGGGATTCCTCTAATATTCTGCAATTTATTGGCTTGCTCAATAATAGAAAATTATGATTGAAGCTGAAAACAAAGAGCTCAAACCGAATTTTCAATGATCACTTTATTGCATTGATAGTTTGAAAACGGTATAGTTCTACTTTCGCCTGTTTCACAGGCACAAGCTTCATTTTGAGCATTTTGGAACAACCATAACTTTTATATTTCTATGTAATGACCTTTCCATCAGACATACATACAATCAGTGCCGAACCGGCCTACCTAGGCGCCGTCGCAGACCTTCATCTTCTTAATCTAATAGTTATGTTTAAAAATGGTAATAAGTTGAAAATCTCAGCAAGCTCTGTTAAGTTTTTCACTTATAGCGTTCAAATGATACATTTCTGAAACTAAATTGATAAAGTATTCGAGCCGGCGCATAACAGTTTATAATATGACAGTTATGTTCTAACTATACATTCTTCACAATTATATTGGAGAATCCAGCGCTACTAGAAGAAAATATTCAGCAAAAAATTTCACCGTAACATTCAAGGTCAATAATAAAATTTTTGCTAATCGGGAAAATGGCCGAAAACAGAGAAACTGCTGAAAATTACTTTTTTCGACAATAATTCCGTAATTTTTCAAATGGTATTAATAGAAGAAAATCATCTGGAAAAATAACAATACAATGATTCTGTACCGCAATAGTACGGAAAGAGGAAGTCATAAAATTAGAAAGGAAAATGAACATCGAAAGCTTACTTATCCGTGAAATCCCATACTATTCCTCTTTTTCAAAAATAAGATTACAAACCTCCGCTGCCCCAGTCCTTAGCAATGCATTGATCAAACCGAAAATAGATGTTCTGACCCGATCAGTGTCTCGGTCTGTCGAGTAGGTCCGATGTAAATCTGACACTAGTGTTTGAAATCGAGTTCGTTCGCCAAGTATAGTGCTGACCTGAAAATGTTTTCATAATAGTTTTAAGAGATCAGCAATGCATTTTCTTAGCATGATAGATAGTTGTCCATGCTTTAATAAAAAGGAAAAAACTGTTTAATCAAAGAAAAATGTATATGCTGAATGGAAACTAGTTGAGAACATGATATCGATTCCAGCATGATGAGAAATATAAATGTCTTGTATTTATTTTTACATTCCAAAATAATACAGAAACAATCCGGGGCAAAACGTGACAAGCGGGCCGCTTATACCTCTTTTCAAACAGAAAATTGTTAGACAAGAAGGAATTGTATATTTTGGACCGTTTTATTATTATATAAAAGTAAAATAAGAATCTATTAAACCGAAGATTGGCGTCATACCAGAAGCCGTTTAGTATTCGGCCCGGCTGTTTTATAGATTTCAGGTAGAACTGTATCACTTGAAGGGTATCAGCGGAGCATATGCCCGGGAAAATAACTGATATCTTAATCTTGAGACCTTTTTCAGAATGACCAGTCTGCACAATAATGATAATTACTACCGAACCGGCCTATCAGCTGATAGCCCTATTCATGTAATAGGAACAACTTTTCACATTCATGAACGCAAGAAAATTGTTTGAAAACAGGTTTGAAAACTCACTTCTGTAATTGCTTTGAGTACTTGACAGTGTCCTTCGTCCGGAATAAAGCACAACCCGGATAGAATTTCGATTGCGACAATCTGAAAAATGTACCATTTTAAAATGTTTGAGACAATTGCCCCCCCCCCCTCCCCACCCTCCAAATTAAAATGCACCGTTCCTCCGGGCAGTACCATTATCAAAAATCCCAACTGGCTGAATTGAAGCATCACAAAATGCACGATAATAGTTGTAAAAATCAGGAAGAATGTCAAGCAGATTTTGTAATGATAAGTTTTAAAGCAAGCCATTGCTTTGAGCAATACACAGAAAACAAAGTTGGACGAAGTGCAGAGGAACTGAACGAAGGGCAAGTGTATCTAATACAAATAGGAACAAACGGTCACTCCTAACAGTAAATAGCATTTTGATTGGATAGATTTAGAGATAGGGAGAAAGGAAGTCGGAAGAAACTGCGCAAGTGAGCCAAGCGGAAAGAATGGTTATATAAGAGTAGGCAATTGATACCTGCCTCCTGTATATTGTTGATATTTGGACGGAGCAAATTAACTGTTGAAACTAATATGTAAGATTTTTGCAGACAAATATTCATTTTAGCTTAAATGTGACATTTTACTGATGCCACTGAACTACAATATAGAGGTCATTGAAATATGAAAATTTGTTTCTCTTTTCAGTTTAAAAACACAAATTTCGTCAACTTTCCATGATGCCAAATATTGTTCGATTGTTTCAAAATTGCTGTAGGGAGGGATCCTACCAAAAGAGATCTTAAATTTGGCAATTCAATATTTACGAGTTCGCGTTTTAAAATTGATGAAACCAACTTTTAATATTGTAATAACCAATATTGATGAATTAAAAATGACGTACATTTTTTGTCTTAAAGTTTAAAATTTTTTAATACGGTACATTTTTCTAGTAGAATTTTCTAGAGGAATTCAAAGAATTTTCGTGGAAGCATGAAAATGTTCTTTGCATAAAAATCCTTTTTTGAAAAAAAACATTGCATATAAGTCAAATTTAAAGAAAAATTATCATAAAACTAACCAACAAAAGCTCTGTATCAAAAAGGTGTGAGAGTGAGTTGACGAGGTCTTTTCACATGGAATGTTCTTTCCGAATCAGATCGGTTTTTACGATTTCCCAGCAGATTTCCGAAAAGGAAAAGACAGGAAAATTAAGAAACAGTACTCGGATATCCAGCAGAAATAGTAGGTGAGATGAAGAAGGGCAAACAGATATTCAGGTATCATCAAGGACGGAAAAAGGAACGAAGAAATGGAGGATTACGGGAATTAACTGTGATTTGTTTGATTTTTTCGGAATTCTGTTCGTTTCACTTTAGCAATATCTCATTACTCATTTGGAGTGAAATAAATTGTACACGGAGAAATTCAGATTAAAAGATAGCTGCTTTAGAGTAAACTTGAAAGATGGTATTAAGTAATGGTAGTCTCCATCAAAAACTATTAGGTTGAGCGAAAAGTCCTCGTAATTTTTTGAAATTTTTTCGTAACAAAATATATTCAAAGAAAACGAGATTCAATGTGTGATATATTTACCATTAGTATTTACGACTTCTTGCCAACGTGATGGAAGTGGAACGATTCCCTTCACGTAGAACTCGAGAAAGTCGTCTAATCACTCTCGACATCCTTTCTACTAAGGCTTCCACGAAAAACGAAACAGATCGGTCGCCTTTCGTGGAATCCTTTCGTTTCGTCTTTGTTCGTCTGTCAGCTCGTTTTTGTTCGTCTTACTTCATCAATTAATATACATGCGTACCAACACAATGTCTATCTCTGCGCCATACGAATTCTAGACGATGACGAAGATGAGACGAGACGGTCTTATTTCGCCTTTCGTGGAAGCCTTACTTTCTATCATGGAACTTCTGCCCGCCAAGGTGATTCTGCAGGGAACGAAAAAGATGGTAATCAGAAAGAGCGAAGTCTGGCAAATACGGTGAGTGACACAAGGCGTAGACCCCGAGCATCTGGAGCTTCTGGTGGATCTTCAAAGCGGTGTGTGGTGTTGCGTTGTCAGGTAGCATCAGCAAGTTGTAAGGGCGATGTGGGCAATGTATGAGCCTGAACCACTTCCCATTTAAGTGCAGCGCCATCTGAAAGAAGCTCTCGAAAGATTACGCCTTTACTGTTCAACCAAATCGGCAGCATCACTTTTTTCTCGAGAAGTTCTCTTTTGAGGTCCATTTTGGTGGTTTCCTCGGCCGGGGCCCATTGTCTTTTTTCAGTATGATTGACATGAAACACCCATTTTTCATCAGCAATGATAATATTCATAATCTAATCAGCCGATCGTTTCATAGTGAGTAGAGAAAGTGCCAGGTCACAACTCTAATGTTTTTATGAATCCTTCAAAAGGTGAGGAACGAGTTGACCAAACTTTGGCACTCTTCCAGATTCATGAAGATGTTCAATGACAGTTTTTTGAGGATGCATGAGAGTCGCCGCAAGTTCGCGTTACGTTGGTCTTGGGTCTTCTTCCAGCGCTCTCGAGATATCCGCATCAATATACACAAGTCGACGACAGGATGTCATAGATCGTAGTTCCCCCCGGCAAACTTTTTGAACCAAAACTTGATTGTAGTGTAAGAGACAGAGTTTTCGCCTAACACGGCACACAAGTTACGACAAGCTTCGCTGCATTTGCGACATGGAGAAACTCGTACAGAAAATCACGTTTATGAGCATGGCGATCAGCAAAAAAATTCTGGCTCATTTTGCACAGACGTGAAAACTTGGCCCCACGGGCTAAACGAGTTAAAGTTAGAGTTAGAGTTAAAGTTAACCAGCTAAACGAATTAAATTTGAAATCAGAGAAACAGTTGATCTAAAATCGCATGTTATGTTTTTTCCAGGCTTCGTTGAAATTATCCAGTAACAAACCAGTTTACTGATAATTTTTTTCGAACAACCAGAAAATGGAAAGTTCAAAACGTATTCAAAAAAAACGGCATAACCAACACAGCTGCACAAACATGCATACATGTATTCAAAAATGTAATCCTCCAGCAGAGAATCTTTAAAAAATAATATGGCAAGAACAGTAGACTATCAGTGAAGAGGAATTCTTCAAATATTTTCGGCTCCCTCATTAAACTACTCCTTAAATGTATTTGAGTGACTTGGGAGATTTGTCGAACGTCTTCGCGATGTAAGTCTCGTTGGCGTTGTTCCGAGAGGGTCATTCCTATTAATCTTCTTTCTAGTGATTCATGCGTCACACGGATTCTTTCAACAAGGCTCTGTGCAATGGCCCAGGTTTCAGATCTGTATGTGAGCGCGGGAAGAACGATGTTGTCGAGAAGTTGAGCTCGAATTCGGGGGCAGGTGAGAGCGTTTTGATGTTGTTGCCCAGGCTGCTCGTCGTCTTTTGCGTAGTTCTGGTTCTAGATCATTTCGTCGGTTGAGTAGTCTGCCAAGGTAGACATACTCATCCACGTCTTCGATTGCTGTGATGGTTACATTATTACCGATGATCACTGGATGTGTAGCTGTCTGTGAATTTCTGGATTATGCTGCTGGCAGTTCGTGGGTCGTTTGCGAAGAGAATGATGTCATCTGCGAATCTCAAGTGGGTGAGATTTCTGCCGTTGACCTCATTCCAGTTTGTTGATATAGTATCACCCTGGCGTACACCTCTTGTGATGGGTACCTCAACTTGTCTATGGAATGGTGTGAAGGTGGTTGTGCAGTTTGCGTAGCACTCTTTGAGCAGGTTAATATACTGTTTCTATTCCTTGTGCTCGAAGGCTTTCCCATATCGCTTTTGGTTCCACACTATCAAATGCCTTGTGGAAGTCAATGAAGACAAGTGTGAGCAGGATATGGTACTCGCGGCCAACCTCGAGAAAGCGTTGTACTGAATGTATGTGGTCGATCGTTTAGAATGATCGACGGAATCCTGCTTGCTCGACTGGCTGGGCTTCTTCTAGTATTTTTCGTATTCTATTTAATAGACATTTTGAGAATGTCTTGTAGAGTACTGATAGAAGACAGACAGGCCTATAATTCTCCAAATTTTCTCTGCCTCCTTTTTGGAAGATCGGAGTAATCAGAGTAGTAAAGGGTGAAATAATTGCGCAATTTCATCAGCATGAAATACACTGGAACATAGATAAATAGTGAATTGCCTTTTGCTTCCAATTTCAACTTGTGTTTATTTTTCGTTCCAGTTATTGTACATACGGATTTGTCTACTTTTCCCGTGTTTTACATAAGACAGGCAGGTTAGGGGCGATATGTCAATTCTATAATTTTTGCGCTACTCGTTATATTTTTCGGATGTTTCGCTTTATTAGAAAACTAAAGTTTTGTTTTTAAGTTTTGCACTTCTGAAAATCCAGTAAAATCCAGTAAAATATAATTTAAAAAATACAAAATCTTCGAGTTTTCGAAATTTGAGAATAGGTTTTTTGTAAAATATGTATTTATGGAATGTGTTTATTAAAAAATAGTATATCCCTGCACCCTTTTCGCATCAAGTGTAGACTTTCAGATTTCGCTTTCAATTAAAAATGCTTAGTTTTATTGGAAAACTGAATTTTTTTCTGCAATGCTATTTTTTTAATAGCATTCACCAAGGAGCTGACCAAAAAAGTGAGCATTAAATCCTCCATTTTAAGTAGAGAAACTCAAATTTTATAACAATGGAAACCATTTACGAAGCGATATATATGAATATAATTTAAATTTAAATTCAAATTGCTTCCCACTACTTTTTTAGAGGAGCTAAACACATCTTAAATTATAAACCGACATTTTTTCATATGCGTACTTTGAAAACTACGGAAACTTGTTGTTTATTTATTTCACTTTCTAAAACCTTTCGCCAGGTTCCGATTTTCGGTTGCCACCATTTTTAAGAAACAAATCATAAATCCTAAATGCGGCCGACAAACAACATTTAAAACGTCTAAAAAAAAGTCTATAATTCGATTATCTGAAAAACGGGAAAATAAAGGTGAAAAATGCAGGCAATGGGAATAGAAATTCTATGGATTAAGGGGAAATCCAGTCGTTGAACGCGGTAATAGAGAAGAGGATTACTGTAGGAACGGATACATATGAAAAAGGATAATCATAAAGAATTGACCTATATGGCCTATAGGGAGAATGCAAATTTATATATTGAAAAAAAGTTATTTAAGCAACATTTTTTTTGCTAGACTGATAAACAATGGAAATTCAATTGAATCAGGTTGTTCAAAATTAACCGGGCCGAGATTTACAAGTTGCTGGATCTTATTGGATATATAGCAGCCGGTTTCAAAAATTGAGACTTTCAAAGTGACAGGTACGAAATATACTTTTTCGACGAAGAAAAACAGCTGGTATTACGAATGCTGTCTGTGAGGCGTGCACCACGAGGGGCTATTGTGGGGGGCTCTTCTTCTTCTCACCTTATCTGACATAGACTCTCGCCATGTCGTTTATTTTCGTACAATCAGGAACAGAATAATAACAATAACTGATAGCGATCAGTTTTCGCGTTTCCGGTGAAAAAATATTGAGAAATCAGTGAGCGAGTCTAGGGTGATGATTAACAAACAATGAAGATAAAGTTGTTGTTCAAAAAACAGACGGTAGAAACTGATGTTATTTAAAAACTATGGAATCAACTCAGCCTGACTTCCACTATTCAAAGGAATTAATGCACCGCCATCAACGGTTTTCGGACTACGTATTTCCATTTATGGCCCGGATCGCTCATAAAAGTAGGCTTAAGCCAAGCTTCGAGTATCGAAAATGAAACTTTAAAAACCGAACACGTATTCATTATATTAAACTCGTTCTCTGAAATGTGACTTTCCACTTGAACTGTCGACGTGTTCCCTTATACTTTCAATTGAAGAATGAGAGCAAAAAAGTCTAGTTATATGAAAAAATGGCTCACCTTGCACTTGAAATCACGAAAATCGACGGCTCTGGCAATACTCACAAGCACATGCTGCTCATCGTGTAGGACTGCGGCTCGGCCGTTCTGAAAATTTCTGTTATTTTCTATTTTTTTTAATGATCGCTTCGGCAGTCGCAAAAACAGTGGCGAAAAATACAATTTTAGTGGGATTCTATTTATAGGCATTTCATGATGTACTGTCTTCAATATTCAGTGAATTTTCGGCAAGCATACGGCAACTTGCTACGCAGTTGTCAAAAAACTGTGATAAAGTACAAGTTGCTGTATAAAGCAGCAAATCGTTTCAAAGACACCGAAAAATTACAACATAAAACGGCAAGTAAATATGCGTTTATATTATGCAGGAGACATCTGTATAATATACAAAATAGTATAGGCTGATATAGCGGCGATATAGCTGAAGCTGCAAATAAGCTCACTTAAAATTTATTAATTTTATTCATACATCTAAGGCCAACACACCTATGAAAAGAGAATTTTGGATGCACTCTTACAAGTGCCTGCCAAAAAGAGGACCCGGGGAAAGTCCACAGAAGAAATCTGGACGCTTTGGGTATTAGGTTTCTTCTCTTTTCCGCGCACAGGTTTGCGCGCGTAGCTCAGGCACATGTGTTCTTCTTCCGGAGCGACGCTCCCGAGATGGAGAGGATTATGTGCCCCTTCCCCCCCCCATTCTACCCGACGGCATATGCGGAATTACGTCATTCTTTTAGGAGACAGCAAAATGTTTTTGGCACAACAGTTAAAAATCAGAGACTTTGATTTTTTTTTTGGAGGGACAAAATATAAATGCCACAGTGAGTACTTATTATAGCATCTTGTATCGAAATTCACTTAACGGCTATCTGAAAAAAATCGTTGCAAATCATCTTTTTTCCCGTCTTCGTTTATAAAACATGCGTTTTCGCCGATTAAATAGAGTAGATCGTTTGGTCGTACAGTGATACCAGCGGAAAGTTCGCGGCTACGCCGCGACTTCCACTGGCTTCCACTGGCTGTCGTTTAGAAATATTTGTAGACGTTCTGTTTTTCTGTTATTAGTAAAACAATTTACTAGCAGAACGCCAAAAACCAAAATAAATTTACATCCGTCCGTATCCAACTACCTGCGACTTCTAAATATATGAATGTGAAGCGCTCTGGTGTCATGACTCATCCGAATATCAAAGTAAAAGACCACGATCTTTTGAGTTATTCAAAGAAACGTCTTGGACAGAGTCACATACAGACAGAACTATTCGCTTAATAATAAGTAGATAAGCTTCTCCTCTTAGACGTTTCAGAAAAGCTGAAGTATTATACCTGCTCGAGATCGGGATGTAAAGGAATGAATCAATCACGAGCGAAAACAACGCGAAAACTGTTGGAAATGAGTGCGATTTTAATCTGTACTTTAAAAATTTTATTCAAAAAATGTGAATTCATTCTAAATATCAGTTTGAAAAGAATAAAAGAAAGACTTGATTCGTAAAATATCCTTCTGTTTTCCTTGATTGCTTCGATTTAGAAAGAATTCCAATGGAATTTCGGGAACTCGCTACCTACATAAATAAACTTAAATCGCTGCGCATGCACGTCTAATCTGTCCAGCTTGCAAACCGTTTCCCTTTTGTTCCTCTCTGTGAGCTTGTAAGAATGCTGCATAGGTGAAGAGAAAATTAAGAAGTTTCGAGACGGGGAAAGCGGATGAGGTCACACGCACTTCAGCGGCAGGGAGTTTACATAAAATGGGCAGAATTTACAGTAGTTTGGGCATTTGGCGCGTTGAGGTGGGAAGCGCTTGTGAACCAGATACACAACTGTTGAAGGGACTCACCGGTGAATTCAGAAGTGCACGGAGAGCGTACAGAAAGAACAACGCTGGCTGTTCGAGAGAGTATTGTTGGTGGCACTGATTTAGAAGATCTGTGAGTAATTTCAATCCAGATGCAGATAGAAAGTTTTCCAGATAACTGAAATATTAGGAGATTTGGGTTTTGGGTGATATTTATTTTTTTCATAGAAATAAATTTTACATGTTTCATAGAAATAAATTTTACATATAGTGTTTCTTCTATAACTTTACGATGAAACTCAAAAACTGCCATTATTTCTGAAATTATCAGCGCATACCGTTGTTATAAATGAAAATTGGAGTTTGCAAAATTTCTAAAATTTAATTTCTCGGCGATTTCTGTGATGTTATGCTTCAAGGATGGTTGTCGAGAAATAAAATTTTCAATAGCACATACAAAGAATCAGGGCCGGCGTATTCGGTCAAGCTGCTCAACGCTTTCTAGACTTATGCCTTTTTGTTCAATAGATTTTCATTTATACTTTTATTATAAAACAATCCGAGATCAATATGTTGCAGCCATTTTTGAGCCGTAATTTTCTATTTAGAAGTATGCAAAATAAATGGTAATGCAAGTCGGTGCGTGAACTTCTACGAAATGAAAATGAATGTTAGAAAACGTAAAAAATTGTAGATCTCACTCCGTTTTATAATAAAGATATAAATGTGAATGTTTTGAACAAATTGCCTTCAGGCCAGAAATTGTTAAATAGATGGACCGCTTTTATCAGAGCTATTTTATTAATTTCATTTAAGACGCCAAATTTTCTGAAGCTTCTCAATGTTTCGATTTTTTATATGGTATTTTTTTAAATATAATTTTTCTAGATCATAGTCTAGACCTACTTAAAAGTTTTGAAACATCAAAAGTATTTCAAATGAATATCAGCCGACGCAAATGAAATAGTTCCCTGTTAATGCTCCGTTCCAATGCCCCAAAGGAGCCCCAAAACTCGATTCGAAGCTCGTTCGAAGAATTAATTTCAAAATTGACAACATGATGTTTTCCCGTTGTGGTGATAAATGTAATGTATGAGGCGAAGGCAAATTGAAAAAGAAAGGAAAGGGCGCTTCAATTGGAACGTCATCTGGCACATTCCCTTTCTCTTCTTTTGTATGTGTCGTTATCAAAATTAACATTCGTCTATAAGGAAAGAGTGGAAAGCAGCTTTAAATTATTTCTTAAAGTTGAATACACCATTCAACTTTAAGAAATAATTTAATAAATTTCTTGTAATGAACTAATTTTTTACAGGTTGTCCTTGGCTACTGTAGTCTTATCTAAGAAATATATTTGGTCTAGTTCACTTTTATAATAAAACGGACCGAGGTGAACAATTTACGGTTTTATTTTTCTATTTTAATTCTTCTATTTAAAAAAATGTATGTATGGGGTAAATATCAAAATTAAGCATTCTCAAGGAAAATTCCTTTTTGAGAGACAATGGATTACATTTATACTTCTAAAACGGGCTGAGATCTATTATTAGAGCAGTAAATTCTTTTTAAAGGATTTCTAGAATCCGCACATACCTGAAGTTTTGCGTCCTTAATGAAATTACCAAATCCTGTAGTTGTCTGATAGTATTTGAGTCGATCACAAAGGATTGTTTCAGATTTTTGAGGAATCCAATGAAGTGTGATGCGTCTTCGGTTTGAAGACACTAAAAACAAGTTTGCAGTTTAATATAATGAAAGTCAAATAATTTCGGGTCCTTTGAGCTTTGCGTTTTGAAACATTATAAAAAGTTGGCAAATCAATATTAAAATTAAGAGCGGGGGGATTCGTTTTTCGCCTATTTTAAACATTTTTCAGTTTTTTCTCAGATCAGCATCGTTTGCTTTTTTAAAAATTTTAGAAGCAAAATAGAAAAGCAACACGTAACATTTGGCTACAAACTTTTTAGAAATGAGTTATCTGACAGAACGTTCTTGGGATCTTTTCGTTAAGTATAATGTTATTTTTGTAACTTTGCGTACCGCGATATTATCCATCCGCGAGGACGTGATTTTTCGTTTAAAGGCGCTGTTTGGGTCTCGTTAGGGAATAGCGCGTTTTAACGCGCCAATTTAAAAATTGTAAGAAAGCGCACACACTGCGTTTGTGATTTCTTTTCGAAAATTGAAGCGAACATTGGAATTTTTTCTATATTTAATCATGTTTTTTTAATTAATTTTTATTGTCAAGTTTCTTAAACTGTTTATTAAGCTGAATAAAATTCCGTAGAATATGTGATTGTGATTGTTTGTGATTTTTTTTCGAAAATTGAAGCGAATTTAAAAATAATTTAAAAAACATGATTTTCGAAGCAAAATATAGAAAAAAACTCCAATATTCGCTTCAATTTTCGAAAAGAAATCAAAAACGCAGTGTGTGCGCTTTCTTACAATTTTTAAATTGACGCGTTAAAGCGCGCTATCCCCTAACGAGACCCAAACTCCGCATCTACACGCAAAATCACGTACTCGCGGAAGGATAATAGCGGAAATTAATTATTTTTCTTGTAGTGCTTTTTTACAGCACTCAATCTTCATTTTGCATTCATATAATATGAAAAAAGTAAAAACAATAACACAAGCTTTAAAAACTATAGCATCATTTTCCGAAATCGTGAAAAACGAAAGCTCCCCTTTCCAACTACCATGGCGGTTTGATTTTGATATTAACACTAAATAATGGATGAAATACCGAAAAATCTCGTACAAGCTTATTTGAGTCTATGCTAAGGCCGAAGAAGTAACTCGCATAGGTTTCTGTAATCCACATAGGATCTGCAAAACGTACGCGATCAAGCCTAAAAACAATGCCAAATGGGCTTCAAAGTAAACATAAAAACAAAACAAAAGGAGGCATTGTGGTAGGTCGAGAACGGCGAAAATTTCTATGAAAACAGAGATCGGGAGAGTTCATTTGATACCACCTGCGTCTCCTCATGACACACGCTGTTCACACGTTTTGAGGTGCGTAGAAGAGAGGCAGAAGCAATTGAATAATGCTTCAACAATCATTTCAAAAGGCACAGGTGAATAAAGTAAACAAATAGATTATCCTTATGAAATTTTGCATTTTTTTTGAATTCCTCAAGAAAATTAAAGGAGATAAATTCAATTGAAGCCTACGAATTTTATACGAACATCAAATCGCTCATTTTAAAAGTTCTGATTGCACAGCAAAATTAGCTTTTTCTATTTTAAAAGAAAAACAGCGAGCTTTAAAGGGTAGTAATTGCGGAATCCAACGAACGTATGCGGAAAAAAGGAATAACTATTGCATTTTATTAAAAAAGGAAATCGTAGTGACTTCATCGGTTCATAACCTCCCCTTTTACAATGTTAGTGTTGTACAAAAATTGGCAAACTCGTCACACCCGGGCAGTCATCCTTGTCGTATGAATGTTCCTTTAAATTGACCTAATTTTCCCATTCTATAATACTATCCAAATATGCGACTCTACTCTGCCATATCATGTGGTTATGAAAAGGAATGGAATCCTTCTTGAAACGCTTTTGTTTCAGAAATCGTGTTACTTAATTTCGAATACTTTAAATACTCACATTCTGAGATACCAAAAGTGACATTTTCTTTTCCAGTGAATAGTCATGCATCTCTTGTTGCTTCTCCTCACTGATCCCAAGTCCTTTCTGGAAATTGCGATAATCAGACACAGCCAATAGTCTTTATTAATAGTTTTGATACTTCAGAAGCAGCCTCGAATGAGAGCATATTTGTTGAGCAGGTCGAACACGCGGTAACTAACAGAGTTGTGCGGAATTGGATTTTGGGAATTCGGAATCCGGAATTCGGAAAACGGAAAAAAATTTTTCACGGAATCCGGAATTCGAAAAACGGAAAAAAAAATTTTCACGGAATCCGGAATCCGGAAAACGGAATGTGAAAAACGGCGGAACCCGGAACGCGGAATGCGGAGAACGGAACTTTAACCATTAATGAGGAAATATTTATTCTGAGTCGAAAAATAAAAAAAATGATGTAAATGCGCTCTGTTCGCAAAAATGTTTGCGGGAGTTCAAAAAAGTATACTTTTCACAAAATTTGAGAATAAAGAATGAAAACTCATAGTTGGGCGGAATTGGATTTTGGAAACTCGGAATCCGGAAAATGGAAAACGGAATGAAAAAAATGGCGGAATCCGGAATTCTCTGCTAACTAATAACCATTATTTATGAGTAGTTTCATCTGAACAAGAGCTCAAAATGTATACATATCTTATAGGTTTCTTCCATAATAAGCTGAACATTGAAAATTCATGAATTTCCGATTTATAAAAGAAGCACTAACATTAGCGGGCCGTCAATTGCCGGCAATACAGCCTGGTCATTCTTTGTGTTAATATATTGGTTTCTTCTTGCCAGTATCGGAAAAATACCCAGGCGACGACGTCGATCGAGTGAATATACAAGAAAGATCGAGTCGGCCCACTCGGCCCTACTTGACATCGGGTCGACAGGGCCGGCTCATCACTTTCTTTAAATTAAAATTATGGCTCAAAAAGGTGACAAGTTATAGCTGCATTTGTATAAAAAAAGCATGGAATTAAAACTGTGGGCCTAGCACCGCTTTATTAAACAGCCCGGCCGACGCAGTTCGGGTCGTTTCTTTTCAACTCGGAAACTTTATTGATTATTCTCGAAAAATTATATCCTTAGCTTTTTGCAATTTATATAAATTTTCCGAGTTCAACGAGATATGTGATTCGTGCTAATTTCCAAGCAATAATTTATTTGTTGAAAAAAAACGTGAGCAGACCCGTGATCGGTTCTATTTCACCTTGATCAGACGTGTGCACTCGACAATCATGATAGAATTCTTGTCGACTGGCCCTGACCGGGCCCTATCATAGGTTTCCCCAGCTTCAACCTACGTCACCCTCAAAAATTCTGAAATTCTCGGAAGTGACGAGTGATGAAGATTTTGAGACTTTTAAAGAAAATAAGAAAGTTTGGCCTTATAGTTAGTTTTGGGGAGCAACCAAAAACTTTCCCAAAAAATGCAAGAAAAAGGAAACATATATTCGATCGATAAATTAGTAAAAAAATTGCATAATGGTTCGCCAGGCTATTGAAAGTGGGAGAATGTAAAAAATTTATAGTAAAATGAGGTTTTATATTCAATGAGGCGGCTAATACCGCAGGTCATATAAAAATATGAGAATCCATGTAATTGAAAATGTTGTCCTGCAATTTCTGATCCACCCGTAGACCACGGGTATCCCGGCCATCACAATTACACTTCTTTCATCGCTGAAGATGATTTTCAATCAGGCGATCAGTTAAATGAATCTGCTATAGCCTTCATTTTTGAAATTAGGCGAAGCACAAACTCAGTTTGCTCTTGGTTTTGAGTCATGTGGCAGCGGAATGCAGTGGAATCGATATACGATTCTTTACTTGTCTCGATACAAGACTATCGATGGTCAGCCGGGAGACTTTTTAAATACATATTCTTTCAGATTTGAAATACATCGAGGAATCACATCTCTCAAATGTTTAAAATATCTCTGAATTTCCCAGAATTAAAGTCCTTGCTCCATTTTCGCGTCACTTTGTCATTAATCAGAGTCGGCTTACGGTATTTCCAAATTCGTGACTGTGAAAATCAATAAAATTATATATAAATAATGTTTAATGTGTAAATATGGAGAGAAGTAACGGAAGGATTCAAAAATCACACTTTTGTCGCTTGCACACGTTTAGCTCATTTTTGTTGTAAGACTCATGCACTTTAAGTTAGAAGTGTGCCGGAACTTTAAGACACCGCTCATTTTTCGGTTTTTCGAAATTTCCGGTGATGGTGTATGGATATTCCGAAGATTACTGCATATTCCATCATGCTTGGTAAATTGTGGATGTTAATATAGTTTATCTTATTCAACTGGAATGGAGCAGATTTTATTCTTTAGATTCAATTTAAGTGAATGAACTCAATGCGCTGCGCCGCGATGCGTGGAACAGAAAGCATTATTAATGGAATAGTCAATCTGATTGATTAAGCTGGTGTTTTCCTGAGAAAATTTGTCATAATCTTCAGATCTTCAGGCTTGATCTAGTGAAAATGCTGAGTTTATATATAACCAAATCGGGCCTATTAATATTACTAGAACAGAAAGTGTTTTTGAAACATACCACGAGACATTTGAAATCTTTATCAACTTTGGCTGGATCCAATGGATCTGGGGCAATGATGACATCATCATGAATCTGCTGTTTTCCGGGATCGTCTTTATCACTGAAACATAAAAAGATTGTTTGTAAGTTTCACCGTTAGTGGATCTAATGCAATATTCTAAAGACTTCACTAGTGCATTAAAACGTGTTTCCAATTGCTGTGCTTGGGTGAAATTGGTATAGTTATTTACAGAAGTGCACATAACAGCAAGCAAATGGAGCAACAATTACACTTCAAAATCTTGAGCTCTAATAGAATCTCGAAATTATTCGAAAATGGCTTAAATTTCCATTTCAATTATGCTAAAACGCTGGGAAATTAAGAAAACCCCTCTATTAAACAAGATAACATGCAGGTACAACTAAACATACCGTTCTCTGTAAAAGCAGGACATTGCTCGATCGACCCAATCTTCTATGTAATCCATTGTTCGGCAATTTCAAATTCTTTCTTCAATCTGAAACTCTAGGAAAAGTAGAGCGTGTGTCAAAATAAACTGTGGCAGTGAAAGTTTCAAGTAGGGTTTAAAGAGAAGTATGACCAAGACTTAACAGAAAAGGAAAAAAACGAGAATGGAAATTGAAAAAAAAACATGGTATGCATGCATGAACTACTATTAGTAGTACTGCGTTTGCACATAGTACATGATATAAGTATTGTAACATGGAGACAGACAGAAAAACTTGGCATGGGGAAATAGGAAAATTATAAATGAGAATGGTGTACAACGGAATACTTGCAATCTAGGCCGATTCGGGTCTACATGGGCAGGACCATAACTTTTTTTTAAATGTAAATAAATCATTTGAACAAATCGGCATCTGCCTTGAAGGCGTTAAATAGGAGTAGCCGGTAATTTCAATTTTTGAGTTAACAGAAGTTGAGAATTTATTTGATTTGTCTTTGTGAACACTTCACACATATATGTGCATTAGTGTTGCTTGTAGTTAGTGACTTTTTCCAGCCTCTGGGAAGCTCAATGAAATGAATCGTATTTCAATTCAAAACGTTTGAAGTTAGCGAATTGATCTCAAAATGAGGCTTTATGTGCGAACATTTCACATTTCTTTTAGGACATTATCACTTTTACTAATTCCTGCGCCCAATCTCAAAGTTGCGAATTCTCAAACGAAATGCACCTATTTGAAAGAATGAAAAACAAGAAAACAACAAGGAAAATACGGGATAGAAAGAGTTGAATGAGCTTTTTGAATGTTCATTCTGTAATTATATAACGGGAATCTTTCCCCGTGATGAACAGACAAATCTTCGTAGAAAGAACAGTGTGACGAGAATTTAGAAGAAGCCGATTCCGAATTAGCATTGAAAAGGAGATTATCACAGCTGGAGGAAACAATAAATTTGTCAACGGTTTTTCATATCTTATAAAAATGAAATCCTCTCTGTGTGTGTTATAAGCAAATGCATAGGCTTTCTTTTTTAAGAATTCAGATAATTTGCATTTGAAAAAACATTTAAGCGGAATATTTTTGTAAACCCTGTTGCATGGCTAGATTCGATATTAAACGATGCAAAGTATCAACCTTTTCCGGACGTCTAAAAATTCGGTTTTATCTATTTTTATTATTAATTGTTTTTATTTAAAGAAATACGGCTATTTCCTAATGTAAACGCAAATGTATCAGCACAGCCGCCATCGAATTTTAAATCCGAATTTGCCAAAATTCTCTGTTTTTTTCTCTTTTATACCAACTGCATCCTTTAAAATTAAACATGGCCGGAGAATATTTCATATTTAAAAGCTAAGTTTCATGCGTTTGACAATCTCAGCCTCTCAACAGCTGCTGGAAATTATGGATGAAACATTTCAAACAAAAATGCAAAATAAGCTTTATGGTTTTATAGGTGTCGGTTACGGTCTACCGCGCTTCGGTTGGCATAGTGTTTTGGTCAAACGAAACGAAATGAGGGAAAAGGAAGGAGGGTGTACTAGAGAAGGTAAGGGCCTGGAACAACCACCGTCCACAGTTTATTGTAAAGACGAAATTCGACACTTTTTAGGTAAGAGAAATACGATGAAGGAGGACGAAGACAAATGAAAAGTGTTGCGATCAAAGAGAAGAAACGAAGCATAGGGACAGCAGCTCAAATTTGACTACTTTCCATATTGTCAAATTTCGCTCGATTATTTCAAAAATTATTTTTGGGTATTCTACAAAAAGTTAGCTTAACTTTTCAAAACTTCCGCCGAGAAGTCACTATGTTGGACCTTCACCCCCCCCCCCCCAAGGCTTAACGCCGTAGAAAGGGGGGTTGTTCTTGGATTTTCCGGTATGGGGCAAAATTTGGATCTCATGGGGGTTGATTGTCGGAGTTCAGCGGAAATTGAAATGCCAGCTCTCGCACTGCATGAATTGCACTTCTTGACTGGCATCATCGATTCGGAACCTGCATGTTTGGGCTTTCTAGCTAAAAAACGGCTTAAGTCATATTCACGGGATCATAAGGGTGTAATTTTATTATATAATTCCTTCTAAACTTTGAAACAGCTATATTTTTTGAACGTTCAAACTAGCAGAATGTTCAAAATTTTCCAAACTTTTGCTGCTTTTGATTGAGCAAAAAAACGAAGGAATGTGGCTTCTACTTTCAAAATTATTTCCCTACCAAATATTTTTTAATGCGTAGAACATGAATGCTGGTGTCCGCGGTGCCGGTTTCTCCTATTGTTGAGCAAACAACAATATTTGGAAGTGAGGAGGAAAAAAGAGATCATAAAAAAGTCAAATAAATTTCGAAGAGGAAGAAACAAGGAATGCTGGCAATCCCCCCAAGGTGACTCGATTCTGTCATTTTTAATGAGCTTCTCGAAATGAAAAAGTACAACCTTATAGTTAGTCTTGAAGTAGATTGCAGATATGTTGAAGTAGATTGCAGAATATCAATTACACAAATGATTTCCCCTTAAGTGATTCAAGAATAGTAATCCGGGAGATACCAGATGATACATGACGGCTGCTTTGTTCAAAATGAAAATTGAAATATGGAAAAAGGTTGAGGATCTCGAGTGTCTTTGCTCCGATGATAGTTATTAAGAGGTGTTATATTTGTGATCGAGGCCGTCGCGAGCCGGTTACAAACTTTAATATTTTTTATAGATAGGAAAATGACGCCAACGGAAAAATGACCAAAGACAATTGAAATATAATAATGAACCAAGTGTAAAGCAGTCTGGTCCGAATCTGCGCAAATCAAAAAAATGAGTAATGTTTGGCTTCCATTTTGAATTTCGAAACAGTTTTGAACTACGGACAATAAAGAAGCCTGGTGGACAAAATCAGCCCACAATCTATACTCAACGCTTTCTGGTATGATACCAGTTTGATCCATAGACTTGCATTTGTACTATTATTATAAAGGAACAGATATCTACGATTTTCGAATTTTCATAAGCAAGTAAAACAAAAATTATCCACCTGTACACGTATCTAGACATGATTCCAAGAACGCGTATAGGTCTTGTTATAGGCTTGGAAATTGCCTAACCCCACTGAGATAGCTGGAAATATTAATATGTATAAAGCGAAAAGCTAGCTTTTTCATAAAAATCCACTACAACAGTTTTTTTTTTAATATGATATGCTTGGTCGCAAACGACCCACGAACTGCCAGCCAGATGATCCAAGAATTCACAGAAAGGTGCAAAAAAGTAGGACTCCAAATCAATACTAACAAAACCAAAGTGTTGAGAAACACATACGCCACCACACATCCGGTGATCATCAGTAACAACGGAACCATCACAACAATCGAAGACGTGGACGAGTATGTCTACCTTGGCAGGCTACTCAACCCACGAAATGAGCTAGAACCTGAACTCCACAGAAGAAGACGGGCAGCCTGGGCCGCGTTCAACAACATCAAAAACACCACCGACGCTCTCACCTGTCCCCGAATCCGAGCTCAACTTTTCGACACCATCGTTCTTCCCGCGCTCACATATGGATCTGAAACGTGGACCCTTACACAGAATCTCGCTGAAAGACTCCGTGTGACGCATGCATCACTAGAAAGAAGATTAATTGGAATGACCCTCACGGAACAACGCCAACGAGACTTACACCGCGAAGACATCCGAAAAATCTCCCAAGTCACGGACCCACTCAAATACATCAAAAAGAAAAAATTAGGATGGGCCGGGCACATTATGCGAAGAAATGACGGAAGATGGACAAAACTGATACAAGAATGGATTCCTCGAGATCAAAAACGACCTGTCGGACGACCCCCCATGAGATGGTCCGATTCACTACGTAAAGAAATCTCAATATACCGAGGAAATCGACTAACCACTTCATGGACAACCATCGCCCAAGATCGCAAAGCATGGTTAGCTGTGATCCGCGCTCACACAAGCGAATGACGGATCGACTAAGTAACTAAGTAAGTAAGTAAAGCGAAAAGCTAGCTTTTTCATAAAAATCCACTACAACAGTTTTTTTTTTAAATATGATATGCTTGGTTATTTTTCAAAACTCTGAAATCTGTTGATTAATTATAATTTGATAGTTGTTTTTATTCAATACATCTTTGTCTTCCTCAGTTGTTACGCTTCACAATCTACAAACTTCCATTACAAAATGGTTAGTGTGGGGAATACAGATTGACCTACCTAACGCTTATTAACTGCTTATTTTACAGGAACATAAAGGAAAAAAGAAATGACAGGCACAAAGAATCGGATCGAGTGTGAATAGGTGGAAAGATGAGGAGAGAGGGAGGATTTTATAGAAAAGCTGGTGGTCAGTCAAAGGTATGGATTATATGGTAAATGCCGGGTTTTGAAAACGGAATTGAAGTCAAGAGTGTAGAGAAAGGGCTTCTTCTCAATTCCGGGATTCTGGAAATAAGAGATACACCGCTGTTTTGGATTAGTATCGGTATTCAGGAAGAAGCATGTGAAGCAAATCTGGTTTTGAAAGTTCTGAAGCTTCAAGTCACCATACGTGTGATTGAGGCCCAACCGCACCGACAACGATCGGACTTCCTTAAAATTATTTAAATTCTTTACATAGCCTTCTTTGCATTGAAAATTATTCTTCGGAAAATATGTTAAATAATAGATTTTGGAGTATATTATAAGGAAATTATGATGGTTCGGTGGTTGGGGGGGGACAATAGCGCCGAAATTATCGAATTAAGATTACCGGTGTTTTTATAATTCTCTTTGAAATCTCTATTTTCTAGTTATATATGTAAATCTATAGAACTCACAAGAATCTACAACATGCTACATTTTTCAAGCCATAGCTTTAATTTTGAAAAGTTCGGTCTGGATCTGAAGCGTTGAAAAAAACATAATGAATCTAATTTAATATTTTTTTAAAGAGCAACGCGATAGAACTCAATGAGTTCTACAATTTGCGAGTTTTATCCGTTTCAGACGGTTAAATGAAAACCCGTGGTGGCCTCGCATTGGGTCCGCAGACTATTGTACGAATATGTATGGCGAAAATTTCGTTGCGGTGATGGAAGACTTAAAATAAATAAATTCTATTCACATCCATTTCAGATGATATCGGAAACAGCATGACTCCTCCCCGTTAAAAAAGACGTAGGCCGGCTATGTAAACAATAAAAGGATATGATACTAACAAGCAGAGGATTCTCTTTTCACTATCAAATTAATTATAAGTCAAAAGAAGAAGCTAAAAGTTAAAGCCATTGCCGCCACCACGCCCCATTTCCTACCTGGACAAAAGGCGAGGACTTTGGAGCGGCGACGTTGAAGCGTCCTTGGCACGGCTACTTACACTCGGGATTATGGATTCGAAATCGAAACGGCATGCAGAAAGGAAATTGAATGGTAAGTTTATACGGAGGAAAATATATAAAGCCGGTTTTTTAGTTTAATGGAGAATAGTTTTCTGATTATTAACGCAACGCATAAATTTCAGTATCTTTAGAAGAACCCAATTTTCATATTTAAAAAAAATGTAAGGCAACGCCTGAAACTTTTCTGAGATATCGGACACAGTGCGGTCACAACGCTTCAAGTCATCTATTGAAATAAGCATTTCAGGACTAGTCAAGAATCCCCTCCCATCTCCCCCCTTTCTTTCCTCATTGTTAGCAATGTATTTCTGGTTCGGGAAAAGATGGAAACAAAACTTCTCAAAAAAAGGCAAAAGGAGAAGATAGATTGAAAAAACGGGCGGATTTGAGTAGTCAAACGGGAAAAAAGTGAAGTGTCAAGAAGTGGCTATGCAAAATGTGGGGGGAAGAGCATAGTACGGTTTGCGTCTGTCGGCAGAACTACGTTTCGAAGTTAGAAGTAACAGTGTAAAAGACTAGAATAACAAAAAAAAACATAATAATGCTGGGTTAAGAGAACAACATCTCCGCGATATTTAAACGGAAGTCATGGCTTTTAGCACAAGTAGTCACGAGACGGTTACGGGTTTGCGCACGGGACCTTTCAGAAAGAAGCTGTGGCTCGGGTTATATCGGAGATGGCGTTCTATTAGAGGTAGGTGTTTTAATTTTTAACTCATTTTGCAATATCGACATACAAAGTTAACAGTAATTAAAAAAACGAAAAAAAAACGTCAGAGATTAAATATCAGCAATAAACAATATATCAATAGGATTTCGCACCAGCGTGCTCTATTGGAGAGTGAAGATTTATTAGAAGGCGATGTCATATTTTTCGGAGTGGAAATATAGATGGCGCTGTGTTACATGGAACATTAGTTCTTACCGAAGATATTCTTGCACGGATATGAAGAAGAACAGTTATTAGATCGGTACAGTAGCGGTGGCATCTCAGTGTTTGAACATAGTTGAATTGATTACAATTGGTATTAAAAGATGTTTGAGAGAACTCTACAAATATAGAACTTAATTTTTGTTATTTGTCAACGTTTTTGTACGTTCACTGTCCACGGATTTAAAGCTCAACCAAGATAACTTCAGCCACCAATATTTATTTTTTATTTTTAGTGCGAATTTTGGTGCCTCTATAGGGAGATCCATTGTAAAAATCTGTAGACAATGGTAGTGCAAAAAAGTTGTTAACTACGGAAAGGAGGTTATAATCTTTGTAGAATTCACTCATGCATTTTAAGCATTATTACGAATTTCGCTTGTCGATGTTTTCCAACTTAAAATGCTAAATAATTATAATTATTTATTTATTCTCTTACAAGGGAACCTCGAATAGAAATCCTCCTAACTTTTTTTAAAAATTTGACCACAGGTACTTTTGACTACGGGAAATTCAGTACATATAGTGGCTATCTGCGCAAACTTCTGGAAATCGAAATTGTTGGAATTGTCTAGAAATCGAAATTGGAAATTGTTAGACAAATAAGAAATGGCACAGGAAAAATTGAAGAACCGAGGAGAAAGAGGACTATGACGAGATAAATAAGCTAAATGGCCAATTTAGGCCAGCTTTATCTCTGTAGGTCATATTAAACGGGTTAAGGAATCGAGGAGAATAGCTTATACATACGTCGCAAAATCTATTGGACCAAGCTTTCAAGCTTATAAACTCGTATTTATTTACACACAAGGTTCCATATCGATAAGTTGGAATGCAAAAAACATCCAAATTTAATTTTATTAATATTTAGTAAACTCAGGGGTCTGGACCAGTGTTTCAATTAAACTGATGGCTACTCTAGTTTAACTCTAGTCTAGTTCTAGTTTTCTGGTGGCTAGTTTCAGTGGTAACTGGTAACATTGCTTCAGTAAAGCATTCTACTTTCAAAGCATATTAATTAATGCAGACGTAGTTTAACATTTCCTAATGAAAAAAAAATGTTTAACTGAATTTTGACGGAACAGCTGATATAAATGAAGAAGAATTTTCGTACCACTCAATGCATTTTAAGAACTAAAGAAAGAAAATTTATAAGAAAAGAATTACTTCAAGAAGTGGCACATGATGAAAAAAACTCCAATGAACTGCATAGCCACAAAAACTCTCAACTCCAGAAAATATGAATTGATGTGCTCGGCGGCCCAGCAGATGTGGTGGCCAACTGGTAGCCCTTGACCCCTTTGAAATCTCTTTGAAATACAATTCAATTCGTTGTTGTTCATTGTCGTTTCTCATGAGATGTCTCTATTCATAATACTCATAAGAAGAAAGAGAGAGAGAGAAGACATATTCAAAACAACAAGAATGGACAAAAAACAGACATCAGGAAGATGGAAAAAATGAATAGAATATAGCTCAGAAACACCAGAAGTTCAAAAAATCAGGAATTGGTAGTCGAACGGAGACAAAAATAGCCGTAAAGAATTGTTGGTATTCCACGTAGGGATTGGTGAGGCCATGTGCTCTCTCTCCACTCTACATCCGCCCTCCCATAGCCCACAAGTATGGTGTTAACTGATTTTATTAAAACAACAAGGTGAATTTCCATTCTCAAAAAATCAGTTGAAAATATTATAGATATTGGAAGATGCGAAAGTTCCAGCACACAGTTCCAATCTCAAACTGTCAACTTTTCCGGTTCTTCCAGAAAAAACTTGATTAATGCTCCATTCTGTCAATATTACAGGGGTTGGAACTAGTGCATATACCGTCGTCACTCAAAAGGTAAATGGCGAAAAAATTGGAAAACAGTGTGGGCGTGGTTTCCCCGCGTCTCGAGGAGATTCATGATCGGCTTGGCGAGACGCCAGCACTAATTATGGTATTTCGAAGGCCAAAAGACAACAGATGGTGGATGGAGGGAGAGGGAACCTTTTGGGATTAGTACGAGAATGATGATTTTATGTCACATGGTCAGTTTTCAAAATGTAAAAATACAGCAACTTCCGATGAAGACGTTGTTGAAAAAGAAAGGATTAGAAGTTTCGGAATGACAGTAGACCAGAACTCTGATGTTTGTCGTGTGAGGCAAATGGAGGTGGTGACGCCACTTCAAGCTACCGAGAACAACAGTGGTCATCATGCACTAATTTTGAAAATACGATGATTAATTTAAAGAAACGAGCGTCACGGTTGGTGTTTCTGTTCATGCATAGACCAATTCTTTTACCGGCTTCGTTGAGGTCATCGACCATATCTTGGAGCTCGGCTGCGCTGTGACTGAGGAGGACGATGTCGTCGGCAAATTGGAGATTGGAAAGCTTTCTGCCGTCGATCGCGACTCCTTTGTCTGTCCAGTCGAGGTCCAGCATTGCATGTTGGAGGGCAGACGTGAACAGTTTCGGAGAGATCGTGTCGCCTTGCCTGACTCCTTTCCGATTGGATCGTCAACTCCTTGTCGAACATCTTGATCTTGGTAGTCGTTCCGGCGTTGCACTGCTCGAGCATGTTGATGTACTTGTGCTCGGCTCCGGCTTGGGCGATAGAGTTCCAGACTGCATTCAGTTCCACGCTGTCGAAGGCCTTGTTGTAATCGATGAAGCAGAGGAGGAGCGGTAATTTGTATCTCTGGTCTTCTCGATGACTTGTGTGACAGTGTGAATGTGGTCTAGGCAGGCGAAGTTCTTCCGAAAACCGGCTTGCTCCACTGGTTGGAAGTCGTCTAGCGTTCGTTCCAGTCTGTTCAGTAGGATCTTAGTGAACATCTTGTACGGTTGGGACAGCAGGGCGATTGGTCGGTAGTTCTTGATGTCTTCGCGATCGCCCTTCTTGAAGATCAGTACAGTTTTTGACGATTTCCACTGGTTGGGGATCATTTCTTGATCTAGATATCGGTTGAATCGATCCGCGAGCTTCCTCGTAATAGTCTCACATTCACACTTGAGCACATCCACGGAGATATTACCTGGACCGGGAGCCTTTTTCGGCTTCAGCTGGTGTATCGCATGACGGACTTCGGACAGCAGGATGGGTGCAACTGGTTCCTGCGTTGGCGTCGGGATCCGCGGGACAGGTATCGTTGACTGGTAGAGATCCGTGTAGAAGTCTTGGACTATCTTTTCGATCTTCGGTCTTGAGACCGTCTTCATTTCAAAATTCCTTTCCGTCAAGGAAGTGAGTCAGAGATCGGAACAAGTAATAGTCAGTGGAGGCCTTGTCCGAAGAGTACGGTGGATGGGATAGAGTAGTCAAGCCTAGCTCCTGAATTTTCTGACAAGCCACATTCGCGACTTGTTGTCGAGCGTTGTCATGGAGAAAGTAAACTCGACCCATGTTGGGACTGTTGGGAGGCCGACATAATTTGGGTTGCCCAAACCGGCTGTTTCCAGGAGAATCCGAGATCGCGGAATTTTAATGGTGCTTTGAGAGTGTCCAAATTTCCTTGCAAAACACCTACTCCACTGGCGGGGGTCTTCTTTCGCCTAGGTTTCGGTGTTGCATGAGCTCGTCTTCATCAACGTCTGATATGTGGAGAATCTTTGAATTACACCTCCCCAGTCCTGAGTTTTTGGAACCAACAAACTGCTGTTACATGAGTAACAGTTCCAGCTCCCATCAAAGTATTGATCCGATCCGCAGCTTGTCTCGTCGAAGAGTCAGACTTACAAGGCTCATACAAAAGTTGCAGGCGTACTTGCTCTTGCGGTTGTTGAACTGGAGAGTTGTTTCAAGTAGCCATTTAGCTGATAATTTGTGTGAAAATAGCCACTACGCTGCCCCTCATATACCCCCAACATGAACTGTTCTAAAAGCTTCTCGAATTTACTAGAGAAAAGAGAAAAGCGGCACAATAATTTTGACTCGACCTAATAGTAACTGGGCCGACAAAATAGGCTCGGAATCTGTCGGCTCTCCAACATTTTTTCAATAAAAAACATGATTTAATCATGATGCAATGTAACAAGAAAACGGAAAACATGCCTTAATTCTCATGCACTCAAGCAACACCGAAACCTAGTTGTCTTCTTTCAACACTAACTCTGTATTTCATCACTAGACCTCCTACTATCTTTATTTTAACTTTTTGAAAATCCCGGCAAAACCTATTTATCCACGCATTCAGTTTTCATTCTCCGCCAACATCTATGTCCTTGAAGACGGCGGGAAATCATGAATTTGGTAAAACTAATACCAGAACGATATAAATTTTATAAGTAGAAGGGGGGATACAGAGAGAATTGGTGTTTATGGCTGGTAGATTATGTTTTATTGCTTTTTGATATTTTTTCCTATTGCTAGAAACAAAATGCCATAGTTGTATAACTTTGATGATGAGAATATGACATAAAATGGAAAACAATGGACTTGCCCAAATTCTGAGAAGAATGAAGCAAGAAAATGGGGTAGGAAGCATGTTCAGATGTTTTATGGTAAACTGAACCTTCCAATCCCTACCCTCACATTTATTCGAGGCGTTTAACAGAAATATTATTGTATTGTTTAAGGTCTCCACGAAAGACGAAATAAGACCGTCTCGTCTCGTCTTCGCCATCGTCTAGAATTCGTCTGACGCAGAGATAGACATTATGTAGGTACACATGTATTTTAATTGGCGACGTAAGACGAACGCAAGACGAACTGAAAGGCGACTGAAGACGAGAAGAAAGGATTACGCAAAGGCGGCCGATTTGTTTCATCTTTCGTGGAAGCCTTTTTGTTTTTAATTAAAAACTTTATTACAAACGTTATTTATTTTATTTTATATTATTAAAACAACACTATATCATTCGATTCTTCAAAAAATCATCAGGAAACGACATAAAGTTGACATGGACTTTTTGTTTGCCCGCAAACACAACCGATACACAAAACTACAACATGTGCATATTTTATATAATAGTATGGGAGGGCGCGGTGAGGGCGAAGGAGAGTAAGCCCTGCTTTTTCACATGGAAGGGCTACGATATTTCTAGAAATATGAATTTTTGAATTTTTCAATGGAAGATACCATTCATAATTATAGCCATAAACTTTCACTATAAATATATTATCGTCGTAAAAAAGTTCCGACATTTTTTCGAGTCGGGATTTGAATTTAGAGGCTCCGCCCATTCATCATCGTTGCAGCGCATTTGCTATGCGCGATATATGGCGGAGCCTCTAAATTCAAATCCCGATGTTCGCGGGCTCGAAAAAATGTCGGAACTTTTTTACGGCGATAATATATTAATATAAATAATATTAGTATGAGCGAAAAGTCTTTGTAATTTTTTGAATTTTTTCGTAGCAAAATATATTCAAAAAAAACGAGATGTGAGATATATTAACCATTAGTATTTATGATTTCTTGTCAACGCGATGGAAGTTGAGCGATTCCATTGGAGGAGAACTCGGGAAACTGGGAGGCGAAAAAGACGTTCAACCACTTCTCGACATCCTTTCTATCATGGAACTTCCGCCCGGTGTTTTTGCAGGGAACGAAAAAGGTGATAATCAGTTGGAGGCAAGCCTGGTGAATACGGTGGGTGAGACAAATCCTAGACACCGAGCGGCAGGAACTTCTGGCGGGTCTTCAAAGCGGTGTGAGGTCTTGCGTTGTCATGTAGAATATCAGCAAGTTGTAAGTTCTTGGGCGATGTAATCCATTAATCTGGACCACTTTTTTCATTTGAGTGCGGTATAGGTCCGTGTTGACAATGGCGCCATCTGGAAGAAGCTCTCGAAAGATTACGCCTTTACTGTTAAACCAGATTGGCAGCATCACTTTTTTCTCGAAAAGTTCTCTTTTGAGGTCCGTTTTGGCGGCTTCCTCGGCCGGGACCAATTGCCCTTTTTTTTAGTATGTTTGAGATATAGCACCCATTGTTCATCACCAGTAATAATATTCATAATCCAATCGGCCGTTCGTTTCATAATGAGAAGAGAAAGTCCCAGGTCACAACGCAATTGTTTTTGTGAATCCGGCAAAAATTATGGAACGAATTGACCAAAGTTTGGTACTATTTCATATTCACGAAGATGACCAATGATAGTTCCTTAGATGCCTGAGAGTCGCCTCAAGTTCGCTTCCAGCGCTCTCGAGATATCCGCGTCAATATCCTATCGACCTCGGGTTATCTTCAAGATCGTAGTTCTCTTCTGCAAACTTTTCGAACTAAATGGTAGTGTAGGAGACAGAGTTCTCGCCTAACACAGCACACAAGTTACGACAAGATTCTCTATATATGCGGCCTTAGAGAAAACCGAATAGAAAAACATCTCTGAGAACAAGATGATCAGCAAGCAAATTCTCACTCATATTCAACGCTACCTGTAAATGTGTCAGGTGTGTTAAGCATGCATAGTAAGCACAAAAAAATCAAAAACAGAATCAGAAATGTTCAATTAACATTGAGCAATGACGAGACAAAAAAATTACGAAGACTTTTCGATCAATCTAATAAAAAATAGATTCCATGAGGCCTTTTTGTTATTTCTGAACCGATTTCCACCGAACTTTGGCAGAGTGATCAGAAATTTTCTATTAAATAAAGGTTTTGCAAACCAATATCTTACGGAGAACAGCCGGCGAGTTTTATCGAGTTAACGTAGCCAACGAAAGAAGCTATATGTAGGCCCGCTAACAAAGACACATCGCGCCTTTATCAAAAATGCCATCCGGTGCTATACACGTTCTTAAAATTGTCAGACATGTGAAGATTGGTGCAAAGTATCATACGGTAATGAGGTAAGTCACGACAATGGTAATGAAAAGGAAGGGAGAGAGAATAACTACAAGGCTACATAAATACAAGGCAATGGAATTCTGTGACGAAACAAGCCCACGTCGGTCTGTTTCGTGAAGTTATATGAAAATTTGAAATTACGTTTTCGCTTCTATTTAGGTAAAAAATAGAATACTTTCGATACATATACAGTAATATGCAGAACAATGCGCAAAAATGACTTTTTCAGAAGGAAATTCTTAATGATGTATGAGGTCTGAAATTCAGATTGCATAGTTTAGTTGGCGACGGTTAAAGCATTAGGAAAACTTCTTTGCGAAGTTGTAAAACGTAAAATTACATTTTTGCAATTGAAAAACCTTTTCTAGTCTCAGGGAACATTGATATAGCTCTATGGACTGAAAGCACCCAACTTTCACGCGTTTTGTACTGAAATCTGCTTCAAAAAGTTGCCAACTAGTAAAATTTTGTTTAAGATGTGATATTTTTGCACATATTCATTATTTTTAAATGTGGTATGGATGTAACAGATATATGAAAATAAATCAGAAGGAATTGAAGATAATCAGTGATCACTCAAACAATAAAAAACTTCCCATGAAAAGAAAAAGGTGCTCAAAAAATAGTGGAACCTAACATGTTTATGCTGCTCCTCCACCGCCGATGCCTACTCCTAATGTTTACCGCGCGGATTCTTGCTCTTTCATTCTCCGCGAGGCTGGTCGTCATTCTTTCGACGAGAAACCGACGTAATAAGCGGTCAGCTAGTCAAGGGGAAGCAAATTTTCACACGCGATTTGGTACATTGAAGATTAATGGAAAATATCGAGAAAAATGTTGGTTCAATTGGTATTTGGGTTGCAGATTAGTTATGGGAAATGAGACAAGAAGGAATATAGATGATAGCTCGACCAAAAAAATGCGAAGGAAAGAAAAGGAAGTAAAGTAGGACAATGAAAATGCTGGAGAAGTTCGGAGAACTTAGGACTGGGATATGATAAGAAAAAATTTCTCAGCAAGACTTCACAACTCTCTAGAATAAGCTTCGATGGAGTGACCTAGCGTTTCAACCATTTCATAAGTGTAGACCAATTCTTCACAAAGTCTAGCACAAAGTTAGGACAAGTTACGGCCAAAACTTGAGGGAGAATACCAAATATCTAATGCTCAATTCATAGACGTACTAACAAATAGGTTTTTCTTAAGATCGTTCAAAATTAAAAGCCACTAATTGAAATATAAATTTTCTAGAATACATTCAGTGACGCTGGAATTATAGAGAGGGTGAGGTGGTTGTGAACACTAGTATCAAAGGGGCTCTTTTTTAATTTTACCAAGCATTCAAGCCTAAGTCAAAATCTGGTCAGCTGGAAATTATGCAGCTGTGTATAACCTCGATAGAATACATTTACGTTAACACTACCGAGATTAAATTTAAAAAAAAAGGCCATTAAATACGAAATTTCTCATCCAAGCATGAATTTTATGAGCCTCATGCATTCCTGTACTCGAGGATGTCTTACTAAACCCCACTTTGTTCTGTTGAATGTTCAAAAATACAAATTCACAGAGAAATATCAAGCTGACCTAAACCAAACCCAAAACAAAGCAAAACTATTCAAAGCACTGATGCTTTTGGCAAAGCAGACTTCAAGACTTCAATAAAGATCAAGGACCTACATTACTCCTCTTTGATTTGCAAACTAGATACCATCGGATGTGCACCTGAAATGTGCATATCTTCTGCCTTTTTCAGTTCTATGATGTCTTCTTCTCGCCCATTTTTTCATCCTTATTGTAAGTCCTTCCTACTCTCAATGATTGCCTCGAAAAACCCTGCGAAGAAGCGAATCCTTCAGTTAGAAGCGCAGAGATTGAAAAAGTTTCGGTGGGTGTTGCGCAAAAAAGTGTTAGTGACTGACTATGTGTACATGGTTGGATGATTGTCAAGCGTCAAGCACGCCGATGACAGGAGATGGAAGATGAACTGGTTGCTTCAAGAGTGGGGAGAGCGAATTCTATTGTACCTACACGACAGGAGGGGAGGAAGAAAAATGAGGAAACATGACAACAAATAAAACTTGGCTAGTCGCTGCGGCTTCTGGAGAATTCTTAGCCGAGTGGGCTTCTGGTTTCTTTTAGACGTCTACTGGAGTCACGCTTCATTGAGGTAGAAATTCTCTTATTTCTTTTAGGTCGTCTAACAAAATTTGCAAAAAGGTCGCATTTCAAAGAGCATCTGGAAATTAACAAAATACTAATATTTTACAGGTTACAGAAAAGAAAATAATTTTTAGCAAATAACCGTCATGGGTAACTGAAAATACAAAATTTCAGAAATTTTTAAATGTCAAACAATTAATTTTAAGTAGGACTGCAAATGTACAAATATATACATATATACTGAAAGTATTTATCATCAACAAACCACTAATTGGGTTATTCGGAAAAGCAGCCTGACTTACAGATTTCAAGAACCCAAGCCAGCTCTTCAGTCAACACGGGAATGATTTAGACACGTTCTTTTAAAATGAGTTATTACTCGAGTAAATAGGTCGTTTGCTTGGTCATACTGTATAATAAGATTCTACTCAGTGACGTCACAATAAACTGAATTGATAACGATAGCGGGCTGAACAGGGCAGACGCACCACAAAAAAATTGAAAATTGGCGCTACAGTAATCTGTGACCGAGAAAGTGTATTTATTCATTTCATATTTTAAACATTGTTTCGAAAATTTCGGAGAATTCGAAACATTTTTGTCGCTGTTTAAAAAAATGATTTTACGACAAGTGCCCGAAAATGCGAAGTGTATAGTAGACTCCAACAGTCCTTAAACTTAGATTTTTGAATTATACCCAATATTTTCTTAAATATGAAACACGATAAGCTATTAAACAACTAAAACAGCTTTGATATATTATTGATGAATGGTTTTGATTGTGTAAAACAGCTTCCAGATGAATAAATTCATTTCAATTACTAAATTCGTTTCAAGAGTTATCTTGCAGCCATTTTTCTGAAAAGCGAAAATTTCAATTCAACATGATTTGGTTTCCAAAATTCACAGAATATAATGAAACTTATACGGGAGTTCTATGTGATGTATGAACGAATTAATTTTGTACCTTAAAAATATCCAATACTAAGAAAAACACAAAACACGAAAATAAGAAAATCAGTTGTTCCATCCAAAACGATCGTAGGTTTACATTCAGATATCTAGCACACTCTTTCGGAAATATTTAGTTTTTTGTCCATCTCACCGTTTCGTTCTCAGTCTATTTTCCCTCGCGAGACACATGTCTCCGAACACGATGACAGGGAGCAAAAAAGCGGCTCCTTAGTCGGCTTTTGCTTCCAACTGTCTTGCTCCTCTGCGGCGGCGGCGCGAGTCCCCAATACAATATTTGCTCTTTACGAAAGAAGAAGACGGTCAGAAAACGTTAGGTGAGAAAAAGAAGAAGCAAAGGAAAAGCATGCCATTCAATCGGATTTTTAACCGATTTCGGATATTTGACATGGGAGAAGATACGGGTTGTCGAGGAATGGGGGAGGAGGATGTAAAATTGAAGCAATACGAACTGCACATAATCGCAAACAAACAATTCTTAAAGGAAAGTTTTCAACGAAATATTATTAAGGATTTGTCATCAGGAAAACTTAGATATTTTCATTGAAAATTATCAAAATCATTACCGATATTATATAAGCCTCATGATCTTTTTTCACAATTCTAATAACTATTTAGCTTCAGCAAAATTAAAAATTTGCAGTTACGGACCAGTCTTGTTGCTTCAATTATTAGAATAATCAATTAAGACTTCACTTTTCTAATACAGAACTATTTTACTGCAATTCTCTGTGTATGTTTGTAGCCCAACTAAAAATCATACAATGCCCGCCAATCGCATTCAAATTTTCGGATTACGTGAACACACTTTGGCTTAATGGCAATAGAGACCACGGGATAGAGACGGGGAATGGAGTAAATGAAGAAAACAATGCAAAATAAAGAAGAGTGGAAAAATAAATAAGAGAAAGTTTTACGGTTTTCATGAAAACGGATGTTTTTCGGAGGCGGAAGAGGAAACTGAGAATGGGCAAACACTGAAGATGCTCCGCGGAAGCAATTAGGAAATGGTTTGAAAATGAAGACAGCCCTGAACCAATTTTTTGATTCCAAAAACAATACATATAAAACAATCAGCTGTGAAGAAACAAGCTTCTTCGTTTACTATTCTCATTCTCATTTACTTGAACACTAACCAACGTCTCCCGAATCTTGTCTCAAACCCGAAACAAGCCCAATTACTATACTAATTATTCGGGGCCTGGTGCCTCATTACCTATACATTTTCTTCCCTTTCCTATCGTTGCATTTCGTTTTCTTTTCAATTGAAGTGTGGCATGAAAGAGGAAAAGCTTAATCCTCAAGGTTATACTTGAGAACACGGGGCTGTACAAAAAGCGGTAAAAGTGAATTATTATAACTTGTGAAAACGATCAGTTGTAAATTGTTTTGATAACGAGCGAAGAAGACACTTGCCTCGATACATTCTCTTCTACCTTTGGCGGGAAATGGTATAGTCCTTTTCTGGCCAGAATTTGCATTTCATTTATGTAACCTAATACTTGTGTATGGAATATAGCAATAGGCTAACCAAAAATACTAACCAAAAATCCACTTCTGCTTATTGATGTCTGGAATGGCTTTTCAGCTTCTTCGAAATCCGGAAGTTTTGCACGACCAGAGATGGGCGGATGATATACTGAAAGAGATATTTACAGAAATGTGTGCAAATATGTAAATGTATTACAGTACCGCCCATAAAGATATCATATTATGGTTTTTCGACCGGAACTACCTGAAACGTGGATCAATCTTCCTGAAACTTTCAGGGAAGTTGTAGTGCTAGCTGATACGGTAGCACAACAATTATGACGCAATTTGGAAAAAGGCGCCCTAATGCACACCGCATTTTGTAGTCATCAATTTTTTCCGATTTTTTTCATTTTTTTTCGAATATTGTTTCTGTCGAATTTTTCTATGATTATATAGTTTTAAGTGATGGGACGCAATCAGGGAAATAGTCGTCTTGACGTTAGAGTCCAAACTGCAATTCTCGCTGGCCGAGTACAAGGCCGTACCCAAGTACAACTATCGAGACAATTCGGTGTTACTCAAGGGTCAATCTCACGTATTCTGAAGCGCTGTCGAACTCAAGTAAGCCGTGAAAAATGGTTCTCAATACAACAACGTGTCCAGGGCGCTGTAATTGCGAAGAAATCCCGTGGAAGACCACGCACAACTTCGAGAAACATGGATAGATGTATTGTTCGCGCGAGCAGAGAAGACCCCCGACGCACTGCCACAGACATCTACAACATCGTATCATCCCCAACTGACCCCGCACCTTCTCACCGAACCATTCGGCGTCGTTTGCAAGCAGCTGGATTGAATGGAAGGAGACCAGCGAAGAAGCCTTTCAGGTTGCTTCTCCGCCACGGGAATGGGTCCTCTCAAACGCATCGTCGGTAATCTCGACCGCTACAGATATGAGGATATTTTGGAGAACACCATGAGACCCTGGGCACTTTCTAGCGTAGGCCGTGCCTTTGTGTATCAGCAGGATAACGATCCCAAACATCGTTCTCATCACGTGCGTGACTGGTTCAACCGCCGCCGTGTCACCCTTTTGGATTGGCTGAGTCAAAGCTCGGACCAGAACATCATTGAGCACCTATGGGAGGAATTGGAGAGGAGATTGACCGGAAAAACTGCTTCAAACATCGACGAGAAGTTCAAACTTCTCCAGGAGGAGTGGAAGAAGATTCCCCAATCAACCATCGACACTTTGATCGATTCCATGCCCCGTAGGTGCCAGGCAGTAATTGATGCAAATGGTTTTCCCACAAAATATTGAAATCTAGCAGATAGAACAATTTTTAAGAGCACGAAGTTTCATTTAAGAAATATGGGTTTTTTGCTGTTTTCATTCTTTTTCAAATTACTCCTGTATGCATTAGTTTCGCAAATCCAAATGTTGTTAGCTGATGAATTGTTGCTTCATGAACAAACTGTGAAAAAATCAGATTGATTCGTTTTATATCGAATGAGATATGGTCGAAAAACCATAATATGATATCTTTATGGCCGGTACTGTATATCAAGGAATATTGAAGGCATACAAATAAACTAGTAGAAATCTCGCGGCGATGCCGCTGTTCTAGAACATTCTGGAATGTTCCAAAAAGTTAACTAGTTAACAGTGTAGTTAACAATGCTTATTAAAGGCCCACGTTCTTTTGAGTTATTCAAAGAAACGTCTTGGACAGACAGACAAAGACTATTCGCTTATTAGATAACACATTTTTTACAAACGCGGTTGGTCTGAATGCAAGAATTAAAGAATATGAAAATATTGAATGCATATTTCTTATACCTGCTTTCAACTAACTCCAGGAAGTGCAAGAGCGGGAATTCATTTCTGCGGAAGTCAGTTAATTGAATTAATAAATGTGTCAAACTCCCTTTTATGGTTGTCGTAAAGGTGTTTAGAGTCAAATTCTCATACGAAATTTTTCGATCACCGGGAGTAATCCAAAATTTTTGAATAGTTTTGCAATCAATCTATTGAGAATTAAAGCTACATTATCCTTTAAATCAATAAAATGTCTCTGAAGTATACGTTTCATATTAATTTTAGCTGTTATATCTTACTAAAAATGATTAAATCTTTTGTTGAGAAGTGAAAATTCGAATGAACATATGGAGAATCTGAAATACAGTCTAACGCGTCTCCAGAATGCAGTATTACTCTTCATTCATTCATTCTCTGCTAACGATGAGTGTCACGTATAATAAAGAATGAAAAAATGAGTAATTATAACTCACTGTTCTTCTGGTTCTAGATGAGATTATCGTCTTCGTGGCGTAGAAGATACACGTCTGATTCTCTTCTAAATATCTGGAGGATATCGCACCCCGGAAGACACTCAGTTAGCTAATAAAAAACCCGTGTCACTTCGGGTCGATGGTAGCACCTAGTATTCTCTGAGATCTGACAACTCTAACTTTGGCTTTGCGGGCCATGATGGAGTAAATAGGCCCACAAAATTGCTACAAACAGCAAACCAGTCCGCTCAGCCTCCACACTCGACCTCTGCTTCTGAGGTCTTTTGACGATAGAGCAAGTCGAGAGGTTATCTAATCACAGTTTACAAGTCTTCTACCAGCCGGAAAGGGAAAATATGTCCAAAAACGAGAGAAATAGATTTCCGAGTGAACACCTTCAATTCTAGGACATTCGCAACTAACAGTTCCATCGAAACGTTTTCTAGTATGGTGCTTACTTTCAGCCCTACTAAGCCGACCGAGAGAGGAATGGCAGCGTAATCGTCAATGGATACACCGTCACTGCAGGGTTCAACAATATTTTACTAACTTGTTTAATAAAAATTAACTTTAAACTGAAAATTTTAATCGATTTCAGTGCAACAATCTTGTAGTATACCATGACCCTCTAACACCCCAGGAGATTCCTCTTCTCAAACAATGTTCACCCATAAAATGAAACAGAAACTTTTTAAAATCAACGTTTTATCTTTCAACCGAAAAAGGAAGAATGCAAACAAACAATTTATGTAACAATTACAGGAAAATCATTGCTTCTTGCGGAAGGAGCACCCCTCAGTGAGCTTTGCCTTTCCTCGGGTCGGCTGGCAGAGAACGGTGTTGCATCCAACACAGACGACAACGGTGGTGGCGTGCGAGAAGACGGTGGAAATCTGTAAAATTTCATATTGGGTTATATGGCAACCGAACTACGTAAATATCTCTTATATAGAGCCACGTTTTGTTGCTAACGTCTGCAGCATTTTGTACCTAATTAATTAAAGTTCAAATCCTTATGTCTTATTTTTAAAGATCGTAAAAAAAAAGAGTTTGGCTCAGAACACCAGCGGTATCTCATTTAGATTTGATTTTATTAGAGCTTCGGTCAAACACAGACAATAACAGCTATCCAATAAAAAACATCACCTTGAAACATCCCGAGCACTTGACGTCCATGAAGTAGGAGTTTGGATGCTGAACCAGACGCTTTAGCTTGTGGCATCTAATCTCCCTATGATGCTCTGGGTGAAGAAGGTCAACGGCCAAAGGCATTTTTATTACACTTGTTGAGCGGGATAGCTGGAAACTTATACAATAAAAATGATTGAGTTGCCTTAAAAATTTATACCAAAAAAAAAAAAAAAGAAACGATACAACTTTAAGTAATATTTCAAAACACTAAGCAGTGGATGACTCATTAATTTCGCCATTAGACAGCTAACATATACTAACAAAATATTAACAAGATTAAAACCAATTATAATAATGATAACGTCTCCTAGCTATATTTGTCTGTAGAAAGGTTTGTTTAATGTTATTCTAAAATCAATGAAAAATAAAATTTGTTTTTTAGCGAAAACCAATCGCAAGATGAAATGACAGTTAGCAGCTTAAACCAAATATTTTTCTCGATTCATTCAAAAATTTTATAGTTCTCATTAAACAACGGCAAAATTAGAAAAAAAAAAGCCCTAATAATATAACAAAAACGCGGAAAATTGATAAATTTTAGGCCAAATATCTGCATCGACTGGTTTAAACCGTGCCAAGAGGAGGATTTTGCAATTCTGCGGCGCAGTTTCTGGAGCGTCGTACTGCGTTGTTTTTATCGTAAATCGGCGCGAATTTATTGTTTGAGAATTCATAATTCATTCTTTAACTTTTTAAATGTAATATTTAGCTGAAATAAATAAAATAAAAACTAAAACTTATTATTATTATTAATATTTCAGAAATGGAAAGACCGTCTGAATTGGGTAGCAGTAGAGATAAACCTATAGAAATCAACGAAGAGGATGAGTCTTCTGACGGAGAGGTTTTTAAAAAATTGACAGCTCAACGAAAAAATAAATTTAGAACTCCGTGATAATATTGGACAGTGACACCGAACCTGAAGATCGCAATGAAGAGGAGAATGGAGATGACGAGGTATCCGAAGAAGACGAAGAAGAGTCTGATGAAGATGTCTCCGATGAAGAGGATTCAGACAGTTCTGTGGATTCGGAGTCGGTGAATTCCGTATGGTCAGACATAGATGAAGCTACGGGTGATGAAATCACAACAGAAGCAGCAGTAAGAGCTTAAAACATTTCATTGCAAATCAAAAAATCAATGTTGCAGGAAGCTAAAATTATCAGAAAATTTGAGAAAGCCATGATCTTCTTAGCAGACAATAACATTGAGAAGGGGCGTAACATATTGAAAAAGTTGCTGGACGACCCACTTATTTCCTCTTTCACTCAAAAAGATCCGGATTTTGAATCACTTGAAGAGCCACCAAGACTAGCAAAAATGCTTCAAGTTTTTATTGCTAGCCATAAAAATTTAGCGAAGCTATGTGAAAAAGCGCAAGAAGAAGAAATCTTGTCTAAAAGTTCCGTAAACCGCCTGAAAAACGAAGAGATTCGGCATTTGTGTCAAGTGTTGGCCTATGATCCTAATAATTCTGAAATATGGTTCGACGTAGCAATGAAATCTGTTGAGTTTGGAGATTTGAACTTTGCAAAATACTCATTTAAACGCTGTGAAAACTTGAAAGAATCTTTGGAATCTCATGCTACTCTCCTTTTTCTGACCTGTGACTACACAGAAAGTCTGGCAGTTCTGAAACAGTTCAAGGACCAAAGTGACATACTGAACGACAAAATGAAGTATTTAAAATACAAAATCAGGACAACGAATCAGTACTATAAAATTGCTTGCGATCGAATATTCGGAGAGGACGAAGTTTACGCTGAGGTGGATTTTGTTGAAAAACGAAAAATTTTAGCATTCGATGAACGGATTCAGGATCTGAAGAAAAAAATTGAAGGCAGAAATGAAGAAATTAAACAGAGCTTTCAAAAAGAGCAATGCTTGTTTTCAGCTATCTCAATCAATATTTCTGCGGATCAAGAGTTAGTTTCATTTAAAATGGAATTTTATAAAAATCGGTATGGTGTACTTTCAGCCTTCCAACAGTGTGCACCATTTTCTGTGACCTATTCGATCGTATCCATTCATATTCCCATTGTCGCGACCAGCTTATTGAAATCGCTGAGTGGGAATCACGTCAGGACTACTTGAAAGTTGTTGAAACTGTTGAAGAAATGTTGGATGTAGTAGAATGTGTGGAAGATCTGACACGAAAAACCGAAGATAATCTGAAAAGAAAAAAAGGAAGGAGAAAGAACAGAGATGAAAAGAAAGAGTATTTAGCTAATTGGAGGAAAAGATTGTTTGTGGAAAAGAACTCAGAAGATGTGACTGAAACTGAAGCATGCACAACTGCTGATGAAGATGATGGGGACTCGCAATTTCTAGAGGACGAAAACGATTTCAAAATGCCAGTAAATGAACTTGCCCAAAATTTTCAGCTGATTTTTAGTGAAGTGAAATTGATAAAAAAAAGAGGAGGGAGAAGAGAGAAGTAAATGAACATTAAGATGTTTATTATAGAAAATGTCTTGTTTCAGAACCCCTCCACCTACACAAAGCCATGAATTCATTGATTGCGACCTAATTCTTGAACTCCTGGATTCTAAATTTTCCAGTGGTACTCATACTGTATTGGAGCTTCTGGAGCACACACTTCTCATGCTCGCCGACCATACTGGGATCTGTAGAGCTCTTCCTGATGCAATGAAAAGTGTTGCGCGAGAAATGTATAATCGTTTGACTCTTTTCGAAGATGTTTGTGAAACTAAGTATCACAAGTTGAATACATTTATGTTGGAATTAGATTCAAAAAAGGCTCTCCAAGTTCTGGTTTTGAAATATCTTTCACCATATGGAAATAGTTCCGAAAGCCAAATAGATGAAGAAGAAAATCGAAATTACATGCTACGATTTCTGTGGAAGTATACACAAACTGGTTTGAAAGATGAGATAAAGTATAATGCTCATTACGTAACGTAATTGTTTTGTTATTTTTAATTTCAGACTGGAATATCTTCAAGCACTTCGTTTTTTCATGAGAACAGAAGAATCAATTGTCACATCAATTGGTTCATTCTCCACGTGGGATGTTGATCTTTCTATTACCCAATTAGAAAAAAAGAAAAGAATAGAAAGTATCAAACATCTGTGGAAATCAAAGAATTATCGAAGCCTTGTGGACATCATTCAAAATGACATTGATTTTTCAGCAATAAGCGTAGAAGAAACAATGGAAATTTCGAATTATTGGGTGCAGTCTTTAGATAGGCTGAAATCATACTCAGAATTAATTCATTTGGTTGCCAGTTTGATGCATTTTTATCTGTTTTCCTGCGAAACTATTAAGATCAAAGAAGAAAAACCAGAGAAAATCGAACGAAACATGGAATTCCTGCTTCTGAAGCTTCAGAAATTCACTCATAAAGAATATAGAAAATCTGGTCTCCGCATTAACTCGACTGTGGGATATCTCATCTGCATGACCTTTAAAAAATTCCCGAAATTCGAAAATGATTGGAAAAATTGGAAAACTTTATACGAAATTGTGAAAATTCAACGGGGCAAAGCGAAAAATTACATTGAACAACTAGACAAAGGCGAAGACCCAAATGCGATGCCGTTGCATGAACTTGATTTGCTTGCCAAAGCACATGAAGTACTAGGAGAGAGTCACTGCTGTGCTCAAAAAAACGTAGGTTTAATGGTAGAGAAGATAACATTCGATGTAGTTGTATATTGTATATATCCAAGCGAAAAAGTTGCGCTAACCTCAGCTCAAAATTAAAAGCGACTAGCGAACCGATCTTGCAATTTCTGATGCCTTTAAAACCATGATATATTCGTTTCCTGTCTAGCTTAAAAGTGATTTATCTTTTCTGAAAACACTAAATTGCCCTTAATTTAAATAGTTTACAGTACGAATTCCTATTATTTATCGTTGACCGCATTCGTGATCTCATCGATGATATACCAATTCTTGAAATGTGCTATCTGAAAGACAATGGATATCTTTGGAGCAATATGAACGAAGAACTTTCTCAAGTATTGTTTTGTCTTTATGGAAAATATGGACGAAAGCGAAGAGCCAGAGATGATCATGAAAATGGTGGGAAATGCGAAGCGACTCCGGAAATTTCAAGAAGAATTCTGGCAGTCATATTGGTCCAGCCACTTCCTTTATACGATGAAAAGGAGAAACTACTACACGACGTTGTAGAATTATTGAACACCAAATATCCATTTCTTCTTGAAATCTCAGAAGGGAAACTTCAAAAAGTGAAGAAATTCAAAGAGCTTCTCAAACAATCGTCAAATTTGGAAGAAGTCAACTCAAGTCTTCGAATTTGTCGAAATGACGAAGATGACTATATCCAAGCTCTTGTTTGGTATGGAATGGCACTCGCGGCTTTCCGGCAAAACTCGTTTGAAGAGGCTGCAAAGTACTCCGAGCTTTACTTGCTGTCTGAAGAATCTGTGCATGATGATAGGTTAAGGTCATCTGTTTGGGGAATGCTAGCTCACTCTAGTGTACATGGCTTGTTCCAGGTATATAAAAGTAAACGTATTGGATAATTTATGGCAAAAACGATAAATTCTGAAAATCTAAAATTCAATTTTATTTCAGCTCGATCTTCACGAAATATATGAACAATGGGTGTGGCGAATCATGCCTTCCCGAATGTCCATTGAAGCTCAACAACATGAACCAGTACCTCACTTTGAATTAGCTGCAATACTATATCAATTGTCTTCCTCTCTTTCCCGGTTCTTCAGAACTCTTCCAAAAACCGATCCTAGAAGACAAAATATATCCGATGTCGCTAAATTACGTGCGGAATCTCGGGAGCAGTTCGATAAGTCATTGGAGCTCACAAAACTTGGAGATGATGGATCACAACCTGAACATCAATGGCTTTGTTATTTTTTCATTGGAAAATTGGAAGCAAAAAATGCAAAATGGGACATCATTAAAGTTGTTGAGAGTTTCTACGAAGCAGCTTGTGGATGTGAGCTTGCTGGCTTTTACTACCCACAGAAAGTTCAAGCAAGGAAACAAACTAATTTTGAACCACTCGAAGTTCATTATCAGGCGTTTTCAGCTGTTTACAAATATCTCATAAGCAATGAAATGCCGTCTCTGGAAACACTAAGAAAACTACATGTTTTGTTGAAAGTCTTGAATGATGGGCATAAAGTTGTTAAGCAAAGTAACTCGCTATTCAGGGTGAACGTAGATGTCTATTCACTTATGGATACGTTGGTTATGGAAACAACAATAAATATACAGAAACAGGTAGAAGGCAATGAAATGGTGAGTTATTAAGATAAAAACCAAATGTTTGTAAAATGACTTTAAAAAGTAATGTTTTAAATAAATAATAGAAGTTTTCAGAATTTTTCAAAATTCATGTGTGATCTTCGTGAACAGCTCTGTATAGATCTCAAAGAAATGTGTATTCGGGCATTTTCTTTGATTACTGATCGTTTCCCTCATATCAAGTCTTATTATCGTCTTGCTCAGCTCTATCTCGAAAAAGGAGAGATAGACTTAGCCGCTGAACAAATTTTTAAAAATGCCTTCAAACGAAAAAAGAGAGATGATGGAATGTTCGACAATTGTGTAGAAATTTCCTGCAGTGATATTAACAGGAATGGATCATTCTGCTACCACCTGGAACGGTGCGTAAAATTGGGAGTACAGATAGCTGTGAAAACTATGGATTTGCACAATGTGGTTGCAATGCTGGTTACTATGATTAACATTGTCGTCAAGAATGATGAGTATGACTCAGTTACAAATATATTAAATACTGAAAATGAGTTTTCAGGGATCACATTGAGAAGTCTGCTTGGCACTCAGTTGTTGCAATGAATTTGACCGCATTAGATAACATTGTCCTGTCCAGAGAGAATGGTAAGATAAATTAAAATTTCGTCTTATATTGTTATGTACATGCTGTCTTCATAAATCACAAATTTCAGTCTCCAATAGAAGTACTCCATCTCCGGCTCCGGGAGAACCGGCAAGAAAAACGAAAGTTCATTGTGTGTCCTTCTCAACACTCCGGCACGAACTATGGAAGCTCTGGCAGGCTGTCAACAAGTGTTCCAAGCCCGAGGAAGAAATTATTAAGCTAATCAAGTCTAGAACTGAAATAGTCATTACACATTGCTTCAAATCTGCCGACGAACTAAAAAATCGAATGCAACCAACGCAAGTAGAAGGAACTGTTAAGAGAAAGTACAATGTAATGAAACGGAAAACGGATACAATGGATATGGCACAACCGTTGCTCAAAAATCTGGTGGAACAAAATCAGACCGTTGATGGAGCGAAAAATCCGGATGCGCTAGCGAAACAGATTATTCAGAATTCAAAAAATTTTCCTTGTTGGTCAAAACACTTCTGGTAAATAGAACATGTTTTATTAATTGTTAGTTTTCAGCAGTTACAAACCCTAATAATTCTTCTATGAAAGTAGCTGTTCCATTTCAATCAGGCGCACCAGGTTCCTCAGGTCTCACGAAGACACCAAATGCCCCCACTTTGTCTCAGTATTGCCCTATTTCTACTGAACTACAAAATCCTGAGTGTCGCGCTATTCCTCAATACTCTCCGATTAGCAGTGAAGACGAAATACAATGCATCGAGCCGCCAGCAAAGAAACCAGCAGTATTTATGTCTTCATCAACAGCACAAACGTCTTCCGTCGTCGCAAAACCGTCGGCCATGAGTTCTAATCAATTGAAAAACTCTCTTAAAACGAGTTTTTCCGCTCAAAATTTGTCCACTTCGGGACAAAAACCCACTGTTGGATTTCTAGCTACTAAAACTAACAAAAGTGCTACTTCCAACTTTCAAAAGGTCGCACCGGGTGCTCCAGGACCTTCCAAACCATCAGGATCTTCTGCTCCAACTGCTACTGCTGTTCAGCTAGCATCCATGTTCGCTGCTAGCAACCATGATCAGGTGTCCAAATTCATTCTTGCTAACGCAAATTCCTCTGATCCTCAAACGAAATTACTGACTTATCAGTTCTTAATGCAGTCTCAAACCACATCTCCAAAAACTCAAAATAATCAAGTCACAGCCAATCAGTTAGCTATGCAATTAGCTCAAGCAATAAAGATGGTTCAAGAAAAAGCTCAGAAAGACGCCTTTGAAGCAGAAAAAGCCTTGCGAGAAAAGGCTCAAAAAGAGGCTGCTCAAGATAAAAGAATCGCCCAGGAAAAAACAAAAAGGGAAACTGAAGCTAGAAGGATTGCTCTGGAAAAGGCCAAGCAAGATGCTGAGAAGAAAGCAAAAGCTGAAAAAGATGCACAAATAGCATACATGCTGAAAGTCGCACAACAGAACGCACAGCAAAAAGAAGCAGATAGAAGAGCAAAAGAAGCACATACTGCATCTCAAAAGCAGGCAAAGGAACAAGCCCAAATTATGCAACTGCTGAATGCTTTAGCAAGCCAAGGTGCATTGCCTGTACCAGGAACATCGAATTTAACTGAGCTCGGTGGCTTCCCCCACCAAAATGCTGATAGCTCTTCTCATAGTTCATTACAACAAACCACACCTTCAAGGTCACAGCAAGTATATGCGCCAAAACCTATCAAGTTTACTCCATCCCAAAGCCGGAATATAGTATGTTATTTTAAAGAGTTTTTAAATATTTAAATACTATATATTCAAAAACCAGTTTAAAACTTAAAATGCGTTTAATTCTGAGAAGTTTAAACATTTTATGGTGATTATCCATCTCATCAGTGCACCGCATAAAGATAGGTTCACTCCTTATTTTTCTAAACCACATTTGCGATTTTGTGCTGAACTTACGTTTACTTTTTTATCGGACATATCGTATAATTTCATAATCTAGAGAAATCAAATGTTAAATTCGGCGTCGTGTTTGCGTATGGTAAAAGGCAATAAAAATGGGGGGTCAACTTTGTGCCAATTTCAGATTTTTCGAGCAATTTGCCGGTTTCAATTGGCAATAAAATAATGAAGAGTAACTTGACTTTTACTGTGCTTCTTTCTAGCATGCAGATATCAAGCAGACTTCATGTTTATGCAGCTAATAAATAGAAACTTTCCAAAAGCGTAGCAACCTGCCATTTGCTTGCCGAACATTCTCTGAGAGCAGCGATAATGGCTTTGCTGCAACAAAGCTGCAACAAAATCCATTCATTTTTGGCGGTGTTCGGCTGTCAACGAAGAGACTTTACTCATCTTTCGAAATTTAGTAAAGTATTTAATGCTCGTCGAACTGCGCTGTTTGATACTTTTAAATTCTTATTATTTGATTTTTGTAACGGTATCTGCGGAATTAGAAGCTTTTCGAAGAATAGGTCGCTGAGTGAATGCCCTGAAGATTTTTTCGTTCTGTGGTTAACTGGGTTCTGATTGTTAATTAAATTTTCTGAGAGTCCAATATACATACAGCACAATGTGCCGAATCAATAATCTTCGACTCTCGAATCAATTCGCCCTTTTCGTAAGCTATAAGTGGTTTTCTACGATCCATTTCTTCAACAGTTGTTTTAATTTGGTCTGATAGTAGTTGGATGGTGAAGAACTAGAACGTAATAAAATACATAAAAACCCGTAATATATGTAAAAACTTAATTAACAAAAGAGCGAAATTATCATTTTGCTTATTGGATTTATTATAAAAATTGATATAAGCAATTTTTAACATTGCTCACCGCAGTAGGACCATAAGCAACGTACATATTCACACTGCTTCTTCTAGGCATTAACAGTTATCTATAGTAATTTTTAAAGTCAAATTTTCTTGAATTTCAGGAGTGAACCTATCCTTATACCATGTACTGCATATGAAAAAGAATTCTAGAAAAATTGATTGTATTATATTTAATCCAATATTAAAAACCATCGTTTATTCTTAATAGTATTTTCAGAATGCTCCATCTTTATCAGTGCCATCAACGTCATCCTCTGCACCCAAGTCGATTCCTTCTTCGTCATCATCTAATTCATTATCTCGACCTCAACCCCAAAGAATACAACCAACTCCTCCTAGACCTTCTATATCGATAGATCCGACCACTCATTCGAGTCCACAAACAGTGGCAGATTTACAACAAAATGCTGTAACTCATGCATCAATGCTTCAGTTGTTGAACACTTTGAATAATCCTGCACAAATAACTCAATTAGCTAAACAACTATTCGTGAGTTTTTATTTTTCAATCGAGAAGCTGAAAATAATATTTCAGAAAAACAATTGATTGGTATTTCCAAAAAACGATCTCCAGTTTCAAAACGATGACTTGAATACGGTGTTTGGTGTCTTGTATATGCACTATTATTTTCTATCTATTCTGTCTCAGATAGTGCTATGTTTTTGCGTTATGAACAGTTTATAAATTGAGTATTTTAAATTATTAGCACGGTTTCAGAATTCTAGACGTTTAACATGAAAATTAGAAACGAATAGTTTAAAGTATTCCTTACATATAAAGAAGGTATTAAATAAAAATAGAATATAACGGCTGACCAAAGTTCAATGTAGTTCCACTTGAATTTGCGAAAAATAGCTTCTTAGAAACACGTTTATTTAAAATTTCGTTTATCGGGAAATCAGCAGTTGTAATTTACAAAATTAACATGAAAATACAATAATACAATTTTTGAAAACTTGAAACCCTTGTCAGTTTTTTAGAACAGTAATTGTTTTTCAGTTTTCATGAGTGGAACATATTTCATTAAAAGTGTAAATATCACCGAACACCAAGTCGTTTATCTTGTTTTTCAGGTGAAAAAAATGTTTTGTTTAAAATTGAGCTTCATGAAATTAAATGGAGCTAGAACATTTTGGCCAATTTTTAATCGCTCAATCACTCTAAGCAAAATCAGCTTACTCTAGCCGGACATATTTTTGTTCATATCTTCAAAGCAATTCATTCCCTTTTTATTGGAAACGAAATTCATTTTAAAAATTTTAGAATGTTTTTTTTTATGGGGGGAGGGACTTATTTTTTGTTAAGCAGTGCATATTAGGAAAAGCTGAAAAAAATGCGACATCGACTAAATACAAAAAAACCGAGATGTTAAGGACAAGGCATTTTTTAATATTGTTTTTACATAGTATAGACAAGCTAATTACAAAATGGAACCGCGGCTCGATGAACAAAGTGACGCAAATGTTTCAACAGTTTTTAAATGCGTTTTACCAGTAAGATCGGAATAGCTATCAATAATTTACGAAGACGAAGCAGCGAGTTTATCGATTGACAGTGCTTCCAACTGCTTTTCAATCTTCGGCTTTCCGTTTGGTGGCTTTGGTCCGCTTTTCCTTTCATCTGATAGGAACAAATTTAATTGAATTCATAAAATGAGGAAATAGATGCTCACAATGCTTGTTTCTACCATCCTTTTGTTTCGCTCTCTGTTGAGCTAGAGATTCTTGAGGCACAACGGTAATCACAGTTCCCACCGCTTTGGTGCGCCCTTCACGGAACACCATTTTTGTACCTGGGCGAATATATTCTGGTTGACGGATAAACCTGAATTGGACTTTGTCACGATCACCAGTACGAAGAACTTCCTGAAATTTTAAATATTTTATCTAATAACAACTGCGAACAAATTTGCCTTTCCCATAGATACCAAAGTAGCTGTTTGACGAACTGATCCAATGTGCAACATGGCTTGGTAATTTGGTTTGATAGTAGTTGGATGGTGAAGAACTAGAATTTCAGCTTCAAACAGCATACTGGCCACTGGTTTTAGTTTCGAATCGACTAAAACCATTCCTTTACGGACATCTTTCTTTGGAATTTTTCTGGAATGTGAAATATAACTTTTCACAATTTTGGGCTTTGCCAACTCACTTCAGCGCAAACGAAGCTGACTGGCCACACTTAACAACTCCTACTGGCATCCTTTTGCGATGAATCGATTTTATAGGAATCGGCATAAAGTCTCCGTTCGAAGTCGGCCCTAGTAATAGAACATCGTTAAGATGGATGGTTCCAGAAAGGAGAGTTCCGCTGGCAATAGTTCCCACGCCGTCGACCCAATAGATATCATCAATCTGGAATCAAAACAACTATCACCGGAGCTGGCATCATTTGAATGAATTTCGTAGCGGATTTCACTAACGAGATAACGAGCTTCAACAGATTACGTACCTGAAAGTGTGCTGGTTCATGTTCGTTCAGCTGTCTTCGAAGTGGTACAATATTTAAGAATTGTCGAAGAAGCGGCAGATTGGTGCCATCCACGTTGGAAACTTGGAAGATTGGACACACTCTGCAAATAAAAATAACAGATCACCATTTAAGATATTTCATTATTCACTTTTTACTAGGAAAATTTACTGCAGCGTGCACCACGTCATCCATGCTTTTCACCAATATCGGCAATTTTCTGGCGCTTCTGACCAATCTTGTAATATTTTTCATAGTCTCTTCTAGAATATTGGCAGGACACATGTCTATTTTGGTAACGACCAGGTATACTGGAACATGGAGAGATAGTGCCAACGAGAGGTGTTCCTTTGTTGTTCCGATGATTCCCATATTGGCTCCAATCATTAGCATCGTGTAGTCAGGCATGTGGCCAGTCATTCCAAATATCGTGGTTTTCAGATACTTCTCGTGACCAGCCAGGTCTATGAACGTGACTAGCTTTGCACAATCCGACCCGATTTGCACCCAATCTAAGTTATGATTGTGGGGATCCGGCTTATTTACCACATTTCCGTGTACGTCAAATCCAAGAATATCGTTTCCAACTGAAAAGGTACAATGGGTTTCAGATACGCGAAATTTTCGAATAATTAATATTTTTTCGGAATTAGTTATTTTCGGCATTAACTATTCACAAAAAAATTTAGATTTCTGTTACATAAAACTATACCTGACGACGTTCGACCGCTTTCAAACTCATGCTTATGCCTAAACAACTTCGTTCTGGCAGCACCCCTCCCGTCATCGAGAACTGAATGAGTCAACACACCAAGCAACGTAGATTTTCCAGCATCCACATTACCCACGACAGCTACACGTGCTTCGATAAAATCTTTTTCTGAAGGAGGGTCACGGATCAGCCAGACTTCCGTTAAAAGATTCCCCGCTTGCTTTCGCTGTTCTATTTTTGTTGCGATTGCTGGAATTTGTGCCAGAATCCGCTGATGTGCTGCGATAGCTTTCTCGAGATCTTCCTCAGACAATCCTGTTTTTGGGTTTTTCGAATTCGAGTTAATTGGAACTCCCAGCTCAACCAAGCACTCTCCTTCTCCTTCCATCAGCTGTTTTTTGAGATAAATTGAGTACTTTTCAATATCTTCTGGTGCCGACCGTAGCAGAAAACGAGCGTCAAGTCCGCGCTCTTTGTTTTCGGAACGATCTTCTTCTTCGCCGGCGTAAAGCTCACAAAGGTTTATTGCTTTCTTTTGATTTTCCTGTATTCGATCCATTTTTTTGATTTTTTAATTGCCTGAAAAAAATTAGATCCAAAAAAATAAATTATTACAACTTGGAAAGCAGGAAAACGGAAGTGGAAACTAAAATGCGGGCATTCATGAAAAAGGCAAAAAAATTAAAATTTTTCTGAAAGTTCAACTGTTCAACTTCAACAACGACGAAAGTTCAACTGGCTGAATATCGACGATCATCATTTCAAGTTAGGTTTTAAAAAATCATGTTTTTAGTAGCAATCATTTGAATAAATTTAGGAATCTCAGGATATAAATTAGTAATCACATAAAAGCAGATTGCAAAATCGCTGCACTATTACAATATTACAAATTCATTTTGAACTAGTTATTTTCAATTGTATGCACACGTCTTGAAGCAAAAAGGGTAAGCTATAATTCGGAGGATACACAGTAATAAAGCTTTTATCGCAATTATCAACTTTCTTTGAGGAAAATTACGAGCTGTGTCTCACTCCAAGGCATCCCTGTTACACATTATATATTTTTGTTACTTTTCTGCTTCTTGATTTATCTAATCCATTTCTCATAAAAATTTTAACATAACACTATTATCAAGTTAGAAAGGGAACCATTTTTTTGAAATAACACATTCAGCATAAAATGTTTCTTAAAATTAGAAGTGTTACTGATAATAACATGGTTTCGAAAAGTAAAGAATTAAGGAACAGAAGAATTGATTTAGAAGAATGAAGCTCTTCTTGTGAAGAACTCGCTCATATTTGTTTTACACTCTTGAGCATATTCTGATTATGTGATACAGATTTACGTTTAACGGCTTCTGTTATGATGGTAACCAAGGAATTAAGCGTACGCTTATATGTATAATTATAAAACAGACCGAGAATTAGTGTTTAAGTTTGAAAATAAAGAAAGGCGAAATTTTAAGAATAGTAATTGTTTTTTTTTTTGAAATATTTCCCTAATTTCAATGTATTTATACATTCACCATTTTTAAAGCAGGTGTAGAAATATTTATTAATCTTACGAAAAATGGAGAAAGGATGGAATCACACATTTTTCTAATACATGCTGCATTTCGAAATTCTTCACAATATGTCGGCAGAGAACGTAGTGAGCAAACTAGTGTTTCTATCATTTTCTATGTTCAATGAAGAAACACAGAACCGCTGGTTTGAAAATTTATGAAGCTAGTTAGAACTTTGAAGTCTAATGTGTCTTGTAGATTAACATTTTTTTGAAGACGGGTGTAACTAAATTACGAAATATTTTAAATACCGGTATTAAAAGAACTTGTTCGTGGAAGGTAGACTGTAAGAGAAATCACGCTACCTACCATTGTCTGAAAATGAAATGTTCCATCATAGAATAACTGAATTTCAGAGGTTCTTCGTTTTTGACAAGTATTTTAAGAATTTCAGAAACGCATCGAGGGCAGATAACGTGTAGTGATACAATAAACACTTTCGACAAAAATAAAGGACTTTGCCGAGTAAGCTAATGATGGAAAGAACACTTTCTTTTACTGAAATTTTCAGATTTTTAGTAGGAACAAAGAAAGAAGCAAAAACAAAAACAAAATGATAACAGCAATAAAACGACAAAAACAAGAATGTTGAAAGATTAATTGCCTCGAAAAGGTATGATATTTATGAATTTTCGGTTATTCGCACACCTCCTCTTCTTCATTCAGAGCTTCCAGCTCTCCATAGTTCTCTACTTTCATGTCATTTATTCCAAGTTCATCATCTTGCTCATACGTTCTTGTGTAAAATTCTTTGGTGAGACGAGAGTCATCAATTGGAGCTGTTAAACTTTGTACATAGCTGCATCCGGTGGGATCGTCGAGGATAATGGTTGTAGGAAGGCGAAGAGCAATAATGTCGTCGAGCTTATCAAGTAAAACCTTCACTGCATTTTTTTCTCCGGATTCTGCCGAATCTCCCATGAAGAAGGCTGATTGCTGTAAAACCAATAACTATACAAATTTTCAGATAATCTTACCTCATCCACTTGATTTTTAGTAGCTATCAGTAATCCTTCAATAGTGGTGAACCTTCCACACAACGCGTTTCCACCTACTTCAAGGTCGATATCAGGTATCGACAGTCCACATGTATCAGATTTTAAGACATCTCTAGCCAAATCGACATCTTTCTCCAGCTTCACTGATAGGCGACAACCCTGTTCACGGATAGCTCCACCCGACTTGACTTCGTTTGTTTTGTATCCGCACCTATCGCACGACAATGACATGATAATTACAGTTTGGAAGAACGGAATGTCAGTGGGCTTCATTTTCAATTCAGTCGCACCATGGCAATTTGGACAGTCCGTTGGAAAGTGTAGAACTTCTTGTTTCGCGTCTTCATAGTTTTTGAATTCTGGAGCGGGTTCCTCTTCAGTTTGCTCTATTTCATCACTTTCGCTAAAGTTTGAATATTTGAAACTTTCCACGGATATTTTCGGAAAAATAAAGAAACTAGTTTTTGACAATCAAAACTACAATTTTTTACACAGAAGTCCAACTTACTTATCGTCTGCTAACGCTAAAAGTTTCTTCTCATTTAATGATCTGTGATAATGGGAAATAATACACCGCGCATCCACGTGGCGAACATCAGGATTTTGAATATAGCAATTTCCAGTAGGATCCCGGAGTCGAAGGGTCCAACTCTCATTGAGTTCCATACAATTCTTTACTCTTTTAAGATATGCATCGATTTGAGCAGCTCCTTCAGGATCCAGTAACAGGCGCTTTTCCTGATCTTGACTCAGTCCGCGATGAACACGTTCAAGTACTCCTTCGACTGTTGTCACCTCTCCGGGCTGTGATTTGTGTGGAATCTCCAACTGTAGCTCAGGCACTTCAATAGACGCATATTCTGACTTCAGAAGCTGCCTTCTCAAGTCTTCCGGCTTCTGAACACGAAGCACAATAAGTGTTCCATGCTCTTGAACAGCTTCTCCACTTTGAATTTCATTGTTTTTGTATCCGCAGTGTGGGCATTCAAATGACATCAAAATTACAGCCTTATAATATGGAATGGATACGCACATTATACGCGTTTCTCCCTAAAAATGTATGTTTTTTTTCGTAGCAAGATTTCACATACGTTTTCCTCACAGTTAACACAAAGACTCTGTACAACAATGGGAGTCGCTTCAGAATCGTCCGCAGATAAATTTCTGTAGATCTGAAATATGGAATCAATTTTTCCTAATTGCTTACAATTGACAAAAAAAAGTATTTTAATACTTACATCTTGCATATCGGCAGCCATTTTATTACCTGAAAAAAATTCTCTTTAATTATTAATTTACCTCATTTACGAATATATAAGGAAAAATACTTTAATTTTTAAAGCACAATTTCTTGGAATATCCCAACTTTTTTGAAAGCTTTTTTTTCCGGTTTCTAACGCAGCGTGAACCGTTTTGAGTTATTTGAGTGTTCATGCGATAGATCAAGCGTGATAAAAAGCGGTTTGTATCACTGACGATTTATCTTTTCGAGGCTGTATATGGAGTGATATTGAAAATGTGAGAAAATATCTAACATGAAAAATATTTTTATCGGCATTTGACGGACCGGAACATAGGAGTGTCGTAGTCGAAAATAGTGGTAGAGTCTTGAAAAGGTTTGCTATTATTTTAAGTCAATTCTTTAACGAGTTCGTGGCGGCGTTATATGTAATTTATGATACGGATAGTCTTTTATCACACATTACTCATTATGCTACCGGAAAAACATAGACAAGCAGTGAAGAAAAGCCGAGGAGAGAAAGCGAAAGTTTTCTTTCAACCCGACAACGCGCGCCCTCACGTTACAAGGTTAACAAATGCTGAGCTCCTGTCGTGTGAATGGATTGTCTTGCCCCATCCACCATATTCTCCAGATCTCGCTGCTTCTGATTTTTCGCTTTTCAGCCATCTTGATGGCAAAATTTTCAAGACAAAGAAGGACATCGAAACTGAGTTGACTCAGTACTTTGACCAGCAGAAGCCAGAGTTCTTGGATGATGGAATCCAGAAATTTCCAGTGCGATGGCGGAAGACCATCAATGCTGATGGTGAATACTTTCATTAATTATTAGGTTGTAACATAAGAAACCGCGGTTGTCTTAGTTCATCCATATTTTTTTTGTAATAAAATATTTTTGAATGCGGTTTTGTCTATTAGAAAGAGCGTTTTATTGCGCATCGTTTGATATATCATTTGTCTATGTTTACTTTATTTTTCCACAAGAAAAAGTGTTTAGAAAATGTCTGATCAAAAATTTCGAATGCGAGTTTGCATGTGGTACGACTTTAAGCACGGCAAATCGGCTGCTGAATCTCATCGTGCGCTCTTTAAAGTATTTGGCGAGGAAGCCCTGTCTGAACGTCAATGCCAGGAGTGGTTTAAACGATTCCGAAGTGGTGACGAAAGCTTGGAGGATCATGAACATGGGGTCGGTAGAGTCGAGTCGGATCCGTGCCAAACAACTCGAGAGCTTGCAGAACAGTTTGGCTGCTCTCACATGACAATTGAGCGTCACTTGCATAAAATCGGCAAGACGAACAGGTGCGGAAAGTGGGTGCCACACCAGTTGAGCAATGCAAACAAGGCGACCCGAGTGACAATGACCGGAATTCTCACTCGTCGTGCAAAAACTGGCGGTTTTTTCGACTCCATTGTTACGTCAGATAAAAACAAGGATCTGCTACGACAACACAACAAGAAAACGGCAATGGTTGGACCCCGGTGAGGTCCCAAAACCGACTCCAAAACCGGACATCCACGGAAAAAAGGTGATGCTTTGTGTTTGGTGGAACAGCAAAGGTCTTGTGTATTTTGAGGTTCTGGATTCGGGTCAAACAGTTACGGCGGACCTCTATCAACATCAATTGGACCGTGTGGATCAAGCGCTGCGACGTCAAGGTGTGGATACGGCGTCAACAAAATTTCTTCACGACAACGCCCGGTCGCATGTTGCAAAGATCACTGCACGGAAAATCGAGGAATCGGGCTGGAAAGTCCTGCCTCACCCGCCATACAGCCCTGACACCATCCGACTACCATCTGTTCCGGTCGATGCAGCACTCTCTGGACGAGAAAAAGTTCAAAAACCGCGACGAGGTCCAAATTTGGGTGTCTAACTTCTTCGAATCGCAGCCGGCCGAGTTCTTCGAGAAGGGCATCCATTCTTTGCGTGGACGTTGGCGACAAATAGCCGATAATAATGGCAAATACCTTTTGGATTAAAGTTTTGTAATTTTGTTTTTATAATAAATTTTGTTTTTGGATCAAACCGCGGTTTCTTATGTTACAACCTAATATATTTGCTAGGCGATGTAAAAAATTTTCAATAAAAATTTTTGCAAAATCGAAAGAAACTTATGGACCAACCTAATAGATACAAGGCTAAACGAATTGGAAGTGGCGAAAAACTCAGAATAGCCTCAAACAGGTGCCGGGGTTCCGCTCAACCCTGACATTTTCGTTTTTTATCGTCGCGTAAGGTGAAACGAAGAAAATATTTTTTTTCCGACCTTGGATAACCTCCTTTTTTTGCAGACGAGCATAGCGTGTCAATAATTCTACCGGTTTTTTAAGAATAAAATATTTTAAAACACATGTAGAGAAATATCAACGAATTTAACGATTTTGGCTAAAGCGAGTGACAAAACAGGAAAAGCTGGCGATAAAGTCCGAGGCCGCACTATCTAGATTCTGGTTTGCAGTTGGTAAGACAATGTTTATATACCGACATATAAAGTATAGAATGGTTCACTTTTTTTAACCCTCCAGAAGATTTGCTTTATTATTTCATTTATTAAAATTATCTAAATCATCGGCTTGATCCAAGGCGTAATTGACAGTCCGAGAAGGGAAGAATGAGGCATCAGTCTGAAATTTTCATTCATCATTATTTATCCTTTAAAAAATATCGAGGTTACCATTTAGCTGAAAATGTCAAAAATATTTTTTGCATAGATATTTAGTTTGGCACTAATCTTGTACTAAATAGTTAAATTAAGTTTTTGTTTTACTATTTTTTTTAATTTAGAAGCAGATTAAACCACTTTAAAAAATTTTTAACTTTCCTCTTGCACTCTCCTCACTCCTGTACCAATTGAGAAATCGATCGCAGCCCTGAACCGTATATTGGAAATACATATATAGACAAAAAAACTAGGAACCTTTCTTCATTTCGAAGACAATATGGCAATTGTACTTTCAAAGCCTTAAATTTTGCAGCTTGCACAGTTTCAATAAATTTCAATCCATTTTCTAACCGTTCCTTCGAAAATGTCACTGCAGGTCGTTCCGTAGTTTTGGCATTCATCAGGCAGTGCATCCATTCGTTTTCTTTTTCGAAATCCGTTTTTTTAATCAACTGAAACGATTTTCATTCTGCATCGTGCGGCCAAAATTTTCCGTAAAGGAAACATTTTTTAATTCCACCTTCAATGAATAAAAAACACCATTTTGCATAAAGCCAGATTAAAAATTAAGAGGCTATATTTTTATATGAAAACTGTTTTCATATCATTCTTGTATAATTTCACTGTTTCCAACAAAATTCACATTTGTAATTTTAAATAAAAATATGTCGGGAAATATACAAAAAGAATCGTGCGGTTGCGACGGGAGGGATTAATAGCTGGAAACGAGTGAAAGTAGTCGAATAATAGAGTTAGAAAATGCTACACAGCCTATTATGAACAGCTTTTGCACCGTTTCCATATCCCGCATTCAATCTAGTTCTGTTTTTTTATAAGGTGTTTCATTTCAATACGTTCCAATATATAAATACCTCGTAAATAGCACACCCACCGGAAAGCTGTCTGGCCCAGTGTCATGAAAGCATATCGTGTGATGCCTTCCTTCAGCTTCGGTATGAAACGATAAATGTTTACATCCGGCGCATCGAAATGGCCTATACATAATATGACAGCGGAGCATATGGAATTCAAACGCTGCCCAAGTAAGATAAGCCAACGAACATATTTCACATACAGGTTTTGGTGAGCCTTCTCGTATTACGTCACCGTATGAATCGGGATTGAATGGCGTAATTCCTGGGTGAGCCCGTTTTCCTAAAATATAGGCGTTGCAGATTTCTCAAACAATTAGCTGATTTTACTTTTCAGAGCAACCGGTGGACAAATTCTTACTGTGCACTGTCTTCGCGGAGAACACTAAAATCAATTATGTATATTTTGTTTCATTGTAAATATTACCGGGTTGACCTGGCAATCCTCGATTTCAGATGTAGCTGCAGTGCAGTTAACTGTCGATGACTCCGACATTTCTTTCTAAATACATGGTTTTTAATACATTTTTATTAAATACATGGTATATGCACGATACGCATGCCGTTCAAGTTTAGAAAACTTCAAGCATGGGGCACAGAGAAGCGTAATCAGCTTTATGTGGCAATGGGTGTTCTATATTCAGCAAGAACCAAGGATTTCACAATATTGCGTCGAAAGTGCTGCGAAAATGTGGACATCTTGGTTTTTCAAGCCCACAAGAGAAGTAAATACAAAATTTGCGAAGCATACAATTTTATTTCGAAAAAGTCATTAATAACACCGAACATCTAGTTATTAAAAATAGTTTTTTCTTTCGAAACCTTAAAACTTGATTTAAAACAGACAGGAAGATTATTGAATTAGACTTAAGATTAGTTTTAGTAATTAAAAGCGATACATTTACTGGTATAACGATTTTGATAAAGATTATTTAATATACAACCGAAAAAATAATTACATTTTTATATGAAATTTAAAGAAATTGCATGAAGCAAGTTTTGCGTAAAGCATTTTGAGATATAAAGCACTGACGCGCTGTTTTTTACGAGACGATCTTTTAATTCATCTGTTTTGCGCCTATTTCTCAAATTTCAGAAAAAATCATTGGAAGAAATTTTGCGAGAATAGGAAGCAAAAGAAAGAAAATGAAGGCCAGTAAGAGGAAGTAGGAGAAAATCTTGGAAATGATAAAACGTAGAATGGTGATCTCAACTTAAATGGATAAAAGAATCACCATTTTTAAAGTTATAATTTGGAGTAAGCTGTTTAAAATGGGGAAGAACAGTAAATTACAGCGAGTATCAATTTAAAAAGAAATGACATAAATATATCCGAATTGGAAAGCGAGAACGTAGACGTAGTGGTTTCGAAAACGTTCAGTCAAAATAAGCATTAGGAAAAATGTTGTTAAAACAATAGTGATTTTGGTACAGTTTTAGTTTCGGAAAATATTTCAAATAGCACAAGCGATTTGTAAGAATTACTTTAAAAAAAAACAACAACAAATATTACTAAGAAAACCAACAAGCGGCTAGGTAGCTGTATTTCTTGCGATTTTGGTCTATGTCTCTAATAATTTTGCTTCTTCGTGGTATTTGAAATGACACAGTGCATTAAAATCGTGACCATTACAGAGAACGCCTTTGAGGCCACACTTTGGCACGCTTATGGCACTTAAACTTAATTTTCAACGAATACAAGCATACAATAGCAATAACACCAGGACATTCAGTAGCACTGAGATATTCAGAAGACGCATACAAGCTCTGATTTTTGAAAAGAAAACAATTTCCCATTCTACTAACGGGTGCTGTTTTTTTTCTTTTAGCATCCTTCCATGAGAGGCACAGATTGTTGCTTCACAATAGGCCTCTTTCAGCGAGTAGAAAACGGTCGCAAGCCGAGAAGCGTAACTGTCAAAGGTTTCAGCAAAAAAGCCGCCCTTAAATTATACTAACTGTGATTTGACTACAAGCTATACATTTGAATATCATACCGCTGCGAGATCTAACAAAAAACATTAGCAAAAACAACAGCAAACATTCCAAACTAGAAGAAAAAGTGGGCCTAACTAAAGTCTAAAATATTTCATGCTTAACGAAATTTTCATTTACAACTTAGTCTTAGCTCGTTTTTTTTTAATTAATATCTTTTTTTCAGCTTCAACCCGGCCCGTTTTCCCAAAATGTCGGTTCGGCCGAATTTTTGAATGTATGATATATCTTTTTATATTGAGGAAAGGAAAGAATAGCAGGAGAAAAAAGAGGATCAGAGAAATGTCGTAAACTAATGCGCACAATCCGTAAACATCTCTCAAATAGCATTGCTTTCGTTATTTGGCTTTTCAAATTTAATATTTATATATTTACATGTCGTGAATACAACTTGGCTTTCGAATAATCTTGGGTAAAACGAGAATCGAGCGGCCTTCACGTTTTCTCGCAATCTTATTTTTTGTTCGCTTTAATCATAAATATCTCAAAATGTTCGAAAAAGGAACATACGACTGGCGTTGCAACGCGGTAGGATGATCGATTTGCTAAATTTCCCCTAGTATTAGTGCCCCAATCGGATATGCTTCTCTAACATTCGTTGGGTTTCTAAAGTTGAATTGCATTTAATAATTTGAATTCTCAGAGGACGTCGAGAATGTTGAATTTCAATTTCTGCAATGTGGAATTTTTTTCTTTTTGGTTTGCAAAACTACCATATCGGCTTTTTCGAAAGAACATGAAGTGTTTGATATACAGCTCCGTATTCTTATTTTGTATTGATCGTAATAATTCAAATAATGTTTCCAGAATTTCCAGTTGTTTGCAAAATGTCAGGGGACGAAGACTACAGTTCCGATGATGAGAGAACGAAGAACTTGAGTAAAAAAGATCTACAAGATCTAAAAAGAAAACAGCAAAAAAGCAAAAAGAAAAAAGAATCAAAAAAAAGAACCAAGGCGTCGAAAAAAGAAGGTGCTGAAGCTCCAAAATCTATAGAAGTTCAAAAGAAGGAGGTATTTAATATAAGAAGACATTTTATTTTAAAAAATTGATATAATTCAGGAAAAGGAAGATGTTCTCGATGTGGAAATCGAATATGTTGGAGAAAGTATCGAAATCGGATCAGACAATCCAAACGCGCAATACTTTTCTGCAATTTTTGATGCGTTCAAGGTAGTCATTGTAAAATAACAATACATTTTGAAATTTCCCGTTATAATAGATTCTGATTCTTTGTGCTAGTTTCCCGCTATTCAAAAATGCAAATTTCTATTCAGATCTCGACGGATGTCGATGATGGTAATTCTTACGGCCACCACGTATCGAAAGGTGAAAAGAAGGATGATTTGGGAAAAGTCGGGCAGGCAGAACGGATTCTTCAAGAGGAAATGGAGGAAAGAGCTAAGGAAAACACGGATGAAAAACTGTCGCGCAGGAAATTGAGAATATCCCTGCAACCGAGCATCGCAAAATTAAAAGAGACCACGATTCGAGCAGATGTTGTTGAATGGGCAGATGTCACCTCCAGAGATCCCTACCTTCTTGTTGCTTTAAAATCGTATAGAAATACAGTTCCCGTTCCTCGCCATTGGAATGCAAAGCGAAAATATCTTGCTGGAAAGAGAGGGTTCGAACGTCCACCTTTTGAGTTGCCAGATTTTATCAAACGCACAGGAATTCAAGATATGAGGGAAGCTTTATTGGAGAAGGAAGAAAGCCAGAGTTTGAAATCAAAAATGAGAGAAAGAGCTCGACCAAAGCTAGGGAAAATCGACATCGATTATCAGAAACTGCACGATGCCTTCTTTAAATGGCAGGCTAAACCGAATATGACAAAAATGGGAGAATTGTACTATGAGGGAAAAGAAATGGAGGCAATGATGAGAGATAAAAAGCCGGGAGAAATGTCTGACGAGTTGAGAATCGCCCTCGGAATGCCTATTGGATCGAATGCATTCAAATTTCCACCACCCTGGTTGATTGCCATGCAGCGTTATGGTCCACCTCCGAGCTTCCCACATATTAAGATTCCTGGATTGAATGCACCGATTCCAGGTCAAATTTCTGTTCTCAAAAAATATATTTTTGAAATAATTAATACAGGATTACTTTATTAATTTAGTTGCAACTTATGTGGGAATACATTTTTTTTCAGAAGGATGCGCGTTCGGTTACCACGCAGGAGGATGGGGAAAACCCCCAGTCGACGAATATGGTCATCCATTGTACGGTGATGTTTTTGGTTTAGCCGCTCCAGCTTTTGAACCTGAAGATGAGTCGCAAATCGAACGAAGATATTGGGGAGAGATTGGATCAGATGAGAGCAGTGACGAAGAAGAATCAGAAGAGGAGGAAGATATTGATGAAGATCATGAAAACATAGCAGCGGGTTTCCAAACACCGGCACCGCCTGAAGGACTGATCACTCCATCTGGAATGACCACCGGAATAACAGGAATTGAGACTCCAGATACCATAGAATTGAGAAAAGGAAAGGAGAGCTCTGTTCTTGGTACCGACACGCCAGCAGCGGCTTACCATATCATTCCTGAAAAGAAGAACGAGAGGATTGGTGGACAAATGATGGCATCCACACATACTTACGATTTATCAAAAAAACGTGCTGTCAAAGATGACGGTTTTCAAATTTCTCTGGATCCAGAACAGATCGATATGGATGAGAAAGGCTTGGCTGCTCGTTATGAAGAGCAGTTGAGAAAACAGAAGCATCGTGATGATGACGATGATGATAGAGAGGATTTGGCTGATATGGTTGCGGAACACGCAGCTAAACAAAATGTAAGTTGGAATAAATTAGTAAAGAAACATTATTAAGAGAAAACCAATTGGATTTTATGATGAATCTCTGGCAAATGTGTTTTGAAAATATATCTGTATAAAGTATCTGATATGTTTGAAATATCTGAAGTATCAAAATACAAAATTTGAGCCCTCCTGAATCTCCTAAAAACAGAAACAATTCAATCGAGGGCATGTGTTTTAAATGGAAACATTTCAAATTGCCGAAAGCAATGCATTTTACTTTAAAAAGTTCATATATTTTTTTTGAAGAATAAAACAATTGATACATTTTTCTCGGTTTATCGTAGAACTGCAGCGCTAAACATCTGTACTAGTACAAAGACCGAGGAAAAATAAAACTGAAAAAGCTAGTATGGAAATTTTTGTCACGCGCCGAATATGTGCAGCCGATTTTGGACAATTTTCATTTTTCAGAGAAAACGCAAAGTTCAAGACGACAGAAAGAGCAAAACTTCTTCATCCTCTTCGTCTGGATCTATTGGAAAAAAGCACAAAGACTTCAAATTCTAAAAGATCTTTTCAAAATATTTTTAACTTATCTTTATTCGTTCTCTCCTATTCAATTTATATTGTTTTCCTGTTGCAACCGCAAAAAGTTTATTACCGATTTATTAACGTATATAAAATACTTTTCTGTGAAAATATACGAGGAGATATAAAATGTAAACAGTAATATCATTGGCCAATTTCATATTCTTCCAAACAGCTTTACCATTCTTGCTTTTCTCCACAATTTTTCGCTCTTCTTTTTTGACATTCCATTGATTTTATTTGTCGGCTTTCGGCGAATTTGTCCCGCGTAAAAGGGGGATTCAGCTGTTTTCGGTAAATCTCGAATAACCGCAAGATCCTCGAAGAGATTCTGGTTTTTCGGGCGGAATAGAAGGAAATCGGGGGTACCTTTAAAAAAGAAGGATGTGTCAATAAAGAGGTTTTAGGTGTTATAGTAGGTGGTGCAATGGAAGTAGTAGCTGGCTTTATGACGTTTCCAGTGCCCTGCAGAAGACTGAAGAGGTAGTCTGAAAAACAACGAAACCCGTTCAGGAACCCTAAAACATTACTCGAAGCACAGTTTGTTGAAGACACTTAAATTATGAAGGGCAATTGCTAATGATATGTCAACTTTTTTCGAAAGATAGTTCTCGCTTTTCGGCTATAAACACTTTAAAAGAATACACTGCCTGAGACGGCTTTACTTTATAGGACGCAGAGCGTATTGAGAGTATCTACATATAATCTCAGTTCAGAACTCATATGATTCAGCAATTTCTACATGTGAAACGGAGGAGGCAATCAGAAGGAGCTAACATAAAACGCCCGAGCAGTGGCCCCAAACGAAATGTATAATAACAGCGTTCGTTGATCAAAAAAACTTTTGATCGCCATGCCAGCGGTAGAAATCGTTGAGATTAGAAATTTGAAAAGCGCTTGAGATATGCTTTATTTGTAAATTATTTTCACGGTGCCTGAGCACTTTCGAAACCAAGATTTCTCCGTAGGTTTACACCAAGTAACTGGAGCATTGTTCGGAGAAAAGCTGTTATTTAACCGTTTTCACGTACTCGTTATCAGTAGAAACGATCAATTCCTCCGGAATTTTATATAATCTTATATAATGGCCGGACACTAGCTCATGCTTAAACTATTGTCTGAACTATTTGGAATGAGTAATAATTCTATTTGAGCGTGCACTGCAAAGTGAACTTTAAATATTATGAATTGAAAAGAACCACAAAACTGAATTATTCGTTTTAATCTCTGATATTTTTGTTCATATCTTGATGGTAGATAATAATTTTGATAATTTTTAGCTAATTAAATTTTTTTAACTGACCTGCCAGTTTTTTAATTAAATGGTCAGGAATCGTTCCACTCATTACGGACACAGGCGGTTCTTTTGGTTTCGACTTCATAGTGATTGTGAAATTGACATCACGGTACATTTCTAAAATCTGGTCATCTGTCAAAATGACTTCTTGGACAGTGTTCTGAAAATTAAGGTAATTTCTAATGAATTATGAAGAAAATGACGTTGCCTTGTTTTCTATTGTCTTAACCACATCTGCTATCACCGCGTTGCTGAGCTCGTACTTGTCTTCTGCGGCTTCTGATGCTAAAAGCAGTAACATTAGCGCCAGTAGCACTGGGATGTTCAGAAGGCGTTGCCAGACCACGATGGAGATGGGGTTCATTTCTACTGGGGGAAAGTGAGCGACCGGACAGGAAAACCGAGGACGTCGTTTAAAAAGAGAAAAAAGACGTTAGCAAGCAAGGAGAAGAAGGACGAATGCAAATTTGGGGAGGTGATTCTGTTGTGTATGGTCTAGAAACGTGAGAATATTCAAGAAAACCTTTTGTCTGGGGTTAGGCAAAGGTTGAGTTTAGTTAGGCATAGAGGTTCGGCATATCACAAGGTGGCAATTAAAAAGAAAGGGGTGTTCACGTTTGAATGATTGAGTGCTATTTGGAGTTTTGAAGGATCATACGAAAATTTTTCATTATGGGCATTCGGAAACGTATTGAGAATTGATCATGGGTCTAAGACAGCTTGTTTAGAATTATCCCTGAACTATATGAAAGGACGCGACGACGATTATACTCATATGCCAGGAATTCAAAAAAGGAATTCAAAAATGAAGACCTCCAAATAAACATAAACAAAACCAAAATGTTGAGAAACACGTACGCCACCAAACACCCCTTAATCATTAGAAATAACACTACCATCACCAAAAAAAATACGTGGAGGAGTGTGTCTACATTAGCAAGCTACTCAATTCAAGAAATGAATTGGAACCAGTGCTCCAAGAAGAAGGAGGACAGCTTGGTCAGCGCTCAACAGCATAAGCAACTAAACCGACGCTCTCACCTGCCCAAGAATTTGAGCTCAACTCTTGGTCCCTTACACATAGAGTCTCGCTGGTAGAATCCGAGTCACGCACGTATCACGAGAAAGAACATGAATGGGCTTGACTCTCACGGTACAACGTCAACGAGACTTGCATCGCGAAGACATCCGAAAAATTTCCCAAACCACGGACCCACGGTATATCAAAAGCTACATTCAAAACAAAAAATTTGGATGAGCCGGACGCTTAATGCGAATAGCCGACGGCGATGGATGAAACTGATACAACAATGAATTTTTCGAGACAAAAACGGCTTGCTGGACGAATCCCTATGGAATGATCCGATTCACTGCAAAAGAATGCCTGAATATATCGAAGAAAACAACTGATTAGCTTATGGAACCCCATCGACCAAGATCGCAAATTATGGCTAGTTGTTCGCCACTCCCACATAAGCAAATAACGGGCCGACTAAGTAAATAAGGGAGTAAATAGGATATTCCTAATTGAAGCTTTAACTTTTGGGTATAATTTATTATTTTATTGATACTACATTTGAAATCACTGCGTTATGTTCAATGGGCAGTAACTTATTAATGCTGTAAATAAAAATACAATTTTTACAGTTAATACATAAATTGAATCTCGATTTGTACAAACATCAATTTAAAAATTCGAATATCTCATCTAAAATGCCAATTTGTTATTTTCTTCTTCTGCTAATTTTCTGATTTCTCTCAAACTCTCCACGATATGCTTCATAAAGCGATTTGCATCCGTGTTCCCCATTGATTTCCAAGACGTCACGTGGAAACTCATTCGGTCGCCTGTTGCTCCAATGGTGTAGCAGACGCCATAGTTCGAGCCTTCTGGACACATGAATCCACCAGCTGGCCAAAAAAGTAACGGCTCCTTGTTCAAAGCTTTGGCGTACTCCACCATTTGATGCTGGGGCGTTTGACTGGTCGATAATGACCAGTTGCGCCCGAAAACGTTTTCAAGAAATGGAGTTTCAATCTCAAGATGGCGAGAAACAACGTAGAGAGCAAACAGGTGACGGTCCACTCCTCTGCAAAAATATAGTTGGAACCTGATTTATTAAGACTTGCAGTGCTTATTGAAGCTCACTTTCCAGCCATGGCGGTTCTGTAATATTCCTGATGATGCAAACAAGCTTTCCTCAGCTTTTCCAATTTTGTCTTCGACTCAACGTTTTTGTCCATCATAGTCTTGACAAAATCACATGACCAAAGACTGCATGATCTCACAGTTTCCGTTCTTCCTTCTTTGAAAAGTCTCATAACTGCTGGTTCATAGGTCTGCTCGAACTTTCCTTGATCTTTAAAGTACGCCATTTGAAGTGCCATCTGAATGTATGCATCCGGAGACACTCCAATATTTTTCATGAAGTCTTTTCCATATTCTGCAAAGATTGTGTTAGCATTCACGAAATCGTCAGCCACTCCTCTGGAAACAATGAATGCTTCATCAATGGCGTCTAACGTTTCTCTGTCCATATCCCAGCAAAGTCTTTCTGATCGTGGAACGTGTTCAATTGGCCCGATGCAATGACCATCAGGGCCATACGGATGCTCGAAATATTCGTGGTATTTGATGTACTCGCGAACTTGAACATAGATCATGGCGTCGCAAGGAGAATGCTCGGCATTAGAGGAAAACTGAAACGTTTCTAAATTTATTTAGAATTTCTAGATCTATAGATATTCTGCTCTCTCCAAACATGTATCGCTAGAAATAAAATTAATTGGAATGACCCTCAGGGAACAACGCCAATGAGACTTACACAGCAAAGACAGCCGAAAAATCTCCCAAGCCACGGACCCACTAAAATACACCAAAACAAAAAAATTAGGATGGGCCGCGCACATTATGCGAAGAACTGACGGAAGATGGACAAAACTGATACAAGAATGGATTCCTCGAAACCAAAAACGACCTGTTGGACGACTCCCCCCCCATGAGATGGATCAACTCACTACGAAAGAAGTCTCATTATATCGAGGAAATCGATTGACTACCTTATGGACAACCATCGTCCAAGATCGCAAGGCATAACTATCTGTGATCCGCGCCCACACAAGCGAATAGCGGATCGACTAATTGACTAAGTAAGTATAGATATTCTGTCCTTTCCAAACAATATAAATACCAATCCTTTTAACAAAAAATGAACGTCTCTGAGCGTAGCCACGAGATCGAAGAATTTGACTCATCGCATTCAGTGGGTCCGAAATGGCCAGAAAGCGCAGTAATTTGAGCAACTGGCGCATTGGCAGCGATTGCGCGGAGCTGGACATTGCTAGTGAGCCAAGTGCACAGCTTTTGGGCATGTTGCGTCTTTTCAGGCAACCACGGGTCGGCTTATAACTTTTTACTAAATGGAAATTATGGCTTGTAAATGTATATTGTTATATCAACAGAGCCAACGAATAAAATTAGCAGCATCTTTCGAGCCATAATTTCCATTTTGAGACGTAACTTGTGACATAGCCAATTTTAGTTTCTTTTTATAATACATTGTTTAGCTCTTGGTCTCGTCTGGACTCTGCAATGAAATATTGAAAATTTAAGTGATTAAAAAAGCAAGCGTAGCATTTTTTAAAGACTCGAATTTACTAGTTTTCAGAACATATCGATGTAGTAAGCAAAAAATATGCCAACTGTGGAAATAAAGTACATATTTTTAATCTTTTTGAAACAATCTAACATTTATATTGTAACGCGCACTTTTCAGCTTTTAAATTTTAGAACTTTTAATAAAGATTTTAGAAAGAAAGCAACTTACTCTTCCGTTCTTACTGAAAAAGTAGACACTTGGCTTGTCACACCACAACATATAACCATCTCCATGCAGCGCTCTGGCATATTCTCTTCCATATTTCGATGAATCATTTTCATCAAAAAACCTCTCTTCCTCATCCAAAAACACGATTTGCAATGCATTTTCAATAAAAGTCAATGATTCCTGATTGACTCCACCCTTTGAGAATTTCTCTCTTCGAATTCTTGCCCAGAGGTCTCTTGGACCAGCTGTCAACGCGGATAAATATTTTTCTCCTTGTTGTGGAACATGGTTCGTTGAATCCAAAATTTGTTGAAAGCTCTTCTCCAATTCAGATGCTCTAATCATTCGCTTCCCGTGGAAAATGTCAATCTTGTACCAACATCCTTCATGATACACAGCAATGTGCTTTGCATCCGGAAGTCTTATCATTTTATCACTAGTCTCGTGTGGGCTTCTCAATGTTCTATAGTATTCTGTGTACTGATGAGCACACAATGGGATGCCTCCTAAGCTCACATGCTTCATTTTCTCTGATTTGAAGATGTCATTGCAAAAGTGTTGGCTGTTAATGGTAACGTAGGCAGCTCTGGCGGCTTGTATCGAAGTGGTCTTCTGATAAATGACGTCTGCACATCCAACGTTTGTTCGGATTAATGAGTTACGGTAGCGCATGTAGACAACTTCTTTCCACCAGTCGGAAACCTGAATGTATAAGTTAAAATAAGACTTTGATGTAAAATTAAACTAACATAATTGTTAGATACCGCCCATTTCATCCAAAGCTTATTCTGAAGTCCAGGAGCCACAGTCTTCTTGAACACCTCTGCTTGTTCTGAGAGCTCGGAAAACTCATTCTCCGAAAGAATCGGCTTCATAGTCAACAAATACTTCTCGACAGTATCCTTAACTTTTGGTGGAAGAAGCCATGGGAGAATTCCTTGATATGAGAAAAATGAAGCTCTCTTAGCAATGAATCCAAGCGTAGTTATAAATATTTTTGTAGCCATACTTGGCTCCTTGCCAATTTCTTCGAACAGCCATCCATTATAATAGAGCATCAATGTCAACAATTTCTTGATTACGGTAATAGCAATGAGAGCGGTAATGGTGCCAATGAGCAAAGAAACTATGTTTTGGGCAAGGAGAGATTTTCTAAAATTTAATTTTTTTTAACCAAAAAAAGAAAAAAAGGATTTTATCCTGGCTGAATGCAGTTTGTATCTATTTACTGAGCATCCACGCATTTCGCAGCTCGGCATGACATGTATAAGTAATATATGAGGATCAGAGTTGGGCGGAATAGGATTTTGGGAACTCGGAATCCGGAATCCGGAATACGGAAAAAATATTTTTCACGGAATCCGGAATCCGGAAAACGGAATGAAAAAAACGGCGGAATCCGGAATGAGGAATGCGGAGTCCGGAATTTTAACCATTGATAAGGGAATATTTATAATAAATGTAATATTTATAATAAAATGTGATGTAAGTGCGCTCTGTTCGCAAAAATTTTTGCGGGAGTTCAAAAAAGTATACATTTCACAACAATTGAGAATAAAGAATTAAAACGGAATAAAAAAGTCATATCGCGGAATCCGAATCCGGAAACGGAAAAAATCACGAATCAACGGAAAACGGAAAAAATATTTTTTCACGGAATCCGGAATCCGGAAAACGGAATGAAAAAAACGGCGGAATCCGGAATTCCGCCCAACTCTGATGAGGATCTCATGCCTTGCGGGAATTAAAAAAAAAGGAGTATGGCGTTGTGTGACGCATACTAACGTGTGCCAACAAGGATAAACAAATTTAAAGCGAATCGCACCTATATTTCATGGATAATATTAATGGATCTCTTACCCCAACAACCGAAAAAGAGCAGATTCCACGAATGATGGAGCCATATTCATGAAATTCATATTGAGAGCATCCAAAACTGACCATAATGTCAAAAAGAAAAATACTTCTTTGGTGAGCAATGGAAACAAAAACCTTTCAAGCTGCTTTGCACGAATCCGAAAATCTTGTTGAAAAATTCTATCCAACGATATCGGACGTGTTGTCTTGCTCATTTTTAATTGTCTGAATAGTATTCATTATGCTTCTGCTTTTGTCTTCCATCAAAATTTTGCATGCTGTCATGACACATGGAGTAATTGATAAGAAATTAAATGACAAAGATATAAATGAGAAGAATGGTAGAAAAAAATACATTTGGCTCGGGTCAAAAAAGGAATGCAATTGAATATAGTTGAGTTCAATGAAACTGAAATAGGATTACGATAAACGGCGGTACCTTCCGTTTCACGCAATTTAAATCTCAACGTGATCTAGAACCCTTCCACTAATTCGGAATAATGTAAATTCGGAGATGATATCCGTGTGGCAGAATATAAGCAATTAAACAATTAAGTACAGTACTAGGAATGAGTATTTTTGCAACTAGTCATACGGAAGTCAAAAAAATATGGACTGTGTGTCAAATTTCAAAAAAGACTAATTTGGTCTTTTGTATGAAAATGTCAGATATTAATTTGATTAAACTTCAAATTTTTTATGAATTATACTTAGGGCCGTTACATGAAAGATGTCTTCGAAATCCTGAGATTTCCCCCATTTTGATACGGTCGTGATAAGACGAACACAATGCGACGAATGAGGGATGAAACGTTTTCTTTTCCTTTCTACTAATGCAATTGGAGATGATGGTGGTACCGCCCCTCGAAGGTTGCGGGGCAAAGTCCACCGCCGAGTGGGCAACCGTAGTCTTCATTTGAGTAGAGATGGCGAGCAAGGATGAGTACTATAGAAAAAAGATCGGCTGCGGGTTTCGGAATGATGTTGAAAGCCGAAGAATGCCATGACCCCGTCATCTCAAATGCGCCCACAATTTGAAACAGCCTCGCAGATATTTTGTTTCATAATGTATTAAGAGTCCCGATTTTTGCACTCTTCTATCAATGTTATAAAGCAGAAAGTAGAAAAAAAGGCAGTTTGTCAAGAAATGTTTGAAACTTGTAAGTTTTCAGTAAAAAAAAACAAAATCTGTCCCCTACAATTCAAGAATCAAAATTTGAAGCTTGTTGGCGCGTTCTCCAAGCTATCGTATAAGCCATAAAATACCGCGGAAAGTTTTAAGGAATAAGGAAACAGATTATTGTTTTTATTTCTCATCGAAACATTTCCCATGTTGAAAATTAGATCAAAACGATTCATCCATTCGAAAGGAAATAATTAAAAAAAATTATGGAAATCTGATTCTTCTGTGATTTCCAACTTATTCGAAACGATCTGAAAACAACGCTACACCACCCATGGCTTCCAAACTTTTCACCTCAATCAGCAACAATTCCACTAAGGCTTCCATTTGGGCAAAATTTCGGCCGTCTCGTCTTCTTCTTCGTCTTTGATTCGTCTGAAGCAGTGTGTTGACAACTTTTTTATTGCGTAAAGCGAATGCAAGACGAACTAAAAGACAAACGAAGACGACTCGGCTTTTGGTCTTCGTCTTTCGTGGAAGCCATAAATTCCACATAATGACACTCAGCTGATATGATTTTAGCTTTCCTATCTCTTTCAGTTGTTTTAAAACTTAAGTCGAAAGGTCGCTGTCACTTCGCCCCCCTCGTGCTGTTTATCGAAACGATAACAGTTTCGTTGATTAATGTTATGGTCTTTTTTGTATTATATGTTCTAATGTCGAAACCTCCGATTCCCTTTTTTTTGACAAATAAAAAATTGTGATGATCTATGAAGAAGGAAGCGGTTAGTTGAACAATCCATATTAGCGTGGTGGACAAAGAGGAGAACGATGGACAACGCGTGGTGACTCCGCCCACAGAGTCCGAAGGGCGATTTGCAATCACGGTTGAAAGGCAAACAACAAAAAAATACGTTGGTGGATAATATGTGGGTGCATATGTTCACGCATCCAAATAGTTCGTGCTAGCACAAAACAAAGTAGGTTTCTGAATACCACTGTATTGACGAAAAAAATTTATTAAAAAAACATAAAACAAGTTAGATAAGGTCACTTTCATAAGTAGAATGGGGCTTATCGTGATGTATTATACTATAAATTATACAGTTTTTGAAAAATTTTGAAGCTTGTGCCGTTCTGCTTTGCCGCGTGTTTTATTGAAAATCTATAATAAAGTTAGCAGCGGTATGAAAATTGTTTCTGTGCTAAAAACCTGGGTAAAAATTATTTTCAGACTTAATTCGCGCAAGAGCTCCCTTCAAAACCGTATTCATCGGGGTAGAAAAACGAAATACTTGTCACTTACAGAAAAGAGGCACTTTAATAGGTTGTTCGAATTTATTTTTCGATCTCACCAATCATTCTCTAATTTTTTTCTTTTGATGTATATAGTATGACTGAACTATGTGCATCTCTCATTAAAATTTGAACTCTATTCGATTAATTTACATGACAGTCTTTTTTTCTTTAACAGCATTGCTCTCTAACACTCTTTATCTCTCCGATATCAAAATTGAAACTATTCGCTCTTCAACTTTGTCCGCGTCTTTTAAAACCTTGTGCTATATGAACGCGACCTTTACCCTTTGTGGGCGTGGCTTCCCTCCTCCTCTTGTCGACCGACAAACAAGCAGAGTAAAGGGCAACATACGTGTGTCGTTGCAGTGACTGTCATGACGGGTCGAAGTGTGACCTTTCGACTTTCGTTAAAAAACTGAACGAGATAGAAAGTTAAAATCATATCATGTTCAGAGTCATTATGTGGAATTGTTGATGATCGTAAATATCATACATTCTAAGAAAAGAGTATTTGTTTGATTGAGGTGAAAAGTTTGGAAGCCATGGGTGGTGTAGCGTTTTTTTCAGATCGTTTCGAATAAGTTGGAAATAACAAAGGAATCAGATTTTCATAATTTTTCTAATTATTTCCTTTCGAATGGATGAATCGTTTCAATCTAATTTTCAACGTGGCAAGTGTTTCGATGAGAAATAACAACAATAATTTGTTTCTAAATGTTTTTTTAAAATTTTGTCTGCCTGCAAGAAGCGCCTTGAGGCTTCGACTTTTTTGGAGTCGAACGAATTTGTTTCGATCTGAAAGAATAATAATTAATTTTTCGCACTCGATATGGCTTCATCTCCAACGCATTTTTGAAAACACTTTGGTCACTCGTTTAGACTTCTTCAGCCATCTTACGCATGTTTCTGTAAGGATTGCTTCTGATTCTTTCTCGAGCAACTTTGGCTCGCTCGACAATGATGGAATGATCTAAGGGTGCTGAATATATGTATCATAAATTGAATCTCGTTTTCTTTGAATACATTAAAATTCGAAAAAATTTCGAAAATTACGAAGACTTTTCACTCAACCTAATTCAACCTCGATTGAGGTCCTGTTTTCCTTTTTTTCTCTCATCCACTTCCAGCATGTCTACATCCCTTTTCGCCCAAACGGATTAGGCACAGATCATTAAAGATGACTCAAAGCTTTCTCGTATGCCAAATGCTCAGGCTCTTGAATCTATTATCATTGATAAACGAAGCAAGAAAACGATTGCCTTTAAAATTTAAAGCTTTCATATAAGGCTTCCACGAAATACGAAGACAAAAAGTCGTCTTCGTTCATCTTACGCAATAAAAAAATTGTCAACACACTGCGTCAGACGAATTCGAGACGTAGAAGACGACGAGACGAAGACGAAGACAGGACAGATCGCCCAAATGGAAGCCTTACTTTCATAACCGATCATTGGGAAAAGTGTAGTCAAAGGGATGTAGGCAAAGAGTAGAAAATTCTATGAGCCACGTTTATCACAGAGTATTTGCCTTAATTGAGCTTGCTTTTGATGCTGTGTAAATATCAATTTAATTTTTTGCAAATATAAATTATATTTAATAATGTGACGTTAATTTCAAAACATTTGACAAAAATATTGATTTTAATTTTGTAAAGTTAAAATCTGAGTTTTTAGTTTATCGCTGATTTCTTTTCGAATAGCATTGGTCTCATTCTTTTCCTTTTTGTCCAATATTTCACGAGCACGAGCTGTTGTTCTTGGACGTTCTAAGGAGTTTCGCTGAATGTCCTGAAACACCGGCATTTCTATATTAAGTAAATATTCGGATAAAATTAATTTTACGTTCATCTGCTTAATTCTCTCTTCGTTTTTCATTTGAAGAAGTTTATCACGTTGTTCACGAAGATATTTCCCTCGAAGACGGACATCAGAACTGTTCAAACGGCTAGGATCCACCAAACGAGCCTGAAATAAGCATTGATTTTTTTCATTTTGCGCTGAACTAACATTGACGTCGTTCAAATTTTTTCTCCGTGGCCCATGGCTCATTCTTGGAGATTCAGGCTGGCCCAAAACAACCTCTCCGTCATATTTGTTACTTCTGAGTGGTTCCATATGCTTCGGTGGTTTTTTATCTCCATCTTTATGAGAAACTGAAGTTTTTCTTTCTCTTGGAACACTGTCATTTCGCTTTGGGGCGTTCTTATCTACAGACGACCGCCGAGTTGACGGACGGTCAATGGCGTTCTTTGACGTGGGGGTCTTAGCTCGAGGTTCATGGGATGTTGCCGTTTTCGGGAATGACGCGCGTGATAATGCTGTGACATTCTCAGCTCTAGTTGACTTGCGGGATGAATGACGACTTTTTGGTGCAGATTTTTCATCCTTATCTTCTGTTCCATGTTTGGGGCCGAGAATACCTTCCAACCCAGCGTTGGAGTACTTCCTCTCATTCGGTTCTTTATCTCTAGCTGGTTTTTTAACATTCTCCTCTACGATTTCCATGTCGGGGACAGATTCTGTAGTCATCTGAGGGCACTCTGAAGTTTCCGTATGCTTGCATTCATTTGATTCTGTTTCGGTGGCAGTGGTTGAAGAAACGACCATTTTACTCATATTTTTCTGAGAGGTTACTGGGCGGTTGTCTTTTGTTTGTTCTGCAGTTATAGTTTCCAGCGTTGTTCCTGTAAGAGTTTTCGAAATTCCTGTTCCTGGACGCAGCTCATATCCGCCAGTTTCAGAAAATTCACTTGCAATGGTATTCTTAGCTGTCGAACCAGACTTTGATCGTTTTCCTACTGTCGGCCCTACTCTCTTTGCTGATTTTGGGCGACTTTGCCGATCCTTTTCTGCATTCTCTGTTTGAATCATTTCGTCTCCTCCGGAAGACGACGTCATAGTTCTAGGTGAAATCGCAGATGATGAACCCATTCCTGCATAGAACACTCCATCAGACGGTGTCATTGATGACGTAGCTTTCTTCTGCTGGTCCATAAGTTCGAATGTGACATCGTCAGTACTAGTTGCAGTATCAATTGAAAACGTAGCTGCCATGAGAGCAGCGACAGATCTCATTGGAGCATTAGAGCCGTCGGTTTGAGTTGAGCTGCTATTGTTCTCATGTGGCTGAAAGCTGATAGTGTTTCACTGTATTAATTATAAAAGGGTATACCATTCCTTCACTCAAAGCTTTTTGGAGCAACATCTCTTCTCTCCTAATCTCGTGCTCCAACGCTTCTCGTTGAAATCTGCTATTTCTCGCTACTTCTCCCAGTTCTTCACTTCCTGTTTGCATGGCATCATATTCGTCCTTACTGTGGCGGAGAACCGATATAAGCACATATCTTTCCGTTTCTTCTGGCGTGAGCTTTTTCATGTTGCGAAGTGTTTCTCCATCTTCTAACTGCAGGACTGATGGGATCAGTCCGCACATGAACTCAATCAATTGTAGAGCTTGTAGCTGGAGTTCTATGTTCTTTCTCATCATCATCGGAACAAAAACGTTGAAATTTTGTGCTGCAAGTAGAGGTTCAAGTGCTACCTGAAAATAAAATATTTGTTGTGCTCGCTATTAAAACTTATAATGTCAAAACTTTAACCGTATTTTCTTTCAAACCTCAAAACTTACCTATTTCAGACCATCTCTACATAAATTTTATTTGGTTCCGATTCATTGGATGTTTTAATAAATGCTCTGAATAGGGGACGCCTACAGGTATATCCTCTAACGTTTCCAAAAATGAGTGCGTACAGTAGTAATATCCTTCCTCAATGGAGAAATCAAGTGGCAATAAAAAGCAATACGTTAGTACTAGAGAACATTCTAGAGAGCTACTATTACAAGAATAGCCTTCTGGAAATAGACAATTTCCAGGCACTAATGGAGCATATTAACAATTTTATCGAAATTTATAATAAATTGATTCTCATGACAAGCATTTGGAGCCGATGAACTCAAAGACTGCAGGGAAAGACTGGAATGGGTGAGAAGAGGCTGTGCTGGTGGAATTGTCAGTTCAGCTTACTGTCCTCTGTTATGCATTGGTTTCGAATTGAATATTTAAGAGGAATAGGATTTGTTGAACACGACGTCGGATTTATGGCACTGTATGGACTCTTAGTTATACGACAACTCCGAAATTGATCCGATATCAGGTGGAGATGATCAGATGACATTTTGGCAAATGATACACACAATGACTAATAAGTTAGATTAGTATGGAACGTTATTTACAAAAATTCCTGCGCCGAATCAGAAAGAAATAGAAGAAAAGATTACGGAGAGGAAAAAACAACAGATAGTGGAAAAACAAAGAAGGGAAAATCTCACCATGTGAGACACCACTGCCGTAGTGTCGTATTTACCTTATATTTTTGCTGAATATTATTCTGGTTGAAAAGACGAATAGCCTCGATCAGTTCAGTAGAAGTAGTGCCAACATCTTCGCAGAAACATTCTATCTGAAAAGATTATCACTGTTTTCATTTTTCAAATTTTATGTTTGAAATTACCAATGTATCAATTAGTTGAGAGTATTCTTTATGGATCTCAATGTAGATTTCCGTTTCCATTTGTTGTCGGTCAAACACTGCAAAATTTTCTTTTTTTACCAAGAAAATTTTCTGAAAAACTTGCCGACAGATTGAGATTCAATGAATGACGCGATAGGAATTGACCATATCGAAGATGTGATGAACTCTAAGAATTTGTTTAGCAGCTTCTTTTTCTCTCTAGCTGCCTCTTCGTTTGACAAGGATAACGATGCCTCTGCTGAATTAGGTGTTCTGTTCTTCTTGGAAAAGCGACGAAGCATTATCTGAAATTGCGCGGATAGTTCCAATGAAAGAAGGCTGTCCGTAGCAAACTGAAAATGTTTGGATACATTGAGACGTAGTTGTGAAATGAATGGCAGACAGTTACGACTTTTAGGAGAAGTTTGTTCCGCTATATAGATAAGATAAATAGCATTATGTAGAATAAGTGCCTCAAAAATTCGTTGACAATTTAATTTTAAAATTTTCAGCAAGCTTGCTGGTAAGTGTGCTCTGAAGGTTTATTTAATTTTTTGATGCAATTTTTAGTGATTTCTTCTTATTCTTCTAGATGTTATTATTTTTCATCAAGTAGCAAAAATGAAGAAAATTGTTTGGTATTCTTCAATAATCAGAAAATAATGAAATAAAAAATTTAACAAGTTTTCCACGAATTCTTGTATTACATAGGTTGAGCGAAAAGGTTTCGTAATTTTTTGAACTTTTTTCGTAAATATATTCAAAATGAACAAGATTCAATGCGTGATAGATTCATCATTAGTACTTATGACTTTTTGCCATTGCGGTGGAAGTTGAAAGATTCCATTCGGGAAAAACTTTGGAGACTGGGAGGCGATAAAGTCGTCCAACCACTTCTCGGCATTCTTTCTGGAACTTCTACCCGCCAAGGTGTTTCTGCAGGGAACAAAAATATGATAATCAGTTAGGGCCAAGTCTGGTGAATACGGTGGGTGACACAAGACCAGAACTAGCGTCTGGGGCTTCTGGTTGGTCTGCAAAGCGTTGTGAGGTCTTGCGTTGTCATGTAGTAGCATCAGCAAGTTGTAAGTTTTTGGGCGATGTAATCCATGAGTCTGGACTACTTTTTTCATTTAAGTCCAGTATTGGTCCGCATTGATAATGGCGCCATCTGGAAGAAGCTCTTGAAAGATGACGCCTTTACTGTTAAACCAGATCGGGAGCATTACGTTTTTCTCGTGAAGTTCTCCTTTGAAGTCCCTTTTGCGGTTACCTCGGCCGGTACCCATTGTTTTTTTTAGTATAATTGACATGAAACACCCATTTTCCGTCAGCAGTGATAATATTCATAATCCAATCGGCTGTTTGTTTCATAGTGAGCAGAGAAAGCGCCAGGTCACAACGCAATTGTTTTTGTGAATCCGTCGAAAGGTGAGGAACGAGTTGACCAAACTTTGGCACTCTTCCATATTCATGAAGATGACCAATTATATTTCTTTAAGGAGGCCTGAGAGTCGCCGCAAGTTCGCTTCCAGCGCTCTCGAGATATCCGCGTCAATATCCATAAGTCGACGACAGGATGTCATAGATCGTAGTTCTCCCCGGCAAACTTTTTGAACCAAAACTTGATTGTAGTGTAAGAGACAGAGTTCTCGCCTAACACGGCATTCGCTGTATTTGCGACCTTGGAGAAACTCGTACAGAAATACACCTTTTAGAACATGGAGATCAGCAAGCAAATTTTCGCTAATAATGCACACAACTGTATGCTTGACAGCAGAGTAGGGCGGAATTGGATTTTGGGAACTCGGAATCCGGAAAACGGAAAAAAAATTTTTCACGGAATCTGGAATTCGGAAGACGGAATGAAAAAAACGGCGGAATCCGAAATGCGGAATCCGGAATCCGGAATTCTGCCCTTCTCTGATAAAAAAGCCATAACGCGGAATCCGGAATGCGGAAAACGGAAAAAATATTTTTTCACGGAATCTGGAATCCGGAATCCGGAATTCCGCCCTTCTCTGCTTGACAGGTGTGTTAACCATGCATAGCAAGCACTAAATAAATTAAAAAACAGAATCAGAAAAAGTTAAATTAGCACAGAGCAATGACGAAACAAAAAAAATTACGAAAACTTTATACAACCTAATAATTTTAATTCAAGAAGCCATCGTATGAAAACTAAAAAATGTTTATATAAATACAAATACCATTTTTTGAAAGCTTATTATACGCTGCTTAGCAATATAGAAAATTGTGCTGTGAGTTAGCCTTGAAGGTTGTCACGGCGACACAATGTCTCTCCCTTCTTTTTTCTCAGCATGCTTTCCTTCACTCTAGGCTCTTTTTCCAATATATTCACGTGCCCACAGCATTTTCCCGTTTTCTCTGATATTTTCATAGCTTTTTATGGCTAAAATTGTTGGAAGAAAAAACAAAGAGCGTGAGGGCTTATTCACATGAAAGCTGAAAACGCAAAAGAGATTTATTGGGCTATTGAAGATGAGGTTATATTTCTATCCAAAAATATATCTATATAGAAATGACGGAAGCTAGATATATTTTGTGTTATATAACGAAAACCCAAGTATATAACGATCAGAAATAAAGATCATTGCGGTGCTTTGGATAAGTGTAGTTGAGCTCGCCCGTGTCGCTGACTTCGAATGCTTCAACCTCATAGTCGACTAGAAAATAGAAGGGATGCTTTCGAGGATGAAATATTGCAGACGCGATTGCTGTAATTAATAAATATTTATATAAAATAATATTTCTTCATCATAATCTTCAACTAAATTCGAAAGATTTTTGATAAGTTTTTGAAATCTTTTTTCAAGCTTCAAGAAAAATAGCAATTTTTAAATTGTCTAGTTAAAAAAAACTTGACAATTTCTCAGAATTTATTGGAAGCTTTTAAGCTTCCAATAAATTAAAAATGGAAAAAATGGAAAAAATGGAAGAATTTAAAAATGGAAGAATAACGATTAATAAAAACACTTACTGTCAGTTTATTCATTTACAGGAAGGGTGAACGCATTATCAGTAATAATATTAGCAAACAATTAATTAAAATGATTGTTTGGACAAGCTATAGCCCGGTTGATCAAGTGGGAAGGATTAAGGTATCAAGTGGATATTATGTTGATTCATAAGTCCTGACGGCGGATTTTCAGCTTGAATAGTTTATTGTATAACTGATCGAAACGCTATCAGCTAAATTATATATACTGGCCATGTTTATCAATAACGGTCTGCCAACGGTTCACCAACTTGTGATTGACATCCTGCCAAAACGCCAGAGGCTGGGACTTAAAGAATGACTTCAACTCATTTTCGATATCCTTCCGAGGAGATGACTGAAAAGATGATAATCAGAGGGTGCTAAGTTCGGGCTACACGGTGGGTGTAGCAAAACAGTCCAGCCATATCCTGCGAGTTCAGATTTTGTCTTGGTTGCAACGTGCGGTCTCGCATTATCGTGTTGAAAATAAACCACTGCGTTTTTTCCTCAGGAAGAATTTCTCAATCCTCTACACCACGAAAAGACCACCAAACTGACAACATCACTTTTTTATCGTGAACTTCGTGTTTGGCAACGTCACCTGCATGCTCGCCTTGATCAACCCACTCGACACGTTATTTTCATAGTACCCACTTTTCATCTCCAGTAATGATTTGATCGAGCCATCCATGCGGTTTAGCGTGAGATCATTTAAGCAGGTATCAGCACGGGTGTTCAAGTTGTGTTGCGTCAAAACGTGGGGTACATATCGTCCGAGTTTTTGAACTTTTCAAAAGGCGCAAGGTCCCGATCAATAGTTGCTTGACTAACCCCAAGCGTCCTTGCTAGCTCGCGGGTTGTTTGAAAAGGGTCGCTCTCCACTTCGGAGCGTAACGTATCCGAATCCAACTCCATTGGTCTACCAGTACGGATATTCTCATCCAATAAAAAATTGCCATTTTCGAATCGATGGAACCAATGGTACTTTCAGAGGGTGCTTCCTTGTCATAAACTTTCGTCATTCGACGATTAATGCCGGGTATTTTCAGACAAAATAGAAACAGAAATAAAATGACAGGCACACTTCTCTCTGTTCCCCAGTTCGAGATTTACTCCTTTCCCCATTACTGTTTTCAATAAAGACAGAGAAAAGAGCGTGTCAGAAATTGTTCTTGAACCGATCTGTTTTTGACACCATACGGTTCATATAACACTCCAAAACATAATTCAGAAAAAAAAGTCATAAATTTGCATCTCAGGTCTAGGAACTTTGTTTGAAAATTTATGACAAAAAATAGGTGAAGTGCTCCCGAAATAAAACATCAAGCACAATCGACGTAATATCAGCTCGAATTTTACTTAATTCTGATAAATGGGTATCTAAAGAACCGTGAATAGCCAAAGCGTAGGATTTAATAATAAGACAGAAAATGTTTGAAGATAAAATATATTGTTAGTTTCCTTGCATATTCTGAGAAGTCAAGCCCGGAATTATATAAATTGGAAACAGAATTGCTAACGTATAGAAAAATCTTACCAGAAATAAAACAAGCAAAAATCAGCAAAAATATCCGAAATAGTACGAATCTAGCCATAGCTTTCTAATGCTAGTTTCCGGCCAGATTTCAAGCAGACTGATCAGAATGCCATCGTGTTGAAAAGTTGGCTTCTTTCGCCATCTCAGTTTTCGCTTCCGCTTGAACAATGAATGTATGTATAACGACAATGCATGTTGTACTTCCTCCTGTAGGAAATCGAAAACCGGATTTCATTTATGTTTAAGACGAATTTTAATAGTTTCAGCATTCATACCGAAGGCCAGGCGGCCCGATAGAAATCGAACACGCCCGACCCTTACTTACTTACTTACTTAGTTAGTCGATCTGTTAGTCGCTTGTGTGGACGCGGATCACAGCTGCCTTAGGATCTTGGCCGATGGTTGTCCATGAAGTAGTCAGTCGATTTCCTCCATATATTGAGACTACCTTACGTAGTGAGTCGGACCATCTCATTGGGGGTCGTCCGACTTTTTTGGTCTCGAAGATCCATTATTGTATCAATTTTGTCCATCTTCCGTCAGTTCTTCGCATAATGTGCCCGGCCCATCCTAATTTTTTTTGATGTAATTGAGTGGGTCCGTGACTTAGGAGATTTATCGGATGTCTTTGCGGTGTAAGTCTCGTTGGCGTTGTTCCGTGAGGGTCATTCCAATTAATCTTCTTTCTAGTGATACATGCGTCACACGAAGCCTTTCAGCGAGACTCTGTAAAGGTCCAGGTTTCAGATCCGTATGTGAGCGCGGGAAGAACGATGGTGTCGAAAAATTGAGGTCGAATTCGTGGACAGGTGAGAGTATTTTTGATGTTGTTGAACGCTGCCCAGGCTGCCCGTCTTCTTCTGTGGAGTTTATGTTCTAGCTCATTTCGTGAGTTGAGTAGCCTGCCAAGGTAGACATACTCATCTTCGATTGTTGTGATGGTTGTACTATTACTGATGATCACCGGATGTGTGGTGGCGTATGTGTTTCTCAACACTTTGGTTTTGTTAGTATTGATTTGGAGTCCTACTTTTTTGCACCTTTCTGTGAATTCTTGGATCATCCGGCTGGCAGTTCGTGGGTCGTTTGCGACAAGAAACATGTCGTCTGCGAATCTCAAATGAGTGAGATTTCTGCCGTTGATCCTCATTCCAGGCACGTGAGCGTAATCGTCGTCGTGTCCTTTCAGGTGGTTCCAAGACAATTGTCCGAGGACGAGTTCTAGACAAACTGAGAAGATGTTTGCTGATATACTGGCGTACACCTCTTGTGATGGGTACCTCAACTTGTCTGTGGAATGGTGTGAAGGTGGTAGTGCAGTTTGTATAGCACTCTTTGAGCAGGTTTATATAGACTGTTTCTACTCCTTGTGCTCGAAGGCTTTCACATATGGCTCCACACTGTCAGAAATTTTGATTTTTAATAATTTTATTATTAAAAAATTTATTATCGAATTTTAATAGTTTCAGGATTCATACCGAAGGCCATGCCGGCCCGATAGAAAATTTGCATCGAACACATGCAAAATTTCTATCGGATTATTCAGTATTCAGATCATTCCACGTCGTTTATACTAAATTTCTTGTTATAAATTAACGTAGAGAACAATTCAAACATGGAACAGCTGAAAAAGAGAAAAATACCATAAACGCATAGGCACACTTGCCTGGAATTATATTTTTCAAAGGCTTCGTTTCGAGTCAATAATATTAGGAAAATACAGGGTGGTCCAGAATTACCGGAAATCGCTTGAGTTAGCACAAAATCAAAAAGGATGTTCAGTTTGACATGAGATTCAACAAAATGTTATATTAGATGCAAAATAATAAATAAATATCAATTATTGTTACGACGGTTATTTACGGTTAATCCATCATCTAAATAAAGAAAATCTTAATTCTAAACGTTTTTCATCTGCCTAGAAAAGGCCTTAAGAATTTGGTGAAATTAAGGGGCGATGGAGATCATGAAAGGTAGGGTTGTCTACTTCAGAAACGGTGGCGTGGGTGAATTAGAGAATAAAAACACGAGAAAATTCAAAGATTCCTTAGCGATGTCTACGTGATGATATCAAAAATCGTATGAAAAATTAAAAGTGGCTGCGAAGTACACTCCTACGAGAAAAGGCTACATGGTCCTCCGGTGTTCTAGGCGAAAATGAGGAGGATCTTGGCTCATTTGCAATTTTTACAGGTCTCAGATTAATATTTTGTACTCCCCGTTTGAAACAAGTAGTGATATGCCTGTGGATGTACTCGTCTCCAACGTTTGCTGAATTTATTAAAAACTGGTTCGTCGTCATACTTTTTATTCGCTGCTCTCTTGAGTTCGATTTTGTTCCTTCACCAAGTTTAGGCCATGATCGACTTTGCCTCGCAGTACACCGTCCGACATTTTTTCGTCTCCTACGGTCGAAAACACAGATATTCCGGAATTTCCTCGAACGCGTATATCACAAAAAACAGAAAACAACTTTGCACCACAGACACTCTTATGGGGTTATTCATGAAAAGCGCAATTGCATTTTAATGCAAAAAATGCCACTTTAATGTTATTCACGATTGCATTTTAATGCAAAAAAATGCCTTTTTTTTAACATTAAAATGCTTTTTGTGCTTTTCATGAATAACCCCATTAGAATGGCAAAAAAAGGTGATGCGTGGCCGCTCGTTCTATGTCATTTCGAGACTCGCTAATCAGAAAAGTGGATGGGTGCAGGAGAAAATTTAAATTGATATATTTCATCGACGGATAACGTCATTTTAAAAACGTAATTCTTCGGAATGGTTTTGTTCATACTCTCTTCTCCATCCAGTACGTTCTTCATTTTCTAGGCGCTTTCTTGCCGCCGATGTCTCAATAGATATTCGTCAGCAATATATGATCCAAGAAACGAGTGCTTTGGCTTAGTCGGCAATTTATTGTACAGTAAAAGAAGTCGCCGGTACCCTTTAATACTACAATAAAAACAGCATTGTAAGATCATCATTAGATAGTGCATGACCGAAAGACAGCATAAGTCACAAGCACGCTTCAGATAAAACCGTTTGTTTCTTGTTGCTCATTGAAAACTCCCAATTATTGAAAACCTATCTTAAGATTGAATTTCGTTGTTTACAAATTTCTGCCGTGCTAGTAGTCTTTAATGTTATTTATTGTGTGTATTTTAGATTGCTAGTTTCACTAGCCAAATCTTTTGAAACAATTTGTGTTTTAATACTTCTTTTAAACATGATACTTCACTTGATAAATTCTGAAATTCATGAAAAGTACAAATATGGTTCACCGTTTTTGAAACAATGTTTTGGGCCCAGCCAATTGTTTCGCAAAGGAGCACACTTGTTTAGGTCGTGTGTACTGTTTTCTGAAATTTTATTTCTTTTTAATTTGAGGTATTTTTAATCGCGCATAGTTGTTTACTTACATTCAAAACATTTCTTTTATTTGCAGTTAAAAGCAAACTATTTAAACTTGCCGGAATTGCTCTCCGTTTTATCTTTGAAAAATTAATTCCACCATTTCAGCCATTTTAAAGTTTCAATAAAATGCCGAAACCTTGTGGTAAAGTCTTTATCGGAATAAATATATATATTCAGCTAAACAATGCGCAGTACGATGTTCCCAACTCCAATCACACCCGACTGTCTCGCACTGAGTTTTATTTGATGATGAGCGCTTGTGACTTCCGTTGGGAACTCTCGTTCCCTTCTTATTTTCACAATTTTCCGTTGTTTTTAGGATTTTCTTTTTGTCTTTCAAGTAAAATAAAGTGCTAATAAATTCAATAAAAAATATCAATGAAAGGTAGAATAGTTTCAAGAAATTCGGTAGCTTCTAAAACGAGTTTCTGTATAATTAATTTCCTTTGATTTAAACGGCTCAAAAGATGATCAGTGCTAATATAAATTGGTAATAGTTCCATTGACCAAATGGTTCAAGGCGGACACGCGTCAATCTTGAATTTGGATGTGTTACGTGAAGTATCGGAAAAAGCGCGTGATATAATAAACATCGATACCAATACATTTACGTAAGAAAATTGTCATTTCAACAGCTTCGCTTATTTGGTTCTCCATAAAATTAAGCAAACAAGTTAGTCTTCTGAAAAATAATGTTTGTTTTTGTTTTCGTCCCCTTCATCAGGTCGAATTGTTCTTATCGCAATTTTCTTGCCCACCTCTTTCTAAAAAACCTTTCCAAATTATTTTCAGTGTGCACAAAAAAAGATAGGGATTCCGATTTGGCCACCTCGTTTGGAATCAACTCGTTTTTGGAGATGAGCGGACGCTCTGGAAATGGCGGCCAACAAAGAATGAGGATTCGGCCGTTTATGGTGAGTTCAATACAATCAATGTTGGACTTCGTAAGGAGTGTTTTATATGAACCGAAATTTATTTTTAAAAAACATCCAAAACACCGCTTCATGTGGAATAGTTTGAAGAATAGTCGATTCTGAAGAAACGAATTGTTTTTATGACAAATGAAGAACCCTCGTTTTTATAAATGAAAATCATTCAAAATACAACATTGCTCGTTAAAATCAGGTTTCCTGTTTTCATTGCAAAAAAGTTGTGAAATTACGACCGGTCAATCCAGGCCGGCTGAAAATAAAAATCGTCAACCCCGCTTGTCTCCTATCGGTCTAGAATATTTGTGGTGAAAATAAACTTTAGGAAATGTAATAGATTTAACATAAATTGTACTAGCTTCCAATGTGGCTACTGTGTTGCAATGCATTAAATGATTTTTACACTTCTTACTGTTCTTAATTTCCTTTTAAAAATTAGTTTTTTTTTTCAGATTTAGGTTTAATGCGTAATCAAGTAATTCATTTTGCTTATAATAACGAGAGGTCAACGATATACGAATATCTTACCACTCCTAGAATCAGTGTTATCTTTATCATGTCTAATTGTTTCCTAAAAATGAATTGCTATTTTTCATTACATCTGTTTTTAGACAAGAAACGAGTTGGATTAGATTAAATTAATTGACTTTTAAAAAACTACATTTTCTGTAAGTGTAGCAATATTTATTATGTATTATTTCTCGAAACATCTATTAGGTTGAGCCAAAAGTCTTCGTAATTTTTGAATTTTTTTTCGAAACAAAATTTATTCAAAGAAAGCGAGATTCAATTTGTTATATTCACCATTAGTTTTTATGACTTCTTGCCAACGATGGAAGTTGAGCGATTCCATTCTCGTAGAACTCGGGAGACTGAGAAGGCGAAAAAGCCGTCTTCCAGACATCCTTTCTATCACGGAACTTCTGCCCGCCAAAGTGATACTTTAGGGAACGAAAAAGATGATAAAAAGTTAGAGCAAAATATGGTGAATACGATGGGTGACACAAGAACTAGCGTCTGGGGCTTCAGTTTTGTCTTCAAAGCGTTGTGAGGTCTTGCGTTGTCATGTAGTAGCATCAGCAAGTTGTAAGTTTTTGGGCGATATAGTCGATGAGCCTGCACTACGTTTTTCATTTGAGTGCGGTATAGGTCCGCGTTAACAATGGCGCCATCTGAGAGAAGCTCTCCATAAATTACGCCTTTACTGTCCCCCCTCCCCTCCCAAATCGGCAGCATCCCTTTTTTCTCGTGAAGTTATCTTCTGAGATCCGTTTTGGCGGCTTCTTCGGCCGGGGCCCATTGTCTTTATGTATGATTGACATGAAACACCCATTTTACGTTACCAGTGATAATATTTATATTGCAATCGATCGCTTGTTTTATGAGCAGAAAAAGTGCCTGTTCAAAACGCAATTGTTTTTGTGAATCCGTAACCTTCTTCTCAGCCAACTTTATTAACCAAAACCTAATGGTAGTCTAGGAGACAGAGTTCTCGCATAGCACGACACCAGCTACAACAAGCTTCGCTGTTTTTGCGACATAGAAATAATTCGTACTGAAAATCACCTCTGAGAGAATGGCTACCAGCAAGAAAGTTTCCGTTTATTTTAAACGCCACCTGTAAGTTTGTCAGGTACATAATAAGCACAAAAAAAGAACAAAATCAAAAAAAAGTTAAATGAACATGAGCAATGACGTTATCTCTACTAGATTTATTCTTTGTTTCAAAAATTAATGTATCAAGTTTTCCAGGCCACTATTGACGAACAATATGTGACACAAACATGGGATCTCTTGAAACGTGCTATTCAAGAAATTCAACGTAAAAACAATTCGGGCCTGAGTTTTGAGGAGTTGTATCGCAATGCTTACACAATGGTTCTCCACAAACACGGTGAACGTCTATACAATGGTCTAAAAGAAGTGATTCAAGAGCACATGGGAGTCGTCCGTGGTAGAATAGTCGATTCCATGAATTCTGGAAACTTTCTGGAAACAGTTGCCGAGTCATGGGCAGACCATACAGTGGCCATGGTTATGATTCGAGACATTTTGATGTACATGGACAGAATATACGTTCAACAAAATACTCATGTCTTACCCGTCTACAATCTCGGTTTGGATGCTTACAGATCTGAAATTTTAAGACAAAATGGGATTGGGGATCGTTTGCGAGATGCTCTTCTAGATCTTATAAAATTGGATCGCAAGAGCAATCAAATAAACTGGCACGGAATAAAAAATGCGTGTGATATGTTGATCTCCCTTGGAATCGATACCCGTAAAGTGTATGAAGAAGAGTTCGAAAGGCCGTTGTTGAAGGAAACTAGCGACTATTACCGGGATGTGTGTAAAAATTGGCTCTCTGAAGACAACGATGCCTGCTTTTATTTAGCACAAGTCGAAAACGCAATGCATGATGAAGCCAATCGTGCTTCGAGATATCTTGACAAAACAACTGAAGCCAAAATTTTACAAGTGATGGATGATGTTATGGTAGCAGAACACATAAACACCATAGTCTATATGACAAACGGTGGTGTTAAGTTCATGCTGGAACACAAGAGACTCGAAGACCTGACTCGCATTTTTCGCATATTTAAACGTATTGGAGAGTCGCCAGTAGTACCAAACGGAGGATTGAAAGTGTTATTGAAAGCAGTTAGCGAGTAAGATTTATGAAAGTTTATAAGAAATTCGAGGGAAAAGGAAAACTGGTTTCGCCGTTACTAATGCTTGATTTTTAAACCGAAAATAGTACTGTTTTGTACGTTTCTTTCATATAGTAACTCGGAGGTTTTTTGTGCTAGCAAAAAATTTCTCAGGCTACATTGCGAAAATGCTTTTCATTCCCTTACGAAAACATGAAAAAATTGTCGAATAAGAAGACAGGACAGAACAACTCGCGTACATAGTGTAACGTTTGGTCTTAGCTTAAAAATAACCAACTTTGATTTCTAAGCTTTTTATATTTAAAAATACTATGCATTTTATTAAAAAAAAAAACGAAATAAATATATTTAAATTTTGGGTACCTCACGGAAACCGGATCCAACATAGTGAAAAACGAAGATTTGCTCAAGAATCCAGTCAATTTCGTCACAGAACTTCTCCTGCTAAAGGACTACTTTTCAAGTCTATTGACCACCGCTTTCGCCGATGATCGCGACTTCAAAAATCGCTTCCAGCACGATTTCGAGACATTCCTAAACTCAAATCGCCAGTCTCCAGAATTTGTAGCTCTCTACATGGATGATATGCTTCGCAGTGGTCTTAAGTGTGTGTCCGATGACGAAATGGACAATAAACTGGACAATGTGATGATATTGTTCCGTTATTTGCAAGAGAAAGATGTCTTCGAAAAGTATTTCAAGCAATACTTGGCCAAACGTCTATTGCTCGATAAGTCTTGCTCCGATGATGTGGAGAAAGCGTTGTTGGCAAAACTGAAGACAGAATGTGGATGCCAGTTCACTCAAAAATTGGAGAACATGTTCAGAGATAAGGAACTTTGGCAAAACATCGCTACGAGCTTCAGAGATTGGAAGGAGACGCAGCCCCTAAAGATGAGTATTGATATATCGTTGAGAGTTTTAACTGCTGGTGTCTGGCCGACCGTTCAATGCAATCCGGTTGTGTTACCACAGGAGTTGGCTTCAGCTTATGAGGTAAAAAGAAACATGTATCTCCCAATTCAATTTATCACTTAATATTTTCTAGATGTTCACCCAGTACTACACAGAGAAGCACACTGGTCGTAAGCTAACTATCAACACTCTTCTCGGTAACGCTGATGTCAAGGCCACCTTTTATCCACCTCCAAAAGCCACTCAGTCCAACGAAGAAAACGACGCTGGACCGTCTTCGTCCACTGAAAATGAACTGTCCAAGGAGCGAAAACCAGAGTACAAAATTTTGCAAGTGAATACCCACCAAATGATTATTCTCCTTCAATTCAACCATCGTAATCGTATCTCGTGCCAACAGTTGATGGACGAACTCAAAATTCCGGAAAGGGAACTGAAGAGAAATCTTCAGTCTTTGGCTCTTGGAAAATCTTCGCAACGCATTTTGGTTAGAAAAAATAAAGGAAAAGATGCAATAGGTGAGATAAATTGAATACAGTTAAAATTGTGAACTGTTTTAACTCTCAGATATGAATGACGAATTCGCTGTAAACGATAATTTTCAATCTAAATTGACGCGTGTCAAAGTGCAAATGGTGACTGGAAAGGTAGAATCTGAGCCTGAGATAAAGGAAACGCGCCAAAAGGTAGAAGATGATAGAAAACTGGAAGTGGAAGCCGCCATTGTCCGGATTATGAAAGCAAGAAAGAAGTTGAATCACAATTATTTGGTTACCGAGGTGAGTTTTATATATAGTGACAATGAAGGATAATTATTAAAAAATTAAGGGTTAGTGAACGTAAATATTTATGTGTAAACTGGTCATTCGGCCTTTAATATGTTGCATGTAGAAATTGTAATTTTTCGTGCCGCCAGATGTGCGATTTTTATTCCTATTCGTCCTAGTGTAACATTGTACATCCCGTTTATGTACACTATGTTTTTGGGGAGCTATAATCATTACTTGGTGAGAGGCGTTGAATGATCACGATCTTAAACACCACACCGTTGTTTGCGGGCCGCCTCAACTTAAAAGCGCTTTTATCCACCACTCTGGAAGATAAATCGAGAGGCTCACGAGGTTAAGGGCAAAATGTACATTTCATGGGTGGAGCTAAATTTCTAAAGCGGGGGATAATCTTCTCAATATTCATTCAACCTATCAAAAATTATTTTTTAAGGTAACTCAACAGCTTCGTCACCGTTTCATGCCATCACCAATCATTATAAAGCAGCGCATCGAAACCCTGATTGAGAGGGAGTATTTGGCTCGTGATGAGCACGATCATCGCTCCTATCAATACATTGCTTAAATTTCGAGGCATGTATTTCATCGAATTTTATGTTTCTTTTCACCATTTCTATCATTTTCCTCCAATATGTTTGGTTGATTTGACCTAGTTATCCGTAAAAAGTTCTGCCCACTTCTGTTGATAGACTCTTCAAATCAACGACTTGATCATAAACACGTAATTTTGTGGTTTTATGATTTTATTTTTCTTCAACATTTTCAGTGAATTTTTGACAAGTTTTCGTGGAAATCGTTTCATTTTCCTTTGAAGTTTATATATGGGTCGTTATTCTGCAAATTCTGTCGTAACAATTATCCTATTCCCATTGTATTTCATATAACAATTACCATATAATTTCTATTTCGCTAATTTATTTATTCCTAATTTTTTATTTGAAATCGGAAGTCCTGTCCATTTCAAAATCTATAATTTTTGAAGGCAAGAACCTATAGTTCATACAACTTCTTCCTTGATGCCGAATTTAAAATTTCTTATGCATTCACACACACATATATATATATATATACATATAAAAGCTTCCCTTCAGATGAACAATTCTTTGAAAATTTATTAATAAATCAATGGACGGAGGTGCATCAGATGCTAATGGTACGTAGAAGAGTTAACCGGAACGCGTTGTTGTTAAAACTTCAGAATACGGCCCTAATTGTAAAAGCCGTATCCTTGCATTCCGAAATATCAGCTTCTGGCATTATTGCCGTTTGATACGCTGGATACGGGTTGTGCACATGAAAATGTTTACTGAAAAAATGAATTTTTAAAATTTTCAAGCCTAGAACATTTTATTAAAAAAGGACTGCCGCATCATTGGGTAATTTTTGGATATTTTATCAAATGCTGCAACCAATTTCAGGTTATTTTGATATCTTCACGTTTTACTTATTTGCGAAAACAAGTATTCCCGAATTTCTCCACCGAATAAATCACCGTGAGACTACGCAATGCCCCACAATTCATCAGAGCGTGCATGCGTCCTGTTTACCTGTTTGGTCCATGATTTAAACAATTTTTTTTCGCTTGGAATTTATGGAAATATTTTTATTTATTATTTTTGGCTACGTTTTATTTTAAAAAATACCTGCCTAATGCTCCGAGGTTATAGGGTATACATTTTCTATGGTAGCCGAGTTTAGGAAGCCGATCAATCCGTCATCCATACTTATATATTTATCTCCCCCATTTAAGCCTAATTTATTAAAATTTGGATTCACGGTTGGAACAATAGTTATTGCAAAATAAATCGATCGCTTAACGTTCACATTAAAATAATGATTTTCTAGCTTGGAAATTAATAATAGTATCATTTACTATCCTTCAAATTGTTCAATACAGTGCTTGTGGATTGAAATCACAGTGAAATTTTCGCGCGCGCCATTTTCGAAAATGATGGTGTGCCTGCTTCTCTTCTCTCTCTCTGACAAAAGACTCTACATACACAAAAGTATAGTGACGCAGAGAAACGTTGTGACTGGAGTCACTCAACCGCCGTGCGCGCGCGCTTTTCGTGGTGTTTCTTCTGTTTCCGATGAATAGAAACGCAGTTCTTAAATTTTTTGTATTGTATTCAATATTTCGTTGTTACCACTTTTGTATTTTCACTTAATGCCTCCAAAGCCTTTTCGTAATTATCTATGTATTAATAAGGATTTAAACATTTTTAAATTTGAATTTAACAAACTTATTTTTACACTTGAAATTAACGAACTATTTTTAAATTTAAAATTAAAAAAAACTATTTTTACATTTTAAATTAAAATAAAACTATTTTTACATTTTATTCTTCAGCCGTTTTTATTTTTATTCAATGATTCTTGAAATAAAAAACATTTAAAAATATATAGTTTTATGTTTTCGAAATCTCAGTTTTTGAAAATTTAATTAAAGTTGTTCCCTGGAATAGCTTCTGTTTTAAATGCCTTATATATTTTTTGTTCTTCACGGAATTTCCAAAACTCGTTTTTCTTTGTTTTTCAAAATTCCTGATTATTTTTACAGAATTACGTCAAAAACCCGATGTATTGAGCTGGGTCTCTCGGATTTTGATAAGTTTTCAATATAATTACTAGTTACTTATAATGTTAAAGGTAAAGAAATTATTTGCCCTTAAAATTTATAATTAATTTTTTAGTGCGACGATCCAGCAAGTCTTGCACTTGGGACAGAAGTTAGTGCCAAGTTCAAAGGCGCGTATTGTGAAGCCAAAATCAAAAAGGTGGAAAAAAGTCTAAAAATTAAGGTAAATCAGACATCCAAAAAATATATTATTGGAAAAGCATGAGGAAGAGGTAAAACATAAATAAAAAACAGAAATGTGAAAATAAACCATATTGCTCTTCTCCGTTAGTTATTTTGATGCAGTTATGTACTCTTTACATGTCAACTATAAGTTAAGAAGCGTAAAATTAAGAAATTTCAGGTCTCACTCAAAGAAGCGCCATTCGGACAGCTGCTTGTGGTAGATTCTGACCTTCCGAACGCAAGATTTCAAGCCAATGAACTCACAGATGTTGTCTACCAAAAAAAGTTCATACGGTGTCAGATTTTGAGCATCAAAGATCAGAGCAAGTATCATGTCGGTTAGTAAGAAATAAACGAATATTTAACACTTTAATATTCGTGAAGAGATTCAGGAAAATGTTCCAAGAGTCGTTGTAGAGCACGGTGGTTTTCGAAATCAACCATTTGTCAACTTATATTTTACCAGCCTTTCAGCGGATATAGTTTATTTTCATTGTGTTGCAGTCTTCAACGATGGTGATGAAAAAGAGCTTCGTCGTACTCAATTGGTTTTAAAAGGTGGAAAGCATTTTGACGAAGACGGCAATCTTGACTCTATGCCGCTTACAAATCCAGAGTCATTTTCGACTTCAGTCATTCGTGGGGCCGCCAAGCGTGGAGCTCAGAGAATGTAAGAATATAAGTTTTTTTAATGAATAATTGGAAATGGGAGATTTCGAAAAATTATGTGTATTGTAAACCTTCAGACGTAATGCGATCTCAGAAGCTTCCAGCAGTCGTGGATCTCATACCAATGAAAACGACGAAGACGACGAGGACAATGATGCAGAAGACGAGGAAGGGGAAGAAGAGGAAGAAGTAGAGGAAGAGGCGAAGCGACGCGGAAAAGAAAAACGAAAAGCGGCTACCAATGCGATATCAACCATGGGTGAGCAAAATGAAGTTAATGATACGACGCAAAGTGAAGAATCAGTAGCAGACTCAACAGAAGAGCGGGAAAAGCTTAAAGAAAAAAGGTGGAGAAAAGGTGAAACGACGATCGCTGGTTCATCAAGAAATGTGCCTTCAGACAGTAAACAAAACGAGGATGATATTCTCCGAAGTCCGAGTACTTCTCAAAGTGTAGTCAATGGAGCGGCACCATCCGCTGCCAGGAAATCACAGAAGCAGCTAGACAAGCGAGCTGAAAAAGAAGAAAGGAGACGTCAGAAGCAAGAAAGAAGGGAAGAAATTTTGAAGCAAAAGGAGGAGGAAAAACGAAGAAAACACGAGGGAAAAGCGAGGGCAATGGAGTTACGTCGTCGCGAAAAACTGTTCAGAACTGCGATTAAAAGGATAAAACGTAAACATGAACACTCTATGAGACAGATTTTAAGTCATAGATCTGTCCGCTACTATTTCAAGTTGGTCGAACTAAAACGGAAACGGAGAAAGAAGAAACTACTGCTCTACATGGAGAAAAGTCGAATACGAAATTTCAAACTGTACCTGAAATGGAGAGATTTTTCTCTGAAATTGCAAATGACTTATTACGCAAGATTTGTTAGGCAGTGGTGGAGAATGAGCACAAATCAACTTCAAAAAATTATTAGAAGTCAAAAGCTGCTCAAAAATAAAACAAGAAAAAAGTGTGTGCAAAATTGGTTGAGAGGTTTAGAAAAAGAAAAAATAAAATTCGTGGTGATCCATGAAAGCATTTTTGAAGCTAGGAAGGCCCTTGCATTCATCGATAGGTCAATACAAAAGGTAATTTTTATATCATGTATTTTTTTTTCAAAAATTATTTAGCCACGATAGGGATGTGAAAACCCCATGCGTTGCCTGTTCAATTTAGCATAACTGAAAAACAAAGTCATACCACAAAATAATGTGTAATCATCAGAAATGTGAGCAATGAGGAGAACACTGACAAAACTGTCTATTTATCTTCACCTTTCTGGCAATCTCACTTTTAGATTTCGTTGCTCACAAACTAATTTCTCTGGTGCTAATTCTTTCAACTCATTCTGGTGTTTCTCCCTTTTTTCTATCAATCCAATCATCGAATCTCCAAAATGATTTCTAAAATTTAGCCTCCCCCGAATCAGAAGTTTATTATTGTAGAAATAGAAGAAAACGAGAAACATGACTAGTAATAGTAGTAGTAGTAGAAGTTCTCGATAGATTTCTTTGTCACTCTCAGTTTTTAATTGCGAATAATTTCAGCAAACATATACCGAGCGTTGTGAATGGCGATACGAAGACATTGCATCTAGCACAATTAAATCACATTTTCAAACTCAAATATGGTATCCGGCGGTTATTTTTCCTCAAGTGTTCACGCAGGAGAAGAATGGATCTAAATATCGTCAAAGAATAGTTCGTCATATGGGAACTGGAAAACTATTACAAGTGTGGGAAGATGACTTGATACCATTTGAGTGGCTTCCGTATTATCCATTTTCCGAGTTTAGAGAAATAGTTAACAACAGACCTGAGCAGTTCCGAAAAAAATTCAAGTTAGCATGGAAATTTGCAACGGACTATGCAGAGAAACGTAAGAAACCTTATCTAATAAATCTAAAGAAAAAAGTTGGAATTCATTAAGGCATTAATTTAATAATTTTCAGGCCTCGATCTTTCTACTATTCGCTCTTTTCTACAATGGAAACGCATGAAAACTTCCGATCGTCTCAAAATTACAACTATTTCCAACACTATACCGCATCCATCACTGCCATTAGAAGAAAACATCGAAAATTCCGGGATGGAAAACATGTTGGAAACACCAGAGCCGAGCGATACAGAATATGATTCAGACGAGTCTATTAAAAATGCATCACCCGATACAAGAGACAAATTTGTGATGAAATTGTTCGGTTTCCACGATATGTGGCATAACGATATCAACAGCAATCCGAGTATTCAGGGTTTCGAAATTGATCTGTTCTACTTTTTCGAACTAGCCAAGAAGGAAGGAAGTGTTAAAAGAGTTTATTCTGCTGATAAATGGAAGCAATATGGTCGAAAACTGGTGCCAGACGCTGTTGATCCTGAAGAAGAGCTAAAGAACATCTTCAAAATATATCTTCAACCCTTCTTCGCGATGAATAACAAACTAGATGGTACTATGGACATTGCAAAACCGAGAAGTGAAAGGAGGCAAGTCCTTCCAGGCCAGTATTCTGAAAGCAAGAAAAAACGGATGCAGGCAATGCATTTTGCTCAATCCCTGTCTTCTTCTACTGACTATCAGAAACTTCCTCTGAAGAAGTCGAAACCAGGACCTGGTAGAAAACGAAAACTTTCTTCGGAAAGTTTACGCTCGAATAAAAGAGGACGCAAGTCTATATCCCGAACTACAACGGCATCTCCAGAACCTGCAGAGCACAATGATCAGATTCCTGGCACATCCCGTGATTCTGTACAAACAGATGATATCTTCGATGCGCCAGACGATAATGCTTCTGATAGTTCTAGAACACGAAAATCTAGAACGCCTGGTAGAAGGAGTTTAAGCATTCGAAGAGAGACAACACCCTCTGCTATCGCTTCAAAAAAGGGTAGACCTCGGAAGAATACGACTGCGTTGAGTGTAGTGGCGGCACCAAAAGTTGAGATCAAAAGCATAAAGAAAGAGGAAAATGAACCGCATTTTGTCAGGGCCAATGTGTAAGTTTATGGCATTATAATCATAAATCAGTTTCGAGCTTTCATGATTTTCTTTTCAGGCTTTCGAAAATTCTAAGTGGACAAAAACTCCAAGCATACTATGGGACTCAATGGTTCAAGGCTATTGCAATCGACGACGCCGCCGACTACTCTGATGAAATCATGGAAGTCATGTTAGCTTTGCAGGACTATTATACCCCTGAATCTCATAGATTATCTACTGCTGCTATTCAGGACCTGGAGAGGATTTTTGATAAAATACGGGCAAAAACTCACTATACCGGTTGGAATCAAAGATATGACGAATACATGAAACTCGAAAAACTGAAGGTCACTGTAGAGGATCAAGCAAAGTCAAGAAGTCGATTTCGAAAGCTTTCTCGTGGACGAGAGCTTAGACCGGAGACATTAGCTTTAGTTGAGCAACATTTTCACAATGATGAGGAAGGAATTGTTCCTAGGACTCTCAATTTCTACGTGAAAATGGCAAGAGATGCATTAAAAAGTCCAGAGCCAGAAATGGAGGTAGATAATCTAGAAGCGGAATCTGTTAAAGAAGATGTTCGGCCTCATTCTGAACTAGGATCTGATTCGGAAGAAATGACTAAAACAACACCGCAACCAAGCACGTCAACTGAAGTGAACGGTAGAAAAATTACTATAATAAATGACGAGCTGGAGGTGATGGAAGTGAAAACTGAGGAAACTGAAGAAAAAACTGTACATGACTTTGAAGTTCCCCAAAAGTCGTCCGATACATCTCTTGCAATATCTCCTGAAAAATCGTCTATAACAGTATCAGAGCAATCTACAGAAGTCGGCGAAGAGAGCAGAGGTATCTCTCCATCAGTGTCCCCGCTTCAGGTCCCGAGACCAACCCAGATTATATCAGAAACACTAGATGTATCTTTGACAATCCCTACTGCTTCACAAGAATTGACGTCTCAGGACGCATCACCGGACGCAGACAATGAAACGCAGCCAATTGAAGGATGTCTAGAATTAGAGTCTGACGAGCCACCGGAATCTCCCGATGTTGAAACCATGCGGCCGCCAATGCTGGAGCAATACGTTCCAATACTGAATAGAATGAGTAGTGGAAGCAGTTCAAATTGTAAGCTCGTTCCTATAAATTGTTACAGTAGAAGCCAATGAAATAAAACCATATCATTTTTCAGTTAAAAGTCACTAACATGAGCTATTTTCCCTAATGTCAAAAAATTCTAGATTAATAGGATCACATTTTGAGTTTAATCTTATGATAGAACTTCTTTTGTGTAATCGAAAAACATAATATTCGTTTTCTCTTAAGAATTTTGAATGCGAATGAAAACACTATTTAAAAATCTGATTTTCAGTGCAAATTAGGGATATTTTTGATAGAAATTTCCTGCTGGAACGATTGAAATGTGTGATCGCGCAGAAATAATATAGGCTGGACTTCGTCTAAAGTTTTATACTAAAAAATCAAAAGGTGGAATTGCTATTATGAAATTTCCTGGAAAAAATTGTGTTATATTGTCAGCGCGGCGATGCAGACTATAGCAACTGCCACTTTTATTAATTCTTGCACTGGTATACCAGGAATAAACATTTGGTGTTATTTAAATTAATCCATTCCCATGCTATATGAGAAAAACGGGTAATTTTTCACATATTTTAACTTTGTATCTTTTCAGATCCATCGCTCAGTCGTCACGGTAGCTCGAACTCTAGTGTAAAATCGCTGTTCTCTCCAGTAAACTCCTTAGTTCTTTCTGGACCACTCACTCTTGAGGAAGTACCTCCTACGATGCCATCAGCCTTATTTGCATTAGAAAAAAATGACTTTGAGAATTCTGAAGAATTCAGGAAACGAAGTAAATCATCTGAATCGTCCGATGCCGATCCTCCGAAACATAAAAGAGCACGAAGAGCAAGTGAGCGGTCTACAGGTTTTGGAGATGCTTCCATGTTGAGGAGTCCGAGGCGTTTTTTGACACAAATATCATCTGGAGCGCTATCATTGGATATCACCTCTCGGCCATCCGAAGCCTCTGGCCCTATAGAACCCCTCTCTATAAATAGAGGAAGGAGAAAGACGGGTATGTAAATTTTTCTGAAAAACATGGTGTTGTTCATCACTTTCCAATTCAGTCTTGACACATTTAATATTACGCAGGATATATTGTTTATTTTAAGAAAGAATGTCTATCCTTCTTTACCATTATTTTCAGTCTCAATTTCCGAGCGCATTCAGAAAAAAAAACTCGAAGTTAAAATAGCTGAAACCTTTCTATATTAAATATTTTTTTTTGCCGTAGTTTGAAGAATTCAACTTTTCCTGATGATGGCGTATATTTGTTTTCAATCATAAAGTTTCATCCTACAATACCACAAATATTATATGCCCACGACAATACTCAATCTAATTTGTATATTATCTAGAGCTTTTGACGAATGCGACCAGTCTTTGCAGCGTCTCCAACTCTTCTGGAATCCGGCCCACTCACCCTATCCCCCTCATCTTCAAAAGGTCGACCCCCGACAGCATCACCTCTCGGAAAACATAAAAAGACACCTTCAACTTCCAGGAAACCAGAGGAAGAAGAAAATGATTCAGCAAGTGCTACAACTGCATCTGAAACAGTTGAATTGTCCGTAGCCGAAAATTCTGCACGCGAAGAAATTACTTCCGAAGAAGGAGGTTCCACGTCACCCGAACATAAAGAGGCCTCCGATTCAATTGTGCTAGCGGAGGCCGTGATAGTAACCCCAAAGAATCTTTCAGTAAGAGGGGGAAAAAGAAAGAGAGGAAGTGGAAGGTTTGGAGGATCATACTCGTCAAAAACACCTAAGCAAGGTCGTAAACCGAAAGAAACTCATGATGATGATGAAGAAAAAGACGACAATTCTTCTCCTTATGTATCCACGTCCACATGTCCGAGTAAAGCCGATAGTTTTCAAGCACAAAAACTGAGAATGGCAAGGCTAATGGAGCAGAGTGGCGAGCCATTCGATTTCAGTTTGCTAGGTATTCCTGACTTCGAGACTATTCGGAAAGAAGCTCCAAAAGAGGATGAGAGCATTCTCATTGAAGAGAGATCGTATGAGTTGAGAGAGATCTATACGCAGTGTAAATCAGAATTATCCGCTTTGGAAAGAAAGTACAGGAATCAGAATGAGGCCAGACGTGAGTTTAACATTTTTCAAGTGCTTACAAAATAACTTACATTATGGGGTTATTCATGAAAAGCACGAAAAGCATTTTAATGCAGAAAAATGCATTTTTTGCATTAAAAAGCCGTCATGAATAACATTAAAGTGGCATTTTTTGCATTAAAATGCAATTGTGCTTTTCGTGAATAACCCCATTAGCACTACAAATTGTCTGATAGGAATTGTGTCCTCTTAATTTCGAGTTTGTATTAGTTTGAAAACTGTCAAGGGAACCAAAATACATATAAAAAATAGCTTCAAACAGATATATTAATCCAGCGGGAAACTATACTAGTTACATCGAATGAACAGAATTTGTGGCGATTTTCCAAGAAATTCTGATCGCATCGATAGTTTTCGAAATCTATAGCATTGCCAATAATGTGTTTTTCATAAATATTTCTCATCGTTAATAACAATAGCCATTCGAGTAAAGCTTCCACGAAAGACGAAGCAAGTCGGCCGTCTTTCGTGGAATCCTTTCGTCTCGTCTTCGTTCGTCTTTCAGTTCGTTTTGCGTTCGTCTTACATTGTTAATTAAAATATTAGGTTGATTCTTAAGTCCTGACGTGTTTTTAGTTTGAAAAGTTTATTGTATAACTGATCGAAACGCTATCAGTTAAATTATATATACTGGCTATGTTTATCAATAACGGTCTGCCAACTGCCAAGCAAGCCGTTTGTTGTACTAGGAAGAAGAAGGGTCGTAGATGTTTGAAAAATCTGGCGGTTAAAATTGAGTTTTATCTAGAATTTAGGTTCTTCTTATAACTAATACTAAACAAAAAAGTATAGTAGCCGTTTATGTGGAGGAATTTAAGATTCCTTTAAGTCTGAAAAATGTTGTTTGCTCATTCTTAGTCGGTTGCCGCTACGTGATCAAAAAATGTTATCTGCAACTATCTTTTTGTAATAGGATAGTAAATTATTATTCAAAATAGGAAATTCATTTTTAATAAATTATGGCGGTGAACGTATCATTGTGCAGATGGCTTTTAACTTGGACCATTTAATCTGCCTTTCGCCTTTCAATGTTCCTTGAACTAAAAGCTGCCTTTTCACTTTTGAAACAGCGGTGAAACGTCGCTGCACGCTAGTTTTTCCCGATATCCTACACTGTTTCTCCTGTAAAAATCGCTGAGTCTATATGATATATTTTAATGGAAAATATGTGAGAAAGATTGCTGTGTATACATGCGTTTTTTTTCAGAAAAAGCTGAAGCCGTGAAAGCTACTGAATCCACTTCATCCAGCACTCATAACCAGTGACCAACATTTTTTCAAAATGTTACAACTTATCGCATTCTCTACGCTCCAAATTCGTTATCTGATACTCTATCAATATTTTAATGAAATCTCGCTATCTTTTGTTATCTCCAGATAGACAGTCTCGCGTATTATTTTCGATTAGGATCTCGTAATTTTTACTTTTATTATTATCAGTAGTATGTTTTATTGCCTTATACTAAAAGTTTTCCTAATTATTGCTTTAATATTTCATGCTCCAGTCAGTTGCTTCATCTACTCATCTCAGTTTTCATTCTTTCCCTTTTCTAATGTTTTCTGTTCCGGAACTTATGATCTGAGTTTGCAATTTGTTTTTATGTCTAAAAATTCAGTGTTACACTTTTTCTGTAACGGTGTCTAATGTCACAATCACGAATTTTTCGACAGAAACTGAATTGAACCGACTCATCTTTTTCCCCGATCGCTGTTCCCCTATTCCACCCTCGTACCCTAATATTCATTGTGTGAAGATTGATATAATAATCATAAGCTTATATATTCATAACTTAACCATATTTATCTCTTGATGGTTATCGTCCCTCTACTCTTCGGGATAATCAATTAAATTGCGAATTTGCTTCTATAAATTCGATGGTTTTAATTAGATTAATATATTGCAAGCGTTACTCATAATAATGGTTGGAAATACCAAGTTATAATTATACATATGATATAAATATACTCCATTCTGATATTTGAAAAAAATTATTTTGGAAGAAAAATATGATTTTAATACATATATTAGGTTGGTTTACAAATTCCGGTCATTATTGAGGTAAAAAGTTGTATTATATTACATAAAAATGGGAGAGATTTGATGTAAGCTAAACTTGATCTCCATTCTTCTCGATATCGAAACCGAAAACATCACCATGGTTTTTCACTTTAGTCACGTAGTCTGGATATGCGTCTTTATCCACTCATTCGAGACGGCGACATTCTTGTCTTAGGGAACCCATTTCAGATCGATAAGGATTTCTCCCAATAATTCGCGTGTGCAGTACAGGTTGCGAAGATACGAGCTCATGTCCACGCGGATATCTATGTTTTTTGAGTCGAAACATGAGGAATATTGTGACCCAGATTTTAAACTTTCCGATTGTTTCGAGCCCGCGAGAAACTGTTTTTTGAACCTTGAGGGCTGTTTTAAAAGAATCATTCTCTATGGTAATATTAAGAAATCGTTTTTCGGGAGTAGGCATCTGACCTGTAAACCACAAGCATATCTTAAATTTATACTATTTTGAACAGAATAGAAACAGTAGTGTTTACACCACAATACAAACTTATAAAATAACAGCTGACTTAGTTCGCCTTCGACGGAAACAACAGTTAGCCAAAAAGACCTATTAAAACTGACCGGAACTTTTTGATGAAATTAATATTTAATTCAGATCAGCAATACTGGTGTGGATGCTAAACAAATTTATCACAATCCAACCTTTCTTATCCTAAACCACTCTGTCAACGCGTTAATAATCTAAATAGAAATAGCATGTCTAATTTGGCAAACTAACAATCTGAATTCGATCTATTTATATTCGACATAAATGGGAGTTTAATTAGGCGAAATACTAGTCTAATTAGACAAAAATAGTAGTCTAATTATACGAAATGCTAATTTAATTAAAAAATATGGGAATCTAATTAGACAATTTGCTACTCTAACTTGGTTGCGTTAGTTACTAATTTTACTACAATTAGAATAATACAGCTGCATATAAATAAATAGGCGTTTTTATTTTTTCAATGGTGCGTCCAGAGTGTTTTAAGTATACAATAATGCTGTTAAATATGCAATTAAGAAAGTCTTTGTACTCTGAGAGCCCTACGAGGCTACACAAATATTTCGTACACAATTTCAATTTCAATTTTCAATCAATTTCGATTCAATTTCGATCACAAACACAATTTCGTTGTTCACCCAGGAGAGAAAATACATATTTAGTCTGAAATTAAAACTTTGACTGTGAACAATTTGTCCCTATAAAAATTACACCTTGCAATGGCCTCATGTTTTTAAAATTTTATTGAATAATAAAATTACTAGTTTTACCTAAATACCCTTAATACCCAGTACCCAATAATGAAAGTGGTTCAATGTATTCATTGGAATTTTTTTTGAAAATTCGATTTAAGGAAAAATCATTCGTTTTCTAGAGTGTTTTAGATATAAATATCCTCCTAACCGTAACCGCAGATCCCTTTAAAATGCTTACCCCGCGGACATTTTTTTTGTTCTGGGCTTCTTCTGAGTCTGAAATTTTCGTGTGAATATCGCCATTTTATTTGAAAATTCACCCTTGAAAGTTTCAAACTATTGGCAACATCCTTTTTTTCAGATTCTGAAGAAGTAAAAAAAAGCGAACTGTTTCAGTTAAGTAAAATGATCGGGTACAGTAATCTTGTAAAGTATTAACAATTTATTTTGGTGCAGTGTCATGGATTCACGACTATGTAGCAACATAATTTCTCATCACGCTTCCTTATCTCTTGAATATTGTATATATTCACTAACTATTGTCTGTAAAGTGGTGCTTATTTACAAATAAAAAATTAAGACGATCAATCATATGAGACAGAATTCTTCTCTTTTTCCGAGTCGTGAATAAAGCCTTTAAAAATTTTTTTCCGAATTTGAATGATTTATGATTTAATTTAAGTAATTTTCAAGAATAGCGCTTATAAATATATTTTTGATGCCCCTTATTACTTACTGAAAGCGCTCTATGGTTAATATGGATAAATATAAAAAAACGCATTGAGGGTGAAAAGAATTCTGACAATTATATTTACGTATTTAAAGCACCTTTAAATTTGCTCCACAGCTTTCCAATTTCTTAATTTTTTTCTTTCTTTCACAAAAATGTATTTTTTAAAGAATTTTTGCTCGTGTTGTAGTGCTGCTAAATATTTGCTGATTTTTTTCAGCCAATCCGGATCCGTTTTCAAAAATGACAATTTACAACTTATACATATTTGATCGAGAAGGACAATGCTTGTACTATGACGAGTGGTTCCGTACCAAGCAATCAGGATTGCCGCCGATTCAAGAGTACAAACTAGTGTTCGGAATGATGCTATCAATGAAATCCTTCGTTGATCGACTGGCAACAAATGATTCTAATCAAACGGTCAACTATTATAAGTAAAAGGATACTGCTTTAGATCCATGCGATGTTTTTTATTTCAGAACCTCCGTTTACAAAATGACATTTCTCGAGTCGGCAACTGGGATTAAATTTATACTGAACACAGATCCAAATTCAACCGGAGTCCGAGACTTACTTCATAAAATTTATCAAGTATGGACAGAAACTGCGAGTAGTGCTGCCATGTTGGAACTGTTTTCCTCGAATCGGCCGAACGAAAACTTTCTGAAGAGCCGAGTCAGAGATATCATTATGAAACATCCGGCGTATGTCTAGAAGGTGAATACTTCGAGATTCAGGAACTAACGCTCGTTAATATGTTCAGATATATGTAATGCCAAACAAAAAATTTAAATGTTTCTTGTTTTGACAACAATTTGCATTTAACATTTCCATAAACGCCTATCAGTGAAAATATCACGCGCGAGGAAATCGGCGTGCAGCTGTGGAAAACGTTCAATAACTCAACTTTATCTTTAATTTTTCCTTGGAATTTTTGCTCGTGATTTATTTTTATGTAGTCTTAAAATTTATTAGGCCCGTTCAAGTTGTATTTTATTTCATTTGTTACGTTTTTTAAACGGTTTCTTTCGTATTCTGGAAAGGTTACAAAATTAAATTTTTTTTTCATTTTTTCGTCATTGTGCGCAAGCCTTCCTCATGCTTGTTGATTGAATATTAAGGAAGTCCTCATGTTTTAATCAGTTCGCCGTTGAAAGTAGTGTAAATTTATATCTTTAATTTTTTCGAATGTTTCATATTTGCGTTGTTTTGCTTTTATTTTCTTAAGATTTTCCGGGTTGTTTTTGTACCAAATTTTGTGAATGCTGTATTACGTTTTGCACAGTGTGCAAATGTGCAAAATTTCGAAGAAAAATTTTAGTTGACTGGAGAACATTTTTTCAGACTGCTCGTCAATTTCGTCACAACGTTTTAAACATGTTCTACCGCTTTCAGCGCCCCTCTCTTCACTAATCGTCTTTCTTTTTATTGCTCGCTTTCTCGTTTCATTTTCCATATTCTCTCTGCTTCTCTTCGCTTTATCACGTTTATGAAACTCAATATTTGCAAGCAAGGGAAAGAATTCGACGAAAACGTTAAATATTACCATCCAAATATCGCATTTTATTGGCATTTATACGGCTTGCTTATGTTTTTCTTTATACTATTTTTTTAAATGTATCTTATTTAAATTGTTTTGCCTTGCTCATAGTGGTGATGCTCTGGTATTTCTTGGTTTGAAAAATATATATAACATAATTGCCTTCTTTTATTTAAATTATAAATTTCTTGACATTTTTTTTAATTCGCATTGCTCGTAAACTGAATTGCTCAATATCGGCAATCTTTATTTTTCTAGAAAACTGAACAACGTTTATAACTGAAATTTCAGCGAAAATGTCAATAATCGCAGCGCCCCTAGATGACGGCGATGGCACAATTCGGAGTCCGGTAAGGAACATTTTTCAGCTGCAGAAAAGTGCAATCACGGCGTCTCCAAATGTTTGATTTACAGGGAAAAAATTCCTAATCAAACAATAAATATGAATAAAGGTTGGAAGTTGAATGCAAAAGAACAAGCGATAGGAACTTTACACATCTAATATCAATTTTTATTTCACTAGAAAAATAATAAAATTTGAATCAGTTTTCAACACAACATGAAATTCACCAGTTTTCCCCTCTCGCGTTTTGACCGGGATTAACCGGTTACTAACTGCCCTTTTTTTCCAACCGCAACGACCATTTTGACACTAAGTACCTATTGAGATCCAAATTGTTCTGAATTTTTGCAGAATTTTGAAGGCGTTCTATAATGTATTCTGAGCAATTTTTGCCGTTGAATGTTTGGGATGCCCCACTTTATTGGAAGAGGAAAAATACTGTAAACAAAGTTTAATTTTTATTCCCAATGATGTATTTTCAGGAGCTACCATTCGTTTCTTCCATTGTCGGGGGCTTGTTCGCTGGTCGAACAATCGTTGTGAGTGGAATGGTACTTCCTGGTTTCGCATCGCCTCAAAAGAGGTATTTTTCAACCACTATTTCTTATTAAAAAGCGGAATTCTTATAGATTCAATATTGATCTATGTTGTGGATTACTGATTGATGGTGATCATATGGATAATAAGGCACTGCATATTAATCCTAGATTTGAGGCTAAAAGCGGATGGTAGGTTGAAGTGGTTCCTTCGAGCAATAAGAAATATATCTATCAGAAATTTTCAAAATGTTTTTATCTTTCAGGTTCTCCGGCCCAGGTGATGATAAACTTGTGATCAATTCATTTGTTTCCGGACGGTGGGGAATAGAAGAACGATTTGATAACCCATTAAAAGAGGGTGAACCATTCCAGATTCGGATTCTGGTACTCGAAAAGTATTTTAAGGTTAATTAAATTATTTTGTTTCATAAAACATTGAACGAGATCAATATAACAAATTCCAGATCTCCTTTTCCGGTAAACACGTTTGCGATTTCCCATACAGAGTGCCAGTGGAATCCATTAGAACAATTTCAGTTAAAGGAAACATTCGTGTTGATTACGTGGAATTCCAACCACCGGTAAGTGAGTCTTACCCTGAAAATCTCAGCTGTTTCCCCGAATGTTTAGGAGCAAGGCGCCCCTACTGAATGAACTGCATGGCGCTGCATTTCACTCCCATACCAACCAATCCTCTATTTCTTCCCGTTTTAAATCCAGAATAGTCTGAAATTCTCCCTTTTTTCTTGCCTCTTATTTCATTCATTGTTTAGCTTTAATATAAAGAAAATGCATTTTTAACAGTTTACAAAAGTGGAAAAATAAACGTTTAACCTTCGAACTTTGCTCATAAACTCAAGTCCCCGCTTCGATTCTTCACCAGGAGTGTTTTATAACGATGTAACGTACCCTTCACCTCATACATTGATCGCCTCCTTCAATTCAATCACTAAAGCGCTTGTCACAAGCATATCCTTCTTGTTCGACGCTCCATGCATAAGATTATTTTTCACTCGTCTCGATCCACGTATGTTCTAAAAATTAGTGAAATTAAATTTGAATGTTTCTTACATTCTAACTTATCGATATGGAACCGTGTGTAAATCAAAAACAATTACGTTTGGTCCAAGAGCTTTGGCGACGCACGAAGGAGCTGTTCCCCTCGATTCCCTAACCCTTTCCGATGACCCTAATTTGTCATTATACTTATTTGTTCTCGTCCAACCACTCTTTGCTTCCGGTTCTTCAACTTAAAATGTGCCATTCCTTTTTTTTTGTCCGAGAAAATAAATAATTATTATATTCCCAGAAATTACAATTCTCATATTCAGAAACTATACGATTTACATATTCACCGTAGATCCGATTAGGAGATTGACATATATTGACATCTTACAGATCGCGGTAGACGAAAATGGAAAGGCAATTCTTGTTGCAGCAACAACAAGGCAAGAAGTAATCACGAGGATTGATAGACCGGTGAGAATATATTCATTTTTTTAAATCAATACTTATTTACTAAATTTAATATAAAATGCTACAGAAGTTCATTAAAGTCGTTTTAATTTAAAAGGATAATGCCCTTTAAAACACTAGCCCATTTTCTATTTTCAGACTGTTCCATTCGAGCTACCATTGCCGCCTGGGGGGTTTGTGTCCCCACAGTCTGCTCGCTTCACAATTACACCATTTTTATCAGCCGAACGGTTTACCATTGATCTGTTGAGTAAAAAAGAGCATTTTTTCCATTTCCGCGTGGATATGCCTAATCTATCCCAAAAGACAAAGGTATGCACTTATGGGGTTATTCATGATGCATTTTTATGCAAAAAATGTCACTTTAATCTTATTCACGATAGCATTTTAATTGAAAAAAATGCATCGTAGTTCAGTGCTATGTTCAGTTAAAATGCAAGGTAGTGTCGGATATCGTCACCGAGAAAGTCTATGCGCCTTTAATTATTTTGCTTCAAGTAAATAATTTTACTATTTTCTCACCATTGCCATAGTAATTTTACGCTTTTTCGCCTCCTCATCGTTCATTTTTGGCAGTAAAATATTATTTTTATCAAATTAATTTTTTCCGAAAATGTGAATGTTTCGCACAATAGGAGTTCTTCTCCAAAAAATTGAGGACCTCATAAATCGACACATTAAAGGCGCACTGACTTTCTCGGTGACGGTATCCGACACCACCTTGCATTTTAACTGAATATAACACTGAACTAAGATGCATTTTTTTCAATTAAAATGCTATCGTGAATAAGATTAAAGTGGCATTTTTTGCATAAAAATGCATCATGAATAACCCCATTAAAGAATCAAACGGATATTCAACTTTAGGCTCCAATACATTTTGAAATCGCAACATTTCGAAACCAGGGTATCTAGAAAAAAACATTTTTTATGCTGAATATTTTTGATGGGCAATGTCGAATAGTAGTTTCCCCTTGAATAGAATACTCTTGGAAGATCCACTTCACTTTTATCGGGTTAGTAAAACTCGCAAAACGAGGCGGAACGAATAAATCAAAGCTAAGAGTCAATGAAAATTGATCCCACATACAAAGCGAGTGGTATAGTAAAGCGTTTAATTGAAAAAAAATATCTTGCGCGTTTCGAGTGAAACGAAGCTAAAATATATCTTAAAATATCAACGAATTTTTAAAGCTATATGAAGCACGCCGATGCTCCAAGCCATTCCTTTTTTAAAAGCTAATCGCCCATCAAAAATATTCTGCATAAAAATAGATTTCTTACTGATTCAAAATGAGTTTCGAAATGTCTGGTTTTAAAATGCCACAGTTTGGAAATGTCCCGGTGCCTACTTTTATGTTCCCTTTCAGCCAGCAGTTGTGCGGAATAGTACAAAAAACGGTGGGCAATGGCAAACCGAGGAACGAAGTTTTGCATGTTTCCCATTTAGCAAAGGAATTACTCATGATATTTTGTTCACCGCCTACGGTAAATCGATAACAGTCGATGTAGACGGTGCTCCATTTGTGAAATTTGTGTATCGAGATGGCGATTGTCCAGAAGCCATCGACCAAATTGCTGTAAAAGGAGACATTGTGATTCACCGATTCGAGCACAGAGGCTAATGTCCTTTTCGACAATAACTTCTCTCTAAGTTATCAAACCACGTAGAAACTTTTCTCACTGTTTTTAACAGGAGAAAGGTAACCTAGTAAAACATTGATTTGAAAAAAGAACAAAAATAAATAAACCACGTTCATGAGAATCAACGAAGCAGTCAAATAAAAAGAAAAAAGGATTGAAATCAATTTAATACTTTGTTATGTGCTTCTTGGATCAATTACAGTCTAACATCTTCTAGCGATCAGAAGGGTGCCGATTAATGGCAACGAGATACATACTCTTCCAAGCAGCTTCAAGTTGAGCGATTTTCTGGTCCGGATTTTTGATACGCTGACCTCAAACTTTTTTTTTCAGCTTTTTCAGCTTCTAACAAGGATGTTCTATTGGATTCAAGTCGAGAGATTGCGATAGCCAGTCTATGAGGTTTTTCTGAGGACATCAGCAAGACATCCCTCTATCATCACATTTCCTCCTTCATGTTTGACAGTAGGACACAGTGTATCTGGTTCCGATTGGACGTCGAACCCAATTGAAGCCATGTGTTCCAAACAAATTAAACTGTCTTTCATTGCTCCAAACATATTTTCGCATTACACCACTCCGCCCTTGAAATGGACTCTAACTGAAGCTTCGTCGTTGCGGTGAAAGCTCCCCGCACCATGACCGAGTGATTCGAGTGATCTCCAGTAGTGATTCCAACTATCAGACTTATCGAAGTTGAACTTATTCTCATCAGAGAAGATAATCTGAAACAAATTTTGTACGTTTTTCATTATAAAATACCAGTGAAGATTTCGCGGCTACGCCCTTGTTCTATAACTTTCTTGAAAATACTGGAATGTCTTAGAAACTGTGGAAAACAATGTTTATTAAAGTTGTAATTCTGCAATTATGAATCTGATTTTTACATGCGATATACGGACATCCCAATTGATATATTAGCAAAATTTTGGCTATTTATATCGTTGCTAGGTTCTGGACAGACAGAGAGATACACAGACAGAACTATTCGCTTAATATAATAATAAGTAGATGGTTGGCAGCTTAATGCACATCTTCTCCCAATTCGTAGACATGTTGTTGCGAGCAAACTGGAGTCACCTCGTTTTGTCTCGTTTTGTGCTCGGATTTCAGTCATGACGACGACTTCATGGGTTCTTGGACGTGTCTAGAAGAGTGGATGACTCGGAGAACAGTGTTTTTCCACTTTTTTGTTCTTCCGGAACGTTGAGCAGAACCGGAAGTTAGATTGCGACCACAAGTGGAGACTGTGTTGAGATTACTTCCTAGCTGACGGGCGGGCGATCTTTAGATTCCACTAAAGATCAGAACATCGATTTGTGCTCGTTCGGCGGCGGATATGTGAGAACCACGTGGCATATTGGAAGAAAAAATTATATTGGAGCAAAAATAAAGAAAAGCTGGCTTTTATGCACATTTTCGGCTACCAGTGTAACATAACAAGAAACACTACTTTTGACGGCGCCGATTTTTGATTTATCTCCTCTAGATCAAAAGCCAAACATTGGATCCGAATAAAATTGTTTACCTGTAGGTTTCCTTATACGCCTCATTAAACTGTATCAGCCGATTTTTTTGCATTTCGCAGAGAAAATCCAGACCAACCAAAATCGAGATGTGGGGGGGGGTCGCTATACTTTTGACGTACACTTCTTTGAATAAAGTATTATAAAATCGCCCACAGAATATTGGACAATTTTGTGTCGCTCTCAGAGGGTAGTAAGCTGAAATTCGATACGGAAATAATAAAAAAAAGATCTTACATATAATGTGACCATTGTAAAGTTATTGCTACACTTCAAAAAACAATTTTGTCAGATTTCAAGGAAGAGAAAAAAATGGTATTTTTAAAAACTAGACTATTTTGTGGCCTGAAAAAAAAGAATTTCTCATTTAAAATCCTTTGCTCATGTATTCGAGCCGCCAAGAAGTACTCCTAAACGTTTAAATACCCAAGTTTGATGTCATTGAACTATCCCTGAAGATGGCATAGTCTTGAAATTTATAATAAATCAGTTTTCTAGAAGTCCCGAAGGTTACAATGTTAAAAATAAAGAAGGATCATCACGGGTCAATGATTCTCATTCCACTTTTTCATTCCCTAAAATCCCGGGAAAGAGTGGGTAGCGGTGAGACAAAATTTTCTTCGTAACTTTTCATAAATGACCGGTTCTTCCGAAAAATTTTACCCACTCCTAATGTCTCTTCCTCAGTTACCGGGAGTCCCGAAATTCCCTCCCGGTGTTACTTCTTGCATAAAACGCCTGTGGTTTTATGTCTACATAGTCTACAAACACCGACGAAGATGCTCGTTTACTCTTCCAATATCGCTGCCTATGCCCTTGCCAGTTGCCACCACAAAATTGTTCTGACAACTGTAAAATATTAATATATCGGTTATTATCCCTTGTCCGTGTAACATAGTCGCATTTACCAGTCGCAGTTGTATTGTTCAATCTACATAAATTTATTATTATTATTATTTAAAAAAATAAATAGGTTTAATGTTCATTGGGTGGTTGGAGCTATACCTGAAGTATTAAATGAATGCACTGCAAGCTCGAAAGTTTAGTATAACGATAATCAAAAAAAAAAAAATAAAGTTAAGAATTCACAATTTTTACACGTCAAATGGAATTTGGAATTTGAGAGAAAACTTGTTGTGGATATAATCGCAAAGAAATCCAATTTAGTAAAACAAAATCAACCAACATTTCTAGTTGTAGAGGGATTTTTAAAACATGAAAAATATTTTGTTTAAAAAAATTCTGAGTAAAGCTCTGGATAGTGGAATGACTGGGATGGATAACAAAAGGAGAAAATTTCAACAAGTTTCATAAGGTTTTCACATCATTAAATGTGAATTTCTGACATCATAATATCCACGAGAAGGATCTCTTTTGAGGCCACCACCACCACTGCCGCGGGTTGATGGAGCAGTGCTTGAGAGGTGAATCTGTAAAGTTTCGTTTGAATAGAACTAAAAGCAATTTTCATTAAAAAAAATTATCTTCAATATACGATTGCTGAAATTCTGCATCATTCTATTCTAAAAGAACAAAACGACGAAAAACTTACTGATGGATCGATGTAGAACGGTCTGAAATAATGGGTCCTTTTCCGATCGTAAAGCGTGCGGAACTTTGTGCAATTGAGATACACCAAAATGAATATAGCTATTCCCAGAATTACCAAAATTGAGATTTTGGCAATTGTCATTACGGTAGTCCAATAGGCATCTCCGTCGTTTTGCAAAAGTAATGGAAGCTTATTAGTGAATCTCACGGGTGACAATTGTATTACTTCCGCAATTTGCTCGTTTTTCTCAAAACGACTGACGTCATCCCAATTGTAGTTATGTGGACTCTGAATTTTAGAGACTTGCGAAACGCCTTTTTTGGAGAATATGACTTACCCTTATTTGGGAGGAATTGAAAACGCAAAACCGCATTCCGTATGTTGTATTCATATCAATGCTTTGATTGACATGAAATATGAAAGGTTCTGAGGAAAACACAGAGGATTTGAGAACAGTCTGAAAGAAAAAATAGTAATATTCAATTGAATCCATATTTTTACTTGAATCATGACAACAATTTTGCTTCGCTGCGTGTCATTGAACTCAATTTTTGTTTCATTAATATTTGGTTCTGAGAGCACATCCACTTTTCCAAACTCTACAAAAAGTTTATCCACGTGTTCTGCACTCTCGATATGATAGAGAGCATCACTTCTTCTGACCATAATATTGCCACTTTCAGAATCCCAAGTAGCATTTATTTCTTTCCGTGGCAAGCATATTGTGTGAAGCATTGTTTCTCGACTGGCACACACACCGTTAATCAGACGAGCATGAGTGGCTGAAGGGCAGATGCATCTTCAAAATAAATCTTATTCACAATTTAATATTGTAATTTTGCGATTCTCACGTTTTTCTACCTTCGCATCCAAATTCGCAAACGACTCCCTCACTTGTTAAACACTTCTTCGCCTTTTCGTAATGGCGAGCCTCGCTGGAATTTCCAACAAGGTTGGTAAGCTGGAAAAAAGGGAATTCAGCATTTTCCTACGTTGGAAGCGTTGGAAAAATACATTTGAACGTCGGCTGAGAAAAATAATAAAATGAAACTTGTTGTTTTAGTTTTTAGTTAGCAATCTAAAGCAAGCTTATGCATATTCAATATCTTTTTTTTTTAAACAAGCTTTAGAGATAGTAATGAAGGATGGGGATTAAATATTGCGCCGTCTTCAAGACGGTGTAATAACTTCAAATCGTAAATTTTTTTCCGAAAATCAACGTTGACTTTGGCTCCAACAGGGAATACTATATCGAGAAGATTTTTGAGGCGGAGGTGTTGCCGTGGTCCAAATCCCACATAGGGGATGGCGATTGTACATACCAGCAGGACGGAGCGCCGGCTCATACCGCAAAACTCACTCAGCAGTGGTGCGAAGCCGATTTCCCCGATTTCAACACTAAGGATCAATGGCCAGCTTCGAGCCCAGACCTTAATCCAATGGATTTTGCTGTGTGGAAATATTTGACCCAACAAGTATCCACAAAAAATATCCGAATTTGGGAGCCGTCAAGATCGCTCTGGCAGCTGCATGGGACAATTTAGACGTTGACTACATCCGTGCCGTTGTCGACTCTTACCCGAAGAGACTTCAGGCAATCATCAAAGCGAAAAGGGGAAGATTCGAAAACTGTTTATGCTATAATTTTTGATGTTGTTTAATAAACATTTTAGTTAGTTTTCAGAAAAAAATCTTTCGATTTGAAGTTATTACACCGTTTTGAATGCGGCGCTATATTTATTCCCCACCCTGAATTCATACTGGAACTCACCGAATCTTGTAGTTGTTTTGCTGCTTCTTCCAATCGTTTTTCTAGCTCTCTATCAATCTTGTCAACAGTTTCCGCCGCTTTATTGGTTAATTTTTCACTTCCATTTTTAACAGATTCCTCTATGGCTTTCTCTAAATTCTCCACTGATTTCTCAATTTCATCACTCAATAATCGCGTGGGGGATTCCGAAACAAAAGAACTATCAGTTGTCGCGACTACTTCATGAACCGTGGTAATAGATGTTGTTGTAGAGGCCATTGTTTGTCCAGGAGAACTTGTGGTGGTGCCTGTGTGTGAGACTTCAGGTGTTATTTTCGGCGTAACACTCTGAGTTGAAATAGTAGTTGCTACAGAAATTCCAAGATCTTCACTTATTTTCTTATTGATCTCTTCAGCCTTTTCCAAATTGATCGGCGAATCTGTGGAGTGCCTCTGAAGAAAATGCTGGGAATGAACAACTTCTCCTTATATCTTTATACTATACAGCTTTTGACGACATGGGATGAAGAATACATGATATGTCTGTTTCAGCAGCAATTATCAGGTATTGACTAAAAAATTGTCTCATTTTTAAAAAATAAATGCTATTGAATACTATTGAAATCAAAATGGTTCATTAAAGGAACGAAATCGGGGATTTAAGAAACATTTCCTATTATTATAAATATAAAAAATTCCGAATGAGCCATAACGTTTTTTATCAAAGCGTCCATCCCATATGCCTATTTTTCAAAAATTCAAATACATCCAAACGCATTTTTCTCAATATTGAAACTTAAACTACTAAAGCATCACTCACAAAAGGAAAGCGCCGCAGTTGACACGCGTTTTGATGTTCATTATAAGTAAAACTCACTGTTCCGCTCTTGACTTTTAAATTTCGAATTCGATTTCCAGACACTGACAAATCAGTTTCCATTCGATATACAGTTGACGTCGGTGATGCTGGAGGTATTGTACTCTGCTGTTCAGTTTTTTTAGATGTCTTTTCTTTCCAATCGTTTTCGAGGACAGTTGAACCGATTATGGGACCGCAAGCACCGCAATCACTTGTTTCTGAATGTCAAAATCATATCTGATTCTGAGAAATTGCACTAATTATCATATCAATTAGTATATCATGTTTAATTTACTTGATTATCTCTTGTCGAAGTTATATACGGAAACACTGCCAGTTATTAACAATGAAATACAGCGCCAGTCATAATGGTAATGAAATATTTTCAACATTTCTAATCATAGTAAGAAATTATTCAAGAGTTTTAATAATTCCAGAGTGAGATATTCAAAAAAACACTTAATTTTTTTAATTTTATTTGAAAGACTTTTTTCAAGAATTTTACAGAATACAGGAGAATACAGATACAGAAGAAAGAGGAGATGAATCACAGAACAACATAAACATCAGCACCAAAGCTGCAAAAACGGTTGCAGACCGGGAAATGGCTTCGGGAATATGAATTCAAACCACTTCTCGACATCCTTTTTATCATGGAATTTATGCCTGCCAAGGTGATTCTGCAGGGAACAAAAAAGAAGATAATCAGTTGGAGCAAGTCCGGTGAATGCGGTTGGTGATACAAGACCTGGACTCCGAGCGTCAGGAGCTTCTGGCATTAGCAAGTTATAAGTTTTTGGGCAATGTAATCGATTAACCTGAATCACTTTTTCCGTTTGAGTGCAGTATAGGTGCGCGTTAACAGTGATGCCATCTGGAAGAAGCTCTCGAATGATTACGCCTTTCGAATGATTACCGCTCCACCAAATCAACATAATCACTTTTTTCTCGTGAAGCTCTCCTTTGAGGTCCGTTTTGGCTGTTTGCTCGGGCGGAACTCATTGTCTTTTTCCAGTAAGATTAACTTGTAACATCCATTTTTTGTCACCAGTGGTAATATTCATAATCCAATCGGTCGTTCGTTTCATAGTGAGTAGCGAAAATTCCAGGTCACAACTCTATTGTTTTTGTGAATCCTTCCAAAGGTGAGGAACGAGTTGACCAAACTTTGGCACTCTTCAAGATTCATGAAGATGATCTATAATAGTTCTTTGAGAATTCTTGATAGTCTCCGCAAGTTCGCGTGACCATTTCCGAAACAAAACTTTATGGTAGCGTGGTTGATAGAGTTCTCACCTAACGCTACGCACTAGTTACGGGAAGCTTCGCTGCATTTACGATTTTGGAGAAACTCGTACTGAAAAACACCTCTGAGAGTATGGCGATCAGCAAGAAAACTCTCGCTCATTTTGAATATTACCTGTAAGTTTATCAGGTGTGTTAAACATGCATAATAAGCATAAAAAATTTAAAAACAAGTTTTAAAAAATTAAATTAACACTGAGCAATGACGAAACAAAAAAATGACGAAGAATTTTCGCTAAGCGTAATAGTTTCTGATCGATTATTGTTGTATTATTGTTCACTTTTCAACAAAACCGAATATCTTCAATGGAAACCGCAGATGTCTAATTCGGAAGAAAAACTTACGAGAACTTTTGCAACTAGAACATTGAAATGGAATTACTTGAATCACTCCGAACTTTGGCCGTTTTCTCTTTTTCGACAAAATTGCGCACACCTCAAAAATTATTGAGTATTCTCACATTAATAACGCCATTGTGTACCTGCACACCAAAATCTTCATCTTCTGGAATATCCAGACTGAAAGTGGAGAGCGATCCATCTACTCGTACTTCTCTTTTAGCCGCCAATTGCCACGTGACAAATGGAGCAACTCCTTTAGATTCCGACGGTCCATACCTCACATGGTAGTACAATGGAGGCCTTTCGGGTGATTGCCAACTAATTTTGGCTTTTCCATGCGCACCTGATATGTTTACAGTTTCAAAGCAAATGGGGTTGGATTCTGAAAATAGAGAATCTGAGAGTTAATGCGAGTTTACATAATTTTATTTCGAAATGAATTTCTCATAAAAAGCATGGGCCGGGGCAGGACCAATTACTTTCAAATTTTTGGGCAGGCCTAACCGGTGCAGTGACGGCTTATTTTCATCATAAAAATGGTGAAACTTGGCATTTCAAAACTATTTTCATCAGAAACGGTGTACACTTGCAATTTTTAATAAATATTTCTGTTAAAAACGTGGTATATTGTTTCAATATCAAATTACCGGAGTCAGTAATTTCAACTTGTACACACACCGCCGACGCATAGTTCCATTCACTCCAGAAACCAGGTCAAACCAAACTTTTAGAAAACGTTTACCTTCTAAATATAACTATTTTCCTACCTTTGCTACAAACTTCCAAGTTTGTATTCTTCGAACAATCAATTTCAATATTTTTTTGAATATTAAACGGTTCCAATCTGATGCATCTTGGAAGAATTTTTACTTCTACCCACATTCTACATCTTGCTTCCAGAACAGAAGGTGGTAGATAGACTGCCAATCGGCCCCCTCCTTTCACTATTTCAATTCTTGGAGTAGGAATTTCTCCTTCTGGAGTACTGCATTGTATTGGATACAGCGCAGGGGATTCGTAGCTGTAAATATCTCCGTCGATATATCCGGATGGCAGACTCCATTTCACATAAAGTTTCAGATCATTAGTCATTGAAAAATTGCTGGCACGTGGCATTTCGATGGAGATCTGGAAGATTTTCCATAAAAATGTTATATCGTATTTGTATATTTCAAGCATTCAGCTTTTCTTATTGAACTATTTTCTCTTCTGGATCTCCTACTAACAGCCCTTTAGAACAATTTCACACCTGTTGTTGTGTCAAAATAAATGGTGGCAATTGGACAGGAATCGGCTGTGGTCGAATAATATCGAAGATGTCCGATGGATTCGAACTTCGGTGGATGATAATGACTCGAAATTGGTAATCACGGCACGGATCGAGAATGCTGAAGACGGTTTCCGGTTTTGACGAAGCACCCTATAAAAATAACTAATTTGTTTTCATTTTGACAGAATAATGTTTGGCAACTACGAAGGATATGTACTTGATCTTGATCTCACTCTGATTATTTTAAATAAAATGAAATTACTTACTTTTTTTTTAATTATTACCATTTCTTACATTGAAAAATGAGTAATAGCCAATTAAAATGTAAAGGAAATAAATAATGCGCAATTATCACCTTTCAGCAAGCTTGCCAATATGTGACTGGCCCACTTCTTTATTTTTTTCTCACATAAACTTTAAAAAATTATTATTCAAATGCAATGTTTAGGAGATGTAAAGTGGTTAATTTTGAAATACGATATGTATATTCTGCATATTTTTAATGAAAAAAGACACGATGCCATAAGAAAAGCAGAATTTTTCGGATGAAAATTGGCTATAACTAGTCTTGTTAGGAAGCATATTCGCCAGGTTTCCATTAACTTTGAGATTATTAAATTATTCTGGCTTTCCAGAAAAAAGCTTTCAATTCTCGAAAATATCATGAATAAAGTCAGTATAGTTTTAGAGTTATGTATTTTCTGTATGTTATCCTATGAGTTTGGAAATACCGCGAAATTCCAATTATCGGGTTCTGTCGATATCGTTGAGTACTCGAAGACATAAGCAAACGCAGCTGGTTGATGTTCAATAGAGATACGGATCATATGAGCATCCACATACTCGGTTTTTGTTTTCGGAATTGTGGAGGACACTTGGGCTAAAAATGATCAGGTACGCTGTCTATCAGAAATGTTGACAATTACCTGATTGTAGGTCTGCATTGAATCGTGTGCAATTCAATGAATCTTTTGACACTGGACAGTTGCAGATGGAAGCGTTTGGCTGGAAATTAGTGACCCTTTTTTCCATATGAATAGCATTTTTTCATTACTAAAAGTGATGATTCATTATGGTATGTTAAAATTGAAAAATATTTTCATTTGCGAGGTATTTTTTTAGAATGCTCCCAGATGGTTTACGCTGACATTCGGCAGCGAGATTTTTACATAGAGGAATTTAACACCTTGTGCCTTAAGGCAACTAAACATGATTATAATTAGAAGTCACGAAAAGTTTAGGTCAACATCTGCTTTTTAGTGGCACACGTGATTAAAACAATCTTGAAAAACTTGAAAAAATTGAAAACTTTAAGCGCGGAAATTCAGTAGAGTTCTCATCTTTGAATGCAAAACGTCAGTTTTCTATTTAAAATGTAAAGGATATGTTGTATAATACAACTTGTATTCCTTATTATCTATCCGCGAGTACGTGATTTTTCGTTTGAAGGCGGTGTTTGGGTCTCGTTAGGGGATAGCGCGTTTTAACGCGCCAATTTAAAAATTGTAAGAAAATATTGGAAAGAAATTTGACAATAAAAATTAAAATTTGACAATAAAATTAAAGATATTCGAAGCAAAATATAAATAAAAAAAATTCCAATATTCGCTTCAATTTTCGAAAAGAAATCACAACCGCAGTGTATGCGCTTTCTTACAATTTTGGAATTGGCGCGTTAAAAAGCGCTATCCCCTAACGATACCCAAGCACCGCCTTCAAACGAAAAATCACGTACTCGCGGATAGATAATATATTCATTAGTTGAGCTACCCCAAGCAAATTGGCACGCCTATTTATATATTGATTACGCGCGCGTCTAACGTGTAACGTGTAACGTGTGACTGTTCACGTTACACGTCGTCAACACTATTTAAAGCCCCAGATTTTACCTTATTATGTTCATTTACCTAACTATTAATAAATCTCTATTTATTATTCTACGACCTCCAAGATGACCCAAGACGTAACAGGATAATTTGTGTTTTACCAATGATTTACTCTCCTTCTAGACTCTCACTGCCTCCCATCCAACCCAATTATCGCGGGCAGCGGGAAGTTTCTCTTTTTTTCTTCCCCGCTCCGATCTAATCGTCACTAAACCCACTCAGCGAATCTCTTTTTCCTCAACAAATTCGTCAAAAAGTAACCGAAAAACACTTTTCGATGCACCGCGGTAGTTTCACCTCTTCATGCCTTAATCCATCCTACTTATCGTTTCACTTTAAGGGGACAGTATCCTCCAATATGACACAAGTTGTTTCGAATCATCGCTTCTTTCTAGTTACCAATCATGGACGAAGAAAACACCGATTTTTAAACCACTTACTGTTCCCGATTGCATGCAAAGTGCGTAACACTCTAAAGAGCATTTAGTTTTTAAGTGGGGTTCTGCTGCAGATAGGCGGTGGAGCAGCAGAAAAAGGAGAACGGAAATGGTGAATGAGTTCCGTGGTGCTATGAAATTCACTCCTTCTGATTCATTTCCCATATCTGAAAATAACAATAAAAATGATATATTCGAGATTTTTTCTATCTATTTGCGGTAATTGATTTTTAAATAAACAGAAACAAAGCTATAAAACTAAAGAAAACAATTTTAAAAGACCAAAATCATAAGTTTTTATTGAGAATAGAAGACGACTAATACAGAAAAAAAAACAGAAAAAAGACAAGCTAACGACATCTCTTCTAAATTCTCGCAAAATAATCAAAAACTGTAGGCTGCTTCAGATATATCAGGACTCACCCATTAGATATCTACATAGTTCAGTGTAAATGAGAAAAAAGGGTAGAAAGATGTATAATACGAAAAATCTTGGCGAATGAAAAGCTGATTCTTTCCTTCCTATATATTCTATAGTCACCCGCACACAACTACCACTTTTAGAAAATGGAAATAGAGACCGGTCAAGCGACTAGGGGATCATTGGAAGAAAAAAGTAGAAGCGAAGAAAGAAAAATAAATGTTACGGTTGTGTTGGCATGAAATGGCGAGATGTGGATTTAGGGAAAACGAAGAATTGGATCAAGAAAGAATTAAATTAAAATGAAAACCTAGAAATATATCGAATAAGAATGAAGCTTTTTAGTTTGTCATACTGCCTTACGTGCTCGGCCAATCATTGTTCGCATTATTATTTTTTTTTCGCCTTAACCGTGAAATTCTGAAATCGGCTTTGTTTCAGCCCATGTCTGCTGCCCTCCTCGGAACGAAAGAATCATAGCAGCGGCACGTGTGATGTTTAGGTGGACAAATATTCCCGAAGTTTTCAGAGTTCGTAGAAAGTGAAATAATTACTCGAAAAACGTTGCAAATTGTAAGTGTCGCTTCGTTATATGGGGAAACATCATCAATTTTTAAAATCATTGAGCATGATAAAAATCTGAGCAAAATCCGGTCACAAATAATTGAGGCTTGATGGAAATGTTTGCATATCACTTCATGGAAATCCTTTGTAATTAGTGTATTTATCAAGTAATACATCTCATTTTAAAGAAAATTATCAGCCGACTTGCAGTATATCGGGCCGGCCCGGGTTGCATGAACCCAACAAAATTTTACCGTAGCTTTCAAAATCGCAGATAACTACCGTTGAAAATCAAGGGTTGAAAATGCCTGATGAAATCATGCATAGGGTGGCATAAGAGTGTCAACCGGCCTACTGAGGACTTTTCAGTCAACACGTCAACTAAAAAACCGAATGATTACAGATCAAGCAACATCTCTATTGAAATGTGTGGTAGGTCTTGCAAACCTAGAAGCGACATTTCTGCTTAAAATATGGAATTTCATGGAACTACTCAAATAATTAAAGAATACCTAATTTTGCAGCTCATAAATTGAGACGGAGAAACCCATTTTTGGATTTTGAACGTTTTTCTTTTACTTTTTTGCAGCCCACTTTAATTTTTCAACTGACAGTCGTGTGAAAATGCGCATTTTGTCACACCCAGATTACGCAAGTACCGTTATCGGAGAATTATTACTTTGACTATAAAAAGGTTTTTAGTCATTTCTAAAAAAGGTAGAAAATCAAAATAATGTCACCTTTAATTTTACACATGTTAGGCACCAGCCCGCTGTAGACTGCATTGCAAACATGATGATTTTTTGGATTACCGGTTTAACGGTGACTTGATGATCAGTTTTTCACTAACGCGTATCGCGAAAACACGGGTGACAGCGAACTCTGACAGCCTTGGGTTACCGTCATTCCCAAAATGTTTAGATTTAGAAAGAAATCCTTGAATCGAATAGAACATTTTTTAGTCAAGAATTATAGGTTTTCGTGTTTAGGTATTCGACCTCTTTGTTTAAACAGCAAAAGCCGAAGGACAGGGGAACCTTGACGTTTACTTTTTTCAAAATCTTCTGAATTTTACTTCAGCTATTCTGTAATGTTTTGAATCAATTATCAGTTGGAGAAAAATGAAGCAAATCTTTGGAAGATTTCTTCTGTGATTTATCTGATTTGCTCTGTATCTAATGAAGGAATAGTAGTAGGAAAAGTGGTGGCCGTTCGCATTTATGATTAGGTCATCTCTCTCAGAAAAGAGCAAAAAAGTGTTTTCAAATGGTCATTAAGGAAATCTGAGCTGATAAGACTTCACATTAAGATATTATAAAAAATCAGTAGTGTCGGGTGGATACAAAAATCTAAAATGTATTTTTGAAAAACACTTTTAAACTTTCAGCATTTATTCTGAGAGTCTCACAATTTCTCACAGAGGCCAGTGGAAAGCTACTATCGCCCCCGATTATCGAAAACTGGGTTGTAATTTCTGAATAGTTTTTGAAAGAATATATGCCAGATTAATGAACTACGTGGCCATGACTAGAAGAATAGCTGAATTTCGTCTCCACACTTCGAATTAGGTAAAATGAATAGCACAGGAGTGTTTTCTTAAATGAGTAAAATACGGTATTGGGAAACAACGTATTGAAAAATTGAGATCCAAGCTATAATAACTTTTTGAACAAAGGACGCAAGTTGTACAACTCGGGCCGCGTTTCAATTAATGTCTAAATGTAAATCAATTGACAAGTGGCATCAGACATGAAGTCGTGTCGATGCTGTCAGGCTATCAAGCTGCAATACTAAACTGTGTTTGTTAAGCAAAATGTCAAGCATCGAAATCCAACAACACTGCATGATCTTCAATGTTCGAACAATTCGGAGCAATGTGCTGATATAAGATAAGGAGCAATATAGGGAATTAGGGGCATGAGTATTCGAGAAATTAAAATTCGAGAAACCATAAGGAAGTGGGGGTACGGTAAAACAGCGGGCATAAATGTGATGAACGAGTTGGGAGGAAAATGAGGGAAAACGCGACACATTGGGTAGTATGAAAGAAATCGGGACAGTTTTGACAGTAAAAGTCGGACGCACTTCTTCCTCTCCATCTCTTTTGCCTCTTGCTTGCCGCATTTTGTCCTAAATTCGAAACGATTAATTGCTGCTTACGTCTTCAGCCGCCCCTACTCCCCTTCAGTGTTTCCTTTTCTTCTACTATTTCATAAGAATTCAATTCATATTTTTAGTGTCACTTAGGAGAAGGGTGAGGAGACGTTCCGCCGGTCACTTCGTGAAAAACAGAATAGGAGGAGATGTGGTGTCAGAGTGGACTTCATCAACTTTAAGTGGTTTCCATAATGGAGAAATAATTCAGAAGCTAAAAAAAAGAACATGAAATTCATGATGGCTAAAAATATTATTGGAAAATCTCTAAACATTTGACAATCCTCTAGGCTCGTATTTATTGTTGCGGTCACCAAGCGCATACAACTTCTTGTGAGTCGGCTTATAAATTCCTTCAAGATTAAAATTATGGCTCAAAATCGATCGCAAATTGTAGGCCTCGGTATTTTCTATGAATTTTTATATTTAGAATACAATACAATGGTAAATTTGATAAATTTTCAATCTATTATTTCCATATTTAAAAAAGCTATATGCCGGCCGGAACAAAGCCAGATTCGGTCTATTAGTTGACAGTATCGAAGGAACCAAAACTGATGCAAATTATACATCCGATGAGTTCTGGACAAACAAATAAATTTTTAGATTACTTTATTACCTAGGTATATAACGTTTTTTAACTTCTTTCCGAAGCAACCTCACAAGCTTCGTTCTTCTGTTACTTGATGAAAGTGAAATTTGAGCGAGGTCGGTAATTCCCTACTGAATTTGGGAGACACAAGAAATATTCATGTTTCCCTATTCTTTCATTGCCATTTCTTATAAAACTATCATGCAGTAAGATGTACAAATATTTTGATACGACATAATGCGTCTATCCAAGTAGTTTTTTTTACACCTTTTGTGTTTTTAAAGGCTTTTTCAGGATCGGTCAACAAATGCATGTTTTACGACTTTCCTGTCATTGTTTTCAAGGGCTTCCTACGGTTGTTCATAGAGTCTTTGAAACACAAACTTGTATAAATCGATGCGCCTTTAATCATTTTGTAGATTTACGCGAAGAATATTTTTCGAAAATCATAATTTAGCAGTCCTTTTAATTTTTTCTATGCATTTTTTTTTCCGGTGGTTTTGGCTCCAATTTTTTTTTGATTGCAAAATTATGTTTAAAACATTAATATTCATTAATAACTAAATATCCCGTCTTTTAATTGTTGCGTTCAAATTAACAGTCAAAACATAATTTAGCACTCATGAAAAATGATTTACTAGCGGTTAAAATGCTTTGCATAAGTTTTTGTGAAATTTTCACACGCAAACTGTTCCAAAAATAAAATCGGATATGTTCAGCTCGTATTTACCAATTCTCCTTTCTTTTTATGATATGAGCAAACAAAAACGTTGCGAATGCTTCAGAAATTCATCGAATAAGTTACACGCTTTCTCCATTTTGGTGTCAAACGTTCTCTTTCTGACAGTTCATCACAGTTCGAGCACACGTTTCAGGGAACTCCTCAAAATTCCGCGCTAGATATATAAAACCGTAAATTAAAAAGTATATCGTTCTGCTTTCAGCTTAAACTTGTTAAGTATAAAATTAATAAAAAATGTAAAAAAACAATTATTTTATCATGGCATTCATAGTGGACGACTGTCTGTCCTCTCTATAATAACAAAACATTTCTATAATACTTACAGTTTCGAAGCAAACTTATTAAAAAACAAAATCTACTAGACTATCAACTGCGAATCATACTCTAGTGGAAATCTAAAGTCACTGATTAGAAAATTTAATTTTGTCAACAATTTAAATTACCAAATTATCAAAAAAGGCTTTTCTCAAACAATGATGGGCCTAACGATTGTAAATAGAGTTGTCGTACTCTATGTATTCTGGACTTCACTAAACACTTCTTTGGAAGCTTTTTATCGAATCAGGATAAAATAAAGTTAATCCATTTGAACAGCGAGCGAAAAATGACGAATTAGTCTGTGGCTGTACTTTCCTTTGCCTTTTATAAAAATAGACTAGCAATCCCAGAAATGCGGTGGATGCAAGTGGCTTGACAGATGACCCCAGTATTTCTATCTAGGGATGGGCGGTTCCTTTGTGTATGTGTCATGTTTCCTTCTCAATTGATTAGTATTCATCCAATGACACGAGAGGAAGAGCGAAAGGGCAAAGCCACAATATGCTTCCGATAGCTTTTGAGATTATGATTTGTATTATAAGAGTGGATAAATAATGAATGAGGAGAACGTGCTCTTCACGTCGAAGGCTTATTCTAAAAGCTCTCGTGTGGATACGGTAACTTTTAATGCATAGTCCAAACCATACAATTCGTGGGAATATCCAGGAGAAAGAGCAGTTACTAAGTGAACTAGCAAAATTATTAGGTCGAGTCGAAATAATTGCACCAATTTTTCCTGTTTTTTTTCTAAAAACTTAGAGAAACTTCTGGAACTATCCACGTTGGGGGTATGTGAGGGGTGCGTTTTGGCTATATTGTCACTGCTACTCAGCAGTTGGTTGGTTCTAAAATTTCTGGAGTTGGGGAGGTGGAATTCAAAGAATGTTTGCATAACAGACGTTGATGAAGACGAGCTGCTGATAAAAGAAGAGTACCGTTAGTCGAGTGGGTGTGCTGGAAGCAACCTTGGATACTTCCAAAGTACCATCAATCGGGCCCTCCATGGTCTCGGATTCATCTGGATAAGGCTCCCACGAAAGACGAAATAAGACAGTCTCATCGCGTCTTCGTCTAGAATTCGTCTGACGCAGAGATAGACATTGTGTTAGTGCACATGCATTTTAATTGACGACGCAAGAAGAATGCAAGGCGAACTGAAAGACTAACGAAGACGAGACGAATGGCTTCCACGTTCCACCTTCCAAGCCTTACGATCTTGGGCGATGGTTGTCCATGAAGTAGTCAGTCGATTTCTTCGATATATTGAGACTTCTTTTCATAGTGAGTCGGACCATCTCATGGGGGGTCGTCAGATAGGTCACTTTAGGTTTAGGTTTTTTGAGGAATCAATTTTTGTATCAGTTTTGCCTTTCTCCTTTTAGTTCTTCGCATAATCTGCCCGGCCCATCCTAACTTTTTGTTTTTGATGTGTTTTAGTGGGTCCGTGACCTGGGAGATTTTTCGGATGTCTTCTCGGTGTAAGTCTCGTTGGCGTTGTTCCGTGAGAGTCATTCCTATTAGTCTTCTTTCTAGCGATGCATGCGTCACACGGATTCTGCAAGTCTGCTTTTGGATGCGACAGACCTGCAGTTGAAGGTGCGCAGCCTTAAATCGATTCTTCCTGTTCTGGGCCGTGTTTTCTTTTCTTTTCCCAAGTGGTAGATGACCGGTACTCCGAAATTTGATCGCCTCCCTCGACATGCTTCAGAATCTACCGTATCAGAAGCAGAGGCTGAGTGTGAGAACTGAGACAGTTTTGGTTGCTGTTTTTAGCGATTGTTGTGTGACTGTTTACTCTATCATGCCCTGCTAAGCCAAAGCTAGAGCGGGAGTCACAGAGAGTATTGGGCGCTACCTCCGACCCGATATGGCACGTATACCCATTAGCCAACTGAGACTGTAGGGCGCCGATCTCCTCCGGATATGTAGAAGAAAATGAGTTGTTGATCTTCTACGCCACGTAGATGCGTATTTTCATTGTAATGCATTCCTAACTCATAAAATAATTATGTTTCAGAAAAAAAGAACAAACTCGTATTTGTGGATGCTTCCAAAAAGCAAAAAAGCTTTCCATGTTCCTTTTTTGTTCGTTCAAACATTTTTTAAGGTACATCCCTATTCCATCCAGTTCTGGGAACAGTTCCAAAAAGAGGCTGTTCTTCCTTTGCAAGTTTAGAATTTTCGTAATTTCGAAAACTATCGACACGTATCTGAAATGGCTACAATTTCAATATCCAAATTTTTCTATAATTTAACCTTTAATAAAAACGAATCCTTAATTAGAAATGTTTAATGGATGATTTAACGTTTTTCTTATTACCGGAGAAGTTTATACTATATGAGGGTAAACTTGTTTCCTTCATAATCTTTTCAATTAAAATTTCGTTGTTTTTTCTATTTTGTCTTCTTTAACGACTTTCCCTCTCTTCTTACCACACACCCTTCTTCCCTTTTCCATTACATTCGTTTTAGTATATTGGAGTTGAAGGCTCCTTCTTGTTTGCCTATTTCTTTTTTTTCTCTATATCTTATAATACCCCTGTAGAATTTTTTTAGTTTTCCAATTGGTTTAGTACTATTCTAGTCGGTTATTGCCCATTTCGCTCTCATCTCTTAAAAATAGCTACTTATTCTAGTTTCCTGTTTAAAATAGAACTATTACGGAATAAAATTCTACTTCTACGCGGATCTGATGCAAAAATTCAAACGCTTTCTGCATAACTGTGTTCGCGCTAACTTGGAGTGGATATTTTTTTCGGACCAAGCTTCGATTTAGATAAAAACAGAAAACTAAACAGATTATATATGTTCTCTGTAAGAAAAGGCTCACCGCTTTAATACATCTATCTTTGAATTTAGTTTATTCTTCTTTAACATATTTAATAAGAAATTTTTCTTAATTTTTAAAAATGTTAGCTTTATTTTTCTGTACATCCGACATACATCAGTCTAAATCTCACATGAATTTTAAGACCACAATTTTTTTTGGAACTATTAAAAGAAATAATGCGTAGAGACGTTTTAAAAAATTGTCAATTTAATCATCAACTGCCCCGCCAACTTCACCGTCAGCGTCTTCGCCAAGGCTTCTTCGCCTAGGCATAGATCACCGTCAAGTCAATCACCTCCTAGTCATGCCAACTTCCCTGATTGCTCAAAAAGGCTCGTAATCTTGGCCTTACTTCCATGCACCCACTCCGTCGCTTCTTTTACGTTCATTCAGTTTCATAAAGTAAAGTGAAACTACAAGCACAACGCAGGTCCGAAAAAACAATGATAGGAAAAGTCAGATGGTAGAGGGATGAAAAATATTGAACAAATTGGACAGTTTCTAAGTACGGTATATTTTAGGAAAATTAAAAAAAACAGTGACCTTGACCTGAAAACTGAACGAGAATAACTGATCTTTCAGTTTCGTGATTAAATGATATCATTGTTCCGCACTTGGAGAATTTAAGAAAGTTTTAAGATTTACTGATTTGCAAAACAGGCTTTCACAAAAGATGAGAAAAGAGGCAACACATCAAGAATGAAAAAATATAAGCTCAGATGAGAGTGATGTAGGAGAAGAATTAAAAGACGGATGCTATTTATAGGCTGGTTCGACAGCTCGTCGCAGAAGAGTACGCGTGGCCAGGGAGTCTCTGCTTCCTCAGTAATCTCAAAAATAATATCATTTTTCGTTTTGCTTCTAATGTTTTCATTCATATTGTACCCCTTTATTGAATAGATGAAATTGAATAATTTTCTGTTAATGTATGAAAAGCTGCTGTTGCTAATCGAAAAAAAATTACAGAAATTATTTATCCTTCCGGTTTATACAGTGATTTTTAGACCATGGTCACCGTGTTGTCCATTCCGAAATTTAACAACTTTTTCGATAATCGAGACGAAACAATAGTTGAAAAACGAATAAATTGTCGCTATCTCCCTGTTTCCCTAAGGCAGTAGTCCCGAAGCGAAAAACGGTAATTCTGAAACACATTGCATTGCGGTTATCAAAATCATCCTCTCTTATTATCGAATATAACTCATTAGCCGCTGTTCCAACCGTGTAAATTGCTAGGTTTCTTTAGACAGCGGATTTGTCTTAAATAACTGTCGCCTATATGCAAAAATTTTAACGGAATTTCGGAGTATTGTTGTTATTTTTTTCTTTTCCCCCTTAATTCTAAACAATGTTGCAGTTTTCCCTGAATGGAGTTTTGTCGTCGGAAAATATTTTCTTCGTTCTATTTGCCCGAAATGAAACAGAATTTTTTTCAGAGTATGGAATTATCTGAATTAATCGAGGTTACAAGGGTACGTGACGCATTTATGACAAAGGGTCCACGACCGTCTCAAATAGGAGATATATGCATTTTTGGTAAATTCCTTTTTTCTACTCCAATATTCTTGAAATGTAAATCCGGTATAAACTTCTTCCGAAGTATTTGCGAATATTCGGAAGTGAGATAAATCATACCTTGAATGGTTCTGATTACAGGTGAATGCAAACTAAAATGTTTTCGAACATTCTAAATTTAAAGCAGTTTTTTTCTTTCAGGACACCATATAATCTTTGCACCAATAGCGGGCGACAGAGAAGTTCCGGACAATTTAGAAGAGTTTTGGCTACTTCATAAAGCAGTCGATCGAGTGCTTTGTGAGCCAATTTCAAAAGAAAATCCGCAAAGAGGAGGTCTTCTTGCTCTGAAATGCAAAAATTTTCTTCTAATAATATTTGAAATTGGGGATTTGGAAATTTGCAGAGCTACTGCAAGAACTATCGAAGCGCTTTCAAATATCAGTGAGTTCAATTAAAAATTTGAAGACTTTCCTTTTTTATAGATGGTTTTATACATGACTATGCTTTTTTCTACAATTCTCCTTTTACGATTCTCGACGATGGGTGGTTGGCTTTTGATCCTGAACAAGAATTCTCTCGATTGATGCTCTCGACTGATGCGTTCCGTATTTCTAGTGTCAATGAGAACTTTTCTATTTGCCCAAGTTATCCAGAAAAAGTGATAGTACCCAAAGGAATAGGAGATGATTATCTTAGGATATCTTCGACGTTTCGAGAAGGTGGTCGATTCCCTGTTCTTAGTTATTTCCATAAAGAAACTAGATCTCCACTAGTTCGGTGCTCGCAGCCACTGATTGGGCCAACTAACAGAAGATGTCGTGAAGATGAAACTATTCTCAATTCTCTGATCACAGTCAGCCGAGGTTATATTATTGATACTCGGAGTAAGTCGTCAGCTACTGCTGGGAAAGCGAAGGGAGGAGGTGTAGAACCTCAAGGAAATTATAGACAGTGGAGATATATTCAGGTGATAAAGCTTTAGAAAAATCCGATTAAATGTCATCATAATTTTGAATTTCAAAAAAATCTTAAGTTTACTAAATGTATCATATTGGAAAAGTTAAACCATTTTCCAGTGTCCGATTCCGCGCCAACGAGAAATTCATGATTCCCTTACTCGAATGGTTGATGTGTGTTCAGAAAGAAAAGTTTCATCGGACAGATGGGTCAATCGTGTTGGGCAGGCCGGGTGGTTATCGGCGGTGGCATCATCACTGGAAGCAGCTGCTAACGTAGCTCAATGTTTATACAGCGAAGGACTGAAAGAGGTTCCTGTCGTGATTCATGGAGGTGATGGCCTTGATTCTACTCTTATCGCTTCGTCTTTGGCACAAATTTTGTTAGATGCCGATGCGAGAACTATTAGAGGGTAAGTTTAGAATACAAGTTTTAAGTTTTTAAGTTTTTCATTTTTCAACTGAATTTTTTCAGTCATATTTTTCTAGATTCGAGTCCGTCGTTGAGCGAGAATGGATCTGCGCTGGTCACCCATTCAGTCTTCGTAACAACCACTGTGCCTATGCAGAGGGAACCGTTACAGGACCATTTGAGTCTCCGGTATTCCTAGTTTTTCTGGACGCAGTGCACCAGATGATTTCCCAATATCCAATGTCATTTGAGTTTGACCAAAACTTTCTGATTTTCTTATTCGAGCATTCATACGCTTCAGAATTCGGATCGTTTTTAGGAAATTCTGAAAAGGATAAGAAAGAAAACAAGATTCGTGAAAAGACGGTTTCTTTATGGTCACATGTGCACCATCCGGAAAATATGAAGCAATTTGTAAACGCCTGCTACGATCCGATCCCTGGAGTTATTTGGCCTAGTATCGCGCCACAGTGTATTGTAAGTTTTGTAGTAACTTGCTATAAAAATGTTAAGCGAGATTCTAAAGATGGTTTTTGCATTTTTTTAAAAGATAATTTACTTTCAATGCTTGGGAAAAATAATTCTATATATATATATATATTTGTTGTCAGAAAATCTGGGATCGCTTATTCTTCCGATGGCAACGTCCGGGCAATAGTTGGTCGAATCCCGAATCTGAAACCATTCAAAGTCTGACAGATCATTGGAAATTGCGTGAAAAAGAGCTCATGGTCAAGGCATCATCACTTAGACGAAGTATCGTCGAATTATCAAAGGAGCTCCGTGTTTCATCACCAATTTAAACAAAGATAACATGTCATAACTGCTTTTTGGATCTCGCTTCTGTAATTCGAAATGTCAATCGCACTGCTGACCATCAAAGAGCGAATTTTAACTATGCGTCACTAATAGCGTTAATTGGATTGTCGATTATACTATAGCATACTAAAGTTTCGCTGTTGAAAAGAATTTTAATTTGTGCTGTATTTTTCATGTATCAAGAACCGATATCTCGGTTAATTTCTTTTAATACTCGCTAATTTATTATATACTTCCTTTATATTGTTTGCGAAAAACATAACCTTGTTAACTACAGAGAGAATGCATAAAGGTTTTTAAAATATTTAATGCACTTTCATTGCTTATAAAATACATTCATTGCTCATGAAATACAAATTATATCGGTATGTCCATTTTAATACATTACGTTGCATTTAATAAACATGGTAGGTTATCTTCTTCTAAGCCCGAAAAGCATTGTTTGATCCACTCTTGCTCCATTTTCAGATTTGATTCAAATTCTGACCGCGTATTCAATTTCTCCTTCATAGATTTACAAAGATCTTGAGTCATCCTTGTGGACTCTGTTCCATTTTTACTAGTCGATGGCTTATCAAGGCTGTGGTCCTTCTTTTGTTTCAGACGTCGTGGAATTCGACGCGGCACTATTTCAGAATAGTCTGCAGTTTCCGAACGATTCAGAGACCAAACCCGAACAGTTGCATCATCTCCACAACTAACTATCATCGTTGGGTCGGCTGGATTCCAGCCTACCGCGTTAACGTATCCCTTGTGGCCGACGAGAGTAAGTTTTGGACGGCTTTCTTCAACACTCCAAAGAACAATGCGACCATTTTTTCGCTTGAGTGGGTCATTCTCGCGAAGAGATTCGTCTGTTTCTTCTGAAATTGATTTTTGATAATTTTCTAGTTGGTGTTGAATTTAAACGAACTTCCAATGGATCCCGTAGCAATAAAATTGAAGTGAACTCCTCCAAAGGTAGAATGAATTGAATATTTAGCGAATTCTTCTCTCTGACAGGCTCCCGAGAATACGCGAACCAATGTGTGCGTCTTAATGTCCCAAAGCCTCAAATTCAGTTCTGTAGTCGTTAAGACCAATTTTTCCGATGGATGTAAAGTCATATTCATAATAGTCACTTCCTCTTTGCAGATTGTTGTTCCCTCCATTTTATCAGCAGATATTGAGTACAACCGGACACGATTATGTGCATCCAGAGCCAAAAATAAGTCTCCATTTTTCATTCCGTAAAGACAACGGATCCTGAATCCTCCTTGTTGACGTAGTGGGGGCGCTGATTCACTTTGAGAGAGATCAAAAACCTTTAGAGCACCTAACTCATTTCCAGCTACAACTCTTGTTCGGTTATAGGAATCTGTGAGGAAGGATGCACAGGAAAAGAATGCACCAATGTCAATTATATCCTCATGAGAGCTGGTTACACGGAGAGTACGGAATACTGCACGGCTGTTGACGTCGAAGATTGTCACCTAGAAAGTAGTAATATAAAACGCAAAACAGCTTGTATTTAAGTGATGTGGGTGCAGATTAAATATATATTCGTTTTTTTAAACTTCTATAGTTATTTACTGGCTTACATTATATTTGGTCGTTGATCCACCACAAATCAGTAGATATTTATTCTGATGGCAGAACTCCATATACGCAATCTCACCCTCTGCCATCGGTGCCATTTCTCCTATTCTTGCCAGTTGTCCTTCTGTCACTTTCCAGAGAGTAATAGAATTACTCTTTCCTCCACTGGCCATTATTTCCCCATTTCTAGAAAATTTGACACAGTAAATGGGAGAATTATGATGATCCCAAAGCTGGACTTGTCGATAAGGGCGATTTCTTGAGCCATTTGGAGGCTCATCGCGAAGCAGCTTCGTCGCTTTTTCGTCGGTTGCACTGCCATGGACTAGAACAGTATCGTTTTTTGCTTAATCATGCACGTAGTTATTTATTCAAATCTTACTTTTGTGCAAAAGATTTTTCAATCGATGTTGAGGCAAAATAAAATCAGATGGAAGAATTTCTTCAAGGAATGCCAATTGCGAATTCCGCTCCGTCACAGCACTGAAACGGAAGTTATATAGTATTTTCAATGCTAGTCTATCAGCAAAAACTCACTCGATATGTTGATATCTGGTTCCACCCAACACGACATCTTTTAGAAAACTGTCAAAATATGCTAAGTTTTTACTTTCATCACTTAACACGAGAGGAGCCATTACTTGCATTGTGAATAATGCTTCAAAATACTGAAAATTCTAAATTTATACTAAATTTCTATAATTTCTTAATTCACTAACTCGTCCTTTCCTGACCAGGTCAGCCAGTTTGAAACATTGTAGTATGTAGCATCCATTTTTAACAGTTTCTAACGGTAACTGTTCGTAGGCCTGCTCTAAAATGCCGATAGCTGCGTCATAGTTGCCTTTGAGAATATTTGTACGGATTCTAGCACCTGCGCTTGTTTCGATTGTGAAACCTGTCTCCTCGACAAGAGCTTCCACAGAATTTCTGAAATGATGAATGCGTTACACGTGGAATGAGCTAAGTGTAAAATATTTCCAAGGTAATTTTAATATTTACTGCATTTTCCCTAATCGATTTTTGCCTGTTTATCTTTGAAAAGTAGTAGTGCCTTCGTTAATCGTTTTGCTTCTCTAATTGAATTAAAGATGAAAAAGAACGATGATAAAAGCTGTTTAGTCGATGCCATTGAATGAATATCCATTATTGTTAAAGTTATGTTTTTTTTATAAGATTTTACATTTAACATATTTCTTTTTGCTATCGTTTTATTTCATTTTCCAAAAATGAAGTTGTAGTTTTCATAACAAAAACTGCCAACACTCACAAGAACCACCTATTAGTGTTGCCTTAAAAATGACGGGTTGAACAATAGTATTGCATGCAAGTCTGATCAGGTTTAACGGTAGATCAATTTTTTAATGTTGGTGACAGTTGCAGTAACTTATTTTTAAAACTGCATTTAACATTCCAGAATTATGGAAAACAGTAAAAATAAACAACTCGTATACTGTATTCATTGTAATAAATTTTTTTTAATATTTGAAAGCATCATATTTAAAATTATGCATTTAAACTTGATATGATATTAAATTAATTGTAAACGTGATAGAAGAGCGCCCGCCCGACGAAATTAAAAATTACAATTACTATTCTTTGTAAGGAGCTGAAATTTATCTTTACTTCGGCAATTACAAAACCAGTTTCAAATTTGGATTATCGATTAATCGAACTCACTGCAATCCAATATTATCCAAAAATTGCGCGATAATCCGAATGGTTGCTTTATCGTATTTACCCAATGCAAGCTCTGGCTTCTTTAATGTCCCCACTTCCTCTGGATCATTCTGGGATCTGGGGGAGAGCTGCTGAGAAACAGAATAATTTTTCAAAAATTTGCATGTTCTTAACTCACCGCATTCTGTAAACGCTCTGCTACAGAAATTCGCCCTTTCTTCCCCTTGCGACCAATGTCGTCGATTGGATCGTCAACAGTCATTCTGAAAGCTTTATATTTCTTTCAGTAATGTTTTTCATACTCTGACATCTCGATATTAATCTAATTTAAAATCCCATACCTAATTGGGCAAAGTATATAATTAGATATGCGAGTCTATATAGATTATTTGTTAATTTAACTGAGTTAACGCAACTCAGTTAAATAATTATATAGTGGTGATACTTCTTTTAAAGTGATTATTTCAGAAATATTCAACGTGGAGAAAAAAGATTTGATTTGTAACAGAGTCTAAAAGATGCGGGAAATTTTAAAATTTGATTGTCATTTAAACTTCTTATCAATACAGTACATTTCTTATCAACCAACTAGTCATATGCTTTAAAAATGCAGAAAAAGAAATGCAGTTAACAATTCATTGTGATTTATGGTAATCTAACTTTTTTAAATCGAGTTTCTTTATTGATATTGTTAACCATGCTTGCACCTGCATAAATCTAATAAACAATAATTTATCGTCTGATCAAGAAAAATTTACATTTCGCAATAAAAATAATTTTTTAGAGGTAAAGATATTTCCTTTCAGCAAAATATATTGTACTGTTATAGTTTCCAAAAAAACTAAGGTTAAAATATGTTATAAAGATTTTAAATAAAAAATTATTAACATTGTCAGACAGATTCGAATTTAAAAGAAGCGTTCTGGGTTTTTACGAGTTTTATAGAAACTTTCTGGATTTTACTGCAGATCTTCAGTGAAGAATACATTGAATTCCTTATTTACATACCTTTGTCTCTTTGCCGGGACAACGGCTGGCTCGTCAGGCCCGTCTCCGTTACTTTTGCGAACCACTTTGAGTTGTTTCGTGGGATCTACTCCACCAGATGATTGATAAAAAATATGGAAGTACGTTGTTGTCTATAACTAGTGTCTGAACAGGGACGAGGAAGTCGACATAAAGAAAATATATTCGTTTGCAGTTGGCAAATGCGTAGCGACTTTGTCAGTTTCTTCGGTCAGCTAGGACGCACTCAGCTGACTATAGAACAGAGAGACACGAGAGATTATAAGGAAGTTAGAGTGCCCAGGAAAATTGGAGGGTCGGAGAAGGAATACGGAAAAAGTAGTCCTAGTGAAAATGTGAGGGACACTGGTCGGTGAACGTTGGTAAAAACATAGTATTGATCTGAAATTCGAAGAATTTCTACATACAAAGAATTAATTGAAGGATTGAAAAGTGAAAACATTGAAAACATTGAATTAGGCACAATTTAATAGGCCTATTGTGGCTCAATTCACATCTAGGTTACTGCTATTTTGATTTCAATAGATTGAAAAACGGGAATACAATGCATTTGAATGCAATTTGTATTTTGTTTTCGTGGTTTTTTTTTAATATTTTTCAAACATGTTCCTTATTAAAAAAAAACAAGCTTAATACAAATTTCTTATTTGGTCTTTTCAACAGTGCACTCTGTTGCCTCGATTGTGGATTCCAGAGCTTTTGACCATTTTTGACGAAAATGTAGAAAATCCTGCTTTTCTGAAATGAGTGATCTGAAAACTTGGCGTTGTCTTGTTTTTATTTTTCACTCATAAAGTGTGCTTTCGAAAAGATCAATTTAAGAGGAGTTTGCAGTTTTCAGTTGGTTGCTTAGAATACATTCATTAGCCTTTGCTATCTGTGTGGCCTCGTCCTGCCTTTATTTTTCACCCATCCAAGCGTTTAGACCCATCCCAAATGGACATTTTGGGAAAATCCTTTTGGGATGGGTCTCTAAACGCTTTCTTAAATGCGTACACGCACCGAATCATCGGAGTGTTGTAGCCGGCGGCAAGTTTGAACGGTTCTCGCTATCTTTTGAAGAATCGTTTTCGACTTTTCTAAATGGACGAATTCTCATTCAAAAAAGTTGAATCATTTTCCGTTTTAAAAGCAATCTATTCGACGTTTATTTTTTATCTGTTTTACTCTTTTTGTTGTTGTCCATACTACTGAAATTGATGGAAATCAATTTTATCGGTCGTAAATTGTTTTCGTATATTTTTTGTTCAATAACAATAAAGCAACATTTTCAGTAAAATGTCCACTTTTGAAATCGCCCATTCGAGCTCAAAGTCTGAAGTGAAAGATATCCCATTCGCTCAACAGACACAGCAGGAACTGCCTTACCGCGTGATTCAAACTCTCGGAGAAGGAGCATTCGGAGAAGTCCTTTTAATTGTAAACACAAAAAATCCAGAAATGGCTGCCGCAATGAAAAAAATATCTATTGCCAAAAAAACCAAAAAATTCATCGACAGCATTCGGAAGGAGTACCTCTTACAAAAACGTGTATCCGAAATTGGCCATGAAAACGTTATTCGGTTGATTGGGATGCGTAATGATCCACAATACTGTTGTCTCTTTTTGGAATATGCCGATGGAGGTGAACTATTCGACAAAATAGAACCTGATAGTGGTATGGCACCTGCAATGGCTCAATTTTACTTCAAACAACTTATATGTGGGCTGAAGTTTATTCATGAGAATGATGTGGTGCATCGCGATATTAAACCAGAAAATCTGCTGCTGACCGGAAAGCGTAAGTCGGTGCAAAATAAAGTAAGAAACAATTTTGTTTTCAGACGTACTAAAGATCTCAGATTTCGGAATGGCCACCTTGTACCGCAATGAAGGTCGAGAGAGACTGCTTGATTTGAGCTGCGGGACTATACCATACGCTGCTCCTGAACTAATCGCTGGTAAAAAGTATAAGGGACCGCCAATTGACATTTGGTCTAGTGGAATTGTGCTGATCGCGATGCTCACTGGAGAACTTCCATGGGAGCGGGCTAGCGAGTAGGTTAAATCAAAAACGACAAAAATTAGCACGTATTCTTATCGTGGATAACGTTTACTGCTATATAAATAACACATTAAAACTCACAGCTTATAACTTTACAAAGGTTACAAATAAATATACGGAATACGCAATTAATAGAAATGTAAAAATTTTGAAACCCATTAAATTTCAGTATTCCATTAAACATCTATTAAATTCAATTCTGTAAAATTTCAGTGCCTCCTTCTCTTACTTGGGTTGGATAGCAAATACCAATCTTGATGAAGATCCATGGAAAAAGATCGATGTGCGAGCCCTCGTTATGCTTCGCAAAATCGTTACTGACAAGGCAGATAAACGAGCGACAATTGAACAAATTCAGGCAGATCCGTGGTATCAACATAATTATGGAAAACTGGAAACTGAAGTAGGAAGACCACTGAAAAGATCGCTTCGCAATAATGAAACTGAGAATATGTATTGTTTTCTGAATATTGCTTTTGTATCATTTAAGTTTTTGATTTCAGTGCTTCCACGCAAACAGAAATTGCCACATGTTCTGCGAAACGTCGTCATTTGGAAACACCAAATGAAAATGTGAATATCTTGGAAAGGCACAACGCTTCGTTCTCTCAACCGACAAAAACCGAAGATCTTCTTCTCACTCAACATATTGATATGTCTCAGAACAATTCGGTAAAGGATTCCAATTTCCATCTAGCCAGATTTATAGGCAGTTTTGAGGAAGCAATTAGCGCGCAAGACAGTTTTGAGAAAGCAATTTGCCCGAAGTTATCTTAATATACCGTAAAACCTCTAATAGACATGCAGCCCAAATTGACTTGCGCCCCTAATAGTATTGTTCTCAAAAAGGCTAATTGCCTTTCCCCTTCGTGATGACGCAATCGCCGCCGCGACAGATAAGTTATTTTTTCCTTATTTCATCTTTTTTTTATTGTTTTTTCTTTTTTTGCTTGATTTTCTTTTATTTTTAACAAACTACAGACTATAAGATAACTCAATAAAAGGATTCGCGGAGTCAAGTCATACACCAACCCAGGAAACATGCGTCGTCCTCCAATGGAAATGTATTTACAATGTATTTTGGACCCTTGGAAACACCTGCCAGAATATTTGAACTAAAAATCTTTCACCTGATGTGGGCTGAAGAATGCTACGGACGGATCCAAAGATTTCAAGATTCATTGTTTCAAAGACGACGGCGAAATGCCTGACGGATTGGAACAGATGAAACGAAAAAGAGAAGAAGCTGCCACTCATTGTCTTTAGGTTTAGTTGCCGAGCTTATTGGTGAAAAAAGTGAAAATTATGATGAATTGGACACTTCCATTGATATTATTTCATACATTTTGTTTGCTTTTTGCTTTAATTATCGTTGTTTTCGTTTAAATTTTTGTTGTTTTTATTCAAAATGTTATTGTTTTTTAACTGGAACTCTTGCAGTTTTCTTACTGAAAGTCTTCCCATTTTTAACTGAAACTTCTTCGAAAATCGTAATAAATTCTTATTGTTTTGAGAAGTCTACAAGAAAAAACAACGAGAAAAATAGTAACAATAGTATTTCACCCACTAATTGACTTGCGCCCCAAATAGTATTGCTCTCAAAAAGGCTCCACGAACAATAGTGTTGCATGCAAATCTATTTGAGTTTTTACGAGAAAAAATAAAAATATAACATGAACATTTTATCAAGCTTAACACCATTCTCTTTACAAGAGGGTAACTCAAATCTTATTTCTAATAATTGTTTTTGCCGGAGTGAACTCTTTTCAATCCTACTCGTACTCTCAAACCACAAATGTTGTTAAAATTAAAAACTAAAAAAGTTTCCTTGTATTTAGAATCTTCTACAACGCATGGTATGTCGTATGACTCGCTTTTGCGTCAGTACCGACATCCGTATTACCTACCAAGAGTTGGCTCGTGCAAGTGAACACGCCGGGTATGAAGTTCGCGAGACTGCTGATCGTCGTCTTCTGGTCACATGGCGTGATGTTTCTATGATGGTTACACTTTACACAATGGGAGAGATCCCTGATGCTCCTCGTGTCATGGTCGACTTTAGAAGATCACGAGGAGACGGTTTGCAGTTTAAGAAGATGTTCCTGGAAGTAAGAGACAGAATGCACGAACAAATATGCAGAGATGGCAACACGTGGCTCGCTGACTTGGGCTTCGTGCCGAAGACTCTACAATTTGTCAAAAGACTCAACAGCGACCACAACGTTTCGATGACCTAATTTCAATCAAAACTGTAAGATTTTAACCTTCCTAAATGTTTATCTCGAAGAATTCGTTCTCACCTCCCATTGTACAGATTTATAACCTGATACATTTGTGAATTTTGTTTTCATTTTTATTTCTGTCTATTTATCAATAACCAATTCCTTTCTTGAATTATTTTTCACGGTGTTCATCACTGTTCTCGAATTTTCAATTAATGTACCTCCGGCCTATACGTCAATCCGTCACCCGGATTCAAATTTAAAACCTTACTTTTATGTTAAATAAATAAACAGTATTAAGTAAATCGATGTTTCCGATACAAGCCTGACGCCACCATTTGATTGTACTTACTTTTGTAGCTGAGTACCTGTATCAATATTGCAAAGATCTGCAACTTTCGATATTGAGAATAAAAAGCCCTGAATTCGAGTTGAATAACAATAATTTATAGCTATTAATTAGCATCTAAATGATCATTTTGTTGAATATCATCTCAATCTGAACATTATTTTTGATTTTGTGATAATTCTAACGATTACCGGTAATTCTGCACCACCCTGGTGTAAATTAATGGTTGAGTGTTGATGGTTAAGAACCCTAACTGAAATTTTCTGACTTTGAAGCGTTCTTTTTTTCTATTTTTGAATTTAACAGCTTGTAATATTCAAAAGCGAATTAATACGCCATGAAGTTATCATTAAACTCTTAAAGATTGTATAGCTTCAGACTGAATTTAAATTTAAGGTATTAAGGTATTGAAAAACCAGAACATGCTCCTATTGTCTTGCTATTCACGAAGAGAAAAGTGTGGAAAAAAGCTGCCTTTTTTGAATTTCCTAGATCACCTGACCGCTACAATAGGAAAAATCTCGGCCAATGATGAATGGCTACCGGTTTTTTGGCTACCTGATTAATGGCTACCTAAGGATTTATGTCTACTCCTAGATTTTTGGCTACTTTTCACCGTTGGATTTTTGGCTACTTTCGGATTAATGGCTACTCCTAGATTTTTGGCTACTTTTCACCATTGGATTTTTGGCTACCTCAGAGTTTTAGCTACCCGAAAATTTTAGAGTCAGGAGAAGACAAGACGATTTTTTCGTTTCAAACGAGGTTCTGGTATGAAAGAAAAAAGCACAAGAATATATGTTATTTGTGGTATTATGAAAACATTATAGTTAAAGTACTCGACTGCAAAAAATTCCCAATTTCAAAAAAAGTTTCGGGAAATAAAATATTTCTTCTTTTATCCATTTTTCTTTTTTTTCGTCGTTTTCACATTTGTTTTGAAGTCTGAACGTCAAAAATAATAACCAGGTGATCTCCTATGTTTGAGTTCCCCCCTGCTCCCTGGAAGAGATCCAATGGAGCAGGAATGAGGACGACGTTACGATGAGACTTCTGATGATAGCCTGCTTTTCGAAAATCGCCGAAATAACTCAGAAATGCGAGAATCGATCGATTCTGATGATTTGTTTCCGCCTCCAGTTGAGATGGTTAAGATATCGTTCGATTCATCGCCTCGTAGCATTGAAACTAATTCAACAACATTCGTAAATCTATCCAATGCAACGAACGAATTTGTGTCTTCAATTGCTTCACTGAGTACGCCATTGGTCTCTTCTACACCAATGGATAATAAACAAAAGAGCACAGTTACAGAAATCAGGTTGAACACTCTTCTTGAGTTTTAAATTTACGAGAGAAATTCACAGAAAAAAAAATTGACTCTTGAAAATTTCGGCTTTACGACCTTGAAGAAATAGACCTTCAAGTCGACACGTCAACACGTATTTGCTCAACATTTTTTAAGTTCATGAGATTCTTGTTTTTAGTTGTATTTGTTATTTTTTACACGTTACGTTTTTTTGTTAACTAATTTGAAATGTATTTGTTTGTAATAAAAAAAGGCTTCTCCTGACTCTAAAATTTTTGGGTAGCTAAAACTCTGAGGTAGCCAAAAATCCAATGGTGAAAAGTAGCCAAAAATCTAGGAGTAGCCATTAATCCGAAAGTAGCCAAAAATCCAACGGTGAAAAGTAGCCAAAAATCTAGGAGTAGCCATTAATCCGAAAGTAGCCAAAAATCCAACGGTGAAAAGTAGCCAAAAATCTAGTAGACATAAATCCTTAGGTAGCCATTAATCAGGTAGCCAAAAAACCGGTAGCCATTCATCATTGGCCAAAAATCTCCGATGTCCAACGAGCAGCGATCGTTATGCTTCTTGAATTGGTGTTATTAAATGTAGTTTTAGATGTGAAGGTTTCAGACAACAATTTTCAGAAACATTCCCCTCCTGCTATATCGTTCTCGATGTTCCTTTGTGAATTTCACTTCACGGTACTGCGTGCGCTAAACAGGCTTTGTATTAGAGAATTATTTTAATCAAAAGCCGTTTAACTCGTTTCGTTCATTCAAGTTCAGATGAAAAAGAAGCTAAAGAATTGTTATATTTACATTTTCGTCCACTTCTTGTTCACTGTGCCGTTATTAATAATTAGTTGTTTTCTCACATGTCTCAATTCATAAATTTATGAAATTCTGTTTTTTTTTTCATATTTTTCACTTTTTCAGCGTTTTTTTTACTTTTCCTGGAAAATCATTTGTTTACCCGTTCTTTTTTACTAATTGAAGTGCCCAGTGTCGTGAATCAAGTCGCTTTCACTATTTTTCACTGTCGTCTTTTATTTTTGTTTTCGTCTTGTTAAAAGAGATGGAATAAAATTGAACAATTACAACTTACAAGGGAGAAATAAAAGGCGAATTCAATAAAATTAAAAAAAAATTAAGGTTACACAGTAAGCGAAACAGAACCCTCGGAATTGAATATTTTTAGTTAATGACACGCTTCGTGCAACTTTAAATATTTAAAGTGGCAAAAAAGAGGCATCCCACTTGGAACTTGCTTAGTTTAAACTAATTATTATTAGAATAATTATTCCAGTTCTGTAAACTAATAGTGCGCGCTTCGAGTAACCAGAGTTTAACATTTTTTTTCTTAATAAGGATTAATCCGGAAGTGAAAAACGGCTAAAAAAACGAATTCGCACATTATTTTGTTTCTGTCTGTCTTAACGAATAATTGCGTGTTTCCCCATTTTCCCATTGCGCTGTATCTGAGCTCAAGTAACGAAGAAACTAAGTAAGGATACTCGCTCTCACCTACGACGAAGAAGTCTGGACTCTCGCAAAATAGTTAGAGTGTCCAAAGCATCTTTGGAACGAAGACTGTTCGGGAGCACATAGGAAAATCGAGAAATGTATCTTCAGGCATCTGACCTCTATCAAGAATTAGAGACCTTTTGAAAAAAGCGAATTCCATCGAGAATGCTGGAAGAAAGAGTCGCATGTACCCGGCCCATCCTAAATTTTTTTCTTTTTGATGTGTTTAAGTGTTTAAGTGGACCTGGAAGATTTTTCGGATGTCATTGGCAGCGAGGCTCTGTGTAAGGGTCCATGTTTCAGATCTGTATGTGAGCGCGGGAAGAACAATTGTTTCGAAAAGTTGAGCTCGAATTCGGGTGCAGGTGAGAGCGTCCGTTGTTTTTCTTTCTCTTGAAGTTGTTGAACGCTGTCCAAGTTGCTCGTCGTCCTCTGTGGAGTTCTGGTTGTAGCTCATTTCGTGAGTTGACTAGCATACCAAGTTAGACATACTCATCCACGTCTTCGATTTCTGTGATGGTGTTGTTATCTCTGATAATCACCGCATGTTTTAAATACTAACGGTTTCATTTTTTTACGCGTAGGTTAAAAGGCATTTTAAAACACATGAAATTAACTGTAAAATTAAAAGAAAATTGAAAAATACTAATAGAAGGTGCTAATTAAACGCATATGGCATTTCCATAAGGCAGCTTAAAAATACACATTTCGAAATATATTGAACAAAATCACGTCATTTCTTTAATTATTTCACATCAACATATAGCTTATAGCCTCATAATCATATAAAGTTAGTCAAACGCATAAAGCGCTCTTAATGCTATTTCAGAGCCTTTCTGAAATCTTGTGGGATTAATCATGATCTTCTTTTTATATTATCTGGATTTAAAATGAGCCAAATGTCGTCAAAAAATTTTATAAAACAGAAACACATCATCTTGTTGTTTTTTAATACTTGTAAGAGACTGAAAACTCTAAAGCGGATGGGTATTATGGGTATGAAAATATGATTTTCGTTGATTCTACCTAAAAATGACTAAAAATATATCAGTTGATTTCTTAACAAGACTTTCAATTACATTGTTACATTGGAGCTCTGCTAGCCTCCGATTTTGAGAGTGCTCACCGCAAATGTAGGACTAAGTAACTCGCTGAATTAGATTTAGTTTGATTGATCGGTGTTATATACGTTGTAAAGAAAGCTCGACGTTTCCCCTGTATATAGGAAATGAGAAAAGATTTGGTCTGCTCCCAGAGCGTTGCGGTGACGATAAACAACTTGCCGTCGCGTCCGAAAGTTTGTTTTCATTAGAATAAAACTCAATGTGATCATTTCCTAAGAGATCGCACTCAAATAATTTGTTACCGTTCTGCAGTGTAGTCTAATCAAATCACTATGGACTTAAAATATGGTAAAATTTTTAAGCAGTTTGGTTAAAAGACGCATTAATTGCATCATCTATATACTTCTTTCTAAGCGAATAGTTCCGTCTTCGTTTCCGCCTGTCTGTCCAAGACGTTTCTTTGAATAACCCAAAAGAGCGTGGGCCTCCTACTTTGATATAGATGGAGTCATGGCCACTGGAGCGCTTCGCAACCATATCTTTGGGAGGTCGCTGGGTACTTAAGATACTGCGGAACTATACGCACAAAATTAGCAAAACTGTCTTAACAACGATAATAACAGTCAAATTTTTGCTGATATAGCAATCTGGATGCCCGTGTATCACAAAAAAAAGCTGTAAAAATCAGCTTCATGTGAGCGTGTTCCTGCCCTTTTGAGCTTATCCAATTACAAGGAAATGATAGAATACTTCCAATAAACAGAAAGGAAAAAGGTATGAGGCTTTAGAACACCTCCTCGACTTCCAATTTTTTTTAATGAGCGGAGACGGTTATCTCGTGTACACACAAAGATGCGAGCGAGTGCATACACGTAGTGCACACACAAGACCGTAGTTCTAGCTGGCGGTGGTTCACATCTGGAACTTTTGGTGGCTTGAACAACTGCGATATGTATGCATCTACAAGATGACTCTCTTTTCCCCGTAACCATGGAACGGAGTATTGTGACAGCTTTGTTACCTACTTTCCGTCTCACAGAGATTCCGTGTCTAACGGTGCGTGTGTTAATAGGCGCTAGTCAGATGCTGCGGGCGGGGACTCGCCTTATCAATCAAGTTGGGCTTTGGGGTCCAAAGATGGCATGAGACCAAGTGACGTTAGATTCCGAGTGTTACGCGCTGGTTGACGGGATTGAGTTTGAGCGCAGGTAGAGATCTCGAACTTGGGTAATTAAACCGTAAATTTATTAAAAAACAGAAAGGTTTCAATTAAATCACTTGAATTAAGATAATATAAGAAATTAATCATATACAATAATCGATAATAAAAACAAGATTATTAGAAATACGAGAACAACAACAACATGTTGTTCTCGTACCTCCCGCCATCACAGGAAGAGGAAAACAAGTGCGCTAGCGCGCATTTATAATAGCTTTTAGAAAAACAAAAACAAAATGGGTGGTAGCCCGAGGAAGGAAATGTGTATATATTCCCTTTTCAATTCACCAAACATTTGGGATTTTAACATTAAAAGTGAAACGCTGTTAATACTTCAAAATATTCGAATTAATAAGGACTTGACATCGAAAACCTTGAAATTAATATAATTATTTTTATTTATAAATTATCTCCTGCCACACCAAACAATAACAGATGCACACTTTAGATGAACGGGACAGAGAAGACGCGGTAAGAGTGCTCTCGTGCTGCCCCTCGCCACCTCGAATTGAAAGCCGACTTCCACTTACCAACTCATGAATGTGTGGGAAATGAAATTTATTTATTGAACGGAAAGTCACTTTGGTTTGGTTTTTCATGAATTCATAGCCTAAAATTTCGTGAGCACTACCATACACGTGTGGAAAGTGAAGCGAAAGGTGCTCCGCTTTTTGGAGCCTCATGGCATAGTAAATTGATTTCTGATCCCTTGTATATTCTTGATGTTCACCGCTTGAAGTGAAAATCTGAACAGTCGATAGAAGAATAATCCGTTTCTCGATCGTTTTTACGCTCATCTTTCTTATCCCGATCCAAGTTTATTTGTCATCACGTCACTTTCTCTCTCTCTTTCTTTCTAACCATTCGACGTCGACCTTCTCCAGCCATCTCGTAGAGCCACGTCGCCATTTTCTGCTCTCTCTCTCTCCTTCTTTCTCTTAAATTCTCTCCATCTCTTTCTTTTAAATTCTCTCTATCTCTTTCTCTCTCCCCTCTGCGTCTCTATCTCCAATCCTTCTTCAGCTCACATGGCTAGTCAGTCCTCGACGCCATCTGAGGGGGGAGCTGGTATGCGTGCGTGTGCTCAGTGAGCACAACTACTTTTCTCCCTGTGTGTAGCCCTGCCCGTCGTCATTTTATTCTTTTCTATCTCTTCGGTCTTCTATATTCTTTGAAATATATTTAGTAAACGTGAGGGATAGGCCACGATGGAGTATATATCTCTGTCACGCTTGATGTTGATGTTGAGAGTTCCTTAATTCAGTAAAAAGTTAGAAGCATTCTGGAAATCTTGCAAGTACGGCGTATTTAATCTAACAGTTGTAACTGAAAATGTTACTCTAAATGTTCAGTCGAAAAGCTTGAACCTTTAATGAACATTGTTTTATTCTATGTAGTTTTTTTTCGTGAAATCTCTTAAACGTTTTTATTAAATGTTGCCTTATTCAATTAAATCTGTATGTAAGCTGAAATAAAAATTCTGCGTTGTGCGTTGTATCGTAAGACGATTAGACCTCTTTGTCAGCAGTCGTAATTGCTTGATGTTAAGTTAGTTTTGAGAGATGAACACTGAATCTCTGTCAATTTTAGCTTGTTAGCATTCTGTTCGCGCTCGAACCATTTTTCTTGTGTACGCGCTAAATATGTCCGCGCCATTTTTCGAAAAATAATTTTTCGAAACGACACACTGCTGCCGTTGGAACACATGCTCAATAGCCATTTTTAAAGAGAAACTCTCACGTGAGCGCCGAAAACTGCTGGACAAGGATCTTGATTTTCGTATCTGTTTACGAGCACTTAAAAAATAGATGACGCGAAGCTTCATTTCCCCGGGTTTCAGTTTACCGTTACACCTATTCGTTTTCCAACTTCCCACCTTACCCAAGCATGTGAAGCAGAAACAGGTGTTAATTATTACTTTAGTTGAAAAATAGCCACCTGTCATTCATTTTTATTTGTCACTCTGTTATACTTTTCTTTCTCATGATCTGTAAATCCAAACATCTATTTTTAATTAAGTTTTTTTCAATTTCTTTGATACCCCTTTTCTCTTTGACGAATTCTGCTGAAAGTCAGATGAATGACGTCATCGAGCTCACCAACCCTTCCCCGAGTGCACATCAGAAAAGAAATTCCACATACAATGCACATAAATGTCATCTCAAAATTTCACATTTCTTACGTTGTGATTTTTTAAAATGTATTCTGACATTTTTATTTCTGGGTTTTATCTTATTTCTTGAACGCCTTTTTATGAGATTTCGAAAGACACTCCAAATTTTATTTATGCGAATATTTTATAGGCCACAAGAATGCAAATGGGTTAGTGTTTTTTTTCAGAATCGCGTTTTTTAAATATTATTTTTCAGCGATTACTTTAAAAAAATTTCCTATCTCAAGGATTCTATCCTTTAGCTGTTAATGCTTTTCACGTATTATACTAAAAAGGAGCAATTTCTAAACGCCTTTTTTCACTTTTCAGATCCGCATGACATGACTGGATTTCGTCTGGGTAGCAACAAAAAGGAGAAGCTGTCTCCATCGGGGACAGCCAAACCTTCTGCACTGGTCGACGAGGTAGGCGTTGTTCTCCGAGTGCTGAAAACACTCTCCAAAACTGAAAAAAGAAATGGTATTTAGTAACATGAACATGGCAAATTTCAGCTTTATTAGATTAGAATCATTTAGAGTTTCAATCTGAAACAGATCTGGAAATGTATCATCTGTGTTTTCCACACGTTTCCATTCTTACTTATTCAGTTACATAGTTGACCCGTTATTCGCTTGTATGGGTGCGGACCACAGCTAACGATTTCATGAGATCATGTGCGATCATTCAAGTAATAATCTTCAAATTTCTTCTATTATCTATCCGCGAGTACGTGGTTTTGCGTGCAGAGACGGTGTTTGGGTCTCGTTAGGGGATATCGCGTTTTAACGCGCCAATTTAAAAACTGTAAGAAAGCGCACACACTGCGTTTGTGATTTCTTTTCGAAAATTGAAGCGAATATTGGAATTTTTTATATATTTTGCTTTGAAAATCATGTTTTTTAAATTAATTTTTATTGTCAAATTTCTTAAATTGTTTATTAAACTGAATAAATCACAAACGCAGTGTGTGGGCTTCCTTACAAATTTTAAATTGGCGCGTTAAAACGCGCTATCTCCTAACGAGACCCAAACAGCGCCTTTTAACGAAAAATCATTTACTCGCGGATAGATAATATATATTGAGACATTTTTTAGCAGTGAGTCGGCGTTTTTTTTTTTTTTTTTTTTTTGCAGGCGTTTTTTTTTACTCGAGAAATCCATTCCTGTATCAGTTTTGTCCATTTTCCGTCTGTTCTTCGCATGGTGTGCTTGGCCCATCCTTGTGGTTTCCTATTGATGTGGTTAAGCGGGTCCGTGACATGAGAGAAATTTCGGGTGTCTTCGTAGTGCAGGTCTCGTTGATGTTGTAAACCGCAGTCAGGAAGTGTCTCAAAATCTTGAAACAAATCTGAAAAGGATTGTTTTGAGTGCCGTATATTAGAAGCCGAGGTGCATTGCTTATAGCTCATTAAATATGCGTCTCTAAGAATGCAGCTGAAAAATTTATAGTAATCTGACACCACATTTTTCTTTACTTTTTACTTCACATAATTCACCAGGATTTTACTCATTAATCTTTCGGCATGGACCACAGCACCAAAAAGCGTCAATAAACAATGAAACACAACGTTCTGCTTTAAAAGCTCTAAAATGTATCATTATGTTCCAATATTTTCTGAAAAGAAATCACATTCTTCGTCTAGACTGTGACTATTTGATGTTTTGTATTGATCTTTCATGTTATTGTCATTAAAAGCAATCATTAAGTCACTAATAAAATATGGGAAACAGGTTCCTTCTTTCAGTTAATTTACCCATATAATAACGATTTTAATTGAATTGTATAGTGCTTTTTTTTGACATTTTTTTATTTAGGTATAACAGGAAATTGCGTTAAAAAGTGAGTGGGCGCGATAAAAAATTGAAAATCTCGAAAAAATCTGTCGGAAAAAATATCCGCTTATACTTTTCCTACATAGATAAAAAATTTATATTTAGTAACATTTTGACCAAAGGTTAATGATTCTGAGTTACTTACATATTTAGTCGATAGTTCGCTTGTGTGGACGCGGATCGCAGCTAAGCATGCCTTGCGAGTCGATTTACTCCATATATTGACAGTTCTGAACTATTTTCTTTTTATATAAATTATCTTTTCGAACTATAATTCCACTTTTGAGAAGTCATTACGGTAATAAACATCTGGCTTACCGAGATCTGATTTCTCAGGTAATTTTTGGCACATGTGCCCCAGGTTGGGGCGCGGTTGCCGGTGCTACGCAGTAAGCGTTCACGTTGAAAAAGCTTACCGCGTAGCACCGGCAACCGCGCCCCAACATGGGGCACATGTGCCAAAAATTACCTGAGTTATGAAATCCGGAGGATATGCCGATCAAGGCACCATTGAAAATAATGGCAGGATCGACATATCGTTGTGACACTTGTCATATTTTAAATTCGTTCATTAGAGATTGGTATTCCCTGTTTTTTATTCCGCTAATATAAGCCGTTTCATCCCATGCCGTAGCGATTGCACTTTGCCAAAAGTATCAACATTTTGCATCATTCTTTATGCAGAATCCTTAAGAATTCTTAAGAACCAAATTTCGTTACAATCTCAAAAATAAAACACGTATTGCAGGTAAGCGCACCTCGAAATTTTGGAATAAAGAACTATCTTCACCAATTCTACGTGACACCAACAGGAGATGATATTGAAGGAGGTCCTGGTCAAATTGGTGCAGGAACATGGTACTTGTTGCCGCCTCCCCCTGCACAGCGGAGAGGCCTCATGATTTGCCGCATTTTTACCATTATCGGATTGCTATTTCTGATTGCTGGAGCTGTCACCATCTGCATTGGATATACGTGGAAACCGGATAGACAAATCGAACAGACCGTCGAACGCTTGGTCCTCTTTCAGGCAAGGGCTGACGTGACTTTTTCTAATCTTCAACTAAAATTTAATTTCAGGACGAGAACGGTGGCTTGTTTCTACCCCGCGACAAACTGGAGATCATCATCCAGGATCCGATGCGTTTGTGGAAGACCGTCGGCTTCGGAATGTTCACTACGGGAAGTCTTCTATTGGCTTTCTCGTTGGCAATTCCAACCGCCGCTGCTATGTTCGGAACTACTCGGTTTGCCGCTTTTGCTTCACCGGACAATTCCCCAAATGAGCCACCTGTTCGCGTCTTCCCACACTCATCCAATGTTACCGGAATGAACAGGTATATTTAAATTTTCTGAACTAGGTTTTGTGCGGTACATTAAGTCAATTTGATAATTGAATTATCTAAATGAGTTCGTAGTTTGAAATCATTGAAAATAAAATAAATAGACTCGTGCACATTGGCGCCATCCTAATTTTTCATACAGAAAACCGGTAATAGAAGCGTGGATCTTATAAAAGTCAGCAAAACTTTTCGGTTAAATAGAAAGTCAGAAACGATGAAAAAAGTATTATCCATCCGCGGGTACGTGATTTTTCGTTTAAAGGCGCTGTTTGGGTCTCGTTATAATTTAAAAATTGTAAGAAAGCGCACACACTTTATTCAGCTTAATAAACAGTTTATGAAATTTGACAATAAAAATTAATTAATAAAACATGATTTTCGAAGCTAAATTATAGAAAAAATTCCAATATTCGCTTGAATTTTTACAATTTTCTTACAATTTTTAAATGTTTAAATTAAACGCGCTATCCCCTAACGAGACCCAAACAGCGCCTTTAAACGAAAAATCACGTACTCGTGGATGGATAATATATTTATATTATATTATCTCAAATTGAGATAAAAAAATGACTCAAATGAGATTCTCAATACGAATTCATATGATTTATGCTCCATTTTTCAGCGGTCCTGTGCCTGTGATGGAAGAAATTGCGAAGGTTCAGCCGTCAGAGAAAAAATCACCAACTATAACAACTGATTTGCTCGACCAGGAAATGCATTGAGAACACCAGAATTACTGATTTTCCAGTTCTTCTAACGCCTTTAATAGCTATCTACCCACCCTCCCACGATTTTCAAAAACTGATAAATTCTCCCCTCCCGTCCAACTATGCTTTCCTATTTTCTAATTTTGCCAAGCACACGCACAAACAAACCATCCCAAAAACAATAGAGAGCGAGAAATGAGAGACGCTAGAGAAACATTAACAACGTTCTGATTTTCATCTGGAATTTGTTTTTATAATTAATGAGACCGGAAGAACATCATCCATTCCACACCGCACACACACAAACCATTTCCTTTATGTATTCTTTTATTTTTTCTAAAAAAAACTGCGAGAATAAAAGAAGTTGTGAATCTGAATAATGGGATTTACCTTATACTTCACGTTTGCCTTTGTAGTTTTTACGTTTTTTACAAGGGAACCTCGAATAGAAACCATCCCAACTTCTTTTTTTATTTCGACCACAGGTACTTTCGACTACGGAGAATTCAGTACACATAGTGGCTATCTGCGCAAACTTCTGAAAATCTGAAAATCGCCCTTTCCTCGCCCCCTTCCTTCCCTCCCTTTCCTCTATGCATTCCCCACTGTTGAAAAAGCAAGCTCCGTGGCCGAGGGGTGAAAAAGGTAGATGCGAGTATATGTGGGTTCGGTTCTGTTTAACGCCAAAATTTTTTCGCTTTTCTGATTTTGCTTTTTTAAAAATTTAACTGGATCATGGAAAGCTTGAAAAAAGATAAAACAAAATGTCTGGAAATCGGAAAAAAATTAACATAGGTTATACTAACTATATTTATTAAATAACAGTGCAGAAACCGCCAACGTGCTTCATGGTTGGCAGTTGATACTTGGGGGACGTAACGAATGCCGGTAGGACGACGAATCTACTTCACACCGTCACTTCAGAACAAATTGCATTTGCTTTCGTCCGACCAGACTATATTGGCCCAGTCCTGGCGGGTTCAATGAAGACGACTTCTGGCCCAGATAGTTTGGGGTGGCTTCTCCGCCACGTGAATGGGTTCTCTCAAGCGCATCGTCGGTAATCTCGACCGCGCTACGGATAAGAGAATATTTTGGAGAACACCATGAGACTCTGGGCACTTTCTAGCGTAGGCCGTGCATTTGTGTATCAGCAGGATAATGGTCCCAAGCATCGTTCTCGTCACGTGCGCAACAGGTTCAACCGCCGCCGTGTCACCCTTTCGGATTGACCGAGTCAAAGCCCGTACCTAAACATCATTGAGCACCTATAGGAGGAATTGGAGAGGACATTGACCGGAAAAACTGTTTCAAACATCGACGAGAAGTGGAAGAAGATACCCCAATCAACCATCGACACTTTGATCGATTCCATGCCCCGTAGGTGCCAGGCAGTAATTGATGCAAATCGTTTCCCCACAAAATATTGAAATCTCGCAGATAGAACAATTTCTAAGAGCACTAAGTTTCATTGAAGAAATATGGGTTTTTGCTGTTTTCGTTCTTTTTCAAATTACTCGAGTTTTCATTAGTCTCACAAATCCAAATGTTCTTAGCTGATACATTGTTGCTTGATAAAGAAACTGTAAAAAAATCAGATTGATTCGTTCTATGTATATCGAATGAGATATGGTCGAAAAACCACAATATCCTTCCTTTATGGCCGGTACTGTATAATTTAGCAGATAGCGTTTGGATCAGTTATACAATAAACTTTTTAAACTGAAAATCCGTCAGGACTTATGAATCAACCTAATACAATAATTTTCAGTTGACTCAAATTGCAAGGTGTTAAGTTCCCTTATATGAAAAGCTCGTTGCCGAACGGCAGCGTAAACCGTCTGGTGAAAATGATGATAACAACCCTTAAGAAAATTGAAAATTGAAATTAAACAGTGTTCAATGAATCAACATATGTAGAGACCTGAGCATGCCAATTATGATGATATCCCGAATATTAATAAATGTTCGCATTTTATTTTATGAACTTACAAGTTTTTTTCCTTTGTCCAAACATTATTTTCCAATTCGTGCAAAGAAATGGGCATATTTAAAGAAACAAATCAATGAGTATAGATTAGAATGAATAGGGATGGGTATAGTAAAATTGTAAATACAGGTAATATAATAAATAGGAAAGAAAACGCATTATGGTTCAAGACGGTAAAAAAAACGAACATCTGAAATACGAAAAGACAAGATCATTCAATGGATAGATTCTGGAGAGATTGGTTCTGTGAAAAATGGATAAATTATAAGACAGTATGGCTCAAGAAATTGATGAAACTTGCACGGATGACGAGCAATGTGACGACACTGATGACGACTCAGAAGATCCCGTCGTTTAGTTCTGTAAATCATTAAATGAATTGCTTTGTAATTTCATGCAATTTCGATTTTTTTAGAAATCGTTTGCCTATCTATTCTTCAACTTATTTATAATCTGAAACAGTGAATCTGAACTGTTCTTCATCTGTTAAAAAGTTGGATTATTAGATAGAAAGAGACAAGAAATTTTGGAGACTAATGATGAAAGCCGAATGAAAAAACACCGAGGAAAACTGAGCCGCCAAATCAGAGAACTGTGAGCATTATCGCAATGAGCAGTGGAGCAGGTGATATTCCTATTCAAGATTCAAAGAGAGGGATCGCGATATCGGCCCGTGTAGTATTGGTGTAGTACAGATGACGAAGTAGGTAAAAAAAAACATTTCAGTGATGAGGAGCAATACAAATATAATAATTTGGGCTGGTGATTTTGAAGCTTTAATACGGTTTATGAGATTATTCATGCAAGTTTTGAGAGATGTTACAAAATAGCGTAGAAAAACTAAAATTAGATTTTCAAATTTTCAAAAAAGAAAATCGGAGCAAGATAATGAAAAACTCCCGGCGTTTTCCACTTAAAAAATAATTAAAAGAAAAATTCAGATGGTAGTAATTTTCATCTGTATTAATGAACAGGAATATTGCTCAATTTACGATATAATTTAATAAAACATATATCGTAAATTATGCAAAAAAAAACTATGCAAGCCTTTACACGTGTTTGCGTGAACATTCAATTTTCGAACTATTTTCTACGTTTTTTCTAGAATAACCCTAAAAACCTTCGTGATATCTTGACTTTGATTATCCTGGCAAATAATCGGTTAATAGCACAAGTTTTACGAAATAAAGCCGAGAAGAGTTGTAATAGAAATGTATAATAGATATATAATATATAATGTAATAGAAGAATACAAATGAATCGGTAAATCGATTTCCTTTGCCGTTAGACGGAAAAAATATTGAATTGAGAAAACGGTGGAAAGCATTGATATTGCCAGATTTGTAAATTTACTCGAATCTGTTGCGGCCATGCACACACAGAAGTGGGCATAAGAATAAGAGGAATTTCGATCAATTAAAACAAATGTACAACTTAAAAAATGCAGAATAGAACCGAGTAACCAGATTCACTGTTTCAATATCACCAACACCAAAACAACGATGAAAAGACTACCACTAGTCACATGACTAACAAATTTCCATTACATTACAATAACCAATATTTACAATTTCCCAAGTGAAGTCTTACTTCATCTTTGGCCCAGCACGTAGCTTAACATCTTCATCCTTCACCACAAACCATCTCGAGTCTGTACGTGATTTCATGATTTTTCGTAGTTTTTCAGCCATGGAACTTGAAGATGCCATCTGATCAACAGAAGCAGAAGAGGAAGGGATACATGGCAATGAAGAAGTTGTAGAAAATGTAGGAAGGACCTGTGGGGTGGTGAGGTAGTAGCGGAGGATTGGTGAACTTGTAGATTGATTCTGGGGGGCTACAAAAGGGCGGCCTAATTTCATGGCCTGATTGACAGCAAGCAGCGTATTTCCAATGTCTTCAAGAGACGGTGCCACGATTGGCTTGGATCCAGGCGATTCAGGAAGTATTGTAGGTGTTACCAATTGAAGCTGGAAAACCGCGAAACAACGTGACATGACCGACAAACAGAACAGAGAGGAAACCGAAAATTCATTCCGAGCAGACAGGTTCAGAAAACTAAATAGACAGCAGGTTAGATTAAAAAAAAGAATGGATCATTTCAATCACCATGTTAGTAGAAAAAGGAGAGCGGTGGCATAGGTGGTAGGGATCTGTAGGAACCGCGGGCGGATAATAGATGGGAATGGAAGAGAGCACTCAAGAGTAGAAAAAAAAACAACACCGCAGGCATGTATTTTGTAGTTGAAAGAAAACAGACAGACAGTTTCAGATATCACGGCGTCAGAAATATTTCAAAATTGATTCGAAAACGATTTGTGAAAATAAAATTAGCTTCTGTCAAAGAAATAAAATTAACGTGAGAGCTGAAATCAGTTTATTTTGTTAAATGTTCATTTGCAAGTTGTACGAAGCACCTTCTATTTTCGTGACCAAAAATCGTCTTTTTTAGAAATTAAAATGAACTATTTTATCACAAAACACTCATTTTGACATACCTTCGCCATTTTCGCAGCCGGCTCCCCCGTATGAGCTGTTTGCGGAGCGCTTCGCTTTCCTGTTGCTGCTTGGGTCAATGTCTGAAAAGTTGCATCGGGAGTTAGTAGGAAATAAAAATATATTTGATGAAACTTTTGGAGCACACATCACATGCACGGACCTTCATAAAATTTTCGCTTAATATTTGTAAGTGGTTGCGTCAGAGCGTCTCTCAACTGGTCAGCCTGTCGTTCCTAGATAGATAATTCAGCCATTTTAAACATTCGTTAAATTTTAGTTCAGTGTGATGTATGCTCGAAAGTTGCACACTGAAAACTTACGTGTTGAAGATGCGTGATTCCTTTGTGGAAGTCCGATTCTACTATTAGATTTCGTTTTTCACCAGCAGCAGAGTACGCAGATTGGAGCAGTGTCTTTTTGTCAAGCATTATCACTGTAATCAACAACACAAGGATAATATCACATTATTAAAGCATGCGTCGGCGATAAGAAATTTAACTAAGACGACTTTACGAGACAATCAACCAAACTCACTAGCTCTCAGAATCTTCTCATCGTCAACGGCTAGAGAGGGCCTGCGTGACAATTTTCGCAAGTTGAAAGAACTTTTTGGCAGAATTCGCCGTACTGCACGTCGGCAGATGGTCGTGTAGAAAACGATAGCTGGTTTTGTTGCTGGGGTCGTCTTTTTCTGGAAAGTGGTAACAGTTGTTAGCAATTTTTCGTTCTTATTGCTTCATTAAACTAACCCTTTGAGGTGTTGAAGAAGACTGCCCAGCTGCCGCTGCCTGTTGTTTTAGTTGCATTTGTTGATGTTGCTGTATTTGTTGCTGCATCGCTTGAATAGCAAAGTTTTTATTCAGTTGTACATACTGCTCTTGACTGATCTGTCCTCGTGATAGCGCTTCTTTTGCCACATTCAGTAATCCTTGCTTACTAACGGATTCACCATTTCTTAATGTAAGCAGTTGAGCGGCTGCGGTCCTTTGCTGTGACACCTGAGCTTGAAAATTTGTTGGGGTAACTGGCTTCTGTTGCTGAACTTGAAGTACAGGTGGTTTATCGTTTCCATTCGCTCCCGTGGCCGTGTGCTGGTCAATGGGTGCTCGTGTTTTATCAAACCTTTCAAGTTCGTGTTTTTGGCTAAGGCCGGCGAACTTCTTCCATTTGATCCAGCACGCTGAGCACAGAACTTTCTTCTCAACACCTCCCCAATGATACCAATTGATAGCATCCAATGTACCGCAATTCTCACAAGGATTCTCATTATGAACAAGATTTTGGGATATATTGAATGGTTGAATGCTTGCTGTGATGGCTTTATTGAAAGGAGGTATGTAGACGTTGGAAAACTTCTCATCTCCGGAATTTGCAGATGGTTTATTTTTTTTCCGGTCTGTGTATCTATTGGAAGCTTTCATGAGGTAATAATACTCCACTATATCTCTTGTAGATTTCCATGGTAAGTAATCGGCACGTATTTCGTTGAAATCCTTTCCACACTTATCCAAAGCATCCTCGAAAAGATTCATCTCTGGAGTTGACCACTCTTCAAGCTGATCCCTACATAAAATCGGACCTCCAAGCGTCTTTGTTTGCAGCCCACTAACATCATCAACCTGGCATGGATAAGATTCCCTAGAAGCGATAGGAACTAAGTATTTTATAGCTTGTCCAACGTCATAGTTCGCCTGATGGAGAATTGCGTGAGCATGAAGAATAGTAACATCTCTTGAGGCAAAAGCAGCAGCTAATTGAAGAGTTGGAAGTTTAGGAGCTGAAGCACCATCGATAGCTCTGGCGAACAGACCAACCGACCGAGCAATGATCAAATACTGATCAATGTCTCGATCCATAAGAGAATGATGTGGGTGCCAAACAAGAACTTCGCGGGGTTCATCATTTCGTCGAGAGATGGTTGAAGCCGAGACGGTTTTTTCATGGACGTTTTCTTTTTCTTCTCCTTTAACATCCGTTTCTTTTTTTTCTTCGTTGATTTCTGGCATCTCCTCGTCTTCTTCAGCAATCGTTAATTCTTTTCCATTTTCAGCTTCTTCTTCGACATCCTCTTCTTCCTTTTTCGCCCTCTCCCCCAGAATCATCGCTTCTCTTTCAGCTTTTTCTTTGAATTCGCGCTCTTCTGGTTCCGCCCATTCGTCCACTTTCGCTTGATACTTTTCTCCGACTCTGATTGCTCCTTTATCTGCCAATAATGTCTGTGCAGCTGGAATATATACGAGTGAATGGAAAAAGGTATCATCATTAGATAAATAGCTTTCCGCTTCTTCGCCATCTCCCAGTAAAACTACATGACATTTTCCGCGAATCAAACTTGCTGGAAGAATTTCTGATTGTCGTGTCATGAAAACTTCATGCTGCCGAAGTCGTAATCTCTGATCTTGGGTGAGTTTTTCAATACCCAAAGGCAATCCTCCGTCTCCCCAATCGATCAATTTTGTGGCTTCTGCTTCAGCTTTCTCCTTCAGGTTTCCCAATTCAGAAGTAGCAGTAGTTTCGGGTTCTTCGCCAGAACTCGTTCTGGCTTGGCCAACAGGTGCGGGTGTGCTTTCAGTAGCTTCTGCATCAATTTTCGGAGGCCCGTCGTCATCTTGTTCTTCTTCTTTTATTTCTGGAGCGCCGTTAGCCACGATAAATCCTTTTGTGGTGAAATTTTCCGGTTTTTTCTTGTCCACCTCGTAATCTGAAAAATGTTGTTGAAATTCAGAAAAAATGTTCATGGTTACAATTATCAAATCTTCTCTGTGCTTGGTCGGCAATTTTCAGCAAGTGTTGTGGAATGTCTCTCCTTCGCATATAAACGACACATCTAGCGTCGACGCTTCCTTTGTCAGTCTAAAAATAAAAATGTACCAAGGAAGAACTAGAAAGATATGAAAAGTCTGCACCGAGTGCTGACACGAAATGCTAGTGTTTTAATGTTTTAACGACAACAAAGGCAGACGGTTTTTTTTTTAATTATAAAGAAGAGAATGAAAAATAAACGAATAAACAACCTTGACAAGCTCATCAATTTTTCTGATCTGATAGGGAGCATCGGTGGCAGATGGATCGTCGAAATAGACAAAGTCACCGACAGTGTAGGTCGCTCGACTCGTTGTCGTTGACATCATCTTTTTGAGATGTGAATGGGGCCTTGTTTTGAACTACCCGTTAAAGCTCTGAAAAAAGGAGGAATCGTTTTGAAGAGATGAAACATCGTTAGGGATAAAAGATAAAAGATTCCGACTTTTAAGATAACTTTCATCGTTTTAAGGAAAATATTCAAAATTATCGTGCTTACATGAGTTCAAGAAAATATTTCAGCAAACACAACGCAAATATTCTCATTTTTTAAGTTGTAATACTAAAGGGTACATCATTAACAGAATTCTCTCTTTTTAGAGCTCCAAAACGTTTTGATTTAGATAATTATTATTTGGAAAATATACGTGTTAAACATTTGAAGCTACAGAAACAACAAAAACTCGTTCTATTCAAATTTCTTGTTCAGAAAAAATGTGTGAGGCAGTAGCCGCTGTTTAGAGTCAGATACGCAGAAACAAACGAACGTCCAGCCGCAAGCCAGGAAAAGAGGTAAGAGACATAGAGAAGGTCACAACGACACAGGATGAAGTAAGAAAAGAGCGTGAAGAAGAGTGAGATGCCGAGAAAAAAGGGACTCAATGAGAAAAGATGCACGCACACGTTGCTATAGGAAGATGAAGAAATTGGCGGGCAGCAATCTGGGAAAGCACGAAGAGATAGAGGACGTAGAGATGCAAAATTTTTGTTTGGGAAGAAAATGAAGAGCAGTTGAAGGGTTTTATAAATGCGTCTTTGGTATAAATACCAACTTCTAACAGTCTTAAAAACAATGAGAACAACTCGATTGATTGATTTACCTCCGAAAAATAAACAGACGAAAGTTGGAAAATCTATCTGAGATATTTTCCGAAAGCGTAATTATCAAACTGCTTTAAAACATAACTTCTCAGAATGCATCCATGTAATATAAAAATATGGAACCTGCAAAATTGTGTCATTTGGTAGAATTCAGAAAAAAAAATAAATGTTCTGTGGAATCTCACGCATTCTTTGATACCTAAATTAGTCGAACTGCATGCGAGCGAATAAATAGTATTAGCAAAGAAAAATAAAGAGAGTGAGAGCGTATCTGTGAGTGTGTGTGTGTGTGTGTATGTGTGCGAATGTGTGTACGAAAAGAGAACATGCACAACTTAATTCTGCATTTGGCCCTCTGTGAAGAGGCGGGAAATTAAAGATAAACAAAAGGCAAAGAAAGAAGGAGGATGGGTATCCAGCGTAAAACAATCTGGATGCTAAGGAGGCCTGATATTAGTTCTGATCTATCTACTCATTATTAAGCGAATAGTTCCGTCTGCGTTTCCGTCTGTCTGTCCAGGACGTTGCTTTTGAATAACTCAAAAGAACGTGGGCCGTTTACTTTGATATGCGGGATGGAGTTATGACCACTCGAGCGCTTCGCAACCATATCTTTAGGAGGTCACTGGGTACTTGGGACACTGTAAAACTATACACACAAAATCTACAAAACTGTATTAACAACTAGAGTAACGCGTCGATGATGAGTCGAGTCGACGAAATCGACGAAAATCGAAAAAATCGAGTCGACTAAAGTCAAGTCGACTTTAGTCGACTGAGAGTCGAAGTCGACTTGAGTCGAGTCGACTAAAGTCAACTTCGAGTCAAAGTCGACTCGAGTCGAGTCGACTTTAGTCGACTTTAAGTCGAAGTCGACTTGAGTCGACTCGACTAAAGTCGACTCGACTTCAAAGTCGACTAAAGTCAAGTCGACTAAAGTCGACCACGCTTCAAGTTGCAAATTTGCTCTATTGGACTGCTTTTTAGAGGGGATTCAAATTTTAAAAAATTTTTCTTTTTTTTTCTCAAAAAGAATTAAGAAAAACATTTTTTTTTCTCAAAAAAAATTTAAGAAAAACATTTCTTTTTAATTTCAAATTTTTGCACTTGATGCATTTCACTTGAGATCCATCTGGTGATTTCTCGAAAAAATTTTGGAGCTTTTTTCTTGATTTTTTTTCTGAACATTAAATGAAAATGAAAATGTTTCAAATTATTCATCAAAAAAGTAAATTCAAATTAAAAATTAACGAAAAGCACTCATTTCACAATAAATGTGTGGAAAATTAATTTTAAATTTCCCTCCAAAAAACTGTGCAATAAAGCGCGCTTGCAACTTTGAAGTCAAGTCGACCAAAGTCGACTTGACTTCAAAGTCGAGTCGACTAAAGTCGACTTGACTTCAAAGTCGACTTAAGTCAAGTCGACTAAAGTCGACTTCGAGTCAAAGTCGACTCGAGTCGAGTCGACTAAAGTCGAGTCGACTTGAAAGTCGACTTGAGTCAAGTCGACTTTAGTCGACTGAGAGTCGAATTACAGTCGACTTTAGTCGACCACTTTTAATCGGTAGTCGACTCTAGAGTAACGCGTCGATGATGAGTCGAGTCGACGAAATCGACGAAAATCGAAAAAATCGAGTCGACTAAAGTCAAGTCGACTTTAGTCGACTGAGAGTCGAAGTCGACTTGAGTCGAGTCGACTAAAGTCAACTTCGAGTCAAAGTCGACTCGAGTCGAGTCGACTTTAGTCGACTTTAAGTCGAAGTCGACTTGAGTCGACTCGACTAAAGTCGACTCGACTTCAAAGTCGACTAAAGTCAAGTCGACTAAAGTCGACCACGCTTCAAGTTGCAAATTTGCTCTATTGGACTGCTTTTTAGAGGGGATTCAAATTTTAAAAAATTTTTCTTTTTTTTTCTCAAAAAGAATTAAGAAAAACATTTTTTTTTCTCAAAAAAAATTTAAGAAAAACATTTCTTTTTAATTTCAAATTTTTGCACTTGATGCATTTCACTTGAGATCCATCTGGTGATTTCTCGAAAAAATTTTGGAGCTTTTTTCTTGATTTTTTTTCTGAACATTAAATGAAAATGAAAATGTTTCAAATTATTCATCAAAAAAGTAAATTCAAATTAAAAATTAACGAAAAGCACTCATTTCACAATAAATGTGTGGAAAATTAATTTTAAATTTCCCTCCAAAAAACTGTGCAATAAAGCGCGCTTGCAACTTTGAAGTCAAGTCGACCAAAGTCGACTTGACTTCAAAGTCGAGTCGACTAAAGTCGACTTGACTTCAAAGTCGACTTAAGTCAAGTCGACTAAAGTCGACTTCGAGTCAAAGTCGACTCGAGTCGAGTCGACTAAAGTCGAGTCGACTTGAAAGTCGACTTGAGTCAAGTCGACTTTAGTCGACTGAGAGTCGAATTACAGTCGACTTTAGTCGACCACTTTTAATCGGTAGTCGACTCCAAATTCGTCGAAAGTCGAGTCGACGCGTCACTCTAGTCGACTCCAAATTCGTCGAAAGTCGAGTCGACGCGTCACTCTATTAACAACGATATACACAGTTTTTTTCTTAAATTTTTCTGATATAACAATCTGGATGTCCGTGTATCACACGTAAAAAAATCAGCAAAACTACAATTTTAATAGACATTGTTTCCCGTTTCTAAGTTTCTAAGACATTCCAGAATGTTCCACAAAGTTCTAAAACAGCGGCGTAGCCCCGATATTTCCACTGGTACAGATTATTGTAATTGTATAAATATAGATAATACACAACACTCTCCGATTACAGAAAACGGTTTAGCCAAGTTTTAACTATAGGCAAAATGTAACTGTTTAGTTCTTATAAATACCAATAATTAATAAACGCGGGTGGGAAATTGAAACTTCTTCTGAAAAGGGAAGCATATATGAAATCAAAATGACTAAAAGGTTTTGGGAGCAGAGTCACATGTAGTGGGAGGGAGATTAAAGGTACTTTGGACGAGCATTGCTAACCTATATAGAACACGTATATTCCGGGTAGTTTGAAGCCGTGCAGTAGCGATATCTAACTTTCAACGTAATTTAGAATTTTTATCTGAAAAGGGGAGCTTCCCTAGGCCGTGGCAAACATTGACAATCATGGTAAGGGGGAGACTCACGCACTTCTCACGATCTTCTTTTTGATAGAGGTGGTTTTTCTAAAAATTTGCGGCATTGAAATTAGGATATTTTACAGTATTTCCTCAAGGAACACAAGAATCAGAAAGTAGATTCGATTAAATTTATTGTATGTAAAAACTGGGATCGATAGAGGGAGCATATTGAAAAATTAGAAAATTATTTAAATATAAATGATAGAGTGTAAATAAGAAAACGTTTACAAACAACTAAAAACTTACAAGATATTTTTAAAATAATTAACAAAAGAAAAAAACATACAAAAAGTGAATGACGAATTGAACAAGTGAACACATCAATTTGTGATATTTCCGGTAGGGTTAAATGGTGATATTAAAAAAAGTCTGTTCGATTTAAAATGAAAAAAAAATAATAGAAAACTTTAAAGCACCGTTGATAGAGAGGAAACAATAACAAAACGCATTGGAAAGGAAAAATTACTATAAAATTAGTCAGTAATTAATTTTTAGGGAAAATAATTTTTAAAAAATCATCAGAATCTTGAAGAGGGAGACGAATTGTTTCTGGAGAAATAATATTGTGGCATTTTCACTAAAACCTTTGTATTAGTCATCGTCGTATTTGCTCGCTCCGGCAAACTCGTTTTTGTTAGCAGTTCTGCTGAACTTGGATAGTGAATACATCGAGTACTGGCTTTCCCCGGTAATTTCCTGTAGAAAATTGCTTTAAGAAGGCTACGTTTAAATAACTGAAATATTACCTTTTCAATAGTGAGGAACGGCGGCATTGCTCCTTCTGGCAAAGGAGTACCCTTTGGTACGGTGGTGTATGTTTCTAAGAAGATTAAGTGGTGCCCATTGGCCTGTGGAGGGAGAGGATCGCTGTAGATGTCCAGGTTAAAATACATGTTTCCATACATGAAGCATCTCCTTTTTTTGTATATGGATGCTCTGCTTTTGTCCCTCATGTTCGCATATGTGTTGTAATCTCTTGAAAGAACATTCATTCTGGTTTCAACAGAGTCTCCAGATTCCTTGAAATATTCACGAGAAGTGAGCGTGTAGGTGGAACGATTATTTTGGGTACGACGCCGGAATCTGTGCTGAATGTTGGATTCGTCGGAGAGCAAATAGAAATGCTCAATGTCGAATTCTTCGAATTTTCCAAAATTATTCCAATCCACTGCGGCAACAAGCCATTTCCTCTTCTTGGAGTCTTTCGCAAGACGATCACCAGAACGGATTCCAGTTCGATCACAGACAACCTGAAAAACAAATATGAATACTGTTAAAAGCAATGTTTCCAGCTATTTACCTGAATCAATTTGTTGACTTTGTCATCAAAATTCGATGTGTTTTTATTATCTATGATATCCATGTATGGGTGCCCAATCCATACTGATCTTGTCCTTTTATCCAATTCGATGGCATGACCGATTCCCTCACTTCTCGTCGTATTGTTCGCCAAAGTGTAATATTTTTCAGCTCCATCCGCCGCTGTCACCAAATGAGCAATCTGATCGTATCTGGAACACCGCAAATCAAACTCTTCGTAATTCAAATCTTTAAGCATCCGATGCCAGTCTTCCTGATTTGAGTAGGCCGATGGGTCCATGCATCCGCGATCACAAATAATCAGAACATTACGATCTTTGATAGCAGACGCCTGATTGAAAAATGTGTTTTCAATTTGATGCATTGTAGCAAGTAAATCCCGTTGAAAGATGTATGATTGTTCGGAATCCAATTCGGAGAACTTAACACGTCCTCCGAGAAGAATCGTCGCTGTTTCCGGAACAGTGAAAACTTTCCACCCAATATTTTCGAAGAAGGTGGCGAGACGAACCTGAAACGTGAAACGAAATCAAACTTTAATAAACCTAGTGTTATTTATTGAAGACCAATGTAAAAACAAAAACAGTCCAACAAATAAAGCTGAAAGAGCGACGAAGATACGAACCTGTGCAGTCGTCTTTCCCCCACATGGCCCACCAGTAAGCACAATTTTGTAGACCTGAAACAGAACATTAATAAGAACTATTAAAATATACTCTAAAAATATTTGATCTTTTGATACTTTATCCTATGGCTACCGTACCTCTTATCATATCTCCAAAATCGATTAATTGATAAACAGAAAACAGAGAAATCATATAATAACAATTTTCGCATAACGTGGCGACACGCGTCAGAAGATTGTTTACAGCCGGTTATTAAACTGTTATCGGCTGACAAACGTCAGTTTAATACTTCAAGCAGGATTAATTTTCGTCACCCGTCGAGAAACGTGTAAAAATCATTTTTGAAAAAAAACCGAAAGAAAAAAAAAGAACAGTAAACGTTTTTAACGACAGATAGAAAGCCTAGACATTAAATTTTAAAGCCAGAGAAAATAATCAGATTTCTATATTTTTTTCATGGAAAACATTTGTTCTTCGTTTGTTTCGTTTCATTTATTTTTGGTTTATTTTCATGAAAGAACTTTTGGCAGGAAGTTTGTCATCGGTTATTTATAACCCATAAATAAGTTCAATCATAGTACTTATTCAGTACCTTTCTTTCCAAGGGAATTGAACTACAAGTAGTTTTCACAGCTCTAATACGGCATTTTCGATGCTGTTGGTTTCTCTGATAAATTGGTGATACACGCCTTGATGATGAAGCAGATGAGGCAACGGTTGAGCTCAAAGATTGAGTGGGAGGAATCATTGACCCAGTCGGAGGTGGTGCAACAATCGAATGGACCGGCTGAGTTGGCCCAGCGGTACGAGCTGGCGGCATGCTGAGAAGTGAAAATGTCATGCAGAAAACGAAATGCGGATAAGAATAAAAATATCGAGCTATGGACAGGCGCCGGGAGGGGGGGGGAAAGAAAACATAATGAAAATAATCAAAGGCAAAGAAAGGCAAGGAAACGTGACAAAATCACTTTTTTTATTAGTCAGAAGAAAATCATCCAATGAAAGAAGCCATTCAAGAAGAGCGATTAATTCAAAAAATTAAAACATACAAACGACAGCTTATCATGTTTTACGAAGAATTTTTTGATGAAGTTTTTCAATATCATAATGAGCATATACAGGGTGTGCCAAAATTATTGGGACAAAACTTTGGACCTAGCAGGCGGCGCGAGCGACAATTGTTTTGCATCAATTTTTCCCATGTTTTTCAGCATGTTTTATTTAATATTTTGCCAAATTTTCTAATCGCTAGCTTAATTTTTGCAGAAATGGTATCCAATTTGGTACACCGAGCGACCATCATTGAAACGGCGAAAAGAGGGCAGGGTGCAAGTACCATCGGCAAAGCTCTTGGGATTGCTCGACAAACCGTTTGGAGGACGATCAAACGGTATAGAGAGCTCAACACAAGAAACAACCGTCCCAGAAGTGTAAGACCAAGAAGTTCTGTCACTCCGAATAGGATCAAGACGGTCCGTGAACGCCTACAACGAAATCCGCACCGAAGCCTGCGAAAGTTGAACACAGAGCTCAGAATCAGTCATTCTTCGATCAGAAGAATTGTAAAAAGAGAGCTCGGGATGACCCCATATCGTGTTCGAAAAGCTGCGATTCTATCGGAAAGGAACAAGATGTCCCGGATGAAGAAATGCAAAGCTCTCCTTGCTGGCACGCGCCAAAACGAACATTTGAGGATACTGTTTACTGACGAAAAATTTTTCACTATCGAAGCCGAATTCAACTCCCAGAATCATAGAGTAGAGCACGCTTTACACGGTAGAGCCATCAACAGAGGTTCTCACCCCCAGCATGTAATGGTTTTTGGAACCATTACCTCTGATGGGAAGATGCCGCTCATCTTTGTGGATCCTGGAGTGAAAATCAACAAAGAATATTATTTGGAGGAAATTTTAAAGAAGCATGTGCTTCTATGGAAAAAATCCCATTTTGGAAACCAGGTTTGGACATTTCAAAAGGATTCTGCTCCGGCTTACAAAGCAAAGACCGTCCAGGCCTGGTGTTAAGCCAATTTTCTCCGTTTCATAACCAGTTCTGAATGGCCAGCCTCATCCCGAGATCTCAATCCGCTCGATTATTCGGTATGGGGAGTTCTTCAATCGAGAGTTCAAGCACGTCCTCATCGCAATTTGGAGTCGTTGAAGAAAAGTTTGGAAGTGGAATTGGGCAGGCTATCACCAGAATACCTTCGGGCCACAGTGGATGTATTTTCGAAGAGACTCAAGGATGTCGTGAACAACAAAGGGAACCGTATCGAACAACTTTAATTTTGTATGTTTTATAATCGTTTCAATAAACTATAGTTGAATTTTCAAGTCGATTCGAGTATTTTGTAGAAGTTACAGCACTTTGAATGTGTCACCATAATTTTGGCGCACCCTGTAGATATTGATAAGCTAGCTTATTTAATTGACTATTAACAATTTCAGAAGTGTTTTAGCAATAAAGTTTTGATTCAAAACTTTTACAGCGTTAGCAAAAAACTATAGAACAAATACGCACAAAGCTGACAAGTACGCTTAGCCCGGTTCCCCTTTTCCTTCTCTCTCTCTGATTTTTACTCGTTTAAAAAATTCTCAGATTTCGGCAGAAAAAGGCAACTTGACGAGTGGCGAAACGGTAGAAAAAGTTTTTTTTTCTATTATTTCACTTTTTGGCAGTACTTATGGGGTTATTCATGAAAAAGCACAATTGCATTAAAGTGGCATTTTTTGCATTAAAATGCAATTGTGCTTTTCATGAATAACCCCATTATAGACGAATGCCTGAAACAAACGATTAATATTGCTTCGTATATTGTAGATATGCTTTCTATTCAAAACAGTTGTAAACAATACTTTTCTTTTTCGTAATTCATTGTTTATAATAATACACAGGAACATGCATTACAAAAAATAGAAATGTAAATTTTTCCTCGAATTTGATGCAAAAAACGAGTTTCAATGTTTCCAATTACCTAGAAAAAATGTTTTAGAAATCGTATACAACATTTATGAAAACGTCACTATTCTATACTACGGACCTGGTACCTGGAAAATATTGACCATTCTTACAGAACATACATACTTTTAATGATAAGAAGATTAGATTCGCCGAAAAAATGTGAGAAAACGATAAAAGCAAAAGATCAAAACTAGAAAAACCGAAGTATTGAGAAAGTAATATACATTAATTGCATAAAATTTATCGAAAAAAAACCACTTTTCCAATGACTAGGTGGGAGCGGGCATCAAAAAAAGAAACGAAAATTCTTGAAAAGAAAAGAGATCTTCGGGAAAATCGGGAAGGAAAAAGACAGCTGCCATATGCTATCATTCGAGGAAGATAGACTAAAGAAAAATTTTTGAAGATCCGGAGAAGGAAAAAGGAAAAATCAGAACTATGACGTGATCAAAACTTTTTAAGAACAGATGCAGATTTAAATAGTTTGAGGATGTGAATATTTGACATTTAGATTGTTTATATCTAGAAAAACCAAGGAGACATATGACTAAAATTTTTTCTAAGGATTTTGTAATATTTTCAAGAGCAGGGTAACAGTTCACATAGAATTGACAGAATAAGTTTATGGAAAGAGTTCATCCATATTATACAGTACCTCAATTAATTAATAATATAAATACAATGCATTTTCTTTGAGTACCAAGGAGAAATGAAAATTACTACTTAGCGAGGAACAAGTAATCGTATTAACCCGCTTCCCCTACTACCTGTTGTTGCATTGCAGCAAACATTAAACTAAAGGGCGGAGTCTTGAAACAAGTAAGAGATAGAAAGCGGAGCCAGATTACACAACGGAAGAGAAGAGCACGTGATACCTTCGAAAATAATATTACTACTTGTTTTTGATGATGTAAGATTAAAAAAGCTTCACATTCTTTTCGTTTAAAAATCGAAGAAAAAAAAGGATGCATTGGTTATGTATTCGTATTATTCCATTTTCATTCACACTTTTCTTAATTCTTTCAGTTTCGGCCTTGATTATCGTTTCCTTGCAACTTGTCTTATTCAACAGGAGGTAAGTGCTATTGTAGAAAAAACCGTTCAATCATCGTTATCATGATTTTCGCAGACATTGAATTGAGATTCGATAGTTAGGGAGAAGTGTGATGAAAGATCATCTCGCCAGATTTTCTAATATTCAGCTATCAGTATATACAAACGTTTATAAGTATTTTTAAAATTGATAACAAATTAATCGGAACCGGGAAGTTCAACTGATACAGGAAGTTCGAAAAATTAAAAAAAAAGGGCTAAAAAATTCTAGCAAAAAATTTCAGACTAGCTCTATGAATGCAACTGTGGCACAGAGAAAATAATGACACCGGACTAGTCTTTTCAGCGATTCAATGAATGTATTACAAGCGTATTGAATAAAAAACAAATCATAAGAGTTAAAAACGTATGGCCGAAAAAAAACTAAATAGAGACAAAAACGTTTAAAAAACTGCAGAGGTCGGAATAAACAACTTTGTGATAATGATGTGATAGTACTCAAGATATGGAGGACCGGCGCGGAAAATTAATGCATGTGAAAATCATAAATATAGCAAAATTTTTATCAATTTCGAAAGGCAATGATGCGCCAGGAGCTCTGCCAGCTACTGCCAGCCAGCTGACAGATAACACAAGCGACTAAATACTATAAATTAAGAAGTGGGCACCAAATTGAGTTAGTGTCAAATCTTTCATTTTTACGCAATTTTGATATTTTTAACCGTTCTAAATTCGAGCTACTTCATCGATTAACATGAAATTTCAGATAAGAATTAATGAGAAATAAATTTAATAACAAAATTAGAAAATATCAAAAGCCGATCATAAACGGTATCTATTAGATACGGATGAAAAAGGCAAACGAAAGTAAGAGAGAATCAAAGACAATGATGACTTTTACTCATAATTGACATCAATAAACGGAATAAGTATAGTAGGTGGATATAAACATCAAAATACTAGAAAAACCAAAACCGGAGCAAACAAAATCGAAAAAAAAAAAAGGTGTTTTGGCCTTTTGAGCAGTTGGATCAAAATATTTGCTTTGTGAGCACACTGAATGTTACATTGGTTGATTTTTACAGAACGGAAGAGGAGCACTTGAAAGAAATGAGAAATAGTGCTTGAGACAATCATAAGACAATGATGTCCGTTTTCCTATACTGGCATCATGCCAGAATACACAGCGAGTCTTATCACTTTAGATGGAAATAACTATTTATTCTGTATTTCAGACAGTAGAGATGTCTGCTGTTTTTTTTAACCATTTTTTGGTTTCATTGATTATTAAAATTTTGTGTTTACCAATTGGAGGTACGGTAGCTTAATTTTATAAGAAATTTCCTCGTAAACTTACCTTGAACTTCCTTTCATTTTCTGGCGATCCGGTATCGGTAATGTCGTGCGACACTACAGTTGTGCTCATCTGTACCGTATTTCCGAGCCCTGAAAGTAACAGTTATTCATTTTTTAATTATAATTGTGGTTTAAAAAATTGTAGAAAAAAACCTTTTCGTAAGCAGATGTTTGCGAATTCAAGAGTGCTCGTGGAAAGCATCGTAAATGGGCTATTTGGGCGGGGTTAGTAACTGAAAGAATTCGGCAAAGATGCAGCAGCGATCCAAATATCCAACTATTGGAAAATTCGGAAAAACTCGAAAATAAGTGGTGACAGAAATATTGAGCGTCTTAAGACAATAAATAAATTTGCGGTTATTTTAGGTCAGTAACCGGAAGTAAGAAAAAATCAAGAAACAAGAAAACATATTTTATTTAAAAAAGAAGAAAAATCCACATACGCTGTCATTAAAAGTGAGAAAAATATTAAACGAAAAACGAGTTTTAATAACCAATACCAATACGACGTTATTGCAGGTTACATTTAAAAATACGAGAATCCATTGAACGGTAATAATTGGTCAGTAAGATCTACCAGTAGCCAAGCGTCGATGATAGCCTATTTAAGAGCCGGGACGCTGCCGTAGATCTTATTTCCATCGTAAATTTTTATCAAGAAATTTTGTAAACTTTCCTTTTAGAAGTAGCTGGTCAACTGAAAACTAGAACACACTTGATTGAGCGACGTTCTAGGTGACATGAAGTTAAAAAAAAATAATTTCAGTAATCACGGTAACCATCAATGCCATCACAATTAAACTTCTTTTCATCGCTGAAGATGATCGGGAATCAGGAAATCAGTTAAACGAATACAGCAATCAATACCTGATACTAATCCGTAGAGGTTGTGTTTGTGATTAAAAAAAAAGAAACCAGCTCGCTTTTTAAAGAATATGGCAGTAGACTCAGGTGATGGTTCTTCGCTTGTTCCGAGTTTCGAAGGTCGTCCAAAAAATTTAAATCCATTATCCATAATCCATTACAGTAAAAATCGATAAAAATAAAATTAACTTAAAAATAGAAAAACATTAAGTGAGGAATATCCTTATGTGGATTGAAGAAAACGAAAAAAAAAGGTTCTTATCGCTTGTTCACGTTCAGCTCATTTTCGTCGCAGGACCCACAGAATTTGCTTAAGAAGTGTTTTATGTGAAATGAACTTTTAGTCACCACTCATTTTCGAGTCCTCGAACTTTCTCGGGGAGTTCTTATGCGGAGCACAGTATAGTTACGGTTTTATGGTATTGATAAAAACGCTTTCCTTGGAACTTCGATGTTTAGAATCATTTTACAATTAAAATGAAGACTTCAGAATTAATTACTCCAATACTCAATTCAAATTATATAGAGGCTGCAAAACCTTTTTCTCCAGCTTTCTTTAAAAAAAAACACGCCTCAATTCCTTTATTCGACACTCGAATTTTACGACAGGTGAGCGGACAAAATAAAAAGGAGGCAAGAAGGACAGTTTGTCAAAAAGTGAGGATGAAGGTAGAAAATATGATATGAGTAACAACTGACAGACGCAGCATCACTCACACCTAGCCTGTGGTTAACGAGCTTCAAAGTTCGTTAACTGCGGATTTCTACTGCAAAATTCAGAAAATGAAGATAATTTTTTAAATTAGAGACAGCTTACATTTAGAGATCAGAAACCTATTTCCCGGAAAAAAACTCATAGCGCATTTCATCTCACAACAAAAAGCATACGAATTTTAAAAACTATTTTCTGAACATCGGTAAAAAATTGTGAACTTCAAAGAATTGTTATTGAAGATTTTTTGTAGATTGTTCTTACACATAGGCTCCCCACATTTTATGAATCATTTCATTTTAAGTTAAGTTAAAAAAAAGGTTTCACCATTGAAAAAAGTCGCTTTGATACACATAAGTGAACTTGAAAACCTATGGAAAAAAGGTATGTATTTGAAAAACGTTGGCTGGCCACCCCAGGATGGAAATGCTTTTGTCTTCCAACTAATTGATTGTGCGACGAGCTCGATGAATGTGAAGTTTTGGTGTCGATTTTGACGCCAAAAGCGAGTAAGACCACGTCTGAAACAAAGTCTGTACTCAGATCCGTCTATTCGCTTCAAAACAAAGCAGAGTTTGACTCGTCCCACAGAGCTGAATGCTGCCCAAACAATGCATCCAGAACCTTTGAAGTTCCGGTGGGAAAAACGAAGTTCCTGTTTGTCTCTGTCAGACAATTGAGAAGGTCGTCTAGGGGGCTTCTTTGTGCCACAATGAAGCTGATCCTTACGATAGAAAAATAATAGGTGTAAATCTTTTTTTGAAACGTTTTCAACGTGTTTTTCAAATACCAATATTTTTAAAATCTTTCTTTTCCAGGGGTTCCTTTATGTGTATCTGCGACTTTTTTCAATGGCAAAACCTTAATTAAGATTAACTTAAAACGAGATAATTTAAAAAATGTGTGTGTGCCTAAGATTATTAGGAAGACTGTATATTTTTAAGTTTGTTATAAAAAAGGAGTCAATTTATATTTAATATGAAAATTATTACCAAAATCGAGGCTATGATCTATCAAAAAAAAAACGAACAATTAGCGATACTTGCAAAACGCGCTTTCTGCAAATTCTGAGTACAAAATCTACCGAGTTATTTAAAATGAGATTTTTTCGCAAATTCTAAAACGAAACCAGGAAAAAAGGAGATAAAAAGGAAGAACCAGAGAATTTCTTGAACACAATTTTTCAAAAAGCTCTCAGGCACGCTATCCAGCTATTTTGTAGAAATGTCTTCATGTTTCTGGCAAAAACATAAGCTAAAACATTCGTTCTTTTTATCAAATATCTATACACTTCCATTAAACCGCAATTTCATTCTCACTGTCGGACAAAAGAGCAGCGCTTCAAAATTATTATTTCCGCCTACTCACAAGACATCTTGCACGACAGATTCAAGGCCAAGCTAAAGCAGACAGAAGAAAAAAAGGATAAAAAGAGCAGATACCTCAAAATCAACCTAAATTCGCGAGGGCATTGCATTAAATTCTGGATGGAGAGACTACGTCAAATAGAGAAACCATCGCATACATCGTTTAGTTTACACGAAGAAAAAATGCATAAAACTAATTTGTCGTCCATATGGTTTTTCGTTGATTAAAGTTTAATAGCACTTTAAAAAATTTAAACTGTTTATAATTGTCCATTTTCAATGAAAAAACGAAGGTGTGAACGATCTAGTAAAGCGGCACAGGGAATAAGTAAAGTGCTAGGTAAATACAGAGATTACCGAAACTTTAGTTTCTGCACTGTATACTTTGTTTGCTAAAGTGAAACGCCATCCATTTTTCTTTAGATCAAAAGGCGCTTCAAAACTGCTTTTGAATTTGTAAAACGTTCAGGAACGAATATTGGAAAGTTCGGAAAAAATGTACACAGGGAATTTTTGGCAAGCAAATGGCAGGTTACTACGCCTTTGGCAAGTTTGCATTATTTTCAAAATCGCAGTGAAAATTAGCAAGTTGCTGTGCAATTGTATCAATGCCATGTTGGGAGGCAGAAACAGAATAAAACCATCACCAAGGTAACCAACACGAGTGATGAAAGTAGCACAAAATTATCAGAGATTCAGAGAAAAGAAAGCTAAAATCATTGATGGGAGTTTTCCTATTCTACTAAAACTCATACTGGATTTTTTTTACGTTGCCGTCCAATTTTTTTTTGAACTTCGCGTCAACGGGCGGCAAGTCGACGGTGAAATCTGAAATAAGATCTTTATTTTTTAATGGTTAAAAGTTGAACGAAGAAAAGGAGTCACGAGAAACAGACGAAAGACACCGTCAAGGAACTCAAAAACTCATTCATTATTCCTGTCACTGGGGTTGACAGTTTTGCGTTGGTTTCAAGGTGACTGACAAGAAAACAAGAGTAAAACGCTGGTGGTTTATATAGAAAAGTTGGTTAAGCTATTCTGCCAGAAACGATTGTCGCCTTCAGCTGCTCTCACTCGTTATCGTGAAAATAGATTTAACAAAATAAATTCCTTTTGCATTTGATTTTTTTAAACTTACACGCTATTTGAGAACGAAGAATCATAACAATAACATGGAGCAAACAATCGGAAAAAAATAACGCGACTGATATTTTAGAGAACATTCCTCTGAATTGCGAATTTCCCGACGGGTCGAAAGAAAATACAGCAAGCCCGTTGTGTATTTACTAAATGTTCAACTTTCAGGAAGTTGAACATTTGGTAAACCGTGTTTTTAAAAAGTTTCGTGTTCTTTTTAAACACATCTATAATATTTTCTAAAACTATCTACACATATAAAGACGGGTGTCAATTGGCGGTTTGACTTGAAGGGATTATTGCTCTTAAGAATCGAGAGTGGACAGCGCGGAAGGCAATAGCGTTTGTTTTTATTCCATAACTCGATAGAAAAAAAAACAAACTCCTCCAACCAAAAATCCAAAAAACCAATTCAAACTGTATTTAAAAAATTTTATGAATTACGGTTTAAAATATGTATTTTCTGATGTATTTTAAAAATTCAGTATTTTTTGGCTAAAATGAATGTTTTTGTTCAACTGTTCAAAATTTTTTAATGAAAAATGTTCTGTTTCAAATTGACCAAATAACTGCTCTTTGACAGATAATTGTAAAGGTAATTTAGACTTCACCCATCAGCCAAATGCCTCAATAAATTAAAAAAAACCATCTTCAATGCAGAAAACAGTTCATATGCCTACGAGACATGTTACTGAGTATATAGAGCAATTTCTTTTAATCTATAATCAACAACTTTCGGATTAATGCACAAACATATTTTTGTTTTCCGATTTCCTGAAATTATTCTTAAATTTCGACATTCTGCGGAGCTAAAAAAACTAAAATATTTTTGTTTATTTATAAATATTTTTTCGCGCAGCCCTGAATAACATTTCAAACCAATGTTCTAAAGGTTTAATGTTGTTTTCGATAGTTTTACTGCGTAAAGTTGTTGAGGCCTTACCGATTATAGACTAAAAACTTAGTAGAAATTTTCGCGTTCATTCAAAACTCTATGGTCACAACAAAAAACAATTCGATATAAATTTTACAAATTGAGATTTTGGAAAGTTAAACATTCGGAGGGACGGTCTTACGTATGGTTGGCATACGAAGTTTGAAAGTGAAAGCAAACGAAATTCTTCAAAAAAAGCGAAGAAAGAATTGACGATTTAAATTTTAAAATATCGTTTTTGAAAAGGAAATTAGCATTCACAGCTGCAAAGTAAAAACGAGAAACATTGAAAGATGGATGCATGTGCATTAACCCGTGTGGTCCGCTGCTTGCGTCACCAGAGCATTTGGAAGCCGACCACCGTAGTTGAGAGGGGAGTGCACCACTGAGAGAGCCCATTTGCAAACACATTGTTGCTACAGCTGTAGAGGAGAGTATATTGTGCAGCTTGAATTAAATCAGCTACTTGATTAGTCTTTTATGTACCTGAAAACCCTATAAAATATATAAAAATTATTAAGCATTCATTGTTCGAAATATGAAATAAGGTCTTCAAATAAAGCAAGCAAAATATTCTGAGAATATATGTGAGATCAACTCGTGAAGAGCACAAAACATCAAAAAATGAAGAAAACATTCAAATTTTTAACATTAGGAGAGTTATACGTAATTTGCGGGAAAATGGAGGAAATTAATGGAAAAATAAAAGAAATAAGTACATTTCATACGGTAGTCTCAATTTTTAATCCGTATTTGATATTGTCGATAGAGCAGTTTCTGAAATAAATTATAAAGTTTTCAAAAATAGTAGACTCACACATTTTTAGTCATTCTTTGTTCATGAAGCCTCACACAATTTTTTTCTCGAAAATTTCGAGGGTTTCTAAACCATGAGTCAGTTTGGATATATAAAGTAACTTCGGCCTTTCGTCAGGTGTTTCTAGAAGATTGACTGGCCTTTTCTGCGTCCCCTCTCCTCCCGTACTGACTGATATCAGTTTTTGCCCGCCTTTAGTCGGATGACAAGCCACGGATCGTGGTGAAATAAGATACTCAGACGATAAAGGAGGCATTTTGCAGAAAAAAAAACGAAATGTTTTCGATATTAGCCCCCAGACTCATTCCATTTTCTCAGTTTAAAGAGCGAGATAACCTATAAAACCGTGTTCCTGCTTTTATAACTGTCGAATTTGAAGAATATTTTCAAAGAAAAAATGAAGACATCTTCACTTTTCTTACTTTGTGTCCTTATTTTTATTGTTGTGGTTACTGTAGACAGGTAAGTAAGATTTTAATTGTTTTGCGGATTTTCCATAAATTGAAATCTCAAAAATATGTACTGTGAATTTTCGGTTTGACCTGATTCTGTTTACCAAAAAAAATAAGGTACTATTAAAAATGTTCTACTATTATTTTATTTCAGCAGTCTCCCAGACTGGTGGCATCTCCATTCACCGTTTCCTAAAGACTATGATGATCTGACAGAGGGACGCCCACACCAGATCAGAGTAATCCGTCCGTTAAGAATTTCCTCATAAACTTTTTCGTTGTTTTCTCCGATTTAGAAAATCACATGTGTAGATTTTCGCCAAAGATACTTAAATGTATTTCAACAATTGCTATCATATTTCTATAACATGACCACAATGGTTTCTTAAATAATACTTCTTGTTCATAACTATTTCTCTACGAAGTCATCAAATGAACTGTTTCCATTTTTGTTGTCCGACATCATCACTTAAAAAATTGCTAAGGAGCCATGATATCTTATTTCATGTTAATTGATGTCCGAGGTGAGGTAATGTTCTCGATGACCGCACAATTTTTGAAATAACAAAAATCGCTCATTTCTTCTTCACAATCAGAATAATCGGCAATCATTTTTATTTGGAGAATTGCGGTAAAAATCGGAAGAATGTCCCACAAGGATGCGAAACGGAGGTTGAAATCGAAGGGAACCAACTTGCAACGCCTTCTTACAACAAACCCGCCAGACGAAAAGCGGTACACCCGAAGCACCTGTTGAAAATACTTCCCCTCTCCTATATTTCTAAAATTTTTATTCGGCTCAAGAAGCAAAACTTACTAAGCCAATTTCCCCGATTTCATCACTAAGGATCAAGGGCTAGCTTCGATCCCCGACCTCAATCCTATGGACTTTGCTGCGTGGGGATAGTTGACCTAACAAGTATTCACGAAAAATTAGCCGAAATCGGGAGCCCTGGAGATCGCTGTGACAGCTGCATGGGATAATTTAGATGTTGACTACCTCCGTGCTGTCGTCGACTCTTTCCCGAAGAGACTCCAGGCAGTCAAAGCGAAAGGAGGAAGATTCGAAAACTGATTATGCTATGATTTTTGTTGTTGTTTAATAAACATTTTGGTTGATTTTCAGAAAAAAAAACCTTTCCATTTGAAGTTATTACACCGTCTTCAATGCGGCGCTATGTTTATTCCCCACCCTGTAGAGCAACGGCAACTTACACAATAATGAAACGTTTAATTTCTACATAAATCGCCTACTGCATGCAAATCGATAGGTTATAGAACAAAGAAGAGTTTCTCCAAGGTCGCAAATGCAGCAAAGCTTGTCGTAACTTGGGTGCCGCGTTAGGCGAGAACTCTGTCTCCCACACTACCATAAAGTTTTGGTTCAAAAAGTTTGCCGTAGAGAACTATGTACGATCTATGACATCCTGTCGTCGACTTGTGGATATTGTCGCGGATATCTCGAGAGCGCTGGAAGACAACTTGCGGCGACTCTCAAGCATCCTTAAAGAACTATAATTGGTCAACTTCATGAATATGGAATAGTGCCAAAGTTTGGTCAACTCGTTCCTCACCTTTTGACAGATTCACAAAAAAAAATTGCGTTGTGACCTGGCACTTTCTCTACTCACTATGAAACGAGCGACTGATTAGATTATGAATATTATCACTGCTGACGGAAAATGGGTGTTTCATGTCAATCATACTGAAAAAAGACAATGGGTCCGCCTGAGGAAACAAACAAAACGGACCTCAAAGAAGAAATTCACGAGAAAAAAGTGATTCTGTCGATTTGGTAGGACAATAAAGGGTATTCTTTGGAGAGCTTCTTCCAGAGGGCGCCATTGTCAACGCTGACTTATACAGCACTCAAATGGAAAATTTGGTTCAGACTCATCGATTACGTCGCCAAAAACTTACAACTTGTTGATGCTACTTGACAACGCAAGACATCATACAGCTTTGACGACCCGCCAGAAGCTCCAGACGCTTGGAATCCAGGCCTTGTCTCACCTACCGTATTCACCAGACTTGGCTCCAACTAACTATCATCTTTTTGTTCTTTGCAAAATCACCTTGGCGGGCAAAAGTATAAAAAGGATGTCGAGACGTTGTTGGACAACTTTTTCGCCTCCCAGTCTCCCGAGTTCTACGCGAATGAAATCGCTCAACTTTCATCGCGTTGGCAAGAAGTCATAAATAATAATAGTGAATATATCACACATTGAATCTCGTTTTCTTTGAATACATTTCGTTACGAAAAAAATTCAAAAGACATTTCGCTCAACCTAATTTCACATTTGCAATTTATTTTCATTTATTTCGCATTTGCAATATTTTATCGCTGTGTTTTAAGTATTATTATTATCGGATCGCGGGTACGTGGTTTGTCGTATGTCGTATAGAGGCGGGGTTTGGGTCTCGTTAGGGGATAGCGCGTTTTAACGCGCCAATTTAAAAATTGTTAGGAAGCGCACACACTGCGTATGTGATTTCTTTTCGAAAATTGAAGCGAAATTTGACAATAAAAATTAATTTTAAAAAACATGATTTTCGAAGAAAAATATAAATAGGAAAAATTCCTATATTCGCTTCAATTTTCGAAAAGAAATCACAAACGCAGTGTGTGCGCATCCTTACAATTTTTAAATTGGCGCGTTAAAACGCGCTATCCCTTAACGAGACCCAAACCCGCCTCTATATGACAAACAATATCGCGATCCATAATAGGAATGCTTAAAAAATTGTATCTAAACGAAAAAATTTACAATCGACATACTCTGAAGCGAGTATTGAATCTATATCGCTCGAAAATCATGTAAATAATAGCAAATTTAAACGAAAAAATAAAACAAACGAGTGTTCGCTTCTTACAATTAAATACGTGTAAAACGCTATTAACGAACCTCAACGCTGTCTCCGAATAGATTTCAGTTTATCTTCTGTGGTAGTGGTGTCTAATGACGGCATCATACCCGTATCAAAAAGCGAACTGCTTATTCGGCCCCATGTCCTTCGCTTACTTTTCCCGTCAACCGAACCAATACATTCTCCGTTTTCAGAAACTGCTATTGTGGATTGAGAGTTTGTTGTGTTTGTGTTCATGTTTTCCTAAAAAGTTATCAAATGATATAGAGGTAATATTATATATTGATTATCATACAGAAAAAAATCACCTAAAGATATTTGAGCTTTTCCACGAATGTAACGAAAATGCTTTGGATGAATGAAAATTCCACTTACTTCACTTTCCATTCGAACATCTTTGCTCGATGTTAAACTCATTTTAATTGATTCTTGATCCACTCCTTCTACAGATTTACATGAGGTAACGACTGCTTGCGGGGAGGTGAGAGGAGTGACTTCCGATCGATAGTCGGAGATGTACTTCAAAATAATAAGCGTTTATTTTTTTTAATTTTAAAGAAAGTTTACTAAAAATAAACGATACCTGAAGCAGGAAACGTGTGAGACCAGATTCTCCTTTAAAGGGCAATAATGTCATTGAATGCGTTTGTTATTATAGCATATTACAGAGAATTTTTGAATGCATAGAAAACTCAAAAACGAAAAAGTTCCAAGAAACACATGCGTGCAGATAAAATTTTAAAATAAAAATCCTATCCGAATTTAATTTTCCTCGGTATTAGGGGAAAAAATCAAGCAATACCGCACTCTACTCTATCAATTAAAAATTGGCACTGCCGACGTGACAAAAATTAGCCGCTGCAATCTGGTGTTGGCAAAAATTGTTCCATTCGTTGCTGAATGACGATAACTCACCTCTAAATTGGCAGACGGTCTCCTTGATTCAATAGCCACGCAATCATATTCGCATGAATTTTGGTTACGGTGCAAAAGCCTGTGAATTTCATCCACATAATCCTCTGGCAACTTTTCCACTTTTCGCTTCTTCCGCCGGTGTGACAGCATTTCACAGCACGTTGATATGCAGTTACATATCACAATTAATATAGCCAAAAGCAGGCCAATCCCTAAACAGAATGCCAGGACTTCGACTGCCGTTAAACCAATCACACCCATTATTGAAACGGTTGTTTAGGGCATTTGTGAAATCTGTGGGACCTGCAATATTTAATGAAATAACACATGAAGCGATTTCATAGAGAAAAGTAAAGGAGACGCAAGGGCTTAAATAACGGAAGTTGTTGTTATCTTGCACTTTTCTTTGACATTGATTAATGGTTGCGGAGGGTCGGAGTTACTTCTCCTGAGACTTATATGTATATTAAACAGGGAGTTGGACTACGGAATTATTGTGGCAGAAATAAATCATATAATGTTTTTAGAGGTATGGTCTTAGGATGTTGTTTAGAGAGAATGCCAATCCAATTATCTGTAACGCTTGATTGAATTACATTTGCTTGCTTCAATTAAAAAAAAATCTTTGCCGAAGACCACGTGAGAAAATTTCGAGAGAAATAAACACATTTATTAAAAATTCAGAGCCCCTTTTTCTGGAAATATTGTTTCCACAACATGCATATTTGATATATTAACTTCGACCGTATATGATAAACCGCTGCCAAAATTGCGCATACTCGTCCAATTCAGCGCAGGCAGTGGGTGGAATGCGTAACAAAACGACAAAATGAACGTCAGTATTGCGCGGAGATGGTCGTTTGTCCATTTAATTACGCGAATATTTCCTTGCATTCTCAATTTCCACTACTTCAACGGTTACGGTTTTCTATTTTATTAGATTGAGCGAAAAGTCCTCGTAATTTTTTGAATTTTTTCGGAATAAAATTTATTAAAGAGAACGATATTCGATGTGAGATATATTCACCATTAGTATTTATAGCTTCTTGCCAACGCGATGGAAGTTGAGCGATTCCATTCGCGTAAAACTCGGGAGAATGGGAGGCGAAAAAGTTGTCCAACAACTTCACGACATCCTTTTTATCATGGAACTTCTTCCCGCCAAGGTGATTCTGCAGGGAACAAAAAGATGATAATTAGTTGGAGCCAAGTGTGGTGAATACGGTGGGTGACACAAGACCTGGACTCCGAGCGTCTGGAGCTTCTGGCGGGTCTTCAAAGCGGTGTGAGGTTTTGCGTTGTCATGTAGAACATCAGCAAGTTGTAAGTTCTTGGTAATCCATGAATTTCGACCACTTTTTTCATTTGAGTGCGGCATAAGTCCGTGTTGACAATGACGCCATCTGGAAGACTGTCCCACCAAATCGACTGAGAGTAGCATGGCGATCAGAACGCAATTTGTCGCTCATTTTGAACGCTACCTTTAAGTTTGTCAAGTGCGTTAAGTAAGCACAATAATCACTAAAAAAATCAGGAAAAAATTAAACTAACACTAATCAATGAAGAAATAAAGAAAAAATTGAGAAGAGTTTTCGCTTAAACTAATACTACTTAGTTAATTAGTCGATTCGTCATTCGCCTGTGTAGACGCGGATCGCAGCTAACCATTCTTGCGGTCCTGGGCGTGGTGGTCCATGAAGTAGTCAGTCGATTTCCTCGATATATTGATACTTGCTTTCATAGTGAGTCGGACCATCACAAGGGTGATCGTCCGACATGTCGTTTTTCGTCTCGAGGTATCCATTCTTGTATCAGTTTTGTCCGTCCTCCGTCCGTTCTTCGCATGATGTGCCCGGCCCATCCTAATTTTTTTCTTTTTGATGTAATTGAGTGGGTCCGTGACTTGTGAGATTCTTTGGATATCTTCGCGGTGTAAGTCACGTTGTTCCGTGAGGGTCATTCCTGTTAATCATTTTTCTAGTGATGCATGCGTCACACGGATTCTTTCAACGAGACTCTCGTCCACGTTTCCGTATGAGAGCGCGAGAAGAACGATGGTGTCGAAAAGTTCTCGAATTCGGGGGAGGTGAGAGCGTCGGTTGTGTTTTTGAAGTTGGTGAACACTACCCATTTTGCCCGTCTTCTTCTGTGGAGTTCTGGTTCTAGCTCATTTCGTGAATGAGTAGCCTGCCAAGGTAGGCATATTCGTCAAATTTTTCGATTGTTGTACTTTACTATGACCAATTTAATTTGTTCGTTTTCTTTTTCAGGCGTCTATGAATCAGATGCTTTTTAGCAATTGTATTTTATGACTATATTCGTCAAAGTCAAGGCGAACTGTTCTTATTTTCAGAAAGTGTTTTAAATTCCTTGGCTTCCCGCCAATGGGAAAGTTCCTGCTTGTTGCGTGGCAGCCGTCTACTGCTACTGAGATAAATATTGAATTCAACTTCTTGAAAATTGTAGCATAGATAATTTAATTACAAAAAAAATGGAAAAAGGAGCAAATTAAAGGTTTTGGCCCGTCTTATAATAAAAGTGCAGATGCATATTCGAATTGGCATAAGACCAGAAGTCGTTAAGTAGCCGTGCCGCCCATTTTATGGATCCGATTTCCTAATTTTATGGCATGTTATGCATCTGGTGAGCATAACTTCACAGAATCCAACGAGATTTTTAATTTCACAAAAGTATATTTTGATTTTGAAAAATATTAATCGCTTGTCCGCGCTGAGAACGTAGTCGTCCCGTATTGCTTGTCTGTACTTGTCAATTTTCCTGGAAAGAAAAATGAAAACTGAGTTAATGGAGGAAGTAATGTCGCTCTCCCATTACCTGAGCAAAAAACTCCGAAAAAGAAAAAATTTCAACTCAAATAGATTGCCGAACAAATAAAATAAGGTGAAAATGGAGAAATTATTGTGAAACGGAGGGAAAGAGTCAAGGACACATACTGGTGTTTGTAGTTGAAGAGATACAAAGAAACGAGTAAAACAGGTAGAATGAATGGACACCATTATCTCTATGTATGTATGTACTATGGATAATTGGCAGATGGAAACTGAAGCAAAGGGTCGCTGCTTTGGTAGTTATTTAGGAACGGTGCTTGCGGAAATGTGAGATAGGGAGGCCATGAATGTAATTCCTATTAAACGACCAATTGATTTTTATTTTAGAACTCGGAGCTTGAAAACAACTGTAGAATAGAAGCCGGAGTCGCTAGAAAGAAGACTGGTCGGTATAACGCTCACAGAACAACGCCAAAAAATCTTTATCGAGAAGAAATCAGAAGTCGAACAAGAGTTGGAATCCCACTATATTCCATAAAGAGCAGACAATTGATCCGCTGGAGGACCACCGATGAGATCGCCGGATTTTTTGAGAAAATGAACAGCAGAAATGATCGGGCTATGTGGTCCGCGTTCACACAACTCAACGAAAAATTTACCAAGACTACGTTGTTAAACTTTGTCAGACATTGAAGAATCACACCTCTGTAAATATCTGTCACTCAAATCTCCATGTCTGTGGTTCTGTGGGTTGTGACACCCTACACTTCAAACTGAGGAGTTCGAAGATGAAATATAAAACCGGTCATTCTTCGAATTTCTTTACAAGCTTTAGACTTTTTTGAAATACTTCATTACCAGTGGAAATTTCGCGGCTTTGCCGCTATTCTAGAACTTTCTGGAACATTCTGGAATGTCTTAGAAACTTTGGAAACTGGAAACAATGTGTATTAAAGTTGTGGTTTTGCACATATGATGCTGATTTTTACATGTCATACACGGACATCCAAATTGATATACAGTACCGGCCATAAAGATATCATATTATGGTTTTTCGACCATATCTCATTCGATATAAAACGAATCAATCTGATTTTTTCACAGTTTGTTCATGAAGCAACAATTCATCAGCTAACAACATTTGGATTTGCGAAACTAATGCATACAGGAGTAATTTGAAAAAGAATGAAAACAGCAAAAAACCCATATTTCTAAAATGAAACTTCGTGCTCTAAAAATTGTTCTATCTGCTAGATTTCAATATTTTGTGGGAAAACCATTTGCATCAATTACTGCCTGGCACCTACGGGGCATGGAATCGATCAAAGTGTCGATGGTTGATTGGGGAATCTTCTTCCACTCCTCCTGGAGAAGTTTGAACTTCTCGTCGATGTTTGAAGCAGTTTTTCCGGTCAATCTCCTCTCCAATTCCTCCCATAGGTGCTCAATGATGTTCAGGTCCGGGCTTTGACTCGGAAAATCCAAAAGGGTGACACGGCGGCGGTTGAACCAGTCACGCACGTGATGAGAACGATGTTTGGGATCGTTATCCTGCTGATACACAAAGGCACGGCCTACGCTAGAAAGTGCCCAGGGTCTCATGGTGTTCTCCAAAATATCCTCATATCTGTAGCGGTCGAGATTACCGACGATGCGTTTGAGAGGACCCATTCCCGTGGCGGAGAAGCAACCCCAAACCATGCAGGAACCCCACCGTGCTTGATGGTGGGTAGTTGATACTTGGGGACGTAGCGAGAGCCCATAGGACGACGAATCCACTTCACACCGTCACTTCCGAACAAGTTGTACTTACTTTCGTCCGACCAGACGATATTGGCCCAGTCCTGGCGGGTCCAATGAAGATGACTTTTAGCCCAGTTCACACGCAACTTGCGATTCTTCTCCGAGATGAAAGGCTTCTTCGCTGGTCTCCTTCCATTCAATCCAGCTGCTTGCAAACGACGCCGAATGGTTCGGTGAGAAGGTGCGGGGTCAGTTGGGGATGATACGATGTTGTAGATGTCTGTGGCAGTGCGTCGGGGGTCTTCTCTGCTCGCGCGAACAATACATCTATCCATGTTTCTCGAAGTTGTGCGTGGTCTTCCAGGGGATTTCTTCGCAATTACAGCGCCCTGGACACGTTGTTGTATTGAGAACCATTTTTCACGGCTTACCTGAGTTCGACAGCGCTTCAGACTACGTGAGATTGACCCTTGAGTAACACCGAATTGTCTCGATAGTTGTACTTGGGTACGGCCTTGTACTCGGCCAGCGAGAATTGCAGTTTGGACTCTAACGTCAAGACTACTATTTCCCTGATTGCGTCCCATCACTTAAAACTATATAATCATAGAAAAATTCGACAGAAACAATATTCGAAAAAAAATGAAAAAAATCGGAAAAAATTGATGACTACAAAATGCGGTGTGCATTAGGGCGCCTTTTTCCAAATTGCGTCATAATTGTTGTGCTACCGTATCAGCTAGCACTACAACTTCCTTGAAAGTTTCAGGAAGATTGATCCACGTTTCAGGTAGTTCCGGTCGAAAAACCATAATATGATATCTTTATGGCCGGTACTGTATCAGAACAATATTGACTGTTTATACCATTGTTTAGACAGTCTTGTAGATTTTATGTATAGTTCTACAGTATTCCAAGTACCTAGAGACCTCTTAAAATATGGTTGCGAAGCGCTCGAGTGGTCATTACTCCATCCCGCATATCAAAGTAAAGTAGGAGGCCCACGTTCTTTTGAGTTATTCAAAAAATTATTCATCCTGGACAGACAGACGGAAACGCAGACGGAACTATTAAGCGCCAGATTCCTAGAGATATGTGTCTTTGTTGTTCGCCGAACCTAGCAGCCTTCACAGTCTACCGATTTATTTTAAATTTTGAAAAGAACATCAGAAATTTACGTTTTCATTTTGTCAAAATCTACGCCGCTGATGGGGTTATTCAAAAATGGAAAAAATGCACGTTTCTTCTTTTTTCGCCTGATTCACGAGATGAAGCAGAAATGGAAAAAAACGTCTACGCCAAAGGTATTGTCTGCTAGAGGTTTTTCGACATATGTCTAGTATCGATTTGCGGGGGACATTGGTTTTTTTTTTGGAAGCTCATCGTTTTTCTTTCGAAAATATTCGTTGTCATGCTTTCTTAATTTTTTGTATAATTTTTAGTGATGTTAAAAAATTAGAGCTGTAAAATTTCCATAATTACACTTTCCATAAATAATTACATTGAATTACGTGAATGCATAAAGCTTTGATTTGGGCGAAATTTCGGCCGTCTCGTCTAATCTTCATCTTCGTCTTGAATTTGTCTGATGCCGTGTGCTGACAATTTTTTTATTGCGTAAGACGAATGCAATACGAACTGGAAGACGAACGAAGACGACTGGACTATTTGTTTCAAAAATGTTCCCGATTTTTTTTTTCGATGCCTTCTACAAACTGATATTTCAGATTTCAATTGATTCATGTTAAATTTAAACTAAACAGACAACTGGCACTATTCAAGTATATTTGTTTAAAAGTGGGGAAACGAACACTGTATTCTGGGTTTCAGAGCATAAAAAGAAAGTCGTTAGAACTCAAAGAGTGGGCCGAGACTGGCAACAAAAGAAAATTGAATTGGATCTCAAATCTGAATGGGAAAAAAGGGAAACGCTAGTAAAGCTTTTCACTCTGCTTGAATAAGAAGGAGGGAGTAAAACTATAATTATGATTCAAGGGAAATGGAGTTTTCGGAAAGAATCAGTTTTACCAGTCAGGTACATAGAAAAATTCTGGATGAAGTAAAGACGCTGTGGTGGTAGACTATAGATCAACCCAATTTACGACGTTCTTGTGATCCGCTCATTACTTTCTTTAAAATGATGTTCCGTAAACTGTATATTTCGGTTTATTTTATAAAGGGAAAATCGAATTATAACTACGAAATAATTGGGCACTAGGAGCCGTTAAACACCTAGGTAGCCACATTATAATGTGATTTTTCCTGCCGGACAAGACGTAATTGATTTTGATTTAAAACTGAACTATATATTATCTATCCGCGAGTACGTGATTTTTCGTTTAGAGGCGGTGTTTGGGTCTCGGTAGGGGATAGCGCGTTTTAACGCGCCAGTTTAAAAATTGTAAGAAAGCGCACACACTGCGCTTGTGATTTATTCAGTTTAAAAATTTTGACAATAAAAATTAATTTAAAAAGACATGATTTTCGAAGCAAAATATAGAAAAAATTCCAATATTTGCTTCAATTTTCGAAAAGAAATCACAAACGCAGTGTGTGCGCTTTCTTACAATTTTTAAATTGGCGCGTTAAAACGCGCTATCTCCTAACGAGACCCAAACAGCGCCTTTAAACGAAAAATCAAGTATTCGCGGATGGATAATAAGACTGCACGGATCTCAAATATGAAGTTATAAGCTGATCCGTGATTGACCTCATTCCCCCGATATCACATTTAGGGCTGCGTCTGACTCAAAGCTGATTGACCAAATTGATTTCCTTTTTTTCAGCCACTGTCATAACACACAGAAATCTACAATTTTACCGAGTGAAACACAGAAATCAAAGAAAGTTATGACGAAGCCCGCGGACAACAATGACGATGTGAAATTTTATGATAATTTTCATGTCTACTTCATGTAGACATGATAACCAAAAAAAATGCACTGTAAACACAAATAGGAAAAATAACATACAGGACGCTTTAAAAGTATGATAGCTCGTTGAAAGTGATGCAATGTTTTCAAAAATTCTAAACCAACTTGAAAATTTAATTATAGTTCATTGGAACTACTGTAGACATTAAAGGATTGAAGTACGGTTGACCATGATCCTGACAACATCTTTGAGTTTCTTCAGGAAGGTTTCTATGAATCTTTCAGTGAATAGCAGATATTAATCCGACGACGGAGCTGACCATTCTGATCAACTGATGAAACGTAACTTTAAGAATTATTGAAGTTTCAAATTAAATTGTTGTTCTTTTATAATTACAGTTTCAAGCCACTGGCTAATGACTAAAAGTAAACATGACTTTTGTCACATATTCTAGTAGGGGGGGGGGGTGAGGAATGCAGAGAATAAAACTAGAAACAAGGTCCACAGCAATTGTCACTTTCCAATGTTTCTCTCATCGAGAAAATGAAGCGGATGCTGAAGGTCAGATAAAATAAGAGAGGATATGATGATAGGACAACATGAGCTAGGGGGGGGGGATGCCGGAGGAAGTGTTGAGAGAGAATTCAGCAGAGCACGAGCAACGAAGGAGAGACAAAAACTATCTTTTGTAATATGAAAAACGATGACCTATAACACGACCGAGGTTGCTTGTTACATATATTAAAAGGACAATTCAGCTAGTAAACAAACAATTGAGCTCTGAGAGCATCTGGAAGCAAAGTCCGTGATTGTTCTGTGTTTTTAGAGAGGATGCTTACCACGTTTACGACGTACTTAGTTTAAAATGTTTTTTTTTCGGTTTGAGAGAAAAAATGCTAATTATAGACCTGATTTCCCGGACTCATCCGGTTCTCATTATTCTTCCAATGTGCTAATGAAAAAAAACCTTTAAAAAATGTATATCTACTCATAAAAATCATAAAACATGCGCGGAAAGCTGTTACCTCTGCAGACGGAGCTCGGCCTATTAATATTTGGCGATTTCTACCGGTGAAACAGCGGCAAATGAGATGATTTCTAGAAACAAGAATCAACGATTTTTGTGGAAATGGCGTGAATTATAAACGAACAATTTCTTCACAAATGAATAAATTTCTACTTGGTGTTATTAAAAATTAGATTTAAAAACTTCATTATTGGGTTAATCACGAAAATTGAAACAAGGAAGAAAGAAAACGTGCTGAAATTAGTTCAGCCGATGTTGAATGTTTGGAATGATAGTCGAAAGCTCGAGGGAAAATTTTAGTTCAAGTTCGATGTCAAAATGTTGAGTTTGAAACATTTTAGGCATGATTAGCAGATTGAAGACTTCATATGAAAAAAGAAACCAAAAAATACAGCAACAAAAAATAATAGCGTGTTGCATTCCATAAATGCATTAGTTGACCTACTTAGTTTTGATCTACCCGAAGGAATGAAGCGCGCTTATTAATATATTTTTATTGTTTACGCGCGTATATTTAGCATCTAACATGTGACGTCATCACCACTATTTAAGGTGACTGATTTTACTTATGTTATGCTCATTCTACCTATTATCGCCGTAAAAAAGTTCCGACATTTTTTCGAGCCGGCGAAAATCGGGATTTGAATTTAGAGGCTCCTTATTTTTTCTTCTGAATTTTCAGAATTAAACTGGATTAAAAGAACGAAATTGTATTAATCGTGAATTTTTTTACACGTTTCTTCGAATGTTTAAATATATCAATTTGCGTCATTTATTTTTTTTTTCGTTTCTTCTGATAAAAATATATCGCGTATAGCAAATGCGCTGACGAAATGGACGGAGCCTCTAAATTCAAATCCCGATTTTCGCGGGCTTGAAAAAATGTTGGAACTTTTTTACGGCGATAATAGCTAATAATAAATCTATTATTTATTATTCTACGACCTCCAAGATGACCCAGGACGTAACATAGCGGAACTGTGTTATCTAAATATCATTAAAGATAGAGTTTTCACTATTCCCTATTAAGCGTTTAATACATAAAAGCGGAGCCGCGGGCCGGCCGATTTACTGTGCACTCTCCTCGAGCAACCGAACTGTCTTACATTTGTCAGCTGTGCATCTACTCATCAAACAAATACAGTAGCCAAAAATCACCAATCTTCCGTAATTGACGTTATGACAAAGGCTGTTACCGTAGATTTACAATTTTTGAGTGAATTGTAGAAAAGGGGAATGTCATTTGTGCAGTATTCAACTTTTTTGTACCACCACTTGCTTTACGTTTATACCAGTGAAAATATCGAGGCTACCCCGCTGCTCTAGAACTTTCTGGAAAATTCTGGAATGTCTCAGAAACTTTGGAAAATAATGTCTATTAAAGTTGTAGTTTTGCACATTTTGTACACTTTCATGCAATACTATTGTTCAACTCCCATTTTTAAAGGCAACACTAATAAAGACGCAATACAATTACAGAAACAATACTATTAAAGAGGGCAATATTATTTTTGAAAGGCTTCGTTTTGGGGGGAATACGAATAAAGGGACCAGCCTACCGTTTTTTTTATAACGGTATTTATGAACATATTGAACAATTTATTGACAAGGCGCATCGGAGAGTTCTATGATGCTATGCTTTGTGAAAAATCCGCAATTCGCACCATTTTTGAGTGGTATTTTTCAAGTTGAAAAAAGTCAGATACTGGACAACGTGCCCCGTAATGGTTCTCATTTTTTGTTCATTTAGAACATTTATCTGAAGGGGGTAAGGGGTGGAATGTTTTAATTTAATTCGGAACTTTTAACACACGCTACCATTTCTTCGTTGTCAAAATATATAAAATAAAAAAATAAAAAATAAACAGAATTAATTTCTATTGTAATAAATTAATAAAACTCATCGAGATCTTTGCTTCCGCGCTGATCATATCCAATTTTTTGGGATCTAACTACCAAAACTAGCATACCGTATTCAATATACGAATTCCAATTCAGAGACTGTGATGTGAAAATGGTAAAAGCTTATGCATTACAATATGGATTGATTGTCTTTTCTATTATAACTTCACAGAAAATCTTTATAAAACAGTTGTCTGAATTTGGAATTCAAAGCTAATAAAGCTTTAAATAATATGTTTCACTTGTTGCGCTTTTAATTAAATTGAACAAATTCAACAAGAATTAAACAAAAGTTACATATAACGCTTGTGAATACTCTCTGAAGTCACGCTACAAACTTTAAAAAAATTCTGCACGTTTAGGCGTTTCTGCAGTTGAATACAGAGTAAATCATATCATGCGTTTTATTTAAAACAGCACTCGATCAATACGTGTTTTGTATATTCATTCCCAGTTCTGAGATAAACTAAGCCTCACGATATTAAGTAAAAGTCTTCCCATAAAATGGTAGAAAGCATCTGTGCCTAGCTTGCTACAAATCGAGAGCTTATCAGCCAGATTGAAGAATTGAGAACAATATAATAAGGGTTATTTCTTGCGGGTCAAGAGAAGCAAACGGGTTAAATCGGCAGGTGCCCAATGTGTTTTATATGCTGGTGCCCATCTCCTTCTGCCCCACAATAAATTGAAGTGGGGGGGGGGTGGAAAGGAAGATACGGAGGCACGGGTGGGAAAAGAAGAGCCTAATGAAATTCATGTGACACTCTTTGACAGGTGTGGTCATTTTAATGCGCACATTTTGAAACAATTTGTGGGTGAAAGAATCACGGATGATCGGAGGTCGGACAGATGCACTATTTTCAAAACAAATTTTCTTACGACAGGATTGCGGATTTGTGATGCCGGAGACTACTTCTCTCACTTCCGTGCAACTCCCGCGGTCAAAAGGATAATTATTGAATTAGAAGATCTTCATGGGTAAACTCACTATCAGTCTGAGGCTTCACGTCTTTTCAGAATTTCATTTATTAAGCGTTTTTTTTAATTAAAAAAAATTATAAGAAAAAATCGTCATCTCTCCATAAATTAAAATAAATGTTAATAATAAATAAACATAATAAATGGTATTTAAGTACATTAAATTTATAAGCTTTCAATAGATTAAATATAAAATTAGTAGAAATCGTGGCAAGAAGTAAGGCTTCTACGAAAGACTAAATAAGACCGTCTCGTCTTGTCTTCGCCATTTTCGAGAATTCGTCTGTCGCAGAGATAGACATTGTGTTGGTACACATGTATTTCAATTGACGAACTGAAAGACGATCGAAGACGAGACGAAAGACGAAACAAGTCGGTCGTGGAAGCCTTAGCGAGAACATCATTCTTTAGCTCTAGCACATTGTGAGTTCTGATTGTTTGGGGTCTTTATAATGTCTAAACTGGCATTATCTTCCCACAGTGTGCGTGTGTCTGCATGCAGGAGTTGAATTAATTATGGATGATTTCGATTTATGCAAATTTTTGGGAAATTGATGCATGCATAAGACAAGATCTTTATCGTTTTTATGGAAGTCTGCATGAATTAGTCTAAAACGAATTTTTATTACTTTAACAAGCGACAAGCGTTGAAGACATTTCGGAGAATATCTGCCCATTGGGAAGTGGAAGGTAATCATTCCCGTTATAAACGCCTCTGGAAAGGGGAATTACTTTCTATTAGTTTCTTAGTCCATCTGTGATTCACTTGTTTGAGCGTGAGCCTTGCGATCCTGGGCGATCGTTACCCATGAAGTAATCCATAGATTTCCTGGGTATAATGAGACTTTTTTCAGTAGTCATGGGGGTTCGTCTATCAGGTAGTTTTTTTGTGTCGAAGAATCTATTGTTGTTTCAGTTTTATCGATCCATTGTCGGTTCTTCGCGTGATGGGCCCGGCCCATCCTGAAATTTCATTTTAATTAGCGTTAATTACTGGATGTTTTCCGTTACGTAATTAACAGAGTTCTAATTGTTAATTAAATTTGCTAAGTGTCCAATATTCAACGCTATCTGCCGATTGGAAATTTCTCGACTCAATTCGTCCCTTTTCGTAATCAGTAAGGGGTTTTCCATGATACATTTCTTCAAAATTTTGATTAAAACAAAATAGAATACTTATTATCGCCTTAAAAAAGTTCCGACATTTTTTCGAGCCCGCGGAAATCGGGATTTGAATTTAGAGGCTCCGCCCATATATCGCGCATAGCAAATGCGCTGCAACGATGATGAATGGGCGGAGCCTCTAAATTCAAATCCCGACTCGAAAAAATGTCGGAACTTTTTTACGGCGATAATAAAACACACAATATGTTAAAAAAAAACAAAATATGTAAGTAATGTATTTTCCGATGTACAGGGTGAGTGATGAATAGTGTTACCCACCTTGCGTGGATTCTGGCGCATGAACACATGAACACAGTTATTATCGGTTCGCGAGTACGCAGTGAACCGCTTAGAGGTGGGGTTTGGGTTTCGTTAGGAAATTGGCGCGTTAAAACGCGCCAATTTAAAAATTGAAAGAAAGCGCACACACTGCGTTTGTTTTTCTTTTCGAAAATTGAAATCGAATATTGGAATTTTTTCTATTTATATTTTGCTTCGAAAATCATGTTTTTTAAAATTAATTTTTATTGTCAATTTTCTTAAACTGCTTATTAAACTGAATAAAGTATTATTTACCGGAATTTAAATGTTTTTTTTTCAATATTAGAAGTTTATATTCTTCAAATTAGTATCTTTTCACTTGCAGATAATTGTTTCAACAGAAGTGATGAAGCTTATGGTAAGGAATACCTGTCAAATAAAATTTATAAATATTAATTTTCAGGTTTTTCGTGAGAAGAGGTTTTTTATGGTTAGACACGCGAGGTCGCTGAATGCTCCGGACGTTTTAAAATCTGGAGAATCAGCTGGTCAACCATCCGGGGAAGGATCGAGAGAGGATTCTGGAGAGAAAGTCATCGAAGGTAACTGAATCTTCTCCTTTTTCTCTTTTTTCAAATCATCTTCTCTTTCAGAAAATCTTCTCTTCGACGAAACGAACGTCTTCAGTTAAAAACAATGTTAAATATACTCTTCACGTCAGTCAGTGAATATACTTTTTTTATTTGAAAAATTGGAAAAGTCTATAAATAATTTATAATTTATGTGTTTAACTGTTGAATGATGTGTCATCTGCGCCAAAATGTAAAACTTTGGAGAATTTATAGAAAGAATGTGGAACTAAAAGCCATGCGTTTCTGTGTTCAATGTAGAAAAGAATAAACAATTGTTGTTTCTTAGTTATGTCGTCCTCGCCGCTGGAGCCTAAGTTCGCCAAAGTGCGAATCGAAGGGAGAGTTCATCTGATGAGAAGAAGCTTGTTGAATTGACAATAAAAATTAATTAAAAAAAAAACATGATTTTCGAAGCAAAATATAAATAGAAAAAATTACAATATACGATTTCAATTTTCGAAAAGAAAAACAAACGCAGTGTGTGCGCTTTCTTTCAATTTCCTAACGAGACCCAAACCCCACCTCTAAGCGGTTCACTGCGTACTCGCGAACCGATAATACCGTATTAATTTTATTTTTTATTGATTATTACATATTTATTTATTACCACAAGAGGGCTATTTGAAAACTATTGTTAAAACTTGTTTTTGTATCATTTAAATAAACTTTTGTCCACTTCTGGTGAAAATTGAACTTTTTTGAAAACATTTATAACGTTTCTAACGTGTTACACTATTTATCACCCGCGCTGTAGAACCAATAGCACAATAAATTTACTTTTATGATAGCAGCCGAAAACGATTCCTTATTATTGTTTTCACGCGAGTAACACTTTATTTTTCTTTCAGGTTGCTCCATTCACCGTTGAGCAGCTGAAACGGTCCATTTAGTTGTATCAAATATCATTTTATCACAGGTAAGAGCTATTCCGCATTTCCGAATAATAATTTCGCTTCAATTCGCTCAATGTTGGAATAGCAATACAGAATTTGTTCACCGCAGTAGACAGCTGTGCTAGTCGACCCATATTTCTCGCGCCCCTCAATTCCATGAGAAGAACGCTACATGCACTGCTGACGTTGTCCACTGCTCTCTGGAAATATCGAAATTCCATTTAATGAAGTCGCAGCTAATAAGGTAACCTTGATATCAATCAAGAAGTCTTTGTTCGTATTATAATGCATCTCAACCATATTTGAAGACTCATCATTCATTTTTTCCTGTAATATTTGAATAGCTTCATCCCATTGTTCCATATCCCATTTGCTGGGATTTTTGGTCAAACAGCGAATTTGCCATTTTTCTGAATCTCTATTAGCGCTTCTGAAAACATTATTACAAAGGCAGTAGAAAATGAAAATCATTAGACTTTTAGAGATGCTCTCATATCAAGAGCTTCATAAATTACTAGCCTTAAATAATTTAAACGATTTGTCCAATTCCTTTCAATAGCATCATTCCAAACACTATTTAGCATGATCTTCTGAATTGCCTCGAACTGTTTATACATCTCTTGCTTTCTTATCTCAGCATCCTCATGAAGCTTCTGACGTTGTCTTTCAAAATCGTAGTCAATTTTCTGACGTTTAGCGTAATGTTTTTGTTTCGCTTGCTGGATGATCCTGAAAACCGAGATACCGTTTTTTTTTTTAATTTTTTGACCGGTTTCACTCACATGTCTCGATCCCTTTGTTCTTGCTCATACCGAATCTCATTATTTCGAATGCGTTGGTCGATACGTCGACTTTCGTCATTTTCAGTCTCTCTGAAAACGTCTGATTTTTTGGTCATAGTTTTAGGTGAGTCGCTCATGCGCTTACAATTTAAATTCATTGAAGGAGAACCTTGCTTCATTCCCACTTTCATCAATTTCGAATTTTGGTTTCATTCTCATACTTTCAAATTTGGCATTTTCATCTGAAAAGTTTTATTTTCCGAAAATTTATGTGCTTGGGAAATACCGAATGGTTGTTGAATCCTTCTACGATCTTCTAAGTTTTGCTGCTTTATTTGCTGGAGAATAGCGCTATTTCTCAGGCGAGATCTCTCCTTTATTTCAGCCAGCTTTCTTTGATTCTCTTCTTCCTCTCTGAAAACGGTTTATCTATGTGAAACGTGGCTCATGTTAAATTCTTTAAACATACATTTAAATTGGAAAGCCAACTATGTCAAAGGAATTAGCTCAACGCAGTTTATTTGCAGACCATGACGTCACAGTTGCCTGTCTCTTTTATGGCTTCCACGAAAAACGAAACAAGTCGGTCGTCTTTCGTAAAATCCTTTCTTCTCGTCTTTATTCGTCTTTCAGGTCAATTAAAATACATCTGTACCAACACAATGTCTATCTTGACGAATTCTAGACGAAGACGAAGACGAGACGAGACGGTCTTATTTTGTCTTTACTGGAAGCCTTAGTTTTTTTTATTGCTGACGACCACAAAAAACAACTGTCACACACAGTATTGGCTGCAAGAGCGAATGCTTGTCATTACAGTTTTTTTTAAAGAAGCAAACTGAATACATCTGTTATTTTGCTGCTTTGAATTTTCAGAATTAAACATTAAATATAATTGTTTTGAAGCGAATTTATCTATTCCATCACCAAGTTTACAGTAAATTCTAGACATCAATGCTAACTTTATATAAAATCATTAGAGATTAACCGGAATAAATTAAAATTTCAATTTTCCACTTGGTGGTTAGTTGAAAATGAATAAAAATAAGTTCTCTTGGACATCTGGATTTTGAAACAAATTGATATAATCTCTGGGAAGCGGAAATTTTCCGCCAGTAACATCAGCGCAACAGCAACTCCATCGCTGAGGCATTGCATCCAGCACACATTGGGAGTTATTACGACGGCAACCGTATAAATGCTTTTAAACTATACATAATTTACAATCATTGGACAAATCTTTAGGATCCCCGCCACAATAGAGTACGCTGTGCTACCTCTCTGCATTATATGGAGAGTGTCCTTATCTTTATTTATTCTTTTATGATATCATCGGCCCCGATCTAAGCCTATTCATATTTTCCAATCTTTTGTTTTTAATTCTTTTTTTTTTGATTAATTCATGTATAAAAAATATATTTTTGCAAGTCACGAGTGCTGGAACATTTGATAAACTCATAAAAAGTAAGTTTATTTTTTTATGTTCGCGTACTCGGAAGACCAAGAGAGATTTTAAAGGGCCGGCTGGTTCCTTATATAATACAACCAGTTCATATTCACATATTCTATGCAACAAGAGGAACCAAACAGCGGAGCTAAGCAGTGAATTTCTGAAATGTTGAATGAAAACATTAATTACCACTATATTGATAATTGTCTGACTGTAATACAATATAATAAATTGTATACAAAATAAGCGGAGCTATGATGAAAAGAACGAATTTGATAAGCTGTAAATAAGATGGGGGCCTTTGAATCATTCTATGTCTTTTTATATTTCAATTTTCCAGTTGATTTTATATTCTTATTTCCTTTGCCTATATTTTCAGAAAAAAAAAAACCCATACCCCACCAGCTACAACAATAGTCGGGAATACCGCTTAGAGGGAACTATTTTTTTTAATTGACGTTATTCTAGATATAAACTTTGCTAAAATAAGCCACGGTTGGTTTTTCCCCGATTGTATGCACAGTTCAGGAATAACTTTCAACTTTTCAACTCAAATCCCCTCTTTAATAAAATTCAATTTCTGATGGAAGAGCACCTCGACTCAAGGCGACCCCCATCGAAGCTGAATTTGAGATTAGTGGTTTTTCGTTCGGTTTCTCTTTTCATAAATTTACTTGGCAAAATCGTTCGGTAAAATTACCCTTAGAAAAAAGTTGATTTTAAAAAAAATAGCTAATGGAAAATAAGAAAAGCATTCAGAAATCGTCTGCAATTCGAAGAAGCGAAGCTAAATATTATCCATCCGCGAGTACGTGATATTGCGTGTAGACGCGGTGTTTGGGTCTCGTTAGGGGATAGCGCATTTTAACGCGCCAATTTAAAAATTGTAAGAAAGCGCACACACTGCGTTTGTGATTTATTCAGTTTAATAAACAGTTTAAGAAATTTGACAATAAAAATTAATTTAAAAAACATGATTTTCGAAGCAAAATATAGAAAAAATTCCAATATTTGCCTCAATTTTCGAAAAGAAATCACAAACGCACTGTGTGCGCTTTCTTACAATTTTTAAATTGGCGCGTTAAAACGCGCTATCCCCTAACGAGACCCAAACACCGCCTCTACACGCAATATCACGTACTCGCGGATGGATAATATATAAAACATATGAACATATACAGGGTGACTATTAAGTATGTAGTGTTATGTTTTGATGTTTACTGAAAAAAATGGCTTGTAACATGCGAACCAAGCATATTTTTGATGGAATATAAAAAAATACAACAATTTTTAAGGAAGGTTCTCGAAATTTGAACCTTTGGCTTTGATGCACGCCTTCAGACGATCCGGAACTGAGTCCACTGTGCGCTGCAGGTAGTCGTGATCAATGCTTTGAGAAGGGTTTGCTTCAGAGTGTCGACAGTTGGGTGAGAGCGAGTCATGACCATGCTCTCCAAGTACCCCAAACAGAAAAGTGCAAAGGATTGATATCCGGCGACGAAGCTGACCACATGTTCTTCCTCCAGTATCCTGGAAAATGAGCATCGAGTACCAATTTTATGGATTTGGAGCCGTGAGAAGGATTGCAGTATTGTAGGGAGATGAAGGGTTGCTGGCCAAAGTGACTAGTGGTCTACGGAAGTAGAAAATTCTTCAAAACGGTTTTTTGATATACCTGACTGTTAATTTTAACGTTCCAATCGATGAAGGTCAGTGGAACCTTGCCGTCGTATGTGAATCCAGCCCACACCATCACCAATTGAGAAAACATCTGGTGTAACGCCAGACGGCGTTTCGGAAATCTCGAATCATCTTTCCGTAAGTTTTGCCGTTCCGGAAGTGGACTAATGGCAATGATCTTCTCATCATTTCAAATGACGGATAGGCGGCGCACCTTGAGGTCGTTGAGCAATTTCTTCGATTTTTAAAGCCGACTTTTTTTGAACTGATCTGTGAGGTTTTGCCCACGACAAAATCGATAACTCTTAAGATCCAGGTCCTATTTGACAATCATTTCAACACTTTTGCGACTGATTCCAAAGGATACTCCCGGACGTGCCTTTAGTCTTAAATTGCTTCACAACTTTCTAGACCAACGATGGACCGATATCGAGTCTTCGAACGATGTCACATACTCGATGACCATCGGCGTACAGTTTGACGATAGTGGCACGGTGGGGAGAAGCTCGCATAAATAGAGAAAAACGAAAAGTGATAACAAATGCTTCTAGGCTCTCCTTATATACACCCTCGACTTTTGAAAAGTTTCGAAAGTTGTCGAAAATCGGACCTGGCACGGTGCCAGGAGCACTCAGAAAAAATACTTATTAGCCACCCTGTATAACGGACTATTCACTACTATCTGAATTTGGGTAATTCATGTATTTCCAGTTTATTTTTTGGGATATGAAAGGGGGTTTAATGATGAAAAGAAGACTATGTAATTCAAACCTTCTTTCTTGCTCTAGCAGAATTTTGTGACGGGCTTCTCCTTGTTTTCTGAAAAGAAGTTTTTATTTTTGGGTTTTTCGGGTTATTTTCTTGATTCTATACAAATTACCTCTGGCTCTCTGAATAACGTTGAATTTTCTGCTGTGATGGTGGATTGTATCTCGCTGTGTAATTTCTATTTGCAACTTCTATACCACTGAAAACAAGGTTTTTCTATTTTTTTAAATAGTGGAAACTTGGGATTAATTTACCTCCATCTTCTTGAATTATGCTGCCAGGCGAGTAAATTATTCGCGTTCAGGCTAGAATCATACCTTCGTGAACTGGTAATAAGCCCTCTCTTTTTTGGGCAGCAAGCATTATTCCCCATCAATATTTCCAGTGGCCCTCCCAATTCTCTAAAATAATGGAATGGTAAAGAAGAGCACAGCTTGGAGAAGCTTTACTTGTTTGTATGAAGGAGAATTTCCTCTGTACTAAAAAGATTTCGCGTTGCGTTAGCTTTCATATTTCTTTGTTTAAGTTTTGTTTCGTCCCTTTGGATAATATCTTAAATACGTTTTCTAAATTTTACTGTTAATAAATTTATAATTTTTTACGAAAAAATGGAGAACTGACAAGGTTATATATTTTTGTGCACATTCGCTTTATCGTACTCATTAATTCGAAAAGGGTGACACTTCTACATACATTGAAAGCATCCTTCAACAATTTCACTATCTTCCTATAAGAAAGCAATTCTAATCGAAATTTTTAAAAATGAAAGAAAACATAGCCACCTGCGTCTTTGCGAATTTAAAAATGTCGGCGAGCATTCCGACAACCCTTGCCTCCCACTTTAGGCCGAAAACCCAGTAAGAATGATTCTACAAATAATCAAGCTTCTCCGCGTCGTGCAGAATGGAGTGCAAAAAAAAAGAAAGAAAAGTTTTACAAAACATTTATTAAAAATTGCTATGCAATTTTGTTCTGATATTTATATCAAAATATCACGAATATAAGCACAACTAGTGATGAGCAATAAATGTGTTGATTGAACAGTTCAGCGCATTCGGAGGTATTAAATGGCAAGTAGAGAAGGTTTTAGACGCTTAAACAGCTGTGACAAAGACAAATAAAACGATAACAAATAGTCGGAAAGACGTCATGGAAAAATGTAACTCGAAAGTATTGTGTAATCAGTATTTCTAGAGAAAAAGCGCCACTTAAATCTAGAAAATCAAACAGAATGCATGCAAATCATTTCGATTCCTCGTTTTCGATAAATCAGCAAAACCTGGATACACGATTCCAAATAACTGCTCTGAAATCGACTTGCATCGGATTTTATATTTTTAGTTTTTAATTACATTTTGCAAGTGTTCGAAAACGCTCATGCATTCCATTGGAGAAGGAAGACAATTCAGAGCTTTTTGAAAATCGACGACGTAGTTCTGAAAAAAATACGGAAGTGTTTTCTGTTATGAATGAACACGTGGGACAATACCTGGAGTTTCTCGATTTTTTTCAGAAATTCTGTGTGAGCTCTTAATAGATTATAGCTAAAACTTCACTTTTTCACTTAAATAAATCTAAACACGAAATAACCGCTGAATAGCATTAGTTTCTGTGTTGATTGTATAAAATGTTTGCCAAAAACCGATAAAAAATCAAAGTTTTCTTTTGAGACTTTACCATTTTTGCTAGATTCTGGGCTCCTTTAATGGGGTTATTCATGAAAAGCACAATTGCATTTTAATGCAAAAAATGCCACTTTAATTTTAATCACGATTGAATTTTAATGCAAAAAAAAAATGCATTTTTTTGCATTAAAATGCTTTTCATGAATAACCCCATAACAAATCCCTTTTTTGCGTAATTTCTCTTTATCTGATTCGAACGAAATCGTCACCGAAACCAACGTGAAATGACTACCACTTTAAGTCCAATGGAAGTCAATCAACTTATTCAGAATTTAAAATATTTTTTTTCGGTGTTTGTATCATTATTGGCTTGAAATTTTACAAAGAACATCAAGAAAAAAATGGTAAAAATCCACCGAATTCCAGAAAAACTTTGAAAAATAGAAATATTTACAATAACAATTCAAAACCTTACCCATAATCTACCATAAACTTCTTTCTGACAACTTGTGAAAGACAAATCTTTATGAAATGATTCAAGGCGCTCGCTTATATTTCTAATTTTCGAATGATGGCCATTAAGAAGCTTTTCCAGATTATGTGCAGCTAACTTGCCCGGAATCGAGGTTTGAATGAGGTTAGCATTTTCAATGACGTCTTCCACAATACAAACAACTTCGTTGAGGGATTGCAGATGATTTTTAGTTTTTTCTCTCTGTTCGGTATTAAGAAGTTCTATGAGATTTTCATTCATGAGCGCACATTGTTTCTTGAAGATCTCAATAGCTTGCTTTCTAAAATAACTTCATAAGCTGAAAAAGTTGGTTAAATTCACCTTTTCTTTCCCATTTCTTCATTCTTCAGCGTTTCTTCGATTTTTGATCGTTGTGATTGAAGCGCTCGGTTCTCCTTTAAATTGCAATGAATATGTTATTACTGATGAATTTATAAGATTTAACTGACTTCTGTTTTCGCTAGTGGCTGTTCCATTTTTAAATAGAAGAAATGCAAATACAAATCGAAGATATGTCTTCCGGAGGAACGTGTTTCAATATTTTACAGGCTGCAGTATGTAACTGCGAAAAGAGAAGAGAAAATTGAGAGAAGCGAGAGAAAGTAGAGTGAGAAAGAAGCCAACAACAGTGTGGTTGTTCGATAAATCTTCGGCCAAAGTTTTCTAATAAATTACGAAATTTCGACAAAAAGAAACATTTTTAGATAATCTAATGTATTTTCGAGATCTTTAAATTTTATCAACAGGCTATTCCGAGAGGATCCATTCTTAAATTCGTCTGGTGGCGAAACGACGGTTTGGGAAACGGCTAACTGTTGCAAAATGATAATATATTATAAGAATTTTACAGTGCCCTTCAAAAGTATAGACACCCCCTCGATTTTGGCTGTTCTGAATTTTCTTGGCGAAATGAATAAATTCGGCTAATGCAGTTCGATCAAGCGTGTAAGAAAGCCTACGGGTAAAAAATTTCAATCGGAAAATCGCCGCCGTCAAAAGTGCTTTTGGTATTGTTACTCTGGTGGCCGAAAATGGGTAAAAAATCCAGCTTTTTCTTGTTTTTGCTCCATTATTATTTTTTCTTCCAATATACCACGTGGTTCTCACTTATCCGCAGCCGAACGAGATCAAATAGATGTTCTGATCGCTAGAGGATTCTCAAGATCTTCGATCGCCCGCCAGCTTCGAAGGAATCACAAATCTGTCTCCACCTATGTTCGCATTCCAACTTCTAGTTTTGGTCCACGTTCCGGGAAACGAAATAAACTGTCCGGTCGCGAAGACCGCGCCATTCAACGCATTATATCCAACTCCATCAAGTCAGCCAACATGTCGAAAGTCGAAGGCATTGTTCTCCGAGCCATCCATCCTTCTGCACGCATTGTTCAAGTAGCCGGCACCAAGACTGAAACCCGACCACAAAGCGAAAAGAGTCCAGTTCACTCGCAAAGGCATATCTACAAATTGGGGGAAGGTGCATTAAGCTGGATGGCTACCAAGCCATATTTAATAATGAAAAACGAATAAAATGTGTTTCAGATCATCTTCTCTAATGAGAAGAAGTTTAACTTAGATGACCCTGATGTTTGGAATCACTACTGGAGAGACTTGAGGGCCAAGAATCTTCTCCAAGCGGAACTACGGGGGCGTCTCGGTCATGATGTGGGGAGCTTTCACAGCAACGAGGAATCTTCAGTTGGTGTTCATTTAAACCCGTATGGATATCACCAAGTAATCCGGACCAGTTTGGTATCGTTCATAAACCGTCGTCGTCGTTCAGAACTTGTTTTTCAACAAGACAATGCTTCTTACATACTGCCTCGGCCTTGAACTGGCCACCATGCTCACCGAAAACCGCTAGGCCATCCTTGCTGGAGCAGTTTACGCGAAAGCGACCTAATACAACTTCGTTCAGAGATTGAAAGAAGCCATTGAAAGAGAATGGAATAATATCAGCTCCAAACACTTTCAGAAGCTTTTGGATAGACAAATGAGATTTTGACCTAATTGCATCTGAAGGATACTGTATTGACTACTGATTGTAAAAGTCATTGTTTTATAATAAAAATTGCTGACTTATTTGACTTTTTCTAAAAACACTTTTGACGACACCGATATTTTGATTTATCTGCTCTAGATCACCCGTTTTTTTTTATTTCGCCCAGAAAATCCAGAACAGCCAAAATCGAAGATGTGTCTATATTTTTGAAGGGCTCTGCACTATAATGACCTGAAAATATAATGAAGGAAAAGTACAAGAAATTATACTGTTGCCTACAATTTTCTACAAAACTTCGACGAAAAGTTTCCGAATTTTCGTCAATATGCGGTCCAATCTGATCATCGCCTTTATTTAGCGAATGCGACACACTGTCTAGCATTCGCTGTAACCGTTCAGATGAAGTTGGTCCGATTTCACTAGGAATAAATTCTGAAATCACTGAACCTGCACCCTGATTAATTTTAAATTTTATGCGTGTAAATTCACTTGGTATAATTCGGAGAACCGTCTAGTTTTTCTCGGAAAGATATAGTTTAGTGATAACCCGCGAAGCTAACTAATGCTTAAAAAATTGCCGAATTTTCTTAAAAACTATTTTTTTTGCTTCGAACTCTAGATATCTTAAACTGAATAGACAGCATGCGTGTTAAATATTAAATTTTCTCATGTTCAGCCATTTAAGACGAATGCGCGGGTTTAGTGAAGCTGGTGGTTTTTTCAGAGTCTATTTTAAGAAAAAAACTCTTCCAACAAACTTCTGGAACACGAGCTAAGTTGTGAGCACATTTAGAGGAATTTAAATGTATCGAAATACGCTTATTTTTCCATTAATGTTGATCGATATCTGCACGTAGTGTTTCATTGGTGCTTCTACTTGCTCAACATCGGTCGGCTTTTTGCCTGTCATTGCTTAGCATCTTCTGCTTGTTCAGTGTCCAATGACCATCGCTAAGCCATTTCTGAACAATTGTCACCTCATTCTTTCGCACAAGTTGTCGCAATTGTCGCACGATCACGTGCTTCACTTGGCAATATATCCATGCCACGCCCACTTAATGCGAAAATTTGTCTTAGACTACATTGGCCAAACATCTGAAAGCCTTGATAGAGCTAACGGTGTGTGGAGAGGTTTACAAAACATTAGCACATTCTTCAGAGCAAAGAGCTTAACTGTGAAGATGTCTGGAATGTTAAAAAATAATGCAAAAGATGTGTCGAACCAAGGATTACATCGGTTTCTTTGTTTCTATTATCTGAGCTGTATCCGAGCTACAGTGAACTGCACCCCTAAATTCTCTCAGAAATTTTTATCTATTTCATATTTTAACTCTTTTTGGTCGGCGGCTAAAACTACTGTATAATAATTACTGTAAACAGTGACGAAAATCCCGAGTTTTTGTATTCTAGAATAAAACACTTTAGACCCAAACTCCAAAAAAAAAACTCAAACTCAACTCACAAATTTAAAAATCTGTCATCCGCTTTTATTTCTGTCACATACATATAACCTAAAATTGTTTTGATAGATTTAGCATCCTGAAAGCGCAGAAAAAACGGTATTACGTAAATGTAAATGAATTTTAGTAATTCGGAATTAGGAGACTTGGGGAAAAATGAAAAACTCAAAGACTAAACTTCGTATATCTACAGAGTTCCCACGGCCTGAAACTTCTGAAGCAGGTGACACTTGAGATTCTTACTCGTAGTACATGAGTCGGCTGAAAATTGGTTTTCTAGTTTGGACTGCCATACTTGTTGAAAATAAAAGGGCACAATAAGACTTCTGACTTTACTCTTAATGGGTTTTCTCTGAAATTTGTCATGTGGTCATGGTTGAACTTTCCTGCAAAAATTGTGGCTCTGCTGACGCCGTTAATGTCTGACATAGTGTTAAAATGTTTTGTGCTCTACAAACAATAGAATTACAGAATATAAAAGTTAAGCTACTGTAAGATATATAAGAAAGAATTTTTTAAATGGTTTATGCATAAATTCTCGCCATTTTTTTGGAGAATTCTACAAGCATCGAACTACATTTCTGTAGTTGACAACCTTTTTCTATAGTCTTAAGAAGCAAGGACACCGGTAACCAATTTCGGAACTTAGTGGAAGGAGCCTAGGACTTGACAACAATTTTTGCATGAATCGTGTTCCTTCAGACGCTTCTCTTAACCATTGTTTTAATGATATGTATCTCGAAAAACTTTAACGTCAAAACGACCGGCTTTGAAACGTTACGGTCATGAGAATGTTTCCCCACATCTAACTACTTTTTCCCGGGTCACCTGGTATTATCTTCTTGGCGCCGCGCACAGGTCTCAGGCAAGAGCTGCTCACCAAAATTCGCATTTTAGTACAAAACGTAAAAAATTCACGGGTCTCAGCTTCATTTAGATGTATCATTCTTTCCAAAACTAAACAAAAGTTATCACCTTCAAAAATGTAGTTTTTCGAGGGTACCGTAAGAATTTCCTTTATATTAAGAGTGTTTCAGCTTTTTATAAAGTTATCTACTTTTTTCAGGTAAGATAAACACCATGTCTGATCGCCACTGGCTTACAATCACTACATACGCCGATTATGTTGGATTCTCCTTTTCAACAGTGACCAACACCATTCTGCTACTTTTATTGGTAAACGGACCATCGAAACGTTTTGGTTCATACCGATATTTGATGATAACTTTTTGCGTTTTCAATATATTTTACACTTCCATCGAAACCTTTTTGAGACCGGTGAGTTGATTAAGACTGATGAGTTGTTAAAACAGAAACTTCAGCTGATGCATATCTACGACAACACGATTTTCGTGATTCAACGAAAACGGTTCCTGTACTCAGACACGTTGGCAAAAATTATTTCTTGTGAGTTGGCCTTGTATAAATCATGGCGTATATGTACCAGAGTAGGGCGGAATTGGATTTTGGGAACTCGGAATCCGGAATCCGGAAAACGGCGAAATCCGAAATTTTAACCATTAATGAGGAAATGCGCTCTGTTCGCAAAAATTTTTGCGGGAGTTCAAAAAAGTATACTTTTCACAACAATTGAGAATAAAGTATCAAAACTCATAGTTGGGCGGAATTGGATTTTGGGAACTCGGAATCCGGAAGACGGAAAACGGAAAAAATTTTTTCACGGATTCTGGATTTCGGAAAACGGAATGAAAAAAACGGCGGAATCCGGAATGCGGAATTCCGCCCTTCTCTGATATGTACGTGTCATACGCGAAGGTAGCGCCCAATACTTTCTGCGACCCGATAGCTCTAGTTTTGGCTTAGCAGGCCATGATAGGGTAAACAGGCCCCACAAATTGAAATCACTATAGTATGCAAACTTTTTGGAATATTCTTAAGTACAACAACTTAGGCATATCTTCAGCTTTCTATTGTGGATGCTACGCAATGAGTTTCACCCTGTTCGCTGTTCATTTCGTCTACCGATATTACGCTGTTTGCAGGTGAGTTGAGTTTCGCATATTGAAAAGTGTTCCACACAAACTTTGCAATTTTCAGTCCTGAGAAGCTGCGTTACTTCCAAGGCATTTCCTTCGCCGGTTGGGTTTTTGGAGCCATGGCAGTATCTGCCAGTTGGGGATTTGCGTCTTTCATTCTGTACCCGGAAAACGAACAAACCAAGGCTTCGTTTTTGTAAGTTGGATTTCAAATAGAACAAAATTCTTCCGATTTTCAGGCATGTTATCCGGTCATCTTATGACCTAGATCCCAAATGGGTTGCCAATGTGCCATATAGTTATGTGAGTTATTATACTTTCATCTCGCGAAAGTTGTAATATGCTACTTTAATGGAATAACACAACGATTTTCATGGTTGCATATTTGTTTCAACATTCCAGCGCCTAGACCTTAAGCGATTCCTTTCGTGATCCAGAGCAAAAAGCGAAAATTTGCAGTGGCATCGCACGGAAACAGGAGAAGAGTATCTCAATGTTCGAAACATCATCGGAATTTTTCAACACGGGATCATCATGGTCTGTTCATTTGGGACGGTTTTCTACTGCGGATTTCAGACTCATCATATAATTAGATCAAATAAAGCCACGTCAGATCGTACAAGAGATCTTCAAAATCAGCTATTCAGGGCATTAGTTTTACAGGTGGGATTATGCATTTCGTGTGAATTTCATTTTTCGAATGAAAAATCAAAGCATTTTGAATTTCTTTTTCGTGAATTTCCAGTTTATATTTACCGCTCCGTTTTCAGCCGTTTCTAATAATTCTCACGCTATTCTTGGCACGTTCCTGGCTTCTATGTGGCACATAAATTTTAATTATCACGATTTCAGCGTTTTTCTATGTATTACAATTTTGTAATTTGTTTCATTGAGTGGTGGTGGTGGTGGCCCGTGTACTGTCTTAAGAGGTCCAGGGCCGAACCGTGCCTTTAATTTAATGAGAAATTACGATAAATTATTGTCCAGTTCTAGATATATTGTCTATCCGCGAGTACGTGATTTTTCGTTTAGAGGCGGTGTTTGGGTCTCGTTAGGGGATAACGCGTTTTAACGCGCCAATTTAAAAATTATAAGAAAGCGCACACACTGCTTTTGTGATTTCTTTTCGAAAATTGAAGCAAATATTGGAATTTTTTCTATATTTTGCTTCAAAAATCATGTTTTTAAAATTAATTTTTATTTTCAAATTTCTTAAACTGTTTATTAAACTGAATAAATCACAAACGCAGTGTGTGCGCTTTTTTACAATTTTTAAATTGGCGCGTTAAAACGCGCTATCCTCTAACGAGACCCAAACATCGCCTCTAAACGAAAAATCACGTACTCGCGGATAGATAATATGTGGCTTTCAAATTGCGTGAGTTTTGCCTATTATCCGTTAAAATAGCTATTTATTAGCCTTTCAAAACGCAATTTCAAATGTTTAGCTACGAAATATACAGCTAACAGCTACAATTAAAGTCACAATATGGTCAAGGCTCCCGAGGAGTGTAGTTTTCCAGACAATTATCCCAACCTTTCTGATGTACCTTCCCACAACCATGCTTTTTGTGACACCGTTTCTCAGAATGGATATTGGCTCCTATGGAAACATAACAACGACTACAGTTCACCTTTATCCGGGAATCGATCCTCTTGTGATACTTCTACTTATAAAAGACTTTCGGAGAACTTTGATTAGTAAGTTTATGTTTTTTCGCAAGCTTTACGCCAGAAGAGATTTTCAACAAGATGGAATTTTTCGTTTTCAGGAAAATTGTGCTGCTTTTCTCTATTCGCCAGAAAAGTAGATTCCTCCATCATCACGAAAACTTATCAGACGCATGGCTGAACTTCATATACAGAAAAAGAAATCTGAAAGCTACCAAATGTTCAATTTTATTGCGATATTTTCTCTTTAGTTTCAGGAATTTCTTCAAAATACTAATTATAATCTGGGGTGGTCCTTCATGGCAGTAAACCGCGGACACTTTGAGTTTATTTTCGGCGGCGTCCTCCATCTTTGCACTGCTGTTCCCTCTAATATTCGCCTTTTATTGCAATATTTATTACTTTTAAGCCGTAACCCTGTCACGACCTCAGGACTTTTGATGGCAAGGTCCGAACCTATCCAATAGTCAGGAAACTGTGCATAATTTTAAGTGTGTAACTGTAGGAGTGCACAGTACGTTTTTTTATTGAGTGGGTTCTCCTCGTTTCTCACCCTATTAGTTCTCGGTTTAGCCGCCGCTCTCGTCCGTATTTGCAAAATATCGTATAAAATTTATTTGTAGTATCAGTGATTTTTAAAATGAAAAAAAAATAAATATGAAAAACTAATCTAAAATCGAATTACCTATTGCAATTTTAAGAGTGGAAAAGGGAAACGATATCCGCATACATTACATCTATATTTTTTTCTTATTTTACACCTTCAAAAATTCTTATTTTTCATCAACAACTCTCAAACGAATCTGAAAGTTATTGGTACTAAACTGCAGTTCCAAAGCATGTGCATTTTTCGCAAATTTAACACTTTGCGCATCATTTTGCACCTTCTTTTCATCATTGTCTTATCTAATAAATAATTTTTCGAAAGTTAACGTGAAAACGGTTGGAAATTGTAGCGAAATGGAAACGAATTTACGAAACAAAAAAAAACAAGATAAAAAATATCATATTCTTATGGGTTTGACGGCGCACTGATTCCAGCGCCACTAATTTTCTGCAATTTTCTTCGCGATTTCGGACGTGGATGGCCCAGCTGAAATTGGTGGAAAGAAAGTGAAAATATGAATTTACAGAGAATAGGGAATTCGAGAGAACTCATTTATTGTTAAATTTCTACTATATGTAATTGTTCCTCTCTTGATTCAGGTGTTTAAGAAAAACTGTAAATAATAGTACCGAAAAAAGGTAAGAACAGTTCTGTATCGAACATTCGATTAACGAAATTTGATAAACATGCATTAACCCCGTGAATTGAGCCGCATCCAGAATAAAAATCGAGTTTCTCGTAACCGTGTTCGCTAAAAAAGTTTCTTAGCCATATGGACAACAGCTTTATTTCTATTTTACGCGAATTTGCCACCTGCTTAAAGATTTATGTTTTAAAGAGAAATCTGAGTTATTTTTGTTTCTAGCCTTTAACTTCACTCATATTCAGTGATCACTTTTGGTTTGCGCCCACTCCCCTGTCGTATTTTTTCCGGATAATGTTAAAATGCTCTCCAATTCGACATCTATGTAGTACCTTTCTTCATATTCGCTAACGGTATTTCTTCTATATATTGTTCTGCGTTTTGCTTTGCCTACTACCAATTCTGAACATTAGAACTAAAAATTACTCGTAAAACAAATGTCATAAACTTTTCCGAGGGTTCCTTTTTATAACTTTACACTAATTCTATACAATACATTTACTTCCTGGTCAGAAGATGAACATCTTTTTCTATTCAATTTTTTCATATAAAAATGAAAGTTCAGTTAATTGCAGATGCTCAGAAGCGAGCTCACTAAGCTTCTTTCTTTATGGCTTTAGCGATACCTTTCCGTGCCCAGTTTTCTGGATGTTCAACAATTTTACTGAAAACCAATTATTTAGTTCATCTCAAACAATTTCATTAAATACGGGTCTCCCTTCCAATTGGAAACGAGTATATGAAGAAAAGTCCGTAATGGGGCTTATGCAAAATGCGTGACTACTCAACTATTGTAGGCCCTTTGCATGTTAGGATTAACGAAAATGAGTTAACAATTCTATTCGTGCATCGCGCCCATTCTATTCATTTTTTGCGCGGTAAGCATTAAAAGAACACGTGCAACACGTAAGGGCAAAGGTTTCTTGAGTTACATAAAAAGTTCGCACTATTTCGAAAATCGGAAAATATAGTTCGAAATAAGCTATGTTAGTTTTGAGGTTTAAGTTTTTTGAGGTTTTTTTTTGAGTAAATCGCATGTTTGAAAAGTTAAGCTATTCATATTTTTGAGTTCTCATAAGCATGCAGAACTATAGAAACAACTTTCGAGAACATACATACTAGTGTGTCGTATCGATTCAACAATCGATCAATTTTGATTCGATTTTTTGAACGGGCAAATCGATTTGAATCGATTCGATTTCGCGAAGGAATCGACTTGAATCGATTCGATTCGATAAAATCGAATCAACAAAAAAAATTTTTTTTTCCGTTTTTCGGATTCCGGATTCCGCGAATAAAAATTTTTTCCGTTTTTCGAATTCCGGATTCCGCGAATAAAAATTTTTTCCGTTTTCCGGATTCCGGATTCCGCGAATAAAAATTTTTCCGGATTCCGGATTCCGTGAAAAAAAAAATGTTTTTCTTTATTTTTGCATTATTTTTGTTGATTCGATTTTATCGATTTTAATCGAATTGAATCGAATTGAATCGAATCGAATCGAATCGAATTGAATCGAATCGAATTGAATCGAATCGAATCGATTGAATCGATTCAAAAATTGCCGATTTAATTCGATTCAATCGATCAATTCCAAAATCGATACGACACACTATACATACGTCTTAGCCGAATTGAAAACTTGTGAAAAGACAAAGATCTTGACGATCCGTCTCACAACTATAGTCATAATCTTCTAGTAACAAAAAGGATATTTGTGATCCGGCCCGAAACGGGACGGCCGCCAGTCGGCTTCTAGTTTTCTTTATCATGAAATTTATTGCCTACAGGAGGAGGCAACCATTCAATTTCAGTGTATTCTGTAAGAATAAACTTGAAAGAGAACTATGGACAACATGAACGATTTGACGAATTTCGGATTGCTTAAAGATAAACTTTCCACAAAAAGGCGCTAAGCCGTGAAGATGTTGCGATTATCGTTTATCAGGTTTTACTATTACAGAACACTGAAAGTTTCATAAGTAGAACAATGTAAAAAAAACCAACATATTATCCATCCGCGAGTACGTGATTTTGCGTGTAGAGTCGGTGTTTGGGTCTCGTTAGGGGATAGCGCGTTTTAACGCGCCAATTTTAAAATTGTAAGGAAGCGCACACACTGCGTTTGTGATTTCTTTTCGAAAATTGAAGAGAACGTTGGAATTTTTTCTATATTTAATCATGTTTTTTAAATTAATTTTTATTGTCAAGTTTCTTAAACTGTTTATTAAGCTGAATAAAATTCCGTAGAATATTAATATTCTATAAAATGTTATAAATTTCATTTTTTCATATTTAACATTGTTTTTAACTGAAGACGTTCGTTTTATCGAAGAGAAGAATATCTTGATGGATGATGATGATGAATGATGATGGATGATGAATGAAGGATGACACATCATGAAACAGTTAAACATATACAGGGTGGCATCCAAATACCGTTACACGCTTGAAACGTTATAAATGTCTTCAAACAAGTTGAATTTTCACCAAAATTGGACAGAAGTTTATTGAAATGATACAAAAACAAGTTTTAACGATGGTTTTCAAATCGCCCTCTTTTGGCCTTCACCACCGCTTTCAATCTCTTCGGGTAAGCGTCCACCACGGCACGCAGGTAGTTGGCATCCATTTCGTCTCAGGCTTTCACAAGTAAGACCTTCAGAGCGCTCAAACTAGCGTAGTTTTTGGTGGAAATCTTCTGGGTCAAATATCCCCAAACGGCGTAGTCCATAGGATTCAGTTCTGGTGACGACGCTGGCCATTCTGACGAGGAGATGAACTCTGGAAAATTGTTCTTGCACCACTGTTGAGTGGCCTTGGCGCGATGAGCCGGTGCGCCGTCTTGTTGGAAGCACCAGGGTCGGTTTCCGTAATGCGATTTGGACCACGGAAGAACTGCAGTCTCGAAAATGTGTTTTCTGTAGTAGGTTTGAACCAAACCTTGGCTCCCAAATCAACAAAAATCAACGGGGTTTTGCCATCGGAGCAAATTCCACCAAAAACCATGACTGAAGACGGATGAGATGTCTTATTGAGATTTTTTCCGTTCTTACAGGCAGTTTGAAAGTCTTTTGCAATAACCCGATGGTTTTGGCTATTCTTATTAGCTTCAACGGTGAAAAATTTCTCGTCTGCGAACAGTGTGCCTGAGCGCGTGCCTTGAAGAAGCTTTCGTGCTTTTTGCATTCGGAGAGCTTTGATTTTCTCGGTCAGGAATGCGCTATTTTGCATACGATACGGAGTCATCTTCAGCTTCTCTTTGACAATGATTTCTATAGAATATCGGCACTTTTTGAAGTCTTTAACAAACTTCCTCATGCTTCGCTCCGGATTTCTTCGGATTCTTTCCCGAACGCTTTTGGCGTCGTCAAAGTGACAGGACGACCCGATCTTGGATGGTCATCAGATGTACGAAGACGGTGGAAGCGAGTAACAGTCCGATGAGCAAGAATTCGGTTGACGTTCAACCGCTTAGCGATCTCCGAACTCGACACACCCTGCTGCATCAGTTGAATAATAGAACCACGATGGGGTGAAGCAGCCGTCATTACCTTAAAAATGGAAGTTGCAACCAGAAAATTGAAAAACATAGTAATAAATATGTAATAATTAATAAAAAATAAAATTGATACAGTAGCGACTTGTGCTCATGCGCCAGAATCCACGCAAAGTTGTCTAACACTACATGGCTGCCACCCTGTAAAATACAAAATATTAATTGACTTTTCTAATTTTTCAAATAAAACAAGTATATTCACTAACTGACGTGAAGAGTATATTTAACATTGTTTTTAACTGAAGACGTTCGTTTCATCGAAGAGAAGATTTTCTGAAAGAGAAGATGAATTGAAAAAAGAGAAAAAGGAGAACATTCAATTACCTTCGATGACTTTCTCTCCAGAATCCTCTCTCGATCCTTCCCCGGATAATTCACCAACTGATTCTCCAGATTCTAAATCGCCCGGAGCTTTCAGCGACCTCGCGTGTCTAACTATAAAAAACCTCTTCTCACGAAAAACCTGAAAATTGATTTTTATAAATTTTATTTGACAGGTATTTCTTACCATAAGCTTTATCACTTTTGTTGAAACAATTAAGCTACTAATTATCTACTAATAAAGATACTAATTTGAAGAATATAAACTTCTAATATTGAAAAAAAAAACAATTTAAATTCCGGTAAATAATACATTATTCAGTTTAATAAACAGTTTAAGAAATTTGACAATAAAAATTAATTTAAAAAAAAACATGATTTTCGAAGCAAAATATAAATAGAAAAAATTCCAATATTCGCTTCAAATTTTTTTATTTTCGAAAAGAAATCACAAACGCAGTGTGTGCGCTTTCTTACAATTTTTAAATTGGCGCGTTAAAACGCGCTATCCCCTAACGAGACCCAAACACCGACTCTACACGCAAAATCACGTACTCGCGGATGGATAATATCTAAATATCATTAAAGATAGTTTTCACTATTCCCGGATGGATAATATTGTATTCCGAAACCAGCAAACAATATCAAGCTAAGAAGTATTGACGTGTTGAATTGATGTTGAAGAGTACAAGTCTCCCAAAAATTGATTGACATGGCTAAAAAAATATAACAATTTTTAACCTTATATTCATATTTTCCATCCGGGCTCACGCGATCCAATGCACAACAGCTATTCTCTTCACAAACATGGCTTATTCCACGCAAGGCTGACCGAACTCAGCTTATTTGAAACAAGGAAGCATTTGCAGAACAGAGTAATTTTTCATGACTTATTTAAAATAATTTATCCCTCATAATAGGCCATCCCTTTGAAACAGTTATTATTTCATTTCGCAATTTTCAATTATTTATTTCAAATACAGATAATAAGCTTTCCTTCCTATCTTCCAAATTTTTCATTTCTGCGTTTTACTGCTTATGAAATTCAATGCTTCCACCTTCCCCGTTTGATATCCATATCGCAATTTCAGACCTTTCTCTAATAATTATCTTTTCCAGCATTTTCAGGCTATTGTAGCAAAATACCTACAGAACTAAACATCTCGTAAAAATCTAAATGTGAAACAGTCCGCCGTCTGCTGTAATGACCTAGGGAACAGATAAATCTCGACATTTAAGGCTTCACAATATTTCTGATAAATGAGACTTATCCTAACACAATCCTAACTCTGTTCTTGGGTCAGATGTCCAGCGTTTCGGCAGCGCTACCTACTGGCCAGTACCCATGTGTTAATTGCGAAACGTGAACACAATTCCTATACAAGCCCACTTCCATCGCCGAGTAGCTGGGTTCATAGTCGAAAAGGTTCAAAGGGCATTTCTATTTTCATCAATTCATTACTCTGAATTGCTTGGTCTTCCATCTAAAACTAAATTTTTCAATTTTCCAAATTGTATTTTCAATTTTATCAGGTTGGCTTTCTATGAGCATTCATTACCATTTTTTTTATTTGACATTTTCCACATTATATTGAACTTTGCACTTTTAGTCTAAGCAATATCATACCTAACTTACAGATAAACATGAAATCGACTTTGCAATTCATCGTTTTAGTGATAACATTTTCACTAGGAGCTTCTTTAATTTCAAAGTTTCCCATACAATATGAACTGGCAAACCACATTCTGAAAAGCTATCAGAAAGGGCTGATCCCAAAGGTGGACAGAGGTTCCCCGATTAACGTTTCTGTATCTCTACAACTTTATCAGATTATTCAAGTGGTGAGTTTCACAAAAGGATTTATATTTTGAAATTAAATGAATTATGAAGTGGAAAAACAATTTTATGAAAATTTCAAATGATTTTCCCTCAATTTGGAAGTATTCATTGAATTAACAGAATACTACAAAGTTTTTGTTCAGGTATCATGTCAGATGATTAGGTTTAGAACGACTCTATTTGCCTTTGCTTGAAAAATAGTAATCAAAAGAAGGTGAAAATATTAAAATTAAGAGCAGCAAATAACAACAAAAACGTTTAAAATCAGTCTATCGTAACCAGTGCGCCTTTAAACATTTCCGAAAATTTATTTTTTTTGCTAATTATAACTTTTGCCAACTAAATTTGCCAATAAATAACTTTTGCAAAGTTCTGCTCGTCCCTTACTATACCAATAAATAAACGTTAAGCTGCCGTTTCAAAAAACCTAAAATTCTAATTATTTAAATAAATTTCTGAATGGGTTCTAACTCGCATAGATTATGTAGTAGCACTCATTTTCAGTCAGCCACCGCATATGGCTGGCTTCGCTTTTTTTAGGCCGCCACTGTCAGAAGGCGATAATTTAATGCAATGTTTTTTATACCATAATGGTTGTTCCAGAACGAACCTCAACAATATGTTCTTCTCAATGCATGGGTTGTTGAAGTTAGTTTTGCTTGCCAGGCAATTTTATATGAATTGAAAAAAAAATACATTTTTGCAATCCGGGCAGAAACGGGCTCCTCCCAAATTGAAGTTTTCCTTTTTTAATGTTTCCCAATTTGAAAATTACTGCTCAGAATAGACTGCCAATTGTACATCTGGGTCCGTTTTATAATAAAAGTAAAAGCACTGCACTAATTGGCGTCAGACCCGAACGCGATAAGTAGCCGGGCCGATAAAAATGGAGAGACCTTTCTGGTAGTGGAGCCCTTTAATAATGATGACCGGATTGCAAGTGTGAAACGCCAATTCTAAAAAATTAGTTTCAGAGATGGGTGGATCAAATGCTAGGATGGGATCCAGAAGACTTTGACAATGAAACGGAAATCATGGTGAGACACGACGACATCTGGCTGCCAGATACTACGCTATACAATTCGTAGGTGTATATTTACCATTCAACCCACGAATTTCTACACTTCTCAGACTTGAAATGGATGACTCCGCTTCCAAGAAACTGACTCATGCCAAATTAATCACATTGGGAAAATATCGTGGTGCATTGGTGGAGTTATTATACCCAACTATCTATAAAATCAGCTGTCTTCTCAATCTACGATTTTTCCCATTTGATATGCAGGTAATGCAAAGATTAGTGCCGAAACTTTTACGGGATTTTCTTTTTTTTTTCAGCGCTGCCGCTTGACTTTCGGCAGTTGGTCTTTTGATAATAGCCTCATCGATTATTATTCTGGGCATTTCAAAAACGGACCAATTGGGTTAGCAAACTTTCTGGAAAATGACGAGTGGAGTGTTCTTGTGACTCATGGTAAATGCTGCATTTCTATCATGAATTCTGTTGAATGAATTGGCTTGACGGATAATGTTTGGAAGCTTTTTTTTTGTAAAATCGGGCCACCTAAAACTACATTTTTGTAGTTGGCAACTTTTTCTACGGTCCCCATCAAGATTCCTTTGGCCATTGAAGGAATGCATTTTTCTGTACGAAAACTTATGAAACAACGGTATCTACACTTCGTTTAGTTACAGCAGTCATGCCTGTGAATAGAAGAATGCTGCCAACTACAAAAACTTTGTATTAGTTATGACGATTTCACATAAAAAGTTTCAGATAATTTCCGTTTCTGCCAGCTCATTTACAAAATCTGAAATTTCGGTTATTCCCTGTTAAGAAAACCATTTTTTTTATTACAGCTCAAAGAAGTGAAGACACCCAAATTTCAGATTATTTTACTGAAATACCGATACGTTAAGTATAGAAAATAACTTCCCCAAGTAAATGTCCATATTTCATCATTTTCATAAAAAATAGCCGAACCAATGTGTTCCGCAACGCAATTTTAAGCAACATAGTTTTTGTACTTTTTGGGGGAATGTATAGTTGCGGTTATGAGAAATGTGATTACCATCGAATCAACATTGGACGTCGCTTTTTTTTAGTTTACAAAAGCTACATACATAAAATACACCTGACGGCGGAAATCATTTTCCAAAGACAGAATGCCGAAAAAAAATTTGCATCGGAGCCAGTCTATACCTCATCCTCCATCCGCAGTCTATTGTAGCCCCTCCTTGAATAGATTGTTTTTCAAAGAAAGAACAATTAAAACTAATTCGCTCTCGCTTTAATAATACGAGCCAACGAGTTTATCATTCCAGTTGAGCGAGTGGAGAAAAAGTACGATTGCTGCCCAAACAATTATACATTGCTCCATTACGACGCCGTCATCCAACGGAAACCGCTATACTATGTTCTCAATCTCATCGCCCCAACTGCAATCATTACGTTTATCTCGATTATTGGCTTTTTCACGTCAGTCAATCCGTTCACCAACTTCTGCAACGTGTGCGTTTGGAAATTGAGTCCCGCTTTGTCCTCTTCATACTTAAAATGCCTCGTGCACATCCATTTCCTTCGTCTCTTTTGGTTATGAAACTGAGCGAATTTGATTTCATCTCTGAAATTTGCTACACAGAAAATAACTCTGAGCTATTCAAAACTGTTTCTGAACTAACTTCTCACTATCAGCTTGACTCAAGTTTTTCCAAAACATCAAACGGACATGTGTAATACGGGTCTGGGTATTTCATTTTCAAATTGGAAAGCACAGCTCAGAAATGATCGCAAATTGTGGAACACCGACAGTTTTCGAATTATTCTTTTTAGTTTTCGAATTTCGAAACGTGTAAATGAGAATAAGGCTTCCCCGAAAGATGAAAGCAAAAAAGTATTTTTAAAAAGTCGTGTCGTCTTCGTTCGTCTTTCAGTTTGTCTTGCATTTGTCTTACGCAATAGAAAAGTAGTCAACCCACTGCGTCAAACAAATTCAAGACGAAGAAGAAGACGTTCGGCCCTATTTAAAAACTCTATCACTGGATGCCTACATAACTTCATGGAACTTTTCATCTCATAATGTTTAATTTAAAAGAATCTATGAGTCAGAGCGTGGTTGACCGTGTCGACCCGGATTGGAAGCCTGTTCAAAATCGAGGTCACAACATTTCAGATCATCTTCTGTTCACGATCTCCGCCAAGAGAAGATAACACTCGGCATCACAACACTTCTTTCGATGTCCATAATGATTTTTATGGTTTCCGACAAAATGCCATCTACGTCTACATGTGTTCCTCTTATCGGTAGGTGGACTGATAAGAATTTATTTTTTGGGTGCATATTCATAATAATTGCCTTCAAGTGAAATAAATGTTGAAAATTGAAAATTAAATTATTGAAAATGAATAACGTACATTTGCAATTTTCAAAAGAAAGATGAGTAATTTGATTTGAGGTCTCTTCTACACCTTGATGATCACCATAATCTCTGTTGGGACCCTGGCTGCGTCCTCTGTCATCTTCGTTCAAAAACTGGGATCCATCGGTTCCCCTCCAGCACCAAACACCATGAAATGGACGCACAGATTAGCTCCATTAGTATGGATTCAAATGCCATTAGTGATGAAGCAAGCTTACTCTAAACGATCCAAAGAAGAGAAGGAGAGAAGGAAAATGGCTAGAAAAGAAAGTATGTGGACAAAAGTGTACAAATTGGCGATGAATCATTCCCAGCTAATCGCTACAACTCAAGAAGAAGCAAAGTTTAGCCAGATTTCAGACTTCAGAAAGGCTGGGGAAGTCAGTGATTCCCCGCCATCAAAAATGAGTGAGTGTGAGTTGGAAATAAGACTAAAGTAGGATAACGCTTGGCATTTTAGTTTGGCTAAAATTCGGAAAATTGTTTTTTTATTCGATTCTGAACATAACATCCTCATAACATTCTTCAAATTAAACATCAAACTCGCAAATTGTAGATCTCTGCTGAATGCATTCTTTTCTGGGCAAATGTCATAATAAGAATACACAGGTCTACAATTTGCAGTCTCTATCTTGCCAAACCATTGAAATTTAAAAAAGATATGGCAAGACCCGTGGTGTGCCCGGCTTCCGCCCTCCGACAACTACAGTGGTTGTGGTTGATAATGATGGACCAAAAAATGGATTTGAAAATTCTTTTAGTTATTGAACACTTTAACTGATAAGCGTATTTCGCATAACTTTTAACGCATGTATTGAACTAAAATTTGGATTGAATTAAAATTTGAATAACAAAAGCATATTTGATTTTATTTTTTCGATACTTTTCGAAGAATTTTATAAAATTAGAAGAAAATGTCAATTTCAAGTTTTAATGTAGAAGGAAACTGCTGATGTGGCTACACTCTTTCTCCTACAGCCGGAATGCGCGAAAAATTTTAAACTGGTCGGAGTCATATTTTAAAAAGAAAATATTAAAGAAATAATGTTTCAGATGAATCCAGTTCAATGGAAACATTCGCTGCACCAATCAACGACAGATATACAGAATCATTGAATGTCCCCAATCTGAACGGGGGACAATCTACCAATAGCTTGCCTAGTATATTGAATCCCACCGAAATACAAATATCAACATTCACCACTAGAAACATTGTAGAACTTGAATGGGACTGGGTAGCCGCTGTACTCGAGAGAATATTTTTAATAATCTTCATTGTATTCTTCTTTTTTTCTGCAATTGGAATTAACTTGGTAGGGTGGTTCTATTGGTATTTCGAGAAAGAAAATATCCCTTAATTCGACTATTTCCAAGTTATTAGAATAGAAATGCTGATTTGTCAATTGTTACTCATTGTTATTTATTTCATAATATTTCCGGTGTTACACAGGCCTGGGAAGTACAAGACAATCTGGAAAAACGATGCAATTTTTTTTCATAATTGTTAAATTATTCTGAAAATCTGCAATGCTCTTACCAACTAATGGACATTATAACTGACACTCCACGAAAAGGAGTTTTCGAAGAAAGAAGTATGTATTGCACTAAATACTACAGAACAAATCTGTGGATTAAACAGTAGTACGGAGCTCCCCTTATATTGTAAAGCTCTTTAGTGCTGCCAGTAATTGCAAATGAAATACTCAGAGATGTAATTTATGAAGCCTTGTTTTCTTTAAGAATCCCCAAACGGTAAAAATGGTCAAATATTAAATAAAACAACTGCCTATAAGTAGTTATGTAAATAACTGAAAATCTGAATTACATGTGAGCAGGAGCGGAATCCTGTTGAAAAGTCTATATTTGATTTTCAAAATGGATTTTGGTCCACGGAAGCACAAGCTTCTTAAAAATCTCATCCAATACATTTTGCTGATTAACGAAAATTAAAGACATCATGATTGCACCAAAAACATGTCTTGTTGAGGATTTGAAGGTTAGTTAATCACCCCACCGTGTTTATTAGCTTGCTCTTCTGTCAGGGCAAGAGCTTGGTGGTTCCACCGTAAAAAGTTTTCGCTGGTGAACAGCATCTTCAGGTGTTCATGTTGGCGCGTGCCAGCAAGTAGAGATTTTCACTTCTGGATACTGTAGCGTATGGGCGGAACCCATACGTTCGTCCTCGTGCGGAGGATGGAAAGGAAGGACAGTTGTGGTGGTGATCTCGGGTGAGACATGTGAGCGTAGGAACCTAGCTCCATCTATAGGTCATATATAGGTCATGGCTAATGGGGTTATTCATGATGCATAGAAAAAAGAAATCTATCACAAAAAAAAAAAAAAAAAAAAAAAATGTATATGCACGAGAAAGTCTATGCGCCTTAATGTGTCGATTTACGAGGCCCTCAATTTTTTTTCCAGAAGAACTCCTATTGTGCGAAAAATTCACATTTTCGGAAAAAATTTAAATTAATTTGATAAAAATAATATTTTACAGCCAAAAATGAACAATGAGGAGGCGAAAAAGCGTAAAATTACTATGGCAATAATAAAAAAATAGTAAAATTATTTATTTGAAAGATTAAAGGCGCATAGACTTTCTCGGTGACGATATCCGACATTACCTTGCATTTTAACTGAATTTAGCACTGAACTACGATGCATTTCTTTCAATTAAAATGCTATCGTGAATAAGATTAAAGTGGCATTTTTTGCATAAAAATGCATCATGAATAACCCCATAAGACACAGCATTGAAAGCCACCATATTATATGGAGGACCAACCAAGTTACGATCAGTGCCAGCTTGTTCTTTTCCAACAGGATGCAGCCTTGCAGCCACGATATGGATTCAGTCCGAGCTCACTTTTTACGATTCTTCTGACTGACGTATTGCTCATTCGAAGATCCATTCTCATTTTTCTCATGCTTCGGTGAGAATTCTGCGAACTCGTTCTCTTACGGTCTTGATTCTCTCCGAAGTAATCGAAGTATGTACAAGGTCTTTAATTTTGGAACGATTCTTAAGTGTATTCAACGTATCAAAACATTTAACCTTTCTACAAACGGTTATTCGTAAGATTCCAAGAGTTTCCCCGATGTTACTTTTCTCCATTCCTCTCTTGATCATATCGACGATGGTGCAATGGTGTATAGAATTAGCATACACATATGTAAAAATCAAACTAGAGAACCTAGAGTCTTGAAAATTTGGAAATAAAGTAATTAAAACACTCTGAAAATTCGTCAGCGCCCACAAACTTGCGCGAAACTCGTGTTACCATACTTTTGTCACTGCCGCGACTGTCGTGCCTCCGGCTTCTAATGTTTCGTGGCTCTCAGAAAAAATATCACGAGTAATTGTTTTTCTTCTGCGATCATTGAACGGCGACATTTCAAAAGTAAAAAAAAAAACAATTTTAAATTAAAAATATAATCAAATAAGCTAGTATAATATGCAGCTTTCAATATAGATTTCATTTTTTCAAGTTTTCTAACAGTTCCAGTGAAGTAATTCGCAAATAATTCAAAAAAATGACCTTATTACTTACAAAAAATTATATTTTCGCAAAATTTTCGTCACTTCTATAATTCAAAACACTATTTTAAAAGTAAGAATTTTTCTAATTTCCGCCATTATAAAGTTTTTAGTAGCAATTCTCGATAGACCGAATAACAGACGCTGGAGACATCGAAGTGGCTGATAACTGGCACACAGAAGACAACGCCGAAACACGGTCAAAGTTGGATTGTAAGCCTGCATGTCATCCTTTTTTATCAGTTAATTCCATCCTGTCCACTCATTTTCATTGTTTCCCATTTCCGAATGTCCCAATGTGTTTTGATCTCTACTATCCCTTTTTACTGCGATCATGATTTTGTCGTTTTCTGATGAAATAAATGTTGACTGTGAAGCAAAAATGACCCGGTGATGTGTTTTTTTTCAGATGTTCAAAAATTCGTGATGGGTCAAATTATGCAAAATGTAAAACTTTTATTACAATTGTGTTCTTAAAAACTTCAAGAGAAATTGTATTTATTGTATTGTTATGTATGTGGCGTGAAACCACAGAACATCCGTTGAAAATCTCTTAATGTAGCTAAATTGATCATTAATTCATTCTGCTAGTACAATAATTTATCGATGTCAATCCGCGGAGATGGGTACTCTATGATCCGCGGCGAATACTCTATAAACCGCTTTTCGTTTTTTTTTTCAGTTTCCACTGCTTTCCTTGATCCGTGCAGTACGGTATACCAAAACGCGTTTTTTCCACATGAAATTTCAGATTGTGTAAAAGAGTTAACAAAAACTGAAATTAATAAAAAAAGCATTTTTGTAACTGACGGCTGCCTTCTACCGGATCTGCAACGACTGCTAAAAACTGCTAAAAACTTAGTGAACTGAAGATACTCTATTTCCGCACGATTTGCTTTGAAACACGCTTGAATTTCAGTCGGCCTGTAGAAGTCTCGTCTGTGCTTCTGTACAAAATTGTAGTTTGCAGTGGAGAGATTTTACACAAATGTTCCGGAATTAACAGCTTATTCAAGTTCTATAACACAATTTCAAAGATAGGTAGTTTCCATTTTGTAAGTCTTACTCTATATGAAACTTAAAACTGAAAATCTTTATTGAGGCGACAAATGTCTATAATTTTTCAACTTTTCATTTACATATTATCCATCCGCGAGGACGTGATCTTTCGTTTAAAGGCGCTTAACTGTTTGGGTCTCGTTAGGGGATAGCGCGTTTTAACGCGCCAATTAAAAAATTGTAAGAAAACAATTTAACAATTTAAGAAAACATTTTTTTTTACAATTTAGTGCGCTATTCCCCTAACGAGACCCAATCAGCACCTTTAAACGAAAGATCACGTCCTCGCGGATGGATAATAAAACTTTTTTTTCAGAACATAGTCTAAAAAATTGAAAAGTAAGTATGCGAAATATCCTAGACTTACTGTAACTGGTTTTTTTTTAATTTTTATGAAAGTAAGCGGACACAATCCCAATCCATCCCTAGTCTTGTCATAGATTTATTTTATTTTATTTTTATGTTTTTATCTTCTTGAATTACGATTTCTTTTCTCACTCTAAATAATTTTTCATGATTCCCCCAAATTTTATAAATTTTTAGCGGAATAAATCCCGAAACAAGAAGAATGCTTTCCCAGACAATCCCATCTTCAAAGACAAGTTGGCCGAATTCTTAAGGATGAGATAGACAACAATAATCGGAACGGACTTTGTCCCATTTGAAGAACAGACATTTTTGGAGATGGTGTTCGTTTTCAATAAGTGCACTGTTTGTTTCCCATGTTTCATCTCAAAATAGAAAGGATCGTTATGTATAAAAGTAAATAGGAAGTCGGCATGTTTGATGATCTTTGAACATTATCGTTAGACACCATAATGTAGATAGGGCCACACATCACGGCCATATCCCCGAGTGACCACTAACATTACGATGTCTGGCGATAGTGTGACACGCAATCCATTTAGTTCCTGAATAACAATTGCCATAGAATAACAATTCGCATTTTGAAAATATGGAAATAGAAGAAAACGACCGAAAACGACCCAATGGCGCTTAGTCAACCCGGGGTGCGCTCGCCCAGAGCTGTCGAAAGAATCTATTGAGATATTAAAAGATATTCAATATGTTTCCATAATTTATATAATGACAAATATTAATTTGGTCCAGCTTCACTACCTTACATACATCTCTTAGATCTTTTAGACCCTACGCGATAGGCAAATTATCCCGGAATTTCCTTGACTCGTCCACTGCGTATGTAGTGTGTACACAGCGGAGAATTATATTTATATGAAGCATATATACAAGATTACAGTTATACGATGCGATGATCACGGTTTGGGAACAACATCATTGCCAGCAACTCCATATCTGATTTCTACAGTGATTTCTGATATTTTCGAACGAAATTTCTTTCATTTCAGTATTTCCGTTTATTCTGGAAAATCAATTAATTTCTTTCGCTGAAAGTCGAAGAAATGAGCAGTACATATTTTTTATTGGAATGTCATAGATCAATTGCATTTCAAAATACTGAACAAGCGTATCAATGGCTTCAAGAGAGGTAGACATAGCTTTCATACACAGAATTCACTAAAAAGACATGAAAAGAGAATGATTATTCGTAATCAGTGTGCTCCCTGGAAATCTCGATATCTCGCGATATCGAACATGTCCAGGATGCAAACTGCTTGTGATACATATGTAAGCGGAAATTAATGTTTTACCCGTAATTCAAGAATGTCTGACACTGTTGCATAGTAGAAAATTTGAATATACAGAAAAGAGGCAGGAAACTTCGCAGTTTACGAATCTAAAATCTGCCTAAACAGGTTAGTGATTAAGGGAGCTTTGTCACTTCCGTGCATCACTGCTTGTATGTAGGTGTGCAAATCCTTGAGCTGTTTCCCTTGATTCTCGATAATTGGAACAATAGATAAAATATCTACATATCTGGATGGCCCATTTGATGCACCATATTGTAGACGACAGTACTGCAGAAGACAGCATGCGTATAGCTGTTTCTCTTGTTCAAGGAGCTCTTGAGCATTGTTGGATAAGCAGGAGACTGCTGTAAATAAAATCGGGCGGATTATTGTTTTTTGATGTTTCTTTCTTTCTCTTTTTCTCTTCCTACCTTCAAATAAAACTCACTTGGATTACAGGTCACTATTGCTTTCAGAAGCATGAACTCCACTCTGTTCAATTTATTCCTGAGCACCGCGAGAAGTGTGTTGTTCCAGAATTCAGTTTTCTCTCCCACGTTCCCAGTTGGCGAAGCCGAAACGCCGGTTGGTGAGCAAAGACGTTCTGACTTCATTGTTAAAAATGAAAAGTATGCGTCATGAAGTATGGAAGTTGCGCTGGTGACATGACGGGCAAGAAGGATTTTGTCGGCCAAAAGGATTTTTTGATAGAATTTGAAAGTTTTCAAGTATTCAATACTAGCGAGAAAACCGTAGTGAGCGGAAATTGTACTGGGAGAGAATCTGTGAATGCATTTTCAAAAGAAAAATAATTCAATGCACAATCTATTAAAGCTGCACATAAACGAGACTTACTCATTTTTAGATTCCTCTTTCGTGACTTTTGGAGCATTTAAATATGTGTTATTCAATTTGGATTTCAGAATATCTTCCAGGGAACGAAAGTCCTAAAAAATTACTGTTAGATATGAAAATTGATTCCACCTACACAAAACCCATTTTGAATTGCCGAATCGTGAATTTTTTCCAGCTGTAATTCAACTACACTCAATTTACTAATAACCCGATTCACAGCCTCTTCTGAGTAAACCAACGGTGATGCTGGTACCGATTTCTGAAACTGTTTTAATAAGCATTCGTTTTCCGTCATTTCTTTGGATTTCCTTACATTTTGCACGATTCCATTCTTCTCTTGCTTTCGCATCACTTCTTTAATCATCATTCTTGAGTTTTCCGATAGTTCTAGTCTAATAGAAATCGGGTTCATCCCGGCTGTTATACATTTTTCAAACCGGCAGGCTCGGCAGCAGGGAATTGAAGCTGAAAAAACAATTTATTTGGTTTTCAGCTTTAAAATTAACTATACTGGTCGCATGCTTCAATTCGGTGCTTTTCCTTTTTCTGCAGACCAGCTTGTCTCCCTTTACTATTGTTCTGCGGAAAAACGATTTGCACCCGTTACAAGAAGCTACCTGAAACACGATATAGCAATTATAAAATGGAGATAACCACAATACACTTGACCGGAAATTCAATATTTTACAAAAAAATCCCAAATAAAAAGACTGCTGACAGTGTGCTTGAATATAAAGCAAAAACGGTAGTGCTTACATTAAAAGAAACATTTTTTGTTTACCGTTGTCAGCCTGTTTGCTTGTCATCGATTGTTTACGCATTGAGAAAAATTATTGACGAAAACGCGGAGATTACAATAATTATTATTTTCACAAAGTTTTCAGAGTTATAAAAATAAAAGCTGATCGACCGGTCCATACGGAAATCTTACATACATTATAATGATAACCAGTGGAAGGGCGGTGACAAACCAGACATTTGTCGGGGTGTTGATTACGTGACAATGTTGCCTTACGTTCTGGCGTCGCAAACTTTTGAACGCAGCTAGAGGTTTTTGTCTGAAAGAAAGCTTTATATATTCAGCTTCGAAGTCGAACTGGTCTATACCGTCAAATTCAAATCAGGAAGTTTTTCTGAACTATCGTTATCTACTGAACAAACAGACATCTAAAACTAAATAATGTTGTTTCGCACCATGCAAATAAAGAAGAAACGGTGAAATGATGTTTGTTTTGTAGTTTGTGTTATGAAAATGTTTCTTGTCCTTAGTTAATGCGTAGCGTGCCTGTTTCGTTCCTCCCATTCTCAATTTCTCTGATTCTATCCAATTTTGTACGTGCACTCTTTGGTCTTCTGGTGGATCCATGCCTACTTTTATCGGAACAATCAGTTCAGAATGTTACTGGCGATTCCTAATATCGGACAGATTTTCATTGGAGATAAAATAGAATAATTTACGGAAATATATTGATATTTTTTTCAATGAAATAAGGATATTGATTATAGATATTACAAAAATTTAGAAGGTCATGAATGAGTCTAAAACTTCTCAAAACCGAAACCGATAAAAGGAAAGGGTGTTAACGTTTGCATATAATTATGAGATTCACTGATTAAGTTAGCTTGATATTCAACGATTCGAACAAAAGCTCTCCGAGGTCTATTTTCAGTATATAAACTTTCAGAATTGCATGAGATCAGAATCCGTACAGAAGTTCTAACAGAGTTCGGAGGAAAGAGAAGAGCTGTTCAAAAAATTGTCAAAAATTACATATGTATTAGCCAGAATTCGGAACTCCTACCTGTGAATTACTTATGACCAACATATGTATATACACATCCTTGGGAACCGGGCCGACTGTGAGGAACCATGCTCATAACTTTCTTCAAATATTAAATTAACCTAAAAAGATAGCAAATCTCTAGAAGTTCTATGAGAATATGAAAAGAAATAATCATTTCTAATAATTCATTATGAAGCGAAATCGATAAAGTGGTCATCCGTCTTCCAGGCTTCCTGTTTAATGTCTTCAGTTTTATGCATAATTGTGCACAAACAGTCACGATTTAATAAATTCTTATAAACCTGGATCTAGAATTTGTGGTATTTTTGTGGTATTCAAACCATAATTTCAAATTTGATGATTTTCATATCTCCAAGAAGGCTTCACCATGCACAGCACCCAATTGCTAACAAAATAAACCAAAGTCATCCTCAGTGTTTCTATCGATTTCAAAAAAGCATTCGACACAGTCTCTCACAATAAACTTATGCGCAAAATCTACGCCTATGGCATTAAAAACGAAACTTACAACTGGATAAATGCTTTCCTCACTAACCGTACTTATAAAGTTAATATTAATGCGTCACTATCAAAATCAACAAAAGTTCGTTCGGGTGTACCGCAAGGTTACATTCTTGGCCCTCTCCTTTTCCTCATTTTCATGAATGACATTGTAGACAACTTCAAATCAGACTTTTTACTCTACACTTATGACCTTAAAATCTTCTCAACAAACACCACTAACATTCAACATGATTTAGAACTACTAAAAAAATGGTGCGATACCTGGCAGATGCATATTGCTCCTGACAAGTGTCAAACTATATCTTTTCATCACAAAAAAAGAATTGCTAACACTAACCCTGTATTCACAATAAATGATCAAGAGTTACCAAGCACAAGAAAAATTCGTGACCTGGGTGTCATTTATAACTCCTCCCTTACCTTTACTGATCACTTCAGTGCCATACTTCGAAAAGCCCAACACCGAGCAAGTTTCCAAATTTTCGTTAAATGCTTTAAAATTTATATTCGTCCTATCCTTGAATACGCATCTATAATCTTTTCTCCTGTACTAAAAGAACATATTAAACTAATTGAAAGTGTCCAAAAATCTTTCCTCGTTCGCTGTTATAAAAAATTTAATTATAATTATGTTTCATATTTTGATTGCCTTTATGATTGTAGCCTTACCTCACTAGAACACAGAAGACTTATTGCTGACTTAGTTTTCATGTACAAAATATTAATTTCCAAAGAAATCTCTACTAACCTAAACTTGCCAATTTCCCCATCAAATGTAAAACATCTCAGACGTCACTCACATTATTTTCAACCCTCATTGTAAACTTTTCTAAACCTTACTCACAATTTTTCACTTCTCGTATCATCAAAGCTTGGAACTCTCTTCCACACTCAATTTTTCCCACTAAAATATCGTCGTCCGCATTCAGAACTAACATCACTCAATTAAACCTTTCACCATACCTCACATTAAATTTCGGGAAACTCTAACATTATCTCATGTATATCTCTAACTTAATATTTACCAGCGGAAAGTTCGCGGCTACGCCGCGACTTCCACTGGCTTCAACTGGCTTTCGTTTAGAAATAATTGTAGGCGTTCTATTTTTCCACTAGTTAGTAAAACAATTTATTAGCAGATCGACAAAAACCAAATAAGATTAACATCCCTAGTACCCTGCGACCTCTTAAGTATATGGTTTCGAAGCGCTCGGGTGGTCATGACTCCATCCCGAAAATCAAAGTAAAAGACCCACGATCTTTTGAGTTAGTCAATAAAACGTCTTGGACAGAGTAACAGACAGACAGAACTATTCGCTTAATAATAAGTAGATAGTGATGTTCCAAAAAAGTTGGAAAACAATGTCCATAAAAATTGTAGCTTTGCACATATCAAGCTGATTTTTTGCATGTGATATACGGACACGTCAACTGATATATCTGCAAAATTTTGGCTTTTTTTTATCGATTTTAAGGCAGTTTTGTACAATTTGGGTGTACGGTTCTACAGTATCCCTAGTACCCTGCGACCTCTTAAGTATATGGTTTCGAAGCGCTCGGGTGGTCATGACTCCATCCCGAAAATCAAAGTAAAAGACCCACGATCTTTTGAGTTATTCAAAGAAACGTCTTATACAGAGTCACATTCAGACAGAACTATTCGCTTAATAATAAGTAGATTATTATCTAATCTTTTCATGTATTGTATTATAACCTTGAAAATATAAGAGTCCTTTTTCAATGAATAAATATATATATATATCCTTGTAGCAAAATCGCCGTGAGTTAAGTGTAAGTGCATTTCAGTTGCACTTTGCCAACTAGAAACGGTCAGCTGAATTCTCTATTTTAATTGCTGTACCGCTTCTTTTCCTGTAATATTTGTTTTTCATTTCAGGAATTATTTCATTTTTAAATTGAATGATTGTCCTTGAAGATTCACTCAATTCGTCCAAATCCGAAATTAACTAACTTTTGTTACATAACACCTATTCCCTTATCTCACCGATAACACGATTCCGCACCTTCATTCCCCACTTTCAGCGATCTCATCTCTACTAATCCATAGACTTGCATGAAATACTATTGTTCGCCTTTTTGTGAGCAATACTATTAGGTGTGCAAGTCTATTAGAGGTTTTACAGTAATACTCTTCAGATACTATTTCGTTATCCTTTTTACTTTCTTTAAAAAAACAGGGCGTTACCCATGTTATCAGGAATATGCCATTGCCGCCTATGTAGTTTTAATAGTTCAACCAAAAAGTGAACTTTCTCTCTTTTTTTTTTCCAATTTTCTCAATACAGTACCCTTCCAGTATGCCTAAACCTCTTGTTGTGTATTTCATCGATTCCTTTGTTTCCGCAAACTACTTATTTGTTCATTCACACTGGTCTTCACCCCACCCACATTTCTCCCCCCCCCCCCTCCCATCATTCAAGTTTTAAAATGCATTTTGCACGTAATATGGAGAAGAAATAGAAAATAAACAAAGATCGGCTTTGGGGAATACACAACCAAATCGAAAATTATAATATTTATAGTTCTCTTAATGTTTCGACAAACCTTCTGGATGTTATAAAGATGTTGTACATATAAAATAGTTAGAAAAGATGACAACGAACACTAGATTATTGATTTTCAAAAAATCAATACAATTTGATCAAACATTTTAGAAATACACAGTTTTTTTCAAGCTGAAAAATCTGAAAATCTGAATAGAAGGATAGCATCTAAAGAAAAACGAGAAGATCGGCATGTCGAGCAATTTGAGTCATTACCCAAATCCTAGTTATCCGCTGACTTTATCTGGTGAGGAGCAAACTGTAAAAGATTTAATGCGAGTGCCCTGATATTATGCAAATCTGATACCTTCAGGTTTAGGCTTACGCTTAGGCTTAGCTGTTCCATATTTGACACCGCTATGATGAAATATCGTCAACAGTATTTTGTCAGAAGTTAGTCAAAATTAAAAAAAAAAGTGTTTTCAGTATGTGAATTTTAAGATTCTGTTAATCAGTTTGCAGAAATTGAAATTTTCTGTATATATTCGTCTTAAAACGCCGCAACTAAAGCTATATTTATACAGTGGTAACGTTTTTCTGCAGTCTAAGGCGCCAGTGATATGGCTCAATTAAGCAAAAACACTTTTATAGTACAGTTTTATAGTTTTATAGCCATAAAGGTATTATATTGTCGAAAAACCATTATATAATACCTTTATGGCCGGTGTACTGTATGTAGAATGAGCACCGGCAAGAAGAGCATTGCAGGATGGGGATTTTTAGACAATGTAATTAGAAGCAGGTAACTAATATGTCTGAAAAAGCTAAAAATTCATCTGGAGCAAGAAAAACTGTGGACAGCGACACTGACTGTGTTTCGAATGGGAGCCATAATATAAACCTTTATGGCCGGTACTGTATTTCATACGTCTTTTACTGCAATACACTGCACTTCATTGAGATACAGGAGCCGCCAAAGAAATATATATCAACCTTTTGTGGGGAGTTAACAACTTCTTCGTACAACCATTAACCACAGATTAACATCTATCACAGATACAGTACCGTGCAAAATTATACGAACCGGGGTGATTTTTACCGAAACTCTACTTCGGATGATCCGATCGACCCCAAAGTTTCAGGAATTGAGGAAAACGCTTAAAAAATAACTTTTAATAAAAAAAAGAGCAAATTTACTCAAAAAAAAAATGTTTTTTTGAAAAAAATTTGAAAAATTGAAAAAATGGATATTTTGATTTTTGATATTCATGGGAAGAAAAAACAAAAATGGCAAGTTAAAGATCGGGGAAAATGATACGAAATGATTAAATTAACTTAATACTTGGTCGCCATGCCTTTGGCTTTGATAACGGCCTCACATCTTCTTCGCATCGAGTCGATCAAGTTCATCAGGGTCTGAAGTGGGATTTTGGTCCATTCTTCCTTGAGTTTCTCGAATTTTTCGGTACATTTTTTTGCTTTTCTGGCTTTCAAACGTCTGCCAAGAACCTCCCAGAGATGCTCAATGGAATTCAGGTCAATGGGATTCGGATTGGCTTAGCCAGGTAACTCTCCTTGAAATTATCGAAGTGCGCACTGAAAACGTGGAGTTCCCTTGTAAGAGTTGCAAATACGGTAGTTAGGAGTAGTCAAAAAACAAATATGCAAATATTTCAGAGACTATTGGAGAAAGTTGTCGAACTAAAAAAGCTACTAAACTCAAAAATAGTTCCTATTAAATGCACTCTTTGCCAATACGATCTCCTCTCCTAATCTTTGTGCGATGCAGAACTATGATGACCAAATGAATGCTCAATGACAATTGACTTAGTTCGTCTGAGTAGTCTAACAGGTCTCAACTCTCTCTCTGATATAACAACATCAACAGCAATATGGAAAGGTTAAGAATGAGACGCAGATACGAAACATTATGGTGAGACGGGGGGACGGGGCATCAAAAATCAGGTAACTGTATAAAAGTTGGAATTGGAAAATGTAGAGTTTCCTATTAGTTCCTGTAGAAATTCAATTTTTAATTCAATTTTATTTCATTTTACATTAAAAATCTTGTTAATTTAGATATTCAGTTCCCACGCTAGAATGTTGTCTTCCTCACCATCCATTTCTCAAAGCGAAATGGGATTAATCGGAACAAATGTCACTTTGGACGACATTAATAAGGCTATCAAGATCCAGATGAATACGGAGAGTGAGCTCACAGAGAACAGCAAGCTGGAAATTGTAGGGGAGGGTAATGTGAGTTTCTGAAACTTTTCAGCATTCTTTTTCTTCGAACTATAAATGTAAAACAGGGTGTTAAAGATTCGTTTCTAGGGCATCTCCTCTTGTGTCGTGCAGATAAACTGTCATTGGTCCGTTCATTCGGATGAGCTTCCTCAAAACTTAATTCTCAAGATAGTGTCGCTGACGCATATTCAAAAAATGATGAATAGAGCCATGGAAGATGATTTCGCTGCATTTCCAGAAGACCACGAACCTCCTGATTTCGTAACAAATTGTAAAAGAATTCATAACCAAGAAATCACTTTTTATGAAATCATCAAAACACTCGAATCAACTGGAATAATGGCACCAAACGTCTACTTTTCTCAGAAGTTCATCGCAGAAAATCCAGATTCCAAAGGATTCATAGCTATGGAGTATGTGAAGGATTCAATTACCCGACACAACTTTGAGAACAGCACTGTGGAAGAAATTCAGCCAGTTCTGAGAGCCATTGCAAAGCTTCAACTATTGACTTTCACAATGAGAGAGATAGACATTGAAGAAATAGAAAAAGGATCAAATTATGAGGAATTTATAAAGATGATGACGTCGGAACGTGGAATCAATGAAAGTCTGAAGATGTGTCGTCGTATCAATAAAACTGGATCATTTGAAAAAATAGAAAAAATCGGAAATTTCATAAAAGATGTCATGAATGAGGAAGCGTTTTTGAATTTGAACAAAGTGGTCGGTATGTTTATTCTTTTTTGTATTTTAATTTCAAAAAATCCAAATTTGCTTTTTTATAAATAATAAATTTAAAACATTGAATAGTAAATCAATTGTCAATTGCTCTCAGAAATAAAGCAAAAAGTGCTTTGTCATGGAGATCTCTGGTCTGCCAATATTCTGTGGCGTAGAAAAAAAGACGGTGAACTTTGCGCCAGCAAAATTCTGGACTATCAGGTAACATTTTGATATCTGAAAAATGCATATTCTAATAACCGTATTCTTCAGCTAGTACACTTTGGAAATCCAGCTGAGGATCTTATACGTCTTCTGGTATCCACTTTGTCTGGATTTGATCGACAGGCCTATTGGGAGCAAATTTTAGAACAATTTTTCTCGTATCTTTTGGAGGAGATCGGAGATAACCAAACGGTGCCCTACACTCTGCAGCAGGTAGCTTTAAGAAACTTATTCTTATTCTGCAAATGCTTCTTCAGCTGAAACTTTCGTATTGCTTATTATTCCCTCTTGGTGCACTGGCCATTCTCCCACTTTTCGGACCAGGAGTTGACATGAAATTACAGTATATGGAGGAAGGAGAAGCCGAGAGATGTAAATCAGTGATAATTGAAAAATTGAACTGTCTTTTAGACGATATCGAAACACTTTATCAGAAGAGCAAAACATTTACTTAATAAGCTTTTATAAATTTGTTTATTATTATATATTCTGACGATTTCTTTTTTTGCGAAATGCTGCCTCTGATCAGAAATGTCTTCTGAATTTATGAGCTAGTGGCTGGGATAACGAGATTTTCTGATTAATGTGGCTGTTTCGAATAGTAGCAGAATATACAGGGTAGCTCCTAAGTATGGAGACTTTTTCCGGGAGCTGTTGGCACGGGGCGAAGAGGTATTTTTGAAAGTAGGTAACTGTATAAGAGGATATTACAAGCATAAGTCATCAGTTCATTTGCATCGTACGAAAGACACTAGAAGAAGCCCAACCAGTCGAGCAAGCAGGACTCCGTCGATCATTCTCAACGATCTACCACATACACTCAGTACAACGAGGTTGGCCGCGAGTACCAAATCTCTCTCACACTTGTCTTCATTAACTTCCACGAGGCATTTGACAGTGTGGAACCGAGAGCCATAAGGGAGAGCTTTAGAGCACATGGAGCAGAAACAGCCTATACAAACCTGTTCAAAAAGTGCTACGCAAACTGTACAACCACCTTTCCACTATTCCATAGACAAGTTGAGGTACCCATCAGAAGAGGTGTACGTCAAGGTGATCCAATATCACCAAACTTCTTCTCAGCTTGTATAGAGCTCGTCTTCGGACAATTGTCTTGGAACCACCACGACACACCACCATCAGAACAATCGAAGACGTGGATGAGTATGTCAACTTTGCCAGGCTACTCAACTCACGAAATGAGCTAGAACAAGAACTCCACAAAAAAAGATGGGCAGCCTGGACAATGTACAACAACATCAAAAACACAACCGACTCTCTAACCTACCCCCGAATTCGAGCTCATTTCTTCAACAATGTCTTTTCTTATAAAACGAACCGAGATCTATTATTTGCGATTCTCTGTGAGCAATACTCTTCGATTTGAACAAAAATATGCACCTGCTCGCGTTGGTCCGTTTTGAATAGGATTGCAAGTATTCAATCATATGAGTATTAAAAACTCTTAGTATAATGACTCATATAAACTCGAAGACCACCACTCATCTTTTCAAAACATTTTTGATGAGATGTTCTCGTTTTACAAAAAGGAAGCAATTTCGTCTCTAGTTTAATGAATCGCAATTAGCCGTGTTTGAAATAAAATAACTTGTTTTTCCTGGAACAAGTCAAACGAATGTATTCATGCAGGTTACATGTGGGAGGCGGCGCATAACTTGAATCAGTATAAAAATTAACACGGAAGTTTGGAAAAAAGCTAAAGCAAAATTTCCCAAGTTTTCCGCAAATTGGGGACAAGTTTTACCCAAGACTTGTGGGAAATTTGTGGAGTTAAGAGTGTATTTCTTAATAACGATCCCTGTGAGCATGTGAGCATTTGTGTGCGTCCATAGTTAGCTTAACTTTTTATTTTCCTATTCTTGGTCTGCTATTTCATAATTTACTATTTGCTTGATTTACTTTAATTTTCTTATAATTTGGCAAATGCTGAAACCATCGAAGCAAAAGAGAAGGCAGTACATTGACAATGAAAAATCTGGAGATCATTCGTCCAGTATTTAATATGATGTTTTACGTTTTCAGGCAATTATATTACTCATTGGAAGGAAAACCTAAAGTTGCAAAGAAGAAAACTCAAAAGAATAAATGATCAATTTCTCAATGACGATGACGTCTTTCTTCCAAATCTTAAAGCCCTTAAATTCCTGCTCCAATAAAAATTATTAGCATATACAAAATGGAGAGATTAACAGGAAACAATAGCTTACCGTATTCAAAAGAATATTAAAGACAAAAGAATATTTGGTACGCATTATAGATCATACAAGAATTAAAGCTTATAAGCACCGATGATAGACAAAAATTACTTAGGATTCTTGATCCATATTTTCGTCTCGTTTTAGATTTAATTTTTTGGATGCAACAAAAATTAAAGGTTTTTGAGCGTTACGAATTTTGAAAATAAAAATATTATTTTTTGATATGAAGCAGCTGCAAAATTTTCCATGTTTTTACTAATCTGGATCCACGTTGACAATTTTATAACTTTTTTCGGTGCTATCTTAGTTGGGGGGGTCAATGGTTTTCAGTCATTTTTGGAGGTGTTTGCAAAATTTTTATCTGAAAATGTTTGATGTTATTGTTAAAATATTTGCAAATTGTTTTTTTTTCACGCGTGACGCTTACTCTTGGCACGAAAACTACGATTCCACTTTTTTCATGCATGGCGCGATTCAACGATGAGCAATTTTTCCAAATTTTTTTGGATTTTTTTCGCTTATTAGTTAATCAAAACTTAAATAGTCATAGATATGAATAGGGCCGCAGCTGATGCACTTCTCGACTTGAAGTCGTTTACAGTTTTCAATGAATGACCCGGTGTCGCGAGAATGTCGTCTGAAGACTTTGCAAGTATTGTGTTTCTTTTTTTTAAAATTTTTTTTGCAACCATTGAGTTTCCATCATCAGACAGTGAATCATTCTTTCAAATATCATTATGAAGCGAAATTTTACGAGATATGGGCCGGAATCGCCAAGAAATATCCAGTCACCTTGTCATTTTCTTTTTTGTGCGTATTTTTGTTGTCTGCCAATAAAATTGTTCTAAAAATTGTTAGTGTTATTCGAGTATGTCTAATAGCATTTTCAGAAAAAAAAATTCAAAAAAAACCTCCAAAAATGACTAAAAACCATTGACCCCCCCAACTAACTTTTTTCTTATTGAAAATTGCCTTCTCATTAATGACTATCATCGGAATAGAAATTGCCAGAATATTCACTTTGTGATATTTTTCGAACAATTATTTTAATTTTGTAAAAATTCCGGAGATGGCCCGAGGTCGGTCTTGGTTGGACTGGATCAAATTTGAAGAGAATATCAATTTAAACTTGAGTTTTTGACTATGTATGTCTTCAGCAAGCCTGATCCGGTTACACCCCCCTTCAGCATTTTCACAGAGCCATTTTAAGTTCTTTCCTTTTATGTGAGAAAGAAAACAAGTAATTAAATCGGAGACCACACATTTTCTGAGCTAAACTTACTTATGTTTTCTAGTAGAGCTCTCTAGCCATTATTGTGTACTGAGAAAAATATTTCACGTTGCAAGCCTTTCATAATGCTTCGTTTGAATTGAAATTTCTTTTTGCTAATTCCTTTCGTTTTTATGGGGGTTCATGGCGAGACTGTCATGCATTTCATCGCTACGATGGGGCAAAATTTGCAATCCTTGAGCAAAACTTTGAGAATACTCGAAAAAACATTCAATTAACACAATTTCGAGCCACTGTAGTATTTAGATACGCAAGGTTCCCGACACGAAAGAAAACCGCTTAACTTTATAAATTAGTGTCGACTCCGCCTAGTAGCTCAGCTAAAGTGCATCCCAAAGTGCATCCGACACTGTGTTCCCTTCGAGTAGATAAGTGGTGCGATGAATAGAGTAACGCGTCGATGATGAGTCGAGTCGACGAAATCGACGAAAATCGAAAAAATCGAGTCGACTAAAGTCAAGGCGACTTTAGTCGACTGAGAGTCGAAGTCGACTGAGAGTCGAAGTCGACTTGAGTCGAGTCGACTAAAGTCGACTTCGAGTCAAAGTCGACTCGAGTCGAGTCGACTTTAGTCGACTTTAAGTCGAAGTCGACTTGAGTCGACTCGACTAAAGTCGACTCGACTTCAAAGTCGACTAAAGTCAAGTCGACTAAAGTCGACCACGCTTCAAGTTGCAAATTTGCTCTATTGGACTGCTTTTTAGAGGGGATTCAAATTTTAAAAAATTTTTCTTTTTTTTTCTCAAAAAGAATTAAGAAAAACATTTTTTTTTCTCAAAAAAAAATTTAAGAAAAATTTTTTTTTTTAATTTCAAATTTTTGCACTTGATGCATTTCACTTGAGATCCATCTGGTGATTTCTCGAAAAAATTTTGGAGCTTTTTTCTTGATTTTTTTTCTGAAAATTAAATGAAAATGAAAATGTTTCAAATTATTCATCAAAAAAGTAAATTCAAATTAAAAATTAACGAAAAGCACTCATTTCACAATAAATGTGTGGAAAATTAATTTTAAATTTCCCTCCAAAAAACTGTGCAATAAAGCGCGCTTGCAACTTTGAAGTCAAGTCGACCAAAGTCGACTTGACTTCAAAGTCGACTTAAGTCAAGTCGACTAAAGTCGACTTCGAGTCAAAGTCGACTCGACTTGAAAGTCGACTTGAGTCAAGTCGACTTTAGTCGACTGAGAGTCGAATTACAGTCGACTTTAGTCGACCACTTTTAATCGGTAGTCGACTCCAAATTCGTCGAAAGTCGAGTCGACGCGTCACTCTAGCGATGAAAAAGAACACGGTTTTTTCAATGACCCGTTTATTTAAAAAAAAATAAGGATCAAAGAAAAGGAAGGGAATTTTAGGAGTCGCTGGATGGACAAAAACCTCAGCAAACTAAATCGAGGAAACCTTTCCGCGACTCCATCAAACCAATTTTACAAAAATTAGCGCGGTTATTAGTAAAACAATATAGGAAAAATGGAGACAAATTAATTAAAGATTAAAAGAAAAAAGGACGGACCTCCGACCGCATCACGTCGTCGTCCTCGTTGATTAAAAAAAAATTAGTGGGCCCAAAATGTTTGAAAGGGCGCGTCGTTGTCTCCGCGACCGAATGGCGTGGCGCGTGTCGCGTCGCGGTCCTTCACATCTCACTAACAGACATATTCAAACGTCCCTTTGCGAGTTGAATTGGACAGCACCGAATTGGTGATAAACGGATAACTTTACTGAGAAATAAGTGGAATTCGAGCATTAAGTCCGGGGGATTTTGCGGGTAAAATCGGTTGCAAAGTTGTCGATTTTAGTGGAATAACCACATCATCGACAGAATATGTTGTACCTCGTATCCCATAGAAAATAAACTTTTAAAAAGTTTAAGTTTGTGATTCAGAAATTGACTCTCATTGTTCCTCAGTTGTCCTTCAACGTTTTGAGTTATTTTTCAGATGCTTGCTTGGAAAAAGCCTTGTGGTTATTTGAAATCTTCTCTTGGATTTTGATGGACTTTGATAAATTTTCAAATGCTGAAAAAAAATGCTTTAAAATTTGAAAAACTTCTCTTCGTGCATTTCAATTCCTGAAATTCTAAAAAAAACCTGCACTCGTTTTACGCAATAAAAATGTTCAGACGAATTCAAGACAGAGAAGAAGACGAGACGAGACCGCCGAAATTTTGCCCAAATGGAAGCCTTAAAACGTCAATTCAATATGCCATCTTTTTGGAGTATTACTCTCAATTTTGAAAAGAGCTTGTTTTGGTCGTAGTTTTAGGTGTACCCGCGGAGTATGCGGGGAAAGCATTCTGATCCCCGGAATTTATAATTTTTCCACTTTTTTTTAAACCGGAGAGCATTTTTTCTATTAACCTTTGGCTGAAATTAGCTTCTTTCAACACTTCTTGTTTTAATGAAGCATATTTTAAAGAAACACTATCAAACCATCGGAAAAATCAGCAGAAAAAAGGTTTATGCCAAACAGAGTGAAAATGCACCAAAAGTTGCTACAAACAGCAAACCAAACTGTCTCAGTCCTCCGTACTCTGCCTCTTGCTCTGCTTCCGAATATTCCGTTCCGCAAACACCTCGTCCACTCTTTACCAAAGGGTAGAGCGATCCTTACTTACCCCATGAATAACTGTTCGCATCCGTGTAGACTCTGAAATGTATTATTTATATGCCTGAGACCATTTTGCCCTTTAACGCTTCAATGTTATTAACACCCTTCATCTTCTGGTTAAATATTCGTTCAACATGCATTTTCTCACGCCTCGCATGCTTTCATATTTTCGTCATTATTGCCCAATGCTTAATATTCATATTCAACGATTCCTATATACAGAACCTCTAATTACAGATATGTTATAATTGTGTGAAATATTTCGAACGATGCACTTTGTTTCATATCAACATATTAAGCTAAATAGAAAATTTTCTTTAATTCATTATTTTCTTTATGTTGAAAAAAAGAGAATTTCCAAGGAAGTTATAAACAAACCACATTTTTCAAAAATTTTAATTTAATCGCAGTCATCTGCACATCAATACCAATATCGCAAGATACGAGCAGATCAAGTGAAGAAAGCTTCCAAAGAGAGAGTTGAACCCGAACTCTGCCCCATCGCTGAGTGTAACAGTCACAATAGATTCAAATACGGACATTGATCAAGACTCTCAAAATCTAATCGACGTACTCTTGAGTATCTACGAGACAACGCAATAACAATGCCATCCAACGACTCACACAAAATAATCTCGAAAGCAACTCGCTAGCTTCTAACCAAACGGTGTTTTGACAGACAGATCAGGGCCAAGCTTCAAGTCACTGTCTCAGGAATACAGAGAAGCTGTTGAAAAAGACCACAAAGAATTCGCCAGAGCCCGCCTAATTAATGCAGCTAATAAACGACAGAGTCTTAAGAAGGTAGCGAGAGACATAACAGGATTCAAATCTCAAATACCACGCCTCGAGTCTCCAGGGATTTGCGAGATAATCATTTATATTACAAAGAGAGAACAGGAAATAAGCAGAAGTTCTATTCGAAACTATTCAGAAGCAATTACTCTTCTCTAACATCCACCAATACCCCCATCCAAAAGGAAACACCACAATCAGCACCTCCCAGAAGAAGTGCGAACATGGAAAAAAAAGTTTCAAAAACACTAGAAGAAGCCCAGCCAGTCGAGCAAGCAGGATTCCGTCGATCATTCTCACCGATCGACTACATACGCTCAGTACAACGCCTCCACTCCGACTACGCTCATACGCCAGGAGTACTTGACTTCCCCCACTTGAGATTTGCAGTCGACGGCATTCTCGTCGCTAAAGACCCACGAATTTCCAGCCAGATAATCCAGGAATTCGCAGAAAGGTGCAAAGATTAGATCTCTAAATCAATACATACTTTGAGAAACACATACTTACTTACTTACTTAGTTACTTAGTCGATTCGTTATTCGCTTGTGTTGAAGCGGATCACAGCTAACCATGCCTTGCGATCTTGGGCGATGGTTGTCCATGAAGTAGTCATTCAATTTCCTCGATATATTGAGACTTCTTTTCGTAGTGAGTCGGACCATCTCATGGGGGGGGGGTCGTCCGACATATGACATGGAAGATTTTTCGGATGTCTTCTTGAGATTTGTGTTCCGTAAAGTCTCTCGCTATCTTTTTAAGACTCTTTCGTTGATTAGCGGCATAAATGTGGCGGGCTCTGGCGAATTCCTCGTGGTCTTTTTTGGCAGCTTTTCGGCATTCTTGGGGCAGTGACTTGAAGGGTCCGATCTGGTCCGATCCGATCGATCTGTCCGAAAACGCCGTTTGGTTAGAAGCTGGTGAGTTGCTTCCGAGATTCTTTTGAATGCAAGGTTGGATGGTCTTGTTATTGCTGTTTCTTGTAGATTCTTGAGCACATCGATTAGATTCTGATAGTCTTGATCAATGTCCGCATTTGAATCTACTGTGACTGTGGAAACACTCTCTTTGTGTTCGGGAACAACTCTCTTTTTGGAAGCTTCGCCAATTTCGTTTATTGATTCCATTGTGTGTGTGCCAATGTATTTGTTCAGGATCTTTTCTTTCCCCCAATCTAGAGTTCAGGATGTACCTGTTTTTGGAGGAATCCATTCTTGTATCAGTTTTGTTCATCTTCCGCCAGTTCTTCGCATAATGTGCCCGGCCCATCCTAATTTTTTTCTTTTTGATGTATTTGAGTGGGTCCGTGACTTGTGAGATTCTTTGGATGTCTTCGCGGTGTAAGTCTCGTTGGCGTTGTTCCGTGAGGGTCATTCCAATTAATCTTCTTTCTAGTGATGCATGCGTCACACGGATCCTTTCAGCGAGGTTCTGTTTAAAGGTCCAGGTTTCAGATCCGTATGTGAGCGCGGGAAGAACGATGGTATCGAAAAGTTGAGCTCGAATTCGTGGGCAGGTGAGAGCGTCAGTGGTGTTTTTGATGTTTTGTGGTGTTTTTGAACGCTGCTCATGCTGCCCGTCTTCTTCTGTGGAGTTCAGGTTCTAGCTCTATTCGTGAGTTGAGTAGCTCGCCAGGGTAGACATACTCATTCACGTCTTCGATTGTTGTGATGATTGTATTATTACTGATGATCACCGGATGTTTGGTGGCGTACGTGTTTCTCAACACTTTGGGTTTTGGTCTCCAAATCTATACATACTAACAAAACCAAAGTGTTGAGAAACAAATACGCCACCAAAAATCCGGTGATTTTTGATGAAGCACTCCACTCTATTTAGGTGAGCTCATGTTGCAATCAGATTACGGTTTCATTATAATAACATTCTTTTCTTGTTATTCTGTTTCTTTGCACGATTTATAGCACCTTCACATGTGCCTTCATTAGTTCGAGACGAGCAACTTTCATAATGGGATTACTATTAGTGATCCATGTATTATATTGTGCTCTGATCTCCCAGCCCCACCCCTTGGTCTACATGATATGTATCCGAGCGTCTGGAGCTTCTGGCGGGTCTTCAAAGCTTTGTTGACAGTGGCGTAATCTGAAAGAAGCTCTCGAAAGATTACGCCTTTATTGTCCCACCAAATCGTCAACATCAATTCTTTCTTGTGAGGTTCTCCTTTTATGTCCGTTTTGGGGGTTTCCTCGAATGGGACCCATTGTCTTTTTTAATCAAGATTGACATATACATAACACCCGTTTTTCGTCATCAGTGATAATATTCATAATCGAATCGGTCGCTCGTCAATGAGAAGAGAAAGTGCCAGGTCACAACGCAATTGTTTTTGTGAATCCATCAAAAGGTGAGGAACGAGTTGACCAAACTTTGGCACTCTTCCATATTCATGAAGATAATCAATGATAGTCTTTTGAGGATGCTTAAGAGTCACCGCAAGTCCACGTGACGTTGCTCTCAGCAATCTTTTCGAACCAAAATTTGATCGTAGTGTAGGAGACCGAGATCTCGTCTAACACGGTATACAAGCTTTGCTCCGTTCGCGACCTTGGAGAAACTCGTACAGAAAAACACATCTGAGAGCCCGGCGATTAGCAAGCTAATTATCGGTCATTTTGAACGTTATCTGTAAGTTTGTGAGGTGTGTTAATTATGTATAATAAGCGCTACAAAAAATTACCTACGGAAAAACGATAGGAAATCTGCACTGTTCATTTTCTTCGATTCAACGTACATCTTCATATAACCTATTGAACTGATTACTACCCAGACAATGACACCGCCGCCGTTGAAGTTTCTGTTGTTGGACTATCGAAGTTTGTTTTTGTACAACTCGTGTCAATAGCAGCGATATCCATCAGGTCGATCACAATTCAACTTTTCTCGACCGATAAAGTGATCAGGAAAATTAACGCCTATCAACTGTGAACTACCGTAATACTTAACTGTTTCTAGTCTCTCTCCCTGTTATTCTTTGTGAAAGAGAATCTGTTTTTTCATGCAATGCCAAGAAAGGTGTCAGTGGCCGCTTAACGATTTTTGATAAAGTTTTTCTAGCTCAAAGCAATCCAAATCGTTCCCCTTCAGGCATCATGTTCATTTCGCACCTTATTTGTTAACAGGCCACGGCAGAGTTTAAAGCTGGACGAGCGATCATACGCTGTTCTTTATCAGAAATGATGATGGGCCTACCATTTCACTTTTTTATTCCATAGGCTGCTGGCTCAAAAGTAAATCGATTCATAACATCGAAAGAACGGCCAAATATCACGCGACGCTATGGAAATCTTACAATTAGGACCAAATTTGTTATCTTAAGTAATGATTATTTGTGAATCACGTCTGAAAAAAAGCGGAATTTCAAAAAATACAACAATTAGAGCAAAAAATCATACCAAACCTCCATAAAAATGAATAGGAAAGGCTTGACCGTATCATTTAGCGGATTGATAATGTTCGTTTTTGTGCTGCTCACTTCTCTTTTTTCTTGAATCAAAATTGGAATCCATTAGGAATTGGCAGTTCTTAATGGAAACGATCCAGGTATGTGTCTAGTTATAGGCGCCTTTTTATGAAAAAAAACTGTTCTATAACACAGCAGTAGCAGTTTAGGAGTCCATCAACTCTATCCATCCCAATTTAAACTCATAAAGAAAGGGGAGTGAGTAATATTACAAAAAGCGTAATGATTGTGATTATTTTATTTGACAGATCACTTTTTCTCTTTGTGATATGATTCAATGCACTTCTCGGTGTTATTTTTAACTTCTTTCAACTCTTTTCAGTATTTTGTTTCTGAATTTTTTGAATTCTAAGGTCTAAATTCTGATTCTGATTCTTGTTCTGTTTTCTGTTTCTGATTTCTTTCTGATTCTGATTCTGATTCTGAATTCTGAATTCTGAATTCTGAATTTCTGAATATGTGAATATTTTATTTTTATTTTTATTTATGTACTTACTTAGTTACGGTGCGGATCACAGCTAACCTTGCCGTCGGTTTTCTCCATATATTGATACTTCCTTTCGTAGTGAGTCGGACCATCTCATTGGGGGGGGGGTCGTCCGACATGTGACATGGAAGATTTTTCGGATGTCTTCTTGAGATTTGTGTTCCGTAAAGTCTCTCGTTATTTTTTTAAGACTCTTTCGTTGATTAGCGGCATAAATTTGGCGGGCTCTGGCGAATTCTTCGTGGTCTTTTTTGACAGCTTTTCGGTATTCTTGGGGCAGTGACTTGAAGGGTCCTATCTGGTCCGATCCGATCGATCTGTCCGAAAACGCCGTTTGGTTAGAAACTGGCGAGTTGCTTCCGAGATTCTTTTGAATGCAAGGTTGGATGGTCTTGTTATTTCTGTTTCTTGTAGATTCTTGAGCACACCGATTAGATTCTGAAAGTCTTGATCAATGTCCGCATTTGAATTTACTGTGACTGTGGGAACACTCTCTTTGTGTTCAGGCCCAACTCTCTTTTTGGAAGCTTCTCCAATTTCATTTCTTGGTTTCATTGCGTGTGTGCCAATGTATTGCTCGGGATCTTTTCTTGCCCCCAATCTAGAGTTCAAGCTGTACCTGTTTTTGGAGGAGGATGCACTTAACGATAAAGCCGACCCCTCCTGACACGAAATTACTGATGTACATAGATTGTGATCATTTTATTTGCCAGATCACCTTGTCTCTTTGTGCTATGGTTCAATGCACTTCTCGATGTTTCATTAAACTTTTTTCTTCACGCTGTTTTTCATTTCACTACGAATATTCGAGTCATTCTGATCTGCTTCTGCTAAATTTTGTAAATTATCGATCAATTCTTTTTAGTTTTTTGCTTCTTATTAACAAGAAAGATATTTGAGTATTTTACTTCGATTTTTAGAAAACTTTATTAACAATTTATATTATAATAGTCGTATTTATTCAAGAGCACATTTTACGATGAATGCCACTCAAGTGACTTTGGAGAAAGCTGCTACCAAACTTTTGATGGAACCTGCAGCTTCAACACAAACACAACGGTTTTTCGTGACGCTGACTATTTTCACCGTAATTGAGAAACATCGAAGCTTAATCAGAGTGTTTAATATTTTAGATTTCGCTAACCGGCCTCATGGGAAACCTGGCCGTTTTCATGTTCGCCACTACCCTCAAGACTCTTCAGAATTCGTTTGGACGTCTTTCAGCTTCGCAATCATTTGCGGAAGCCATTCTTTGTTCGGTTTTCGTGTTTTTCTATTGCCCCATGGTTTTATTGTAAGAGAAAACTGTTCTTAAATCATCTATCATATCTGAGTTCAGCGACATTCCGGTGTTCAAGTATGCGTCCGCGCAAGTGGGTTTAATTCTTCTATTCTGCTACGACGTCTGCATTTTTTCCCATCTGTTCATTGCATTCAATCGACTTTGCGCCATATCTGTACCGATTAAGTACAACACCATTTTCAAGTTAGTTCATCGATTTCGATTTTATTAAAAATCAGTGATAATTCTTTGATCCAAATCTATGATAGTTATCCCAGCGAAAGATACCAATTATTTCGCTTTCAATGAGCCATGAAATCCATCTTCCTAACGTTTCCAGAATCAACGAAATATAATTTTTAGTGACAGAAATACCCAAATCTTAATAGGACTGGCCTACGCGATTCCATGCTTCACCTCGATTTTCATGCACCTAGCCAGTGAGTTCAGCTTTTTGGAACTGCAATTACGCGTTTTCAGACAACTGCAATCTCCCTTACGTGGACTTCGGTTGGTACTTCGGGGTAAACACTTCTGCTGAATGTGACGTCGTCAGATTCTACGTGGATTTTTGCAAAGATTTTGGAGTAGTGGCTGCTATTGCGTTAGTGGATGTCGGAACAATTGTAATGATCAAAATAACAGCTCCGGGAGTGGTAAGCTAAGACAAGTTCAAATCGCATATACGTTTTTGTGCAATATGAAATAGATCAAGAATTTACAATTTTAGTTACGCAAGATTTGAAAAGAAGAGTTAGCGATTGGATATGCATGAGGGGATTTATTTATTGACGTACATACGTCAGTACCCGATATTTTGCGTGATGAATATAACAAATGAATCTCGAATTTTGCAGTTTCTGCTATAATAAATTATAACAACATTAGGGGCTCCATGTGGAAAAGAGAGCATCTCTCTTTCTTCCAGATTTGCCAACCAGGCTCCAATCTCTCATCGGCTTCAAACTTTCCACAAAATACTATTCAGATTTTCACATTTTCAAAATTAACTGTCCATTTTTATAAAATCAATAATCTTTTGTTCGTTGTCATATTTTCGTATTTTCGTCCAGAAGGTGTTATCATATTTCCGACTACATTTTCGTGTTCTTTGTCGAAATATTAAACATTTTGATATGAAATCAGTAGAGTTGTGATTTTCAAATTTAAAATATTTATGCACCGGACCGGATTGCAGTATAGTATAGTATCACGCCTTCATAAGCAGCAAAGAATGGATTTTCAAGCGAACGCAGTGTTTTCGGGCAATATGTAATAAACGGAAAATCTAGCACTTTTAACTTATTTTCCGCTGATTTCTAAAGAGAAAATTGTATTTCTACATTAATAAAAAAAGTTGAACAAGGCGAAACAGTTTAATCAAATTGGCAAACACCTCGACTAATAGATGACCAGAAGAGCATGTGAAGGTTTGCGCACCCAACCTTACCCGTTTTGCAGATACTTCCAGCACTGGTGTGGAAACTGAAGGCTAATAACCAACACTTACGTTAGACAGATATGATTTGTCAAAGAAAGGGCGCTATCTTAGTTGGGGGGTCCACTAGTTATTAGTCATTTTTGGAGGTTTTTGCAATTTTTTTTCTGAAAATGTTTGTTGTTATTGTTAAAATATCTGAAAGTTGTTTTTTTTCTCTTACTCTTGGCAGGAAAACTACGATTTCACTTTTTATCACGCGTTCAACTTTATTCAACGATGAGCAATTTTTGCAATTTTTTTTGGATTTTTTTTGCTTATTAGTTAATAATAACTTAGCTAATCATAGATATGAATAGGACCGCAGCTGATGCACTTCTCGACTTGAAGTAAGCCTAAGCCTAAGCCTAAGCCTAAGCCTAAGCCTAAGCGAAGTGGCCTCAAAGGGGATTTATGGGATGATTATTACTTTGAGGCGCGTCACCTTGTCATTTTCTTTTTTGTGCTTATTTTTGTTGTCTGCCAATAAAAATGTTCTAAAAATTGCTAGTGTTATTCGAGTATATCTTATAACATTTTCAGAAAAAAAATCAAGAAAAAAGCTCCAAAAATGACTAAAAACCATTGACCCCACACCCAACTAAGATAGCGCCAAAAAAGGAAATACTTCATTAAACGAAATTGAACGTAACGTCCAGTTTTCAGTGTAAAACGATTTTAGATGGAAGAACTATAAAACTGTAAGAAGCAGTCGCACAAAAAAAACTCGACTACTACAAAAATAGAGAATTTTCATTGAACAGTTCACGCAAAAAAAAACTGTAAGACAACTTCTGACGCATTTTTGACACACTAAAGTTTTTCAATTTTAAGACATAATAGTAGCTTTTCAGTCTTTAATATCATTTGTTTTATTGCAAAAATTAATATCCTTTCATTTCAGAAACTGATGTCCGCTAACTGTGCACAGACCCAGAAAAAACGCCAACGCGAGATCACTTTCGTCAAGCAAGCTCTAATCCAAGGAGCAGTCTTTGCCACAGAGCTCCTATTTTTCTTCATCATTTCAGCAATGCAGACTCAGCCGGTTTTGATTTTTATGTGCACAACTGTTGCGTGGAGTTTGGTCCACACCATTGACCCATTGGTGCTCATTCTCCTGAATCGGGAATTTCGAAATATGCTAATGGCGAACCCGTTAATCAAAGGAAGAAGTGAGTTGGATACAAGTTTGCATTTTGCTTGATAGATTCAAGATATCCGGAAAATAATGAGTTTCCAAAGTTTCGAAACTAATATAATATTTCGTAACGATTATTATAGAACTCCGCTTTTCAGAAATCCGAGTCACATACTCCACTCAACAAGTCGACAATACAAGCTCTCAAAACTGATTTCTGGCGCATCGAATCTAGAGAAACATTTCATTAAACACGCAAAACATTTGTATTGACTGATTGAATTCTATTGATAAGAAAAAACGTGATTGTGATAATTGTTAAAGTTGATAACATCATGTTTGCTTCGACAACTTCTCTGGAAGACGTGGACGATATTTCATGGGAAAGATTTCTCATAAAAATTGAGAAATTTGATAAAATATCTAGTGATTTGACAACGGAGCGTGCTGAGCTTCAGCGACTGGAGCATTGCTCTCAGCGGCCAGGGCAGCTTCAGCGGAGGCGAGTTCTGATCGAAGTTGCTCGACATACTGAAAGAATAATTCATTAATGACCAAGTGATCAAGCAGCATGGAACTTTTTAATAGGACTAAAAACTGCTTTAATTTCAAAATTTAATATTAATATGCGGGTTTTTGAGATTTACTGATGTCGAATAATAAGCTATTTTGTTTCAAAAATCTGGAGAACAATGCTTACGTCGGCAGCTTGAACGGCGTCTCTCTGCTTTCTGCACTCCAACTTGCAAGTTTCATAAGCGCTGGAAACCTAAAAAAAAAAAGAGAATTTATGGTATTTATATTTAGCTGATGTCGTCTAAAAACATAGTGGCTTCTTCTTATTGGAAATGTTTTCAGACTGACCTTTAATGATTTAGGCGGGGAGATTCTGTGTTTTTGGACGGTTGGCTGCTCCACAACAACTTCGTCGACCTCTTCGACAACTTCCGAAGCTTGGTGATTAACTTCCGGGGCGGCCTGCTTTACTGCTTCGGGCTCTTCCACAACAACTACTTTCTCAGCTTTTACCTTCTTCACTTTCTCGGTTTTCGTGGCTCTGAAATTTCGAGATAAAAGTGTTTCGAAGATCTATTTTTTTTGGAAATTAACATAAACAAAAATGTAATAATGACATTGAAAAAATAAAAATTATAAGGAAAACAGTCAAACCTTTAATAAAAAATGACAATTATTTGAATGGCAAAACTTACTTCTCGCCTTTCTTTTCTTCTTTTGCTGGCTTTTTGCAGTCAATTGAAGAAACAAAAAGAAGAGCGCAGATGGCAAACACGACGATAGTCTTACGGTTCATTTTCTGAAAGAATTGAAAGCTTGAAGTCCTGAAAAGTTTAACAATTTACTCGAAAACGTTGCTTTATCAAATTTAAACATAAGAATTGGTTAAAACGAAGAAATGGTGGAAATCGATAACATTTATAATCACACAACGCCTCGCCAGATAAGAAAAATACTGTTTTGTGCATTTTTTAAGCGTTTGTCAACGTCAATAGTTCGAGTATTAACGCAAACGGAAATTGATCGCAAAGAATCACTTTTACAGGAGTTAAGCAACGTTGCTTAAAAATGAACATGTCGGGAAGGTTGTTTCCATGGAGTTTCCATACCAGACCTATGTGAATCGATAGATTAGAACACGCTGAGAAAGAATCCGTTTTCAGAATTTGCTGAACGCTTCAGCGAACCGAGTTCTTTCGATCTGAAATTCCAGCACTAACCATCTTTAGTTCCTCCGCGACATCACCGTCAATTTTTAGTGTTTCAAGTTGGCTGTTGAGTTAACAGTTAAAAGTTGAGTTAACAACTTTCCCTAGTCAGCGAAGAGCCGGTTGTAGAATAATTTAAAAGCATTACTAGTTTGGTTTAAAACAAAGAGACATCTATGAAATGGGGGACGACAAAAATATTTATCATTATGATCATCAGAAGCAGCACCACCATCACAACAATCTAAGACGTGGATGAGTATGCCTACCTTGATAGTCTACTAAATTCACAAATGAGTTGGAACCAGAACTCCATTGTACAACATAAAAACCAGAGAAGGGCGGAATTCCGGATTCCGCCGTTTTTTTTTATTCCGTTTTCCGGATTTCGAGCTCAACTTTTCGACATCATCGTTGTTTTCCCGCGCTCACATCCCGATCTGTAACATCGATAAGAAGTACTATTTGGTCAACATTCTAAACAAAAATTATGGTTGTATGGTTAAAACACTCTGTGAAATAACTGCATATCAAGTCGAACCAGTCCAGTAATCAGCAGTGGTTCAGCTTTTTATTATAAAGCATGCACCGCATGGCCGAATTCATAACCAGATCATAATTTAGACGGTTTCTTCGATTGGGGAGTACTCCAAAAGAAGGTTTTGAATTTTACACACAAAAATTTATAAAAAACGGAATGGAGCAAGGTGAGCATCGACAACATTAGTACCACTGTCTACGCGAACTGAGGAATTATTTTTTGACTGATTTTTAGAGTAATTTTATAAGTTTCAACAGGCTTACATCCTTTTTGAGCACCCATATTTGTTCGACATTCTGTAAAAATATCATTTGCCTTTTTTTCCAAAATTTTCAAATCGGTTGAACCAGTTTCAACATTTTCATAGATTTTTTTATATTTATATTTATTATTTTTCTCTTTGCCACTGACGTATTAGAAATATTGCTTGAATAGTACTTTTTTATTAGTCTACTTATGTTAGGTATTTGCCAGAGTGCAGGAGAAAATCGTTTCAGTGCACTAAATTGATTTTAAAATTAAAAAAAAATGGAATGATCGACAAACGAATACCGGCAACTCAGTCATGGCAACCACGGGAATCTCGCAACAGTCAATTTATCAATTCAGACTTGTGTTTTCAGGGTCCACGTCCGGTTTAATCAATCGTTCGTGTTGAATGTTCCCTATTCAGCAAGATTTTCTTTTGCGAAAAGACCTGGAGGTACCAGGTCTTTTCGCAAAAGAATCTCCTCCGTTTTATGTTTTGCCTTCCTTCACAGGTAACCTTTCGTTTCCGCCGTGGCCGTCCTCACTGTTATCATTTATTGTTGATTTTTTGGTAAAAGCACAAAAATTTTAAGTGATCTTATCGTGTTTTGTTCAATTAAAAATCAGATTAAAAAATGAAAAATCAATAAATTGCTGAAAACGAAAATCTACGTATTATTAAGCGAATAGCTCCGTCTGTGTTTCCGTTTGTCTGTCCAGGGCATTTTCTTGAATAACTCAAAAGAACGTGGGCCTCCTATTATCGGATTGCGAGTACGTGGCTTGTCGTATAGTGGCGGTGTTTGGGTCTCGTTAGGGGATAGCGCGTTTTAACGCGCCAATTCAAAAATTGTAAGGAAGCGCACACACTGCGTATGTGATTTCTTTTCGAAAATTGATTCGAAATTTGACAATAAAAATTAACTTTAAAAAACATGATTTTCGAAGCAAAATATAAATAGAAAAAATTCCTATATTAGCTTCAATTTTCGAAAAGAAATCACAAACACAGTGTGTGCGCTTCCTTACAAATTTTAAATTGGCGCGTTAAAACGCGCTATCCCTAACGAGACCCAAACACCGCCACTATATGACAAACCACGTACTCGCAATCCGATAATGTAATACTTTGATATGCGGAATGGAGCCATAACCACTCGAGCGCTTCGCAATTATATCTTTAAAAAGTCACTGATTACTTGGGATACTGTAGAACTATAAACACAAAATCTACGAAACTGTCTTAACAACGATTTAATCAGTCAAAATTTTTCTGAAATTTACCTTGTATCTCATGTAAAAAATTAGCTTCATAAGTTCAAAACTACAACTTCGATAGACATTATTTCCGAGGAATTTCTAAAACATTTCAGAATGTTCTAGAACAGCGGCGTAGCCGCCAACTTTCCAACAGTACTAATTAACCCAATTAAAAAATAATTAAAGACACGCACGCGTCGCGTGCCTCCAATTATGCCTAATCGAGATTCGATCATTGTCTAATTAAGCTCGTGGCTTCTAATTACAATAATTTTTAGTTGTCTCTGCCGAATGGCAGCGTATCCCGTCTGGTGCAATTTAATACAGTTTAGTGTCAATCACTTTGAATATCTTTGCAGAGTTTTTATATTTTATAATTGCTTCCTCGAAATTAATCATGAAAAATCGGTAAAAAATCGAAAGAAATGTGGGTTCAGTTTTTATTGATTTTCCGAGGCGCCGGCTCTGTGCGGGGGACTTTGCTCGCTTTTACTCCGATATGCCAAATATATTTTTATATATGGTTTGAAATATATTTTTGAAGGGATATTATGAGGGGGAACAATATATTGAAACGGTTGGGTTGACAATTCCCGACAGGCTCTCCTATTTTCAATGACAGAGTAAAGCGAAGTATACCTGAACTGTGTACTCCTTTAATTCCAGGAATTTATGAGACCATGTTTTCGAGACAGTTTTACCTTGATTATATCATATTTTTCCGCCAAACATTTTTTGAACAATATTTAATAAGGTACGCAGACGGACGGCAGACAGATGCACACTTTGGATGTATAATATGGGGGTGAGGCAAATGGAATGAAGCCGCCCATGGACAAAGAAGGGCGGAATTCCGGATTCCAGATTCTGTGAAAAATTTTTTTCCGTTTTCCGGATTCCGGATTCCGAGTTCCCAAAATCCAATCTCGCCCTACTCTGCCCATGGCCTACTGACTCATAGGAAAGCCTACCCAAAACAAATTAGAATTTCCTTTTACCCATTAACATGGAATATTCCATTTGAATATAGCGCTATGTCTGTTTAATTTAAATGAAATCATGCGGCAAGTAAGAAATTCCTAGGCAACATACATTGTGATGGGGTGAATAAATTTATCAATTTATTGTTGTGTCATTGGGTTATACGTTTCATTAAAATGTGCATTAAAATATACGTTTTATGCAAACATTCCAGCACATTAATTCACACGCATAGCCTCATTGAGTTCTTTTTTATATTTCGATTCTTTTCAATTCAAAAAAAAACAGTGTTATGTGATTTTAAGCCAGAGTTACGGTTTTTTCCTATTTTAAGCCAGAGTTACAGCAGACTGTTCGACTTATTAATTGGAAAAATAACTGAAAAAGGATGAAATCAGCTTCCCTATTGATAAACCAGCAGATTACGGGAAAATTATTGAGATTAACGTGAGAAATTGGGCATTGAAAGAAGTTCGATAACACGTCATTTCCACATCTGATTCAGCATTGATTATTAGTCGATTTATCGTCAGACGGTGTCTAAAAATCGAAATCAGCTGAGATCCAACGGAGCAATGAGCGGTAAGAAGCTGGAATTCTCAGATAATTGAAGAAACTAACTTTTTAGCAGACACTCCGCTTCTCGCTCATATGATTCTGGGGATTTCTTCATTTGTTGGTGAGCCGAAAATTTACTAAAATCGCTGAAAGTGGAACAGTGGAACTTGCAAAGAAATGAGAGTGTCTGGCTTTATCCTTTGGCCAAGTATACTTCGCTTGAGAGACTTGACGTTCTTTAAAAATAGATTTATTATCGCCGTAAAAAAGTTCCGACATTTTTTCGAGCCCGCGGAAATCGGGATTTGAATTTAGAGGCTCCGCCCACATCATCATTTGAGCGCATTTGCTATGCGCGATATATTTTTTTAATTTTTATTTTTTCTTCTTTTTCTTCGCAAATTGATATATTTAAGAAATTGTATTAATTGTGAATTTTTTACACGTTTCTTCGAATGTTTAAATATATCAATTTGCGAAGAAAAAGAAGAAGAAAAAATAAAAATTCAACAAATATATCGCGCATAGCAAATGCGCTGAAATGATGATGAATGGGCGGAGCCTCTAAATTCAAATCCCGATTTCCGCGGGCTCGAAAAAATGTCGGAACTTTTCTAAGGCGATAATAACTCCTAAAGATGTTTACTGTGCGTCTGTCCTTCTTGAAGTCATGTTTGCAAATCGGGTCGACCTGGACAATTCAGATATTCAAAATGAAAATTAATGTTTGAAAAATACCGTAAATTGAGGATGTGCTCTTTCTGCAACGTCATGATCCGATAATGACCGTCAAGTGATACAATTTTTAAATTGCATTGTACGGTAACCGGGCCGATTTTAGATCTGCAATGTGCCGCCTTTTTTGTGCAATTATATAAATTTTGGAAAAGTTATGCACCGGCCCCGCGTGCTGGCCTGAATAGCAAGTGGGATTTACATACAGTGTTCAAATGTAATTGTTTGTTTTTTCAATCATAAAAATCAAGAAAAAGTGCTATTTTATTTAATTTCTAGGAAAAAGTATAGTATCGAACAGAGTAGGGCGGAATTGGATTTTGGGAACTCGGAATCCGGAATCCGGAAAACGGAAAAAAAAATTTTTCACGGAATCCGGAATCCGGAAAACGGAAAAAAATTTTTTCACGGAATCCGGAATCCGGAAAACGGAAAAAAAATTTTCACGGAATCTGGAATCCGGAATACGGAAAAAAAATTTTTCACGGAATCTGGAATCCGGAATACGGAAAAAAATGTTTTCACGGAATCCGGAATACGGAAAACGGAAAAAAAATTTTCCCGGAATCTGGAATCCGGAATACGGAATGTAAAAAACGGCGGAATCCAGAAAGCGGAATTTTAACCATTAATTTTTGCGGGAGATCAAAAAAGTATACTTTTTACAACAATTGAGAATAAAGTATTAAAACTCATAGTTGGGCGGAATTGGATTTTGAGAACTCGGAATCCGGAAAACGGAAAACGGGAAAAAAAAGTTTTACGGAATCCGGAATCCGAAAAACGGAAAACGGAAAAAAAATTTTTCACAGAATCCGGAATCCGGAAAACGGAAAAGAAATTTTTCACAGAATCCGGAATCCGGAAAACGGAATGAAAAAAAGGGCGGAATCCGGAATTCCGCCCTTCTCTGGTATCGAAATAGCCAAGCGGATTACTATCGTTTTATCTACAGTGCTAGCCAAAAAGGTATTCACAAACAGTTTTTCGTGCCTAACTTTTCTGAAACTTCCCGGACCGATCTGATATTTTGTGACAAAGTTTAAAACGGTAAAAGAAATTGATTCAACAAAAAAATAGTCAAATTTTCGAAAATTTGAAAAAAAAAAGGAAAAAATTATGAAAATTGGAAAAACCTCCAAAATGACTAAAAACCACTGAACCCCCCCCCCCCCAACTGAGATAGCGCCGATTACTATCCTTTTATCTATTTCATTGTTCTCACCTGTAACGTTTTCCAGTAATAATCCATCTATGCGGTAACAAGAAGAAAGGATCAAGCAAAACAGACAAGGCGAAATCACCAATGAAAGCAGACATTCTCAATGGGCCAGCTCTCGTATCAAAAATTACCCAGAAGCCAGCTGAACAGGCACCTCCTGCGAAGAAGGAGGAGAAACAACAAGTTCCAGAAGAAAAGAAAGGGGGCGAAGTAAAGAAGGAAGGAGTGAAGGAGGAAGAAAAGAAGAAGGATGAGAAGGAGGTCGAAAAGAAGGATGATAAAAAGGAAGAGAAGACCGATCAGAAGAAAGAGAATTCGAATAAGGAGAAGAAGACGGGCGGCGAGGCGAAGGAGGTCGTGGAAAAGAAGGAGGAAGATAAAAAGGAAGAACGCAAGGCTAAGACCCCGGAAAAAAAGGAGGATAGTAAGAAAGAAAAAAAAGTGGAGAAATCACTACAACCAGAAGTGCAAAAATACACTCAAAAGGAGATTGCAATAGCTGAGGGTGCCAAGAAGAAGAAGACAGATTATCCGACGATGGAAGATGCTCCAAGTGATTGGGATGACAGTGAGAAGAAGAGTGACAAGAAAAAGAAAAAGAAGAAAGTCGCAGAAGAAGATGATAAAGAAGATGATAAAAAGAACCAAGCATGACTGTAAACATGTGTTTTAATAGTAAATAAATGATACTTTTTGATCAAAATTAGGCACGAGTTTGCCTTAAACTCAATTATTTTAATTTTAACATTTTTAATTTTTAGATTGACGCCAATTCGCAATTATTAGGTTGATGAAAAAGTTATTGCGTTTTTTAACCTTCCACTTTAAATGACCATATTATCCACCCGCGAGTACGTGATTTTGCGTGTAGAGGCAGTGTTTGGGTCTCGTTAGGGGATAGCGCGTTTTAACGCGCCAATTTAAAAATTGTAAGAAAGGGCACACACTGCGTTTGTGATTTATTCAGTTTAATAAACAGTTTAAGAAATTTGTCAATAAAAATTAATTTAAAAAGACATGATTTTCGAAGCAAAATATAGAAAAAATTCCAATCTTCGCTTCAATTTTCGAAAAGAAATCACAAACGCAGTATGTGCGCTTTCTTTCAATTTTTAAATTGGCGCGTTAAAACGCGCTATCCCCTAACGAGTCCCAAACACCGCCTCTACACGCAAAATCACATACTCGTGGATGGATAATAACTTTTTTTATATCAAATTTATTAATCGAAATAAAAACCATTAGAATCAATACATTTTTGCATGTTTTTTGAAGTGCTATAAAAAGTGACATAATTATTTCAAGGAAAAATCAATAAAACGAGTAGATAGAACGAATTACGCTCTTTAAAATGATATATAACACGACCACAGATAACCAAACATTTTATTCAAAATCTTTCACAAAAGTAAACAACATAAAAACGCAATAACTTTTTCAACAACTTAATAGAAGACTGCAAACTGTTTTAAATGTACTTTTTTCTTTATTATTAGACTCTTCTCGAGAGATAAGCGATTTTCCATTTTCTCTTTCTTTTTTCATTAAACTGGACTAGACTTGTTTCTCAGGCTACACTGGGATCGGCGGAAATGCCTCTACCGAAAAGCTTTAACACCACCGACACCGCGTTTTTCCTAATTGAGCAAAATTATGAATAATATTTGCCTTCCGTTCAAAATCTTGCCGAGAGAGTTCGATTGAATTGAAGTAGAGAGACTGACCAATACAAAACATCCGCACAACGACGACGCATGAATCTGTGGCGCGCATGATGAGGTTGTTGCCTTGACGTTTCTTATGATCTCATAGTGTTCTTCAGAATTGCTTTGTATTGAAATTGGTATATTGTTCAGTGTTGCTATGGCGCGATGACCTGGGGCTGAGTCCTGTTGGAAGATCCAAGAATTTTCACCAAAGTGATTTCTGGTCCAGAGAAATACACTAGCCTCCAATGTGCGTTTTCTGTAATAAATTTGTTTCACTTTGACACCTGGATCCACAAAAATAAGCGGAGTTGCACAGATTCCGCCAAAAACCTTCACGGAGGCCAGATGAGCAGTGGTATTGAAAAATTTTCCATTCTGACAAGCCGACTGAAAGTCAGGAGCTCCACCGTGAACAACTTCTCTGCGAAGTCACTGCGGAGGTTCGTGTCGGTGCGTGTGCCAGTCAGGAGGTGACGTGAGATTAGAGTCTGCATCTATACGGAGATGCAGACTGAAATTTGGGAAAAATTAAGGAACAAATTGAAAAGCATTAATAAAAAGGAAAATAAATAAAATTTGAAAAGCATTAATAATTTAAAAAAATAATAATAATGCCAGCAAATGAAAAGGAAAATAAATAAAAATAAATAAAAATCACTGTGTGCGCCGTGCGCGATGTACAGGCGCCAAACCTGCCGCAAAATCTCATCCTATTATTTATTCCGCATCCTGTACGAGGGAATTTTTAAAATGTAGACTTATAAAAATTCCGTGTTTATCGACAATAAAAACGGATTTCGACATTTGCTACAAAATCTTCTGGTGAGAAGAAGATTGATTAAACACTACAGATGTCTTTTACTCCGTTGGAAATGGCTGTCGGGTTTTTAAAAGAGCATTTTTGTTGAAAACTGTTGAAGATAGCTCGCCCTCTGTATCCTATTAGGGCCATTTTCTGAAAACAGAAATATTTAAATTGAAGCCCGTTATTTGGTTAATGTTATTTCAGAAAATTTTACTACAGTCTAGTTCCACATATTGTGCTTTTCTGCTCCCCCTTTGGGCGAATCGAGGTCACAAAGTCACAAAACTCAAGCGGAAATCATCATTTTTTGTATTTACTTTATATCAAAACACACTCTAAGCGTGTCTGCGTCTATTAATTCATCGAATATAAAAGAGTTTGTGTTAGCTGCAACCTACTGAAAAATATGGCTAGGTTCATCAATAAAGTTGCCATCATTACCGGTTTGCTAATCTATTAAAGAGCGTCTAACCTATGTTATTCTTAAGGTTCCTCCAATGGAATTGGTCAAGCGACTGCTCTCCTTTTTGCTTCGGAAGGAGCTAAAGTTACTGTCACCGGAAGGAATACAGAAAGACTTGAGCAAACCAAAAAACTCCTTCTGGATGCAAATATTCCAGAAAGCCGTATGAATGTCGTTGTAGGCGATATCACTCAACAGGAAATTCAAAACACTCTCATTCAGTCGACTCTAGACAAGTTTGGGAAAATTGATGTCTTGGTTAACAATGCCGGAGCAGGAATTCCAGATTCACAAGGAAAAACTGGGGTGAACCAATCCATCGACACCTACCATAAAACTTTTGAATTGAATATGCGAAGCGTGATTGAAATGACTCAAAAAGTTAGACCGCATTTGGCAAAGACGCAAGGAGAGATTGTGAACATTTCGAGCATCGGGGCAGGTCCTTCTGCGGTAAGTGATGATTCTTAAGAAGGAATTCCGTCTATTGGAAACTTATATTTCAAATTTATATTTCATTGGGTATATCATCATGAATGTGCACAGTTTCTAGCGAAATTCTGCTGAATCTGAGACAAAAGACTTCTTTGCTAGTTTAAGCTGCAAAGGAGATACTTAGCGCTTATTCGCACTAACATTTGTATTCATTAAATAGCTCACTACAAAAGAAAATTGCATCACTCTCCTGAATACACGTGTGCCACTCAGAATGTGCTCCAAAAAGAGCAATCTGACAAGGGAACTGTTTTTAGATAACGTTTGAGAATTTTATGAAAATTGGTACACAGACACTTTCGAGCATGCTGAAAACCATGGCAAACTTTGTTTTTGCCTAAAACTCTCCAGAAGCTGAATATTCGCATCTGAAGTTTCATCTGAATTTTCATCGCATCTGAAGTTTTCCCCCCATCCCGGGACCTCACTCTTCTCTATGCTTCCATATCATCCATTTCCGGACACAGGCAAAGCGCCACATGCGATGATCAGGCGAAGAGCATGCGAGCGACCGCTAACATGCGAAAAGAATGCGAAGGGAATGCGAAGAAGCGCTACATGCGAAAAGTAGGTGAAAAAAATGTGATCGAAATTAGTCTAAAAACACGGAATTCGAAGAGTATGCGTGAAACATATATATAGCCGCTCGAAAAGCGCAGCGGGTGAAAAAAATTTCGAAGGACCGCCAACATGCGAAAAGCAGGCAAAGAGCATGCGAACGGAACTAAGAACATGCGAATAGGACTATGGTATTCAGATGTGGAGATGAATTCAAAACAACGTTCTACGTTTTCTGGGTATGTTTCAGTTTGATTTTTAGTTTTTTTCATGAAATAGTGAGCATAAGCGCCAACAGGCGTAGGCTAGCCTGCCGGCAGGCCGCTGACATGCGAATGGCATTCGAAGTCAATAACTCACAGCTAGTATTAGAATCACTTAGATTTATGAGATAAACTGAATTTATCAGTTTCTATCGAATACAGCTTATCGAGTTTCTAAATGTCGAAGTCTCACTTGTCAATCTAAGCATTTCAAGTAAGGAACACGAATTGACAATCTATTCTGGGTGAATGAAGAAGTGAAAAAAGGTGCTGATGCTCATGAGATAATTTCTAAGTCTTCTGGCGTGAATACAAATTCACATGTTCTTCAACAGTTTGTGTTAAAGCTTGAAGTTATCGATGCTCCAGAAGCCTGACAGGTCAAGAGGTCAAGCGGTCAAGATGTGGACTCTGCCACGTCACCACTGCCACGGTCTGGTGTCGCGAGAACGTCGTCTGAAGACTTTGCAAGTATTGGTTTCGACCGTCAGACAGTGAATCATTCTTTCAAATATCATGATGAAGCGAAATTTTACGAGATAGGGCTGGAATCGCAAAAAAAATATCCAGTCACCTAGTCGTTTTCTTTTTTGTGCGTATTTTTGTTGTCTGTCAATAAAATTGTTCTAAAAATTGCTAGTGTTATTCGAGTATGTCTAATTACATTTTCAGAAAAAAAAAATCCAAAAAAAGTCTTCTAAAAATGACTAAAAACCATTGACCCCTCCCCCAACTAATATAGCGCCTGGTATTGCTCTGAAAATTAGAGAATCAATTTTTTCTTTTTTTACTATAATTTTCCCGAATTATTCAATAATTTCATTAACAACAACTCCATTTCCATTTCGTTGTAAAAACCTTTATTTAAACTTCCCGCGTAATATGTCCGACGCAAGTGCGCACCTGTACAAGCGCCGCGTGCGCGTCGCATGTCGAGAAATTTTCAAAAAACATTTTTTTTTGAATTAGGTCGCTGTAGTGCTCGCGTTATCTTTTTAGCGGCACACAGCGCGTTCCTTTTAATTTTCTCTCCTTTTTCACTTGTTGGCGATATTTCTGCCATATTATGCGATTCATATGATACACGTTCAGGTAAGCCTAATGGCTAAAAATAGATTGATATCTAAACAACTCAGGTCTTTTTCGTCACGTACGTGAAGCTTCTGATGAAGTCACCACTTTCTTGGGAAGCGCTTGTTTAGCCAGATCAAGCGACTCAGGTGAGAAATGCTTTTTTCCGTTTGTTAACTGGTTAGCTTTCAGATTTTCGTCGTTTCCTCGCTTCTCATGATGAGATGTTCCGTTCCAGTGCAGAACAACTATGGAGAAACGAAACGACACACATAAACAAACACTATGTTTGCAATGATTGTGGAAACGAAATGGGAAGATCCGAAAAGTGGTAAGTTGGTCAATAGTGGTTTTTATCTCAATCATTTATCCAGCTGTGGTCCAATCATAATTTACTTGCGAACTGGAATTCTTGAGCAACTGAAGAATATTGCTAATCATCACATGGATGAAATCCTAGGCATCAGAAGAAAATTACTTGAAATCAGGAGAGGAGATAAGCCACAACCTAACTGGTTCCTATTTGAGAAAGCTTTGGGAATCAGAGAGCACAGACACTCTTCATCTATCTCTTGTGGCTAGTCTTGATGGAGTTGCTCTAAATGGAAACACCAGGTGAATTATCGATAAACCATTTGATCAACCAGAATAATTACAGTCAAAAAATTTGACCTATAACCCTTCTCTTTGTTGATTTTCCCTCAAAAAACCAACGCGTTCACAGAAGCGGCCATCTCAAGGTTTCTTTTTTTTGAACATATGCTTAAAAGTTTCTTCTATATTTCAGAGTGATCAACCGTCAAAGTCTACGCCCAAAGCGTGAAACCACTTGAAGAGGCCCCAAAGCAAAATGAGGAGCCAGATTTACCGGTCAGAAGGATGACTAGAAAGCAGAAAGGTCAAATTCGTTAAAAAAAACCCCCTGTTTCTTTTTTTTTCCTAATTTGTTCGTTTGTTACACTAACCCATGATTCAAATTAATGATTTCTCCCTTTTTCTGTTGTTCCCCCTACTTTTCTCACTTTTCAATTGTAAATGTTGCATTTCTTCAATAGATAAACCTATAATTCTTTTAAAACTTAATTTGCTATTGTTTTTATGAGAAATTAGAATGGGTAAGGAGGGGTCGAAATGCAGGGGGAATGCCGCCGGAAGTCTACCGACAGACCGCCAGCATGCGAAGAGCAGACCGCCAGCACGCCTGCGGTTTGTTCCCCGCTCGCATGCCAGCGGCCTGCTCTTCGCATTTGGCGCTTTGCCTGTGGAAGCAGCGGTGGTGTAGTGGCAGTGGGATGGTTTGGAACCCTGGGGTCCCAAGTTCGAACCCTATTATGGTAAATTTTTTTTTGTTTCTTGTAATTTCATTTTCTAGAGGTCTCCAGAGCACATTGGTCTCGAATGGAACTTGCAGAATGCCGCGAGTCTTGGGTCGAACGGTAGACACAAATTTCGTGATTTTCCTGGAGGAAATTCCGTACATTTTCTTCCATCCAGCCAGCCGACTATCCGATCCGACAAAGTTTCCAATGCAAATGTTGTTCTTCCTTATGATGTCAGCAATAAGATAGCGTAGAACGTTATCATGTAGGATTTTCATGGTGACTTTCTTCGAAAAAGTGGTTTTCGATTCATCTATGCTCAAAGTTGGGGCCAAAGTCAATAAGGAATACTACATTGAGAACATTTTGGTGTCGGAGGTGTTGCCCTGGTCCAAATCCCACTTCGTAGACAGCGATTGGACTTTTCAGCAGGATGGAGCGCCGGCCCACACCGCGAAACTCAAACAACGGTGGTGCTAAGCCAATTTCCCCAACTTCATTCCGAAAGATCAATAGCCCGCTTCCAGTCCGGACTTGAACCCGATGGATTTCGCTGTTTGAGAATATTTGACCCAACAAGTGTCCACAAAAAATTATCGAAACTTGGGAGCCCTGAAGACTGCATTGACAGCTGCATGGGACAATTTAGACGCCTCATACCTTACGTGCCGTCATCGACTCCTATCCGAAGAGACTTCGAGCAGTCATTAAAGCGAAAAGAGGAAGATTCGAAAATTGTTAATGCTATATATTTTGTTATGTTTTAATAAACATTTTGGTTGATTTTCAGAAAAAAATCTTTCGATTTGAAGTTTCTACACTGGCGCACCCTGTAAATGGATAGGTCAATATGAAATGGATATACTACAGGCCAGGCCCGGGTAACAAAGTATTTATTTATTTATGAAACTTCATATTTTCTCAATTCCTGAAACTTTCAAAGTGAGTGCTTCAGAATATCGCACACGCGCCACAGTTTCTCACCATGCTCACAAAGTTCGTTTTATATTGCTCAATTTTAGAGTTTTTGGTTAAATGGTTTCTTTTATAAGTGTACAGAACAGAATTTTGAATTCCGAATATTATAGAAATAGAATATTATAGAGATTTGTCATTGAAATGACTTATACTTCCCTACGTCGTATTCAGACTCTATCCCCATTCGCGGAGGTCGGATAGAACATAATTAGCTAATAAGTGTTTTAGATATAAGCAAATCGTTGTTTCCGTTTCAGATTTTTCTGCTTTTGGTTTCATTAATTGTCATTATCGTTTCACGATTTCAAAATTCCGACATTTTAGTTATAAGCAGACTTTAACTTTTCAGTTTTGGAGCCGACACTCTTGTTACAATAGGCTGTTGCCACATATTCAAATAATATTGAAACAGTCTATATGTGGATCTTATGCAAATTGATCAAATGTGCAAATATGCAAATACAGGGTGCGCCAAAAGAATGGTAACACATGTTTCGCGCAAGCTGGCGGGCGCGGGCGCACTTCTCGTGCACTGAATTCATTTTCATTCCCGAAGAGACGGTGGTATGTGAAATCGGAACAAAATGAGAATAGAACTCGTAGGAAATCGGAACTTGATGTAAATAAAAATGTTAAAAAAGCAAACTGTATTGAATTGGAACTGATAGGGAATTAGAACTGTTTTAATGTAAAACCGCATGGAAGCGGAACTGTATGGAATTGGAGCTCTGTTCAATGGAGCGCGTTTGCTTTACAAGAGTATTTTTAGTTGGTTTAACGCTGAGAAAAATACTCGTGTAAAGCTAACGCGCTCCATTGAACAGAGTTCCAATTCCATACAGTTCCGCTTCCATGCGGTTTTACTTTAAAACAGTTCTAATTCCCTATCAGTTCCAATTCAATACAGTTTTATTTTTTAACTTTTTTATTTTCATCAAGTTCCGATTTCCTACGAGTTCTATTCTCATTTTGTTCCGCTTTCACATACCCCCGAAGAGACTCATGAATGCTGTGAGGAACAAAGGCAACCGCATCGAGCAACTTTGATAATATCATTATTAGAAAGTATTCAATAAACTATTGTTAAATGTTCATATTGATACGGGTTGTTTTGCGAAAGTTACATCACTTTGAATGTGTTACCATACTTTTGGCGCACCCTGTAGAATGGAGATTCTATTAGGTTGATGAAAAAGTTATTACGGTTTTATTTTTTTGAATTATTTCTGTATAAAATGTTTGATTAAATGCGGTCGTGTTATATATCATTTTAAAGCGTGTTATTTGCTCTATCGATTTTTATTGATTTTTTCTAAAAATAATTATGCCACTTTTCATATCATGAAAAAAAGGCAAATTCGCACAATTTTTTTGTTCCAGTTCAAACTAGGCCGAAAAGCTGCCGAGACAATTCGCGATATCAACGATGCATTTGGCCCAGGAACCACTCATAAACGTGCGGCACAATGGTGGTTCAACAAATTCCGCAGCGGTGACGAGAGCCTCGAAGATGAAGAGAGTGCCGGCCGGCAGTCTGTGATTGATGACGATTAATTGAGAGCCTTAATCGAAGCCTATCATCTCAAATCAACACGAGTAGTTGCCGAAGATCTCGACGTTGATCAATCGACAGTCGTTCTTCATCTGAAGCAAACAGGCAAATCAAAAAAGCTCGGCAAATGGGTGCCGCACGAATTAAACGAAAATCAAAAAAAAAAGTCGTTTTGAGGTGTCGTCCGCTCTTCTTTTAAGATACAAAATTGATTTGTTTCTTGACCGGATCGTAACTTGTGATGAAAAGTGGATCCTCTACGACAACCAACGACGCTCGGCGCAATGGTTGGATCGTGAGGCTCCTAAACACTTTCCGAAGCTGAAACTCCACCAAAAAAGGTTATGGTGACTGTTTGGTGGTCTGCAGCCGGTCTCATTCACCACAGCTTGCTAAATCGAAATGCATCAGAAGTTACGACGTATATATGCGCCCGGCATTGATCAACAGAAAGGGACCAATTCTTCTCCACGATATTGCTCGACCACATGTTGCACAACCGACCCTGCAAAAGCTGAAAAAATTAAGCTATGACACTCTGCCTCATCCACCATACTCACCGGACCTCTCGCCCACTGATTATCACTTTTTCAAGCATCTCGACAACTTCCTTCGCGAGAAATGCTTCAAAAGCCAAGACGATGCCGAAAATGCCTTCAGTGAGTTCATCGCTTTCAGAAACCCGGAATTTTACGCTACCGGCATAAAGAAACTTGTTTCTCGTTGGCAAATATGTATTGATTCTAATGGTTTTTATTTCGATTAGTAAAGTTGATTTTAACAAAAGTTATGGTCATTTAAAGTTGAAGGTTAAAAACCGCAATAACTTTTTCATTAGCCTAATAGTACGGCTCAACCATTCCTAATTTCAAAAAGTTCTTCATAGCACAACTTCTCGTCACGAAGCAAATCACGTCGAGTGAGTATTTTTAGAGCACTGTCATAGATTTATAGGGGGTGCTAACAGCTTATTGCTGCTATTTCGTGAACAAAATGAAATTTTTCTTTAATAAAAAAGAATTTTAATTATGGTTTGGAAAAAAAGGTAGCTATGTATTTTCCGTTCATTTCGTGTCCACAGAGCTCTTAGTGCTCTTCCTCGGGCTTTTGTTACTGATCATGCTCTTGCTTTTTGAACTGTTCAAACTTTGGTCCGATTTAGTTGATTTGATAGCCCCTTGAATTTTGTTCCTTTTGATAGCTCTCCGCTTTTCCAAACTTTTCTCAAGCTGAGTGGTCTTTGTATTCGACTTTAAAGAAGATGACAACTTCGACGAAACAGTATTAGTGCTGGTTTCAGATATTCTGGAAAGGCAAGCATCAAACATATTAAGCATTAATCAAATCACCTGCTATCGCTTCTGGGCGGTTTGACTTTAAGAGCAGTTGGGTCTTTGATTGCTCGTTCCTTCTTGTTCCTGCTTATCTTACTTCTTACGTAGTCCACACATGCACATCTATACATCTTTTTACTGCTTTTCGATGGTTCTTGATTCGACTTTTTCTCTTCCTTCTGCTTCTTTTTGATTTCTTTCTTCTCCATATCTCTCTCACTTTTCACTATCTTCGGATCTGTATTGATAAGATCAATTACTTTTGGAGCGGTTGAAGGCTAAAAGTTAATGTTAGACAATGTGCCATATTTAGATGTGAAAAACAACTCACATCAAAAGTGGGTTTTGCCTTTGGCTCTTTTGCTTTTTTCATCTTCATATTGAAAGTTGGGCGACTCAGTGGAAGCGATGAATGATTGTTAAATGGAGCAGGATTAACATTCGCACCGCATCTGAAAAATGGATTTTCATTCTAAAATATCAATGTTATCACATCGAAAAATTCTGTAAAAGCAAAGTCGTTTTGGTTACCTCAGCTGTCTTACACCGCCCCCCCCCCCTCGCTTTTTACCTTCTTACCTCGACAAATTCTTTTTCATATGGTTAGGATCGAGGCAAACACGTTGATTATTAGTAGATTCGAGCATTTTAGTAGCTAAACGGACAAGCTTGCTAGGCATGTTCAGCTGGTTGAGCCGTTCAATTATGATGGTACGATCCACTGGGCTAAGGAATTTTGTGCGAATCTGAAACTGGGAAATCGATAAATGCTCGGTAAATGTTAAAGCATGAAAATTCATACCCATGTTTTTCATTTTCAGTTTACTAATAGATTTAACTAAAAATTGCTATAACATTGACACAATGTTGACGCATATAAGGGTTCCGTTGCCACCATAAAATAGTTAATTCTAGCGGATGTCGCAGAAAAATTCAAATAACAGATAATACTCCTATCAAGTTTTGGCCGTTATTCTTTGTCTGAATACTAAAGAACACTCCAACCCGAAATCTGTGAATCACATTGGTGACACGCGGTTCGCTATCAGTCAAATCGTTCAAAGAACCTCTGATATTTGCTGAGATAACCAAGTTTCACATTTTCACAATTGAACCCTTTGGTCAACCGGGCGGGCCTGCGAGACGGAAGGCCGTTTGTGTAATATATTCAGTTAATACCGATTTTTGCGAAAGGAATTCGGAGAAACCAAGAAATGGTCCTAATGACCTTAAAAATATGTAGTTGGGAACAAAAGTAGATAAATTCAATAACATTAATTATCGAAATAGATCACAGTTTTGCTATTGAATCCGATTATTTGAACTAATCCAAAAGAACAAATCGTGTTTCTGGAAACACCCATTCGAAACTTACACACGACAGCAAAGAAGGTGCAAACGCGTTCACATGATTCTGGCCACTCAGCCACAATAACACGACATCGGCCACAAACATCTCATGGTTGACCGTCAATTCGCAACTCGATAATATTTGGAACAATTGGTGTAACGGCATTTTGTGGAAATCCGGCAGTGAAACCAGTTTTTCAATTGAATCAATTGCCTGGCTCTGGAGAGCTTTTTCAGTGTCAGCACTGATATGTGCCACGTCGCAGATGATCATTGTTTGCAGGAGGTCTGCTTCTGACGACCTGGCCGCCTCTATGATACACTTAAAAGATCATGGTTGATTTGCAAATGCGCCAAGAATGTGCTAGCAAAAATAAGAGGCTATTTGCAAAGATCTCTCTTGCTCAGAAACCTTTTTCCCCAGTTGGGTCACACAGGGCACACAACGGGTCTTGTTTTATCTTTCTTCAAATCAATATGTTCTCTAGATGAAAGTGCTGATTTACAACATTGGAAAACGCAGATTTCGAGAAACAGGGTTTTCTGCAGCCTCTTATCTGGACTCACATCTTCCAAACACATTTTCAGGGCACTCATGTGAAATGTATGAGCCAACGTGACCAATTCTGTAATGGCATAGTAGGTGAGAGCAGATTTGATTTCGTGGTGCTGAATGTAGTTCACAAAAGCCATAATTGACTGATCACTGAAGCGATGCAAATCAACCGTTGTCATCAGATTTCCGGCGGTTTGCTGTTGTCTTACAAGTAAAGAGACACGAGCAAATTCCTCTACCGGGACATGGTACACACTACGGCTACCGAGTAGACGGACCACCTGAAGCACAGAAAATTTTTTTAAGAACCAATGATTTCTATTATAATTTCAGGTTTTCATTCAGCTTGATTCGTTTCACACTTTTGGATTCTTATTTTTGCCCAGCTTTCTTGCAGAAATTTGTTTTCGTAAAACAAAATTGGCAAACGTAAAACTCATCATAATTATACTCCCCCTCCACGTTTCCACCTACGATGTTTTGCATATGCTAAAATTGCAGCATCAATTTTAACATTCGGCCATGTGACACTATTCGATAACAAATAATTAAAAAGGGGAAACATGACACTAAACAGAAAATCCCATTATCCTTTGCCACGAGTTTTCTTAAACTCACGTATCCCCTCTAATTCGGAGCAATACGCAGCTAATTAGCTCAATAATTTGCGTTTCTTGCAGGGAGGCTGTTTGGTCTTTGCACGCTTCAAACTATATAAAGCCACGATGCGTTAATTTTATCCATATTTCGCATGCTTCTCATTAGAAGGGTACCCGAGAAGCGTTTTTAGAGTGATTCGGATGAGACCCTCGCATAATTAGCGCATCTTATGAGCCACAGGCGCGCTCTCCTGATAAGCACCGACGCGGTTTCGCCAAATTCAGGTTTTGACTGAAAAACGGGGATAGTCTGGCAGGACTGTTTAGCAACGTGCTGGCAATTTTTATTTTCCTCAAAATTAAAAATTGAAGTGCATTACATTTTCCATTTGACTAGAGAAGTGCATTAAATTGTTTTTTTTCTTTAATTCGATTTTCCTGAAGAACTTATCCTACTTCAATCTATCTAAATTTCAAAAAATTAATGAGATCTTGTTTGCGATTCATCGAAAAGCTCCAATGCACCATTTCTGTTTCTTCAGAGTTGCAAGAATGCGTTTCCTCTTGTCCGACAGCAACATAAATATTGCGCGCCTAATACGAGGCCTAGCTATTCGTATATTAATAATTGCAAGAATTGTTCTGCAGCCGCTCGAAATTTAAATGTTGAAATCCTGATGCGCGTTTTTTTTTTGAAGGAAGTCTCAAATAAAAAATTTCTAAATTTCTAACCGTGAATTACTGAAAAAAAGCGAAACAGAAACGCCCAAATATCCAAAAAAAAATCAATGAAATTTGAATAGACCACAAGTATTTATTTACCATGCATTATGAGCTGTTAATTTTGAAATATGGAAATGCGTTTTGAGAAAAAAAATCACAAACTTTTAGAGTCTCCACTTTACTATTAAAGAAACTATTAAAGTGTCGAAAAGCTTCAAAGCCATGTTTTCAGTATTATCCCCTGTTGTGATGGCATTTACCTTTTGATTACTAGAGTTGTCCTTTTTCTTAAACGTTTTCAATTTCAAATTGTTCTCCGATTCAGTTGCTTTCAAGGCCCCCGATCCAGTTTTAGCTGTTTTCGACTGGCTGAAACGCTGAGCGAGTTGACCGTCAATTAATCTCGAACCAATTTAAACATACGACGACTTTTTTCCAGTTTCCATGATGATCGTTGAAAATCTTTGAAATTCACAGGGCAAGTATTTTAGGAATGAGGGAAAATTATAGGAAAACAAATTATTTTCATTTATTTCCACAAAATGGAAAGGGGGTCTGATATTCATAAATTTAGTTACCTAGAGGGCACGCGAATATTACAACGTTTGAAAAAGCTTTTCAGATTTTTGGAAACCCACGAAGAAATAAAAAATTCTTTCCACTTCGAAGAAAGTTATAAAGTGACAAGTATGATAAACATCCAACCAAGGGAAAACGAACTGAAAATACTCTTATTGTGATGGAAAATTTCTCACTCATCTGTCAAAGTGCAATAATCAGCAATGATGTGAAATGTGAGATCCAGATATTTTTCTTTTAAGAATCATTATGACGGAATGAAAACCCTCGTTTGGTTCTCTAGCTCTCTTAAATTGATTCCCAATTTTGAACTAGCATTACTGAAATATGTGGGAAGGCGCTGAAAATAAAATTGTAATTTTTCTAAAGAAATTTCAGTTTTTGGTGTAATGTGAAGGAACTATTGTAGTCCACTCAATAATTAAAGACAAATTTTGATTTTTTTTTATGTTCATCAATCGTTCTTTTAATCCGAACCATATGAGACCTGGCTGACCGGTGAAGAACTTTTTTCAAATAGAAAATTGCGGCTCAAAAACAGTCATTAATTGTAGATCTCGGTTTGTTTTTAAGTTAGTGTTTAAAGGCCAATTTAATTAAAAATTTATATCAGAGTGGTTGTTAAAAAACCGTTGGCCAGTAACTTTATTGGTCCTATTTCAATATTATATCGCAAAATAGCTATTATCGGAACATAAATTCTCAGAACTCGGCAATATATCTCTAATTCGCAGTGTTTTGTTAATTTTCATTTAGAAGAAAGGGGGTCGGCCCGTGGATGACCCGGTCCGGCTCAGATTGCAAGTCTACCACCAAATCTATCGCCGGTTATCTATTTTCACAAAAAGAATGTTCGATCTATAAATATATAAATAAAATGTGGCGAAAAAGTGGAAAATTGAGATGAATAATCCAAAAATATGCCATGTAACAACTGGCAATCTGGTGTATGACAAGGACGCGTGCTCACCACACAGTATATTTCTATCCTTCAAATTGTTTTTTTCAATGATAGTGGTTCATAATTTGTGTAGTGTTTAGTCGTTGAGTTCCACTCATTCTTTGCTTCTGTTCTCCGAAACCGTTTCTTTCTGGACTCCGCCCCACCCCCCACTTTCTTACAATGGTTGGAAAAGATGTATGGCCAAAAATGTGTCTCCTGCCTTCGTCTTCTACCGTCTTGTAGGGGCGATAATGGGGCGGAGTCGATCAGATAGATCAACGCGTGTTACTACATAAGCGCGGAAATTTAAACTAAAGATATTCAGAAACTCAACGTCTTCTGATTCTACAAACCAAAACCACTCAACTTTCAAAATGACGAAGCCGTGGGGAAATTATTACAGGTAAATAGCAATAGCTCCAATGAAGAATCAGGTGTAATTTTTCGCTTTAGGTGGGTCATCCTTTTCGTTGGATTCCTCTGTCTGACTTCCATTTGCTCCAATTACATCATTATCAACTTCACATTCATCTGCATGAAAAATGATATGACGAATGCAGTAGCAGACTCCAATGGGGTGAGTTTCAGACTATAGTAAATTTCAGTAAATTCAACATTTGCTTTCCAGACTCTCCACTCTATTTACGACTACAACAGTAGTGAGAAAAAATGGATTCTGTGGGCTGTCGCTTTAGGAACCATGCTTGGAACTCTTCCCATCAACGTTCTCTATGTCAAATTTGGAGCACGTCTTCCATTCTTCTTGGCTGGTCTCACTTCTGTAATCTCAACTGTTCTGATCCCATGGGCTGCAGGATTCAATTACTGGCTGCTGATTCTCCTGAGATTCACCCAAGGACTCGCTTACTCTGCTGATTTCGCAGCCATTGGATTGATCACCGTCAGATGGGCACCACTCACCGAAACCGCCACTTTCATTGCTATCCTCACATCCTTTACTGGTATCTCCTCCGTTGCCACCAACTCTGTGACTGGAGTCATCTGTGAGAGTTCCCTTGGATGGAAGTACTCTTACTATTGTCACGCTGCCGTTGGAATGGCTCTTTTCGTCCTCTGGTACATCATCTACATTGACCATCCACAAGATACCAAGAGAGTCTCATGCAAAGAATTGACCAAAATCGAAAAGTCGAAGTCTGCAGCTCACTTGGAAAAGAGCACCGATGTTCCATACAGAGTAAGATACTTTATCCAATGATAATCAACATTGGTCATAACTTTAAATTTCAGAAACTCCTCACTAGTCCTGTCATCTGGTGTGTCTGGCTCAACGCTTTCTTCGAGATGTCTGCAGTTATCGTTTGCTCCACCTACATGCCTATCTACTTCCACGAAGTTCTCAAGTTTGGAGTCACCGAAACCGGATTCTGGGCTGCGTTTGTTCTTTTTGTCTGGCTTCCAGTCCGATACATCGCTGCCATCATGAGTGACAAAATCAAATGCATCGGAGAAAGAGCGAAGATTCTCATCTTCAACACAATTGCCGTTGGAGGTACCGGAGCGTTCTTCGCTCTCATCGGATTCATCCCAGCCGAGAACAAGTATTGGTCTGTTGCCGCTTTCACAATGACCATGTGCTGTGTGGGTGTCAACTCGGGTGGATTCTACAAGTGCGGAGTTCTCCATGCTCGGTGAGTGTTTATAGCTTTTGGTCCTTCTTTGCGATTTTCTTTCCGATCGCAACAGGAAGGCGCTCAATTAAAAATCTGCCCACACCATCTTCCTCATATTCTCCATTTTTCAGTCAATACGCCCACGTGGTCATCGCCGCTATTCAATGGACTAAGTGCGTCGCCCTCTTCTCCGCCCCAGCCATGGTTGCCCTCTTCGTCACCACTGAATCCGTGCGCACCCAATGGATCGGTGTCTATCTTGTCTTTGGAGGACTTATGCAGATTACCAATTTGATTTCTTATTGCATTTTCACTGACAAACCAGCCGAATGGACCAACAGCGACGAGAAGCCAGCCGCTATTGTCTCCAAAGCATAGAGCTTTACTTTTTCAATGACTGTGACCGGTTTTTTGCACAAAGAATCAAGACAACTAGAAACAAATTTGAATATGGTCATCAATAATATGTAAATATTTATACCATTTTGTAACCTTTCCTGTAAAGATTTACATACATTCCCGCTGCCCTCACGTGTACACTTTCTTCCCCCGCTGAAACAAATGCATGAAACGGTTTGGTTTCTGCTCTTTCTTTCTTTCTCATTTGTAATAAATAATAAAAATATTACGACAAAATGTTCTGATTTTGAACTATTTTGAGAGCTTCTTTTCGGAAAATCCTGCTCTTATTTCAAAAATAATACAGGCACAACCCGCACCCCTTCAATATCCTACACTTTCGTAAGCCTCCATTGCCGACAAGAGCCCAAACAAGAGCTATGGTGTCTGAATTATTTACATAGAAGCTCATATAGAAGAAACGATGATTTGAAATTTTAGAATTTCTACTCGAGACCCTCTTCTTCCCCCTGTTCCTGCACTCTTCATCGGTCTCTGCCACTTTTGAGTATTCACAATTTCAATTTTTGCGCATTGAGATTTTCAGCAAAGGCAATAGCTCGTTCACTATCATTTATCATTTCTTTTTAATAATTGTATGAAAATACAGACATAAAATAACGTCATAAGTCCTTGAATTCCAGACTCGCATGGACTGGTCGCAACAAAAGGAATCAACCCAAGATTAAGCGAAAGTGATAAGGAATAAGTGAGACGGCAGGTGGAATGTGGGAACGAAAACGTTTTCTGACAATTAAAAAGTACAAATTACAGTTAAAAATTGGAAATTTCAGGCTTACAGCTTTTGCTTTTTAAAATTTTCAGATAAAAATTGAACTTTTTCCGTTTCTTTCTGTGATTTTTTCATTTTCTTTATAATTTTCCGAAAAACTAGATCTAAAATGAACAGAATTTAACTTGTGTTTCTCAATTTTTCGAGATATTTTTCATACACTTTGATTTCCATCCAATTTTCATATTTCATGCGTAACAAATGCATTCAAAAAACTTTATTTTAATGTTTCGATTTTTTTAAATTTCATGTATTTCTTATAGTCCAAAACTAAGAAAAAATGGCTATGAACAGGAATGAGCACACGGTAATCCGGTGTTGGGAGACGAAAGAATGGTATCCCCGGAAACGATAGTGATGGAGCACATGAATCTGGAGTTTATTTTTTGATAAAATTGTTTCTGAAATTTCAAGGTTTTTTTCACCCCTCGCTCGTTGGTCTTTCAGTTTGTCTTGCGTTCGTCTTACGTCGTCAATTAAAATACATGTGTACCAACACAATGTCTATCTCAGTGTCAGACTACTACAGACTAGGATGATAAAGACGAGACGAGACGGTCTTATTTCGTCTTTCATGGAAGCCACTACATTTGAAACAAATCTTATTCACTCTAGCTGTTGGTCCACGTTTGACAATAAAGGGATATGCCTGAGATGATCGTAGATAGCCAGCAATTGAGTTTAATTGAAAGACATTAAACATCTTGATGTGCATATCCATTTTATCTGTAAAAATGAACAACATAGCAACCGAGATCAATATCGAAAATTCAGATGTTAGTTTCCCCGTTTTCAGAAAAGTTTAGCAAAAATGGACTTTAGCTTTATGTGATCCAATATTACCAGAATCGCTTTTATATTTCTGCGGAAATATGCTGTAAATTTCTGAAACCACAAATTTCCTTTCATATGATGTAGTGTGGCATCCTTATAACATCTTCGGGCGCATCGCTCTCGGCGCCCCGAAAAAGGGATCATTGCGTTCAGTTCGATATCTTCTTCCATTTTGTCTTATCAATATTTCTCTCCTCATCGGTCAAAATTTATTTCGCAACTAATCTCACCTCACTGTCTCCTTGTCTCTGTGACTGTTCCGACGACTTATCGAACCCATGATATTCGTTCCATGTCTTTTCTATATAATTTCAGGGGACGATGTCTATCTGGGGAAATTACTACAGGTATAGAAAACGATAGTCGGGCAAAATCATGATGTCACGAAATCAATTTTCAGATTGATCGTCATTGCTGTAGGATTCCTGTGTTTGGCGTCTGTGTGCTCCAATTATATTGTCATCAATTTCACATTCATCTGCATGAAAAATGACTATTCGGATACCTATTTGAATGAAAATAGAGTACGAAGGGCTAAGGGGAACTTTGTTTGAGCTTCATTCAGAAGAATGCAGTGATTAAAATGAACGCCTTCAGCTATTTTTGACTAGAAGCTTACTCTTACTACAATTCTACAATTCCGACATTCGAACAGACACCCAGAAAGAGAGGGAAAAAGAAAGAAAGAAGTAGAGATAAAATGAAAGTTATCATTTTGAGGAATAACACAGAAATCACTATCTCTGAAGCATTTGCCTACGTGACTTTCTATAACTTATCTTCTATTCAGACTCTCCAAAGTGTCTACGACTACAGCAGTAGTGAGAAAAAATGGATCATGTGGGCGGTTGCAGCTGGCACGATAATTGGAACCATCCCAATTAACCTTCTATATGTGAAGTATGGAGCAAGGTGAGCAAATCCTGAATTTCGATCATTTCTGGCTTCTCTCCGTTGTTCCCTCATATTTAAGAGCTTTATGAAAGTGGAAATTCACCTTTTCTATCAGCGAATATCTTTTTTTTAATGTTCTAGTTTCTATATATTTCCAGGTATCCGTTCCTCGTTGCCGGACTTGTTTCCTGCTTATCTACAGCATTTGTACCTCTTGCAGCAAGAGTCAACTTCTCAATTCTGATTCTATTGAGATTCTTACAGGTGAATTTTTCTTTTACCGTTTTGTAAAAATCATTTTATATTTATTCTTCAATGATTACTCTCCAGGGTATTGCCTACTCGGCTGACTTTGCAGCCATCGGACTTATGACTGTTCGATGGGCTCCTCTCTCAGAAACCGCCACATTTGTTGCGATTCTCACCGCATTTACCGGAATTTCATCAGTCGCCACAAACTCTTTGACAGGGCTCATTTGTGAAAGTTCGCTCGGTTGGAAATTCGCGTTTTATCTGCATGCACTTGTTGGAATTGTGCTCTTTGTTCTATGGACTATTGTGTATATTGATCATCCTGAAGACACGGAAAGAGTCTCGGCAAAGGAGCTAGAAAAAATTCAGAAGAACAAATCGGAAGAGCACATGGATAGAAATACCATTGTTCCTTATAGGGTGAGTGGGGAGGAAGATGATTCCACTGTACTTAAAATTGAGAGAGCAGGCTTATGGACTCGGCCTTCAGATATTTACTATCCGAATTCCTCTCGTTTCTTATTGTTTTCTCCAAATTTCGTACATTGTCAAAAATCAACAAAACATTAGAAAACGGATTGTCTTGAGACAAATGACCTTGGCAGTCGTGATTTATTTTCCTACGCACCTGCGCTTCCGATTTTTAATAGTCAGAGTAGAACGAACTACACTTGCATTCTATTTTCATAACAATGAATTCTCAAAATTTAAAGTTGAATTAAAAAGAGCCATATTTGGATTAAAGTTTTTATTTTAACGACGAGTGGACTTTTAAATTGAAAATTCTTAATTTTGATATTGTGTTAATAATTTATTATTCGTTGAAATGTTCTGGAATTTTTTTTTGTGAATTTTGCACTGTGAAATCTCTATTTTTGCAGTTCGCCACTTTTTTCTACAGTCCTTGTAAAGATTGTTAAAACCTAATGAAGCGAACGCTCATTAATTTCACACATTGTGCACTCATTTACGCATTTTGTCAGTGGCTTCAATTTGTTGAAGCTCAATGATCTTGGAAGAGACCGTTAAAAAAGTTGTTATTTGCAGAACTATAGATATCCAGACGTTTTCAGAAATTTTCAACTGCTACTAACTTATTTACACAATCATGAAGTTATCCAAAGTTTTTAATAATGGGGTTATTCATGAAAAGCACGAAAAGCATTTTAATGCAAAAAAATGCATTTTTTTTGCATTAAAATGCAATTCCACGAAAGACGAAATAGGACCGTCTTATCTCGTCTTTGTCCGACGCAGTCTGACATAGACATTGGTTTGGTACACATGCACAACTTTTTTATTGAGTAAGACGAATGAAGGCGAGACGAAAGACGACTTTTTGTTTTTGTCTTTCGTGAAAGCTTTATTTTTTAACTCGACATTGCCTTTTTGCATATTGCTGGGTTGAAGACGTAAAAATATTTAATTTAGAATAAATCTTCTACAAATAAAAATCCAAATTGTGGAAAACGCTGATGGCATATTTGTTGTACGACTCTCTCACAATTATCTTCGAAATTCAAGCCATGACTCAAAAAAAATCCGTAAATTGAAAATCTAGGCGTGCTTTATAAGCAAATAATTTAAAAAAAAAACTATTGACAAAACGGTTCGGCATTGCAAATTAATTAAAATTCGATATAGGCAGATTTCAGAAATTTGAATATCTTTAACAAATGACTTAAGAATGTCTAATTCTCGGTGAATTTGCAATATCCTATTACAGAAGATTCTCACAAGCCCTGTCATCCTCTGCGTCTGGGCAAATGCATTTTTCGAGATGTCAGCTGTCATAATGTTCTCTACGTACATGCCCATCTACTTCCACGAAGTTCTAAAATTTGGAATAACTGAAACTGGATTCTATGTCGCTTTGGTATTGTTCTCCTACATGCCAATACGATTTGTAGCTGCGCTTTTCAGTGACAAATTCAAGTGAGAACCTGAAGACCAGGACTACGCTTGCTGGAAATAAGCTGACACTGAAGTTTTCAGGTTAATAAGGGAAAAGCTCAAAATAATGATTTTCAACACGATCGCTGTCGGTGGATCCGGGTTTTTCTTCGCATGCATTGGGTTCGGCATTCCTTTTTGGGGGTTTTAAGCGAAAATTGGGAAATTTCAGCTTCATACCGGCTGAGCACAATATTTTGTCACTTTCGTTTTTCATTATGACAATGTGCTGTATTGGAGTCAATTCTGGCGGTTTTTACAAATGCGGAGTGTTGCATGCGCGGTGAGAACTGGTCAGACAGATAACAGCCAAAATAATCAAAAGGGTTCAGACAGTTCGCTCATGTTGTCATCGCCGCAATCCAATGGATGAAGTGTTTGGCGCTGTTCTCCGCCCCGGCGCTTGTTGTCATCTTTGTGTCAAATGAATCGGACAGACTACAATGGCTATGGGTGCATCTCATTCTTGGAAGCCTAATGATGATTGTGAGCTCGGAGTACAGTATGAAAATGAAGAGTTTGGAATTTCAGACAAATTTCGTGTCATACTTTATATTTACCGATGAGCCAGCAGAATGGACAAAGAGAGAGGACACGGTCAGGATGGAGAAATTTTGACTGGCTCACTCAACTTGAAGCAGCTTTAAAAACTATAAGAATAAATAATTGTTCAATTTAAATACGATTTTTAATTATTTTCATTTTAAATCATTTTGAAATATGGAAATTTTTTCAAATGATCACATTTTCTGTGTGACGAAACATAATATAATCGGAGAATCTGACGGGTGAAATGGATTAAACTCGAACAAAATACCCTCTGCAAACTTTTGTATACTTGTATACTTGTTATTCTCTCGTTTTGAATGAAAAAATTTTTTTATTTGGTAGATCTTTCGAACTTCTCTCAATGATTCGGAATTCGTCATAATGAAATAGGCAGCCAATCGGGTTGTCAGAATATAGAGCAATTCCCATTTAAATAATACGATGGAATTCAGTTGAATTATTAGAATATTGAGCAAAATTCGTTTGATTTTTGTTTGCTTCTTCCTCAAAAAAACCAGAAAATATACTAAATTAAAGTGTTTCTTTATTAGAAGTTTTCCTCAAATACAGGGCTCCACAAAATGATAGGTTCACCCCAATTTTTTGAAAAATCTCTTTTTAAAAAAAGTTTTTGAAAACTCTTTTCATTAAAAAAAGTAGCCCTTTTGGAAACATTTTATGTCACATAATTGAATTTATGAAAAAAATAACGTATCGAAAAATAACCCGAATTTATTGAAAAAACACGTAAAAACATTCCACAAAATGATAGGTTCACCTAAAAAAATCAACAAAAAAACAATTTTCACAAAATTTAACATGGATAAAAAAGTTATCTAATAACTTGTATGACCTCCCCGGTTCGTTGTCAGTTCGAAAATTCGAGAATCGAGGGACAGATAGAGTTTGTCAATGAGTTGTTGGTCCACATCCTTCCATGCAGCAACAATCGCCTTTTTCAGCTGTCTAACATTGTCGTATTTCTTATTTCCTTCATAAATTTTGTGGACCATGACTCCCCACACATTCTCGATGATGTTCATATCCGGGGAACATGCCGGCCAGCTCAGGACGGGGATTCTTCTGTCCTCTAACCACTTCATCGTGCGGCGAGCTCGATAACATGGAGCTCCGTCCTGCATGAACATGAAGTTATTGTTTCGATTTTGACGCCAGAAGCGAGATAGACTACGTCTCAAACAACGTCTGTATTCGACACCATCCATTCGCTTCGAAACAAAGTTCAATTTCAATCGTCCGACAGAGCTGATGGCTGCCCATACAATGCAACCTCCTCCTTTGAAGTTCCGAAAAATCGGAGTGGTGCTTTCCGCAAATCGTGCCAATACGAGCGGTATCCATCCGGACCATCACAATTAAATTTTTTCTCATCAGAAAAAATCACCTGGGATTGTAAAGATTGTTTACGACAGGTACAGTAATCCTCACCTTTCTCCAGTCCGTGCGCGCGTTCTTTCTAGCAAACTCAAGGCGTTTTTCTCTGTGACCGGCTGTCAGGAATGGAGCCTTCTTCATTTTCCTGTGCTTGATGAACTTGCTCATCTTCAGGACCCGTCTAACTGTCTCGGCGGAAGCGTTCAAGTCCAATTCACGCTTGATGGTTGAGCAGGAAGTAACAGCATTCGATGCTTTGCGGACGATATTCCGTTTATCTCGGTCAGACAAGAGAGATGGTCGTCCAGAAGACTTTTTTGTTCCATAATGAAGCGGATTATTGACGTAATTGTTGACGACGTTGAGAGATCGGTTGATGGAAATCGCGATTTGTCGGTTTGACATTCCTGCAGCAGAATTTGCGTGGATGATACCTTTTTCGTAATCAGTGAGCGGTTTTCCTCTTCCCATGGCTATAAAACAATCAAAAAGGTTAAAATTTCCTGTTATCAAAACAAAAAACCAAAAAAAAAGCGCAAAAAAACCAAAATGAGGGGTGAACCTATCATTTTGTGGAAAAAAAATTAGCTGAAAATCACATTTCTCATGATAAAGCGAGCTTGCTCATGATAAAATGTTTTCGTGTCGGGACCCATACAGTACCCTCATGGTGCCCTCTCCGGGACCCAAACGTTTTCCAATCATGTTGAAAAATAAAAAAGATTTCTTGAAAAATAGGGGTGAACCTATCATTTTGTGGAGCACTGTAGTTCCGTTTTTTTGTACCATTTTTATAGCTCTTTTAATTAATCTTATATAGTTTTGTAATATATAGTAATATATTATCGCCGTTAAAAAGTTCCGACATTTTTTCGAGCCCGCGAAAATATTGATTTGAATTTAGAGGCTCCTTATTTTTTCTTCTGAATTTTCAGAATTAAACTGAATTAAAAGAACGAAATTTTATTAATCGTGAATTTTTTTTACACGTTTCTTCGAATGTTTAAATATATCAATTTGCGTCATTTATTTTTTTTTTCGTTTCTTCTGATAAAAATATATCGCGCATAGCAAATGCGCTGATGAAATGGGCGGAGCCTCTAAATTCAAATCCCGATTTTCGCGGACTCGAAAAAATGTCGGAACTTTTTTACGGCGATAATAGTAATAATGTAATATAGTAATCTTATAGTTGTAAAATGTTCAGCTATTTGAAAATAATTGTGCACCGTAGTGCCCCCCCCCCTCCTAATTGAACATGAATAATTATTAGTCCAATCGTTGGAAAAAGGCCTTAAGTTATTTCAGCCATTTTTTGACGAACGCAAAGAAATAGAACGCATCATGATTCATTTGAAAACATCTTCAAAACTTTTTGAAAGGAAAACCGAGCGGCGTTGCTTGTTCAATTCTCCACTGATGAATGTTTCTCTACTGAAATTCATGACGTCATCGTCAGTTTAGATGGAGGACGTCTAAATCAAAGGTCTAGCGAAACCTTTTTATTTCGCTTATTCACTGGTTTTCGGGAATTCTTAGAATACCATGCAATTTTCCGATAATCTTTCCGATAATCTGTGACCCGACTTGGAACATTTCTCAGTCGTTGTTTAAAGGTTTAAAGGTATACAAGTTTTCTTAATTTCTCCTAACTATATGTTGAAAATATAATTAACTTATAGTATAAGTTACAATTAAATAAAGCTCTAATGAAAGGTATCTGTTTTCGTTGAAGACAAACGGCAAACTGCTTTAATTTCAAATTTATTCGTTCTGAAAAATAATCAATAATATTGTCGGATCCGACACTACCGTCTTTATATCAAAAAGTATGAACTGCTAAAAAAGTTTCCTTGCCGCTGAAAATTTGCATCTAACCTCCTCCAAAAGGCGTTATTTGAGATGCGTTAAAATGAATAAATTGTTTTGTTACTTTGTAAAAAAAATGCTTTGAACTTTTCAGCCTTTTTTTGACAATATTCAAAAAAAAAGCGCTTAGTCTGCGAACTTTATTAAACAGAAAACGATGACAAGAACAAGATAACAACTGAAATTTCGCATCTTCTCTGCTACCACTTCTCTCATATCTTTTTCTGATCAAAATCTCATCCAAAACGTGTCAGCTAATTGCGTTCTCCCCGCCATCACATGGGCATCATGCTTGGGTTCATCAAGTTCGAATCATCTCAGCGTGTTATCAATGTCCCGTTTGGAGATAAACCTCTCCTGATTTTTTTTCGTAGTATGGGGGAACTTCAGTCGATCTATGGTTTGTTTTCAGGCCGAGTTTAGTAGGATCAAGACGGAGAGAAACGGCGGCGACTTTAGTTTAGATCGCACTACAGAATACAAAGAAGTGGAGAAGACGATGTTTTGGAGTGATTATTACAGGTTCGTGAAGTGTTCGTATTGGAAAACGCTAGAAATTGGAATCAAAAGTTCAAAAAAAAAGAAGCACTGGAACAATTTTCAGGTTCATTATTCTGATTATAGGATTTTTATGCCTCGCTTCGCTTTGCTCAAATTATTTGATCATCAATTTCACATTTATCTGTATGAAAAATGATTTTTCTGATGGTTCCTTCAGTGTTAATGGTGTAAGTTGCATGAACTGAAACGTTCTGCCTCATAATGGACAATAATTTAGACAGAGAGTAGCATATATGACTATACAAGTGTTGAGAAGAAATGGATTCTATGGTCAGTGGCTGCAGGAACCATAATCGGAACAGTGCCATTGAATATGCTGTACGTGAGATTCGGAGCGAGGTGAGACGAATCCAAGAAAGCAGAGTAGCTCAAACTTCCCAGATATCCATTTCTGATAGCAGGATTAGTCTCCTGCATTTCAACGGCTTTGATTCCAATGTCTGCAAAGTACAATTTTGTCTTCTTGATATTTCTAAGATTTGTGCAGGCGAGTTGTTAATTGAGCGCTGAAAATTTGAGAATGAAAAAACGTTTTGCATGCAAATAAAACATCTAAAATATTATACAAATCAGGTCGGAAAAGAATAAAATCAAATTAATTATTCTAAATCTTCTACTTTCGACAAAGAAAAATGTCAAGAATCGTACTGGGCTAACATTCACGTGATCCGGGCTGAACATGCCCCACACGGCCGCCTCACAGCTTTCTTCAAACATACATTTATGTATCAAGGAAAGTAACATTATGTAGATCTTGGTTTATCTAATAATGAGATGAAAGCTTTCCAAGAGCCGTGACCGACAGACATCTGTCAATTCCGTCTGCCGAGTCACTTTCTTCATTCTGTTTCAAAACTGCATTCACTGAATTTTTAGTTATCCATTCAAATTCATTGAACTTGCAGAGATGCATATGCAAATTGCAATTTTTTAAAACAATAATTGCGGCTTTGAAGAAAGTTATTAAACGGTACGGATCACAAGTTTGACTTTTAGGGATTCGCCTATTCCGCAGATTTTGCAGCCATCGGACTTATGACTGTCCGATGGGCTCCTCTCTCGGAAACGGCAACTTTTGTTGCAATACTAACCTCTTTCAATGGAATCGCATCGACGCTCACCAATTCCGGAACGGGGCTGTTATGTGAGAGCTCGCTTGGCTGGAAATGGTCATATTATATTCATGCGATAGCTGGGCTTCTCCTATTTGCATTATGGTATATTGTATACAGAGATCATCCACAGGAGACGAAAAGAGTCTCATCAAAAGAGCTTCAGAAAATTCAAAAAAATAAATCAGATGCTCATTTGAACAAGAAATGTAAGGTGCCGTACAAAGTAAGTAACGGACTCTTCGAAATTCGCTTCCCAAAATAATACATTTTAGAAATTAGTGACTAGTCCTGTTATCCTCTGTGTTTGGGCCAACGCATTCTTTGACTTGACTGCTGCCATAATGTTCTCAACTTACGTGCCACTATATCTGCACGAGGTCTTGAAATTCGGAATCACTGAAACCGGGTTCTACGCCTCATTTATTCTTGGAATTTCTCTACCATTTCGATTTGTGTTTGCACTAGTCAGTGACAAATGGAGGTTAGTCTTCCAGCATTTATCAATGCAGAGGTGTCGCAAATCGCTGCCGGCCAAGAGATCTTCAAATCTATTTTTAGTATTTTAGTTTTAGTTAATAATGCCGCAAACTGTAGATATTGGTTTGTTTGTAATAAATGCTTTCATTTATTACAATGGAGCGAACGGAGAGCAGGCTAGAAGCATTTGAACAGCCGATCTGGCACATTACGGGTCGATGTTATTGAGCAGACAATTTTACTGATTTTGTTTTTAAAATTTATTTTAGGAATGTTGTGTTATATTCATCATATCAGAAGTCTCACTGAGATAATCAATTAGCAGCTTTTTGAAGCAATTATTACCAAAATTATAAGCTTGTCCGGCTTAGACCGGATAGCAAGCATGTCAGCAAACGGAACATTGTTTGGCGATATATTTTTAATTTTCATTCGGTAAAAACCATTAATAATTTAGACGGCGGTATCAAAAAATTTTCCCAATGTAAAAATGAGGGAAAAACTAAATTTCATACAATATTCACAGCGTTAGTTTTTTTTAACCCTATGAATCAAAGTAAAATATTGCAGTCAAAGTGCTGTAATCATTTTCCGTACTTTAACAAGTTTCGATTTATTCGGGTTTAAAAAAGCCTTTTTGTGCACTGCTCACTTTAAAACTGAATTTTTAGAACCTGGCCTTTTCGTTACCAAAGCTTTCAAAAATTATTAGTTATTAGTGTGGTTTGTTTCGAAGAGAACATTTGAAAACGGCAAATTGCTAAATGGCAGGTTGTGAAGCATCATTTTCCTAAAGGAACAATTGCTGAACGTTTGAAACGTACTATAGCCGTACAATTTTCCGATTTGCTAAAAAATATTTTCAAATAAATATTCGTAAATTCGAATTTTAGATCCGTTAATGAAACAGCCAAGATACACATTTTTAATACTGTTTCTGTTGGATTGTCAGGAATATTTTTTGCTTCCATTGGGTATGTTAGTGGTTATTTTAGATAGGATTGAGCTCATCAGAATTATTTTCAGATTTATCCCGATGACACATCGTGGATGGTCACTGTTCTGTTTTATCGCAACAATGTGCTGTATTGGTGTTAATCCGGGCGGTTTTTATAAATCCGGAGTGCTTCACTCCAGGTCAGTGCGAGATATACGAACAAATATGGACATTCGGATATTTTCAGACAATACGCTCATGTAGTTTTGACAGCTATTCAATGGATGAAATGCTTGGCTCTTTTTGTAGCCCCGGCTCTTGTTTCAGCTTTTGTAACAAACGAGTCCGACAGAAACGAGTGGATGTGGGTGTTCTTGGTGCTCGGTGGACTCATGATTCTTGTACGTCGAAATAATCTCTAAAAATTAAGAACTGAAAAATAACACTGCAATTCAGACCAATATTTTCTCATTTTTTATTCTTACGGACAAGCCGGCGACATGGACAGAAACTGAAGAGTATTGAACGTATAAATGACACCTTCGGAAATTTCTCTATAATTTTTCATTTTGAGCATATTTAGTATAAATGTTTTATTTGAGTCATGTGAAGTTTCAACCAAAACTTTTTTCCAACATATAATCAAAACAAAGATTCCTTTTGCTTTCACGGGCCCTACAATTTTATTCCTTCGTTTTCAGTGTACTATATTTATTAACTAGCAATCTCTAATACGCTGTGATGAAAACGGCAGTCTGAAGCCTATTATGAGCCGTGCCACAGAGCTCTTCTTTCAATTTAATTTTAATTCGTCGTTTTACCAACTTTTTTCCAAATGAAAGTAATTATAATATTGTTTTTTTTTAATTTCATAATTGAAAGATGATGATAATTTATTTTCGCCAAGTTCTGATGGTGATATTATAGTAGAGGACGCGGAATATTGAATTTTACACTTACATTCAAAATTAGACAGCATATGCGCGCTCCTTCGTTGAAAATATGCATCGGCTGGATTATTATTGCAACTACCTGTTGATTTTGAAGTTGATTGTGAAATCGTTCAAAGGACGTACAACTACTCTCAGCTCAAGGGATGTCTATGACGATGAAATCCATTGCTTCAACGTCAGTGCTGTGAAAAAAGCCTGCGTCGCCGGCTGTTCACCAATCTTTTTTCTCAGCCGAAAACGATCGGGTCATTTCGAATTTTCGAATGTGCAGCAGCAAGGCTGAAAATTATTTATCATAGTGCTCCGACTCCGAAAATTCAAAAACTATTTATTAAAAAAATTATTTAAGTTGTTTTTTATCTTAACAAATGTTGTAAATATGAAATAAACACTATTTATCAGCATAAAATATTTCTTTTTTGAAAACATTGTTTATTTCAATGACTAAAAAAGGTAATAAAATAAGACAGAAACAAAAGGTTTTAAAAATAAAGCAAATAAATATTTAAATGTATCGTTTTAATTTTCAAGACGAATTATTAATCTTGAAATTTTAGTGTGAATTTTATGATGGAGGAAAGCAAAGCAAGAAAGAATCTGTTCAAATTGCTTGAAGATATGGATGTTTCTCTGGGACAACCTATGAAACAGCGGTGAGCCGCCGTTTCAGATCGCTTCGGGACACGATCTTTTCGTCGAAACCGCGGCGGAAGGTATAATTATTCTTAATACTTAAATTATTGTAAACTGAATAATTTTTATTTATTGGTCGGAAAATAGGCTAGCTCCATACAAAATGTTTATATATTATAGTGGAATTAAATATCATATATGCAACAAAAACAAAGTATTGAGAAAAAATAACTGTGCAAAAGCGCTCCATTCTGTTGTAACCGTCGCGGACTCGTGGCGAAGCAGTGAGGAATGTAGAGCAATTTACTCACTAGTTTTTAGATTTAATATCAATTACAAGCATCCACACGTTTTATCTTACAGATGTATGCGTTAAGAATTTTCTTGTAGTCTTTTCACAATTCATTATCCTCGTCACTATAATAACTTGCGCGAAACTGTACCTAATTTTAAAAGAACTCTCGTTTACTCTCCTCCCGTTTTCGAAAAATTGCCTTCAATAAAATCATAAGATGACCCAATTATTCCACAAAATGCGCTCGCTATCTTTGCTCGTTGTCTCATTCTACACATTTGTATTCAAACTGGTACACTATTCTCCTACATTCATATTCTCCTATTCACACAAAATGGTTACCAAGGTATTCATGGATATTACTGCCGATGATGCGCCTCTCGGAAAGCTTGTTTTCCAGGTTTGAGATTGCAGTCGGTACGCTTCAATGCATCTTTCCTAAACTTTCAGCTGAACACAGAAAAGTGCCCGAAAACCTGTGAAAACTTTATCAAACTGTGCACCGGAGAATTAGGCTTTGGATATAGGAATTGTGTGTTTTATAGAGTCATTCCGACTTTTTGCGCATGCGTGAGTTAACCGTTGTGAACGTTATTCAGATTTTCTGTTTCCCAACTGCTATATCTTACTAAAACGAAGAAACTCTTTACACATTTTATTACTGACGTAAATCTTTCGAACTTTGGTAATGCTCACTTCACTGACTACTACATATATATTGAGCACTACATTGAACTATTCACTGTAAACAAATGAGGATTAATATGATTACAGTATAATCTATGTATGATAACAATCCCAATCGCAGTCATCAGTCTCAACTACCCCAACTAACTAAAACCACCATCTTGTATATGTTAATGCACGATACAGCATCTCAACTTTTTTCCAGTCTGGCGATTTCGAAACTCAAAACGCTCGCCGCGATGGTGGAAAATCGGCGTTTGGAACCAAGTATTTCGATGATGAAAACTTTGATATACCACATAATAAGAAGTTGGTCGCTAATTATGACAGTCATTAATCATCCATATCTTCAGAGGAATACTAGGGATGGACAATTATGGCTGGGAGAACACCAATTCCTCTCGCTTTTATGTAACCTTCCGTGAGACTCCATGGATGAACAATTTTCACGTTGCGTTTGGAGAGCTGGTTGATGGATTTGATGTTTTGGATGCTGTGGAAGAACTAGGGATGTTGGAAGGGAATGGACCACAACAAGGAAGAACCAAGGCAAAAATAGTAATAAATAATTGTGGTATTTTCGTAATGGATTAATTTTTTTAAAAACGTATGCCGCCTATTATTTCAAGGTTTGATAAATAATAGTTTTTAATGTTAATAATATAACATTCAAAAAAGGAAACAATGGAAACAAAAGAAATGTGAACAACCGTGGTACAGCGCGAATAAGGGAAGAGAAACGTGTATCACGAAAAAAATACTCGGTTTTAAAATAGACTAAAACGACAAACTTGAAAAAAAACTATTTGACAGTATTTAGACTCTAGATGACGAAGACTGAGATACTAAACGGGACTTTTTCAGAAAATGTTGAAACTTGTATCAAATCATTGACTTCTCGTTGGCAATGTTGGATAGATGCTCCTGACGACGATAGAGAACTAGGTACGATTGCAGAGCGTCTCGTGGATTGGCGTATTGAGAGACCTGACAAAGAATATTTAGTTCGTATCGAAAAAAACCGACAAAATGAATATGCGGATCTATTTCTTCGATTAAAAAAAATAAACAGCAAAATACACTTGTGAGATAGTGAGTAATAGATTTTAACTTTTTTTTTAACTGCTTTACTTGTGCCTTCATTATTCACACTGCCTTTAGACAGAATTTTGCTGTTTTTCTCAATATGAATTCCAATCACGAGTTATTTTAACACTTAAAATAAAGCATTTTGAATATTGATTGCAACGAAGCACGCGTTTTATTAAATTTTAGAAAAATCAACTATTTTGAATTATTGTGATATTACATTCTCAGAAAAATTATGAAATTAAACTTGTAGTTGTTTCGATTTTGAAAAACTGTTATAAATTGTTTTAACAACTTTGATACTATATTTTGTCACATTTTTTAATTAGATTGGATACAAAATTTCGGGAAAAATTGGAAAAAAAATGTTTTAAAAATGGTTTCTTAAATTTTAAATAAGCCTGAAAATAGGATGTCGTTAAAATGTTTCTATTGAATATCTTTTTGAGAATAGAATTTGAAGAAGTTCTAAAAGTGGCCGAGTGCATGATTTAATATTTAGGAGCTATTGTCACGGCTTTAGAAACCACTTTGTTCCGTTTTCTAACAGTTCCTCACAATTTTTGAATTAACTTGAATGGAGGGAATGTAAAATATTATGTATTTTTATATTTTGCATAATCGCATTACGTAGATTCAACATTCTTCTCATGTGAAAGAGGTAAAAGTAGTAGAAGGTCGCACTGCATAATGTGACACTTTAGGAAGAAAATTTTCAAATATTCTGTCATAGTTTAAACTTACAGATGAATCATTCAAGGTGACAAATAGTTCTTCTCGTTTCCGAGAACGAGCTACACACCAATAATGTCCGTAATCCAGGGTGGTCCCTCCATGAATCACGGCTCCACACAGCTTATAGACAGTAGAAGCACCGGCGGTTGCCATGTTGGCTACATCAAGGGTTTCCTGAAAATAATTAGCTTAATGTTTCTATTTGTGTTTTTTTTTGCTAGAAACTTACATTCAAACTGACAGGTCGTGAAATTTTCTTACCCCATCCATCAAATGAAAACCGAGAAATGTGAAGAAGCAAAATCTGTGGAGCTCGAAGAAGTGTTGGCTTCACAGGAGCATCTGATTTCTTCTTACAGCTAAAAAGCAGTCATTTCAGTTTTAACTGTTGAATACTAGGCTTACTTTGAGCAATTATATCCATAGATGGTGGAGACTGCGAAAAGTTGTTGCATAAGCTCTTTTAATGAATGGTTTCTTCCAGATGGATCTTTTTTCAGCATTCGCACAGTCATAACAGTGTTTTGCTCATAATATACGTGTTTGTTTTTGCACACACGACATTGAACTGAAGCAATAATGTCTAACAAAGATATCAAACACAAACTTACCTTCGTTTCTGATGGAATAGCCGAAAAGGTCATCGGCAACTTTTCTATCCTTCAACTTTGGATTCTGAATGGCAATTTTGTCTAATTTTCCAAGAATAGCTAAAAGTGCATCATGAGCATCTTCTTGGCGTCCTTGGTTGAACTTCCGATCTTTTCGAAAAGCCTCGCGAAACCAAGAAATGCTTCCTGCGTGCCCTTGGCTTTGAAGAAAATGATTTTTCCAGTTGCAACATAGGCAGGCTGAAAAATGGAAATTACATTGCAATGCTTAGCGAATTAACGAGATAATCACTTGGATCTTGACATTTATGTTCCTGGAGTATCCCTACAATTGCTGGAACATGGGAAAGCAATTGAACACAGGATATTGCATAGCAGTAGATCGAAGGATTGTGAATGCCTTTTTCGGGATAATTCTAAATTTGAATTGCTTTTAAAATTAAAGCATTGCAAAAAATGAACCTCTCGCAAGTCTGGCCAATTCCAAGCGTAAAGGCTTCTTACAGCTTCGTGATTATCCAAAATTTCATTTCCACGATCAGACAGCGTTCTAGGGCGATTCGCTCGTTTTCCTGAAAAACAGATATTGATATAAAACTAATATTCTATAATAGATACCAGGAAATTCTGGTGTTTTCCCATTAATTTCTTCTTCAGAAATTTTTGAATTTGATACTGGTGTTCTCGGGCGGCTATATGAAGATGAAGGTGTGGTGAACAGCCATTTGTTGGTTTTAAATGAACTCCAGCCATTGTCGTTTACCGTCATACTAAAATTTTAGAATTACACTATTTTATAGTTTAATTTATACAGTAAAATACAAGGCAAATGTGTTTTTAAAAAATAAAAAAATCAATAAAATTTGCAGTAATTTTTAGAGACAATTGAAATTTAAAGGCGCGTATATTTTGAGCACAACGATATCTTGCCTAAATATAAAACCGTACCATCAAATCCTAAATCCAAAAAAAATTTAAAAGGCTTTTCCGAGTTTTTTCTCGTTAAAGTGAGTGGTTTCTCGTTTTTTGCCGTCTGTCTGACGTATGTGCTGTTCCGTCTATCTCTTTTCTCTCTGTTGTCTCTTCTACGCGCGTCGCTGACGCTCCACCCATTTTTTTCGGTTTAGTCTTGGTTATAGATGTTTTTGGGAATATTGTAATTGCAAAATTTTAATTTCCACTCGGGTGTTCGTCACATTTTGCAAAATACCTTTCTCGCTGTTTCTTGGTGGATCGATGAGGTTAATTACGACATTCTTTTCAGGTAATAATGACGGACATTGAAAAGCAAAACGAAATCCGTGAAAAGAAGGGGCGTAACGTTATGCGCGAGCTCAAGATTCAGAAACTCTGTCTCAACATTTGTGTTGGAGAGTCTGGAGATCGTCTTACTCGCGCGGCCAAGGTTATTTCGTTCCCTACCGAAGTGGGAATTCAAACTTATTTTTTCAGGTTCTGGAACAACTCACGGGACAAACTCCCGTTTTTTCCAAGGCTAGATACACAGTAAGATCTTTCGGAATTCGTAGGAATGAAAAAATTGCTGTCCACTGCACCGTTCGTGGACCAAAAGCCGAGGAGATCCTTGAGAAAGGGCTCAAGGTGAAGGAATACGAGTTACACAAGGAGAATTTTTCTGACACCGGAAACTTTGGATTTGGAGTTCAGGTAGATAAATAATAGAAATTTCAAAAAGTAACTGTTTTTCTTAGGAGCACATTGATCTCGGAATAAAGTATGATCCGGGAATCGGGATCTATGGCATGGACTTCTACGTGGTTCTTAATCGCAACGGAGTCAGAGTTTCTAAACGTAGACGCGCACCGGGACGCATTGGATCGTCACATCGTGTCGATCGGGAGGAAACGATCAAGTGGTTCCAGCAGAAGTATGACGGAATAATTTTACCTCCTAAGCCGAAGGCAAAGAAGAACATCTTCCGTCGTCGTTAGGTTTTTCTATTATTTGAATAAACTGTTGTTGTCAAAAATGTTTACTTCGCTAATGTTCCATAACTGAACTAATATCCTTCAGTGGTTTAAGAAAACATTCTAATTTGATATGAAGGTTATAACACGAAAATGCTGGACATTACCCGCTCTAAATTTCAAACCGCCCACGTTTCACTGAACTGAAATGAATTGTGTGAGTACACAACCCATGAGTTGGAAGGTGCAGTTAACTCGAATCGGCCGTCTCATTACATTCTTTACCGCAGCATAGTCAATAGTTCACTGTATATGCTCGATTCTGTATCTTCAACAGTGCATAGTATTAAAAAATGTTACTGTAATGTAAAAGTGAAAAAAATGTAAAAAAAATAAAAAAAATGTTACACATTCATTTAAGGAATAATAAAAATTAGCATTCAAACACTTAAGTGATTGTTTTATTTTTCAAACGAGTCGCTAAGAATTTGTCTGAAATTTAGTTGGCGCATCGAATGAAAAAACGCCAGCGCTTGTATTCACTCTGTGTTTCATAGTGCCGTGTCTTTTGTACTTAGCCTCCTTGTGTCCTAGGTGAGTCATGTAAACCAGATAATAGCAAACGAAGCCTAGATAGCTCTTTTTGAGGCTGATTGAGTAAAAAGAACGAATTCGGATAAAGCATAATGCAGATAATGCATAATGCGGATAATGCAAATAGGAATAAAACCAAAGAAATGTTGTAGATAAGTTGAAAAACGGAATGACGTCAGCGTTGTTATACTACATGTGCCATTTATTATTTTTGACAGTCCAAAACGGAGTACTATTTGATTTCTTTCAGTATACATGCTTATTGACTATCATCTTCAAGCATGTTATCTATTGTATAGAAAATGAAACATTTTTAGAAAATCCGGTGTCGTACTCTCGATTCTGAAAAGTTCGTGGTAAAAATTCAACCTCTTCCGGGAAATCACAAGGTTGACGATAGTTTGTGAAAAATACATTCCGTTTATTATACATAAACATGCAATAAGAAAATCATGAAAATATCAACATCCTGGAGACAAAGTTAAATAAAGGAGGGAGATAACATCACTTTTTAATCGTTTACAAGACAGGGGATGGCATTAAAAGACATTCTAATTATATACTAAATAGCTAAAGTGTGGTGAGAAAATTACTTTAAAATTGAGTAGATCAATCACTCGCTCTTCTCGTTCTCATAGGGAGCAGGAAGAGAGCTTTCGAATTGGTCGATTCCCCAAATTTCACGAGCGTATTCGGCAATTGTGCGATCTGTTGAAAACTTTCCAGTCGAAGCAATGTTGTACAGAGCCATGCGAGACCAAGTTTCTTGGTCACGGAATGTGGCAGCGACCTGAAAGAAAAAATAATATTTTTTGCGATATTTCCTAACTGATAACCTTATCCTGGGCCTCAATGTACGCATCGAAATCTGCGCACACCATGAAACGATCGTGATGACGAAGCATATTGGACAGATCTTTGAGCTGCCCTGGATCTTCTGGGGTGAACATGCCTCCTTCGATTTGCTCAATGATCTGCTTGAGAACTGGAGATTTGTTGATAAATTCAAGCGAAGAATAACCGCGCTTTTGAAGTGCTTCAACTTCCTCAACATTCATACCGAAGATGAAGATGTTATCGTCTCCCATCTCTTCAGCCATTTCGACATTGGCTCCATCAAGAGTTCCAATAGTAAGGGCTCCGTTCAACATGAACTTCATGTTTCCAGTTCCTGATGCTTCAGTTCCTGCAGTAGATATCTGTTCAGAAAGGTCAGCAGCTGGAATAATTTTTTCTGCCATCGAGACGCGATAATTTTCCAGGAAGATGACCTTCAATCGATCTCCAACGATAGCGTCATTATTGACTTGGTCAGCAACCGCGGTGATCAAACGGATAATCTGTTTCGCCATATGATATCCTGGAGCAGCTTTTCCGCCGTACAACACAGTTCTTTTAACCATATCAATATTGGGGTTCTCCTTGATTCGATTATAGAGAGCGATTACGTGAAGAATATTAAGAAGCTGTCTCTTGTACTCGTGGATTCTTTTAACATGCACATCGAACAACGAAGCAGCATTGATGCTGACATTATACTCGTCGCTCAAATACTGGGCGACATGTTGCTTGTTTTCTAATTTCACTCGGCGAATTGTGTCCAGAAATCCAGCATCATTGGCGTATTCCTTGAGCTTCTGGAGCTCATCGAGGTTGGTGATCCAAGACTCTCCGATTTTCTCGACAATAACATCAGCAAGGGATGGATTGGAAAGAAGAAGCCAGCGACGTGGAGTGATTCCGTTGGTTTTGTTTTGGAATCGTTCTGGGTAGAACTCGTAGAAGTCACGGAAGCTGAAAACTGTGTTTTAGAAAATTTCAAAAGATTTGCATTCATAGCAGTTGACTTACGTTGAGCTCTTGAGAAGTTCAGAATGAAGAGCAGCCACTCCATTGATGGCGTGAGATGCGACAATGCACAAATGAGCCATGTTGATTCGCTTCTCCCCGAATTGATCGGCCTCCTCGACAATGGACATGCGACGCATACGGTCGAAATCTCCCGGGAATCTTACAGAAATACTGTTCATGAACTTCTGGTTAATCTCATAAATAATCTCCAAATGACGTGGTAACAGGTTTTGAATAAGAGACACAGGCCAACGTTCGAGAGCTTCAGGGAGGAGAGTGTGGTTGGTGTAGGCATACGTTTTGATGCAAATATCCCATGCCTGGTCCCATGTGAGTCCTTCGACATCGACTAGCAGACGGAGCAACTCAGGAATTCCAATGGATGGATGAGTGTCGTTCAGCTGAATAGCGACCTTATCTGGGAAAGTGTCGAAGTTAACTCGGACGGCTTCGCGGTTTCCGTAGATTGAAGACTTGAAACGACGGATTATATCTTGAAGAGTAGCGGCAACAAGGAAATACTGCTGCTTAAGACGAAGCTCTTTTCCTAGGAACATCTGAAAGCATAAAAATATAAGAAATTCCTTTTTCTGTCGAAACATACGTTGTCGTTCGGGTACAAGACACGAGTAATATTTTCGGATAAGTTACGATCCATGACAGCCTGCACGTAGTCTCCATCGTTGAAAAATTTGAGATGAAAGTGGTTCTCAGCCTTGGCGGACCATAAGCGAAGAGTGTTGACAATGTTGTTCTTGTACCCAGGAACTGGGGTGTCGTACGGCATGGCGAACACGACTTGAGTGTCAACCCATTTCGACTTGCCCTAAAAACAGTTTGTCCTTTGAAAGCCTTTGAAAAAAAAATGATTTCCTTTGAAAAAAGAACAGTTAGCACAACGGTGCATTGGACCCGAAATGAACCAAGGTAAAAAGCATACAACTAGGTCATTCGCCATTCATTTTCATACACTTATGGAAAGTTTTGTACTCGTACTCTCTGCGTCCAGGCATATCCCCCTGGATATTCGACAGCAAATTATATGCAACGGGTTCCCAAAAACACATACATTTATATACTTGCGAATACAAAGCAAATGCAACTTAGCTTACATGAATACGATCATAAACGTCTTTCCGCAAATTCAACAGGGCTGAATTCAAAATTCGGCCTTTTCTTTTTTCAAAATTCAATTATTAACTCACATCCTCCTTCACAACTTTTCCGTAAAAGTTTACTGGAAGCATGTACTCCGGACGTGCCTTCTCCCATGGATTTCCAAAACGAAGCCAATCGTCTGGCTCCTCAAGTTGCCATCCTTCCCGAATAAGCTGTTTGAATATTCCGTATTCATAGCGAAGACCGTATCCATATGCTGGAATACCCAAGGTGGCCATGGAATCGAGGAAACAAGCGGCCAAACGTCCAAGTCCTCCGTTTCCTAGTCCAGCGTCCTCTTCGATTTCCTGAAGCTCTTCGATATCGAGTCCGAGTTGATAGAGAGCCTCATCCACAGTGGCCTGGATTCCGAGATTCATCATGGTGTTGGAAAGGGTTCTTCCCATGTAGAACTCCAACGAGAGATAGTAAACTCTCTTAGGATCTTTGTCATAGTAGTGTTGTTGGGTACGAATCCAGCGAGAAACGAGATGGTCACGGACAGTATTTGCAAGAGCAAAGTAATAGTCACGGTCGGTAGCCACGTTACGATCCTTAATAATAGAGAAGTGAAGGTGGCGATTGAATGCCTTCTTGATGTTGGACACATTCTCTACTTGGGCAATCCCACGAACGGAGATCTGTTTGCGGCGGTCGTGATCGTTGGTGATCATACTGAACGTTTTCGGTGTAGAAGGAGAGGAGTCGTCTACAACAACGACCGGCTGCTGCAAAAAAGATTGGTAACTGATCAACTCCTGTATTTACTGATAACATAGTTGGTGGGGTAGAGGAGAATAATATAAACAATAATTCGATGGAAAGGCTAGCAGTGGAGGAAAGCTAAAAAGTTGAGATTATTTAGAAAAAGTAGAAAGTCAACAGAACAAAATTGTTCATTGAACAGACGGACCGCCAATCGATATTTCTCGCGTGGGGCCTCACAGAAGAAGGAGAGGTGCGAGCATTATGAATGATTACTTGTTACGAGAAGTTCCTCGTTATTTTCTCTTGCAAAAGGAATATTTGAAAATTAAGGAAAAAAGTGAACAGAAAATCTAAGGAAAACGTTTAAAAACTAACGAACAACGATGACAGTTTGATCAGTTCACTAACGGAAAATTAACAGCTTTGGCCGCTGCCCGATCACCAACAAGAAGTATACCGATAAAATGTATCGTCGGCGATTAAAAGAACTGTTGTCGCAGACACAAGCGCACAATAACATAAGTGACGCATTCTTTGATAAACACTTATAGTCGCTTGCGGTCCATTAATTTATTTGGAAAATACCTATTTTATGTGAATGATAATTTCCATGGAGAACAAGAAGAAGGTAATAGTAGCAGTGATAGCGAGAAACCGTGTCAGTGGGTTACAACAGACAGGTATGAAAAAAAACTATTCCATCACCAGATTTTCAAAGTGTCGATGAACGAAAAATTGATCAATCTATCGTTTTCTTCACATATAAACATGTTACTTTTCTTCATCTACTTTCTTTATTCTCGAAAGTACACCGATAAAAAGGGAAGGAATAGATAGTATCACTCCGTTGGTGAACACTCTCCAGGGTATTCAGACTCGGCTCACTGAATCGACTTTGGAGGAGAGAGGTCGCGAGGCTGAGGGACCGGCTAAGGAGGGGGTGTGTAAAACACGGAGGGAAGAGAAAAACAACTGAGTGAGAGACGCAGGGAGATTTATTGTTTCTCAACAACGACCCTAACGGAGGGCACTGATAACTTGATATGCAGACCGGTATCAGAAAACGGTGGCAAATTGACTTTTTTTCGTAAACTGAATAAACCGAAGACAATAGATTAAATAGTCAAATGAATGAAGAGTAATAATAACAGAAAGCCAATTTTTTATTACAACCAATATTTAATTAACTTAACTACCACGGTGCGCTTGCATTAATGCGTTTATATCCCTGAATGTTTCGAACTTTCGAACCTAGCTCATAGAGATACTCGCCCGAGTGAAATATTTACTGAATAGAAAAATGTGCAGAAAATTTATGAAAGAAATAATTTTTGAAGGTTCGGTTTATTCCGAAAATCCGTAGAACTGAATGCGACTGGTAGATAAGCAAATAATGATTGTCTACTATTTTCTGCCATAACCGGATTAAAAAGAAACCTGCGATCTTTTATGAAGAAATTGCTTCAATATTTCGTTATCACTTTATTCTTATTTTCGCCTACCTTCCGATGATATTTGTGAAAAACAGAAGAAAAGGAGATGGTCGATTAACAACAATAACGAGAAATTCAGCTTGCCTCGATCGTTTTTAACAACTGTACGGAGTGAGGAAACGATCAACACGGACGAATGTGAGTACTAAACGATGAACGATGTTTGATATTTATCAGCAGAAGAAACATGGATCTTTGGCCGCATTTTAAGTGGTGTGATTAAATTTCGATACAAGAGATCACATTTTTAATTTTTAAATACGATCTAGGGTGTAAAGTTTCATTACGCTACAAACAGATTTAAAAAAATTGGTATTGAGAAGGAATTTCAGAAGTTCTATTTCAGCTTGGAAACAGTCTGGAAAGATACAAAGAACAACTGTTTTTTTCACAATTTTTGGAAAAAATGACCTACAAAACAAGCCAGCTGCGGACAACTGCTCAACGGCTGAAGGAATAGAAAGCGAGCGAATGAGCAAGAAGGGAAGAGGAAATAGACTCGCATCTGTCAGAGAAAAAAAGGAGGAAAGGCCTGCAGCGTACGTGCTTTCGGCAAGATTCTCCCTAGACCCTTCCCCATTTCGCACGCAGACACTCATATAAATCCCCCTCGCCTTCAAGATATTTTTTCGTTTTTATGTTTCGATACTGAGAGCAACTTATTAAACAGCACTCTGGGACAAGGAAGCCGAGAGAATGAGAACTCGGAAATAAAGCTATTGGGAAGAACTTACCGGTGGGGTTTTGGACCAATTGAAAAATCCAAAGCCTGTTGAGCCGAACATTATCTCCGATGGGTGGCGAAGAAAATATGATATAGGGAATATCACTGACTGAAGCAATGACAATCGAGACTCAGCAAGAGAAAAGTTATTGTTTTGTCATTGTTTCTAGAACATTTGCCAAATTAATATTTCGTTGTTTTTGGCGCTCGATGACTACGGTACGCAGAAGCACTTGAACTCTGTAATATTGCTTACCATTGCCTGTCCAAAAAATAAACCATCAATGAGTTGTCACCGAAAAAGATATTAATGACCAGAATTTATCAACAATTTCTACTGGCAAAACGATGAAAAATATATGGAAGAATTAATTTGTCACGTAGGTGTTTTCTCTTAATCTTATCTCAAGATTTCCTGTATATGTATGTGTTCCGGTAACAAAAACTGAATTATCGAGCGAAATTCTTTATGTCTTATTTGAATTTCTCAATTTCTGGACTCAAAACTCGTCTTACACAGATGCTAAAGTTAAAAAATAGCAGATTCTGCACGTTTCGTATCTTCCCGCGCTTCTCCGCTGTTTCTGTAGAAATCGCTGAGTAAATAAACGGCGACAAAATTTCTCCTCAGCCGAACTATTTAATATCGGAACTCTTCTGAAAATCTTATAGGCGCAATTATATGGGAAAACTTTTTTTAAAAATGGTTAGGTGCTTTCATGTTTGCATCCGACTCACCCCTTGACTTGAAACTTTTTTCAATGCAATTTCCATAATTGAAACAGTAAAAATGGAATTAAAGACATCGCGATAAAGCGGATATGGGAGAGATGAGAAAAGCCCAAAGTAACAATTAGTTGTAACAAATTGAAAGAATAAAGTAAACTCTACTAATTTTTAAGAATTGATGATTGCTACTTCATATTGATAATTTGGGAAAAAAAAGATCATAAACTCAAATTAGTTTTCAATCCAAGTTCTGTGCTTATAAATTACATGTTTTCCTCAAATTTTCGAAAATTTCAGGAAAAAAAACAAAACCTGTTTCAAGAAGACAACACGTTCCAAAATGAAGTTTGTCAGTCATTGAAAGTTAATTTTTTTTCGGAAACGGATAAAAAGGACATTTTCAATTTTTCAGGCTATCATCGAATACTCTCTGTGACCTGCGTAGATTCAGAAGCACTCCGGGAGAGGCAAATAAATCACGGAATATCCCTCGTCTGCCAAAAAGAACGAGAAGAAGAACAAGAAAAACAAAAGAAGAAGAAAGAAGAACCGATGTAAAAGTTTGTATATTCAATTGCAGGTCTGTCGCCACTGACGTTCCTAAAAAGCAACAGGGATATGGCTCGGCGTTATCGGACTTTTTGAAACAAGCCGAATACATTAACTAAACTCAACAAATCGAAACAGGTCTGGCTGATTTTCTTGTACAAACGGAACCTTGCATAGCTATATACAGTCGGAGTCATCGTGAACCGCACAAGCCATAGTCAGAGATCAAGCTCATTGATAAAAGGTTAGAATTCCTCCTCACCTTTACAAACTGTAGCTGCAACATATTTGAAATGTACGTTCAGGTCGCTTAATCTGATCCGGAAGAGCTCGTTGACTTTCATAATGGCGTAGAGGAAAAAACCCAAAACAACCCGTTAAATAGTTTAAGAACTTGCCGATAAATGTGGAGATGTGAGACACCGCGTTAACACTAACAAAACAAGGAAACACATTCGCTTCAGACCACCCGTTCTCAATCAACATCAGCGCGGCAAACTACGCGGCAACTCAAAAAATCGTGGGTCTTTTACTTTGATATTCGGGATGGAGTCATGACCACACGAGCGCTTCACATTCATATATTTAGGAGGTTGCAGGGTACTAGGGATACGGGGCGGAATGTAAATTTTATTTGGATTTTGAAAGTTCTGCTAATAAATTGTTTTACTAACAAGAAAAAAAACAGAACGACTACAATTTTTTCTAAACGAAAGCCAGTGAAAGTCGCGGGGTAGCCGCGATCATTCCGCTGGTATTTAATATACGGTTTGTAAGAACATTTTTTAGTTTATGTGGAAGTGTTCGGACCGTTGAAGTGATGATTTTTTTGCTGCTTAGAAACCGACGTTTTCAGTGTGTTTGCAATGAAAAACGCGGGGCCGATGCTGAACTTGTTTAAATTAAATTTTACCTCTTTGTAAAGCAATACAAGGTAGAAATGGCTAAATTGGAATTCAAAAATTATACAGGGTGGCAGTCATGTAGTGTTACACAACTTTGCGTGGATTCTGGCGCATGAGCACAAGTCGCTACTATATCAATTTTATTTTTTATTAATTATTACATATTTATTACTATGTTTTTCAATTTTTTGGTTGCAACTTCCATTTTTAAGGTAATGACGGCTGCTTCACCCCATCGTGGTTCTATTATTCAACTGATGCAGCAGGGTGTGTCGAATTCGGAGATCGCTAAGCGGTTGAACGTCAACCGAATGCTTGCTCATCGGACTGTTACTCGCTTCCACCGTCTTCGTACACCTGATGACCATCCAAGATCGGGTCGTCCTGTCACTTTGACGACGCCAAAAGCGTTCGGGAAAGAATCCGAAGAAATCCGGAGCGAAGCATGAGGAAGCTTGCTAAAGACTTCAAAAAGTGCCGATATTCTATGGGAATCATTGTCAAAGAGAAGCTGAATATGAATCCGTATTGTATGCAAAATAGCGCATTCCTGAACGAGAAAATCAAAGCTCTCCGAATGCAAAAAGCACGAAAGCTTCTTCAAGGCACGCGCTCAGGCACACTGTTCGCAGACGAGAAATGTTTCACCGTTGAAGCTAATAAGAATGGCCAAAACTATCGGGTTATTGCAAAAGACTTTCAAACTGCCTGTAAGAACGGAAAAATTCTCAATAAGACATCTCATCCGTCTTCAGTCATGGTTTTTGGTGGAATTTGCTCCGATGGCAAAACCCCGTTGATTTTTGTTGATTTGGGAGCCAAGGTGAACCAAACCTACTACAGAATACACATTTTAGAGGCTGCAGTTCTTCCGTGGTCCAAATCGCATTACGGAAACCGACCCTGGTGCTTCCAACAAGACGGCGCACCGGCTCATCGCGCCAAGGCCACTCAGCAGTGGTGCAAGAACAGTTTTCCTGAGTTCATCTCCTCGTCAGAATGGCCAGCGTCGTCACCCGACCTGAATCCTATGAACTACGCCGTTTGGGGATATTTGACCCAGAAGATTTCCACCAAAAACTACGCTAGTTTGAGCGCTCTGAAGGTCGCACTTGTGAAAGCCTGGGATGAAATGGATGCCAATTACCTGCGTGCCGTGGTGGACGCTTACCCGAAGAGATTGAGAGCGGAGGTGAAGGCCAAAGGAGGGCGATTTGAAAACTATCGTTAAAACTTGTTTTTGTATCATTTCAATAAACTTTTGTCCAATTCTGGTGAAAATTGAACTTGTTTGAAGACATTTATAACGTTTCAAGCGTGTAACGGTTTTTGGATGCCACCCTGTAGATGAAAGTTCACTCTTTCTGATCTTTCATGTTCATTTTAATTAATTAAATTTCAGAAAAAAAAACTTGAAAAAAATACGCAATGGTCTGATTACGACAAAGAAGAATAAACGGAAATTTAAGGTCACATTTGAGGACAATTTCTCCAAAAATTGTTTGTTCCATTTTGACAATATAGGAATCGTGATACACCGTGCTCGCCCTTCTCCAAATATTTGAAAATGAGCTCTGACTCATTTTCAAAGTTTTAAAATTAATTTTTTAATATGAGTATAAGTTTTCAGTGGAATTCTCATATTGTAATAATTAGAAAGCTGAAAAGAAACCAGGTACGACTTAACTCTCATGATTTCTTAACAATATGCAAAGTTAAACTCATCGAGCGGAATTTATTTTCTTTTGCAATATCAGGGTAAAGGTCTGCGTTCCAATAAGAGATATGCATGAAACATTCCGTTAAGAATACTCGTTTTTGTTTCTGTTTTGTTTTCAGTAAGTTTTCTTATTTTTCTGCAAACTCAACCAATGAAGGCAAACAGTCCTCTCAAAAACTGCAAACAACGTATCGCAAAATAGTGAAAAAAGGGATTCGAGACGTCACGGAGCCAAATGATCGAGTTTGAAGAACTACTTTCAGCATTTTCACAGATATTTTGTGAGAAAAAGTAAAAGACTTATTTTCCACAAAGCATTTTCCACCTGCTCCATCAAATTCAATTTTTTTAAAAGAAAAACTGATGGGCCAATGCCAGAACTCTGTGGATGTCGACAACGAATCGCAAACTGAAGCTAAAATTTTTCTTGGACGGAAAAGGCTTTATTAAATTGAAACGAATCCACGAACTCGTCTGTATTAGATTTGTAGGTTCCAAAGCAAAGCGTTTTAAATGTCTTAATTTCTCTTTAAGTTTATTCCTAATGGGGTTATTCATGCATTTTTTGCATTAAAATGCAATTGTGCTATTCATGAATAATCCCATAAGCAATTTCTGATCCTTCGAATTTATTGGTTATATTCAGTACCTCAGAATTTTCTTTCGAAATTATTCTAGCGGAAGCTTTAACAAATGAATTTCCATGATTTGAATTCGCCAAAGATAACTTTTACTTTTATATTCAAATTTCTTTCAGGTTGGCGTTCCTCTTCTTTCATTGCATTGTGACATTGTACACCGTGATCTTCTAATTTCTTGTTTCCTTTTTCGTGTAATTAAAGCCTCCCCTATCCTTTAAGCAATCTCCCTTTATTGAAACAACCATTAAGGAACAACACCACATTTTCCTGCGGTACCGCCTTTTCATTAGCTTACTTCACGAAATAACCGGCTGTAGATTTTATCCAGATTTTCTGAATGGTGTATGATGTGCAAAAGAAATGTTAAAATGAGTACATCCTTTGTCGATTAGCACTGCAAAGCAAAAAGCTCCTCCCACTTTTTCAGTGTAAATACAATTTTGGGAATAGCGGGCGGAATCGAAGCGAGAAAAAATTTTGACGTCATTGTGACCACTGTTCTATAAAAGAGACCATTTGGAAGCTTGACATCGGTGCAGCCGATATCTTCTGATTCGCTTTACTTCATTCAAACATGCAAACATCAATTCTTATCCTTCTTGCTCTGCTCTCCGTAGCTGCTGCTTGCCCAGGACTCTTCGGTATGGGAGGAGGAGGAGGCTGTGGATGCGGAGCTCCACCACCGCCGCCACCCTGCGGATGTGGAGGAAGAAAAAAAAGGTTTCCGTGATTTTTGGAATTTTAGTCAGTTTCAGTTTACAGATCTTTGCCAGAAAAGGCAAGTGGTCCAGAGTTCTTCGGGATCGCTGCGGGCGATAAAGACGTGATGTGCAACACACCAGAATTGAAGAAGATTATTCTTGAGGTCCGGAATTTTTTCCCCTCTTTCACCACAAAACGGTAATTTCAGAACATGCATTCCACTTCAGTTGACTCATCAAAAGCTATCAACACCGTTTTGGAGGGTCGTCAACTTCAAAGATTCGTCGTCATTTGCTCTGAAGTAAGCCGTCATCCATATGACACGAATTACATTCTTCAATTTCAGCATCCATTTGTTTTTACCATCCGTGCTGACACTGCCTACTGTGGAGCCACTAAAAATGGGCACAACTGCCATGCGTTTGCTATGTGATTATTTTTTAATGATTCTTTCACGATTTTTGTACATTTTGCATTTCTGAAATAATATATTTGATATTCTGCGGCTTTCACTCTAACGATCAAAATAATATAGTGAATCTATAATGGATGATTTCCATGAAAACTGGGCGATAATTACCTAGAGTCCACAGGAATAAGGTTGTTTGTGTCAGGCCTGTTTGAAGACGTTTCGGAAAAGATGCTTGGAAAATGCTATTGATGTTCGATCTTTTGAATATACATATATAATTGCAGTCAGGCGTAATTTGTTTGAAGTACTCATCGCCGTTGTCTAATTGGGGCATTTCCCTTGGTAGAAAGAAAGAATACTGTTGGAGCGACATAAAACGCCCAGCGGAAGCGACCCAGGGATACACATCTATTAGGTTGTAACATAAGAAACCGCGGTTGTTTTAGTTCATCCATATTTTTTTTGTAATAAAATATTTTTGAATGCGGTTTTGTTTATTAGAAAGAGCGTTTTATTGCGCATCGTTTGATATATTATTTGTCTATGTTTACTTTATTTATCGACAAGAAAAAGTGTTTAGAAAATGTCTGATCAAAAATTTCGAATGCGAGTTTGCATGTGGTACGACTTTAAGCACGGATCGGCTGCTGAATCTCATCGTGCGCTCTTTAAAGTATTTGGCGAGGAGCCCTGTCTGAACGTCAATGCCAGGAGTGGTTTAAACGATTCCGAAGTGGTGACGAAAGCTTGGAGGATCATGAACATGGACATCGAGCTGAAGTCGTCGACAATGACCTGTTGAAGGAAGCAATAGAGTCGGATTCGTGCCAAACAACTCGAGAGCTTGCAGAACAGTTTGGCTGCTCTCACATGACAATTGAGCGTCACTTGCATAAAATCGGCAAGACGAACAGGTGCGGAAAGTGGGTGCCACACCAGTTGAGCAATGCAAACAAGGCGACCCGAGTGACAATGGCCGGAATTCTCACTCGTCGTGCAAAAACTGGCGGTTTTTTCGACTCCATTGTTACGTCAGATGAAAAGTGGATCTGTTACGACAACACAACAAGAAAACGGCAGTGGTTGGACCCCGGTGAGGCCCCAAAACCGACTCCAAAACCGGACATCCACGGAAAAAAGGTGATGCTTTGTGTTTGGTGGAACAGCAAAGGTCTTGTGTATTTTGAGGTTCTGGATTCGGGTCAAACAGTTACGGCGGACCTCTATCAACATCAATTGGACCGTGTGGATCAAGCGCTGCGACGTCAAGGTGTGGATACTGCGTCAACAAAATTTCGTCACGACAACGCCCCGCCGCATGTTGCAAAGATCACTGCACGGAAAATCGAGGAATTGGGCTGGGAAGTCCTGCCTCACCCGCCATACAGCCCTGACCTGGCGCCATCCGACTACTATCTGTTCCGGTCGATGCAGCACTCTCTGGCCGAGAAAAAGTTCAAAAACCGCGACGAGGTCCAAATTTGGGTGTCTAACTTCTTCGAGTCGCAGCCGGCCGAGTTCTTCGAGAAGGGCATCCATTCTTTGCGTGGACGTTGGCGACAAATAGCCGATAATAATGGCGAATACCTTTTGGATTAAAGTTTTGTAATTTTGTTTTTATAATAAATTTTGTTTTTGGATCAAACCGCGGTTTCTTATGTTACAACCTAATATTATTTATTTGCGGAGATATAGGGGTTCTAATTAGAAATGTATTTAGATATCAAATTCCCTTTTGAAAGCATTTAATACATTTCAATATTCAATGAATCTGATAAAACTCATACCAAGTTATCTATCGGATATCTTTCAATTAATCAAAACTCATCGATAATGTTTTTGATGTTGCTGAACGATGCTCAGGCTGTCCTTCTTCTTCTGTGAAGTTCTGGTTCTAGCTCATTTTATGAGTTGAATAGCCTGCCAAGGTAGACATACTCATCCACGTCTTCTATTGTGGTAATGGTTGTGTTATTTCTGATGATCACCGGACACTTAGTGGTAAACAGTAGTATATTAGGTCTCCTGGGAGCCGTTGCCCTTCCTGGAAATTGTTGATTTCTAGTTTTTTCCTCAGTGTTGCGACTTCACAAATATACAACTTCACCCATAAACCATTTAATTCAATTATCAAACCCAAAAAAAAACCCAAGGAGTAATAAACCATGACAATATCAAAGGAAGGTGTTAGACGACATGAACGTGAACTTGCTCTTCAACAACCCATCCTGTTTATGCCGATCAACGCCAACCACGTGGCCTCACCAGTCAAGGTCATATAATGGTCAACCATCATGCTGCGATTCACCGTCAAGTCAGTTCTCTCTTCTCCCCGCTCTACGGACAAGCATCAACGTCTCCCTTCGACTTCCTCAATGGATTGGATGTTCGATTCGGAAGATGCCAAGAGTACGTTATCACTGAGAATACATGGGTTCTAATTATAAACTGTATTCTTGTTGGCCTGCGGGCAAGCAGAGGGATATTACAAAACAGCGGCAGAGTCCCTTACAACCAGAGTACGGCGGAATTGGATTTTTTCATGGAATCTGGAATCCGGAAAACGGAAAAAAAATTTTTTTAACGGAATCCGGAATCCGGAAGACGGAATGAAAAAAATGGCGGTATGCGGAATTCCGCCCTTCTCCGCTTACAACCCATGTTAATCCGTTCGATTTAAGGAGGCTTATATGGTGAAAACTTTTGAAAATTATGCTTATATGTATATTTAATAATTTATTTAATGTTTTGTTTAGCAGGAACTTGAAGAAGAACGTAGAAAGGGAAAAGTGGTGTCGCCTCCCCAGAAGTAGCCTTACTTTACGACTAAATTTGAGGAACTTGGAACTTTCTATGGATGCTCAGATTAAGTGGTCTTTATCAGTGGACTTAATTTATTAAATTTATGTGAATTGGACTCAATAAATCTTTTCTAAGATTAGTTTAAATTCACACATTAGCTAACACATCTTTTGAAGCAAGACATTTTTTTAAATACTCTTGAAGTTTTAATGGTGGATAATTTTGCAATTCTTAAATTTTGGAATGGCAGACCCAATGAGTTTATTATTTGAATAATCAATATTTACAATTATAACGTACTTTTTTTAATTGAGTAGGCAAAGTGTCTCTTATAAAGATGTCACAGAATAATCCTTTTATTCCGTATTCAATTCAATATTTTTGCTTTTTTTCCAGAATTCTGATGAGCAGAGCCTACCGGTCTCTTACTGAAATTGACAATTCTTCTTATGGGGTTATTCATGATGCATTTTTATGCAAAAAATGCCACTTTAATCTTATTTACGATAGCATTTTAATTGAAAAAAATGCATCGTAGTTCAGTGCTATGTTCAGTTAAAATGCAAGGTGGTGTCGGATATCGTCACCGAGAAAGTCTATTCATTTATTAAATTAATTTGAAGCAATTAATATAAGGAAAAGAAAATAAGACATCTGAAAATAAAACTAGACAAATTGATGAGCACAATCACAAAGAGAATAGATTTTTTCAGTTGGAGTTGGGATTAATTTTTTTGTGAATTGACTTTTAACGAATGGTGCTGTTGAGATAAGTTCTTTGCGTTTTGCAAACTTTTCCAGTAGTCTGAAAAAGCTTTATTGTTTTGATGTAGTCTGAATTTTCCCCAATTATTCGGATACTTACGCGAGTGGATCCTTATTACACTCTGGGTAAAGAAAGCCAATGCTGTCATACTTCTCCCATTGGGGAATATTTTTAAGAAGATCGTGTAAAAGGAGTTCAGCTGCCTCCAAACTGTCCGCGTAGAATGGAGCTGAGCTCAGTTTGTTTTTCCAAACATGACGAATAGTTCCATAGCCCACAATTTTTCCAGATTCCCCGAGAACAACCTAAGAAAAAACAATTGTTTGCGGTGATTAAATGTATTGTTCAAAAATGCGGGAAACTAGATTTAAAAATTTTAAATTTCATAATAATAGCATAATTGGAACTGTGGATCTACTCAACATCGAACTAGATCACGGCACTTTTTATATTACATACCCTAGAAAACGTATCCGGCAAGTTGAACCAAGCAGTCATAAGTTTCTTACGGTCGCGAACACAAATGGTGCGATCGTAATCTGTCAAGGCTTCATAATCGACTTCGGACCAGTGCTGAAAAACTCGGTGAAAATGCAGTTATAAAAAATTACTCGAATTCTCACCTTGGTCGTAAACTTGCTTTGATTTATTTCCGGAATTATAACATTTTCCATCTTGAGGGAACTGAATATTTGCCAGTATTCTGGAACCTTGTCAAATCCAAAGTCCTTAGCGTACTTTTCGGACATTTTTACAACTGAAAACCATCATTTATGGCCTTGTGCATGTTTATACTAAAAACCTCCAGTCAACGTGGCATTACTATCCCCTACAATATCCATGACTTTCTTGAAAATTTGCTTTCCCAGACCTTTCCCTCTGAATTTTTGAACGCAATAATACATTCCGATGGAGTAAAGCGGCCCATCCTCACCATCCCAACGAGCCAAGGAAACGGAGGCAACGAGTTTTTTAGTGTCTGAAATAATTTGTGTTAGAAGTGTTAGGAAAGTAACCATTGTGATCACGATTCTCGAGATTAAGGAGAAAATGTCGAGGAAAAAGATTTGAGAAAAAACAAGATGACGCTTTTCGAGAGTATTGTTCAATAATGGAAAACACATAAATTGCAAATGCCAACTGAGGGTGGTGCTCAGAGAAATTACGGCGCAGAAATGCACTATTGCCGTTTTACTCGACACTAGCGCCGAAATTTTTGAGCGCTTTCTTTGCGTGCTGACACTGTAAGCATTTATATCGGAATTTTGTAAGAATTTCTATAAATTTTTAGTTTTTATAATGAAATACCCGGATATCGTCCAGAAAACATTCTAATTGAAACCTTCCAGCGCCTATTTTGAAAAAAAAACTTTACTTATTGGAACATTACCTTTTTCAACAATCGTCACTAACCAAAACTGATCGAAATTTGTTGACCAGAATTTATAATCCCCAAATTGAAATGCCCAGTCCTCGGTTTTACTGGTCTGAAAAATCGAGTTAATACTTTACTGCAGCAAAAACATTAGATCTTAGCTTTATGAAAAAGATGCTTATATTGAAAATAAAATAATGCGAAAATAAAGAAATTCCAGTTGGAACATTTCCGTATACGATTTAGAACTATTATATTATCTATCCGCGAGTACGTGATTTTTCGTTTAAAGGCGGTGATTGGGTCTCGTTAGGGGATAGCGCGTTTTAACGCGCCAATTTAAAAATTTTAAGAAAGCGCACACACTGTGTTTGTGATTTCTTTTCAAAAATTGAAGCGAATATTGGAATTTTTTTCTATTTATATTTTGCTTCGAAAATCATGTTTTTTTTAAATTAATTTTTATTGCTTCCAATATTCGCTTCAATTTTCGAAAAGGAATCACAAACGCAGTGTGTGCGCTTTCATACAATTTTTAAATTACAATTTTTAAATCGCTATCCCCTAACGAGACCCAAACACCGCCTCTACACGCAATATCACGTACTCGCGGATACTTATGGGGTTATTCATGAAAAGCACGAAAATCATTTTAATGCAAAAAAATTCACATTTTTGCATTAAAATGCAATCGTGAATAACATTAAAGTGGCATTTTTTGCATTAAAATGTTTTTCGTGCGTTTCATGAATAACCCCATTAACAGCTTATTATTTTATATTCATACCGTATTCAAATAATCACCAAAAATTTCGAAAAATTGGTTTATAGAAAGAACTTCAAAAAGCTTCGACCTTTCCTAAATGGGAAAAATGTAAATGTAATGTAATGTAAATAAGTAATGTAAAAATGTAAAAAATGTAAAAATGTAAAAAATACTATATGGATAAGCACATTACCAATACAACAATTTCCTCAAAAACCTCTTGCGGTGGGTTGACTATTGTTTCGAATTCTGTCATTTTTTCCTTTGTAATGGTTTCTGAAAAAAAAGGCATTGAAAATCCGTCTACGATTTCAAACTGTGGTAAAAGATGATGATTAGGGTGCAGGCTGATCAAGCCAACCCGGACATGAAAATAGGAAGGGCGGAACAAAGGGAAACGATGACTGAAAAAAGAATTCCATCGACGAAATGAATTGAACCGTACAATACATCATCAGAAACAATACATCAGAAAGGCAGTTACTTTGAAATAGGATTAGCTTCCGTACAAAGAATGTGGCCGATATAGAAAGTACCGATCACCATTATATAAAAGGATGACTGTTAAAGAATTACCAGTTCAAAGCCGATGTACCATGTGAACTCTGGTCTTCTGAAATATTTCAACAAAGTGATAAGCGGGGTAGCAGAACAAATACAGACGAAACAATCAGTGACTACTCCTATTTACTGAAGTTCACTTAAAGAAAACTTTGATCTTTGTTTTATGTTGCTTTAACTGTGACAATTTTGACAATGCTTCTTTAGAGTTTAATAGTTAATTTCTTCAAAGTTGCGACGAGCCGGAGCGAAAAACAAGTTCCCTCAGTTTTGTCTTAGTTTTGCTTTTTTAAGTGTAATCGAGATGATATGTGTTTAGTTCCTCAAAACGAAGAGCTCGGCCCTGAAATACTGAAACGAAATACGACTTGAATCGAATAGTGAACCGTAGAAAAATAAGGATGGTAGGCATATGCAGAAGGGAAACATGAAAAAATCGGTTTTCTTTCGAAATCATTTTATTTTTATTTTGATATTCGTCCATTTTTAACATCTTTAGATGTATGGAGCTTTTGTGTTTGAGTTTCCGATACCACATAACGAGGATCCTTGCATTTTACAGTGATAACCAGTAGTGTTTTATTGTGAAAAAACAAGAGATTGGATAGATAAGGTATCGTTGTAAAAAAAAACGCTTGAATTTAAAATTATTTTTTATCGTTGATTTTTATGTTTTTTTTCTATATATTTTTTGTAGACGATCTGCCGAACGAGCTGAATTTTGGAAAATCTGGTCTTTTAAATGTATGAATTTTAATTAAAATGAGGAAATATATATATATATATATTAAAACGAAATATGCGAAACCGTTAAAAAATGCTGTGACCACCCAGGAATAAAGGTAATTGCTGACGAGTTCCGATGTGTCAATCAAAGCAACGCACAATGAACAGTGTAAAAGAAACAGAATGAGAAATATCACAGAAGCGAGAGAGGATAGGGATGGAAAAACGTGCAACACCTGCTGCAAAGCGAAGTAAAAGGAGACAGTAAGTTGATCTCAATCCTTCGACACGTGTATTGGTGGTTCCTCTTTCAAGATGGTTATTCAGTTATAAATAGCCGCTCTTTGGTTAACGCCTTCCAACTAATATGCTTTTTCATTTTTCAATAAACCTCTGATAGTGAGAACAACATGAGCAAAAATTAAAAATTGAGAAAGGCGAAGCCTTGTACTCGAAAAGGTGAGCCAGGAAGGTTTGAAGTGGGAGGATCAATCAAAATATTCCTTTTTCAATTCACCCAAGATCTGCTGTTTTTCCATTAAATAAGACTAATTTAAACTAAAATGAACAATCGCGAACCAGGAGGGAGTGAGGGTCTCTGGCGAAAAAAATAAATATGAATGTATAGGTGAGAATGAAAATCATGGGAGAAATAACGGGTTAATTACTGTATGAAACCGGTTAGAATAATCCTTTTTAGAGCGGCAGTGAGCTCTGACAAATCTCTATAAAATATATGGAACTGTTTCACGATTTTAATATCTTTCGACTAATTTGATTTTTCGATGTTCTTCGCTTACATTGTTTGAGCTCGGATCACAGCGCATCAGTTTTGCCAGTGTTTTAAAGTGGTGGTCCAAGAGGTGGTCTACATTTCGGTTTGATGCTTCTTTTCTCAAGGAACCCGACCATTTCATCGGTGACCTTCCAACAGGTTTCTTTTTCGTTTTTCATATCTTCCTATCAATTCTTGCATCTTCTGTCTATTCTATTGCCTATGTCCAACCCATTCGATTTTTCTTCTCTATGTGGTTAGTATTTAGTCTTTAACTTTTGATATACGTCCGGCGTCTTCTCGAAGATTTTTTGACGATGTCCTTTGAATGATATCCCGAACAGTAAGACAAAATACCTGGAATACTAGATTGAAATGTCGGGTGTTTATTCGTACTCGATTAATGCAATTTTTGTCAATTAATGTTTCGCTCGAAAATTTAAAAAAAAGTGAATCAAAACATGTTCATTTTTACCTCAGAATAATTGCATGCAATAAGCCTTGCAGAGGTTCGCGAGAATGCGTCGCAGCAGCTAATTTTCGGAATTGAAATAAAAGAACACAGTTTCCTTTTAAACTTTTCTCAGCTAGACGGAGCGAATTAAACTTCTTACGAAAACAATTTATATTCATAAGGTAGTTTGTAGTTCAACAAATCAACAGTGCGAGGTTGATAAATTAGGAAAATATAAAGGGATTTTGAAAGGAGATGCGGGAGAAGAGTAGCTTCGCGGAAGAAGAAAACAAGAAATATGTAGAACAGAAATTAAAGGCTCAGAAAATCTGAAAACGTAGCATTACTCGTTCTACTCTCTTCAAGCCTCCTGTTGCGCCGCATGGATCAGCGTGATGTTGTCTCCTTTCAGCAAGATTCTGCCAATCTTGTTGCGAGCCTTTGTCTTCATGTTGACCTCCTCGGCCTCATCGAATACGACGTTCATGAATTCGTCGAATCCGATTATGTATCCTTCTAGACGGTGGGCGACATCTTCATACAGCCAAATCTGAACGCGTGTGCGGTTCTGGAGAAATCTGAAATAATGAATGGGAAATAATTATGATTAAAAAACGCAAATTGGCATAAAAATTTTAATAATTACTTGAAGATAAGGTTCACGGGTTGAACCATCACTTTTTGAAGTTTTCTCCCTGACATTTTCGTTGTTCAAATCTGGAAAGAGATTCGTTGAATAGAAGAAAGAGGAAACCAAAATGAGAGAAAATGACAATGTAAGATAAGACGATGCGAGGACAAGGAGAAATCAAAGTTGAATATAATAAGAAATATCATTAAAAATGATTTAGATCGATTTTTTTACAAACACTAAGAACAAAAATTTAGAAAAGATATAAGAATAAAAAATGCATCTTTAAAGTCTAAAGTCTTGAAAGTATTCATCTATTCAGCAAAAAATCCGTATACAACATTAATAATAATTTCGACATTCTATGTTTTGTTGTGCTTTAATAGCCTTTTAACGGGAGTCAACTACGAATCATCCCTTTAGAGCACTTTTGGCAAGTGTGTTTAACAATTTCGAAAATTTGATGGAAACACTTTTGCCCGCAAACACCGTCAGACACAATTGCGTATTCGCCTACCGTCAGCTGTATCAGAAATGGGAGCATTAATGCTAAATATGCTAGCATTAGCGAAACAGCGGGGTATAACGGATCTTAATAAGATACAAGCCTCTTTCCCTCTCTAAGTTTTCGTATGAATTATCTGCTCAAATTCAAATTTATTCTCTTATTTCGATAAATTTACCATACATCCATATTAGCCTTTCATACTTTTATATCCATTTTTAATGTTCATCACTGTATCACGCCCGATAAGATATGACCGAAAACAGTTATTAGGAAAATTAATGTAATGTATTTAGACGATTTTGTTGTGAAATATTCTTAAAATATTCGTCGAATACCAATAACTGTGACGTTTATTAAGGTTTATATATGTGTATTTTCAATATTATTTGTTTATGGTATAGTATCAGTTTGTTTGTCAAAATTGTTTTATTTTCCGGTAAATGAAAGTGAATAATGAGATCTAGCATAAATACTAAATAACCTCAGACAATCGAAAACAGCTTTTGCGGAAATTACTTTCCAAGAAGCATTCCGAGCAATCCAGGACGGTACATTGGGTATCCGTAACCACCATAACCACCATAGCCTCCATAGCCGCCATATCCCCAGCGTCGTGGATACCCATAGCCTCCATGCATTCCTGGATGTCCGTAGCCTCCGCCATATGGATATCCTCCGCCATATGGATATCCTCCGCCATATGGATACCCTCCGCCATATGGATATCCTCCATAGTGACCGTGGTAGCCTCCTGAATTAATTTTTACAAATAGGAAAATTAGCAAGATTCTCTTACCGTACTGACAATAAGCCATTGTGACCAAAGCCAAAAATGCAATTAGTATGCTGCGCATCATGACGGATAGCAACCATTAGATTATCATGGTCAGTGGCTTATATACCGCTGGAAAAGTGACACAGCTTCGTGTTCAGTTTGACGAACAAATCGTCATCATCTTGTTAAGCTACGCGTCTTGACTTATTTCTGACTTATTTTCATCGTCATTGTCCTAGTTCTGATTTGATTCTTGGTATGATAGGATTTTGCAATAAGCCGTGACGCGATTGCAAACCACCGACCCAAATTTGAAGAAAACCGCGAAAGATTTGAGTTCAACTTACTTACTTACTTAGTTACTTAGTCGATCCGTCATTCGCTTGTGTGAGCGCGGATCACAGCTAACCATGCCTTGCGGTCTTGGGCGATGGTTGTCCATGAAGTGGTTAGTCGATTTCCTCGGTATATTGAGATTTCTTTACGTAATGAGTCGGACCATCTCATGGGGGGTCGTCCGACAGGTCGTTTTTGATCTCGAGGAATCCATTCTTGTATCAGTTTTGTCCATCTTCCGTCATTTCTTCGCATAATGTGCCCGGCCCATCCTAATTTTTTCTTTTTGATGTATTTGAGTGGGTCCGTGACTTGGGAGATTTTTCGGATGTCTTCGCGGTGTAAGTCTCGTTGGCGTTGTTCCGTGAGGGTCATTCCAATTAATCTTCTTTCTAGTGATGCATGCGTCACACGGAGTCTTTCAGCGAGGTTCTGTGTAAAGGTCCAGGTTTCAGATCCGTATGTGAGCGCGGGAAGAACGATGGTGTCGAAAAGTTGAGCTCGGATTCGGGGACAGGTGAGAGCGTCTGTAGTGTTTTTGATGTTGTTGAACGCGGCCCAGGCTGCCCGTCTTCTTCTGTGGAGTTCAGGTTCTAGCTCATTTCGTGGGTTGAGTAGCCTGCCAAGGTAGACATACTCGTCCACGTCTTCGATTGTTGTGATGGTTCCGTTGTTACTGATGATCACCGGATGTGTGGTGGCGTATGTGTTTCTCAACACTTTGGTTTTGTTAGTATTGATTTGGAGTCCTACTTTTTTGCACCTTTCTGTGAATTCTTGGATCATCTGGCTGGCAGTTCGTGGGTCGTTTGCGACAAGAATGATGTCGTCTGCGAATCTCAAATGGGTGAGATTTCTGCCATTGATCCTTATTCCTGGCACGTGAGCGTAGTCGTCGTCTTGTCCTTTAAGGTGATTCCAAGACAATTTTCCGAGAACGAGCTCTAGACAAGCTGAGAAGAGGTTTGGTGATATTGGGTCACCTTGGCGTACACCTCTTGTGATGGGTACCTCAACTTGTCTATGGAATGGTGTGAAGGTGGTAGTGCAGTTTGTATAGCACTCTTTGAGCAGGTTAATATAGACTGTTTCTACTCCTTGTGCTCGAAGGCTTTCCCATATCGCTTTTGGTTCCACACTGTCAAATGCCTTGTGGAAGTCAATGAAGACAAGTGTGAGCGGAATTTGGTACTCGCGGCCAACCTCGAGCAAGCGTTGTACTGAGTGTATGTGGTCGATCGTTGAGAATGATCGACGGAATCCTGCTTGCTCGACTGGCTGGGCTTCTTCTAGTGTTTTTCGTACTCTATTTAATAGACATTTTGAGAATGTCTTATAGAGTACTGATAGAAGGCAGATAGGCCTATAATTCTCCAAATTTTCTCTGTCTCCTTTTTTGAAGATCAGAGTAGTGTTAGAGGATTTCCATTTCAATGGAACTTTTCCGCTTTCTAAATACTTCGAGAATCGTCGTGCGATCAGGCTAATGACATTGTCATGACAGCTCTTGAGAAAATCTGCCGTGATTTTGTCATCTCCTGCTGCCTTTCCGTTTGGGAATGAATTGAGGGCAGTTCGCACTTCTTCTGGGAGGAACGGTGGTGCTGGTGGTGGTGTTTCCGTTCTGATGGGGGTGTTGGTTGATGTGGGAGAAGGGAAGTTGCTGCTGAATAGTTTCGAGTAGAACTTCTGAATCTCCTGTTCCATCTTTGTCCTGGAAGTGATTCTTTCGCCGCTCGATGGAGACTTAAGGCAAGGTATTTGAGATTTATACTCTGTTATGTCTCTCGCTACCTTCTTAAGACTCCTTCGTTGATTAGCGGCATTCAGTAGGCGGGTTCTGGCGAATTCTTCATGGTCTGTCTCGACAGCTTCTCGGCATTCTTGAGACAGTGACTTAAAGCTTGGGTCTGATCTGTCTGTGAAACGCCGTTTGGTTAGAAGCTGACGAGTTGCTTCCGAGATTCTTCTGTGTACGTGGTTGGATGGCCTTGTTATTGCTTTGTCTTGTAGATCCTTGAGTACGTCGATTAGATTTTCATAATCTTGATCAATGTCCGTATTGGGATCTATTGCGACTGTGGCACTGAGCGTGTGCGCAGTGTTCGGGTCCAACTCTCTCTTTGGAAGCTTTCTTCGCTTGACCTGCTCGTATCTTGCGATATTGGTATTGAAGTGCAGGTGGCTGCGAAGTAGACGGTGGTCACTACCATTTGTGAATGATGGAAGCACCGACACATCCGTCACAAATTTTCCATTTCCCAGTATATGGTCGATTTCATGTTTGTGCTTCTGGTCGGGGCTGATGTGTGTCCATCGTCTATGCATTGGCTTTTTGAATTGCGAGTTCATGTGCCATAGACGATTTGATTCACAGAAGGTAGCTAATAATTCGCCACTTTCGTTTCTTGGTTCCATTGAATTAGTGCCAATGTATCGTTCCGTGTCTTTTCTTACACCCAATCTAGCGTTAAAGTCGCCTATGATGAGCTTGTACCTGCTACGGCAGGTAAGATAGGCGTCTTGAAGGCTGTCATAGAAATCAGCGAGTTCCTCTGGATCGGTATCAGCGACAGGTGCGTACACCTGGAAGATGGTACAGCTGAGTTTCCTTCCTATTTGTAGAGTAAGGTAGCCGATCCTATGGTTGAGGAACTTGACTTCTATGATTTTTGGGAGGAGGGTGCTCTTAACGATAAAGCCGATCCCTCCTGACACGGAACTACTGTTCCGAGATCCTAAGAAAACTCCGGTCCCGTCTCGATGTGTTTTGTGCTCTTCTGCTTCTCTTTTTGTTTCTGATAGTCCGATGATATCGTACTTTATTCTTTTTGTTTCTTCGAGAAGCTCTGCTAGTCTGTTGTCGGATGCGACAGACCTGCAGTTGAAGGTGCACACTCTTAGATCGATTCTTCTTGTTTTGGGTCGTGTTTTCTTCTTTTCCTTTTCCGAGTGGTAGACGACCGGTACTCCGAGATTTGATCGCCTCTCCCGACTTACTTCTGAATCTACCGTATCAGAAGCAGAGGCCGAGTGCGGAGGACTGAGGCAGTTTGGTTTGCTGTTTTTAGCAATTATTGTGTGCCTGTTTACTCTATTATGACCTGCTAAGCCAGTGCTAGAGCTACCGGGACAAAGAGTATTGGGCGCTACCTTCGACCCGATATGACACGTTTCTACCCATTGGCCAACTGAGACTCTGCCGGGGTGCCGAACTCCTCCGGATATGTAGAAGAGAATCAGTTGTTGATCTTCTACGCCACGTAGAGGCTGAGTAAAATGTAGAAGCTCCAATGTAGACTTATTTTCATCGTCATTGTCCTAGTTCTGATTTGATTCTTGGTATGATAGGATTTTGCAATAAGCCGTGACGCGATTGCAAACCACCGACCCAAATTTGAAGAAAACCGCGAAAGATTTGAGTTCAACATATCAGAAAACTAATTTTTCAAAATTCAGATTGTTTCGGTCAAAACTCAAAAAATTTGCCATCACAGTCAGGTTTTCGTTCTAACAGGAAGGGACAGCGATATTTGGAAAGTACCACGGCCATTTTTTTCCACGTTTTTTATGAATATTTCTATAAAGATTTTCAAGGAAGCAACAATAAACTGGAAAAATTAGAATGCCAAACAAAAATTCGTAGCCATGGAATCCAACGGCCTCTATGCGTTCCGCTTCCAAACTATTCGGCTATTTAAAGCATTAGCAGAAAAAGAAAATCAGAAGATGCTTGTGAGCTTATTCGGTGTAGGAAGCCAGAAGGCAGTAAGCTGAAATTCGATAAAGGAGCTATTTATATCGACCCTACTAGCAAGGTGAGAATATGGAAGTAATAATGGTACACTTCAAAAAATGGTGTTATTTTTTAACTTTCGCGAGAGAAAGGCCAAAAGCATTTTGAAAGATAGAAGAATTTCAATGACTCTGAGTGATGTACAGAATCAACATATCACTGTAATTCCTTTTTTCAAATCTATCAATGCAGCTATGAATTATTTATAAAATAAAGCTGCGTAAAAAATCACCACAGTTTTGTTTTTATTTTTATATTCGTTGAGAACTATAAATAATGAATGTTCGCTTCTAAAAATGAACTATCGGGGTAAGAAAACATTTCACACCATACGCGGTACATTTTGAAACCATCCTTTTTTTTAAGTTTCAGAAGCGCCCGGCTGCGAAACAGCGAAGCATGAAAATTCTGAATAATCTTTGCATTTATCAATTAAAACGAGCTCATAAAGTTTCAATATCAGGTTTTTACAATATTATCATGGAAATTAATCACATCAACGTTAGAGGCATGCGCTCTACGAATCAAATCGTTCAATCAAGTTTTCTCTCACGTTTTATCGTCAAATACGCGAAAGGAAGAGAAGTTAAATCATTTTATCTCTTGTAACGAATGAAGTTTTCAGAGACACTAGCAAAAAATAATTATTTATTTATTCTCTCACTGTAAAACAAAAAAGAAAATGAAACTTGATAAGTTAAAAAACCGAGAAAAGAGGAGTTGGACGAGGAAAAATAAGTATTTTTAAATTAAAAAAAATAACGAACTTGGACCGGCTTTAGCCCTGCAAGCCAAGTTGCCAGGGTTAGGGAAGACAACTGCTTGAAAAAATATTCTACAACGATTTGGGAGAGGAACTTCCTCCCGAATTAGAGAATCTGTAATGGATAAAAGTAAGAAAAAAAATATTTATAAAAGCAAATAATGATAAATTTTTGTTTGAAGGAGTATCTATATTATTAAATTGAAGTAGTTCTCGCTGTCGGTGACAGAAGTCGTTGCTGAAGGGTTCTAATCAAATGCACTATGTGGACGAAAAATTCCGGAAAAATGCAAAGGATAACAAGGACCTGAAAAAAAATTAGATTTTCAGTTTTCACAACTCGCGGTGGCTTCAATACCAAACTTATCTTGTGTAGAATCACATACACATATACACATAGGCGGAAGTAGATATAAGGACTTTCACAACGAGACTTTTTGATTTTGATATGGCGGCATAAGAGCTCTAATTAATGTGTTTTTTTTCCAATTTCCGTTAATTGTCATCAATGACTTCTAAGTATCTGAACGAACTACGTACTTATGGTATTAGGTAGAAGTCCATTGAAGCGTTCGCGAAGCTTCCAATCAATTCAAAGATCGTAGACGATCTATGTATATATGAAAACCATTAGAGATGGCGAGGTATTGCTTCAATGTACTACTTTATAAAAACAACGCCTCGGACAATGCTCACTATTCTTTTTTTTCTCATTTTTTCGATGCTATTCCTTTTTCCTCAACTCATTTTGAAATTTCTTCTTTTCGTTCTTTCGTATGTGTAAATGAACTTTCCTAACCATGTATATGCAGGAAAAATATCATAAAAAGGAATCTTCGTTAGTCTTTTTCCGTAGCTCTTCCGCTCCCTCTGCTCTCTGAAATTTTCAGAATTATTTTTCTCGATCTCATATAAAAATATGCGATGAGTGTGTTGACCACATTTGTCAATATCTGGTGGAAGGTCACCGATGACATGGTCGGGTTTCTTGAGAGAGGAAGCATCAAACCGAAATGGAAACCACGTCCTTACCTTTTGAGCCACCATCGCAAATGACCAGACTCGTGAATTGTGATCCGTGCAGAAATTATGTGAGCGAAGAACGTATCGATTAAGGAAGTATGATCTCATATAGGCGATTTCTTTCTTCTTTTTCATTCGTAAGTTTTTTTGAACTCATTTGACCATTTTTAAAAATTATTTTTCAAAATGTTCTGTATTATTTCCCTTAAACCCTTGAACGTGGTTGACCTGGGAACTTTTGACAAAACCACGGTGAACTTTTGTGACATTCAGAGTTCTATTTTACATTTGATGCACATGTCATTAAGGAAAACTCTCCAAACGAACAAAGTATGAAATTTGTTTTTACTACGAAATTTTATATTGAGAAATTGCTCTTGTATCACTTAATGTATTAGTTTTGCGAAAGTCATAAAGCGAACAATGTGTCTCTCACATTTAGAATTTGCATGAAATTGAATGCAAAACAAAACTATATCTCAACAGCTCACTGTTTTAATCTCTTGCAATTAGAATGGGAATTGATAGTGGTATGGCGACATTCGAGCGAAAGCTAGTCCATGTGAACAGAGGTTTCTTGACCGACACGAAATTACGATGGGGAGACCACACCAACCCACACCAATCTATCGGATTGGGATTCGGGATCGATGCAGATGAAACTCTGAAAACTGTCCTTGCATTACTCTTTACGCGATATAAGCGAGCACTTTGTTGAATTTGTTTGTGTAAGTGAGAAGCTGACACCTGAAAGTGAGAAGCTAACACCAGCTAGGGCCGGAGAAAAACGACTTTCTCCACAATTTCTTCTCGGTAACATTAATTATTGACTACAGTAGCTCTGCTTTCATTCACAAATAATTCCATTTGTCATCCTTTATGGCTAAATTTTTAAAGTTGTACCAGCTTTAACAATTAGGCGAAGCACTAAAAAAATATATAAAAAGGCGTCTTTTCTGCAATTCCATCAACATTCAACAAATGAATTCAGAGAGATGTTGAAAGAAAAAGAAGCACCGACGCATTGCTTTATTAAAAGATTTAATTGAGCTACATTTTCTGCAAGCTTCTCTTCTTGGCACTGGAAGAACGATTTGAGCAAAGGCATGCAAACATTTAGCATGCTGTAAAAAAATAGCTGAAGTACCGGTCAAAGAACTTACTTTCGGTTTGTTTCGTTCAATTTCATACCAAGATCACGAAACTTATTTAAAGGTTTAAATAAATAAATTTTCTATTTAACATGTAAAACGCGCACATATTACTGTAGCACTCGTTTTGAGCTGTGTTCAAAGCGATTTAGAGAGTGACTCACTCGAGTTTATATGTGCTGTACCTGTCACTCGATCGTGTGGGAAAAATCTCTGAAAGGAAAATATTTCCAGAATGTTTTTAGAGCAAGAGAGCTACAGTGTCTCGAAAAATGCTGTTGTTTATTGTTCCCATTTGGTGAAAAAATCATTACCTATTTTTTGCACTTATTATTGAAAGGACAACTGGTGTTTTTAATATCACAATCTGATGACAAAGTGCAAGATTGTCAAATATTTGTTACTAATTGATGCAGGAATACATTATCAAAAGGATTATAAAGAAGTTATACCTATGAATAATGCACCAAGTACATTCCCGATTATGCTTTTGAATTGAGGAATCACTTCTCTCCAGTGTTTACCAATTATTGCGTCATTAATAAGACTCTCGATTCATCGAACGAAGATATATAAGCAATAGCCCGCATGCCCATACCCAATGTGTTTTTGTGATGTCTTGAACTTATGATTCAGCTCGGTTTTAGGAAAATCCCAACTACTCACTATTCATAACGATGATATTTATTCAGAAAAACGAAATGCGTATCTGCAATTACAATAGCAATAGCGTTCTCCGTCGCGGTCTACGAGTGTCTTTATTAGAGGAATTTTCAAAAATGGACACGATAAATAAATATTATCAAAGCCATTTTATACTTTAAAATAGCTGAAATACATACGTTTTGTTTAAAAATTTACAAACGCGAATGATAAGAAATTATTAGGGAAAACACGGAAGACAAAAGAAAACCTTATTTGAAATTCTCTCTAAATGATGGATGCGCAGTCCGGATCGCCATCACAGTTTGACAATAATCAAAAATATAAAGGTTTCCGAGTTCATGATCTAAAAGAATAGTGTTTTTAACAGTTGAGGAAATATTGTTCCCTTCGATCGAATTTTGCATTTTAAAATTATCCAAGGAATAACAAGTCCCCGACGTTTAATAATAACCTGCATTTCTCATCGGAGAGAGCTTTTCCGTTTTTCAATTAATGATGTTTTCAAACTTTATACATTTAAATGCAGATCTGTGACGAAGCAGAGTGAAAACCAAACAAACTCCAGAACTCTTTTGATTTCTCTTCCTTATTTTTTATTTTTCAGTTCCATTTCTTCTTATTTCAGCTTTCATCTGATATTCCATTATTCCGCATATTTTCATGTCCACATGAAATTTAGTTCCATACTTAGTTGATTTGGTTTACTTCGTAGGTGTCCAGCGAGCCACAACAAGAGAATTGAGCATAGCGGATAACAATTGTTTGCATTTGTAAGCTTCTGATATTTTAAAGAGAGTGGATAAATGGAGGACAGTAACGAAACTGTGCTCGCTTTGTTGCCGGTAAGTTTCTGGCAATTGCCACTGCTAAGAATTATAAATTAAGTTGAGAAGATTTTCAGAAAATATTTATCTTTATATTATTGCTAATGATTAAACAAATTTTCAGATTTCTCTAATTGGATCAGTTCTAAACTGGGCAATATTTCTTGCTGTTCATAATTTAAAAACATTTAATCACGCATTCGGATACCTTTCCGCTAATCAATCCCTGGCTGACGCCTTACATTCTTCTACATTTTTATTATACTTTTGTCCGATGGTATTACTGTAAGAAAATAACCTTCAGTCATCATTTTCAGGAAAGAGTTAGATTTCTTTTCAGGGATCAGTCAACGATGAAAGCAATGTCTCGCCACTGCGGTTTTTTCATTCTTTTTTGTTACGAACTCTCTCTTATGATTCATCTAGTGATCTCTCTGAACAGATTTTGTGCAGTATGTTCACCTTATCGGTATCAGACCATTTTTAGTCAGAAGAACACAAAAATAATAATTGCTGCTACTTGGCTATATACTGGTACAGTGGCGTTCTTTTTCTACGAAGGTAAATGGATAATGAGAGAAGACACCGAAAAGCAGGAAGATTGCAGAATATTGCCAGTTCTATTATGAAGAGGGCATTCATTTTCTTACATTCACTAATACTGAAGTATGTGGGTACATTGCATGGTATGGAGACTTCTTGAAAAACGTTTCCATTGTTGTGATTATTGGTTTAATTGATATTATAACAGTTTTGAAAGTCAGACAAATGTCAAGAAAGGTATTTTTTTAACGGTTAACTCTGTACTGCAATAATTACAGATTGTTGGGAATATTAGTAATCAAGCCCAAAATAGGTTGTCGAACAGGGACATTCGATTTCTTAAGCAGACAGTGACGCAAGGATCAGTTTTTATGCTGGAACTGTTAACCTATTTTTTCTTTCCCCAATACTTCGAGAACAAATGGGTTGTGTTCTTTGGAACAACTTTTGCATGGGTTGCCGTTAGTGCAGTTGATGGGTAAGAAAAACGAAGAATAAAAGCACAATGATTAATTTTTTACAGAATGGTTGTCGTCCTGTTCAATCCGGAAGTTCGGAAATTCCTATACTGTAAAAAAGAAAAACATGTTACAGTGGTTACGACTACAAACTCTAATCCTTGAAAATGTCTTGCAAAACTAATAAAATCAAACCGTCAATTTTTCATCGAAAATAACAAATTCGATTCGGTTTCATACTATATGTTAAATTAAAGAAACATGCTATAAAAAGTGGACTATGGGGCACACAAATTGTATATAAAGATCTATCCACGGGTGGCAATGTATGCAATTAGGTCGACGACGCGGTTAGAGTATCCGTACTCATTATCGTACCTAAAGAAATTAAAATTTAATGGAGTATGATTCAATGTTTTTCCTACCAAGAAACAAGCTTAACGAAGTTTGGATTGAGCGAAATGCAAGCACCTGCATCGAAGATCGAGGAGTGAGGATCAGAGACGAAGTCAGTGGAAACCACTTGATCATCCGTGTAAGCGAGAATTCCCTTCATCGGACCTTCTGCAGCGGCTTTCACGACCTTCTTGATATCATCCATAGATGCAGGTTTCTGGAGGCGAACAGTCAAATCGACCACCGATACATCTGGAGTTGGAACACGGAAAGCCATACCAGTCAGTTTCCCGTTGAGCTCTGGAATAACTTTCCCAACCGCTTTGGCGGCTCCTGTCGAAGCAGGAATGATGTTTTGTCCGGCGCCTCGGCCATCTCTCCACAACTTGCCGGATGGTCCATCGACGGTCTTTTGAGTGGCAGTTACGGCATGGACGGTAGTCATAAGTCCCTCGATTATTCCTGTAAACAGGTTATTAACCACAATAGGAGGAAAACTGTTACAGGGGGCAAAGTGGTTTAAACATTAGCTAAAATGGCCTAAAATAAATGGTTCTTTTAATGCTTCCGCGCTAACCTAGTTGAGGTGCTGACACTTTTTTCATAGTATTGCAGTTGCTGTTGCTTATGTAGTTCGCTAGTTCATCTTATATCTACTTTTTTCGGGATTTTTCGGATAATTAGTCGTTGAAAACCGAAAAAAAACTGTCCACCAATTAGCTGATTATGACGGAAACTTGTTGTGCTTTCTCCAGGCAAGTAGGCTACATACTGATATTAATGCTGCAAACAAATAACAATGTGCCACCAAGTCAGCACGCATTTAGCAAGTTGCTATTCATTTTGGGACAGGAAATGAGGAAGCAACTTGCCAAAAGTGTAACGACCTGCCATTTGATGGCCAAAAATTGAGAGAATGCTTCATTATGGTTATGCCCAGGCTCAGTTCCCCTTACATATATGCTCTGATCACTGCCGACCAGTTCGAAACTCATACAATTGAGAAATTGAGAAATCGAGTATTTCGTTCACGTTTTTGTTGCTTAAGAATGTTCCTTCTGTATTTTTTAAAAGCTGAGCGGTGTTATTCTACAAACTTACAGGGCTTAAGCGGAAAATTGGCCAACAACCCCTCCACTCGGGTAGCGATTATTTTTAAAATATTTGCATTATAAAAAATTTCCTTTAACATTTTAACGCGTATTTTAAACCACATAACAAAACAATAATTTGGAGCAGCAACATGCTGATTACTAACCGAAATTGTCGTTGACTACTTTGGCCAGTGGAGCAAGGCAATTTGTGGTGCAGGATGCATTAGAGATTACGTGGTCATTTGAAGCATCATATTTCTCGTGATTCACTCCGACAACATACATAGGAGCGTCGGATGATGGGGCCGAGATAATAACCTTTTTAGCTCCTCCTTGCAAGTGAGCCGACGCTTTTTCCTTGGTAGTAAAAACTCCAGTTGATTCGACGACATAGTCAGCATTGACTGATTTCCAAGCGATGGCAGCAGGGTCCTTGTTGTTGAAAACCTTAATCTTGTGCAACGACTTTCCGTCTTTCTCAACAGTGAGAAAATCACCGTTATAGGTGACAGACCCCTTGAACTTCCCGTGAGTCGAGTCGTACTTGAAGAGGTAGACCATGTAATCGATAGCAATAAACGGATCATTGACAGCTACAACTTGAACTGTGTCTTTTTCAATAGCGGCACGAAGCACTAGACGTCCGATTCTTCCAAATCCATTGATTCCGATGTTAGGTTTGGACATTTTGCGATCACCTGAATAAAAAAAATATTCGACAACTTATCAAGCAAAAATATTTTCGAATTTCTGCACCTAATAAGAACCCGAAAAACTGAAAAACCATTATATAATTTGCTAAATGAAACTTTAAATGATAGAAATAAATTTCTGTGAAGATACAGGAACACGGAAAAATTTTCGGGACGTTGATTAGATAATTTTTGTGCACACAAGTAAGTAATTTGAATGCAGAACGGACGGAGGGAAAAAATGTATGCATTTGCCAATTTTCGTAGTCTTCGTTTTCTGCATTCAACCCTACAACATCCTTTTCGTAGGGTGTCAATTTTATTTTTGAAAAAGACGGCTAAAGGAAATTTTGGAAGCGAACATTTACTTATTTCTCAGACTTTAAACTAGGAAATCACTTTCTTATTACCTAAAATACTTGCATTCGTGAAAAATTGAAAAATCGAAATTTAATTACAGGAGAAGGTCTTTAAAGTTTAAATTTAAAAGTGAACGAAATGACATTTAGGATTGCGATTAAATACACCAGAATAAACCAGAAAACAAAAAAGTTCGCGCGCTTCACCCAATGATCACGGAATGCGTACGCAAATTTTTCAAAAACTATTCCAAACATTTTCCAAAAACAAACACTTTTCCAAAAAAAAATTTACTTTAATTTTTTTGCACTCTCTCACTTCATGCACAGCCGTCTTTTAAAGAAATTAACGTTTAATTTTTAAAACCTTTTAACCTTTGATAGAAATAGCGTTTTTTTTTCTTTTAAATTGGATAGTGACAAAAATTTACTAAAGGGGATTATTGTTAATAAAAGCATGGCGCGAGCAGGAGAGATGCAGAACATGGCGGATGCGTCGTCGATTTTGCGATCAAGGCGTTGCACCCGCACAATGACTCCACCAGTGAATAAGAGAAGATTTTCAGAAAACATGGTAGGAAAATTATTTTAACAGTGACAATTTGTTTTGAGGAAGCCGATTTGCGAAGCATCAGCGAAACAGAGCGGAATCATTTTTGAAGACATTGCCATAAAAAGAAAAAAAAGGAAATGACTACTGCGGTGGATGTTGGTTATTCCAGTTATTCTTTCCATCAGTTGATATGGTTCAGTATTTTCTAAATTTAAATAGGCGGTCTTGATATTATGAGACCCAACCGGTCCGTAAAAGGATGACCCTTTAAATTTTTAATATTTTACAAAAACCGGCCGTATTGAAAAAAAATCAAAAGATAAAATTAAACGAATTAACAAAAAATCATTTTATAGTATGAAAGAAGAATAAGAATCATACATCTATAGATACCTATTTTTAATAAGACCCATTCCACACTTCTTGTCCATTTTTTATGCTGACAATGGAAGTGGAAACCATCTTGCAGAAAAGAAGAGTTGCCAAATTTCCCATTTCATTTTGCTTTAAACGATCTCACGTAAAGCTGAAAGCAGAAAAAACTACTAATACGACAAAATCAAAAAGGGAACCCAACTAATCGGCCGAGTACGAATATTTAGCCACAAACTCTATTGAGTAATTTTTTATTATTTTGAAATATTTCTCGTATACTCTATTTCCGTATTGGTTCCTATATGTGAAAAGTTTGGGCCAATAGAAAAAATGTTGATCTTTTTGAACCTCTGACCGATACCAGATGGCGTATTCGGCGATCGCATGTAAAGCCTTCGTCGAGTACCCAGAAAATGTTGTGACTTTACCTCCGCCACAGCCATGACTAGGTCTGTTTAGTAAACAGAGAAGGTAACCCATGCTATCTGTAGATGACTTCCAAATTCATTAAAGGAGAGATGGGGGGAAAAGACAGGGAAGGTGTGATGCCATTACCGCCTTCTCGACGAAAAAACGTTCAAGATAGCTGGTATAAAAGGAGTAAATATTCTGGCAAAACACAGAAAATCTTAACAAATGATTTCCGCATCTTCACTTGTCATCCTTGTAGTCCTTCTTGCCTGCTTCATGGCTGCCAATGCACAGTGGGGAAGTAAGTCTAACTGATTCATATCTATGGTGTGAAGTGCTATAGAGAGAGAAATTGTATGCTGCTCTCTGTCTTGCCCGATTTCATCATTCCCAGAAGACAAGTGGATCTCTAATTTTCATTTCTTTCCAGTGCCATATGGAGGATACGGCGGATATGGAATGGGAGGATACGGATACAGACGCCGCACGTGGGGAAGACCATACGGTGGATACGGTGGATACGGATATGGAAAGTAAATCAATCGATGTGCGACGTCGCCTCCTTTTAAACTACTATAATTCTATTTTGCCGTATGCACCGTGTCTTTGTACATTTTCTTGGTTTTTTAATTGACCGGTATAAACTTTTTTCTCGATTGCTACACTGACTTGGTCCGATACATTGAGGAAACCAAGAATCATAAATTCGAACAGGTTCTGTCAGCAGACAAAATCGCTATTTTCCGCAATCGAGATAGTTCTAATCAGAGTAAACAAGGCGATTTGCTTGATTCTATGAAAAAAGACAAAAAAGTTTTATCAGAAAATAAATAATCGAATTCACAATCGTGTTTTCATTTATCAATCTTGCATCCAGCTGAAAAAGGCAATTTTTAACGAAGAACGAATTGTCAGCTAATACCTTAAAGCGAAGCACCTGATTCTTTAAATAGTTAAGAGACAATGTCTGAGAGATTCGACCACAGCTCAACTGCCCATAGTCACAGTTTGAAAAAGTTGTTTCAATTGGTCTGATTTTTTATATAATGGGTACTTGTGATGCCCTAAGTACAAAACCGTTTTCAGAATTAGGCTCCGCCCCCTTTGAGTTGAGATACGGTAGGGGTGTGTCGAAAAAAATTTGTTTTTCTTTTTCGAGATAACCTCGATTTCTTTTCTGGAATCGATAACCGGTCACTTATGAAGCATTTTTGTAGTGGAGAACATTTTTCTAGCTCTTTTCCTTCCGACCAAAAAATTGAATTTTCGGAAAAAAATGGTTTCATTTCCGTATTGTGGAAAAAAAAATATATTACGGGAAATGAGATCTCATCTGAACTTTATACTTCAGAGTATGGGTTACAAGAATTCATAAGTGGTTGGCCGCGGTTCTGCTGCCACCAGTCTTTTTTTTCACGATTTTTGTCATTTTTCTACTGTTTTGGTACCTTTTTTCCATTTTTTGGAAAAAAAATATATTACGGGAAATGAGATCTCATCTGAACTTTATACTTCAGAGTATGGGTTACAAGAATTCATAAGTGGTTGGCCGCGGTTCTGCTGCCACCAGTCATTTTTTTCACGATTTTTGTCATTTTTCTACTGTTTTGGTATCTTTTTCCCATTTTTTGGAAAAAAGGCAGCTGAACCGCGGCCAACCAGTTATAAATTCTTGTAACCCATACACTGAAGTATAAAATTCTGATGAGAAGTCACGTGCCGTAATAAATTTTTTTTCCACAATACGGAAATGAAACCATTTTTTTCCGAAAATTCAATTTTTTGGTCGGAAGGAAAAGAGCTAGAAAAATGTTTTCCACTACAAAAATGCTTCATAAGTGACCGGTTATTGACTCCAGAAAAGAAATCAAAGTTATCTCAAAAAAGAAAAAAAAATTTTTTTCGACACACCCCTACCGTATCTCAACTCGAAGGGGGCGGAGCCTAATTCTGAATACGGTTTTGTACTTAGTGCATGACATGTACCCATTATATAAAAAATCAGACCAATTGAAACAACTTTTTTTCAAAAAATGGGAAAAATGGTACCAAAACAGTAGAAAAACGACAAAAATCGTGAAAAAAATGACTGGTGGCAGCAGAAGCGCGGCCAACGAGTTATGAATTCTTGTAGCCCATACTCTGAAGTATAAAGTTCTGATGAGATCTCACTTCCCGTAATAAATTTTTTTTTCCACAATACGGAAATGAAACCATTTTTTTCCGAAAATTCAATTTTTTGGTCGGAAGGAAAAGAGCTAGAAAAATGTTTTCCACTACAAAAATGCTTCATAAGTGACCGGTTATTGACTCCAGAAAAGAAATCGAAGTTATCTCAAAAAAGAAAAAAAAAATTTTTTCGAAACACCCCTACCGTATCTCAACTCGAAGGGGGCGGAGCCTAATTCTGAATACGGTTTTGTACTTAGGGCATCACAAGTACCCATTATATAAAAAATCAGACCAATTGAAACAACTTTTTCAAACTGTGACTACTGGTGGTCGAATCTCTCAGACATTGTCTCTTAAATAGCTTCTCTTGCCTGCTTGCCAAAAACAACAGTACTTTTTTTGCGGGGCGAGATCTAACAGCCAACCGGGTGAGTGCGCCTTTAACAATAGGGATTAGCAAGAAGGGGCGTACCATTAGCGCGCGTTTGCAATAAAATTAATTCGGCGCGCTCAAAGGAAATGATAAGGGACATAAAGACAAAAAACAATATTTTACCTTCAAGAATCCGTAGTGCTCGAATTCTCGAGTACACTGTTCTCAAATTCTCTGCAGATGTATTCATTATTACATTATGCCTAATTTAAAATATTATATTAACAGTTCGTTCATTTTCCCAATTTATTACGCTATTCCCTACTTGTTCTCTAAACAATATGCATTAATATTGCTTTATAAATTTTTTTTAAACAAAGATATGAACCGCTCCCCTCTGAAATTCCTAAATACGAACACCATTATCCTCTATAATCTAGATTCAAAACTTCGAATTTATATTACTTCTATAGATAAATATCTACAACAATCTTCCGCTTCTTTCCGCCTTATTCTAGCGCCATTATATGAATGCCCCCTGTCAGATGCGGTTTCGAACGGTTCTTCTAATACTCTTTAGTGGTATTGTTACTTTATACTTGATTAAAGCTATTTTCCATGTTATCCAAAATGCGTCACTTCATTCTTGTGTATGTTCTAGCTTAATTTTTTATTCATTTTTTAAGATTTTAAGTTTGTTTTAGCAAATTCCATTTGATGGCCATGATCCCCTGATTTATAAGTACTTGTGTAAAGTGGACAACTGTGTCGATAACTTCTTCGAGGACGCAAAACACGAACCCTTTGAAAAGCAGTGGAGAAAAATTCCGGATGCTCTGAACTGGTGTGCAACAAATGCACAGATGAGTGTAATAAAATTCACAACGAAAAGTGAATTGAGTATGTTTAAAGTGAAGAATATGATGGAGGTATTGACACAAGGAATTGAGCACATTTATAGTTGATTGCAGAAAAAGAAACGGAAGTTCGCTGATGCATGCACAGCAGTGGTGATCTCCTTTGATAATGACACTTCTTTAATAGAAATCGATATAAAGGTTGGTTGCTGCACAATATTTACATATCTATTATGATTTCTTTTAAAAAATAATCGATGGACAAAGAGTTTCAGGGAAATTCGTGCTTTTCATACTTGAACATCTCTAATGGGGTTATTCATGAAAAGCATTTTAATGCAAAAAATGCCTAGGTCCAAAGACGCTGAATTGTCATGTTTTGGCTATTTCCAAATTTATTTATTCGTTTACAAATTATTAATTTCAATAAGAATGAATAAAAACGAAAATTATAAGTATTTTGAGATTTATACAGAATTGTAAATGCCAATTTTAGAACATTTTCAGCGAATTCTGAAAACCTGCGTCGTTAATCACATTCAATTTTCTTCAACAAAAGCTCAAGGAATAGCCAACACTCTGAAGTCGTTCGGTTCTGTGATAGACCTTCTAGTAGTTGGACCATCTAAAGGCTCCTCGCATTTACTGTTTCAGCAGTTTTTAGGAGACTATTATGATTACCTCCCACCAATTTGTCAGGTAACGTTTTCAAATTAGCAATATTTCACTGAAGTGGAAGATAACTGTAAATCTTCTAGGGTTTTTGAGCGTTTTTGAATTTTCTTGCGTTTTTGAAATGAACTTTTAATCTTGAAAGTAAGTTTCGCACATCTAGAAACCCGAGCCGGTCCTTTGTCCCATTGAGCCCAGGCATCTTATAATCTGAAAACAGGTTTATGCAGCTCAATTCCAGTTTCTTGTAAACTGTCGTGAGTTGCAAGAAATTTCTCCGAATTAGGCGCTTCGTATGCTTTCGCAAGTTTTCGTAGTTTTATTCATTGCAATGGTAGAGTTACAAGCCACTTTTCAGCAAATTTCAGTATTCTCGGAGAAGTTTAAAACAAATTTCAAACGAGAAAAGTTGCTTTTCAAACATTAATTTGCTCAATTCCAGGTAAATTTCGCACATACATTACCTCGACCACGCGAGGAGAATGGCTTTGTGGAATCGATGCAACGACTGAGATCCGAAAAAAAGTTTCTTCTAATGGGAGCAAGCAAAGATCGGACGCATATGCACCTGAACTTGTTCTTTGAAGATATGCATCAAGAGTATTGTAGACAACGGTACTTTAGGTATTTCACTTACTTCTAATAAAAGATTCCCGAATACACAGTATCGTTTTTCTTGCTAGCTGTTAAGCTATCACATTTCCGCTTTTCCATTTCCGTCTTAAACTGAAGACAGAAGGAGAAAACCGAAATGTGGAAAGTTTCGAGAATGAAAGATGGAAACAAAAAAGAAAAACAAAAAACTGGTTAACCATCAAACGCTGCTTTTTTTCTAGTTTGTAGAACGTTAAGACTATAAAATTTTCAAATGAAAAAAGAGATAAAATAGAAGGGCACGTGATCCAGAACGTTATTGAAATACACATACACATAACTTCAACATTGATGAGAATAATGGGGAAAACTAAAGCAATTCGCTGATTTATTTATTTCTGTTTAACGGATAGAAGCAAGTGATATAATTATGAACAACTTCATCTGATCAGCTTTATCATCTTTCCCGCGTAAATATTGTATTGAACTCCGGGACCGGCTCATCCCCCATTCGTCCGTCTAAACTAATGGAGCGGATTTGCTCCGCAGCTCTATGCCATCTGAAAACAGTTCGCTATGATTCCCGCATCAGAGCATGTAACAGTTGCCACCCTATAAAAGCAGAGTCATCAACGTTCGATATTTCTTTTTTAAAAAATGTTGAAAATGAGTGAACCAATTCGCATTATCACTTTCACAGATGGAATGATATGAATATGAATTTGAACAGTTCATTCAAATCTGGTTAGCCTTATAATCTAGATCTGATTGAACTACTCTGAAAGTGCGAAAGTTTCGTATGTTCTTACACATACATATGTTTTTAGTTTTTGGCAAACGGTTCACAAGTTGTTTTATACGGTTTTCTCGAGGGTTTCCATTTTTTATTTCAGAATTCAGAAAATCCAGCATCAATGATTATTGAATGTGTACGTGCTCACTCCATAAAAATTCATGTCTCACATTTTGAAACACAAAAGTCATTTTAAAATATGCGAAACAGCGGAAATTCGGCATGTCCCATAGGAGCAGCCAAAAAGCTGAATTACCTTGCTTATTCTGATTCAAACAGCCACGATTGCTGTGAGATGAACTTTGGTGTATGTATACATACTTTCGTTTGTCTTTTGATAAAAGCTTTTCCATTTTTTGAATGTAGCCTTCCCCTCAGTACCGGAAAAGAGAATAAAATTCAAAAATTTCATTAAGCGATTGGTGAAATTCCGCTTCTAGGCGAATCGGATAAAGCCACTATAGACATTTACAATAAAAAATTGATGTTGTTTAATAAAAAATTCAAGAAAATGTAACTGTACACAAGGCAATAGAATTAAAGTCGTTTAGAAGGAGGCGACGTCGAGTATCGAATGTTTTACTTTCCCCATCCGTATCCACCGTATCCTCCGTACCCTCCGTATGGTCCTCCCCACATGCGGCGTCTGTATCCGTATCCTCCCATTCCATATCCGCCGTATCCGCCGTATCCTCCATATGGCACTGGAAAGAAATGAAAATTAGAGATCCGCTAGTGTTTTGGGAATGATGAGATCGGGCAAGACAGAGAGCAGCATACACACCATAGATATGAATCAGTTAGACTTACTTCCCCACTGTGCATTGGCAGCCATGAAGCAGGCAAGAAGGACTACAAGGATGACAAGTGAAGATGCAGAAATCATTTTTTAAGATTTTCTGTGTTTTGCCATAATATTTACTCCTTTTATACCAGCTATCTTGAACTTAGTTTCGTCAAGAAGGCGGTAATGACATCACACCTTCTCTGTCTTGTCTCCCTCCCCCATCTCTCCTTTAATGAAATTGGAAGTGGTCATCAATAGATAGCATTGGTTACCTTCTCTGTTCACTAAACAGACCTAGTCATAGCCGTAGCGCGCAGGCAAATCACAACATCTTCTGTGTACTTGACGAATGCTTTACACGCGATCGCCAAATACATCTTCTGGTAACGGTCAAATGGATTCAAAAAATCAACTTTTTTAAATTGGCCCAAATTGCTCAACCATTTTGGACAGCGCCTTTGTTATGCACCTTTAGTGAAATATAAATCTTCAGCTAAATATATAAAAAAATAGAACTTTTGTAAACTGTAAAATGTTAAAATGTTCCAAAAATGTATCAAATTTTTAGAATTTCAAGGACATATTGCTTCTACAAAGCTCTTCAATGTACGATTTATGATTGAGTGCTTATGGTTCAGAGATAACACATTTTATTCAGAATATTTTTATTCAGAACATCTCTAACATCTCTGAGAATCTCTAACACGATTTTGTAGGCCTTCAAACGTTGAATTGCGATGTTTTGGCTATTTCCAAATTTATTTATCGAAAAATTTAGTCGTTCACAAACAATTAATTTCAATATGAGTAAACAACATCGAAAATGAGAAGTATTTTGAGATTTATACAGAATTGTAAATGCCAATTATAGAAAAGTGTTCAGCGAATTCTGAAAACCTGTGTCGTTCATCACATTCAATTTTCTTCATCGAGAGCTCAAGGAATAGCCAACACTCTGAAGTCGTTCGGTTCTGTGACTGTTTCAACAGGTTTTAGGAGTCTACTACCTTTCCGTCTGCAACTGAAGGCAGAAGGAGAAATCCGAATTGTGGAATCTTTCGAGAACGAATAAAAGAAATGTGGAAACAAAAAAAAACAGAAAAACTGGTTTATCATCAAACCTACTTTTTTCCCGTTTGTTGAACTTCAAAACTATGAAATTTTCAAATTAAAAGTGATAAAATAGAAGGGCACGTGATCCAGAACGTTATTGAAGTACACATACACATAACTTTAACATTGATGAAAATAATGGGGAAAACTAAAGCAATTCGCTGATTTATTTATTTCTGTTTAACGGATAGAAGCAAGTGATATAATTATGAACAACTTTATCTGACCAGCTTTATCCTTTTTTCCGCGGAAATATTGTGTTAGATTATGCAGAAAGTTTAGAGAACTCCGAGACCAGCTCATCCCTATTTGCCCATTTAAACTAATGAAGCGGAATTGCTCCGCAGCTCGATGCCATCTGAATTTGCAGTTCGCTATGATTAATGTTTAATGTGAAATGGTATGAACATAAACAAGAATGGCTCAGTCAAATCTGTTAAGTCTTATCATCTAAATCTGTTTGCTGATTGCACTACTCTGAAAGTGTGCCCAAGATATCCTTGAACACCCTTTCAGTTTTTAGCAAAGCTCTGAGCGAATACGGTATGGCGCGTAGATTAGTATAAACTGCAGTCGCCATTCTTTCTATTATACAATCCTCCAAATAAACATAGGTTCACCCACATTTTTTTAATTACTTTGTTTTAAGTTAAGTCTAAGAATGGTTTTGCCATTATCAAAAAGACCTTGATCTTGGCATAGGAAGTGACGGCATTCGACGCTTTGCGGACGATATTTGAGATGGTCGTCAAGTGGCTTCTTTGTAACTAATAGTAAGCGGACCCTTAAGAAAATTGTTGACGATGTTAGGAGATCTGCTCATAACAGCCGCAGTATACCTTTCGACATTCCGAAAACTGAATTAGCGTCGATGATTTCTTCCTCGTAATCTGTCAGCGATTTTCCTCTGCCCATGGCTATGAAAGAATCAAATACATTGTCAAAAACTGTTTATTACAAAAAAAATAATTTAAAAATACTGAAAAAATTGGATTGAACCTATATTTTTTTGGAAAGTTTCCATCGTGTTTTTCAAATAAATTCAGGTGTTTCTTTAATTTCACTTATGTGTGTGCATCAAAATGTATTCTAAATGAGACTATTTTTAAATTAATTTTTTTTCCAGAAATGAGCCTTTCGGTTTTACTCGTCGAAACTACCAGAACGTTTCCATTTCAATTTACTCAAAATTTGTAAATTTTCTATTAAATTATGCGAATTTATTAAAAAAACTTTTCATCATGACGTTACCTGCGAAAATACTGCTTTTATACAAGACGGTGACAGATTGGATGAACGCGAGTTCACAAAGCAATACTCACACAGGACTGGCGCAGAGCCAACATTCTGGACTTCATAAACTAAAAATAATGACCTGCTTTCAGCCAGCTTAGACGAGAAATTTCAAATTCGTCTCAAAAAATCCCAAAAAAACGTCTCAACTGCATTTACGGCATTAAGAGGTTCGAAACGATACCGTGCAGTAAGATATTAAAAAATGAACTTTTTTTCAGAATGTATTATATAATTGTGATAGTAAAAGCTAAAGTTTTCTGAGAAGTTTTGTCTACACACTCAAGCAGTACATTTTTCTAGTTGACAACGTTGTACTGTGTTAGCTCGCCGAAGCGAAGGCACCAGCACTAGTTTCACATAAACTGAAATGAGTATGCTTCCCGTATGCATAATACTAGAGAAAAGTATTTAACTTGAAGAATGTACTTTTGGATATAAAGATTTCGTACAAAAAATTTCGAAAAATTCCTGGTTTTGCTGGCTTAGTTGCACAATCTCAAAGTTAGGCATTTTCAGCTGAAAACTATCTTTTGTACAGTTTTTACAGATCAAATTTGTATCATACATCTTAAATGTCCTTTTGGAAATGACATCATCCCACCCTCCAATTATCCATTCTATTTTCTTTTCATCATTTCTTATATCTACATCAATTTGGCGGACAGATTGTAAGAGTTACCTTGTTCACCAAACAGACAGGCAAGTGACGACACTTTTTTGGGAATTTGGCGTTGAACGTGATCGCCGAATAAGGGCAATTGGTAACGATCAGAGGAGCGTTAATGACAATTAACTGGGGGGAGGCAAAAAAAAAAGATTAATGATAAAGTATAGGAGGATGTTTGAAGACTAAAGGAAGTCACCAGAGATCAGATGAGGCTAAAGAGAAGCTACAGAAACAAGTCAGGCGTAGATGTATAAAAGCGCGGGGAATCAGGGTAGAATATCATATCTAAATCACTTGGTTAGTTCAATCACTTCCAAAGAGTGTTTTCTAAAAATATCCAAAGGATAAGTGTTTTCTGTTTTCTCTTCTTTTTTTTTTATGATTCCGATTAATTTCATCGCCTTTTATTCATATCGAGTCTAACAAGACTTCAGAAATAAGTGTTTGCAGAATTCTTTTGGGAAAATCAAAACTGAATTCATATACATATAAGCTCCAAAATGGAATTAACGATGCTTTCACAAAATTTAGGCACAAATTCCTCATTCCTACAGTATGAAAGTTACCGCTCTTATTTCATAGATTCTACTACTTCTCCGTGAAATTTCAAAACTGTATAACTAGATATCTGTCTTCAAAATATCGCTTCATAAAACTTGCCGACAGTACTTCAATTTGCGATCTTTTCCCAACACTATCATTCAGATTGAAACAAGTTATGCACAAGTTCATAGCAGGCATAGGTTGCCCTTGACGATCGATTAGACAACTAGCTGTCTCTCGATTTCTAAAAAAAACTTATTATTTCAAATAATATTAAACAGAAATTTGTTTCTTATTTAATATTTATGATTTTAATTTTGCCAATTAATATAAAAATATAAAAATGAAGATACTATACTGTGTAGTGCTCACAGCTGTTGTATCTTCTCGGAACAATCGGTTACAAAGTACGCTATACTTCTTCATGATTCTCATCAATAATCTTTAATTTTTGATTCAAAGTTCGACATTTTCAGAAAACAATGATTTCCGCAAAGCTCTTCTTCCTCGTCCTTCTCCTCGTTGCATGTCTTTTTGCTGTCACCGATGCTCAATGGGGATATGGATGTAAGTATCAACTCGCCGATTTGTATTTCCTTTTTTCAAAAATTATTTCAGACCGCCCATATGGATACGGAGGATATGGAGGATGGCGTCGCCCATACTACCGTCCATGGGGATACCGCCCATACGGATATGGATGGGGAAAATAAACTCTGATCACAACTTGTATGGAATATATGACATGACGTTTTTGTAAAGTATTTGTTCAATAAACGTTTATTTATTATCAACGTTTTCTAGATTCGGCAAGCTCAGTGAAAATTGAGTTTGTAAGCATTTGAACGACAGAGGAGCTTACAGTAGCGTACTTGGAGAAACCTAGAACTTCTGAAAGACAATTAAATTCCTAGTTTTATATACAGGGTGGCCGCTAATTTGGCTAAAACATAACTTATGAAGCTGAAACTTGGGAAAATAGTGAAAAATACATAAATAAATAAATGTATTAAATTTATCCGCCCCACTGATGCGTCAATTTTTGCGTGCTTGGCGCGGAACTCGTGTGCGGGTAATTAGCGGCCACCCTGTATACATATATTATAGTAAGTTATTACATATAATGCTCACTTGATCTAATATATAAGAGCTCAACAATTGAGATTAAAAATGTCAATTCCAGACACTGTAAAGAGACTAAGACTAACCTATTTTTAGAAAAATAGTTTTAAAAGTGATTTTTAAATTGTCAGTTTTTCACTTCATTGTGAAATTATCTTCTATCTGAAAAATTCGTCTGAATAGTACTTTGAAGTAAGAGAAAAATAGGAAGGTTTCCGTTCAAAATGAATGCCCAGCTTTGAGATTGTGTAACTAACAATTGTGTAAGGTAGCAGAAGCTGAAATGGCCTGGAATATTTTATACAAAATCTTCACATCTGTAGATATATTTGTGTAGTAGATAACTTTTTGCAGTAGTAAATCAAAGCCCAGATCTTCCTCCTACTGTCCCAGCCTCTTACCCACTCTGCATGCCAACTTGCCACGGTTCAACTCACTAAAAATTAGCAGTGATATCGCGGAGGAACTAAAGATGGTTAGTGCTGGAATTTCAGATCGAAATAACTCGCTTCGCTGAAGCATTCAGCAAATTCTGAAAACGGATTCTTTATCAGCGCGTTCCAATCTATCGATTCACATAGGTCTGGTATGGAAACTCCACTGCGAGTTTACAACCTTCCCTAGTAAGGTAGTTGTAGCTGGAATGGTCTGGAATATTTTGTGAAAAATCTTCACATCTGTACATGCATTTGTGTAGTTTATAACTTTTTGCAATAGTATCCACCAACAAAGTTGCAGTTCAATGAAGTGGACTTCACACTTTTTTTCCAGTGAAATGTGCATTCTTTAAGACCAAATACATATAATATAAGACATATAATAATTAGTGAAATTCAACTTTCATGATCAGAATTAAGAAGATTCATTTCTGCTAAACTTGAACTAGAACTCTGCAAATTTATAATTTTAACAAACAAAGATACCATGACCATACCGCAAAATGTTCCGATCCATACTACGACCGGATTTCTTGGGTCTAGCACTGGATTTCTAAAGATTTTAGTTATTACCTCCCCAAGTACCAGCTTCCAACTGTCAAGCACGGTGGTGGATTGTGCATGGTATGGGGATGCTTCTCAGCTGGCTCCATGGGGCAACTTCGACGTGTCCAAGGAACTATGGATCGTTTCCAGTATGAGGATATCTTGGAGAACACAATGAGACCATAGGCACTCCGAAATGTAGGCTGAATCTATGTTCTTCAGCAGGATAATGATCCCAATCGCACATCTCTACATGTGCGCAACTGGTTCCATCGTCGTCGGGTGGGCGTTTTGGATTGGCCCAGCCAGTCTCCCGACTTGAATTCGATCGAGCACTTGTGGGAGGAACTAAAACGTCGTTTGAAAAGAGTCCAAGCCACAAATGCGGACCAGAAATTCGCTCAATTGGAGGCTGCATGGAAGGCTATCCCACTCTCCGTCGTGGATGCTCTACTGGATTCCATGCCGCGTCCTTGCCAGGCAGTAAATGATGCGAAAGGCTTTGCCACAAAATATTAAATAATTTTTAATCATTTCCTGACCATTGACTTGCCAATCGGAGCTTCCCTATTTCATTTTCCACAGATTGTCATTTTCTTGAGTTTTTCCATTTTTCGAATAAATTGTTGTACTTTTTCAAAATTTTGATTTTTTTCTGAAACTCTTTTTTCAATTAACGCAATTTACCCTCATAAACATGGGGAGACAGTTTGATGACCGTCTTTCGAGTATGAGTTTTTTTATCTTGAAAAAACCGATTTTCTAGGTACATATACATATACAGGGTGGCTGAAAAGTATTGAGACACTTGTTTTTTGTTGTATTTTCAAAAATAGAGTTTCAACAAAAGAACCAAATTTATTTTTTCAACAAATGATAGTAATAGAAAAGTTATCAGAAGAGATATTCGAAGTTTGAGCATTTGGCCTTGATGCACGCCCTCAAACGAGCTGGAACAGAATCAACAGTGCGCCGGAGGTAGTCGTCGGGATTTCGGCCCATGCCTTTTGAAGAGCAGTTGTGAGAGACTTCACATTTGGATGAGAGTGAGCCATGATCTTGTCTTCCAAATATCCCCAAACAGAAAAGTCGAGAGGATTCAAATCCGGCGAAGAAGCTGGAAACAAGTCCTTGCCCCAATATCCGGGAAAATGGAGATCTAGGACCGCTTTCGTTGATTTGGAGAAGTGGGAAGGATCCCAGTCTTGTTGAAGAATTAAAGGTTGCTGGCCGAAGTGGCTGGTGAACCACGGACGTAAAACATCCATTAACACCAACTTTTGGTACACGTCCGAGTTGATTTTCACATTTCTATCAATGAAATTGCCTTCCGACGTCAATCCAGCCCACACCATCACTGACTTTGGAAAAAGTCTATTGTAGGCTAGACGACGTTTTGGGGACTTTGCTTCGTCCTTTGGCAACATACTGTCCAGCATTCTGTCGGTTCGGAAGCGGTTCAACCGTAATGATTTTCTCATCAGTCCAAACGACTTCAGAGAGGCGGCGCACCTTGAGTGAGTTGAGCAATTTTTTCGCTTTTTCGAGACGATTCTTCTTGGACTGTTCTGTGAGGTATCGGCCACGAAGGAGCCGATAACTGTTCAGACCCAAGTCCTTTTTTCACTATGGATTGGACCGATTGTCTTGAGATTCCGAGCGATGACGCCATTTTGTTCATGCTGACCGCATCATTCCGTGTGATTCTCTTCTTGATGATGCCACGAGTCCGGCGAGTGTTTCCAGTACGAGGTCTTCCGCTTTTCTCAAACTCCAACACATGTCCTCGATCCTTCAGTTGTTGCACAACTCGATAATAGGAGTCGTCGAACGATGTCACTAGAGGAGATGCCGTCGTTAAAAAGCTTGAGAAGAAGGAGAAGCTCGCATGAATTCGAGAAGAGATAAAGTGATGAGAAATGGCTTTACTGTCGTCTTATATACCCTCTCTATTTTCAAAATAATTCGAAACTTTTCGAAAATACGACTTGGCACGGTGCCAAGAGCCATCATAACAAGTGTCTCAATACTTTTCAGCCACCCTGTACTTATGGCCAGCACTGTTTATCTATTGCAAATTCACGAAATCTTCAATCATGGCTACTCCGGAAAACCGTTTAGTGATTCCGGGCCATCTTTCCTTTTCCTTCGTCCTCTTCTATACTCTGTTTCATTTCATTTTTTCCGTATGTCATGTGAACTTAGTTCATCAAAAAATAAATTCTATTTGTTTCAGTAACTTTCCATTTTTTGATACTGTGTAGTCAATTTGATACACGATAGACTAGACACGTGTGTTATCAGCGTAAACAGGTCATACGCGACATGAAACTGTTATCGTTGATCTTATGAGACTTGTAAGAAGATTCTGAAAAAATAAGTGCTATTAGTGAATTTTGATCTCATTGAGCATGCAATCTCATATCAGTAAAGATACTAAAAATGGAAATTGCGGTTAAATATTTTGTAAAAAGAATGTCGAATTAACCATAATCATAGAGCAAGGACATCATACTAGAAGCGCTTAAACAACCGGTATTTTGGAGAGTGATACTTACTGATTTATGACAAATATTTCCGGACTATTCTATAGATTCTGTTTTAAAATTGTATTATATTATCTGAATTTATGTTTTTTTTAAATATAAGTTACATGGAATTCGCCTTTACAATTTGCAACTTTCGTGAGCCATAATTCCTATTTTGAAGAAAGTTGTAAGCCGGTTGAGTAGCACACGTGGGGAATAAATATAGCGCCTGCAAAACAGTTTGTATGCAGAGGTGGATGACTTCTTCGGAGATCTTCAGAATCAGTGGTGAATCGAACTCTAATGCGGTTTAGAGAGCTAAGAACTTTGAAGGACAAGAGGGTCGTCCTGTGTCTCCTGATGTCGTCAAAGCCGTCAGAGAGCGAAACCGGAGAGAAGCATGAGAAAGACGTCAACGGAGTTGGGGATGAGCTCAAAATCGATAAGACTCATTGTCCGGAAAAAGCTTCATATGATCCCCTATCGAATTCAGAAGGGTGCCTTCCTCACTGACCGCAACAAAGCGTTTCGATTGAAGAAAGCCAGAACTCTCCTACGAGTCGCGAAGAATGTCACCCATCTGAAGAGGCTGCTCACAGATGAAAAATTGTTCATTGTAGAAGAGAATAAGAACGGCCCAAAAAAAAACCGGATTTTAGCTGTCGATTATGAAAGTGCCTGCAAGAAAAAAAAAATTCTAAATGAAACGTCTCACCCGGCCGCTCCTATTGTATTTGCTCTGAAGGGAAGACGCCACTGATTTTTGTTGATGTTGGAGCCAAAGTCAACAGGGAATACTATATCGAGAATATTCTTGAAGAGAGCCGAAGAAGAAGCTTAGCATGTGCTGCCATGGGGAGTATCAAAGGAGCTATCCAACAAGAAGATAAGAGCCGAACTATTCGATTCGACAGTTCTCCCCGCGCTCTGTTACGGATCTGAGACATGGGCGGATAACAAGACTACTTCTATGATTCTACCTGAAAATGAAAAATGCTCTCCGTAGATTACGACAAAAGCGTCTAGGTTCCACGTAATTTACGGCCTCTATCGTGAGTCTGAAAATATAAATAAATTTTTCAAAGTCAAGAATTTAACATTTTTTAACGAAAATTTAAAAATCGCAAGCAATTGAGTAATTGAGAGTCTCCTAAAAAAAAATGATTGAAGACAGGTTTTATTGTATAAATTTAGGAATTCCGAATTTAAAATTTAAAATTTGGTATGTTTCCAAAAATGTTCCTAATTGTTGTCTTATCTGCTGCAGCCACACAGCAACAATTTCAAATTAACATCACTGATAATACTTGTTTTCCGACATCACAGTTGTTGTAGTTAATGTAACCAAAAATACATATATAAGGGAACGATGAACTGCGTACTTTTTGATAAGAGATGATTCTTATTTTGATTCTGACAGCAGTTCTTGCAGTTTTGACCGTGAACCTATGGAAGGCGAAGCAGAAACTTCCAAAAGGTATTCAGCGCATTTTTCAAAGCTGATTTCAGAGTTAACATGTTTTAGGACCAATCCCTTTGCCTCTTATCGGAAATATTCATCAACTGTGTTATGCCGCTTGGAAAACTAGAGGAGTAGTGTCGGGATTACAAGAATTCAAAAAGCAATACGGTAGCGTTTTCACAATATGGATTGGACCAATTCCCTCTGTGCACATTGCTGATTTTAATATTGCCCATGAAACTCATGTAAAGAGGGCAAACACTTTTGGTCACAGGTACACAAATGATGGATTCTTGAACTACGTCAGAGAAGGCAGAGGCATCATTTTTTCCAACGGGGAGTTTTGGCAGGAGCATCGAAGATTTGCTCTTCAAACTTTGAGAAGTTTTGGATTGGGAAAAAATATAATGGAAGATAAAATCATGGAGGAATTCAGATACAGGTATTCCTATATATTGCTCAAAATTAAACATAAAGAAAGCTCCGCTACGCTCGGGGCCGCTTATATGGAGCCGCTTATTTCATTAAAATATTATAAGATATTGTTTGAAAGAAGGTCGCACACTGAAGAACTCGTCGAGTTCAGCATACGGTTTAGACAAATAGCCGACGAGATCGACCCCGTCATTTAACGGCCTTTTTTTGACTTCATATTTTTCAACTGAGTTATTATCCAGGGTGCTCCAAAAGTAAAAAAAAATTAAGCTTTTATAAAAGTATTCACCGAAATCTACAAATTGTGAGCTTTTTTGAGCAGCAATTAGACATTTGAAATAATTTTAGCATCGCACTGGTCCACGGAACGGCTTTTTACTTAATTTCAGAGAAGTAATACAAGGAAACAACTTTTATTTCATTTCAGACTGCAAGACTTCAAGAAAACCCATTTTCGAAACGGAGCCATTCAAGTGCATGCTTCCACATTTTTCGATCTTCTCGTTGGTTCCATGATCAACCAGCTTCTGCTTTCCGAGAGATTCGAGCAGGACGATGCGGAATTTGAATTGTTAAAAATCAATCTGGCAAAAAGTCTCGAAGAAGTATCCATCTTTGATACATTTTGCCCACTGTGGATTCAGAAAACTCCTTTGCTGAAATGGCGCTCAAAAACTACCATGGATCCATTCGATTATGTTCATGAATTGATAAAGAGAAGAATTCAGAAACGGTATTTCACTTTACCCAGTGGTTGATTTCTATTCATCCACTTTCAGAGTGTCAGCCATCGAAAGTGGTGAGCACATTATTAGTGATGAAGGAGATGATTTCGTGGATACCTTCTTAATCAAAATGGAAAAGGACAAAAAAGACAGAATCGATAGTACTTTCGAGTATGGGCTTCCTCGCTGTTCGCTTTATTAGTTACTTTTCAAGTTTATTGCAGTCTTGAAACACTGGCCATCGACATTTTCGATCTTTGGCTTGCCGGCCAGGATACAACATCAACCACGCTAACGTGGGCCTGTGCATGCCTATTGAATCATCCTGAAATTGTCCAAGAAGTTAGAAAAGAATTGAAGCAAGTGACTGGTGGAACAAGGGCAATTTCCCTGACAGATAAAACGAAGACACCTTACTTGAATGCTGTGGTTAATGTAAGCTAGCTGAGGAAAACGTCTCTTAGAAATTGTTAGCACGCCTGACAAATAAAAAAAAAGACATAACTTAAGTTAATAATCGCCAACGTCATTTAGGAGGCCCAACGCATGGCATCCATTTTAAACGTCAATCTTTTCCGTCAAATCCATGAGGATACTGTAATTGATGGGCAACCAGTCTCTTCGGGCGCCATTGTGGTCACCGAATTGTCTATGATTCACACTGACGAGAATTGCTTTGAAAGGCATACGGAATTCAACCCAAGTAGATTCTTGGAAAATAATAATTTGGAAAAAATGCTAATACCGTTTGGTATTGGAAAACGATCATGTCTCGGTGAATCACTCGCCAGAGCTGAGTTGTATCTGGTAAGCAAATTAAGATGATACAGATTCAAAAATGTAAAAAAAAAACGCTTAAGGTAATTGGAAATCTCATTCTGGACTTCGATCTAGAGCCAGTTGGCGCCAAACCAGGAATCGGCGTTCAAACACCATTTTCACTTATGAAGAGACCTCCTATCTATGAAATAAGATTCGTGCCGATTTCTAATTAACTTGAATTGATAATATTATAATGTTTGCATAAGAGCGGTCTTCAAAATGCCGTTTTTCATATATTGGTATCCATTTTCCCATTAATATGTCCCATATATTGTTGTTTCTGCGCATCACATTTTCATCCCATCTTATAAGGCTTCCACGAAAGACGAAGACAAAATGTTGTCTTTCATTTCGTTTTTCGTCTCCTAGTCTTCGTTCGTCTAGCCCAATAAAACAGTTGTACATGTGTACCAGAACAAATTTCTATCTCTGCGTCAGACGAATTCAAGACGAAGACGAAGACGAGAAATGACGGTCATAATTCGCCTTTCGTGGAAGCTTTGTCATCTTAGTTTTCTGCTCTATATGAATCGTAATAGGCCTAACTTGTGACAGGCGTCTGACATTTCTCCAATGAAGATCTCTTTGCCATTGTTCCTTAACAAGGAAACCTCGAATAGAAATCCTCCTAACTTTTTTTTTAATTTGACCACAGGTACTTTCGACTACGGGAAATTCAGTACACATAGTGGCTATCTCCGCAAACTTCTGGAAATCGAGATATTTCGATCTGAAAATCCGGAGCTCTGCGCCCTTTCCTCGCCTCCTTCCTAACCCTTATTTCCTATATGCATTCCACGCTGTGGGAAAAACAAGCAGCGGTGGCCGAGGGGGGTATGAGAAATCGGAACAAAATGATAATAGAACTCGTAGGAAATCGGAACATGATGAAAATAAAAAAGTTAAAAAAGAAAACTGTATTGAATTGGAACTGATAGGGAATCAAAACTGTTTTAAAGTAAAACCGCATGGAAGCGGGTGGAAAGTTCCCCAAAAAAGGCCACTACAAAGCATCAAATTTGATGGTAACCTGTCACAATTCGCACATCATGACGAAACATTTGATGAAGGTATTCTTTCAAAAAGTCGTTTTTGACTTATCGATGCCAAAAGATGCTCTACTTTTGGTGGACTCGAGGAGTAGCTGGAAGGATCAAAGTGCCATTGACAGTGTCAAACCAGCAGCCAATGACTTGGAAGTCCGCATTATTCATCCAGGATGCACGGGATTGATTCAGCCTTGTGATGTTGCCATTTTTGGAGGATTCAAGAAAATGATGAAAACAATCACTGGGCATGGACAACTCACCTATCCGACATACAAAATATACGCTCGGGATGAAACTTTGAAGGTAAGTTCGTTGAAATTTTGATATTCGAAAAAAGGACTCTCGATTTTCAGCTTCTGTCTCTCATCTGGTGGCAGCTCTGTTCTCCCAAGTTGAAACCATGGGCTCAATATGCTTGGCATGCTTGCGGTTATGAGGTCCCCAAGCCACCCTTCTTCCAAACTCAATCCCAGCACCTCTTCCCAAGGAACGTTGCAAGAGAATGCCATCACAACGGATGTCTCAAAACGTCATTTATCAAGTGCATTCATTGCGAGGAGCATTTCTGTTTTCTCCATTTTGTGTTGGTCAATCATAGATGTAGTTAATTTCTTACTGTTTTCCTCCTATATTTTTTTCTTGTTCTGGTTATTTAATAAATATAGTTAGTATTATATAACCTGTTAACGTTTTCTCGATTTCCAGAAATTTCGGCTTTTCGTTTCATCTTTTTTTATCATGATCCTGTGAAAATTTTATGGATTCGCCTCAAGGATCCCAGCTACAGCAGTTATTTCGGAACAGCGGGGTTGAGCAGTGACAACCTCAACTCCGTCAAGTTCACGTCTCATCCGCTCCCACCAACTGCCTGTCCCATAACCACTACCTCTACCATAACCTCCCCACCTCGTTTCTCAAAAGAAGGGGAGGTACCAACCCCAGCCACGACCATCAATGTGGCTGATTCACATTTCTCTAACAACGAATCTGAAACGATTACCGTTAACTTCTCCGTCATATCGGACCCGGATTACACCCTTCCGTTTATCCAGCTCCGCACAGTAACAGGAGCTTTGCTCAATGCATTAATTGATTGTTGGCCAACTACCTCAATCATATCTAACAACGCGGTTCAACGATTGCGCTGTTCCGTTCATTTTCAACGGATGATGAGATTCCGAGGGTTCATATCATCGACCGACCCACAAACCGTCAAATTCTACCGGCTTGACTTTCTGGATAGAGACGGGAAAACATGGAATACAACAGTTCCGTCATTTGCACAGTTACCATCAACTGTCAAAGCACCTGTCTTCACAGAGGAAGACAAAGTCGTTCTTCACCAGAACAACATCAATCCAAAAACATTGATGGATCTTCGACGATTCGATGGGAAACCCATCAACATGATAATTGGAAACAATATCCGATCCCACCTATTGTCCACTAGCAATAGAATAATCCTTCCTAGCGGAAGAATGGTCGAAGACACACGTCTCGGGTACATCACCTATCCCAGCCAGGATCCGGATGCTCTGATCCCCACTGTTTCTGATACACCTTCAGCACTCTCCTCCGAGTCGGTTGAGTCGGCAAACATCAAATTTGTCGACGAATCGGTGACTCTAATAGAACTGGATCCACCACCTTCAAAAATCAGCGACACTACCTTAGACAAACTCCTTGAGCAGTCTTGGCGTTTAGAAGTGCTCGGGATCGAACCGCCCACAGTAGTTCGGGGGAAACAACTTCTCAACGAAGAGCTGGTGACACGGTTCAAGTCATCTGCGGTTAGAGATGACGAGAACTACATTTATGTTCAGTTTCCGTTCAACGGAAAAGAGGCCAATCTGAACGACAATTTCCTCGTAGCAACTTCGAGGTTAGTGTCACTGGTCAATAAGCAGCTAGCAAACCCTGCAGATCGGGATGCTTACAATGCGATTATTCAACAACAACTGGTAACCGGTATCATCGAACCAGTCCCTGAAGCCGAAAAAGAATCTCGCCCTCACTACTATATCCCGCACAAGGCCGTGATTAAACCTGACTCTCAAACCACAAAATTGAGAATTGTTCTTGATGCGTCGTCTCAACTGAGAAACGAGATGTCTCTCAACGACTGCATTCATCCTGGTCCGTCGATCCTCAAATCGATATTGGGAATCCTGCTCAGGTCTCTAACAAAACCATTTTTGATGGTGTCAAATCTGGAGAAAGCTTTCCACCAGGTGCGAGTACAGGCCCAACATCGGAATGCCACCAAGTTCCTTTGGTTGAAAGACCACTCCAAGCCACCAACTCCGGATAACATTGTCACATACAGATTTCCCTTCGGAATCACAGCGGCAATTTCCAAGAATCGCCCCCCACCCTACAACCGCCCGCCACCATCGATAATAGCCCCCCAAGCAACGTTATTCATTATCAAAATTGATGTGGGGGATAATTACTGTAGGGGGGCTTCTATACGAAGTCGTTATCCAATATTAATCCCCCGCCAGTTGAAATGGGGGGGAATATTTGGATCCTAGGTAATCTACAATAATCAACCCCCAACAAACAGTACTAATCCAACCCCCACTGGCAGACCCACGTAAAAATTAAAAATTGGTCATTCCACAGTCTTCCACCGGGGGGTCACTCTTATATCAAACGGGGGGGGGGAGTTATTGTATTATACCAATCACAGCATCTCCGTTCCTCCTAGCCATCACCATACTCCGATATATGGAGCTTAATCCCGAAGAGATCCACTGCAAAATTGTGGCTAACTTATACGTTGACAATGTGGCCTTTAAACCAGAGTCAGTCCCAGAATGCATAGTAGACTAACACCAGTCCAATTCACAGCTATGCACATGAATCTGAGAGAGTTCTTTTGCAACGATAAGGACGTCATGCAACAAATTCCCGTACAAGACAGAGCAACGCATTCCACTTGCAAGTTTCTCGGTCCCAAATGGGATTCGATAGCAGACACTCTGACAATTTCGATTGCCGTACCCCCACTGGGCACACCGACCAAACGGCAATTGGCCTCCTTCCAAGCCTCCACTTATGATCCTTTGGGATTATTGTCGCCCATTATGGTCTCCACGAAGTCTCTCATGACGAAAGTCTGGGAGAAAAAAATACGGTGGAAGGATCCAATTCCAGCACACCTTCTTCCCGAATATGAAACCATCAAGGAGGCCTTCTTGGAGCCCACCTACACTTTCCCAAGACAGGTGGTACCAGTTCAGAACTTCACGAGCACGTCGCTGATTCTGTTCTCGGACGCTTCAAAAGATCACTACGCCACCTGTGCATATCTTCGCTTTGAGTACGCCACAATGAAGTGTCACTCACAAATCATATTCTCCAGAACGCGGATCAAACCTGTTAAGTCAACTAACTTAACAATCCCGCGAATGGAACTTCTCGGAGTCACTATCGCAACACGAGCAGCATCCACGATTGCCTCCGAACTCAACATCACGCTCTCATCAGTCACCTTTTTCTGTGACAACACCGCGGTCCTGCATTAGGTTGTACATAAGCAATCTTTGGACAAATGGGTACAAAACCGGGTGAAAGTCATCAATGACACCACTAAACAACTGGACAAACGGAATCTGAATCCATCTTTCCGATACGTTCCGACAGATCAAAATCCGGCAGACATAGCTTCTAGGGGTGCTACCTTAAGTCAACTAAGAGGCAGCCAGCTATGGCAGCAAGGACCGGAATTTTTGAGACGAGAAATCAGCCGTTGAAATCCCCTGGAGGATTCCCCGGAAGAACCTCGTGAATTCCATTGTCAGGTTCTCAACATCGATTTCCAACCGTTCCCAGCACACCAAGGGACACAGTTGACACATCCCTCGCCACCTTATGCATCTTTGGTACCGTACACCCGAACCAACAGCCTGCTCAAATTGGTGTCGATCACTCAGAAAGTCATTCGTTGGATTCACATACTGCTGTACAGAAGAAACAAGAGGTTCCCAACCAACCCTTAATTCTGGAAAACCCCGCTCAACGCGACGAAGTTCGCTTGAGAATCATCACTCTCAAATATATCATCCAGGATCACTACTTGGATGCTAATCATAACCTGGGTATCAGTCCTCCGGGTTCACCTAACATCCAAAAACATACGGACGGCACATACCACCACCACAATTCCAATGTGAACAAAAAACAGCCCAATATGCCAAAGTCACTGATAGTCATCATACACGAGCACAAATTGGCCAGGCTCATAGCTCTGGATTCACATAAGAGTCTCCTACATCAGGGTCCGAAGGATATGATATCAGATATCCAACAACGATACTGGATCAAAGGTATCACGGCACTTGCCCGATCCGTAAAAAAAAACTCCTCGACCTGCAAAAGGAAACATGGAGCACCGTACATATGTATATCCATACGCAACGGCACTCCCCTCGGTTCGCACTCAAGCATGCCGACCGTTCCAACACGTTAGATTGGACTACTTCGGGCCTATCGGATACACAACAGCATCCGGCTCAGCTGGCAAGTTATGGGCAATGCTAACCACATGTCTAGTCACAAGAGCGGTTCATCTCGAGGTGGTCCTAGACAACACCACATCTAGTTTCCTTCTCGCAATGAGGAGATTCATTGGCCGCAGAGGCACTCCGAAATCAATCATTTCGGAGTGCATTTTCACTAGGGTACTCCTTGTTAAACGCCGACATCACAACGATGATTAACTCGAGTCAAACCCTTACCTCGTACTTAGCATCCAAAGAAATCGAAGTTAAACAAATTACACCATTCGCCCCTTGGCAAGGAGGGGTTTACGAACGAATCGTGGGTATCACAGAATCCATGTTTTACAAAATTATCGGCAGACTCCAACTGTCCTTTCTTGAAGTGGAAACACTTCTCATTGAATGCGAAGGCATCATCAACAGTCGTCCAATTCCGGCGAATCCAACATCCATTTCCGATACTGTGGCGTTTCGACCAATCGATTTTCTGCTCCCACTGGCTCATATTTCGACTCCAAACCACTCAGGGATCAACACATCAGGAAAACCAACACCTACGGAACATCAGACACGAGAATACATGAAACACCTCGACACAATCCGTCTACAGCTATGGGACGAATTCTACAATGGACTATACACCGGAAATCATGCACCACGATACAAATTCAAAACACACGTCACCGCTGAACCACAACCAGATCATATTGTTCTTGTTGTCGAAACACCGCGACTACCGCGCTACAAGTGGCCCCTTGGCCGCATCGTCACTCTTCTCCCTTCAAAGGATGGTACAGTACGATCAGTTATTGCGAAATGCAACAACGCTCTCATCGAGCGGGCAGTGAACCAACTCATCCCACTTGAACTTGATACCACTGCATTAAAAAAACAATTTTTTTTAATTAAAAAAAAATTTAAAAAAAATAGATTAAACAAAAAGAAAAAAAATTGAAAATTAAAATTGTTAAAAACCTGTCAACAGGGTTTCCTTTCGCCCTCCCCAGTGTCGCGGAAGATGAAAGGGAGCCTATCTTCACAACAAAACAGATATTAAATTCTTACGTCAAATATAATCACGGGAAGCAAATTCAGTTGGTCACACGGAAAACAAGAACATCGACCACGGAATGACGTCGGCAACCAGGACAAAATGATACGATCGATCCGCCGACTATAAAAGGAGCTCCGACAGCAGCAAGAGCAGCCCCGACTGACTCCGTCAATCAACCATCGTCAATCGTCAAGATGAGGAGTCCAAACACTGGTCCGTCGAACTCTTCCAGTTAAATCCCTTCAATAAATGATTAGAGAACTCCCGTTTTATACACAAATCTCGACGGAGGGTACACCCGCCCTATCCGTCGGGGCACAGCTCTACCAGAGCTGTGTCGAAGAAAAAAATTTGATTTTTAGGACCAATTCCGCTCCCTTTAATCGGAAATATTCATCAACTCGTTTATTGACTATGTAAAGCAAGATAAAACACCGAAAATCCTTTTATCTGTGGTTTGTTGCCTTCTCTCAAACCACAATTCTCTTTCTTTTTTCCTCTGCAGCTGGTCCAAAGTTTGCCTTGTTTTCCGAAATACCATGAGAGTGTAGTTTGCTGATGAGAAACTTGTATAAAAAGGCGATGAAGGACGCAAAGTTACATTTCAGACAGGTATGTTTCTTATAATTCTTTTCACAGCAGCCCTCACCTACTTTTCAGTGAGCCTATGGAGATCAAGACAGAGAATTCCTAAAGGTTAGTCATTTTCAGTAAATATATAGCCATTAAGATGTTAGAAGGTTAGAAAATATTCCGATTAAAAAAATCTGATTTTTAGGACCAATTCCGCTCCCTTTAATCGGAAATATTCATCAACTCGTTTATTACTCACGGAAAACAGGAGGAATTGTATCAGGTTACCAAGAGTTCAAAAAGCTGTATGGAAATGTTTTTACATTATGGCTCGGACCATACCCCACAGTCTTTATTGCTGATTATGAAATTGCTCACGAAACTCATATAAAGAGAGGAAACGTGTTTGGGCATCGATTCGTGATTGGAGCAATGGATTATATCAGAAAAGGGAGAGGGATCATTGGGTCGAACGGCGATTTCTGGTTGGAGCATAGAAGATTCGCTCTTCAGACATTAAGAAACTTCGGATTGGGAAAAAATCTTATGGAGGAGAAAATTATGGATGAATATAAATACAGGTGCACCAATTGTTTTCTGAAATTAATACCCTATATCTAATGCCTTTCATTTTTGTTCCAGTTCAGTTTTGCAATACACTTGTGTATTTGAAATGCATTTTAAATTTCCAAATATTTGATCAAAAGTGGAATTTCTCATCTAACAATAAGAAATTACGATTTCATTAATTAACTAATTAAATTTTTAGGTTTCAAGACTTTGGAAAAACCCATAGTAAGAAGGGTGCCATTGAAGTGAATGCTGCCACATTCTTCGACATCTTTGTGGGCTCCATTATTAATCAAATGCTGGTTTCCGAAAGATTTGAGCAGGACAATGCGGAGTTTGAGAAATTGAAAGTAAATTTAGCGAAATCACTGGAACGGCTTTCAATTTTCGATTCATTCGTTCCATTATGGTTGTTGAAATCTGATTTAATGAAATGGAGAACCAAAGTTACCCTGGCACCTTTTGAATTTGTGTTCGAGATGGTCTTAAAAGGGATTAAGAAAAGGTATTCAATTATCGTTGATAAAAATTCAATGCAAAAAGTTGATGTTCAGAGTGTCAGCCATCGAAAGTGGTGAGCACATTATTAGTGATGAAGGAGACGATTTTGTGGATGCCTTCATAATCAAAATAGAAAAGGACAAGAGGGATGGAGTGGAATCTTCTTTCACGTAAGAAAGTTCGAGCATTCGAAATAGGAGAAATAGTGAAACAAACTTTATTTTGTGATGGAATAGAACGAAGACTAGACACAAATTCGACTGCGCATCGCAGTTGGTCGATTCTCTACTCTCTAGATAATCAAAGACACAACAACTTTCTAGATGTTTTTGTTTTTTTTTCTGAAAAAAAAAAACATTTCAGATACATTTAATTCATTTTCCATTTGTTTCAGGCTAGACACTCTTGCAATTGATATTTATGATCTTTGGCTTGCCGGACAAGAGACGACATCTACCACACTGACGTGGGCATGCGTTTGCCTTCTGAATCACCCGGAAGTCATTGAGAAACTAAGAAGGGAGCTCATTGAAGTTACAGGTGGAACCAGGACTGTTTCGTTGACTGATAAAGCGCGAACTCCATACTTGAATGCAACCATTAATGTGAGTAAGTTCTGAAGTGACACTGATTCATGATGATTCTGGTACCGGAAATATAAGCAGTCGAGACACCAAGAATTTTCAGGAAATTCAAAGAATCGCCTCCATTCTCAATGCGAATTTGTTCCGTCAACTTCGAGAAGACACCGTGATCGACGGTCAACCAATTGCATCTGGCACAATTGTTACCACTCAACTTTCCATGATTCACACAGATGAGGAATTGTTCAGAAATCACACAGAATTCGTACCAGAAAGATACCTTGAGAATAAGAATTTAGAAAAAATGTTGATTCCATTTGGTATCGGAAAACGATCATGTCCTGGGGAATCTCTTGCCAGAGCGGAGCTTTACTTGGTAGGTTATGATGATGCATATTCTGAAAACCTTTATTATTTCAGATTCTTGGAAATCTGGTACTGGAATATAACTTAGAACCCGTTGGAGTTAAGCCAGAGATCAAATCGCCCACACCGTATGGACTCATGAAAAGACCTCCGGTTTATGACATCAGATTTGTTCCAGCTTCTCAATAAGTCTGCTTCGATAAAACAAAAACGCTAATTATATCATTGATTCTATATTAAATCTAAAAATGTATTTCAAAAAAATGTTTAACGTGACATTAAAATGTTTTTACATAAGTTATTAGTCTTACTGAAGGAAGGAACACATTTACATTAATTATTCATATTTTGTCCTATGCTTAATCAGTTGTCATGCACACAAAAACAAGGATAAGCTTTGCAGAAAACTACCGTCAAATCGGGGCAATCTTAGTTGGGGGGGGGGGGTCCACTCGTTTTCAGTCATTTTTGGAGGTTAAAAAAATTTTTTTTTTCTGAAAATGTTATTAGATATACACGAATAACACTAGTAATTTTTAGAACACTTTTATTGGCAGACAACAAAAATACGCACAAAAAAGAAAATGACGCTATCTTAGTTGGGGGGGGGTCCAATGGTTTTTCGGCTTTTTGGGATTATTTTTGTTGAAAAGTCTGAAAAGCACCACGCTTATTGTAATGTAACTTATCCTTATTTGTCATGATCCAATTAAACTTAAAAAAAAAGCAAAATCAGAAAAGAAAAAAAAATCACGTTGGAGCGGAACCAAACCACGACCCCCGAATTCCCATCCCTCCCTCTTCCACCCTCGGCCACCGCTGCTTGGTTATTTCAGAGTGGAGAATGCATATAAGAAAGAAAGTGGCGAGTAAAGGGCGCGGTGCTCAGGATTTTCAGATCCAATCGTGGTTTTCATGCTACAAGTAAGCGCCACGCGTGAAAAAAAACTCACAAATATTTTAACAGTAACAACAAACAATTGTACAAAAAAAAATTACAAAAACCTCCAAAAATGACTAAAAACGAGTGAACACCCCCCCCCCCAACTAAGATTGCGCCGTCAAATCTAGCACCTACTGTGAATACACGCGGCTTAGTATCTTACGCGATACCTCAGGGTAACCAGAGTCATCGACCGTGGCACGCCGCTTGTCGCTTCTCAAATAGCACCATTCCGAGACTAGAACTAACCGAGAAAATATACTGGAAGACAACATCATTTCTGGAATAAAGTTGCAAAACGGGGTCTGCTATTTTTTATTGGCGCTAACAAGGGAACTGTTTTTAGATAATGGTTGAGAATTTTATGAAAATTGGTACACAGACACTTTCGAGCATGCTGAAAACCATGACAAACTTTTTTTGCCCAAAACTCTTCAGAAGCTGAATATTCGCATCTGAAGTTTTATCTGAAGTTTCATCGCATCTGAAGTTCTCCCACCATCTCGCGACCTCACTCTTCTCTATGCTTCCATATCATCCATTTCCGGATCCGGAAATGGATGATTCGAAGCATCGGTGGTGTAGTGGCAGTGGGATGGTGTGGAACCCTGGGGGTTGCAAGCTCGAACCCTACTATGGAAAATTTCTTTTGTTTCTTGTAATTTCATTTTCTAGAGGTCTTCAGAGAACATTGGTCTCGGATGGAACTTGCAGAAAGTTCCAGAGAAATTCCAGGCATGCAAATGAGTATAAAAAGAAGATTTTCATTCAGTTTCTTCATTATTTGTTTCCATTTTCTTATCTTATCCATTTTCTCCATTACTGATGACCAAGTTCCGTCGGATTCTTATGTATTATATCCTTGATCTGGAGAGCAATCCGAAGAGGGTCCCGCTCTCAGAAGAAGATCTCCAACTTGCTGCTCATCTTATCGATTTAGCAGAGTCGATTGACAAGGGTGAATATGTAATCACCACAGAAGAACGTCTTCAATATTCAGACGATGATTCGAAGGATTTAGGTTTGTTTTTATTGGCCGCTCCTATTGTATTTGCTCTGATGGGAAGACGCCACTGATTTTGTTGATGTTGGAGCCAAAGTCAGCAGGGAATACTATATCGAGAATATTCTTGAAGCGAAGGTGTTCTTCAAGCAGAAATAAGCCGAAGAAGAAGCTCAGCATGGGCTGCTATGGGGAGTATCAAAGGAGCTATCCAACAAGAAGATAAGAGCCGAACTGTTCGATTCGACAGTTCTCCCCACGCTCTGCTACGGGTCTGAGACATGGGCGAATAACACGACTACTTCTACGATTCTACCTGAAAATGAAAAATGATTTCCGTAGATTACGGCAAAATCGTCTATGTTCCACTTAATTTACGGCTTCTATCGTGAGTCTGAAAAAATAAATACATTTTTTAAAATCAAGAATTTAATATTTTTTGTCAGCAATTAAGTAATTGAGAGTCTCCTAAAAAAATGATTGAATACAGGTTTTACTGTATAAATTTAAGAATTCCGAATTTAAAATTTAAAATATGGAATGTTTCCAAAAATGTTCCTAATTGTTGTCTTATTTGCTGCAGCCACACAGCAACAATTTCAAATTAATATAACTGATAATACTTGTTTTCCGTCACCAAAGTTGTTGTAGTTGATGTAATCAAAAATACATATATAAGGGAATGATGAACTGCGTACATATTTGTTTTTGATAAGACATGATTCTTATTTTGTTTCTGACAGCAGTTCTTGCAGTTTTGACCGTGAACCTATGGAAGGCGAAGCAGAAACTTCCGAAAGGTATTCAGCGTTTTTTTCAAAGCTGATTTCAGAGTTAACATGTTTTAGGACCAATCCCTTTGCCTCTTATCGGAAATATTCATCAACTGTGCTATGCCGCTTGGAAAACTGGAGGAGTAGTGTCGGGATTACAAGAATTCAAAAAGCAATACGGTAGCGTTTTCACAATATGGATTGGACCAATTCCCTCTGTGCACATTGCTGATTTTAATATTGCCCATGAAACTCATGTAAAGAGGGCAAACACTTTTGGCCACAGGTACACAAATGATGGATTCATGAACTACGTCAGAGAAGGCAGAGGCATCATTTTTTCCAACGGGGAGTTTTGGCAGGAGCATCGAAGATTTGCTCTTCAAACTTTGAGAAGTTTTGGATTAGGAAAAAATATAATGGAAGATAAAATCATGGAGGAATTCAGATACAGGTAATCCTATATATTGCTCAAAATTAAAAATAAAGAAAGCTCTGCTGCGCTCAGGGCCGCTTATCTACTTATTATTAAGCGAATAGTTCTGTCTGTCTGTAACTCTGTCCAAAACGTTTCATTGAATAACTCAAAAGATCGTGGGTCTTTTACTTTGATATTCGGGATGGATTCATGACCACCCGAGCGCTTCACATTCATATATTTAGGAGGTTGTAGGGTAGTTGGGATACGGAACGGGATGTAAATCTTATTCGGTTTTTGACGATCTGCTAATAAATTTTTTTTACTAACAAGTGGAAAAACAGAACGCCTACAATTATTTCTAAACGAAAGCCAGTGTAAGTCGCGGCGTAGAGCCCCTCGAAACTCGTGTTACCATACTTTTGGCGCACCATTTAAAACTTATTGAGATCTACCATTTGCAATCTGCTTTGATCAGTGGTTTTCGATTAAAAAATAGTGCGTAGTGGCGCACGGGTTCTCGGTTTCCAGCCGTATAAAAATTATTCACATTTTTATTTGGTGATACAGTGTTGAAAAGGGATCTATAAAAATGCCGGGTACGACGAAATCGGACTACGAATTCATATTTCAGCTAAAAGTATTCACCAAAATCTACAAACTGTGATCTTTTTAAGTAGAAATTAGACATTTTAGCATCGCACTGGTCCGCAGAGCGGCTTTTTACTCAATTTCAGTTAATACAAGTAAACAAATGAAAAGGCATTTAATGACTAGAACTTTTATTTCATTTCAGACTGCAAGACTTCAAGAAATCCCATTTTCGAAACGGAGCAATTCAAGTGCATGCTTCCACATTTTTCGATCTTCTCATTGGTTCCATTATCAACCAGCTTCTGCTTTCCGAGAGATTCGAGCAGAACGATGCGGAATTTGAATTGTTAAAAATCAATCTTGCAAAGAGTCTCGAAGAATTATCCATCTTTGATACATTTTGCCCATTGTGGATTCAGAAAACTTCTTAGCTGAAATGGCGCTCAAAAACTACAATGGCTCCATTCGATTATGTTCATAAATTGGTAGAGAAATCAATTCAGAAACGGTATTTCACTTTACCTGGTGGTTTATTTCTATTCATCCACTTTCAGAGTGTCGGCTATTGAAAATGGAACCCACGTTATAAGTGAAGAAGGAGATGATTTCGTGGATACCTTCTTAATCAAAATGGAAAAGGACAAAAAAGACAGAATCGATAGTACTTTCGAGTATGGGCTTCCTCGCTGTTCGCTTTATTAGTTACTTTTCGATTTTATTGCAGTCTTGAAACACTGGCCATCGACATTTTCGATCTTTGGCTTGCCGGCCAGGAGACAACATCAACAACGCTCACGTGGGGCTGTGCATGCCTATTGAATCATCCTGAAATTGTCCAAGAACTTAGAAAAGAATTGAAGCAAGTGACTGGTGGAACAAGGGGAATTTCCCTGACAGATAAAACGAAGACACCTTACTTGAATGCTGTGGTTAATGTAAGCTAGCTGAGGAAAACGGCCAATGTTCAGTGGCTACCTAATCTTTGGCTACCTATTATCAATGGCTACCTGATATTCTTTGGCTACTTTTGCCTTCGAGTTTCAATGGCTACCCAGTTTTTTTTCTGATTTTTATTCTTTAAAGACACTGATAGTTATTTCCACTCAGTGGGTAACCAGAGTTTATTTTGTGGTTACCCCTTTTTTAAATCAAAATCAAAAGTGGTTTTTTGAAAGAACAAAAATAACAGGATAACAAGAAAATTAAATGAAAACTCAAAAGAAAACGATAGCATCATATTTAAAAAATTTTGAAAATTCTACAGTGCTGGCCAAAAAGGCATTAATAATCAGTTTTTTCGAGATTACTTGGCTCACAGGTGAAGTGCGGTCGTGAAATTTTTTTTGCATGTTTTTGAAGGTAAATCACGTTACCAGAATATTTGATTTCGACAAAAAATGTACATTTTGAAAAATTATAACAATTTATTCGAAAGTTGGAAAAACGAAGAAAATGACACTCTTCACAAAATGAAATAGGGAAGCTCCGATTGGCAAGTCAGTGGCCAGGAAATGATTAAAAATGATTTCATATTTTGTGAGAAAGCCTTTTGCATCAATTACTGCTTTTTCGAGATTACTTAACAGTAATCTCGAAAAAACTGATTATTAATGCCTTTTTGGCCAGCACTGTAAAATTTTCAAAATTTTTTAAATATGATGTTATCGTTTTCTTTTGAGTTTTCATTTAATTTTCTTGTTATCCTGATATTTTTGTTCTTTCAAAAAACCACTTCTGATTTTGATTTAAAAAAGGGGTAACCACAAAATAAACTCTGGTTACCCACTGAGTGGAAATGATTATCAGTGTCTTTAAAGAATAAAAATCAGAAAAAAAACTGGGTAGCCATTGAAACTAGGTAGCCATTGAAACTCGAAGGCAAAAGTAGCCAAAGAATATCAGGTAGCCATTGGTTACCAGGTAGCCATTGATCAAGTAGCCAAAGATTAGGTAGCCATTGAATATTGGCCCAACGTCATTTAGGAGATCCAACGAATCGCCTCTATTTTAAACGTCAATCTTTTCCGCCAAATCCATGAGGATACTGTAATTGATGAGCAACCAGTCTCTTCGGGCGCCATTGTGGCCACACAAATGTCTATGATTCACACTGACGAGAATTCCTTTGAAAGGCATACGGAATTCAACCCAAGTAGATTCTTGGAAAATAATAATTTGGAAAAAATGCTGATACCGTTTGGTATTGGAAAACGATCATGTCTCGGTGAATCACTCGCCAGAGCTGAGTTGTATCTGGTAAGCAAATTAAGATGATACAGATTCAAAAATGTAAAAACAAAAACGCTTAAGGTAATTGGAAATCTCATTCTGGACTTCGATCTAGAGCCAGTTGGCGCCAAACCAGGAATCGGCATTCAAACACCATTTTCACTTATGAAGAGACCTCCTATCTATGAAATAAGATTCGTGCCGATTTCTAATTAACTTGAATTGATAATATTATAATGTTTGCATAAAAGCGTCTTCAAAATGCCGTTTTTCATATCTTGGTATCCATTTTCCCATTAATATGTCTCATATATTGTTGTTTCTGCGCATCACATTTTCATCGCATCTTATAAGGCTTCCACGAAAGACGAAGACAAAAAGTTGTCTTTCATTTCGTTTTTCGTCTCCTCGTCTTCGTTCGTCTAGCCCAATAAAACAGTTGTACATGAGTACCAGCACAAATTTCTATCTCTGCGTCAGAAGAATTCAAGACGAAGACGAGAAGTGACGGTCATATTTCGCCTTTCGTGGAAGTCCATCTTATGAATCTTAGTAGGCCTCTAACTTTTGACAGGCGTCTGATATTTCTCCAATGAAGATCTCTTTGCCATTGTTCCTTAAGTGTTATTCCGATTCTGTAAGCTGAAAACCAAACAACTCCAGCCCACGAGCCCAATCTGTTTCAATCAAGATATTAGGTTGAGCGAAAAGCCCTCGTAATTTTTCTTGCCAATGTGATGGAAGTTGAGTGATTCCATTCACGTAGAACTCGGGAGACTGGAAGGCGGAAAAATTGTCTAACAACTTCTCGACACCATTTTTATCATGGAACTTCCGCCCGCCAAGGTGATTTTGCAGGGAACGAAAAAGATGATAATCAGTTGGAGCCAACTCTGGTGAATACGGTGGGTGACACAAGGTGACACAACTCCGAGCTTCTGGAGCTTCTGACGGGACTTCAATGCTGTGTGAGGTCTAACGTCGTGTTTCCTCAGCAAGTTGTAACATTTTGGGTGGTGTAACCGATGAGCCGTTTTTCCTATTTTTTTAGTCCAGTATAGGCCCGCGTTGACAGTGGCGCCATCTGGAAAAAGATTACGCCCTTAATGTCCCACCAAATTGACAGCATCACTTTTTTCCCGAGAAGTTCTCTTTTGAGGTCTATTTTGGTGGTTTCCTCGGCCGGGACCCATTGCCTTTTTTCAGTATGATTGACATGAAACACCCATTCTTTATCACCAGTGATAATGTTAATAATACAATCGGTCGTTCGTTTCATAGTGAGTAGAGAAAACGCAAGGCCACAATACAATTGTTTTTGTGAATCCGTCAAAAATTGACGAATGAGTCGACAAACTTTTGACCAAACCACCTTGGAGAAACTCGTACAGAAAAACACTTCTGAGAGCATGGCGATCAGCTAGCAAAGTCTCGCTCATTTTGAACACTACCTGTAAATTGGTCGGGTGTGTTAAGAATGCATAATAAACACTAAAAATAAAATAACCTAATAGAAAAAGAAATAAATTAACGCTGAGCAATATCGAAACAAAAAAAATTACGAAGACTTTTCGCTCAACTTAATATAAAAAATGAGGTAGCAATCGACTTCGCGAAAGTGAAGGAAGTGCAGTTGTTACAATTCTGAATATCTGAATTAAGTCTGCAAACTATAATTAGTAATATATGTAATAATATAACAAATTAACAGAAGAGAATACAATTACAAAGAAACGAGCTAAACGCAAAATACAGAGAAGATAGAGTGTAATTATACGAATAATTATATCGCCACAAAGAAAAGAAAGAATAACAACGAGTATCCGCTCGTTGTTCTTAAGTCACAAACCTACGTGTCCTAAAAACGTGGAAAAGCATGACAATCGAAAAAATCTAAATATGCGCGTCAACCTCGGTGTGCGTGCACACTTTCGGATCGAACGTAGTTCCAAAACAAATGCGAGAGCTGACGATCTTCGCAACAGCAATTCTGCGCAGCTGATCTCTATTAGTTGATTATAAAATGAGAATCAACGTGTGTCTATGTTCATTTCCAGAGGAACTCAATTACAGCTCTCCATATAATCAATCAATCGATTACTGACAAAAAGCTTCAGAATTGTTTCATTTTTAGATCTTTAGAAAATTATATTGTTATTGTGAAATACAACAGGAAAGTGCGTTTTTTAGATCCACAAAATAAGACGAGCAGTGTATATATTTTCTTTTTTTTATGTATTTCTGAATTTTTACTTTATTAAAATTGAAATTATTTTAATTTTACAGGTATGGCTAAGAAAACTCACTAATTATGAAACATTCCTAGCTGACACGAGTTTTCCGAAAAGTCTTGATTTGTTCAAATACCATGAGAGTGTAGTTTGCTGATGAGAAACTTGTATAAAAAGGCGATGAAGGACGAAAAGTTACATTTCAGATAGGTATGTTTCTTATAATTCTTTTCACAGCAGCCCTCACCTACTTTTCAGTGAGCCTATGGAGATCAAGACTGAGAGTTCCTAAAGGTTAGCCATTTTCAGTAAATATATAGCCATTAAGATGTTAGAAGGTTAGAAAATATTCCGATTAAAAAAATCTGCTTTTTAGGACCAATTCCGCTCCCGTTAATTGGAAATCTTCATCAACTCGTTTATTACTCATGGAAAACAGGAGGAATTGTATCAGGTTACCAAGAGTTCAAAAAGCTGTATGGAAATGTTTTTACATTATGGTTCGGACCATACCCCACAGTTTGTATTGCTGATTATGAAATTGCTCACGAAACTCATATAAAGAGAGGCAACGTTTTTGGGTATCGATTCGTGATTGGAGGAATGGATTATATCAGAAATGGGAGAGGGATCATTGGGTCGAACGGCGATTTCTGGTTGGAGCATAGAAGATTCGCTCTTCAGACATTAAGAAACTTTGGATTGGGAAAAAATCTTATGGAGGAGAAGATCATGGAGGAATATAGATACAGGTGCACCAATTGTTTTCTGAAATTAAGCTGATGCCTCTTATTTTTGTTCTAGCTCAGTTTTGCAATACACTTGTGTATTTGAAATGCATTTTAAATTTCCAAATATTTGATCAAAAGTGGAATTTCTCATCTAACAATAAGACATTACGATTTCATTAATTAATTAAATTTTTAGGTTTCAAGACTTTGGAAAAACCCATAGTAAGAAGGGTGCCATTGAAGTGAATGCTGCCACATTCTTCGACATCTTTGTGGGCTCCATTATTAATCAAATGCTGGTTTCCGAAAGATTTGAGCAGGACAATGCGGAGTTTGAGAAATTGAAAGTAAATTTAGCGAAATCACTGGAAAATCTTTCAATTTTCGATTCATTCGTTCCATTATGGCTGTTGAAATCTGATTTAATGAAATGGAGAACCAAAGTTACCCTGGCACCTTTTGAATTTGTGTTCGAGATGGTCTTAAAAGGGATTAAGAAAAGGTATTCAATTATCGTTGATAAAAATTCAATGCAAAAAGTTGATGTTCAGAGTGTCAGCCATCGAAAGTGGTGAGCACATTATTAGTGATGAAGGAGACGATTTTGTGGATGCCTTCATAATCAAAATAGAAAAGGACAAGAGGGATGGAGTGGAATCTTCTTTCACGTAAGAAAGTTCGAGCATTCGAAATAGGAGAAATAATGAAACAAACTTTATTTTGTGATGGAATAGAACGAAGACGAGACACAGTTTCGACTGCGCATCGCAGTTGGTCGATTCTCTACTCTCTAGATAATCAAAGACACAACAACTTTCTAGATGTTTTTGTTTTTTTTTTTCTGAAAAAAAAAGAACATTTCAGATACATTTAATTAATTTCCCATTTGTTTCAGGCTAGACACTCTTGCAATTGATATTTATGATCTTTGGCTTGCCGGGCAAGAGACGACATCTACCACACTGACGTGGGCATGCGTTTGCCTTCTGAATCACCAGGAAGTCATTGAGAAACTAAGAAGGGAGCTCATTGAAGTTACAGGTGGAACCAGGACTGTTTCGTTGACTGATAAAGCGCGAACTCCATACTTGAATGCAACCATTAATGTGAGTAAGTTCTGAAGTGACACTGATTCATGATGATTCTGGTACCGGAAATATAAGCAGTCGAGACACCAAGAATTTTCAGGAAATTCAAAGAATCGCCTCCATTCTCAATGCGAATTTGTTCCGTCAACTTCGAGAAGACACCGTGATCGACGGTCAACCAATTGCGTCTGGCACAATTGTTACTACTCAACTTTCCATGATTCACACAGATGAGGAATTGTTCAGAAATCACACAGAATTCGTACCAGAAAGATACCTTGAGAATAAGAATTTAGAAAAAATGTTGATTCCATTTGGTATCGGAAAACGGTCATGTCCTGGGGAATCTCTTGCCAGAGCGGAGCTTTACTTGGTAGGTTATGATGATGCATATTCTGAAAACCTTTATTATTTCAGATTCTTGGAAATCTGGTACTGGAATATAACTTAGAACCCGTTGGAGTTAAGCCAGAGATCAAATCGCCCACACCGTATGGACTCATGAAAAGACCTCCGGTTTATGACATCAGATTTGTTCCAGTTTCTCAATAAGTCTGCTTCGATAAAACAAAAACGACAATTATATCATTGATTCTATATTAAATCTAAAAATGTATTTCAAAAAAAATGTTTAACGTGACATTAAAATGTTTTTACATAAGTTATTAGTCTTACTGAATGAAAGGACACATTTACAATGGTGATTCACCACTGGTTATCATTTACGTTTTGCTCTGCTATGCTCATAAAACGAAACAGCGAGACCAAGTGAGCCACGACAGCTATGATCCTTTAAATCTCATACCCCCTTGGTCTATTTTTGGCTATTTATCTTCTGCTGCTGCTGATTGTTTGGTCTCAAAGCAGGTAGATATCCTACGGAACCCGAGTGAAAACTGTAAAGCGGCTCAGTAAACCTAATTATTAGTTATTAAATTAGTTTTAGAAAAAGTGAACATGCAACGTTAATCAAATTTCATAAAAAAAAGACAAAATCAAATATTAAAAAAACCAATTTTCTGTGGCTTTTTTCTTTCTCCGATATCGCATTTATTTTTCTCTGTGTCTTGCTGTAGTTCTCGGAACCATATTTAGCCTTCACGTTCTCTCCAACTATCTCAGTTTTCGCCTTGTTTTTCCCTTCAGTTTCGGCGGAATCAAACACCGCCAAAACTCATGTAGTTCATTGATCACAAACGAGTATAAAACAGCGAAACAATATCTTCAACAACATAATAATTATGATTTTGATAATTCTTTTCACTGTGACCCTCACCTACTTCTCAGTAAGCCTGTGGAGAGCAAGACAAAAAAATCCTGAAGGTTTGCGAATTCATTAAAAAAATACAGCATCTAAAAATTTGTTAAAAAACAAGATGCAACTGTTCGGAAAAAAATAGATAGTTTGAAAAACCATATTCGTCGCACATTGTTTTCCACAAACATTCCCCTAAAATTCCTTGAAAAATGAATAAAAATATCTGCAAATCTGTATAATAACTTCGAGAAAACAACCATTGCATCACGAGAACCGCCAGCATAATTAGGAATTTAACCATCTCTAAAAGTATGTTGTTTCAGGTCCTGCACCTCTCCCATTGATTGGAAACCTTCACAAACTCATCTATAACGCCTGGAAAACTGGAGGAATCGTGTCTGGATTTCATGAATTCCGGAAGCAGTATGGAAAAGTGTTCACAATATGGTTAGGTCCGATTCCCACTATTCACATCACTGATTATGACCTGGCGTATGACACACATGTTAAGAAATCTAATCTTTATGGGGATAGATTCGTTTTTGGCGGGATGCAATACATTCGAGAAGAAAGAGGAATCATCGGGTCGAATGGCGATTTTTGGCTAGAGCACAGAAGGTTTGCTCTTCATACGCTGAGAAATTTTGGTCTAGGGAGAAATATAATGGAAGAGAAAATCATGGACGAATATAGATACAGGTAATCCTATATACTGCTCACAATAAAACACGAATCGTTCATTTTTTTTTTCATTAAAGAAAAATTGACGAAATGCACATGAATTCTGGAAAGCAGAAAATTGCCCACTTGATTTCCATTTCAGTTTACAATGAATTTAGAATTAAATAATTATCACAACTGCACCCCGGGACCCGGGACAACCACCCGGGTCTATCCGAAGCCGATTTCCAGTATATGCGATAGAGCCGGTTTGTTTATCAAGTCTATATTTCATTAAAAAACTCATGATTCAATTTCTAATTTCAAAGAATTTGTCATCAGAATTGGAACTTTTGCGAGTTGTTTCAGGTCAAATTACTGAAACTAGGAAAATGGTAAATAACTAAATATTGGAACGAATTTGAAAAGAATGAGCCACAGCTTACAAAAATGAGAATATTTATTTTTCAGAGTTCAAGACTTCACAAAAACAAACGGAAAAAATGGAGTTGTAGAAGTCCAAGCAGCCACGTTTTTTGATCTTCTTGTTGGATCAATCATTAACCAATTGTTGATATCAGAGAGATTTGAGCAGAACGATATAGAATTTGAAAATCTGAAATTGAATCTAACAAAATCCTTAGAAGAAGCTTCACTTTTCGATTCGTTTTGTCCGGTTTGGGTGCTGAAATCCGACTGGATGAAATGGAGAACAAAAACTACTCTTGCTCCATTTGACTATATATTCGAGGTTGTTCGGAAAAATATACAAAAGAGGTTTTTGTGATAATCTCAAATTGACTTTACTTCAAACGTAATCTTCAGAGTCGTTGCTATCGAAGAAGGAAGTCATGTACTCAGCGAAGAAGGAGACGACTTTGTAGACGCATTCCTAATTAAGATGGAGAAAGACAAAAAAGATCAAGTGGATTCAACGTTTAACCTGGAGACGTTGGCAGTCGACCTCTTTGATCTTTGGACGGCTGGACAAGAAACGACGTCGACCACGTTAACATGGGCATGTGTCTGTCTTTTGAACCATCCAGAAGTAGTCGAGAAGCTGAGAAGTGAGCTCGTACAAATCACTGGCGGGCACAGGAGTTTGTCATTGACCGACAGAGCGCACACTCCATATTTGATGGCTGTTATAGCTGTAAGCAATTTACAAGAAATATTACGTTTCTACTCTGTAGGAAAACTGGAACCGCTTCTAAGTTCTAGTTTTATAGGAAAAACCAGCAAATCAGGCTAGAAGACTGTAGATCTCTGTGAATTTTAAAACATTAGAACAATAGCAAAAACAACACAGCTTTGAATCAGAAAACAATAAAGTGGCTGGGACGACATACTACCCAACTGTAATGGGATTTAGCCGAGAAGAGAGGAAGTCGATTTTTGTCGAAAAATAATTCATGATACTCGCTCCAAGCAAGTCATTAAAATTATGCAATGAGCCAAATACGAGAACCAATGGAGTATAGAAAAAACCTTACAATCATGAGCATATCAAAATAGGCAAATAAAAAAATTAGTAGGTGTTCCGCGCTTGTTGTGTTTTTGTTTATAAAACTGCCTGGCTAGGTTTTTGATATACAGTGCTGGCCAAAAGTATATAGAAAATCGGTTTTTTCAAGATAATAAAACTCATACTCGAAAGAGGGTCATCAAATTTTTTCCCATGTTTATGAGGGTAAATTGCGTTAATTAAAAAAAGAGTTTCAGAAAAAAATCAAAATTAAAAAAAAATTACAACAATTTATTCGAAAAATGGAAAAATCCAAGAAAATGACAACCTGTGAAAAATGAAATAGAGAAGCTCCGATTGGCAAGTCAATGGTCAGGAAATGATTAAAAATGATTTAATATTTTGTGGTAAAGCCTTTTGCATCAATTACTGCCTGGCAATGACGCGGCATGGAATCCAGAAGAGCATCTACGACGGAGTGTGGGATAGCCATCCATGCAACCTCCAATTGAGCGAATTTCTGGTCCGCATTTGTGGCTTGGACTCCTTTCAAACGACGTTTCAGTTCCTCCTACAAGTGATCGATCGGATTCAAGTCGGCGGACTGGCTGGGCCAATCCAATACGCAAATCCGACGACGATGAAACCAGTTGCGCACATTTAGAGATGTGTGCTTGGAATCATTAACTTGTTGAAAAACATAGGCTCGGCCTACATTTTTGAGTCCCCATAGTCCCATTGTGTTCTCCAAGATTTCCTCATACTGAAAACGATCCATATTTCCCTGGACACGTCGTAGAGGCCCCATGGAGCCAGCTGAGAAGCATCCCCATACCATGCCCATATCGCAAAATGTTCCGATCCATACTACGGCCGGATTTCTTGGGTCTACCACTGGATTTCGGTGCAGCACGAGATTTCTAAAGATTTTGGTTATTACCTCCCCAAGTATACCTCCCCAAGTACCAGCTTCCAACTGTCAAGCACGGAGGCGGATCGTGCATGGTATGGGGGTGCTTCTCAGCTGGCTCCATGGGGTCATTTCGACGTGTCCAGGGAATCATGGGTCGTTTCCCGTATGAGGAAATCTCGGAGAACACAATGAGACCATGAGCACTCCGAAATGTAGGCTGAATCTATGTTTTTCAGCAGGATAATGATTCCAAGCACACATCTCTGCATGTGCACAACTGGTTTCATCGTAGTCAGGTGGACGTTTTGGATTGGCCCAGCCAGTCTCTCGACTTGAATCCGATCGAGCTATTGTGGGAGGAACTGGAATGTCGTTTGAAAAGAGTCCAAGCCACAAATGCGGACCAGAAATTCGCTCAATTGGAGGTTGCATGAATGGCTATCCCACTCTCCGTCGTAGATGGTCTTCTGGATTCCATGCCGCGTCGTTGCCAGGCAGTAATTGATGCAAAAGGCTTTGCCACACAATAATAAATCATTTTTAATCATTTCCTGGCCATTAACTTGCCAATCGGAGCTTCTCTATTTCATTTTTCACAGGTTCTCATTTTCTTGGGTTTTTCCATTTTTCGAATAAATTGTTGTAATTTTTTAAAATTTTAATTTTTTTCTGAAACTCCTTTTTCAATTAACGCAATTTACCCTCATAAACATGAGAAAAAAATTTGATGACCCTCCTTCGAGTATGAGTCTTGTTATCTTGAAAAAACCGATTTTCTATATACTTTTGGCCAGCACTGTACATAGGTGTGGCCTATTCTTAGTGCGAAAGCCCTGCTCTTTTGTAATGGAAGGCTAAAACTCTTGGGCTGATTTCCATGTCGGGTTGTAATCGTTGCCGATTGCATCGGCGCGAGTTTTTTGGTTAAATTAACTATTTTCTATATCTCGTTGAATCTTACATTTTGAACCGGAATATGACTCTGAAAATCTGTGAAAAAAATGATATTAGCAAGATTAGCGTTTCTACGTGCATTTCGGAGTTTTCAGTTCCGCGATAATAAATTTTACAGGAAGTTCAAAGAATTGCTTCGATTCTCAATGTGAACATATTCCGCGTACTGCCAGAGGACACAGTAATCGATGGTCATCCAGCGGCATCCGGATCAGCGGTGTCAGTACAGATGGCATTAATTCATACCGATGAAACGCTATTCGAAAGACATACTGAATTCCATCCTGAAAGATTCCTATTGAACGAAAGTCTGGAAAAGAAAATGATGCCATTTGGAATTGGGAAAAGAGCTTGCCCTGGAGAATCTCTTGCTAGAGCTGAACTATACCTCGTGAATACCTGCGAGAGGCGTATTGAAAAAAGTGCTAATTTTCAGATTCTTGGAAATCTAGTAATGAATTACGACTTGGAGCCGGTTGGTGCTCTACCCGCGATCAGGACTATTTCACCATTTGGCATAATGAAGAGACCTCCAGTGTACAATATCAGATTTGTTCCTGTCATTTGAAATCCAACTGATACAAGAAAAATGCATTATCAAGCAGACTTGCTATCCGGGTCAGCTCATAACTTTTACCAAATGAAAATTAGTGTTTAAAAATGTTCGAAAATGAAATGTCTCGGAGAATTCTGTGAAGTTATCTTTTGATGATAGTTAGTTATCAAGTGATATACATAGTTCTGGAAATCGATAAAGTAGCCTGGCTGACGAAATCGGTCAACAAACTGCTGGGGCGGCTGCTTAACGAATTCTGGTCTTATTGTCACTTATTCTCCAAATTCACATTTGCACGTTTTTTTTTTAAAATAAATCTGATCTACAGTTTTTGTTACTTTTGCGTAACATTTTTCACATTGAAAAAGTTGTGTGCCGACCCATGTGGGTTAGGTCAGATTGCAAGTATATTTTCAAGAACCTGCAGTTTGAGGGAACAAGTGCAAATTGATGCAACTACGGAACGTCTGGAAATCTTCATTTTATTTCATATTTATATTTTTCAAAGAGTTTTCGAACAGTCCATTTTTTTAAATGTTACATGATGTGTTTATTGAAGCTTATAATGTGTACATCAATTTGATACTTTGAACATTGCAATCAATTGAAATGGTCAATTTGATTGGCACTCACTCAAAAATGACAGCCTTCCTCGGAAATAAGGAAACATAAGTTTTATTATCAATTTGATGTTTCCTTTATTTCTATCTAATTTACAAGAACGAATTTCTTCGAAGTTTGGCGATAGTGTGCTTTATCCAACAGCCACCTATATGCATATGCATGAATTCCATTAACTTGAACACCACACTACTGCCTCAAGATTGTCTTCGGATACTTTTTTGCTCTCCATTGTTCTCCAACGATGGAACCAAAATGCTGAAAAGATATTGGATAAAGGAGGAAACAGAATCAAGGCAGTTTTTGAGGCAAAAAAAGAGAACGGATGATTAGTAATTTGAACTGGAAACTGGAGAAGAAAGGAGGCAATGTCAGGCAGAATTAAAACTATGAAGGACAAAAAAGAGAGTTTTTAGAGTTGATAAAAATGGTTGTCGATGAAATGAGAATATGATTACCATTGCAGAAAAGTCTGTTTCAAGCACAGTTTCCTTTTTGAATTTCAATTTTGTTTATCGTGTAACATTCGGACTCGCCTTCCCACCTCGCGCAAATGGAGGACATACAAATCACTCAAGGCTCACAGTGTTTTGTAATAATTGCTTACTTAGTTAGTCGATGAGTTATACGCTTGTGTGAGAACCGATCACAGCAAACCATTCCTTGTGATCTTGGGCGATGGTGTTCCTTGACGAAATCTACCGATTTTCTCGGTGCACATCGTCAATTTTGAATTACGATATCTCTATTTGTAGCCGCTTTGCCAATGTCAGCGCATCTGAAATATCTAAATTTGCGATAGAAAGTCAGAATCATAGACAACCTGAAATTCAAATTACCAAACACTCACTTACTTAGTTACTTAGTCGATCCGCCATTCGCATTCGCCTGAATGGGCACGGATGACAGCTAACCTTGTGATCTTGGGTGATGATGATCAATGAAGTAGTCAGTCGATTTTGAACCATTGATAATCGATGTCAATTGGAAGCTTAAAACGAAACTGAATGCTAATTTATCTCTAAAAATATTGATTGAAAATGAAAACGAAAAAGTCTGTTCTGTGCCTAATATTCAGAACTCAATGAACTGAACGGTACTGGAACAAATCCGTTGAAATTAGCGGTTTTAGACTTCATTGAGCCATAAGAGTCTTGACAGACACTAGAAACGATTTGTCAACTATAAAAATATAGTTTTAGGCGTGGCGATTACAAAAACAAATTTTCTGAGATGCGAGAATTACCTCATTTCACTACGAAAGTTTAAAGTCTAACTAAAGAGCTCCCATTTGACAGATTGTTACAGTAATATTTGTAAACTACTTCTGATATGCTGGAAAACTAGAATTAAGATGGGCAGAACACATTATACGAAGAACTGGCGGAAGATGGACGCAACTGGTACAAGAATGGACTTCTCGACACCAAAAACTATCTGTCAGACGAGCCCTCTTGAGTTGTTCCGACTCACTACGAAAGGAAGTCTTAATATACCGAGGAAACCGACTGACTACTTCATGGATCACCATCGCCCAAGATAGAAAGGCATTGTTTACCGCCACTACACAAGCGATTGACGGATCGACTAAGTAACTAACTAGTAAGTCAGTAAACAATATTTGTAACCTACTTCTGATATGTTGGAAAACTAGATATACGAATTTATCGGCATATTTATTACCATTTTTCGCAAAAATGTTCATACGAACTTCATAATTGTGGGGTTATTCATGAAAAGCACAATTGCATTTTAATGCAAAAAAAATGCATTATTTCGCATTACAATGCTTTTCGTGCTTTTCATGAATAATCCCAATGCTCATATTAGTAATAGGTTTAGGAATATTTTCACATTGTGAGTATCCACAATATGAAAACATTTCTGGTTTTTCGAAATTTTCATTTCTCTTTAAAATCACTCTTTATTGAGCATAAACCATTTTTGAAAAAAATCCGAAGTTGAAACAATTTATCCAGTAGCCATTGATGGTATAAACTGGAGAAGGTTAGCAATAAGAGATAGGGAGAAAGGCACAGGAGGCATTCTGCAAACTTTCTGATGCAATCTGGCTTCTATCGCTATAACCACTACAAAGAAAAGAAACATAAATAGTTTGACTTTTTTAATTTTGATATAATGATTAGTGATAACGATACGCGTTCGTTATCGAAAACTTTGACTCAAAATACTACAATTGGTACATTTAACACAAAAACTACAATGTACATAGAGTGTTTTTTTAATAATGGAGAATATCCATTTCTGAACAAGAATCACTGTCTTATCCAATGCATTATTGCAATTGTACCAAATTGCTGTTAGTAGCCAGTTTCTGGGGGTCCTTTTTCCAGTTTTTAAATTATCGTTTTTTCATATTGAAGTTTTATTCATTTTTTATTCATTTTCCCTAGAGATTTAGTTTTATTCATTTTCCCTAGAGATTTAGTTTTATTCATTTTCCCTAGAGAATTGAATATTTGATAATACAAGAAAACTCGGAATCATTGGCCGAGTACATATCAGGAAGAACTTGTCTCTAATCGTCTTACTGTCTCTCCAAATCACGATCGATAGTGAATGACTGATATTCCTAGAAGGGAGAAATTTGATTTCTAGTCATTCTTGCAATGTCTGATAACAAATATGTGCTTTGTAGCCAGACCCTTTTTATACTCCGATGAAAATTGTTTTTTCAGCGTCAGAATGATCATTATTCTCCTCTTGACAACCGTTCTAGCAGTTCTGATTGTAAGGCAATACCAGAAGGCCAGAAAGCTTCCGCCTGGTCCGCTTTCTCTGCCTCTCATTGGAAACATTCATCAATTAGTGTACTATGTCTGGAAAAAGAAGGGAATAGAAGGTGCTTTTGATTTTTTCAGAAAGGTAATTTTCCATTTTCACAATTTTTCCTTTCATTAATTTTTATGGTTGAATAGGATACAACGTTCCTATTTTCTCTAAAGCGACTATTAAATTTTGCTTCTGTTCCAGACCTATGGAAATGTTTTTACATTATGGTTCGGTCCGATCCCTCATGTGAGTATTTGCGACTACGAGACCTCGCAGGAAGTATTTGTGAAAAACGGAAACAAATACAAAGATCGTTTTCTGCCACCAATTTTTGAGCATTTTAGCAGTGAGTACTTTTTCTCTGGATTTCGTTTTTTCCAGTATAATTGTTTAATTTTCAGACAATAACGGAATGTTTGCGGTAAACGGAGAAGTATGGGCAGAAATGAGAAGATTCACTTTGCTCACTTTCAGAACTATGGGAGTTGGCAGAGATTTGATGGAAGAGAAAATACTCAATGAACTAAACTTGAGGTAAAATTTTTTAATATGCGTAAACTTTCATTCAATTAATTTTATTTTCAGGTTCTCTGAAATTGATGAAAGCGCAGTCAATGGAAAGACGATAGTTCATACATCTGAATTCTTCGATCTCACTGTCGGAAGTATTATTAACAGCGTGCTCATTGGGAAACGGTTTGAAGCGCATAACAAAGAAGAATTCTTGAAACTCAAAGAAATATTAAGTGCTACGGATGAAGTGTTTTCAATATTTGACCTTACCGTTCCAGTTTGGATTTTGAAATTATTGTGCCCTGGACGTTATGCAACACTTATGGAAGCTCAAGAAAAGGTTCTGAGTTTCCTTTCCAAAGAAGCAGTAGCACGATATGAAAAGTTCCAAGCAGGAGAATACACAATCAATTCAGAGAATCCTGAAGATTTCGTGGATGCATATTTGACAAAAATGGAACAAGAAAATCAAAGCGGAAGACCTACCATTTACACATTGGAGTGCTTGAAGCATGTTATTAAAGATCTGTGGATAGCCGGACAAGAAACTACTTCTGCAACTTTGATTTCTGCACTGAATCATCTTGTGAACCACCCAGAAGTTGTGAAAAAGTGTCGTGATGAGATTCTGAGAATCACCGATAATGGATCCCGACAATTGCTATTAAAAGACAGAGCGGAATCTCATTATTTGAACGCGACTATTGCTGAAATTCAACGTTGCGCATCAGTGTTGACTCTAAACTTTTGGAGAATCAACCACGAGACCGCCACTGTGAACGGTCACCCATTAGATTCAGGAGCAATAATAACTGCTCAACTCGGAGTCCTGCACGTGAACAATGACATCTTCGTTGAGCCTGAGAAGTTCAATCCAGAACGGTTCATTGAAAACGGCAAATTATTAAACCAAATAATTCCATTTGGAATCGGAAAAAGATCGTGTGTGGGCGAAAATATTGCAAAATCTGAAATTTATTTGGTAAGAGATTTTTTTTCAAAAATTCCTATAATATCAAATTATTTTCAGATGATAGGAAATCTTCTACTCCGGTATGATATCCAGCCTCATGGAGAATTACCTTCAACTGAAAATCAGGTGCCGTACAGTGTTGGAAAAATTCCAGATAAATCGGTGCGACTGGAATTCACTAAATTTTAGTTGTCATCTTTAACTTGTTGTAATGTTAAGTTATCATCTGCGTAGCCTTTGATTTCTCCTTGTTGCATATGTATATACGTGAAATATGTTTTCGCACTGCTCAAATAGCTACAAGTGGTGCGTTCAACACAGAACTCTGAAATTTCAATGAAATTCGTTCCTTTATAAATTATTGACATTAAAAATATCAGTTGTTGGAAATAGCAGATACATGGAATTTTGAGTGTCTTGAACGAGAAAAATATATGAATTGGAACAGATAAGAAGACAGAACAAACATTATGACAGCTGAGAAGACAAAGAGAAACATGTTGGTCAGGTCAGGTAAAGGAACAAACCACAGAGAATAGGTTTTGCGTATTTTATTTTATTTGTTCGGAGAAATTTATGATCTTTGGCGAACGGACTACATTCATATCTTTGTGTAGAATGTATCAATTGTAGTTATTCTAAGTAGCTCTGATTTCGGAATCATTCGTTTGGAATCAGCGGAGTTTGGTTCTGGCCACGTTTCGGCAAAAACACTTTGACAATATATTGCAACAGCATGAATATATCTATTCTCTGATGAGGACGCTTCTAAATAATCCAGATCAATGTTACTTTTTACGTTGCCTCAATTTTCATCGTTATGGGCACCATGTTTGCGGTGGTTACTTGATGAACAGTTTTGAGTATAACTCTTGAATCTCCTTTTCCATTCTGCTCCTTGGCGTTTTCTCGCTGGTTGTTGGAGATATGAGGTAAAGGATGTATAATTTGTATTCTGATATGTCCCCTGGAACGTCTTTCTTGCTCCTCCTTTGGTTTTCGGCGTTAAGTAGGAACTGGTGTATTCCTCGTGATCTTTCATCTACTCCTATTTGCAGCGCTGCGATACAAATGTGACATCGCACTCACTAGGACGCTTCTAATTATATCATATCAATGTTACCTTTTAAGTTGCCTCTGCATCGCAGACAGAATTAACATCATGAACGACAAAAGAGAGAGAGAGAGAGGACATGGTGTGGCTAAGTCGATCTCCCCCCATTTATTTTCGTTTTTATCTATTCTTATTATTCTACATTTTATGCCTATTTACATATTCTATAATAAACACCGCTATACATAGAAAGTATTAATAGTCATTACTACACCGAATGAAGCTTTCTCTCTAGAATTATCTAGAGAATAACTCTAGAAGAGTGCGGAGTTAAAATCAGTAATGAATGTCCAAATGAAGACTAGAGATTTTTTCCAGTTTTTCTAAAGTTTTTTCTTGTGAAAACGAATTTCCTTTTTTATTTGTTTTTAATTTTGTCGTTTCGCATTAAAAATGGATATTGAAAACAAAAGATTTCATTGCTTTGGTAATATACAGAAGTCGAAGTTTCAGAGTGTCATTATCAGATTTTAATGAGAGAAACTATAATTTAATGAATTCCAGTCGAACCGTCTTATCAGGAATTTTTCCTGCACTGTACGGGAGCGTATTTTTAGTTGAAGGTAAAGCTCCATGAGGCTGGATATCATAGCGAAGTAAAAGATTTCCAATCATCTGAAAACAATTTAATATCATCAAAATTTCAAGAGAAATATCCTACCAAGAAAATTACAGATCTCGCGATATTTTCGCCCACACACGATCTTTTTCCAATTCCAAAGGGAATCACTTGGTTTAATAATTTGCCGTTTTCAATGAACCGTTCTGGGTAAAACTTCTCAGGCTCAACGAAGATGTCACTGTTCACATGCAGGGCTCCGAGTTGGGCAGTTAGCATTGCTCCTGGATCAACTGTATATCCCTGAACAGTTGTTGACTCATGGTTGATTCTCCAAAAGTTTACAGTCACAAGAGAAGCATGCCGTTGGATTTCAGCAATAGTGGCATTCAAATAGTGAGCTTCTGCTCTGTCCTTCAATTTTAACTGTCGGGATCCGTTATCAGTGATTCTCAGGATCTCATCACGGCACTTTTTCACAGCTTCTTGGTTGTTCACAAGTAGATTAAATGCAGAAACTAACGTCATTGAAGTGGTGTCCTGACCCGCTACCCACAGATCTCCAATAACATGTTTCAGGCACTCCATTGTGTAATTACTAGTTTTTCCGTTTTGATTTTCTTCTTCCATTTTTGCCAAATATGCTTCCACAAAATCTTGAGGATTCTCTGAACTGACGGTGCATTCTCCTGCTTGAAATTTTTCATATCGAGCTATTGCTTCCCGTGAAATATTGTTCAGAACATCTTCTTGAAGTGTTATAAGTCTTGTATACCTTCCAGGACAGAATGTTTTTAAAATCCAAACAGGAACAGTCAAATCAAATACTGAAAAAAGTTCAAGCGAAGAATCCAATGCATGCTTGAACTTCAAGAAATCATCCTTGTTGTCTGCTTCAAACCGCCTTCCAACAAGCACGCTGTTTATAACACTTCCGACAGTGAGGTCGAAGAATTCAGCTGTATGAACTATCGTCTTTCCATTTACGGCGTCCGCATCAATTTCAGAGCACCTGAAACAAAAGTTAATTTAATTGAATCGGTTAGAGTTTACTTTCACCCCCCATGCCCGTATGATATTTCCCCCCACCTGTAGGGTAGGAAATCTACCCCCATCTGCATTTTTTCACATGCTTATTTTAGTTTTATTTGTTTTGTTATTCATATTTTTTGATATGTGGACGACCGTTCCGTGAACTTTGCAGCGTGGCATCATTGCGCACGGAAAATGTTAAACATTGCATACACATTTCTTGCGATAAATTAGCTTGTGGGTATTTCTGTGCTGTATGGTTAGGGGATCTTTGAGCAAAAGTCATAATATTAGGTCTTCTCCTAAGTTTAGCATACCCCGTTTGTGACATAGGCTTAGTAAGGTCCTAGGGCAATGGCAATCCACTATGCCACTAAAATCTCGTCTGAACTTATGGGGGACTAATCTGAACTTATGGGGGGGGGCTGATCTGAACTTATGGGGGACTGATCTGAACTTATGGGGACTGATCGAAAAATATGGGGGGCTGATCTGAACTTATGGGGGGTTGATCTAAACTTTTGTTTTATGGCTTTTGGGGGGAAGAAAACAACATTGCAGCCGGGGGGCGTTACCAGACTGTCAAGGGGGAAGAAAACGTACAATTGCCGGTTAGTTCACATTCACCCCCCAACAGTTCACTATTGGCCCCCATTTTTGTCTGTGGGGGGTCATAGTAAACTCCACGACTAAAAAAAACAAAAGTATCATTTTCGCGATTGAAATACAGGGCAATGGTGTGGGGGGTTCCTTGGGGGGCCCTTCCCCACTATGGGGGGTGATACTATAGTGGGGGGTGATTCCATACTTATACCAATTGAATCTTATTCATATTTAAGATCATTACCTCCAGTTCAGCTCATCGAGTATTTTCTCTTCCATCAAATCTCTGCCAACTCCCATAGCTCTGAAAGTGAGCAATGTGAATCTTCTCATTTCTGCCCATACGTCTCCGTTTGCAGAAAACAATCCAAGATTGTCTGAAAATTGAACAAATAGAAACGAAAACCAAAAAAACGAATAAAAAATGACTCACTGCTGACATGCTCAAAAATTGGAGGAATAAGACGATCTTTGTATTTGTTTCCGTTTTTCACAAATACTTCCTGCGAGGTTTCGTAGTCGCAAATACTCACATGAGGGATCGGACCGAGCCATAATGTGAAAACATCTCCATACGTCTGGAAAAAAAACACATTTTCATCGACATTACAGAGAAATAAGAAACATTTCGTCTTTTGTCATAATGGAAAGCCATGAAAAAAATGTTTAAAAAGTTGATACCTTTCTGAAATAATCAAAAGCTTCTACTACTCCTTTGTTTTTCCAGACATGGTAAACTAGTTGATGAATGTTTCCAATGAGAGGCAGAGAAATCGGACCAGGCGGAAGCTTTCTGGCCTTCTGGTATTGCCTTACAATCAGAACTGCTAGAACAGTAGTTATGAGAAGAATAATAATCATTCTGGCGCTGTAAAAGTCATTTTGATAGGAGTATAAAAAGGGTCTGGCTACAAAGCACATAATTGTTATCAGACATTGCAAGAATGATTAGAAATCAAATTTCGCTAGGAAGATCAGTCATTCACTATCGATCGTGATTTGGAGAGACAGTAAGACGATTAGAGACAAGTTCTTCCCGATATGTACTCGGCCAACGTTGTTGAGTTTTCTTGTTTTATCAAATATTTAATTTTCTAGGGAAAATGCATAAGACCAAAGGAGGCCATTCAATATGAAAAAACGATAATTGAAAAACTGGAAAAAGGATTACTGTCTCTGTCTGCATTCACTCAGAAACTGTCTACTAACAGTAATTTGGTACAATTGCAATAATGCATTGGATAAGACAGTGATTCTTGTTCAGAAATGGATATTCTCCATTATCAAAGAAACACTCTATGTACATTGTGGTTTTTGTGTTAAATGTACCAATTGTAGTATTTTGAGTCAAAGTTCTTGATAACGAACGGTTATCGTTATCACTAATCATTATATCAAAATTAAAAAAATCAAACTATTTATGTTTCTTTTCTTTGTAGTGGTTATAGCGACAGAAGGCAGATTGCGGCTGAAAGTGTGCAAACTATGTACCTCCGGTGTTTTTCTCCCACCTCTTATGGTTAACCTTCTCCAGATTATACCATCTGTTGGTTACTGAATGAATTGTTTCAACTTTGAATGTTTTCGACGTCCGATGAGTCAGCAATGGAGTAATCTTGGCCCATCATTCCCATCACAATAACTTTAGCATCATGGAAATATATATATACATATTTTTATTCATTGAAAAGGGACTAGATTTGCCTCTTATATTTTCAAGGTTTTTTTCATGAATTCAGGATAGTTCACGATAGCTTTGGATTGCCTCATATGGATGAACTTCTCCAGCCCAAGTGTCGTTGTCGGTGAAAATTATGAAGACGTCAAACTTGATTTGTATTTTTCAGAATACAAATTAAGCATCCTTACCTCGTATCTCCAACAACCAGCGAGAAAACGTCAAGGAGCAGAATGGAAAAAGAGATTCAAGAGTTATACTCAAAACTGTTCATCAAGTAACCACCGCAAACATGGTGCCCATAACGATGAAAATTGAGGCAACGTAAAAAGTAACATTGATCTGGATTATTTAGAAGCGTCCTCATCAGTGAATAGATATATTCGTGCTGTTGCAATATATTGTCAAAGTATTTTTGCCGAAACGTGGCCAGAACCAAACTCCGCTGAATCCAAACGAATGATTCCGAAATCAAAGCTACTTAGAATAACTACAATTGATACATTCTACACAAAGATATGAATGTAGTTCGTCCGCCAAAGATCATGAACTTTTCCGAACAAAAAAAAATAAAATACGCAAAACCTATTCTCTGTGGTTTGTTCCTTTACCTGACCTGACCAATATGTTTCTCTTTGTCTTCTCAGCTGTCATAATGTTTGTTCTGTCTTCTTATCTGTTCCAATTCATATATTTTTCTCGTTCAAGATACTCAAAATTCCATGTATCTGCTATTTTCAACAACTGATATTTTTAATGTCAATAATTTATAAAGGAACGAATTTCATTAAAATTTCAGAGTTCTGTGTTGAACGCACCACTTGTAGCTATTTGAGCAGTGCGAAAACATATTTCACGTATATACATATGCAACAAGGAGAAATCAAAAGCTACGCAGATGATAACTTAACATTACAACAAGTTAAAGATGACAACTAAAATTTAGTGAATTCCAGTCGAACCGATTTATCTGGAATTTTTCCAACACTGTACGGCACCTGATTTTCAGTTGAAGGTAATTCTCCATGAGGCTGGATATCATACCGGAGTAGAAGATTTCCTATCATCTGAAAATAATTTGATATTATAGGAATTTTTGAAAAAAAATCTCTTACCAAATAAATTTCAGATTTTGCAATATTTTCGCCCACACACGATCTTTTTCCGATTCCAAATGGAATTATTTGGTTTAATAATTTGCCGTTTTCAATGAACCGTTCTGGATTGAACTTCTCAGGCTCAACGAAGATGTCATTGTTCACGTGCAGGACTCCGAGTTGAGCAGTTATTATTGCTCCTGAATCTAATGGGTGACCGTTCACAGTGGCGGCCTCGTGGTTGATTCTCCAAAAGTTTAGAGTCAACACTGATGCGCAACGTTGAATTTCAGCAATAGTAGCGTTCAAATAATGAGATTCCGCTCTGTCTTTTAATAGCAATTGTCGGGATCCATTATCGGTGATTCTCAGAATCTCATCACGGCACTTTTTCACAACTTCTGGGTGGTTCGCAAGATGATTCAGTGCAGAAATCAAAGTTGCAGAAGTAGTTTCTTGTCCGGCTATCCACAGATCTTTAATAACATGCTTCAAGCACTCCAATGTGTAAATGGTAGGTCTTCCGCTTTGATTTTCTTGTTCCATTTTTGTCAAATATGCATCCACGAAATCTTCAGGATTCTCTGAATTGATTGTGTATTCTCCTGCTTGGAACTTTTCATATCGTGCTACTGCTTCTTTCGAAAGGAAACTCAGAACCTTTTCTTGAGCTTCCATAAGTGTTGCATAACGTCCAGGGCACAATAATTTCAAAATCCAAACTGGAACGGTAAGGTCAAATATTGAAAACACTTCATCCGTAGCACTTAATATTTCTTTGAGTTTCAAGAATTCTTCTTTGTTATGCGCTTCAAACCGTTTCCCAATGAGCACGCTGTTAATAATACTTCCGACAGTGAGATCGAAGAATTCAGATGTATGAACTATCGTCTTTCCATTGACTGCGCTTTCATCAATTTCAGAGAACCTGAAAATAAAATTAATTGAATGAAAGTTTACGCATATTAAAAAATTTTACCTCAAGTTTAGTTCATTGAGTATTTTCTCTTCCATCAAATCTCTGCCAACTCCCATAGTTCTGAAAGTGAGCAAAGTGAATCTTCTCATTTCTGCCCATACTTCTCCGTTTACCGCAAACATTCCGTTATTGTCTGAAAATTAAACAATTATACTGGAACAGACGAAATCCAGAGAAAAAGTACTCACTGCTAAAATGCTCAAAAATTGGTGGCAGAAAACGATCTTTGTATTTGTTTCCGTTTTTCACAAATACTTCCTGCGAGGTCTCGTAGTCGCAAATACTCACATGAGGGATCGGACCGAACCATAATGTAAAAACATTTCCATAGGTCTGGAACAGAAGCAAAATTTAATAGTCGCTTTAGAGAAATAAGGAACGTTGTATGCTATTCAACCATAAAAATTAATGAAATGAAAAATTGTGAAAATGGAAAATTACCTTTCTGAAAAAATCAAAAGCACCTTCTATTCCCTTCTTTTTCCAGACATAGTACACTAATTGATGAATGTTTCCAATGAGAGGCAGAGAAAGCGGACCAGGCGGAAGCTTTCTGGCCTTCTGGTATTGCCTTACAATCAGAACTGCTAGAACGGTTGTCAAGAGGAGAATAATGATCATTCTGACGCTGAAAAAACAATTTTCATCGGAGTATAAAAAGGGTCTGGCTACAAAGCACATATTTGTTATCAGACATTGCAAGAATGACTAGAAATCAAATTTCTCCCTTCTAGGAATATCAGTCATTCACTATCGATCGTGATTTGGAGAGACAGTAAGACGATTAGAGACAAGTTCTTCCTGATATGTACTCGGCCAATGATTCCGAGTTTTCTTGTATTATCAAATATTCAATTCTCTAGTGAAAATGAATAAAACTAAGTTCTTCCCGATATGTACTTGGCCAACGTTTTTGAGGTTTCTTGTTTTATCAAATATTTAATTTTCTAGGGAAAATGCATAAGACCAAAGGAGGCCATTCAATATGAAAAAACGATAATTGAAAAACTGGAAAAAGGATTACTGTCTCTGTCTGCATTCACTCAGAAACTGTCTACTAACAGTAATTTGGTACAATTGCAATAATGCATTGGATAAGACAGTGATTCTTGTTCAGAAATGGATATTCTCCATTATTAAAAAAACACTCTATGTACATTGTAGTTTTTGTGTTAAATGTACCAATTGTAGTATTTTGAGTCAAAGTTTTCGATAACGAATGCGTATCGTTATCACTAATCATTATATCAAAATTAAAAAAGTCAAACTATTTATGTTTCTTTTCTTTGTAGTGGTTATAGCGATAGAAGTCAGATTGCGCCAGAAAGTTTGCAGAATGCCTCCTGTGCCTTTCTCCCTATCTCTTATTGCTAACCTTCTCCAGTTTATACCATCAGTGGCTACTGGATAAATTGTTTAAACATTGGATTTTCTCAAAAATGGTTCATGCTCACTGGGAAGACTGGAAAGCGGAAAAGTCGTCGAACCACTTCTCGACGTTCTTTCTATCATGGAACTTCTAGCCGCCAAGGTGATTCCTGTGTGCGACCTTTCGTTGTCATGTACCAATAGCAGGTTGTAAGTTTTTGGGCGATGTATTCTATTGTAGCGTGGACTCGGGGATTTCGAGATAAAACCGATTTATTAAGTAAAAGAAAAAGCCACCCTTTTATAGGGTGAAAATGGGGTCAAATCCAACGTGGTGACGTGAAATACGATTGGGGCGTAATACGTACATATGAGTTCACGTAACATGTAATTAATGTATGATGGGAGGAGACGGAGATGGAAATATTTCGAAATAGCGAAAAATGAAATAAATAGCAATGTTGTACAAACTTACGAAATACCTGGCACAATCTTATTCTAATAGGAAATTTTTCATATTTTCAGAGACGATTACTAACGGACAAGCGAAATATCAGCCGCACATGGCACGGTATGGAAATAAATTGGGGCGTAATACGTATGAGTTCACGTAACATGTAATTAATTAGTTTAAACGGGAAACCGTAACATCTCCGTTGCGAACTTTTTTGGAGTCTACTTGTATGACTTGCGATGGGGGTCCATAACCAGTCTCGTTGGCGCACGGGTACTGCGAGTCGAGCGACGAAGAGTCGGGGCAACCGATGACGGGGATGTAGTCGTGCGGGAAGTTGAACCATGGGAAGGCACTGATGACCGTCCAGAACCAGACGATGAACTTGTGGCAGGCGACGGCGAAATGGATTGCTTTGGTGATGACTGAGAAGTGCATTGAGACGATAATAGTGGAGATGGCAGTTGTGAAGGAGATGGCAACGGAAGGCCAAACGAATCCAGAAGGATTGAAGAGTGTGTAGACGGAAATGCAGTTGGCAAACAGTCGCGACGACACAGTTGGTTGGCGTGACGAATCCATTGATGTCCTTGACAATCTACGGTATATCCGACTTTTCCTGAACGTGCAAGCATTGTCCCCGGTAACCATGTCGTAGATCGGAAGTCCTTGACAAACACTGCTTCTCCGGGCGAATAGAATCGCGGCTTGGCTCCATGATGACGATCAAATTGCAGTTTCATTTTCTGGGACGATGAACTCCTTGAGTGCAGGTTAGTTGGTAACATTAGATCCAAAATCGTATACATTTTTCGAACAATGAAGTTTTCAGCTGGTGACAATTGGTTCGGCGAGCTGGCACAAGGTGTTGATCGATATGTCATCAGGAATGTCTGGATAGCGTTTTGGATCGTCTCCTCCTTTTTCATTTTGACGAGTGCTCGTTTGAAGGTGTCCACAAATCATTCTGCGTGACCATTGCTCTGTGTGTGGAATGGCGGTGATCGGAGGTGTCGAATTCCTCGAGAAGTGCAGAAGTTTGCAAATGTGGTTGAAGTGAATTGTGTCCCATTGTCAGAGACCAAAGTACGTGGATTTCCAAATCGTGCAAAGATTGGAGTGAGCAACTCGATGGTAGTTGACGAAGTAATATTTCGTGTTGGAAGGATTTCGGGATACTTTGAGTAGGAATCAACGATGACAAGGTAAATGATTCCATTGATTGGTCCCGCATAATCGATGTGGATTCTTTCGAATGGCTCTGATGTCGTTGGCCATGGTTCAAGCGTTGTTTTGACTGAGTTTTTGGCGGCAGATTGGCAGTCGACGCAGTTGCGAACCATTGTTTCAATGTGGGAATCGATTTGTGGCCAGTAAACGTAACTTCTTGCAAGTTTCTTCATTCTTTCTGTGCCGGGGTGTGCTTTGTGAAGTGCGTTTAGTACTCTTTGACGAAGCAACGATGGGATGACGATCCGGTGCCCAAACATTAACGTGACGTTGGTGATGGATAACGATGCACGGCGGCTGTAGAACGAGAAGATCGGTGAAAATCGTTCCACTTTCGGCCAATTTCCAGTTCGGACGTATTCAATTACTTTTGATGTAGTTGGGTCAGACAATACTGATTTCTGAATTGCGGTTGCAGTGAAAGGTAGGTTGTTGATTATTCCAATGTGCTCAGCATTGACTTCAGCTTCAACCATTGCGATAACACGATCTTCTTCTTCCAGATTTTTCCTGTTGGTGTCGATGAGTCGGGACAGAGCATCGGCTTCACCAAATGAAGATGTGTTGATGTACTCGATGTCGAAATCATAGTTCAGCAGAAGGATTGCCCACCTTTGTAGTCGACTGGAACGGTAGACTGGAATCCCATTTTTTGATGCGAAGATGGCAAGGAGCGGCTTGTGATCCGTTCGGAGAGTGAACTTTCGACCATGAATATATTTGTGGAATTTCTCGACTGCGAATATCAGCCCAAGTGCTTCTTTTTCGATTGGACTGTATCCCTTTTGAGCTGAGGTGAGCGATCTGTTGGCATGGAAAATCGCTTTCTCGGAACCATCCGGGAATTTATGGGTGATGACGGCTCCAATTCCATTGTTCGAGGCATCGGCAGCTTTTGATTGTAGTGAGTGAGCAAAAGATCTGATTGGAGGAGGATCCTTTTGAGGTTTTCAAATGCGTGTTGGCAAGGAGCGGTCCATTTGAATTCTTCGTTCTTCTTTGTCAGAGCATCGAGTGGAGAACGGTAGTTTTGGAGGTTCTTGACGAATGACCCATAGAATTGAACCATACCAAGGAAGGCACGAAGTTTACTTACGTCGGTAGGTACTGGCATTTGACTAATTGCTTTGGTCTTCTCTGGATCCGGATGACGACCATGTTGATTGACTACGAATTAAAGAAATTTGATTTCTGTCTGTAGGAATGAGTATTTGGACGACTTGACGCGGAACCCATATTCGTCGAGTCTGTGGAAAGTTTTTGAATTCGTTCATTGTGTTGTTGAACGTTGAAACCTGAGAGAATGATATCATCCATGTATGCTGCCACTCCATCCAATCCCGATATCATCGTTGGAACATTGCAGGTTCAGTTTTGACTCCGAAGGGAAGGTGATTGTAGTAGAAGAGTCCACGGTGAGTGTTGATTGTGAGCATCTTCTTGTATTTTTCTTCAACTTCTATTTGCAGATATGTTTCTGCCAAATCGATTTGGGTGAGGAACTTCCCTCCATTCAGTTTGGAAAATATGTCTTCAGCAGTTGGGAGTGGATGTTGATGTGTTTCGAGAGAATCGTTGAGTCCTGTGGAGTAATCTGCGTACATTCGAATGGAACCATCCTTTTTTCGACGACGACGATCGGTGTTGCAAAATCCGAGTAGTCGGTGGCAGTGAGGACTCCCTGGTTTACCAAACGATCCAGTTCTTGAGTGACTTTCGGCAGCACGGCGTATGGCACAGGACGAGCCTTCCGAAATGTTGGTGTGGCGTTGGGTTTTATGTGAAGTGTCGTTTCGGCCTTGGTGCAGCAACCCAGGCCGTGCTGGAATACTGATTTGAATTTATCTTTGAGAGCCGTTTGAAGCTGCTGGCGTTGGATGGGCATAGCTTCAGCATTTGCTGTGATGACATTGATGGAACCTTTCAGCAATTCGTTGTGAAGCGGTTTGTCCTGCGAAATCCAGTCCATTCCCAGAAGTGTTACGGTATCAGTGACGTGGCAGGTCCCCGAACCATATTGACCATTCAGCGAGAAGTTGCACTTGAACTGTCCCTTGACGTCGATTGGCTTGTTGGTGGCAGTGCGGAGGTTGAGCATGGATGGTGACAGCGCCGGCTTGTTCAATTTTATTCAATCCTTTTGATTGAGAAGAGTGACTTCGGCTCCTGTGTCCAGTACCATGCGAATCGGTGTTCCATTTATCAAAACGCTCGTGTAAATGCGATTCCGAGCTTCAGCATTTGTATCTGAAATGAAAACAGCATTGTTGGATGGAATGCGTTTCTTTTTTCTACATACCTTTTCGAGATGCCCAGCTTTGTTGCAATGATGGCAAATTGTGGAGGACGGTAGTTTGCAATTCCGAGTCCAATGAAGTTGGCCACATTTGTAACATCCTGATGGTGGTTGAGAAGAAGTTTCGCGTTGTATTCGGGTCTGGACGATGAATGGCCTGTTTTCTTACTTTTAATTTGACTGGTTGGTCGATGTGCGTTTTTGACAACATTTATTCCAGATGTTGGGCCACTGATGAAGTCAGTATCCGCCTTGAGTGCAATTACATGATCGAGACGGTCAGCCAAGTCTGACAATGTGATTGCTGGGTTGCTTTCAAATTCCCGAAGAGCACGGAGGCGAAGGTCCAAGTGATTGGTTGATTGAAGACCAATGATCCAAATGAGGTATTGAGCTTGATCTTCCGTCATCTGACTCAACTGTGCCACATTGAAGAGACGTTTGACGAGGCCTGTATAATCTTTCCTGTCCATACCATCAAGCTTAACTGTCAATAGCTCATAGCGAAGACGTGCCAATGATTTGGTTTCGTTGAAGAGCTTCTTGAGCATGATTATGGTTTCTTCAAATGAGATGCCGGACGCATTCTTCGGCAAGATATGGTTGCGGAACTTCTCGGCTTCTCTTTTGTCCAGTTTCGAGACGATGAATCTGGCCTTCTCTGCATCATCCAGTTTTGATCCATCCATTTTGATCACGTCCTCATATCTGCTATACCATTTGTCGAATGTTTCTCCTTCCTCTGGAGAATATGCGAACTGCATTGTCTTGCTGTTGAGCAAGTTGATGATGGCGGTATTGTCCGTCGCCTTTGAACTGAGGATTTTAACAATTTCCAAGAATTGAGACTGTTGCTGTCTCATGAACTCCATGTGTTGTTCGGCTTGCTCTTGTTGCTGCTACATGAATTGACGAAGAGCATCCATTTCCAATATCCTGATCGCTACTTGTTGTAACGTGAAGCTCGGGGTTCGCGAGATAAAACCGATTTATTAAGTAAAAGAGAAAGCCACCCTTTTATAGGGTGAAAATGGGGTCAAATCCAACGTGGTGACGTGAAATACTATTGGGGCGTAATACGTATGAGTTCACGTAACACGTAATTAATTAGTTTATACGGGAAACCGTAACATAATCGATCAGCCTAAACCACTTTTTTCCATTTGATTGCAGTATAGGTCCGTGTTGACAATGGCGCCCTCTGGAAGAAGCTCTCCAAAGAATACCCTTTATTGTCCTACCAAATCGACAGAATCACTTTTTTCTCGTGAAGTTCTTCTTTGAGGTCCGTTGTGGCGGTTTCGTCCTTTTCTTTTTAATTGTCCTTTTCCAGCGTGATTGACAAATAACATCCGAATTTCGTGCAAACAAACGCCTCTGAGAGCATGGCGATCAGCATCAAATTCTCGCTCATTTAGAACGGTACCTGTAAGCCTTTCAGGTGTTGCATAACAAGCACTAAAAATATAAACAATAGAATTAGAAAAAATCAAATTAACACTGGGAAAAGAGGAAACCAAAAAATACGAAGACTTTTCGCTCAACCGAATAAAAAAAATTAAAAAAATTTTTATTCGAATGTATTTTTGAAAGTGTTACAATTATTTTGACTCAACCTGATATTAAAAGATCATTTTTGCGGTTTACTACGATTGTTCCCGTCTTGTTTCTAAAAAAGTTCTTCAGACAGCGTTACGACAAAATGAGAGGCATTCAAGAATTATCAAAAACAACTCAGGGGGCTTTAAGGTTTTTTGGAAAATCTTAAACCAAAATATACAAATTTTAATTTTTTTCCGATCGGAAAATATCAAATCTGGAAATTATATGATTCATATGTAAAATTCCTAGATTTCAAAAACGCATTTTATGTAACAAATTCAAAAAGAAGAGAGAAATAAGTAAATAAATATTATGAGAAACTATTTACTTTTTTCATCTGATTATCTGAAAATAGTATTTTTCAGCATAAAGTTTTACAAACTATGATTCTAGTTATACGGATAACACGACAACCTCATCAGCAAAACTCAGCAAGTCTAGCACAAGTTTCCCACAAGTCTTGAATAAAACTTGTGGTAAAATTGAACTAGACTTGTGATGAACGTGGCCTAGACTTTTCTGAATACGAAAATGCAGATATTCCCGCGAGGAACTTCATGTCGCAATTGCAGAGAACTATAATTGGAAATCAATTTGGTTGAAAAAATAGTGGATAATTTCCCGTTTACGGGAACCATCCCTTTTGCTTAAACTTGAGTTTCTTATGCTTGAGTGGGTCTCTGACAAGACAAGGACAAGGTCTCTGCTCTATTTTTTGTATAAAACAAATTGGTTGGTCAATAATTGTTTGACTTTATTCTCCAAATAATTGAAACCTCCATTTTTAGATTTCAGTATTATAAATTTCCGCCCAAATTAGAGGTATAAAATTTGATTCCTCGTTTAAATAAGTGCTCGCACTCCATTTAAAACACAATAAAATGTCGTAAAAAAATTAAAAACAGTCTAAAAATAAACACTTCTTGATTAAAATAAAATCTTTTCAGACAAATAGTTTGGTTTTGACTCCATAACAGAGGAGGCATGAACACAAGTCTAAGCGTTGAGCCTTTTTTTCAGTGTGCTAATCGATGTAATACTTCTGCCAACATATTCCCATTACACAGGATCGAGACAAACATCGTCACAACGATCACTCCATTAAAGCCAGTCTAACTGAATTGGTCCCAACCTTCTCCTGTTTCTCCCTCTTTTCTCGGTATAGAAGCTGATAACGATGTTTGGTCGAATTGTTTGTCTTTATGGCAGCACGTATAAATGCTTTGATTTGGCATTTGGCAGCAACCCCGAATTGATAGGTGCGGGTATTTCTCTAGTATCATCTTCATTTCGAAATTCCTTTCACCCAGGAAGTGAGTCAGAGATCGGAAGATCGGAACAAGTAATAATCAGAGAGGGCCTTGTCCGGAGAGTAAAGCTCGACCGCGACATGTGGTTGAGCGTAGTCATCTGAGTAGGGCGGAATTGGGTTTTGGGAACTCGGAATCCGGAATCCGGAAAACAGAATGAAAAAAACGGCGGAATCCGGAATGCGGAATCCGGAATTCCGCCCCTTCTCTGGTAGTCATGGAGGAAGTAAGCTCGACCCATTTTTTCTTTGATTTCTTCAGCGACTATGGTTAATTGCTTGCAATATAGGTGTATTGTATCTGTTGTGTTGGTTGATAAAAGTGTCTTAATGAACCGGTCTTTCCATGCTTCCATGCTTCCACGCTCGCGATAGTTGAACTGGAATTGTTTGAAGTTGCCATTGAGCTGATAAGTTGTGTGAAAAAAGCCACAACGCGGCCCTTCATATACCCCCAACACCGACTGTTCTAGAAGCTTCTCGAAGTTTCTAGAGAAAAAAGAAAAAGTGGTACAGTAATGTTTGCTAAAACTAATATCAAAATTTCGGAAGATTGAAGTGAAATGTTCAGAAAGTCCTTCTATTTTTACGTAAAGTATAATTGAAATTCATTGAAATTTACGGAATGTATTTTTAATAAATAATCATTTTATTATGATTACATGCAAAGAGATTGACAGTTAGATACTTCCAGTAACAAACTCATGAACAATTTGGGGAACAGCCGAATCGAATCCGGCGATGTCAAGCATTCCGGCGTCTGATGGGTCAGCAATGGAGTTATCCAGGCCCATCATTCCCATCACAATAACTTTGGCATCATGAATTCCAGATATTTCACGATACCTTTGGATGGCCTCGAATGGATGAATTTCTCTCGCCCAAGTTTCGCTGTCGGTGTAAATGATGAAGACGTCAAACTTGAGATCCTTCTCTGTGGCCCAGAGTATTGGAATAGAACAATCAGTGGCGCCAAACTGAAGGTTTAACGATGAGATTATTATTCAATGTCACTCCAGTTGATTCGCTGTTTGTCAATTATATATCGTTGGTAATTTATATGTAATCTACTTATTATTAAGCGAATAGTTCTGTCTGTCCGTGACTCTGTCCAAGACGTTTCATTGAATAACTCAAAAGATCGTGGGTCTTTTACTTTGATTTTCGGGATGGAGTCATGATCACCCGAGCGCTTCGAAACCATATACTTAAGAGGTCGCAGGGTACTAGGGATACTGTAGAACCGTACACCCAAATTGTACAAAACTGCTTTAAAATCGATAAAAAAAGCCAAAATTTTGCAGATATATCAATCTGAATGTCCGTATATCACATGTAAAAAATCAGCTTGATATCTTTAAAACTACAATTTTTATGGACATTGTTTTCCAACGTTTTTGAAACATCACTATCTACTTATTATTAAGCGAATAGTTCTGTCTCTCCGTGACTCTGTCCAAGACGTTTCATTGAATATCTCAAAAGATCGTGGGTCTTTTACTTTGATTTTCGGGATGGAGTTATGACCACCCGAGCGCTTCACATTCATATATTCAGGAAGTCGCAGGGTAGTTGGGATACGGGACGGGATGTAAATTGTTTTTGGTTTTTGACGTTCTGCTAATAAATTGTTTTACTAATAAGAGAAAAACAGAACGACTACAAATATTTCTAAACGAAAGCCTGTGGAAGCCAGTGGAAGTCGCGGCGTAGCCGCGAACTTTCCGCTGGTTAATTGATATGCTAGCAAAAAAAGTTCTCGCTATATATGTATTTTATCGCAAAAATTTCAATAGATGTATAACACTCAAATTAAAAATGCGTACTTGAAAGAATTCAAGCAGAATATAATGGAATTATTCACTTGCTTTCGCGAATCTCGACAGAAAAACGTTAACTTACACGGAGATCATTGATGTAGTTGTTTACTTGTTTCATGCTCCAGTCTTTGGTAAATGGAAGTTCAGTGAGCACGTCACAGAAAGCCACACATTTCACATCGGTCTCATTGTGAAGGTGGATAAGGGACAAGCCTGTGGCGGCTTCGCGGCAGGATAGTGGTGAAGAGCTAACTGCGGAATACGACATACTATCTGAGACGTCGAGAGCCAAACAGTATCGTTTTCCAGTAGGTTTCGTGTTAACAAAAGCTTTGTAAAATCCTGCTTCAAGAGCATCACAAATTTGTTCGATTGGCTTCCATTTCAAATTTCCCTTGCATCCTTCTCCATTAGCGTAGACCGCACGAGCATTGAGCAGGCTGATTGGATGAATGCGTGCACGACGGAGTTCTTCTTGATCTGTGAGTCGCTTGCCGATGGTATCGACACGTGATTCATCAAGAGCTCCTACGAGAGTCATCTTTCCAAGATTACGAATCAAGGCAGTCAGTGGCATTGGGACATCGAAAAGTGTCTCCCAGACAAACTTCGAATTGAGACTAGTGGTTGGCAAATGCTCACGAACAAGACCATGTTTTTTGATGGCCGCGACAACAGCTTCTTCACTCTGCTCGTTTTTTAATTTTAGATATGCCTCCACAAGATCGAGAGCTCTGAAATAAACATTATTAATATAATTTTAAATTTAAAACTTGACAGTTTATTCTTCCAGATGGCTTGTGCCAGCTAATTATGATAACATTTAATTAATGGTAATAGTTAATCTTTGAGGTCCCAAAAGCCTTTTTTATAGTACTTCTTCAAAAAATACAAGTTACAAAATGAGAGGCCAAAAACGGACCTGCTCTCTTCTTCCTTCGTTATTTGTGTTTCGGTGTACGGCACCTTCAAAGCTTTTTTGTCCCATATTTTATTAAATGTTTCCATTTCTTCAGTTGTACATCTACATTTTCTTTGAACCAAATTTCCCTTCACTGCATAACGGAACAATTGCTCTCTCTCAAGACGATCGCTGCGATTTGTATGATCATCTCCATCATCCATTAAATTGGGGTGAGCGAGACGGAAAAGATCGCGATGAGACCATCCTTCACGTTGTGGGTACTTGGTGAGCAACATGGCTAGCTTTTCAGGTGATTTGCTTTTATACCAGTTGCTGACGGCAATTCTTAAGGAGCGACCCCACCCAGTGGATGATTTATTCCCGTCGCCCTTCGTGCTCTTTGCAATTTCTTGACAGTATCCAATAAATTCGAAAAGATGAGTTGGAGTACGGCAAACATCGGGAAGCAGACAAAGGGCAGAGGCATGAAGCTCACGAATGTATTCAGAGTAAGCACTGAGCAATGAACAATCGTTTTTCTTCGTCGTATCATGGGTAAAAATACGTGAACAGAGTGCCAATGTAAACAACATAGAATTCATTTTTGGGTTACGATTTGCCGCGTTGATAAGGGAAAGTTCATGGAGAACCATGTGGCCCTTCCCATTTTCAATGATTTTGATGATTCTTTGAGCAGCTGACGCAGTGAGTTTTTCAGCCGATTGATAATAAGTTCCATTATCGGATCCAATAATCAAAAAACGACGAACTGCAGTTTCATCAGATACTGGGAAGACAAATCCTCCAGCGTCGTTCTTTACTTGACCCTCCTTGACCTGTTCCATCTGGCGAGGACGCCGTTGGAGTTCTCCATCAACAACGACTACACCGGTGTCGGCATCCAACAGTTGTAGGCGACGGAGACGTGCGGCAGCACTGAAAAATATTATATACGACTGAGAGAACCAGTAGAAATGGTGTCATGTTATTAAATTTAACTTGCAGAATTTCTAAAAACTAGTCAGCTCTTCATACATTTTCATTAAAAAGGAATAGAATATGATTTGTACAGAAACTGGCCTATCCGGGTATTATAAATCCTTAAACATACTAAGAAAGATTCAACAGCGAAGTCTCGTCGAAATGCACAGCCTCTTGGCTCTCAAGCAACTCGTCGGCCATGATACTTGGTTGGTACTAAAAAAAGTATAATATTGCGAAATATTTTCGAAAAATCAACAATTAAAAAATGCAAAGATTGCCGAATAAATTGAATAACAACAACACCAGAAAATGATATTTCGCGGCAGAAATGTAAACGAGAGCAAATTTAGATCAAAATGGTGAAATGGTGAAATCGTACAAACTTACGAAACACCTGGCACAATCTTATTTTGATACATCGCCGGATTCGATTCGGCTGTTCCCCAAATTTTTCATGAGTTTGTTACTGGAAGTATAATATCTAACTGTTAATCTCTTTGCATGTAATCATAATAAAATGATTATTTATTAAAAATCCGTGAATTTCAATGAATTTCAATTATGCTTTACGTAAAAATTGAAGGACTTTCTGAAAATTTCACTTCGATCTTCAGGAAATTTTAATATTACAGTAGCGGCCACTTAAATATCACCTATTTGTTTTTCGGGTATAACTTTTTTTGAAGATGAGCAATGAAGCCAATTTTTTTGTGCATATTACCCGCGTATATAATATAATCTCCGCGAAATTTCGTGATATTTCATCGAAAAGAAATTTTTTTCTTGGGTTTTTTTCATTTTGTCCGTTTTTCATATACTTTTTTCTGGGAGTGAAAACTCCAAGATTGTTTCAGATAACTTCTGAAATCTTTGTTTCTGTCATGACTAAAGCCAAAGTGAAACGAGATTTGACGCCAACTTTGCAATCTGCGATTGCCAAAGGTCGGGAACAAGAGCGCACGCAGAAGCAGCTTGCCGATCAGTTCAATATCCATCGTAGCACCGTTTCAAAATTTTTGAAACGCTGGAAGACTCAAAACGGGCAAGAAAACACTTGGGGATTCGTTTTACGGAACATCTGACAGAAAGAAACATCGTCCGGGCTTCCAGAACCAACCCAAGGCTGTCTCCCGCTGAAGTTCTCGAGCAAGTTTCTCATCGTGGATCGCCTGTAGCTAGCGTCAGAACGATCAGACGTCGTCTGAATGATGCCGGACTGTTTGGTAGGAGGCCTGTGATGAAACCAATTATTTCAGACCGTAATCGAGCAGCAAGTGTGGCCTGGGCACGCGCTCATCTGCACTGGACTCAGAACCAGTGGGAACGAGTATTATGGAGCGATGAGAGCAAGTTCATGCTGTTTGGTTCTGATGGAATTTCTTATGTCAGACGACCAGTTGGGGCCAGATTTGACCCAAAATATCAAACACCAACTGTCAAACATGGTGATGGCAACGTAACGGTGTGGTCCTGTTTCAGCAGCCATGGAGTCGGACCTCTTCACCGAATCACTGGCGTAATGGACAGATTTGTGTACGAACAAATCCTGGAAAAGGTCATGCTCCCATTCGCTCGTGCTTCCCCAAGGGTTCATTCATTGGTTCATTTCAACAAGATTCAAGATTCAACCCAAAACACACTTCCAAGCACATCAAAGTGAATCAAACTTCTCAAACTACCATATATTTCTTTAAGAATTGGATTGCGACCAACCGTGCGAATGTGATGGAGTGGCCAGTCAAAGTCCAGACCTCAATCTCATTGAACATTTGTGGGAGGAGCTCGAAAAACGTGTTTCTGGTAACCGTGCTCGAAATGCCGACGAAAAATTCGCTCAATTTGAAGGCGCATGGGCGAAGATTCCACAATCTACTTTGAGCAACTTGATTCAGTCGATGCCAAGCCGTCATTAATGCTAGAGGCTTCGCAACAAAATATTGATCCTTTCTAGCTAACTTTTACAATTTTTTTGACTCTTTCCTTGCTGTTTTCCGTGTGCACTTGCCATAAACCAGTATTAGCTAAAATCCGAAAAATCGAGTATTTCAAATTTTTCCGAAAATATTTTCTTTATCGAGAAAAATTTATTTGGATCATATTTCTAGCTCAATTTGACACATTTTCACAAAAGACATTGAGTTTTTGTCTATTCTCTAAAAAAATTATAGCCGAAAAACGAAAAACGTTAAATACTTCCAGTAACAAACTCATGAACAATCTGGGGAACAGCCGAATCGAATCCGGCGATGTCGAGCATTCCGGCGTCCGATGGGTCAGCAATGGAGTAATCCTGACCCATCAAATGTGCCTTCCCAACAGTTACTTACTTACTTACTTACTTACTATGGAAGGTTGTAAACTCACCATGGAGTTTCCATACCAGATCTATGTGAATCGATAGATTAGAACAATGCTGATAAAGAATCCGTTTTCCGAATTTGCTGAACGCTTCAGCGAACCGAGTTATTTCGATCTGAAATTCCAGCACTAACCATCTTTAGTTCCTCCGCGATATCACAGCTAATTTTTAGTGAGTTGAACCGTGGCAAGTTGGCAGAGTGGGTAAGAGGCTGGGGCAATAGGAGGAAGGTCTGGGGCAGTGTGTCGTTTCGAAAAATGTTTTCTCGAAAAATACGTTTTTCGAAAAATTTCCGGAAAAAATTCACGAAAAATTTCTCGAAAATTTTTCGAAAATTTTTCGAAATTTTTCGAAATTTTTCGAGAATTTCTCGAAGATTTTTCGAGAAATCACGAAAAATGATTTGAATGGAAATACGATAAACACCGCGTTTTGCGTTATTTCGGAGTGTCGTTCCAACACGTTTCACGTTTCTTATTCCAACACGTTTCGTTTCTTATTCTTCTTCTTTCGTTTCCAACACGTTTCGAAATTTTTCGAGGATTTTTCGAGAATTTCTCGAAAAATTTTTCGGAAATTTCTCGAAAAATCCTCGAAAAATTTTTCTCGTTTATTTTTCGAAAATTTTTCGAGAAATGCTTTCGAAAAATTCTCGAAAAATTTTCGAAAAATTTTTACGAAAGGTTTCTCGAGAATTTTTCGGAAAATTTTCGAGAATTTTTCGAAAAAATTTCTCGAAAAATTTCTCGAAATGCTTTCGAAACGACACACTGATGTGGATCATTCTTCACCATTCCTAACTCCCTCGCAGTATTGTTTTGGAGAATTTGGGAATTACTTTTGCTACGCCACTGACTGCATGAAAGATGCATTTGTAAAATGCTCAAGATGCGAAGAATTCATTTGCTTTGACCATTTTATTGCTACCAACAAACACATATGCCCTTATATGTAGTTGAGATTTTTGTGTGTCAAGTTTAATAAATACATTTTCATAGTAAAAATGGATTTCTTACAAAAAGAACAGCAAGAGCATATGATATCTTGTGATATCAGTGGTCATTTTTCTTTTCATGGAGGGTAGCACATGGAAAACTTTGGAAAATTTGTAATTTGTCAAACTTCTAAAAGCTATCAGAACTTGTGTATTTATGTGTGAAACGACACCATATTGAAAAAAAATTGGAAAAAAATTCAAGAAAACTTATAAAAAAGAAATTTTAAGATTTGAAAAAAGCGAAAAAATAAAAAATAAAAAATAATTGACCCCAGCAGAAACCGAACCCCAGACCTTCCTCATACTGTCCCAGCCTCTTACCCACTCTGCATGACAACTAGCCACGGTTCAATTCACTAAAAAATTAGCTGTGATATCGCGGAGGAACTAAAGATGGTTAGTGCTGGAATTTCAGATCGAAATAACTCGGTTCGCTGAAGCGTTCAGCAAATTCGGAAAACGGATTCTTTATCAGCATTGTTCTAATCTATCGATTCACATAGATCTGGTATGGAAACTCCATGGTGAGTTAACAACCTTCCCTAGTAAGTAAGTAAGTAACTGTTGGGAAGGCACGTGACCTTCCACGTTGGCATTGACACGACCCTTCACAACAACGTGACTATTGGACTCTAATTAATCAGTTTGTTGTTTATTCTTAACTAATATTCCAACTCGAGTCACCATCTATATAAACCTTCGTTCCTCTCAACCAGTGTGTGTCATTCGATTTTTCCGTATCGATTCCTGGGTCGAAACTCGAAAGAATCGATACGATTCGGTTAAAAAGAATCGATTCTTAATCGATTCTTTTTCGATTCTTCAAAAAAAGAATCGGTAAGAATCGATTAAGAATCGATTCTTTTTAACCGAATCGTATCGATTCTTTCGAGTTTCGATTCCTTTTCGATTCTTTACCGATTCCGGCTGGCTCCGGGACATTTCAAAACCGGACGTTTCAAAACCGGACATTTCAAAACCGGACATTTCAAAACCGGTCGTTTCAAGACTGGTCGTTTCAAAACCGGACATTTCAAAACCGGACGTTTCAAAACCGGACATTTCAAAACCGGACATTTCAAAACCGGTCGTTTCCAAACCGAACATTTCAAGACCGGTCGTTTCAAAACCGGACATTTCAAAACCGGTCGTTTCAAAACCGGACGTTTCAAAACCGTGATTTCGACTATTAATGTGTTTTCGGGATTAAAAAAAACTAAAAATCTCGAAAACACTTTAATAGTCGAAATCACGGTTTTGAAACGTCCAGTTTTGAAACGACCGGTTTTGAAACGTCCGGTTTTGAAACGTCCGGTTTTGAAATGTCCCGGAGCCAGCCGGAATCGGTAAAGAATCGAAAAGGAATCGAAAAATGTGGAATCGATTCTTCAAATTTTCGATTCTTTTACCGATTCTTGCTCGATGAATTGGAATCGAAAAAGAATCGATTAAGAATCGGTAAAGAATCGAAAAGTCGTTTCGATTCTTAATCGATTCTTTTTCGATTCCAAAGTACCGACTTTTAATCGGTACTTAATCGGTTCCTTTTTCGAAACTAACTAGGGAAGGTTGTTAACTTACCATGGAGTTTCCATACGAGACCTATGTGAATCGATAGATTAGAACACACTGATAAAGAATCCGTTTTCCGAATTTGCTGAACGCTTCAGCGAACCGAGTTATTTCGATCTGAAATTCCAGCACTAAACTACTGTTGTTAACCATCTTTAGTTCCTCCGCGATATCACAACCAATTTTTAGTGAGATGAACCGTGGCAAGTTGGCAGAGTGGTAAGAGGCGGGAACAGTAGGAAGAAGGTCTGGGGTTCGATCTCTGCTGGGGTCAACTATTTTTTAATTTTATTTTTACGCTTTTTTCAAATCTTAAAATTCCTTTTTTATAAGTTTTTTTGAAATTTTTTTGTCAATTTTTTTCAATATGGTGGCATTTCACACATAAATACACAAGTTCTGATAACTTTTAGAAGTTTGAAAAATTACAGATTTTCCAAAGTTTTCCATGTGCTACCCTCCATCAAAAAAAATTTGACAACTGATATCACAAGATATCATATGCTTTTGCTGTTCTTTTTGTAGGAAATCCATTTTTACTATAAAAATGGATTTATTAAACTTTGACACACAAAAAACTCAACTACATATAAGGGCACATGTGCTTGTTGGTAACAATAAAGTGGTCAAAGCAAATGAATTCTTCACATCTGGAGCATTTTATAAACGCATCTTTCATGCAGCCGGTGGCGTAGCAAGAGTCATTCCCAACTTGTCCAAAACAATACTGTGAGGGAGTTAGGAATGGTGAAGAATGGTTCACATAACCAGTTTTTTCCCAGGAGTACTGTAGGAAAGGGTGGAAGTAACGAGCAGAGACTTGATGATAGAGTAGGGAGATCACTTCTTGCCGATACTTTTCATGGACGGTACTCTGGGACCGAACGCTTTCGTGATTCTTTCGGAAACCACCGGTCAGTTCCCGCCAACTCGCCCGATTCCGAACGTGCCGAACATGGAAGTTCACCACATACGACTTCCCTCATTCAACCTTTGGATCACTATTGGAACGGACCTTATTAGGTATACAGGACAAAAAAATTTGATAATTTGAACTCATTCAAATTTCAGAACTTCCTCAAAAAGTTCACCACCTATGTTGTCAAATTTCATGCAAGCTTCTTGATATCCCAAAGAAACTATGAAATCTTATAGTTGAGTTTTTTGTGTGTCAAAGTTTAATAAATCCATTTTTATAGTAAAAATGGATTTCCTACAAAAAGAACAGCAAAAGCATATGATATCTTGTGATATCAGTTGTCAAATTTTTTTTGATGGAGGGTAGCACATGGAAAACTTTGGAAAATCTGTAATTTTTCAAACTTCTAAAATTTATCAGAACTTGTGTATTTATGTGTGAAATGCCACCATATTGAAAAAAATTGACAAAAAAATTTCAAAAAAACTTATAAAAAAGGAATTTTAAGATTTGAAAAAAGCGTAAAAATAAAATTAAAAAATAGTTGACCCCAGCAGAGATCGAACCCCAGACCTTCTTCCTACTGTTCCCGCCTCTTCACAGGTAAAACGGGGTTAGCGAATGATTACCGAAAAAGTGCTGTATTAGCGAAGGGTTACCGAACGATTGCTGAATATGGTCCGGATTTGCGAGTGATTACTAAGCGATTGGCGACCAGAGAAATTGTTGAACAGTTGTTGAATGATTACTAAATCATTTCTGCTTTTTTTTTGCAGTTTTTCACTTTGTACATACATTTGTGACTCTTTTTATAGACAGTTTAATATACACTGTGATGCGATCAAATCGAAGTCTATTTCCAAGACTGTCAGCGACTACACGTGGTGGAGCTACACCACCAGGGACTTCGGACAGACCGGTGTTTCATTTGGAAGACGAGGACATTCAAATTGATACTGATAACAGCGACAACATCGAATACGATAACTTACATGAACCTGGTAGGAAAGCAAACGGAGACTTAGTAAATGTTTGGTTTTTCAGATTTGGGAGAGCGACTACGTTCAGAATCGGATGAAGTTATAACTTTCGTCGCTGCTGCCTGTTTTGCTCGTTCTACCGATTCTGATTTTAAACGATTCCTGGCTTCTCATGATGATGCAAAATTCAGAGAAATGGCTACCAGTCTGTGGAAGAACACGTTTTGTAAAATTACAAAGCATTTTTTTGTAATAATTGCGGAGCAGAAAGAGGCGTGGATTCGAAATGGTAACTTTTTCCGTTTCGAGCTTTTCAATAATGTCGTTTGCAGTTGTGGAACAGTGATTGAATATCCCAGACTCAGAGCGTTCGAACAAATGCGAGAAATCGTCGAAGAAAACTTCTCGAAAATCATGGAAATCCGGCAGAAACTACGGGAAGACAAGACGTTCGCGCATAATCTACAAGGTGAATACCTTCGGAAATTATGGGAAATGGAAGACAAGGGAAAATTGAATCTTTCTACTATCGGAAGTATTGATGGCGTGTCTCTCAATGGAAATACAAAGTGGGTCATATCCTAACTCCGTGAAGTTTATTTCTTTTTTGCAGAAAGAAGATATTTCATTTATTCCGTGTTGTTTTTCAGAAAATTTCTGTATTTTCAGCTCATTGCGCGGTTCTTTAAACATCGAAAATTCTAACGAAGCAGTTTCACTAAATGCGCCAAGATCGAGAAACACGTCAGCGAATTCTTTTGCGCTTCAAATGAGATTTTCGAAATGAGATTTTCGAAAGTTTAAGGCCCTATTTATGACTTTTTTCTTTTTTAAAGTTATTTTTGTTTTTTTGTGTTTTTCAGATTTTTTCCAAAAATTGCTCTTTATTTAAAAAAAATAAACCGAAAAGCAATGAATTTTCTTCACCTATCAATTTTAAAGAAAAATAAAGGTGCATTTTTAAGAAAAAAATTCTGATCAAGTCGCAAATAATTCTCCGCATTTTTTTTTTCATTCATTCCGTATAGTTTTTCAGAAAATTTCTTTATTTTCAGCTTATTTCGCGGTTCTTTAAACATCGAAAATTCTGACGAAGCAGTTTCACTAAATGCGCCAAGATCCAGAAACACGTCAGCAAATTCCTTTGCGCATAAATTCAAATAAGATTTTCGAAAGTTTTAGGCCTCTTTTTTCTTGCTCATTTGTGACAAGTTATTTTATTTAAAATAAAAAATCCGATCGCTTGTTTCGCCGTTCCTCTTGCAAAAATTATTTCCACGCGAAATCGCCAAAAAACAACCGAAATTCATTGCTAACCTCATCCTAACCTTGAATTTAAATATTTTTCGGTGTTTTCCTTATTTTTTGTTAATGCAAAACATGTTAATGCTAATCGCTATTTGTTTGCATAAAGAAAAATAAATGCATTTTGGAATGGCGTCTTTTTAAAATTTTCTATTATATAAAATTCATAGGCATTTCGTTATTCTCCGTTGTATGCAGTACCCATTTTCATCGTTTTCTAAACTTCTTTAATTAAAAAGTAAATTAACCTTAGCATTGAATTAAAGAAAAAAGAAAAGTTTTCGATATTAAAAAATTTAGGAATGCTGGAATGGAAGAAATACGTAAATCGAGTTCAAATGGAGTTTCAAAAGTGAGTTTTTCTATTTGAAAAATTTTAATAATCAAAAAATTTTGTTAACTATCTTCTTCTTCTGCGCTTTTCTACACAGAATGAAATATTGCAGAAGTTCTGAGAGCGGGATTCCTAATTCAAGACGAAAAATACACGCTTCCCGCTCTTACTTCCCACGTGAGAAGCATCATCAAGAACTTTATGTGAGAGGAAATTAGAAATGTTATCAATTTGAATTCATTGTTTCAGTAATCGGCGTCGTGGAAAGTGCCTCGCCGAAACGGAGAAGCGATTGAAAGAGTTCCAAGAGGATTTTGCCGAGTGAGTTTCGAATTGCGTTTCACTCCAAACATCATCATTTCAGAGACAATAATTTCCAACTTCACCTAAACGTCATTGGAAACGTGGACACTGCTCCGGAGGAACAGGCACTCTTCTCGGATGATGAAGTTCCGTCTGAGAATAATTCCATCAACAATCAAGAAATCGTCTCCTCTGATAACGTCGATTAAAATTTTCTTTATTCCTTTTGCTCTATCCTTTTTCCTTGTTTTGTCGCCCCATTTGTTGCTGTTTTTGAATAAACCAAGTTAAAAAAAAACTGATGTTCAATAATCAAGTGAAAAAACGCGATTACTGAAGGATTGCGCAGCAGTCGATTGCTCAAGGGTTAGTAATCAATTATTGAATTCATTCGACAACCGATTGTCTACGCCTCAGTAATCACTCGCACACTGATTACTAATTCTTCGCTAACCCCGTTTTACCTGTGTTACCACTCTGCCAACTTGCCACGGTTCATCTCACTAAAAATTGGTTGTGATATCGCGGAGGAACTAAAGATGGTTAACAACAGTAGTTTAGTGCTGGAATTTCAGATCGAAATAACTCGGTTCGCTGAAGCGTTCAGCAAATTCGGAAAACGGATTCTTTATCAGCGTTTTCTAATCTATCGATTCACATAGGTCTGGTATGGAAACTCCATGGTAAGTTAACAACCTTCCCTAGTAAGAATCGATTAATTCACCGAACCGGGATCGAAAACACACACTGCTCTCAACGACTTGTACCAACATAATATTAACTGTTTTCTTCGAACAGTTTAGCCGAGAGATTCACACGCTCCATGATATTTTTCAATGTCTTCAACGGCATCAATCGAGACATGAAGAATATTGCTGACCAAATGCTTTGATTTGGCAGCAACCCCGAATTGATAGGTGCGGGTATTTCTCTAGTATCATCTTCATTTCGAAATTCCTTTCACCCAGGAAGTGAGTCAGAGATCGGAAGATCGGAACAAGTAATAATCAGAGAAGGCAATGTCCGGAGAGTAAACTTGACCGCGACATGTGGTCGAGCGTAGTCATGGAGGAAGTAAGCTCGACCCATTTTTTTTTGATTTTTTCAGCGACTATGGTTAATTGCTTGCAATATAGGTGTATTGTATCTGTTGTGTTGGTTGATAAAAGTGTCTTAATGAACCGGTCTTTCCATGCTTCCACGCTCGCGATAGTTGAACTGGAATTGTTTGAAGTTGCCATTGAGCTGAAAAAAAAGTGAAAAAAGCCACAACGCGGCCCTTCATATACCACCAACACCGACTGTTCTAGAAGCTTCTCGAAGTTTCTAGAGAAAAAAGAAAAAGTGGTACAATAATGTTTGCTAAAACTAATATCAAAATTTCGGAAGATCGAAGTGAAATGTTCAGAAAGTCCTTCTATTTTTACGTAAAGTATAATTGAAATTCATTGAAATTTACGGAATGTATTTTTAATAAATAATCATTTTATTATGATTACATGCAAAGAGATTGACAGTTAGATACTTCCAGTAACAAACTCATGGACAATTTGGGGAACAGCCGAATCGAATCCGGCGATGTCAAGCATTCCGGCGTCTGATGGGTCAGCAATGGAGTAATCCTGGCCCATCATTCCCATCACAATAACTTTGGCATCATGAATTCCAGATATTTCACGATACCTTTGGATGGCCTCGAATGGATGAATTTCTCCCGCCCAAGTGTCGTTGTCGGTGTAAATGATGAAGACGTCAAACTTGAGATCTTTCTCTGTGGCCCAGAGCATTGGAAGTGAACAATTAGTGGCGCCGAACTGAAGGTTTAACGATGAGATTAGAAGTTCTGCTATTATTTAATATCACTGCAGTTGATTCGCTGTTTGTCAATTATATATCGTTGGTAATTTACAATTAATTGATATGCTAGCAAAACACGTTTTCGATATATACGTATTTAATTGCAAAAATTTTAAAAGATGTATAACACTCAAATTAAAAATGCGTACTTGAAAGAATTCAAGCAGAATATAATGGAATTATTCACTTGCTTTCGCGAATCTCGCCAGAAAAACGTTAACTTACACGGAGATCATTGACGTAGTTTTGTACTTGTTTCATGCTCCAGTCTTTGGTAATTGGAAGTTCAGTGAGCACGTCACAGAAAGCCACACATTTCACATCGGTCTCATTGTGAAGGTGGATAAGGGACAAGCCTGTGGCGGCTTCGCGGCAGGATAATGGTGAAGAGCTAACCGCGGAATGCGACATACTACCTGAGACGTCGAGAGCCAAACAGTATCGTTTTCCAGTAGGTTTCGTGTTAACAAAGGCTTTGTAAAATCCTGCTTCAAGAGCATCACAAATTTGTTCGATTGGCTCCCATTTCAAACTTCCCTTGCCTCCTTTTCCTTTAGCGTAGACCGCACGAGCATTGAGCAGGCTGATTGGATGAATGCGTGCACGACGGAGTTCTTCTTGATCTGTGAGTCGCTTGACGATGGTATCGACACGTGATTCATCAAGAGCTCCTACGAGAGTCATCTTTCCAAGATTACGAATCAAGGCAGTCAGTGGCATTGGGACATCGAAAAGTGTCTCCCAAACAAACTTCGAATTGAGACTAGTGGTTGGCAAATGCTCACGAACAAGACCATGTTTTTTGATGGCCGCGACGACAGCTTCTTCACTCTGCTCGTTTTTTAATTTTAGATATGCCTCCACAAGATCGAGAGCTCTGAAATAAAAATTATTTAATATAATTTTAAATTTAAAACTTGACAGTTTAATCTTCCAGATGGCTTTTGCCAGCTAATTATGATATCCTTTTATTAATGCTAATAGTTAACCTTTGGGGTCCCAAAAGCCTTTTTTTAATAGTACTTCTTAAAAAAATACAATTTCTAGTATACAAAATGAGAGGTCAAAAACGGACCTGCTCTCTTCTTCCTTCGTTATTTGTGTTTCGGTATACGGCACCTTCAAAGCTTTTTTGTCCCATATTTTATTAAATGTTTCCGTTTCTTCAGTTGTACATCTACGTTTTCTTTGAACCAAATTTCCCTTCACTGCATAACGGAACAACTGCTCTCTCTCAAGACGATCGCTGCGATTTGTATGATCATCTCCATCATCCATTAAATTGGGGTGAGCGAGACGGAAAAGATCGCGATGAGACCATCCTTCACGTTGTGGGTACTTCGTGAGCAACATGGCTAGTTTTTCAGGTGATTTGTTTTTGTACCAGTTGCTGACGGCAATTCTTAAGGAGCGACCCCATCCAGTGGATGATTTATTCCCGTCGCCCTTCGTGCTCTCAGCAATTTCTTTACAGTATCCAATAAATTCGAAAAGATGAGTTGGAGTACGGCAAACATCGGGAAGCAGACGAAGGGCAGAGGCATGAAGCTCACGAATGTATTCAGAGTAAGCACTGAGCAATGGACAATCGTTTTTCTTCGTCGTATCATGCGTAAAAATACGTGAACAGAGTGCCAATGTAAACAACATAGAATTCATTTTTGGGTTACGATTTGCCGCGTTGATAAGGGAAAGTTCATGGAGAACCATGTGGCCCTTTCCATTTTCAATGATTTTGATGATTCTTTGAGCAGCTGACGCAGTGAGTTTCTCGGCCGATTGATAATAAGTTCCATTATCGGATCCAATAATCAAAAAACGACGAACTGCAGTTTCATCAGATACTGGGAAGACAAATCCTCCAGCGTCGTTTTTTACTTGACCCTCCTTGACCTGTTTCATCTGGCGAGGACGCCTTTGGAGTTCTCCATCAACAACGACTACACCGGTGTCGGCATCCAACAGTTGTAGGCGACGGAGACGTGCGGCAGCACTGAAAAATATTATATACGACTGAGAGAACCAGTAGAAATGGTGTCATGTTATTAAATTTAACTTGCAGCATTTCTAAAAACTAGTCAGCTCTTCATACATTTTCGTTAAAAAGGAATAGAATATGATTTTTACAGAAACTGGCCTATTCGGGTATTATAAATCCTTAAACATACTTAGAGAGATTCAACAGCGAAGTCTCGTCGAAATGCACAGTCTCTCGGCTCTCAAGCAACTCGTCGGCCATGATCGTAGGTACTAAAAAAGTGTAATATTGCGAAATATTTTCGAAAAATCAGAAATTAAAAAATGCAAAGACCGCCAAATGATAGAAATAACAAAGGTTATTTCGCAGTAGAAATGTAAACGAGAGCAATTTTAGATCAACATTGTGAAGAATGGTATGAGAGATGGGCACAGAAAATGTAGCAGAAATCAATAATATTTATAGGGAAAGTTGATGGGAGGAGACGGAGATGGAAATATTTCGAAATAGCGAAAAATGAAATAAATAGCAATGTTGTACAAACTTACGAAATACCTGGCACAATCTTATTCTAATATGAAATTTTTCATATTTTCAGAGACGATTACTAACGGACAAGCGAAATATCGGTCCCCCACGGCACGGTATGGAAATAATACGGACCAAGCACCTTTAATTTAGCAATTTAGCTTTTTTACAAATAAAAAAACATTTTTCGAACATCTAATCTTTTTTGTTTTTTTCAAAATATATTATTTGTAAACTTTTTCGCATTGGAAATTTCTCTAGCAACTCGCCTGTAGCATAATTAAAAAAATATCGAAATTCTATTAAATTTTCTTGGATTCGAAAGAATTATTGGCTTTTCAAGCATATCACAAAATATTATAGTTTTATAGGACTTAATAATGTTTGCACATCTCATGAATAATATAATATAATCGTTGTTGCTAGCATCGCACTTGTTGTCGTTAGGTTAGTTGGTAGGGGGACTCGTTTCTTGTCTATTTCGCCGATTTTTCGTTTTTTTTTTCCTTCTCAAAATAGCATCGTTTACAAAGTGCAAACGTGCAGCGGCACTGCAAAGTTAACGGTAGTTCGATAAGCTTTCAAAAATTTTTGGGGGAGAAACCACATAGCGAGATACCAGGCGGCTTGCAGTTGAAAATAAGAAGAGAAGAAATGCGCTTATTTACCAGGCTTGAGCCTGCATTTGTGCCTCCGAGTGTACGATGCGTTAGTCATAGAATTGTATGATCTGAAACAGAAGAAGATGGAGAAGAGCGAGACAAGCACTGAAGAAAATGGTGGAAGCTCTTATCCGACAAGCAAAAACGATCAAGCAGCTTTAGGAGGAACGACTTAAGCCTAGTGCGTGGATTGTCGGAGCTAGGCTGTCACCTAGCTCGCTGAAAAGATCTAGATTCTATGAGAAAGTTAGGAAGAGAGGAAATGTTGGTCTCATACAACGCTCTTTACCGTGGAGATGCAAGAAACTTTGAACACGAAGGTTTTCATTTGAGCAAATAAAAGCCAAAGGAAGGTGGAGGTCAAACGACGAATTGGCTCGATATTAGACGGACTCTCCAAGCTCGGCGATTGAGAAAGTTACAATAGCAACGGCAAGAAGCATTTGGACGAAAACGAAGAGGAGCAAATCACAGTGCTCATAGACGCGTGAAGTTTATAGAGTTGTTTCTTTTTTTGCTAAAAGCGCTTACTTAAAAATTGATTTCAATTCTGATTTCGGCCTCTAACTTATCCCTTATTTCTATCCTTTCATCATATTTGGATATTTAACTATTTTTATATTCAATTTTTAATTTTTGTTTCGTTTGCCACTTTTTCTTCCAGAATCTCAAGCATCCTATGTTAACAGCATGTTTTTATCAGTTTACACAGAATTTTTGCCTCTCAGTGAAGTCCAAGAAAAATTACTTTTCACTATCGAAGGAAATAAGTAAAATTTTTAAACACTTTTTCCTTGCAACCCGACAGAAACAGTAAGATAGTGGATTTTTTTTTATGTAAATAAGGTTATCAATGAGTCGAAAATATGTTGAAACTGGGAATGTTACGCAAACAAGACGAGCAGTCGATGTTTAAGCAGACAAACAAGAAATTAGTCATACATAAAGAGATTGTAGCGATTGCAGAATTCAAAAAAAGTGAAATAAAATAAACGTTTTCCTGCAAAACTTTTAATTGTAAGCACATATTAATTCAAACGCATAACCCCATAAACCATCAATACAAAACGATCGGATTTTGATCAGTTTCTTGATTATTTTACTTTAACTCTCTTAAACATCAAAAGCATCGGATCAGCTCTGTGATCAGCAATGGCCACTACGATCGCCCCAGTGGTTCCAGATCTCTCAAAAGTTGTTTTCAATCCTTCCAAATCCGTCACATTTGCTCCAATAAAGAAGAAGCAAAAAGTGGTGATTGAAGTGGTGAATGCCTCGACCTGTGATGTGGCACTCAAGTTTAAAAATACGAATCCAATGCTATTTAAGACGAGTCCGAATCAGGCGAAAATTGGAGTCGGTCAGAAGAAACAATTTGATTGTTTTTTTGCCGGTCAAGATAAAGAGCAAGTGAAAAAAAACGAGAGTTAAGTGCTTCTTTCTTGTAGCCAATTTCTGGTATTGTGAGATTCTAGATTCACTGTCGTTTGCATTGCGTGCTCCAAAAATGCTGTTATTGAGAAGGCGTGGAAAAATGCACACAAGACAGCCACATTGAAACATAAAATTGCGGTAGTCTTTGCCGGAGTTAACGATCAAAAAAAAGATGAGCCACAACATGCTACAGTTAATGATGAAGAGGAGGAAAAGGATCGCCAGGGACAACTGCGCTCAAAGGTCAAGAACGACAGCAAGAAGGTATGTAGTAAATTTAGACACATTTGACATGCCAGAATTATTACCGAAGAATTTTTAAATATCCAGCCAGATCTTATCGCTCTTTGAAAAATTCCAGGCCACTGTGGTAATGTTCACGAGAAAAGATGGAGATTCCATCACGGACGAGGACGATGAAGATGGTACTGGAGCAGGAGAAGCGCCAGAGAACGATTTGCAGACAACTAGACTAGCAGGAACATTTAATAATCAAGTAACATCGAACGCAACAAACGCGAATCCAGCAAGTGAACTCCGTACCACTCGCCCAGCCGGAAAATTCACTGGACAAGTTGGAACCATTCCTACAGGAGCTGCGGAACAAAAAAGCCTTGGATTAAAAACAACGAAAGTAGCTGGTAACTTCACTGCTCAGGCAACGCCCAATGCAACTAATGGTCCGGTGGACGATTTAAAAACTGTTCAACCGGCTGGACTCTATGATAATCAACAGAAAAAGAACGCCAAGTAATTTCCTGAGATTTCGGTCAATTTTAACAAAGACTGAATATAGCGTTTTTAAAAATAATTTATACGTTTCCTTGTATTAAAAATTGCACAAAGTATAAAACATGAAAGGAATTTCCGGGATAATCGGGGAATGAAATGGAGCAACCGAAACGGAATAGCACAAAAAATTAAGTAATGAACAATGGAATGATATGAAAAAAATGACGAGTTAAATGAGATTGGAAATAGGCTTCAATTATACATAGCCACATAATGTTATAATGAATAAAATGCGATGATGGTCGCAATGTGAAAATTCCGAGGATTATGACTTGTTGAAGAAATTCTTGAGCTGAAAACATGATTGTAGAATGTTCTAACATGGTAGCATGAATGTTGTTATATCGTAATATATCGAATTTTTTACGAATCGCAAATTTGCAAAGGTTGCTTGCAGAGTCTACTCATGGTTCTGAAGGTCACCAACTATTTATAGAATATTTTCTGTATGTAACCTTTACTGTAGACAAAACAGTCACATTTTGCAAAGCCTAGAGACAATCGTAGCATGCTACAAGTTGCGGATGTGGAGAGTAATCAACGCGCAATTCGCTCTTTACGTTCAATTATTTCTGGATATTTTATTTATGTTACAAAATGTACTTTTAAGAATAAATAAAAATATGAGTAGGCAAATAAGGCACAAATAGGATACCAGTTCATCAAAAACATCAAATCGAAAATAGTAAATATTGCTTCATTTTATTCCGCATTAATGTTTAATGTGGTACCGATTTTTAAGTCGATTTGATGATTCCTTGCCGAGTTCTGGGAAAATCTTCCGCGCTCTGAACCTTTTCCCTGATATTTTATTAAAAAATTGAAAGAGAACATTCCAGGCATGGGTTTTAGTGTTCTTGCCTTGTTTTAAAGGAACAAAATTCGTTAAAAATGTCTTTTAATCAACGAGTTCTACAAGTGAAACGCCGGAAAATATAGAGAAAAATTAATACATCACGCCGTCGCCTTAAAAATTGTTCTATGTACTTTACATCTCGCTTCTGTTTTCCTTAAAAAAGTGTTACCGAAAGAAAATACTACCGAAACGAGTTGGGAATGTAGAAACAGTATTGGCAGCGCCTGGTAGAATAATAGCTACTCACACTTCCACGGTTTTTGTTCGTTTCTTTCTCCTTTTCCCGGTCTTTGATTACAGTTGCAAGATGTTCAGAAAGATCTCCTAACTGGGATTCGTAGCTCCGTCTGACACTTTCAAGTTCATCTTCCAATCGATGCTTTTGTTTCGAGACAGCGTCAAGTTCACATATAACCTGTTTTAGATGTTCTTCGGAGGAGAGCTCATGTCGGAGGAGAAGGTCGAACTGAAACGATTTTGAAAGTTATAACAAAGTTAGGTTAAATAAATTTTTATTACCTCAGTTTCATAAAACCTAATCGCCTTTTCCGCTTTATGAACTCTATTAATCCAGTCGTCGCGCCGCTCCATTCCAATTGACCAGACTTGGTCAAGATCCGATGAAGATTTTCGCTCTATTTTCACCTCTGGCTGAGCAGCAGCAGTTGCAATCTCTAGTTTTCTTTTTACTAAAGAATTGTCAACAAAAAGACGGTCTCGTTCTTTCTGAAGCTCTTCATTCCGATTTTGAAGTAGACGAAACTCAGATTGCAAGTGGTTATGGGAAACGGATAGACTTGGTTGGATTTGATTTATTTTGGAAGAAATAATTATCGATACATTGTCATCTTGTTTTAAACTAGTCGAATCGATAGATTCAGCGTTTTCAGATGCATATTTGAGGTAGTTTTCTTCGTCAAAAAACGGGTTATATTCTTTCTCTACTAGTTTTTCCTTTTCTGATAATTCTGTGAGCTCATAGCTAGGTATTTGACTTTCTTTCTCGGCTTTCAATTGCTTCACTTCTCTTTTTCCTTTTTCAGTGGTTTTCTTGACAGCTATAATCTTCTTCCTTTCTTTTTTTAGCGCTATATTGTGAACGCTTCGTGCCCTAGCAGCCAACTTGCTTGTTTCCTGAGAAACCATATGAAGGGCAGCTTCCAGAGTCAACCCAACACATCGCATACGACGAGTGGTGGTAGGAAGGCGTGACTCAAAAACCCATCGCTTTTGAAAACATTCTAAAAGCCCAGTGGTAACGTAGTCCAATTCATCAAGAGCCGAAAGAAAGTTATCAGTACTTTCAGAGGTTTTAGAATTATTCGGAGCAGAAAACACTTCGAGACTTTTAGTGACATTTTCGAAAGCTTCGAATAACTTTAGAAGAAGTGATTCCCATTGATTATTGAGTTTACATAACGGAGCAGTACACCAAGTTACTCTATTCTCTTCGCCAGTCATTTGTCGAATCAATTCGATGAGCATCTGATTACAATGTTGAGAAATAAGGCGGCATTTTGAAGTGATAGGTGGGAGATGGTGATGCGGTTCGTATAAGGAGTTCATGATAATCGTATCAGAAATTTCGACAAGGGTCGAAAATAAACGGGCCGTCTGGGCGTATTCAGAGGAGAGCTGAAAAATGAAACATTGATAACTTAGTGTTTCTTACAACTTTTCATTTGGTATAGCGGATTTGGTCGAAATCGTTCGAAACCGAGCTAGTCCGTTGGAACCAGCCAACCCACAGACCCCCAATAGAACCCAATGGAACCTACGGAACCCTCTAAACGATAGAGTGCGTTTTCACAAGAACGCCTGTGCCTATTCTTTTCGGTTTTAATTACAATGTGTTGTTGTTTAGTCAATTTAAATTCACAAGGAGCTCAGTCTAGAAAAAGTGTGTTATATCACATTGATACATTGACATCGTTCGTCCTCGGACAGTTCAGATCTGCCATAAAGACTTTGGTTTAGCTGGAGCCATACCTTTTCAACATGTGGCGGCAAACGCTCCATTGTCACATCATATGGATAGATTTCGCACCGTTGTTTGAACAAATTGAAGACATTGTTTAAAGCTGAAAGATTACCTATTTTATTTGTTAATTAAATCAATAACGTACCTGAAAAGCTACTTCTGACAGCTTCAGCTACCATAATCATGGCCTCCTCTTGTGACTCTGGTGGTTCTGGGCTACCAATCATCAACTCTGCATCTTCTTTCACTTCCTCAAGTCGTTCCAACTCTATATTTTCCACGGACCCCTTTTGGGAAGTAGCTTTCGTCTTCAATTGCATTCCTTTTACTTCATCTTCCAATTTTCTCATCTCTTTCGCTAGCTTTTCAGACATCTCCGCCATTTCTATAGCATGTTGTCGTTCATTTTCAGCCAGCTCACTCACCAATCGCTCGTTTTGTTGTAACTTGCTTTGCAGTTCCTGTTCCAGAAGTTCAATTTTTGCTGAATCTGCATGGTTTGTCAGTTGAGATTTCGATGACGTGGACTTCCGTGTGGGCTCAAACTGAAAGTTTTCAACGCGCCGAACAAGCTGATCATTCCGGAATGTGAGAGATTCGTTTTCAGCTTGCAGTCGACGGATAACAGCTTCTTTTGATTTGAGCTCTTCGGTGAGTTTTTCCACCTTTCCTCTTTCTTCTAGCACACCTTCTCGAAGAACTTTCGCTTGAGCACGGAGCTAAAAATAATCATTCGTTTACTCCAGTATATTTTTGTATAACCTTTGTGTATTCTTGAGACAACCTTTGATATCGAACATTGGCATCCGAGCTAAGTGAAATCGATGAAACTGACATGCAAGGAAGATGCCCTGGTTAACCTCTGAATTAAAATTCATGAGCTTCAAAATTGTTTCTGAAAGCTTTATGAAGAAAAATTTACACTGCCTAAAACAGGTATTCTATGAACTAAAATAACCTGTTATGAATATAAATATTTATTGAATAAATTAGCTGCATTATTTGGAGGCAGGATGGCTATTAACATTTACAAAAATACAAGGTTCCGAAATAAGAGCCAGATAAAGGAAGAATTGGTGAATATGCAGAGATGATGTAAAAACAAATTCAATTTGGGGAAATGAGTAATTGGGAATTCAAACATCAAACATTCAATCATTGAAACATTACATTTATTGAATAAAGTTGAGTAATAGATAAAAATAATAGATCGAGATCAGACCTACTTGTATGAAAAAAGCAAGAATCATACAATCATCGTCTTCCAGCAACTGCAGTGGATCCTCTTCTGGATTGAGTAGCTCGAATAATTTCTGTTGCACAATAAGTGTCACAAATCCATGTTCCACGCGGTAATTGCTTTAAACCAACGCAATACGTGTGGAAGCCACGATCACAGCGGTCACAGAAAACAATATCTTCCTGAAAAACTTGAAAATAGAAAAGTAAAAACATACTATTTTAAACCTCTTTTTCCTGTTGATTGCAAATTGAACACACTCGACAGTCTACACAATTCCATTCGTATGTTTTGACCAAAAGAGCCATTCTATCTGGCATCTCAATGCAGAGTGGATGATACGCAATCTTGCACGTGGCACAGCTGAAGTTACGATTATAATAATTTCTACTCTAAATTAAAAATTTTCTAACCATAGCATCTCTCCTCCGCTTTTTTCGCACGAATCGCATGGCCGATTTGGATCAATAGGTGCCGGGGTGTAGACAGCTTCCTGAAATTATTTTTTGTTGGTATTTTTAGAATCAGATCTTTTTATATATGTTATTAGAATATGGCTTCGAGTGGATACATATTTAAATGGCAATAGAAAATTATGATCTATGAAAATAATAACGCGAGGAATGTAGAAGGTTCTTTTTGCTTATCAAGTTGCGCCTAAAACCGTCTAAACACGTTTTTGAATAAAGAAGACGTGCGGGAATTGAAATATGGAAGCTTCCAATTTTTTAAATTAAAAAAAAACCTGTTTAACGTGGGTCACAGGTTGTGGTTGGGTCAACGCTGCTTCACGGGCGCGCATCGCTTCTTCTCTTTCAAAACGAATCAGATCTTGTTCTGCAATGTTCAATGGTGGTGGAGAAGGCTCACGAGCACACGGGTAGAGGTGTGCAGAGTCGAGAACTGTGCCAAGCGGAAGACGATACAACTCTTCGCGGGAAAACCTATAAAATTCGTTTTAGTGTTAATCCCATTAAAATGGAGTACTTTTTGTAATAACTTTGAAATTGCCCAGGAATCAGCGAAACTGGGTATGGTCCAGGTCTAGTAGCTTCTGCCTTCATGACTTTCCATGTGTTTTTACGGGATTGTATTATCTGAAAGCCTCACTTTTATTATGTAAATAGAACTTCAGTTTTCTGCGTTTTTTTGTAGTTATTAAGCAACTGAATTGCAGGTGCGTCGGAAAGTACGGACATTACAGCCATCAGAGCTCATGCCAATCTTTCTCATTCCTTATTGCCTTTACAATAAAAAATATTTTTTATTTAGTTTTGTCGTTTATTATTGCAGATATTACAAAGACAATCGAAAGATTGCAAAAAATTCAGCTTAGACAGCAGAGCGGGCTTGCATTCAGTTCTGAAATACAGAGATATGAATTAGAAAAAAAAAACTCGCATTTGTCTGAATATCCCAAAAGTGTTTCCTCTCGTTTCGCCGTTGATTTTGAAGATCTTTATTGAAATCAGCAGCACTTTTAAGAGCCTTTTTACGAAGTTCAGCTAATTTAGCTGAATCGTTTTTGATCTGACCAAAAAAATAATTCGTTATGTCAGATCTTAAGTACTTACCGCCTCCATTTCTTTGGCTTTTTCGAGCTGAGCTTCTCTTTCCCTCTGGGAAACAACTTTTTTGTACTCCATATAAATACCAGCAAAATCAGACTGCATCATATCGTGTATTTCACTGGCGCGCATAGCATTCATGTCACGGAGCACTGAAATAATTAGTTTTTTCTATCAAAAAAAGTTTTGAACATTTTAAAAATAAAAATAAAAACAAAAAACATACACGTTTCATTGAGTAGCTTGTGAACACCGTAATTCCATTCTAGGAACTCTCGTTCCTCGTGGTTGACTTTTCGGCGTGAAAAGTCGGGATATTTTCGAGAGAATGACTTTATATCAAGTAATTCTCCTATTTGTTCTTGCAAAAACCAACGATCTCCGGATTTTGGTGGCCACTCGTACTCAATTATGTCTTTTGGTTCAACCTGAAGAAGAACAATAAAATGTTGGTTATTTAAAGTATGCTTCCGAGATTTGATTTTGTTTATTTATTGGTTACAAACCTTCCGATGATTTACGTCAAGCATAATATAAACATTCCTGTTCACTGTCTCTCGACGCGCTGACACTGGCGCTGATGATTGACTAGATGTGACTTCCTGACTGTTTGTAGGCGCTTCTAGGTCTGTCACGTTGCCTTCTTCGTTCACAACTGGATCTTCCATCTAAATATTATGAATCTATAAAAAAAAGCAATAGAATCCGAAAAAAACAAGCAAATCAATGGGTTTTAACAGGGAAACAATTTAAATTTAGTGCACGGTGTTTGCAGACACAAAGAATAAGGTGGCGGGCAACTGCTTTCGAGACGTTTTAACGCATAAGTAATGACATTTGCTTAAATATAAAATCAGAGCGGTGCAACATTTAAAATATTTCTAATATTAAAAAAACACCATATTCATATCTAACGATTTCAAACAAAACCAATACACAATAGTAAAACACACGCAAACCAGGAAATGCTGCAAAGTCTCGAAAATTGAGCTAATTAACATATTTTCAACTTTTCCCGGAACTCTTCATTTATAACTAGTTCGTTATTTTCAGAAAGGATTTCTATAAACTTTTTTCTCATGCCGAGTTTGGTTTCTCGCATCGAAACCTAGATTTACCCTGAATGAATCCCATATTTATTACCTAAAAAAATTCCAATAGACGCAGATGCTATTTTGACCACATTTGTATGCGAATGTGTGTGCTCATTTTCAATTCGTCGTTGTTTTGTGACTGGACACTTTTATGGAATGTTTAAAAAAACTCATTCGCATTCAGGAAAAGTGTCAAAGATCTCACACAGGCTCCAGTTTAGCTTTTTTATATTGCAATGTTTATTGTTGCTTCTTGTTTGCTTAAAACAAGCTTTTTGATAACAATATTGGTGGCCGAGGGTAGGGGGGAGTTTCTTATCGGACTACTCTTTTTCAAGTCGAGGATTTCTCTTTCATTTTCATATAATCATAATCAGAATTCCACATTGCGAGCATAAACTTTTAAGAAATACGAAACAAATCTGAAAAAAAGATAGCCTATTTAACATCATGCACTATTAAAAAAGTGATCCTCTTTATTCGCGATTTTTCTCAAAAATACAGGCGTCATTCTCTTTTTCTTAAAAACAATGGCGTCGCTCCCTTTTTTTTAGAAACGATAAACTTCCTAGTTAAGGTATGTAAAGGTTAAGGTAAGTTTATATGTCATAGATAGGTACTGACGTTTTTTGCTTACTTCCGACTAGTTGAATTGTGCGAGGAGCAAAAATTTAGCGATTTTCGAGTTGGAGGAGCTCAGTTTTGAGCGAGGCATAACCACGATCATCCCTTTTTGATGTGTTGTAAATAATGATTTATGCTACTTAAAACAATTTATTCTAAAATTAATAACTTAAATTAAATTCGTAAATTTCATGAAAATTTCGTTTAAAAACTCTTTCTTCGCTCAAGATTGTCTGAACTTCAAGCTTGCGTATGTGACTTCAGACGATAGTAAATTATTAATCTATGTAGAAATTTCAGACAACTCAGATCGTATCTGATGCTATGTGGGCAGCTTACCGTCTTGAAAAATGTGAGGTAGCTCCCGTTATGTATTTCGAAAAATGTAGAACAATTGTAAAATCTCTATACATTACATATTTTTATATTTTTAATTTTTGGTTAAAATGTATACTGAAAACAACGATAAATTTGACGAAATACATATTCAGATATAAAAACTTTCTTCAGGCACAGAGTCAATAACATTTACCGATATAGAACATGTATCCCTTAATTTTCCGTTTAAATCGGTGAATAAGGAAGAAAACAAAATTAATGTGTTGGCCAAAATGAAGAGAAAAAATTTTATATCTTATTTAAAATGACTGCGGCCGTACCCTGAGTCGTGGGAAAGTCGGACGTGTTGGTGTGTGGGAGCCGTTTTTTTTTCAATTAACTTATCGACTTATTATTAAGCGAATAGTTCCGTCTGTTTGTCCGTGACTCTGTCCAAGACGTTTCTTTGAATTACTCAAATGATTGTGAGGTTCCTACTTTGATATTCGGGATTGACGGGACGGGATGTAAAATTTATTTGCTTTTTGATGTTATTCTAATAAATTGTCCTATTAACAAAAGGAAAAATTGAAACGGCTACAATTCTTTCTAAACGAAAACCAGTGGAAACCAGTGGAAGTCGCGGCGTATAGAACTCTCCGCTGGTTCTTATGTATGTAGGAAAGATCCATCAGAAGTGGTAAATGTAAGACTGAAATCACGAAAAAGTTGGCCAACAGGTGCATTATGGAAATGATTTTGTACTAATTTTTCGTTGTTTTTATTAAATTGAATTAAAGGATATAGGAGTAAGAATTATATAATAATTACTGTTTTCGTTTAGCTGTTCAAGTTCAACGGCCATCGTCAGAATTAGAGAAATTTATTACAGACACACGTGAACTTGTAAAATAATTGGAAAACTTTTGTAAAAGACCAGAACAGTCAGTTTACTGGGGCCGGCGAGTTCAAGCACTTGAACAAATTCTTTCGTGGAAGCCTTCTTAAAAATAAGGCTTCCACGAAAGACGAAGACAAAAAGTCGTCTTCGTTCGTCTTGTGTTCGTCTTACGCATTAAAAAAGACAAGACGAAGACGAAGAGGAAATAAATTCAATTTTAAAAATTTGGCTCCTGTATGTCGTGGTCGGTCTCGCGGCAAATTCAGACACAATCTCAGTCATTTCAACTGTGATAGACGGCTCTTCTTTTTTAAAATACATACCATTCTTCCTTTTTTTCTTCCATCTTCACTTATTTGATACGCAGAAAACCTGCATTCCACACTCTTCTAAAACAAAGTTCCTACACACTGAAATTAGAGTGATACAGTAAGAAAAATTCTCCAAATCGTACATTTGAATATAAGAATACAATTCCGCGAATCTATCATTTTGAATCACCCTACTCATCATTTTTCATTCAGATACATTGAATGAGGTCACTATCATCGTTTATGATTCAGGAATTCAGAATTCCGACGGCTTCATGTCTGCTAGTCCCTTTCCTCTCTTCACTACTGCCTTTCCCTACTTTTTCGTTTTTCAATTTTCTAATTGCCTTCTCGTTTTTCTTTCAATTTTCCAAATGCTTCGCTTTTTCTATTTGGTAGGCTCGAATGAAATCAAGAAGTAAGTCCTCGACAATGAAAAGAACATTCAAAAATCTTTTTAAAAATCCCTGGCGGACACTGAAACACAGAAAAAGTCGGAAACACGGAAATGTCTTCTTTTACGGAAATAGGAACAATTTTGAGCGATCATCGTTTTGCGCCCGATCCGTCCCGTGAGACCGTTTTAGGGGTGCAAACGAAGAGGAAGCGGAGCACATGATGCCTTCAATAAAAGCTGATTTTGAGGAAGGATTGGACACTGGAAGATAGACCTTCTGGTACTCTCACGGACCCTTTTTCACGCTTTGTTTTATGTTACTCGGAAACTCAAACAAAGAGAGCAATAGAGAGAGAGAGAAAGAGAGCAATAGAGGGAGAGAGAGAGAGAAAGAGCTCACCCAAACGTTTAGAAACTTTGTGACAAAATTTCAAATATATTGGATTTCAAAACAATTTCCATGTAGCTATATGAGTTCTATAGAGTTTTTAGTTGCTCAGATCTTTTTTCCTATTCAACTATTTTTCTAACTGCAAAATTGGTTTTTAGGAATTGTTGCGTTTGCGCAACAAGAGAACGCAGAAGTTTTCGAAACGACATTAAAATTGTTTTTCTTTTGATAGTTTTTTGCTGTTCGTGGCGAGACCGGATGTATGTAACTAATATGGTGCCGCTAAATTAAAAAAGAAAAATGTGGCAAATAGCAGTCAAATTAATAAAAAAAAAATGCAAAAAAATGCATTTTTTTGCATTAAAATGCAGTCGTGAATAACGTTAAAGTGGCATTTTTTTCATTAAAATGCAATTGTGCTTTTTCATGAATAACCCCATAAGAACGCCGCTTTTTTGCGCGAAATTCACTTCGAACGCAATATAATTGTCCGATAGTCAATTATGTTTATTTATTATACAAATATTTTTACCCGTCCTTCAACAGTTACGATCTGAATAACGCGTCGTGAGAACAGCTATTAGGTTGGGCGAAAAGTCTTCGTATTTTTTTGTTTCGTCATTACTCAATGTTAATTTAATTTTTTCTGATGTTGTTTTTATTATTATTTTTTAATGCTTGTTATGCATGCTTAACACACCCGACAAACTTACAGGTAGCGTTCAAAATGAGCGAAAATTTGCTTGTTGATCTCCATGCTCTCAGATGTGTTCTTCTGTATGAGTTTCTCCAAGGTCGCAAATGCAGCGAAGCTTGTCGTAACTTATGTGCCGTGTTAGGCGAGAGCTCTGCCTTCTACACTATCATCAATTTTTAGTTCGAAAAGTTTGAAAACTAAAAATTATCCAGAATTCTGAATGAACTATCATTGATCAATTTCATGAATCTTGAAGAGTGCCAAAGTTTGATCAACTCGTTCCTCACTTTTTGACGGGTTCATAAAAAAATTGCGTTGTGACCATGCTCTTTCTTTGTTCACTGCAAAACGAATGACCGATTGGATTGTAAATATTGATTCTGTCGAATTGGTGGGGCAGTAAAACCGTAATGTTTCGAGAGCTTCTTCCAGATGGCGCCACTGTCAACGTGGACGTATAATGCACTCAAATGGAAAAACTTACAAGTTGCTGATTCTACGTGGCAATGCAAGACATCAAACTGCTTTGAAGACCCGCCACAAGCTCCACATGCTCGGAGTCCAGGTCTTGTGTCACTCACCATATTCACCAGACTTGGCTCCAACTGATTATTCTCTTTTTCGTTTCATACGGAATTACCAATGAGCAAAAAAAGCTAATTCGCCTTGAATACTTAGGTACCCCGGGAAGCCTGCAACACTCCTATTTTCTGCGCACGTCCGAAAAAAGCGTCACACAGTTGACTTCTTCCTTCCTTCTCCCAGTCACTCGATTTGGGTCCTGGAGCTCCGATTATTATGTTATATATTTTGGGTTTGACAAGCTCATAGGTACATTTTCCTTTATTCCACCCTTCCCTTTTTCAATTTTTTACGGAAGAACACACGTTTCTCAGCGTCTCCTCTCCTTTTTCTCCTATGTTCGTGACGAATTCGTATCTGACTTCAGTTGAATGAAACGCTTCTTCCTGGCTCCGCCAAAAGACGTTCATCAGTGTTGATCCATTCTTTAACATTTTATTTTTAGTATTCTTTTGATGAGAATAATAAAACGAAATGTGTCAAAAACATTTATATCTGCCGTTGTTTTGATGAGCATTACACGCTCAAAGACCAAGGAGCCTAGTGATTTTTTTGAGAACGGCAGGCGAATCTGTTCTTGTTCTTAGAAAGAATTAGATTTTTAGATTTATTATGCTGGAATTGTATAATATTAGGAGGAATTTATCGTCAAGTTTCTAGCGCATTTGATAAGGCTATTTTTCTGTGTTAGAAGAATCATTACCATCAACCATAGAGCTTTTCCACAAATTCGAGAAGTCTTAAGATCGGCGATTTCCTCCAAAGAGCTATGATCTTGAACTTCTCGAACAGTTCTACAAATGTTAACATTTTTTCCTACGTTGCAAGCTCCTCGGCGACTAAAAAGAGCCACCGCAGTGATTATTGTAATATAAATATTCCTGGTAAACCAGTGATCGGCTATTTTCGTTGGTGCGGGACTCGTCAACTTAACTTACAAATACCGCCTAAACACCAATGTGGAAACGATTTTTCCACCGGTTTCTCATTTCAGGAGAAAAACAGCTTAGACAACTCTGGTTAGGCAATTCCGGCTTTTCGAAGACTTAGATTTTTTGATTTCATATGCAATCATTTTATAATATTAGCTCTCCTGTTTTCCGGGGAACCACCCCGGGGTTTTCGTACCCAAAGTGCATCGCGGATAATAACTAAGCAATTGCGGATTGTTCTCGCTTTCAGCTTACAGCATGTCACAGTTTTTGCGTATTTTCTATCCGAGTGTATATTTCGAAATTTAATTAAACTCCAATCCACCCCTCCCCCACAAACTTATATTTAATGATGATGTGTTCGTTTTATGCTTTCGTTTTAACAAAAATACGTGTTTCGGTCGATGCGAGAGCGAAGCGTAAATCAGTGAGTCGTTTCGAAAGCATTTCGAGAATTTTTCGAAAAATTTTTCGAAAAATTTCCGAAAAATCAACGAGAAATTTCCGAAGAATTTTTAGAGGAATTCTCGAAAAATTTCGAAAATTCTCGAAAAAAAATCATTTCGATAAAAAAAAATAATAAAGTAGTTCGAACGACACTCCGAAATAATGCAAAGCGCGTTGTTTATCGTATTTCCATTCAAATCATTTCGAGAAATTAGCGAGAAATGGACGAAAAAAATTTCTCGAAAATTTTTCGGAAATTTTTCGAAACGACACACTGGCGTAAATGATGTGTAAGTTTATATAATTTTGTGTCTATTTTGTTTTATACGCTTTTCGAAATTCAAAAACTCCGAATATTCCGCCGTGCGTCCTTGGTCTCGAGAAATTTGCGATTTTCAAGATTTTCGAGAGCGAGATGTCAAGATTAAAAAAATAATCTGGAGACTGCTCGAGAGTATACAGCAAAAGTGGTTAACTACAAATTTGTGGTTTTAGATGTTTTCACTATCCCATTCGCTCCATTTCAATGATCGAAAAGCTAATACGAAGCACCCCTTTTTGCATACTTCACATTAAAGTAGCTATCAAATAATAACCATTTATTACCATTTTATTTTCTTAATTTCTGAACATCAAATGTCTAAAATTTGTATTTCGTATCACTAGAAATTCGTATTTTGGAAATTTATGTTCAAAAAATATAAATAATAAATTTAATATTTAATATTTAATTTGCATTATTTTTAATTTCTCATAACGTTTTTCATATTATCTATCCGCAAGTACGTGATTTTTCGTTTAAAGGCGCTGTTTGGGTCTCGTTAGGGGATAGCGCGTTTTAACGCACTAATTTAAAAATTGTAAGAAAGCGCACACACTGTGTTCGTGATTTCTTTTCGAAAATTGAAGCGAATATTGGTTTTAATTAAAAAACATGATTTTCGAAGCAAAATATAGAAAAAATTCGAATATTCGCTTCAATTTTCGAAAAGAAATCACAAACGCCGTGTGTGCGCTTTCTTACAATTTACATTACAAATTGGCGCGTTAAAACGCGCTATCCCCTAACGAGACCCAAACAGCGTTTAAACGAAAAATTTTAAACGAAAAATCACGTACTCGCGGATAGATAATAAGTGCACAAATACCTTGGCCCTCTCCGAAAAAAAACTTTACTTCTCCAAGATATTGAAAACGTAGAAAGAAATGTATTCTTCCCACGACTTATTTTTTTTTGTGCACACAAAGTCATGTAAAAACGACAAATTTGCGTATGTTCTGGAAACAATCTTACTTCTAAGTGGAAGTGACTTTTATGCGTACCCACCAATCTTTGGTGGTGTGGCAGTCTTCAATTGGCCAAAGCTGACAAGCCTTTCCCAAATCTTTATTCTCAATCTTCACGTTTAAAAAAATGAATTTCACAACAAGATGTTGTGCAAACTGATCTATAATTTGGTTATAATTGAAATCAGCCGACTTGAAGACCAGGACAGGGTATAACTTTCATCAAAATTAAAGTTAATATTATCGAAAGCTGGCAGACTGAAAAAATCGGTGAGTTCTTCAAAACTACTTTCGATCTGAGATGTGCGGAATAATTATTTTTTCATTGAGTATAGAATACGGACTCTACTAACTTGTATTCTTGTATTTGATATTTAATCTTTAATCCAGCGCCTTAAAGGCGCCGCCTTTGAATCTTAATGAAACCTGAAGATCCACTAAATGTACATTGCCATTTTTCAAAAAGTTTAAAGTTGGCGGTATCGTTTGACACTTTTGCAGAGCGCTAATCAAAGATCGGTGCATAGAAAGAACCATAATAACTGAAATAGAAACATGAAACTGCGTCAAAGTTGGGATACAGTACTTTGCCGAATCCTATACTTGCGCTTTTGAAAATTAACAGCTAGTGTGGTTACGCGGGAGTTGGCGCACGTTTAAATAAAATACTGCTCAAATGCCGGGCATTACGCTATTGAGGCTTATGACCTGTAGACATATTGTTTAGTTTTTTCAGCTGAAACACTAAAATGTTTCATTTTATTTCATTTCTCTGTGTTCTAACCGGCTTATATTATAAAATGAAATTAATTTTTGGAAAGGCGACCTTCTTTCAAGATGCAACAAATTTTTCAAAAGGGATGCAGAGTAAAGAAGTCGGAGAGCTCTGCAAGACTTCTTTTCGATCTGAGATGTGCGGAATAATTCTTTTTTTTATGGAACATAGAATACGGATTCTACTCACTTGAAGTCTTGTATTTGATATGTAATCTTTAATCAAGCCCCTTGAAGCTTATTGAAACTTGAAAATCCACAAGATGTAGCAATTTTCCACAAAGTTTAATGTTGGTGGTATCGTTTAACACTTTGCAATATTTTTCTTATATTCGTCATTATTTTTTTCTAAAATGATTACATGGGGGTTTGAAAATTAACAGAAAAACTGCTGAAAATTGAGGAGCTCTGGTATGAAAAACGAACCAATTTCCAAGAAAACATCATAATATTATTGAGGCGCCATTGTAAAAAAATATTTCAAAAATGAAATATGGAATACGGAATTGTTTTCTAGAAATGGAATATGGAGTATACATTTCCATTTTCGAACTTGCAACGCGATACACGCGTTGCAAGTTCTCTAAAAAAATAGTTAAAAGCCGGGCATTACCCTATTGAAGTTTATGGCCTGTAGGCATATTGTTTAGCTTTTTCAGCTGAAACACTAAAATGTTTCATTTTATTTCATTGCTCGGTGAGCTAACCGACTTAATGAGTTAATTATTGTTAATGATCGCAAATTGATGATCTCGGCGAGTCCTGTGCAGTCATTCTACGAGGAGGGGTTGCAGCTTGGTAATAGAATCGGCGAAGCATCGGGCAGACAAAACCAGGTACATACTTCACGACTTCTGCGCAGATTCCAATATGCTCAAATAATATTTATATTCTTGTTTCTTTGTAATATTCTTGTAATATTTATATAAAATGGGCAGTGATTAAAAAAAATCTATAATTAGTGGCATTATCGAGCAGTAGTTTCACGTTTTAAAAAAGCTAAGCACTGGTCAGCGCATTCCCATTCTTCTATTATCAATCCGCGAGTACGTGATTTTTCGTTTAGAGGCGTTGTTTGGGTCTCGTTAGGGGATAGCGCGTTTTAACGCGCCAATTTAAAAATTGTAAGAAAGCGCACACACTGCGATTGTGATTTCTTTTCGAAAATTGAAGCGAATATTGGAATTTTTTCTATATTTTTCTTCGAAAATCATGTTTTTTAAATTAATTTTTATTGTCAAATTTCTTTTTCGAAAAGAAACCACAAATGCAGTGTGTGCGCTCTCTTACAATTTTTAAATTGGCGCGTTAAAAATGCGCTATCCCCTAACGAAACCTAAACAGCGCCTCTAAACGAAAAATCACGTACTCTTGGATAGATAATACATGGTTTGCAGTTTCTACGACAAGTTGTCTTGTTCCTTTAAGTAAACTTCACTATTTTTATTCTCGCCTTTTATTCATGTCGACGGTTTCAGAGTCCATCGGTGTTGAAGTGATTAGTCAACGGCGATAGACTCTGCAACCATCGCTTGCTGGATTAGTGCTGGATTTCTAATGAATACATGAAGTGTATTATTAAGGGGTTTAGATGAAGTTCTTGAGATGACAACTCTTCTTTCGCAATGTATTTGTACCGGTTCGCTCCGCCCTTTTACTCTCAAACGAATTTTTCTAGACTATACATTTTAAATATATTTTCCAATAATTCTCCAAAATATAATAGTTCTCGAAAGTTGAAACAAAAATATCAGTTGCGTAAATCTATTATGCCCCATTTACTACTCCTTCCTTATTGTTGCTGCGTACTTAATTCTTAAATAAAACTTGAACTTCGTAACTGAGCCCCAATTCGAAATAATATTGAAAACATTAAAAACAATATTTTAGGTACAGGAAGTATTTAAATGTCTATTGCCTTTTGTTTCTTAGAACGGAAATGAAATTTCTCATGCGCCTTTAAGAGAACAGTTTTTTTAAAACACCATATCAGATCCTCATTTTCCAGTTTTACAGATCAACTTAGTCTCCCATGAGCGTTTACCATGAGTGTTAAATGTTGTTTTTCATATCTCTGTTTTCAGTTTGATGAAGTTTATAATCAAAATGAAAATAGAACTAACGGATTACTCGTGTTTTCAGGAAACTTTGGTCTTTTTCCTCAATTTTAATTTCCGTTACATTGAGAAGAATCGCCGTCAGACAGACACACGTTTCTGTTATGGTCAGTCAAAGTGCGGCATATTCTGTTCTGGAACAATTATTTCTAGATAGCCAACTGCTTTCGTCGACCACCTTAGACTGGTTTCATAAATTTGTTTGCAGAACAACAAAAATTATTATCGTGTACATTTAAAATGAGTTTCTTCTTAAAGTTCGTTGATTTTATTAAGGCTTCCACGAAAGACAAAGACAAAACGTCGTCTTTCGTCTCGTCGTTCGTCTCCTCGTATTTCGACTCATCTTCGTTCGTCTTTCAGCTTGTTTTGTATTTGTTTTAATAAACGGAAGTATAAAGGCAAGACTTGCGCAAGTCAGACGAATTCAAAAGGAAGACGAGACGAGACTCCAATCGTCTGGAGCTTCTGGCCAGTCTTCAAAGCAGTGTGCGGACTTTCCTTGTCATAGAGCAACAGCAGGTTGTAAGTTTTTGGGTGATGTAACCGATCAACCTGAACCACTTTTTTTCCCTATGAGAGTCGTATAGGTCCGCGTTGACAGTGGAAGAAGCTCTCGAAAGATTACGCCTTTACAGCCATTACAATCCTTACCGTTTACCATCTCTCCGGCAAACTTTTTGAACCAAAATTTGATGGTAGTGTAAGAGACAGAGTTCTCGCCTAACACGGCACACTAATTATGACAAGCTTCGCTGAATTTGCGACTTTGGAGAAACACGTACAGAAAGGCACATCTTAGAGCATGGAGATCAGAAAGCGAATTCTGGTGCATTTTGAACTGTATGTTTGGCAGGTGTGTTAACCATGCATATGTAGTAAGCACTAAATAAATTAAAGAATAGAATCAGAAAAAGTTAAATTAGCACTGAGCAATGACGAAACAAAAAAAGCTACGAAAACTTTTCGATCAACCTAATCTATGTATATACAGATCACTTCGCCTTTATTTGATTCCAGCAAACTAGTGTGATACGAAACATACCTCATAGTAAGACCTTTTTTGTGAAAATCACAAACTTTAGGTGTGAGCCAAAAATTGCTCTAGAGCTCAAAAAATGTTTCTTTGAAGAAAGAAATTCAATTTTGTTGGCAGTTCATTGTTCTCCTTCTCCCAAGGAGCCGGCTACTTTGTTGTTTCAGTGCATATTGACACGGTTTTGTTTGGCAATTTCAGCCAAAAAAATATGGTCAATTGTGAGATTTTTAGACGATTCTGTAGATCAGGATTTTTAGTGATATTCCGTTGAAAATTAGGTGGAAACTAAAAAAAGTTGAATTCTCCCAAACTGTCGATTTTACTTTGAATAAAGCTGAAATTTCAACCGGAATGTTTCAAAGTTACCGTAAAAACACAAATAGAGTTGCATGAAATACTATTGTTCAAGCTTGTCTCTACGGGGCAATACTATTAGGGATGCAAATCTATCAGACTCGTGAATCAGTTCTTTGGCTCTTAAATTTCAATGCTCCATTCGAGCTCATTTCGATGCAATGGGCTCCTCTGGTTTCCGATGTGTTCGGTTTATTTCGTCACGACGAGATCCATTTATTGGCCGTTCAATTCGAATTTCCTTTTTTTTGCATCTTTTCCGTGTTCATTATCTGCTTCTATCATTTGGAGAAAAAATTAAAGAAGTTTTTTTTTCCTCCATTTTTACTGTACTGACTAATTCATTTTGATGATCTTCATGATCTTCGACTCTCAGGTTTCTGAAACTTAACATGCCATCTGATTCCTTTAGATAGAATTCTAGATGTTGAGGTAACCATTATTTCATTTAATTTCTAAAAAAGTTTTCTGCCTGCTTAACCAGCTATTTTGACGTTCATAGAAATTATGAGCAATTTCGTTGCCTTGATAGTTGAATACTTTTATCGATGAGAACCCGTGTAATCCTATATTTTATTAGAATTATTTTTCAATTGGCAATGATCTGTATAATTAATTCAATGTTTTGAGGATTCTTGAAGCAACAGGGAAACGGCTTGTTCGCGGTAGAAATTTCGTAAAAATAGCCGTAAGAAATCTGAAATGCTGTGCTGTCTCACAAAATTTTGTCGTCGAAGGTGCACCAGCGCTCTGAAGTGCTGTAAGCAGTCAGTGTGGTAGGCATATAAAAACAAACGTGCAGATCTTCATCATTGCATTCTTCATTTGTACAGGACTACAACCAAATCAACTTTATCCGCTTCAAAATGGTTGATTTGATTTCATTTCGTTTCACTTCCTTTTTATAATCTATTTCTTGTGGGGTGGTAAAGCCTCTGAAAACGAGAAAAATATATAAATCTAATTCATCCACGTGATCCGAATTCACGTATATTCGCCGAAGCATGCTGAAATATCTCTGAAAATCTACTGATTAATAATTGAACATGCGTGGCTGCTGATGCCTCCCTTGTCGGCTTGTTTGCGATAACGGCAAAAAAGGAAAAACAGCTCAGGAAAAGTGTTGAGAATAGTTCAATCGGATTGATAGTTTGAGGAAAACACTCAAATACTCCAATGAACATTTTAGCTCAAGTTCGGTGTTAAAACAAGATTTTTGAAAGTTTGGCTGAAAGTGTTGCAACTTTTCAAGTTTTATGTTATGACAGCAAAACTGAAATAGAATATTATTTTGAGTTTCCGAATATTTTCCTCAAATTTTAAGCCGAACACTACATACTTACAACATTTTAACCGAGCTGTTCCCCACTTTTCATTTTTTTTTTCGGTTTTCTCGATGAACGGCATTGTATCGCGTTGCAAGTTCGAAAATGGAAATGTATACTCCATATTCCATTTCCAGAAAACAATTCCGTATTCCATATTTCATTTTTGAAATATTTTTTACAACGGCGCCTCAATAATATTATGATGTTTTCTTTGAAATTGGTTCGTTTTTCATCCCAGAGCTCCTCAATTTTCAGCAGTTTTTCTGTTAATTTTCAAACCCCCATGTAATCATTTTAGAAAAAAACAATGACGAATATAAGAAAAATACTGCAAAGTGTTAAACGATACCACCTACATTAAACTTTGTGAAAAATGGCTACATTTAGTGGATTTTCAAGTTTCTATAAGCTTCAAGGCGCTTGATTAAAGATCACATATCAAATACAAGAATACAAGTGAGTAGAATCCGTATTCTATGTTCCATAAAAAAAAGAATTATTCCGCACATCTCAGATCGAAAAGAAGTCTTGCAGAGCTCACCGACTTCTTTACTCTGCATCCCTTTTGAAAAATTTGTTGCATCTTGAAAGAAAGTCGCCTTTTCTTGCAAGGTTGCGCTTGTCCAAATTTTCGGAATTGTCGGAGTTTCCGAATTTTTTTTAGGTATTTCCGATCTAATATTATCGCTTGAATTCTTCAAAAATCGCTGACAATTGTAAGAACGAGAGAGCATGCCAAAAAATCGGAAACCTGTCAATATTGGCCCCTTGCGCGCTTTGCATGTGGAAAATGCCTTGTGAGCGTGTCGAGTAACCGCAAAAACCTGAAAATGTATTCTTAAACTTCAAAAATATTTTCGATCTTTCTGAAATCTTTTCCAGACACCCTTGCTCTCATAATCGGTGATGCTGATCAGCATCGAGGTGCAATTCTGGTAACTAACTTTTCAGTTTTCCTTCTTAACACATATCACTGATTTCTTTCCCAATATTCCCATGAACTCTGCTTTTTCCGTGTTATCATATTTTTCTAGACATTTTCAGACGAAATCCATTCCGAATATGTTCTTTAACTCTTTAGATTTGAACAGAAAAGTACAACACAGTAAGTTAGAAAATAAAAATGAAATGGGACACACATGTTAGATTTATTAGCTGCGTAGATTTAAAGAAAGCTTTGTTATGTAGCATCTTAATTATTCTATATGAAACTCTGAAAAAAAGAGCTTCGATTTCTCAAAAATACATTTGCTTGTTCCACGTGTTTATTTGTACGCCCACTCATGATGCTTATTATTAGTAAATCAATACAACTTGTCCAGATAAATTTCCACCTTAGCTTCTAGGTGTAGCTGCCTTAAAGCCCCATTTCCAGTCCCTACTAGATGCAGGATTTTTTTTTTGAAATCTATTATTCTGGAAGAAACTGCTGATAAATATTCGATCAGAAAACGCGTCACTACTGGTTTTGCTCTTTTTCATTATTTTGTCTCTTGTCTAACCCACATAATGCCTTATAATCTTGGTGGTTTGCAGTTTGTAGATTTCTGATTAGTGTACGATTGTGATTTCGTTATTTCGTTATTTCTTATTTCAATCTCGATAACTCTCATATTTCAAATTAAGTTCCTTTAACTATTGTCTACTAGACAATGTCTAGTAATACAGCACATCCAACTTGTTACATCATTAAACAAAAAATTTTAGTGTTCCGTTTCAAAAAATGCGACCGGTTTCTGCGGTTCCAGAGCGTTTTTCAACCAGAACTGCCCTGAAGTAGTTGAGCAGCAGGTATGAAAATATTAAAATCATCATAGCTGCTACCTCCTTACCTCGGTTGCTATACTAGGAAAACGGAAAGAAGGCTTACGGTGAGTATTCCATCGTCGGTGAGTCTACCATGGCCGCCATGAATCGTGTTCAAGCCAATTCTTTCCATTCGTTGTTTTCACAAGTTTGCAATGGTTTTGCACAATAAAAAAAATAATTTTAGTTTGTTTTGTTAATTTCGTTTTATATTTTAGCAGGAGAGCAATAAAATATGTTACATAAAATTTGATTGTTGAACATCCAGCTTTGGAACAATGGCTTATTTTGACAGAATGTTACCTCAGACGACTTACATATGTGCATCTCTTATCGAAATGTCTTGCGTGCTTCCCCACTCTTTGAATTTCGCCACGTGTTCTTCACAGTTTATTCACAGTCCGTCTCTTGTTTTTCAATTGACTTATCGTTTCCTCTGTAATGCGTTTTCGAAAAAATTGACTTGAACAGCTAGATGGCCGTGGTTGATTTTCCAATGCGCTGGCCTTACAATTACTTTATTAATACAGTGGAGCGCGGTAAATCTGCTTTCTATTTTCTTTGTATATGCGTTATATATTTGAAGCAATGTCAACTGAAGCCAACAGAAAAGGCAGAAATGCGCAGAAATTACACGAGCAGATATTGCGCTTAGATGTATAGGTACTCAGCTGATATGGTACGTTTTTGGAAGCTAACGTGCGAAACTCTTGGCTCTCTTCTGCTGCAGTAAATGTGCAGATATGGGAAACTACATAGTCTACAAGATGCATTGCGGTTGAGCATCTGGTTCTTGAACTACGCGAGTTATTATCATAGTTAAAAGAGTTTGTGTGAATATTCAAACGCAAATTTGAACATTAGCAAAGAACTAATACAATTATTCGGTTATAAAAATCATTATTAAAAAAGAAAATTCATAAATTCGGCACCCCCTTCCAGAAATATGCAGACATCGCTCTTATAAAAAAAGTTAAGACATAGCTTGTGATAGTTCGGTTTTTGATCACCGTCTCTTCGTCTTCTGCGCAAGAGTGTCTTCCGCCAGAATTGTTTTGTCCTTTCTGACGGAATCTCTCTTCTTCGGCTGTGAACCTTTCAATCATAGCCGAAATTAGTTATTCAATTAGACATTCTTACTTCATTCGTGCCACTATTTGTGCTCCTTTCGTCTTCTTTGGTTTGATCAGTACGGAGAGTTAAAAGATTAGCTATGGTAATGCGGGTGACTCATTGAATCTCACAGTCAGTTTTGCTGAAAAAAAAACGAAGAGCAAATAAAATATCCCCTTCCCCTTTTCTCATCTTTCATCTTTCAGCTTTTTAGTCAAAGAAACGCGAAAAGCCCCATTTCCAAATGGCTTTCGCAGAGTTTTGTTTCTGTGAATAATTGAGCAAAGAAACAAAAGGGCACTCGACAACAAAAATGATATTTTCTTGCTTACGAGCCATTTTCCTCCATTCGTGTTCTTTTATTCCCCTATTTCAGAAGCCATCTCGTATTTCAATGAAACTGTTTCAAGGATCTTCTCATTTCGAATATTTTCAAAAAAAAAACAAATCAAATTTCCTTCTTTTTCCTGACTGTCGTTGCGAGACCTGAATGCTACGGTGTTGCGAAATGTTCTTAATTTAAAGATATAACGATCATTTTCCATTTTATGAGTTTTGCAATCTTCGCGCCAAATCCCTACAAATGGCCTCACCACGGACGAAAAAAAATTTTAAAGCGAAGCGAACTTTTTGCTACTTTGAACGTTTTCTTTTTGCACAATCTTCTGACCAAAACTCATTTTGAACGAAGCATTCATCTTTCGGAAAAAAATATAATACCCGCTATTCTTTGTTGCTCATATGTTCTCCATGTTCCTCGTTTTCCATTCTGCATTCTTGTATTAAACATGACTTTCACGACTTTATGTTTCTGACTAAATAGTAAGACGCTGAAACAAACATTGCGATTTTCTCAAGCAAAATTTCAATGAAAAATAAATAAATAAATAATAAAGCTTCCGAGAACTCAGTTTTAGTGAATAAAAATCAGCATTCCGCGGAATCGCGTCAGATTGACCAAAAATGAGGTTTTCCAGAAGTAATGTATTACTAATTCCCCATCTTTCGGAAGAGAATTTTCCCACAGAATTTTGCAAATTTTCATTTAATATGCAGCTTATTGTCGAACATTTTAATATGATCTCTCTCGGTCTCATATGAGCGGAGAACGATGAGCTATAATAAGTCTGGCTCGGTAGACTACTCAATGCAATTAACAAATTGGAGCCGGAATTACACAGAAGAAGGCGTGCAGCATGAGCGGAATTCAATGGTATTAGAAATAAAACAGATGCGCTCCAGGCTCTTCGACTCAATCGTTCCCCACCCCCATGCTCTCATTTCAGAAGTTTGAGCGTTCAAAAAGTAACAAGCTGAAAGAGTCAGTGTGACCACTTAATCCAAGAAGGAGGAGTGATCGGGGCAATACTCGAGGAAAAGAAATCGTAATCGAGAACACATCAGACGTCTATTAAACGTTAGAGACCCTCTACGATTCATAAAGAGAAGAAAACTAGGATGAACTGGATATGTAAAGAGCACGTTACTGAAAGAATGGATGCCAAGATGAAAAACACGAGGTGAGCGTAGAACACATTGTAACTAACAAGGTTTACTAATTCATCACCCTCCGATAGTTCACACTTAAATTAATTAAGATCATTAATTTAAGTGTGAACTATCGGAGGGTGATGAATTAGTAGACCTTGTTAGTTACAATGTGTTACATAGTCGGTCCTATCTACGCTCACCTTGTGTTTTTCATCTTGGCATCCATTCTTTCAGTAACGTGCTCATCTTATATATCTTTCTGCTCCTAGGCAACACTGCTCTTATTGTTGAAAATGTAAATATGATCTTTGATAAATGAGCAGTGCTGCCTAGGAGCTGAAAGATATATAATCAGTTTTATTAACTTTCTGCGCGTTTCTTATGGTTGGCATAGCATATATTATTCAAAAGTGACCTCGAATTTGTATCTGACGAAGTCTGCTTCTTTGTACTAAATCGAATAGGGGAGGGACGTAGCGAGTTTGACTGCACTTTGAACACTTTAACTTTGAACTGTCCTTCTGGATCGACCCTGTACGCGGCGAAATAGATCAGGAGAAGAATTCCTTCTTCGAACTCGATGATTTCTTCACATCGAGGGTAGTCTTTCTGATCCAGAAGTACATCGTCTCAAGCTGGATGTTGGTAGTATCGAATACTCTCTGTGATCTGGTGGCCCTATCGTTGGCTTAGCAGACCATACCAGAGCATATTTGCTCAGAACAGCAACACTATCAGTATCAGTCCTCCGCACTCCGTCTCTGATTCAGGTACGATAGAATGAGAAAGTCATCAGAGTAGCCGAAAAACTGTCAAAGCATCCTTCGTCTTCCTAAAGGAACGGAAAAACTAAATCAACAGGTAAACGCCAAAAGAACGGATTCAACAGTTTGCATTACCAATTGCAGCTTTGTTGTCGCTGTCGCCCGACTGAGCAGAACTGTTTGAAGAAACAAAAAGGATAAAATTCGACAATATCGGACTTACTGAAGCTAAAGGAGTGGATGAAGTAAACTCTAAAAATTCCAAGTTCACCAATCTATGCCGCAAGAAATCTTAATTCAATGAGATCTTTTCATATACTGTGGATTTACGCAAGCCCAGAAATCATAGTCAAACATAAAATTCACCATATTTTGGTAATCGGAAAGTTCCTGATTGATATTGCTGCCCCTTTACCAATGGTAGCGTTCATTGCATTCTTCGCGGAAACATGCAATTATACAACAGCTCTGCATATCTCGAGAGAGTATTAGATCCTGCTAACATTGAACCAACAAAAGACCTTCAACATGAAGGAATAACGTACCGATCCAATAGCTCCAGCGGCAGAATCTCGAATACAGACACACCGCTACAGAGCAGAGGCGGAGACGAACCACAGGGAATACATATATTCTTACTTCAAGAAACCCGTTAGCACTCAGCTCCTTCCCCCCCCCCTCCCCGATTAGATATACTTCATTTTATTATCAGAAATTAATATTTTGAAGTAGATCTTCGCCCGTAAAACTACCATCTTTTCATGTAAACGTCTTTATCCTTTCCTTGAATGCTCTCTATGTATGACTACATTTGGACACATCAATTTTTGACACATTCACAGAAACTACCAGGATGGATAAAGAGGGAAATTAATTAAAAGAAAAACGGAGAAAAGATGGACAAAGTTGTGTATTTTTTCTATGTTGTCATCCGTTTTTTGTCTATCGGAAATTGGAGTGGATATTATCCAGCCAGAAGAGCAGTTTTCATTCATTTTTTCTCCTGCCGAAAATTGTATTTATTTATCATCAGCCTCATTTCCATTTGAATAGAACATCATAAAAATTGCAGAAGAAGCATTACTTTCTAGATGTTTGATCTCTAATTTGCAAGTCATATTTACAAATTTTAATTTCCATCCAAAATTTTTATTTCGTTTTTTGGTATCTCTTTGCTTTCAGATAATGCTTCCGTTTTGTAAAAGCTGTTCATGGTCTGCTTTAGTTTTAAGCGGACACAAATGAGAGCCTCCCGAACCCTGTCACAGCTTTCTTAAATTTTAACATTCTCAGTTGATCACGTGTTTTCTGGCATGGGTTCAAAGAGTTTATATTTCATTCATCGGATTCCCGGTTGATGGAGCGAAGTTGGCGAGCTCTGGGCTTTATGTCGTCTAGAATGTAGAAAATAATATTTCAAGTGTGGTGCGGGTCACAGCTTGCCATTGTGGAATACGGAAAGCAGCACATTATCTTGAATTTTGCGGAATAAGGAATGCGAAACTCTCCTTTCTTGTATTCATAATGGAATGCGGACCAGAGGTGCGGGAAGCGGAAATATTTAGAATGCGTAATGCGGAATTGGTAATTCAGATCCCAAGAATCTTTACCCGCTATGAAGAAACTATGAAAAAACCAATTATATTCTTTCAGATCCGTATCGTCTGCGCGCATTCACTGTTTTTCATTTATTTTTTTTTTGCAAATGCAAACGCGCTCTCTTGAATAAGTCAAAATACAAATTTGACCGTTGTTTCTTTTTCTTTTAATACTAAAATAGAGCTAGTTTTTTTTTGCATTTGGGTATATAGAAGAAAACAAAAACACTTGTCACAATGCTTTATTCTTTTATTCTGAATTCATAGGCCCAAACGGATGCCGGCGGGTTTTCCTAAAATTTTCTTAATTTTTAGTAATTTTCTAAAAGTTGGCAGCTGAAATTATCAATTGGCACTGCTTGAAAAATGACGCGAATTGTAGATCTCAATCTGCTTTATAATATAATTATAGACGCCAATACATTGAACAAGTTGACATCAGAAAAGAAGCCGTGAAGCGGGCCAGGATGATTTCGTCGGACCGGCTTCTTCAGCGATCGTATTTCGAAAGTGTAACACTAGGTACCTATTATCTTCATAAAATTTTTTTAATATCTTCAATTTGTGGCTTATTTGAAATATTAATTTCGATTTTGAAGAAAGTTACAACGACCCTTTAAAAATGAAACATCTCACGTCGTTGCATGTTTTCCCTAATTTCTGAAATCTACTTGACTTTTCAAATGGAGCATTACGTGCTCATCTCTTTTGATATCGCAAAAACAAACTATCCAGGTGCTCCTCCTTGTCTTTATCGCTAACATCTTGTTTATCATTCAAAGACGTAAAGAAGAAAACAGGAATAGAATATGGAGTACTACACAGCCGTGATTATTCGGTGAGAGCACTACATGAAAAGCACTTGAAAAACGGGTGGGGTCAGGCGGGCATTTATCAAAGATGAATTTTATCTACATTGCGTGATGATGTGCTTAGTCGAGTTCCGTTTTTTTTTCTTTGGCCTGCGTCCAATTCTATCTCTTCTCTCATAGTCAGCAACGAGTGGGCAATCAAAAATTCACCGACGTTGACGCTTCCGATTTTAAAGAATATTTACGGATTCGTTTATACTTTGTACTAAAAGCGCGATTCACTATTTAAGAGGTTTGGTTCACCCTTTCCAGTCGCATGGCTACTAAGCATTGTTGCAGAGCCTTTTTCGACGATCACGATGCGTTTGAGTTGCTTATCATCGAAAGTTCGGAGTATTTTTCAAGTAAAAATTTAATGGCTTTGTATTTCTCTAGGCTACACATAATATTGTAGCATGAAGCTGTTTTAGTAGAGAGTTTGCGTTAGAGATGGGCGAGCAATTGCGTAACTATTCGGCAGCAGTTCATTTATAATTCACCAGTTTTTTTTTGGAGATTTCAGTGAATTTTAATGAGTTTAAACTAAAATATTTGCTCGAAGGGACTATGAAAGAGCCCAATATAAGAAGAATGGAAAGAGCGATTTCTTGCAGAAGACGAAATCAAACTTCTGATTTCTGTTTTGTATTTCCAAATACATTGATAAAATCATTTTGTGCAGTTATTCTTTTTAAAAGAGAGCAGTTTTGAAAGAAGACAGCGATTTCCAAATTTTCTAAAATAAAAAGCTTCCGATAATTTGCTTTATTGCAAGAAAAAGTGACCGTCAACTTTCAGCAAATGACGGCGGAGTTTTTTATGAAGAGAACTTTGAGAAACCAATAAGAAAACACTTTTTTTTGTTCTTCGTTCGGCGTTTTCCATTCGGTTTTCAGCCAAATATGCAAATTGATCATCGAAATTCGAATTTACACCTTTTTATCTAATTTTTATAAACTTTTAAGCCTAATTACAGGCCAATTATGAACTTTTGAAAGCTGGGAAATTGAAGCTTGAAAAACGATTAATATAAATGGTTACTGCTTAACCAACTTATGAATCCCGCCTCTATCGCTTTCATCTCTCCTCGATTTCAGTTTTCCGGGAAGCATCAGCTCATGAAATTCAAATCCCATATCAATGCCATATCATTTCTTCTAAATTCGGCTCATTCATATCTGGAATTCTATTTTTCTCCAAGACAAATTTGGCGGCTTTGTCGTGTTCTTTCCTCTTTCAAAACATTATTTCTAGTTGATTTCCATGCAAATCGCATTGAAATTTCAAAGAAATTGGTTTATCGGAAAAAAATGAAGCAGAGAGTACAATGCTTTTTCTTGGTAAGAAAGTTCCAAATATTTTCAATTATTTTTAGCGTACTTCAAACGAAATTGAGTAAATATAGAGGGGGCTATTTTTTATTCAAAAATTATTTGTTTCACATAACGAACGCGAAAGAGTCTTAAAAGGCGGGAGCCAAACGGGGAGTCTCTGTGGGGTTCGAAGAGAATCATTTCAGTTAGAATGATGATTGATGTGGTGATAAAGCGTTCATTTAGAACGGCTGATTTGCGCGCCGAATCGTTGATGTTCGCACGATAGGTGTGCTTTGAGTGACGATTCATTGCTCTTTTATAAAGTCCATTCACGTTCAGTTCGCTTATATCGGTCTTGCTCAGTTCATTTTGTATTTTACTGAGAATTGAATAGATGCCTTTTAGGCAAGCAACTAATTTCACGGCCTGCTCTCCTGTGTAGACCAGACGATGAAGTTAGAGTCTATACTTCAGCGACAGAGTTTTCTTGAAATTCTTTTTCCGCCTCAAAAATTTTCATTTCATTTCGTTTTCGTTTCTCTTGAAATTTCGTTAATTAACTTTTACCTATGCTACTCTGTAAACTAACTGTCTCTACACCAGAAGCTGCCCACTGCTTGCCCAAGCCCATTTTCGCGTAACAGGGTTTTTTTTTCAGAGACTATTCAAGCCAAACGATTTAGTTCACATTCAAAATACTCTTTAAAATCTGAAAGGTATTCAAAGCAAGCGGTTTCGTGGTTTTTTTTCAAAATCAAAGATTTGTTTCTATGAAGAGCCAGGAAATTGTAAATATCGGCGAGTTTTAAGTATTTTATTTAAAATTATTAATAATTATTATTAAGCAGCAGGGTCTCGAAAAAACCACAAAGTGCTCAATTTTTAATAACACAGTTAAAGACAAACATTTATTGATCTTTTAATCAGATATTTTTTTTATAGGAAAGTTCTGAGTCGGCGAAAAATGATTTTTACAACATTCTCTGAGTACTTTAGAGCAAAATCAAGTTCTCTGTCCTAATAAATCAAAGACTCTTCAAACAAATGCGATTGTCACCTGCCGCCAATGAATTCCACAAACTTCTGAAACTAGACTCATGCTCTGTTCATTCCACATTCTGCCAATTTTATAACTTGGAATATTCGCATTAATGCATATTAGAGAAGGATTACAAGAGGTTCTCTCTTTGTCGGGAATCAGCCAGACCCCTATTAACCCGAATCCATTTTCCTTCATCTTCGCCTTTTTCACAGAATTAATTTTTATCGTGATCTTGGTTTCAAATGCATATTGATTTTGTTTCAAAGAGAATTCTTCAGAATTTTACTGAAAATTCTTAGACCGTCTCCGCCTTTCAAATTTATAACTATGAGCATAAAGGGTCTCAATGATAGTTTACGGATGTGCTTTATGTTTTTACTGGAAATTCATATCAGCTTTCAATACATTTTCTGCTGGGGCTATATGTAGAAGGTGCAAAAGAATCTTTATTTTTCAAGAGCATGGCAATTTATATAATTAATAATTTATATAATTTCTGAAATTTGAAAAAAATCCGAAAAATTCACGAAACTGTTATTTCATTTCCTAATGGGGTTATTCATGAAACGCACAAAAAGCATTTTAATGCAAAAAAATTCATTTTTTTCTTGCATTTAAATGCAATTGTGTTTTTCATAAATAACCCCATAAAACAATTCACAATAATAGTGTTTTAAATCAGAATTTTCAGACTTTTCACCATCAAATCTTAGATATTATTTGGAAACCTTGAAGCCCACCAAATCTCCCAAATCTCTAAAAAGTAGGGATTTATAGGCGGTGGTGGAAATCAGATGACACTCTATTTCGTATGCATAAGATCGTCACATGTGATCCATGACTGATTGCTTGTCTGCAACTGATAGGGCGATATTTGATGCTCTTCGATGCTTACTCAGCATGTCTGCAAACAGGATGAGAGTGTCATTGAATAAAAAATAAAATTAACAACGAAACAAAAATGGCAATAGTTACTCGAATCTGATTATTGTTTGGGGGAGGGTGGGGGGATGTAGTGGGATGGTGGTTGCCGTAATTAACAACATATTCCAATACAATCGAGTTTCAATCTCTCTCTCTCTCTCTCTCTCTCTCTCTCTCTCTTTCTCTCTCTCTCTCTCTCTTTCTCTCTCTCTCTCTCTCTCTCTCTCTCTCTCTCTCTTTCTCTCTCTCTCTCTCTCTCTTTCTCTCTCTCTCTCTCTCTCTCTCTCTTTCTTTTTTTCTCTCTTTCCTTCTGCCCTTCCCTTTCTCTTCTGATGCTCTCCAAATGAACCTTGCTTATCCTTTTCTATCACCCCGCTCCCTTCTTTCTTCTTTTCCAAATGACATTCTCTCCATCTCTTTTTCTCTTAACCCATTCTATCAAAAAAAAAGTCAAAAATTGGTTCAGGAGTCGCAGAAAAACGTGAAAACATTTCGATTATTCGACAACCGACAGTTGCTCCAGAGCACCCTGGAGCAAGAGGTCCCCTGAAGCCACTCTCTGAGCAAACATTTGAAAATCCGCGGTGAGAAATGGAAGGAGATAAAAGAGAAAGAGACAGGGAGAAATGGAGTGTTTCATGATGTCTTGTGAATCTTCGAGCTTACTTTATCAGTTTCATTAAGTCGTTTGCTTTTCGAGAAACTTACATGATTTCTAAATTGCTATTAAAATTTCGAAAACGTTTTGATAAACTTTTAATATTGAGAATCGTTGAAACCCTTTAAAATTCTAAAAAATAATTCTAAAAAAAAAACAAAAAATTGAAGCTCTAAAGTTTACTTTTCCAAACATCTCAAGTACAAGTTTCCTTTAATCACCAAATGCTGAAACACCATTAAAGTATGCTCGGCATATTAAATATTTCTATAGCTGAATATTTTTTCAACATCGACGGTGTATTGTGTGAACGAGCCAGACACGCCAACTTCCGCTTTCAACTTCCGCCATTGGGAGAATGAAGGGAGAAAACCCCTGTGACGAATGCGAATACAGTATGAAATGTGCTTTTTACTTTAATTTTTGATTCTGGGATAGGAAAAATGCGTCACTGAAGTTACATATTGACAGATAAAACATCAGAAATAATTGTTTAATATTTTTTGATCGAAAAATCAAATAGATCAATCCCTGAGTGCTATTTGATTTCAGATCTTTTCTTAAAATGAGGTGTTTTTTTTTGACCAACTTCATTAAGTTCTCATTTTTCTTATATGCAATAGAAAATGAAATTAAGTGGAGTCTGGCAATCTATTTACATGATTTGATAATTTTCTTGCCAGGCCGCCTGCCGTCAATGCTCAAGGTTTCAGCTAAGTTGAAGAGCAACAGGCAGCGACAAGCTGCCTCGTATTACAAGCCTCTTACAGCTGTGTTCGTTTTCTTTTCTGTTCGCAACAAGTTCTCGCGTCTGTTCAACAGAAATTGATTCGGAAGTATTTTAGTGGTGGCAACCGGGGGGGGGGCGCTATGAACTCGTGTAAATTGATTTGTTTCAAAGAGCATTCTTCAGAATTTTACTAAAAATTCTTAGACTGAAAGTTTCAAATTTATAACTATGAGCATAGGGGGTCTCAATGATAGTTTATAGCCTAATAGCTATAATATACCTAGAAGCCACGGAGATCTTTAACTTTCAATATTTTTCAAACACTAAGATTCATTATGAAGAAGGCTTTAGGCTGCCGCATGGTTTGCCGCACGCATCCTTCCGCATGGTTTCTGCTGCCACAGAAACCATTCGGGAGGGGCATAAAAAATTATTATTTCATTTTGATCTGCAAAAAGCACAATTTTTCCATTGAAATCCATCTTTTGTCTTGCTGAAAGTGAAGATGATTCGGCAGGTTTCATGATAATATTCAGTGTTTTGTTCTTAACTTCTGAATGCTCACTGATGATAACGTACTTGTATGCATAATGAAAGGGCAGAGGATTACTGACTTCTGTTTGATAATGCTCTATAATTTCAGCTCATTGTTTGTGTGCTGATGAAAAAAAAATCGTCAATATTTTCCGTTTTTTTTTGCAGTGAGAGCATCAATGACTAGCTAGCTCTTCAGCGCATTTCTATACATTTCCCGCCACTTCCATTTTTCGTCACTAAGTATAAAAAGCAAAGGTAACTCGATCACATGAATGCCGATTGTTTAAGAAGTGCCGTTTATGGCAAATAACTTTATTTCAGTTTCAATTCTTGCTCAAAACTTTGAAAATATACAAAAGGTCGGAAAATTTACGGAATTTAAGCTTTACTGGAAGCATCTTATTGTGTGTAATCCTGAAAATTTCGTGTTTTTCTGAAAATGCCTGACATTCTTCATCTCGGTAAACAAAACACGAGGAGTAGTTTTTATTTTTGCGTTTTTTAAACGTACCTTCTCTTGAGGCTTCCAAACGCTTTGCCGTTATCAGTCAGGCTAAATCCTTAATAGAAGAACACTGTATTCCTGTAAGCTAAATTTCGAAAAACGTCTGAAATACTTCCTCTGAGGAAAGCCCAACTGCGTTTTCTTTCTGATAATTTAAGATATAACTTCCTTTATCTCAAATAAAATATCACCTGTAACTGGAAAGAGCTTTCTGGAAATTTATATTTAATGATTTAAAACAAGTGTTCTTCAGTGACCATGTAGAAAATATAGTTTTTTTTCAAAAGATTTTCATAGTCTGCTCTCTGATTTTCATCTTTTATGAAATCGCAAAGCACTTATATTAGAGGCTTAAAGATATTCTCAGCGTTTTTGTGTTTTGCTAATCAATGTTGTTGCTAAACACATCTTTCGAGATGTTTGATCTTTTCCAGTTCTCTTTTATTAGGAACTTGGAAAAAAAAAGTTTTTTTTTGATTTACATCTTCCCGGAGCCCTCGATTTTCAATGCTTTGTTTTGCCAACTCGTTTCCCGAAGAGCCCATTTCACTCCGAATGAGCTCTATTCAAACACGTTAAAACTCTTTCAACTCCTTCACCTTTCAATCTGAGTACTTTCTCACCAGGTGATCTCACACATTCGGTACTTGCACAGCTCACTTTGCTCGATGACTGCATTCGTTCTCAGGTTTCACCAGTCACTTGCACCTTTTATCCGCTTCAGCCTCCTCCTTCACAGTCTTCTTGAATTTCCTGAAAATAGTATCTCCTCCGCTCGGCTTCATCTCGTCCCTGTGATTCGTCGTATCTCCCTGTTTTTCAAAAACTTTATCTTATTCTGAGAATGCTGCTGAATGCAAAGAAGAAAAAACAAAAGTGAAACGAATTTTTTGGTTGTTGAAACACGTTCAGTTTCTTTTCATAGCGGCTTTCATTGATACAAAACATTTTCATTAAAAACTCGTATTGATTAAAAACAAATTTAGGATCAGAATATAGGAAAAACGACCAGGGAGCCAATTTTATTAGTCGCGTTTTTGAACGATGAGAAGCTCATCTTGTTATTATCGAATCGCGAGTACGTGGTTTGTCGTTTAGAGGCGGGGTTTGGGTCTCGTTAGGGGATAGCGCGTTTTAACGCGCCAATTTAAAAATTGTAAGAAAGCGCACACACTGCGCTTGTGATTTCTTTTCGAAAATTGAAGCGAATATTGGAATTTTTTCTATTTATATTTTGCTTCGAAAATGTTTTTTTAATTAACACCAATATTCACTTCAATTTTCGAAAAGAAATCACAAGCGCAGTGTGTGCGCTTTCATACAATTTTTAAATTGGCGCGTTAAAACGCGCTATCCCCTAACGAGACCCAAACCCCGCCTCTAAACGACAAACCACGTACTCGCGATTCGATAATATGATTATAGAAGACTGAAAATGCTCCAAAATCATGAAAATTTAGCTTCCTTTTCATATCTCTCTTCAACAGGCTTGCGAAGCACCCTGAATCCTTCTTCATAATGAATCTTACAATTATTTTAAAAATATTGAAAATTAAAGATCTCCGTGGGTTCTAGGTGTATATTATAGGCTATATGATTTTGAAATATTAACTATAAAGTAGCAGAGCTGAAGTAATCGGGACGGTATCTATATTCAAGGCTTCCATTTTGGCGAAATTTCGGCCGTCTCGTCTTCTTCTTCTTCTTGAATTTGTTTGACGCAATGTGTTGACAACTGTTTTATTGCGTAAGACAAAAGCAAGACGAACTGAAAAGCGAACAAAGACGACTCTTGGTCTTCGTCTTTCGTGGAAGCCTTTTCCTTAACGGCTTTTGCCCAATCCCAATTTTTTAATTGAATTCGCATTGTGCTATGAAATTACCCGAGTTCAGCAATTTGCGACATTTTTAGGTAGCTATATTCAATTTAATCGAATATCACATGTGTAATTTGATCCAATCTCGGTGTCAACCATATTGTTCCTCAAAATATAATTTATGACTCGAAAATTGCCGCAAACAAGACTGCCATTTGGGCGAAGTTTTGGAATTCGTCTGACGTAGTGTGTTAACAACTGTTTTATCGTGTAAGACGAATGCAAGACAAACTGAAAGACGACTTTATGTCTTTGTCTTTCGTGGAAACCTTAGTCGCAAACTCTAGATCTTGAAATTATACAATGCTCCATTCCATCATAGAAAGAAGTTTCATCTTGGAAAAGGCAATAAGCCCGCCAGACTTGTAAGTATGCTCTGCTCAACTTCCGTATTTTAAACGTGTTTTCTTATAGAAAGACTTTTTTAGGTCACCTAGTGGTAAATAAAAGCGACCAAATCCACTAAAGCCAAGCCACCAGGCATTTAAAATGGGATTAGAGCATGACAAACTTTTATTCCAAAAAATGTAGAGTGTATTGAAGATAAACATCATCATAATATAAAAGAGAAAACGAGTGGAAAGCATTGAAAATTGAGGATGAATTTGAAATTTGAATATTTCCATACAAGCCATTTTTTATTCGAAAAATTGCCAACCATCCCGATTGCTCTCATTCATATTATGATGTTATGCACTTTCAACAACTCTGCGAAATGTGATGTGGCGGGACACAAATCCTATCTTTGATAAATCACTGATGTGGATTAAACTTCTAGGATTTTCAAAATTTCAGATCTGACACTTTCAGAAATGAAAAAGCTGCTCAAAGTTGTTAAAAAAAAGAATAATTCAAAGCAAGATAGCATATTTTCCCATAATTTCTTGTTTTTGTAGTCAGAATCCGACTATCAATTGAGACACGGATTATACGGATTCTGTGCTATGTACCTCAAAATCGTACAAACGAAATAAGCGTCAGACGGAACAAAGCTTATGACCAGAAAATACAGATTTCAGAGATTTCAGTCATATTTGTTCAAATTACGAACTAATTTTCAATGATACATTTCTCACGCATTCCATGTTTAGGAATCTCGCGAGTTTGGTTTCCAAAATTTCCACCAAAATTCAGACTTTGCTGAATGACGTTGACGTTCTCTTATTATGTTTCTGTCTGTAAAAAAAAGGTTTCTTTTTAAATTTCAAAGAATATACAATTATTTTCCATTTTACATCATGCATACATCAGCAATTTTCTTTTCATTTCCGTGTGATTGTCATAGTTTTTGTTTCAGATTTTAGATTAAGATGGCGTGATGGTCAATGTCTCCTTAAGTCCTTAAGTCTCTTCTGTTTTGTTTTTAAATTTTTTTTCACCTTTACCTATTATTTTTCCTCGTTAGCAATGTTGCTTCAAGGGCAAAGAAAATTATTCGTGGCTTTGAGAAAGACTTTAAGAAATATTATTCCAAAAAGTTTAGAATTTGATCTTCATTTTTCCATGTCCTAAAAGGACTTTGAATTTTCCCATTTGTCTCTTTTTTGAAGATCTATTTCATGTTTATTGGCATCTTATACTCGTTCAAAAACCAAAGAAAAGTGCCAAGTGAAACCGCACAACGTTCTTTTCTCAGTTTCTCTTTTTGTCTTTTGAACTTTGAGCCCTAAAGTAAGTTAGTCAAATCACCATATTTTGATGTTACAGAATCTTCGATGCATGAATAGTTCGGCGGCCACCATTTCGACCAAGACGACTCCTACCATCAGCAACGTCATCAACAACCATAACGGCACGTGCATTCAAATCGCTGAGGCGATTGCGGCACAAGGCATCGATGATATTACTGTGTAAGTAAGAAGAATGGAGAAATAAACATGATTAAACAAAGATGTATCGTATTAAACAGACTGAGCGGATGCATACCTTTCTTCAAATTTAAATATAAAATTGAAAAAAAACTCAAATTGTTAATCTCGGCGAGTTATTTCCACGACATCGGCCCGGTTACTTCACGGTCTCTGATCGGTTGTCAATTTGTTCAATGGAATTCATTTCTGATTAGTCTCTCAAAAAAGTAAAGGCATAATAAGCTATACAATTTTCGATTTTTGAAAAAAAAGTATTTTTCAATTTGAAGAATGTTATGCGCCTGAAAAAATTCAGTAAACAATTCAAATCTCGTTCACTGTGAAATAGTTTTGCGTAAGATATTGATCAACAAGAGTATGCACACAAGGCGCCAGAATTGCCAGAAAATACAACTTTTTTATTGCGTAAGACGAATGCAATACGAACTAAGGCGACTTTTTGTCTTCGTCTTTTGTGGAAGCCTTATTCGCGTTTGTATGTTTGAAAAGCGATTAATCAAAAGGTGTTGCTTATCATTCGATTCTAGTTTTGAATTTTTAGTCGATTTCACAAAGCTGTAATTTTCAACATTATCAAAGAACTGCAAAGCCGGAACACTCCAGAGAACGGCTGGAATATACCCACGGCCATTTATCAAAGTTTTCTGGTTTTTTTTTCTCACTTGCTCTTTTGTTCCGTGTCTCTCTGGATTTCCTGTCAACGTTTCACTTCTCAACTTTTTATTCCGGCAAACACAAATCCTCCATTTTGCTTGTAAAAGTTCATCGTTACATTTCTTTTACAACCTGCTCTCAAACATTTCAACATTTGACATGTGTGATAGAGCGGATAATCAGGAGAAGCGGGAAAAGAAGAAGAAGAAGAAAAAACGCTCTAAAATACAATGACTCTAATCATTCTCAAGCAGATTTTATATATTTTTTTTCCATGTTATCATTATCAGTGACAGAAAATAGCGGGTGAATGTGATGCGGAGATGCAGAGCTGACACAGTTGTTGTACCACAACAGCTGTCTTTAAAAGAAGCTAAAAAAAAAGAAAAGTCTTATTCTATGTTTTATGTTCTCGAGCACGCATAATCAGGGACATCCAAATAACATTTTAAAGGAGCGCTAAAGGAAATTAAATGTGGAAGTTGGAACAACCCGGGTGTTTTTTATTTTCGATTCAAGTTCTAAAAAGGGAAAATACGATTTTGAGTTGCCAAAATATTCAGAAAGTAAGGGAAAATGGGCAACAAATTTCCGCCTTTTCAATCCGGAAAGTCTGGATTAAGGCTGTCGGTAAAAAAGTGCTAAGCTCACTATCCTACAGAGACTTCTACATCCGATCAATCTTCACATTCCTCTACGGGTTCTTGTTTGTGTTGGGCATTTTCGGAAATGGCGGTGTACTATGGGCTGTGGCAAGAAACAAGCGCTTACAATCGGCGCGCAATGTCTTTCTGCTCAATTTGATCCTCACCGATTTGATTTTGGTATTCACGGCGATTCCAGTCACGCCATGGTGAGTTTCTCATTTATTCTCACGAAATTTTTCTCGAACTCAAAATATGTATACCGGTGTAACATCATTTCGAAATCAGTTTCAGCTCAAGCATTGTTCGATTTACTTTGTAGTGATACAATTCCAATAACAGTACATACTGTGTTGATTCAAAGATCATAGCTATTTTTATTTCTATAAAACGCTTTAAAAAACAAAAAAAATTATTGAAAAACATTAGTTTGCGGCCAAAATACAAAGGACAAACTTCATTTTCCTGTTAAAATCTCAAGGGCTGCATAGGGACGATGTTCTCTCACCCCTGAAGGAAAAATAGGATTCGGTTAATATATGTTACGCTTTAATTATTAAAAAAAATGAAAAATCACATGATGTTTAACGATCTTTAAGCAGGCATGTTGGCGTGAAGCGAGGGAAGACACTAGAGAGGAGTTTACTCCAATAGTTTAGAATTCGGTTACTTATTAATTGAGAACTTCCTTTAGAATTATTCGGAATAGAAGAACGGAAGCAAAAAAGATGACGTTGTAATTCAGAAACCTCAAGAAAACTTAAGAAATAAGATGATAGGACGAGTTTTTTTAGAAACTGTATTCTTATACATGAAAACTAAATTGGTTATAATTCTTCGATATTCGAGTGATTCTAGATTATACTCTTGAAGGGCATCAAAATAAGAGGAATAAGGAACGTTAAGTTTTTTAGAAATACCATGGATTTTTTGAACGTATTTTGAATAAATTCTAAACATTTTACAAGCGCTTTTAGTATAGGAGAACTAACAATGGAAGCGTATTCAACTGAAGGTCTCTTACTCTTTGCATAAAGCCAAAAAGACTGTTATTTTTTCCATAAGTCGAATTTTATTCATAAAAAACCAACATCTATAGAATATTTTTCGATATGCATCGGCTAAAATTGTAGCTCGCATAGTTCAGTTCTCCTTTTGGGCCTTTCGCCGAATCATGACGGCAGCGCTGTGCGTCTGCGAAACTGCCGAAACGCAGAGCATTCATGTGCAACTCCTGCACTGAATTAATTTCCAGAAAGTGCTCTTTTGATTTCGTTGACAGAGTACAAATATCGTAAAATAGAAGTGAAATACAACAAATAAATTCTGTCGCTCGTGACGTTATACACGGCGTATAAATTCGGGCTCACCAAACTTCGCTCACCAGGAGGGAAAAATATTAACAATTTCTATTCAAAATTTGCGCTGAGTCATGTAACTCGAGCAAATTCCGATTTAAGAATGATCCTTTAAAAAAAACCAAAAAGATTCTGATAACCTTACTAATCAGGTACGCTATGACCAAAGACTGGGCGTTCGGGTCAGTGATGTGCCATCTGGTTCCTTTGTCAAATTCTTGTTCGGTTTTTGTGACGAGTTGGAGTTTAACAGCTATCTCCCTTGACAAATTTCTTCATATCAACGACCCCACCAAACAGCCTGTCTCGGTGAGTTCATCTCTTCTGAATACTGTTTCAAGCTCAATTTGTCTTCAAGATCCGTCAAGCCTTAGCCATCACGTTTCTGATTTGGATTGTATCGACGCTGATCAACCTACCGTATCTGATGTCTTTCGAGCATGTCGAAGGAAGTTTCTATGTGCAGCCAGGCGAGAAACCATATTGCGGAAATTTTTGCGACGAGGCAAATTGGCAGAGTGAGAATAGTAGAAAGATCTATGGAACGACGGTTATGTTGCTTCAGGTGATTCTTATTTTTTGAAAACTGGGGAGGAGAGTGGGGCAGATGACCAGCCGGTACCTATTGGCTTCTGTGGCCACATTCATGAAAGTGATCTTTTTTGAAATGCACCAAAATTACGTTCATTTCGCTATTTTAAAGAAATAAATGTTGAGAAATATTCACAAAATGATAATTTTTAATGGGGTTATTCATGAAAAGCACAATTGCATTTTAATGCAAAAAATGCCACTTTAATGTTATTCACGATGACATTTTAATGCAAAAAATGCATTTTTTTTGCATTAAAATGCTTTTCGTGATTTTCATGAATAACCCCATAAGCGAAATAATTGTGATATATGACTTTTTTACTCAACGCCTATAAATCTTCTTTTCTAAATTGAAAATATGGCTCCAGAACGAGCGAAAGTAATAGAACTATGTAGATACATGAAGTTATATAACTTTTTTTTCAAATAATTAATAAAGGGGCAACATCGGCCAGGAATCGGCGGGACTGACAATTTTAGGCCTTCTATTCGGGTGCCATAGCTGAAATTCAATCTTTTCCTGATAAAACGCCCGGAGATATACAATCTGAGACATGTCCGAGCTATAAATCTATAATTTGAGAAGCTTACAAACTGTTCCGAGGTCAGCCGACCCGGATCATTGACTTGTTTAAAAAAAACTACATATGTATAACCCATGGCGGTGCAGCTGCAAGTATATTCAAGTACAATAAAAAATTGCGTGATCCTTTGTCAATCAACTAAATATTTTCAATCTATTTTCTTCCAGTTTGAAAACTTTGTTCTCTCGTTTTTCAGTTTGTCGTCCCAATGGCCGTAATCACGTATTGTTACTTCAAGATCTTGCAAAAAGTATCAAAAGACATGATTATTCAAAACGCCCAGTTCTGCCAATCATTGACGCAAAAACAGAGAAATGACGCCACGTCGCGGAAGAAGAAGGTCAATTACATTCTGATTGCAATGGTGGTCACATTCATTGGATGTTGGGCGCCGTTGACTCTTCTCAACTTGGTCAAAGATTTCAGTGAGTCATGATAAAACATTCGAGGAAGCAAACAGCGAGTTCATGTAATTTATGAGTCAAATGCTGATACGATGGGCATCTAGTTTGCAATCTGGTCTTATCCGCGCATTTATTACCTTATGAAAAAGCCAGGAGAATCGCGAAATAGCTGGCCAAGTTTCCCGAAAAGTTTTCCGAAACTGCTGCGCACTCGGCCCATTCCCTGAGCTGAGTTTTGCAAGAATGATCTTTTTCAGAAAAAGAACCGGACTGGCTGAAGCGCCAACCATTTTTCTGGGCGATAGTAGCACACGTCATCGCCATGTCACTGGTCGTCTGGAATCCAGTGTTATTCTTCTGGTTAACACGAAAGCAGAAAAGATCTGGACTCTCAAAAATACTGAATTCCACAGAGGTTCGTACCAATGACTATTGTTAAATGTTATATCAACTGTTTGCTCCTAAACGTGTGCTAGCGGTGTTCCATCCCGACGTTTTTCTGCCATTTCCTCCTTTGTACCTTTTGCGCGTTTCTTTTCAGTTTCACCCCTTTTTTCAGATTGTTGCCTCGCTTGCCAACAGAGTCAGCAGCTCGATTCGACGGTCCACGTTCAGAAAAAGCAATATTGACAGGTAGAGTGGCTGTATGATTCTTATTTATCTTCTAACTTTTCCAACTATCTTCTAACTGCTCGGATCTGTTATACTCAACTGTTCACCTTTAGTTCCTCATTAATGTTGTAGCTGAGCTAAAAGTCCAACTTCAAAGCTTAAATATTATAGTAAAATGTTCTATCAGGCAGAAACTTCAAAACGATTTGATAAAGATTGACGCGGTTTGGAGCCGTGTAATATAGTTTTAGTTTAAATTGTGATTTATTTAAAATGAAAATGAAACAACCGTAAAATCTCGTAAAACGCAGTGTTATCCACTATTAACCATTCTGTAAAATAGAGTACCACAGAATAAGGCTTCCACGAAAGACGAAGACAAAAAGTCGTATTTCCTCTCGTCGTTCGTCTTTCAGTTCGTCTTGCATTCGTCTTATGCAATAAACGCAAGTCAGACGAACTCAAGACGAAGACGAAGACAAGACGGTCATATTTCGTTTTTCGTGGAAGCCTTGTCACAGAATATAACATCAGATATCTGGGAATGAACCCGAAGTTTATGTGAGGTGTAAAGAGGGGATTGCCATCACATTATGCACTTATTGTGCATACACATTTTGTTCAATAACTTACGTAAAATCTCATCCTAGTCCCGGAATAGTCCCGAAATAATTATTTAATACTCATTTTAGCCAGAACTTTTTATGTATTAATATTGAAAACTGGAAATAAAAAAAAATACCTAAAAGGGAAGAAATGATCCCAAACGTTTTTTTTTTTCAAAATTGAAATCTGTCCCTTAAAAAAATAGCACATTGTAGATTTCGGTTCATTTTACGATAAATGAGTGAAAGTTAAAAAAAAAACTTCTATCAGACCGCAAGACGTTAAGCATCCGCGCTTGTTTCAAATGTTAGGCGATGCTAAGTCACCTTATTTCAAACTGTATTACTGGATATGCATCGCCGGAAGATAATTCACTAAACATAATTCACCGAGAGCTATAATTATTGACATTTTTCAATCATCCATGGTCATTTTGATGAATGTTATGTGCTGACCGTGCAGTGCCCTGTCGCCCGGTGTGCATTTTTTTAAATTTTACTCCATTTTTCTACAATCTATTCCACATTCTAACATTGCATGCATTTCAAAAGTTCACATTTCTAGTTACTTCGCGTTATTAGAAAACACTGTGCCGCGCTTCTATTAGAGTAGAGGTTGGTGCACTAAGTAAATGCCAACAGAGATGAGATGGGTGGACCGTATGGGTAAAACATACGTAAACTGTCAATACAGGTTAAAAAACGTTAGACATCTCTGTGCTGAGCACCATAGACGGAATACACCACGAGACGAGCAACTTACCGTAGCAGACTAATGCCCCACGTCTAATCTATGAGAAACATCCAAAAAGATGGCCCGATCGATGACGGATCAATAATTCTGTTCATCTCTGGTGTATCGGAATGCTTACTTATTGGGCGCTATCTTAGTTGGGGGGGGTCCAATGGTTTTTCGGCTTTTTTGGATTATTTTTGTTTCTGAAAAGCACCACGCTTATTCAAATGTAACTAATCCTTATTTGTCATGATCCAATTAAACTTAAAAAAAACAAAATCAGAAAAGCAAAAAAAAAAGCTTACGTTGGAGGGGAATCGAACCCACACGTCCGTTCGAAGGGGGCGAGTAAAGGGCGCGGTGCTCAGGATTTTCAGATCCAATCGTGGTTTTCGTGCTACAAGTAAGCGCCACGCGTGAAAATAAACTCACAAATATTTTAACAGTAGCAACAAACAATTGTACAAAAAAAAATTAGAAAAACCTCCAAAAAAGCCGAAAAACCATTGGACCCCCCCCAACTAAGATAGCGCCACTTATTGTTTTTAATAAATAGCTGAAAAATCTAAAGTTTCGCAAGAAATTTTTAAAATTAATTTTTTTATCCGTGCCCTACTTAAATATAGAGTTTGCGCTTATTCGCTTCTTCCAATAGAGCGGTCTAACAAGAAAAAGTGAATTTTAAGGAATCTTGAACAATGCCTTCTTTTATTTATTGCATTAAATACTCATATATCTCATTATTGAACACTTCATTTTTAGGGTTCGAAAAAAGCAGGTGGTGCTGGACTGCGAGGGATCCAGCTACACGACGGCCTCTCGTCCTCTGCTCATCCGAACGGATGTGCAAGCAACTCTTTCTAACGGCTCGACGACAAGTTCCACCGGCCAAATGTTATAGACTGTTTTATTTTCCAGCCACTTCGGTTCATATTCGTTTCTTGTTGATTGTTTTTGCCCCCTCCCCCCCCCACCCATCCCTCACAATCCCTCTTCCTTCCAATGTGCTTTAGCATAACAAGACGTGCGATTAATCCGGGTCCCTCTTGCTCCGCTTTTTGTATCTTTGTTCCAAAAACAGCCATCCCAGAAAAAAAAAACAATCCAATTCTTATTCTCTTGTCGTTTCCCTGTTTCAATTTTCACCTATTTTAGCCAACATGGCGTCACTTAATGAAGTTGTACGCATATAAAACAAGGTTCGAGATAGGTGGGAATCAGAAGTATTCGATGAGACCGTCATTCAGTTCGCTAAACAAATTCAAAGAGATTACACACTGTTTTAGATAGTTATTCATCCGCGAGGAGTTTAGCTTTCGTTTAAAGGCGCAACGAATTAACTGTTGGGTCTCGTTAAGGGATAGCGCGTTAAATAGCGACAATTAATTCGTTGCGCCTTTAAACGAAGGTTCACGTCCTCGCGGATGGATAATAGTTGTAATATGCTTTCAGGTGATGTTGAGTCTGAACCAGAGGAGGATTCTGCAATGGGACGTTCACCGAAGTATATTAATTACGATTTAACTTTTTCGAACTTCCTCTGAATTCATTTATTTTTAGAGCTATTTTCAGTATTTTTTATTTAATTCAGCAAAAAAAAACAATGGTGAGTGACGTGGATACCAATGAGATCTTAAAGTGTAAGACAAGTTCTTAAAGATGCTTAAGCCATAAAGGATTGTCTAAATGAGGTAGTAGGCTCTTAAATGAAATGAAAATGAAATGAAACAGTATTTTAGCCACCAGATAGAGCAACGTTTCAAAGAAGCATTTTATTAGGGAACCTCGAATAGAAATCCTCTTTTTCTAAAAAATTCGACCACAGGTACTTTCGACTGCGGAGAATTCAGTACGCATGGTGGCTGTCTGCGCAAATTTCTGGAAATCGAGATATTTCGATCTGAAAATATGGAGCTCCGCGTCTTTTCCTTCCCCCTCTTTCCTCTTGCATTCTAGAATACATTATTAGGAATATTCCAATTTCTTATAGCTATTTTACGAAGTCTCAAAGTAGCTAGGAATTACAACTCCCAATTCCGGTAATTTTACAGAATCGCCCCCCACATCTCCATCAGCCCCCCGTAACCGGAATCACCCCCTACAGTTATTTTTTCGATTACTTTTGGATGTGGGGGTGATTGTGTGTGGGGGACTATTCTGTGAGGTATAAATATCCGAATTGCCCCCCACCTCTTGATGTGGGGAGCGATTCCGGAAAAAAGGTAATCTTTCACAATGACCCCCACATTATATCTTTGTTCTCCCCCACTAGAATGAACCGGAATTGCCTTCCACGATTCCAGATTCGCCCCCCACGATTCCAGAATCACTCCCCCCCACGATACCAGAATCGCCCCGCACGATTCCAGAATCGCCCCCCACGATTCCAGAATCGCCCCGCACGATTCCAGAATCGCCCCGCACGATTCCAGAATCGCCCCCCACGATTCCAGAATCACTCCCTTCCACAATTCCAGAATTGCCCCGCACGATTCCAGAATCGCCCCTCCCCCACGATTCCATAATCACCTCCCCCCTATCCTTCTAGGGCCCCTCGTCATCCCACCTAAACAACAATGTCATTCATCCTTTATTAAAAATCACACTCTCTCTCTTGGATGAATGAATGAATGGATGAATAAAAGAAAAAAAAGGGGGAGGGCGTTCCAGTGTTCCGTTCCCGTCCAAAGATTCCAGTGGGGGGGGGGGGGTAATACCGAGGTTTGTGGGGGGAAATACGGTTATAATACCCCGATTCCTGCAATAATTTTCTTCAATTTTGATATTTTTTTCTTGTCCAAAATGACTAATAATGGATTTCAGTTGGTTTAATAACATTGTCTGGAAAAAAAAATCGATAGATCTGGCGTCTGGCAAGAATCTGGTGACTATTCGCATGTCTTCTTAGCCAATATCATGAAAATTGCCAAGATTTATAATTGGAATTGAAGACAGTTATGGAAGTGCCCGTAGTGGTGCTGAATTTGTCCCCGACATCTACAGTAGCGGCCATAAAGGTATGATATTATGGTTCCCGTGTCGCTGCCCACAGTCTTTCCTGCTCCAGAAGCATTTTCAGCTTTTTCAGATATCCAAGTTACCTGCTTCTGCTAACATTTTCTAAAAATCACCACCCCGCAATGCTCTTCTTGCCGGTGCTCATTCTACATACAGCACACCGGCCATAAAGGTATAATATTATAGTTTTTCGACAATATAATACTTTTGTGGCCGGTACTGTAGATCTTTTGTATATTTCATCGCACGTCATGATGTATCAGATACCCTAATATCTCATTGACATTCTTTTTTTTTGTGAATTAAATAAAAATTATTTATTTAAAAAAGGAATAAAAAATCAATAATATACATATGTATTATCGCCGTAAAAAAGTTCCGACATTTTTTCGAGCCCGCGAAAATCGGGATTTGAATTTAGAGGCTCCGCCCATTTTATCATCAGAGCGCATTTGCTATGCGCGATACATTTTTATCAGAAGAAACGAAAAAAAAAATAAATGACGCAAATTGATATATTTAAACATTCGAAGAAACGTGTAAAAAAATTCACGATTAATACAATTTCGTTCATTTAATCCAGTTTGATTCTGAAAATTCAGAAGAAAAAATAAAAATTAAAAAAATATATCGCGCATAGCAAATGCGCTCTGATGATGAAATGGGCGGAGCCTCTAAATTCAAATCCCGATTTTCGCGGGCTCGAAAAAATGTCGGAACTTTTTTACGGCGATAATAGTTGGCTTAATCAATTTTTTGCTCAAATGAACTTAAATTCGAAGTGCTTCAAAAACAAGAGAAAAAAATGTTTTTGTCGACAAATATTCGACAAATTTGTCGACAAAAAAATTATTCGATAAAATTTTGTCCAAAATTTGGCTACAAAAATTCGACAAATTTGCCGACAAAATTTTGTCGATTTTTGTCGACAAATTTGCCGATAAATTTGTCGATAAATTTGTCGACAAATTTTGTCATCTGTTGTCGGTAACGCACACTGATTGAGAGTTTTGTCTATTCTTAAAAAGCGCTTCAAAATACAGTAACATTTACAATAACTACAAGTGTATAAAACGAAAATCAACGTGTACTTAGATGTATCAAGCGAATCCGCATAACGTGATCTGAATTCTCTGCAATTCATCAGCTATCACGGAGCCTGGAAATTAAAAGAAGTCAACGGTTTCGAGACATTCACGAAGTTCATTTGCTTATTTTGAGCAAACGTATTATCGCCGAAAAAAAGTTCCGACATTTTTTCGAGTCGGGATTTGAATTTAGAGGCTCCGCCCATTCATCATCGTTGCAGCGCATTTGCTATGCGCGATATATGGGCGGAGCCTCTAAATTCAAATCACGATTTCCGCGGGCTCGAAAAAATGTCGGAACTTTTTTAAGGCGATAACAGCTAGCGAGAAGAGTTGAAGCCACGGATCCTTTGCTCTGAAACTGTTAAATATCTGACTAACATCTAAATCTAAACATCTAAACATCCTTTCGTTTTTCTTATGGTTTTACGTGGGTACCGGGACATGGCCTCAGCGAAAGTAAGACAAATGTTAAAAGCTTCGTAACAAAGGTTCGGCAGGTTCTTCTTTCAGTTATTCTTTTGTCGGCAAGCCTACAACTGTAGTGTTTGCGATGAAACGGGCTCCACCCCTCAGTGAACTTAAAATCGGCCTGAAAAAAAAAAAACTTCAACGCAGCTTTAAGAAAGCTGAAAATTGAAAATTCTATTCGTAACAAGAACCCCAGCTGCTAGAAATTTCTAGAAAATCTGAATGCATCACTATAACAATGAAGGAAGTGGGCGGAGTCAGAAAAATAGAAACGCGTTGGCCGGTAACATTTAACATTCATTTTGATCGCATTTCAAAATTAAAAATTACTGAATATTTATGAAAGACGATCCGAATTCCGCCGGAAAATTTTGAGTTCCGCTCATCTCTGTGCCATAATGCTTTGAAAGTTATTAAACAGAATGCGTATTCTTCACGTGACAATCTCTTTTTTTTTTCATTTTTCATTCCTTTCTCGTGACGTTTCGAAACTGCACGGCAGGCAAATTAGAATTCTATCATATTATCCGTTTTTGTGTACCCAGCTCTTTTCTTTTCTTCTGGTGATTCAGAATACATTAGCACCATCACGAAACAAGCTTTTCTTCTTGTTTTGCTCCCATTTTCTTCATCACTTGACCGAAGAAATTTCCATTTTTAATTATTTTAAAACACACATTTTCAAATTTCACTAGGACCGACCTTTCCGTTTAAAAATATTCCATGAGATTGGGTTGAGAAGCTTATGGTAATTTTGACAGCAGAATCGTCCTTTCAGAGAAAAGGGCGGGGTTTAGCTGACTGCTCGATGGTATTTATAAGGAAGAAAATCAAGGCGTTTCACATTTTTCACTGAAACTGTATTACGGTTTTTTTTAGTTTTAAATAAAATGATACAGTCCAGTGTGTCGTTTCGAAAGCATTTCGAGAAATTTTTCCGAAAAATTCTCGAAAAATTTCCGAAAAATCAACGAGAAATTTTCGAAAAATTTTTTGAGAAATTCTCGAAAAATTTCGAAAATTCTCGAAAAAAAAACATTTCGATAAGAAAAAATAATAAACTAGTTCGAACGACATTCCGAAATAACGCAAAGCGCGTTGTTTATCGTATTTCCATTCAAATCATTTTTCGTGATTTTTCGAGAAATTTTTCGAGAAAATTTTCGAGAAATCAACGAGAAAAATTTCTCGAGAATTTTTCGGAAATTTTTCGAAAAACGCATTTTTCGAGAAATCATTTTTCGAAACGACACACTAATGCAGATTAGTACAAAAATGTTGAATTTCCTATTTCTTCTAATTCTAACCCTCTTTTAAAATAACGACAATAAGGGATGGCGGGGGGAGCATAGCACTTTTTAAATTTCGAAAATTCCTTACTGTTAGACGACTTGAATTTAACAATTATTTTTTCGTTTTCAGGAACGGTCGAAAAAAGAATTAAACCGGTTTTTTTCGGAATGCCAACCACCTTGTCTCACTATAATTTCTCTATATTTAAAAACGAAAAAAAGACGTTTTCCCCATAATTTACAACGAGCAAACTCGAAAATAAGACTTTTGTATGAGGTTTTTCTGAGTTTTTCTGAGTCGCCATGGCGAATACGGGACCCGGGTTCCGTTTTGTACTTCACAGGAAATGTTCGTTTTTGCGTTTCTTTTTAATTATTTTTCGGAAGGAATTTCAGATATTAAAAGTGTCTGCACTGGGAATTGTACTCGAAGCTGATCAGAGATGAAACCCTCTCGCCCAGAGTGTCTGGTGGAAATTATGCGGATTAAAGTATTCCGGACTCTTCTTGGGTGTAGTGTAGTGTAGTGAATTTTCCCAACCCAATGGCATGCCAAAATAGAGAAGTTCTTCGAAATTTTCGCATCTAAATTCCGAATGTTCGCATGTAATCTGAGGCACTACCCGAAATATTCATTCGAATGCGTCGTCGTCGTCGTTGTCTACAATAGTTCACCTTCGGGGATTTCCGATAATAAAAATTTATTTTCCGTAATTTCACATTTGGGTTTGGATGCTGAAAATCACCGTTTTCAACCAAAATCTACATATTGTCTAAGGGCGGAAAATTCATAATATCATATTTAATAAATTGCTCATAAAACCTATTATCCATCCGCGAGTACGTGATTTTTCGTTTAAAAGCGGTGTTTGGGTCTCGTTGGGGATAGCGCGTTTTAACGCGCCAATTTAAAAATTGTAAGAAAGCGCACACACTGCGCTTTTGATTTATTCAGTTTAATAAACAGTTTAGGAAATTTGACAATAAAAATTAATTTAAAAAACATGATTTTCGAAGCAAAATATAGAAAAAAATTCCAATATTCGCTTCAATTTTTGAAAAGAAATCACAAACGCAATGTGTGCGCTTTCTTACAATTTTGAAATTGGCGCGTTAAAACGCGCTATCCCCTAATGAGACCCAAACATCGCCTCTACACGCAAAATCACGTACTCGCGGATGGATAACACTGAAAATCCATAAAATCCACTATTCAGATGATTCAAAATACAATATTCTCATTGTAGTAAAACTTCTAAAGTATAAAAATAATAAAGTCGAAGACATAAAATGAAAGAATGAAAGTGTTGCATTTTGCACCGTTCTTAAATACTGAAAATTTTGGTTTTTGCTCTTCTGGTTGTTTTCTATATTTATTACACATTTTTAAACATTTGATTTTCCCGCAATTTTCATTACAAAAATCTGAAAATAGTTTCCGTCCTGCTCAATCTATACTTTGAGCATTTCCTATACCAAAACCAGAGAAGGGCGGAATCCCGGATTCCGCCATTTTTTTCATTCTGTCTTCCGGATTCCAGATTCCGTGAAAAAAAATTTTTTTGTTTTCCGGATTCCAGATTCCGTGAAAAAAATATTTTTTTCCGTTTTCCGCATTCCGGATTCCGCGATATGGCGTTTTTATCAGAGAAGGGCGGAATCCCGGATTCCGCATTCCGGATTCCGCCGTTTTTTTCATTCCGTCATCCGGATTCCAGATTCCGTGAAAAAAAATTTTTTTGTTTTCCGGATTCCAGATTCCGTGAAAAAATATTTTTTTTTCCGTTTTCCGCATTCCGGATTCCGCGATATGGCATTTTTATCAGAGAAGGGCGGAATTCCGGATTCCGCCGTTTTTTCATTCCGTCTTCCGGATTCCAGATTCGGTGAAAAAAAATTTTTTTGTTTTCCGGATTCCAGATTCCGTGAAAAAAATTTTTTTTTTCGTTTTCCGGATTCCAGATTCCGCGATATGGCGTTTTTATCAGAGAAGGGCGGAATCCCGGATTCCGCCGTTTTTTTCATTCCGTCCCGAAATCCAATTCCGCCCTACTCTGACCAAAACCCGATTGACTATGACACGTTGAAATCAAGGCATTGTTATACCGTATCAGACGTCTAGTACGAATTTCTTTTGGTGCCTTACCCCAAAGAATTCGTCTGATTTATAAAAAAAAAGAAAAAACCGCCTTTTTTGTTTTTCGCGCTCGTCACCTGTCGTCGGCACGACAAACACGCCAGCATGCACACAGAGCGCATGTTTTTATTGGCGCCGTGTCTATTGACAAAGGCTTTGAGGTGGGGGGGGGATGTCCTGTTTTTTTTTAGGAAAAAAACTCGGGTAACCACCTTAATACTATGAAACTTCCTTAACTGAAATGTTACAGACAATGCTACAATTTTTATCATTCTAGATTAATCTATTTCAGAGCCATAATTATGGAAAAGTAGTGGATTTAGAGACGCGTTTCCATTCCAATGTATCATGAATAATTCGAATAGTTTTGTGGTTGAAGACGTCAGCCGCGACTCCTATTATTCCATACGCTTTTCTTGTTGTTTAGGTGCCCATGCTCATTTATTCTCATTATGCATCAAAGCTACCGTAGTGGCACAAATTTCTGCGAGTTCTATGCTTCCTTATTTTCCAATTTTCGATTTTTCATGTAGCACCTCCACTCATCAAGGTCGATTCGTTAAATGTGTGCTCTACAGATAACAGACAGTTTCAGAATGTTCTTTTCAAGACCGCTCAACTTGGCCATCCTCACCATTTTTATAAGCGCTTTGCTCATCAACTTTTGCATTAGTGCACCTCCTAATTCTGCTGTTCGCTTTCATTCAGGATCGCGGTTGAAGAAGTGGTACACGTGGAATAACGATTTAGAGGTTACCAAGAAATGGTAAATGGAATTGGTTGTTAGGCTATTAGATATATTTTCTTTCTAGTTGTGAGGCCTTCAAAAAAATTGATTTGATGAAGAGTATTTATTTTTCTAAAATGCTTATTATAAATCTATAATAAAAATACAAATAAATATTAGAAATATGATATAAATGTACTTGTTATCCGGACTTTTCCTTATAAAATATTATCGCCGTAAAAAAGTTCCGACATTTTTTCGAGTCGGGATTTGAATTTAGAGGCTCCGCCCATTAATCATCATTTGAGCGCATTTGCTATGCGCGATATATTTTTATCAGAAGAAACGAAAAAAAACAATAAATGACGCAAATTGATATATTTAAACATTCGAAGAAACGTGTAAAAAAATTCACGATTAATACAATTTCGTTCTTTTAATCCAGTTTAATTCTGAAAATTCAGAAGAAAAAATAAAAATTCAAAAAATATATCTCGCATAGCAAATGCGCTCTGATGATGAAATGGGCGGAGCCTCTAAATTCAAATTAGAGGCTTCGCGGGCTCGAAAAAATGTCGGAACTTTTTTAAGGCGATAATATACTGAAAATTGGCAATATTCGAACCATAATTGTCATTTTGAAGAAAGATATATCGCTGCATCTAACCTAATCCTCCTGGTTCACAAGTTTGTAAACTGTAATAGTATTATCTATCCGCGAGTACGTGATTTTTTGTTTAGAGGCGTTGTTTGGGTCTCGTTAGGGGATTGCGCATTTCAACGCGCCAATTTAAAAATTGTAAGAAAGCGCACACACTGCATTTGTGATTTCTTTTCGAAAATTGAAGCGAATATTGGAAGTAATAAAAATTAATTTTAAAAAAAACATGATTTTCGAAGCAAAATATAAATAGAAAAAAATTCCAATATTCGCTTCAATTTTTGAAAAGAAATCACAAATGCAATGTGTGCGCTTTCTTACAATTTTTAAATTGGCGCGTTAAAACGCGCTATCCCCTAACGAGACCCAAACAGCGCCTCTACACGCAAAATCACGTACTGGCGGATGAATAATAACATATGTTGATTGCTGTAAAACCATTACGCAGCTTATCATATTCTCATTTACAAGTTTAGTACATTCAAGCTCTTATTAACCAACTCGCGGTTTGTAGTGTACCTTTTCCAGCAGTTTTGCAGCATGTTGTTTCGAAACTGGGCGTTTCGCAACAGACAATTTTTGCAAGAAGCTACTAGAGCTTCTCTAACAAGGCGAAAGAAGTAAAAGAGCTGATTTCGAAACATTTGGATCCGAAATTCCAGAGCTTCTTGTAAACTTCTAATGGGGTTATTCATGATGCATTTTTATGCAAAAAATGCATCGTAGTTCAGTGCTATATTCAGTTAAAATGCAGGGTGGTGTCGGATATCGTCACCGAGAAAGTCTATGCGCCTTTAATGTGTCGATTTACGAGGCCCTCAATTTTTTTTCCAGAAGAACTCCTATTGTGCGAAAAATTCACATTTTCGGAAAAAAATTTAAATTAATTTGATAAAAGTAATATTTCACAGCCAAAAATGAACGATGAGGAGGCGAAAAAGCGTAAAATTACTATAGCAATAATGAAAATATAGTAAAATTATTTATTTGAAAGATTAAATGCGCATAGACTTTCTCGGTGACAATATTCGACACCACCTTGCATTTTAACTGAACATAGCACTGAACAACGATGCATTTTTTTCAATTAAAATTCTATCGTGAATAAGATTAAAGTGGCATTTTTTGCATAAAAATGCATCATGAATAACCACATAAGGCTACTCCAATCTCAACTTATTTCATTTTTCTTCATAATTTTGTAAGGCTTCCACGAAAAACGAAATAAGACCTCTTTTCGTCTTCGTCTTGAATTCGCTTGACGCAAAGATAAAAAGTTGTGTTTGTACCCATGAACAACTTTTTTATTGCGTAAGACGAACGAAGACGAGACAAAAGACGAGACGAAATACGATTTTTTGTTTTCATCTTACGTGGAAGCCGTACATAGAAGATTTTTCATAATCAAATAATTTGCAATCAGATGTTTCAGAATTTCTTGCCAGATTTGAGAAATATCCGGTGTTGAAAACCCCTTTTGCCAGATTTCCCATTAGCAGTATCTTCCGAATTCCAAAATGAGGAAGAAAACAAATTTAAATTTGAATAACTGTGTAATGACTGTCACAGTAATCGAGATCGCTGTAAAATCGTTTTTAATGTAAAAAGAGGAATAATAGAGCGAACAACTCTATTAGCAGACATCTCTTTCTTTTTTTAAAAATCATTTTCTTCTATTTATGGGAGCCGCATCAGATTCTGCTGTTCTGCTGAGTCGCTGTAATAGGTCTAACATTTTTAGTGATAAGTAGAAATAGAGAAACCGCAGATTGAAAAAATTCCAAATTCTAATATATAAAGGCCTAAAATCGCTCACAATTTCTTAAAGCTCATCACTATGACAGCTTTATGATTTCAGGTACGACTGGCAAAACGTTCCCCACGCTCTCCAACAGAAACGGCAGCCATTCGAAGCGGCGGACTACCTAATTGATTAAAAATTGAGTGACTCCTTGGTGACTGTAAAGGAAAATAATTGTGATTCACACCACTTTTACGTTAAACTATTTTATTTTCCATTCCCTCCATCACTTTTTCTTTTTTTGGTGAAAAAACAATTTGCGCGATCCTGATGATACAAATGAATCTCTGACTATGTTGCTAACAATAAATGGAGAAAAAGAATAAAGGAAAGTTAAAGGAAAAGGAAAATAAGAGAGAGAGAGAGAGAGGGACAAATGAAATGCTGAGCTAGGTGTAGAGCACCAAAAGGAATGCAATGATATACACAAAAACAACTAAGAAAAAATTGTAGCGTTTTATGTGATGCAGCTGTATTTGGAGCTTGCTCTGTTTTGGAAGTACGACTTCTTGGACAGGTTTAGCATCTTCTGTGCTCAGAGATTTTGAGCTTTGTCGAAGAGCGGAGTCAGATTCAGAGTTTGTGGGAAGATTAATCAAGAGTTGAGTATCTGAACTGCCGAAAGATGTTGAGGAGTTTTGGAAAGCGTCGACTTCTGGATCCTGGCTCAGTGGATTGCCGATTCCAATAGTGGAACCCGGAGAGCCACCTTCTTCGAGAATTGCTTCTAGTGCAGACACTTCTTGTGGGTAGAGAAGCCTAAAAAATACGGGTGTTTTCATAGTTTTCCTTAATTTCAATGTTGTCGCATAATGCCGTGTTCAAAGTTGATTTCCAGGAGAAATTTCCTGGAAAAACGCTGTCCAAAGCTGCAATTTTTTTCCAGATTTTCCAGAAACTGTCGCAACGAGTGCTACCGTAGTTTGCCTCTTCCCTTTGAGATCGCACGATTTACGTCTCTTTTTTAAGGCAATTTTTTCAAGTTTTTAAATTTTTTTTCGCTAAATTAGTTGAAATCTTTGAAGACGTGATGGGAAAAGACGAAAACAATGCAAAATCGTCAACACTCCTTGCGACAGTTTCCGGAAAATCTGGAAAAAATAGCAGCTTTGGACAGCGTTTCTCCTGGAAATCAACTTTGAACGCGGCATAATTCAGCGCAAGAGTGTGAACAACACTTTCAGAATTCGTATTAATATCGCAGAAAGAGCAGTCGTTCGGGCGACTAACACGTTGGCAGCAGTGGCGCGGAAACGAGGTGCTAATGGGTTAGACGCCCAGAATTGGGCTAGTTTTGCTGCATCTGGTTCGAGCAGCCCACTGAATGTCGGAAAAGCTTTTCAAAGGCTGGGTATATGACTTGCTAACTATGCGAATCTCGGTGTTTCATGGAATTCTCTTCGAAAAAAAGTGAACTTCGTCTATCAGATTCACGCCACATCACCTATTTTATACTGCGTCTGGCGTGAACGATGTGATGTAAATAAACTGTTGTTCGAGCCATTTGAGATGTTGATATAAAGAAATAGTTGAAATTGAAGAAAGTTATGACAACGAACGTGATGATGCCCAATAACATTGAAAATCATACTTTTAATTTTAATAAGCACCAGTGCGCTTCACTGAAGGATAACATTGAAATTGCCTGTTAAAAACAGAAATATTATCATTTTTCTTCTGGGAAACACTGTGACGCAAAATTGCAGAAAAAGACCATACAAATTCCGGATTTTTTTTAATTGATTGAACATGGTATGTAATTTTGCGCCACGGTGTATCTAAACTAAATAATAAACTGGTTCTCTACCGATTTTTCATCGGAAAACCCCTTTTTGAATCGGGGAAAAACCTGATATCCGGATATAACTTTTTCCCAGGTTTCTTCCAGTGATAAAAAAGAAACAGAAGATTTGTAATATCACTATTCGAGAGCTCAATAAAAAAAATGCAATGGCTCACTCTTGTGGATCGAAAGACAATCCTTTGGGCGTAAATATTCTATCGATACCCATTTTCTTTGGAATTTCAGTGATGTCAAATCCAAAATTGAGTTCATAGTTGTTCGGCAGCTTCAACTCCAAAAACTTTGCGAAGACAATGAAAAGTAGTTGGATGGCAGTGATGAAAAGATTCATGGTGTAGAGTTGGACTGAAATTTGGATTATCAGAAGTTCGAGGGATGCAATAATGATTTTGAACACAGACCAACTTTCGGAATGCTTCCACTCCCCGGTGGCATTTTCTCAATCATGTTCCATCCATAAACTCCTTGTAGAGCAATGTTGAAGACGATCATACAGACGTTCACAGAATGCGTTTCAATCCAAAAGCCGAGAAGAACGAGCATTGATGTCAAGAACTAAAGGAAACAGATGATATAATAGTGAAAAACTGAAAAAAAAAGAGGGTACCATCGGCAAGATGACAATCAAGCTAAAATATGGCAGGTGACGTTTCAAGATGATTCCGAATTCCAGAAGAGACCAATACCAGTCAGGCTCGCCTTCCGGTGGATCTTCTTTACATCCTTTCGGACCCCAATAGCAGTGTTTTTTCCAGGCGTCGGCAACTTCCCAGCCTCAAATGTAGAAATAATGACACACTACTCATCAGTTTCTATTTCATTGAAGGATTTCTCAGAAATTGAGAATTAAGAATAGCAAGGACCTTGAATTGTTGTACCGTGCATTATTTTAAGCTCATTTCAAGTACGGTAGACAAGTATGTAGACGCAGTACATCATAGCCTACGCGCAATTAGAGATCTTCAAGATATCATGATTTCATGACAATTACATCTTCATTTTATACAAGAAATGTATCAATTACAGAAGAGTAGAAAACGAACCGAAACAAGAAGAGGTTATCCGTAGAATTCATATTCTATTCAAGAAGCGAGGATGGTCCTTAGACCCACGTGCCACATGTGAGACGCCGTTTGTTCAATACATAGCTCTCTTTGTTAGCTCTGGTTTAACGTACCGAGTAGAAATCTGTGTTTCGGTCCGACGAATCGAAATTCAATGTTTAAAAGTGGCCTTTTGGAGTGGTTTTCCAGGAAAATTGAAAAAGGCGAAATTGCTCGTAAAATCTGATGCACGACGCATTCTTAATTGCCAACCGTACTTTAAAGTCCCTCATAATACTGCACAAAACTATCAGAATCCTTTCTAAGAAGTCCTTAAAAACAAAATATATATTTTGTTCAGTAGTGTGAGTGTTTTATATTCTTCAAATGTACAAAAAATTCCAATTATTCGTCGGAACCAAAACAGAATTTCACACGGCTTGTTTCACACTACTTATGGGGTTATTCATGAAAAACACGAAAAGCATTTTAATGCAAAAAAATGCATATTTTTTTCATTAAAATGCAATCGGGAATAACATTAAAGTGACATTTTTTGCATTAAAATGCAATTGCGCTTTTCATGAATAACCCCATTGGAAACTTCCAAGCACGGTTCGGCATTTTGCCGTTAAGATCTCGGGAGCACTTTTAGGGATTAGCTCAGCACTGTCTTGTCAGAAATATGTAGATCACTATTCATCTATTTTTTTTTAAATTTCGGAAAGAACCGCAAACTGTATCTCTAGTTACTTCAAATGGATCCAACGAAGGATACTTTTCGAAAATAAATTTCAGCTCGGCAAGCGAAAAGGTGGCAGGCAGAGTAGGGCGGAATTGGATTTCGGGAACTCGGAATCCAGAATCCGGAAAACGGAAAAAAATTTATTCACGGAATCTGGAATCCGGAATACGGAATGTAAAAAACGGCGGAATCCGGAATGCGGAAGCGGAAAACGGAATTTTAACCATTAATGAGGGAATCAAATGATGTAAATGCGCTCTGTTTGCAAAAATTTTTGCGGGAGTTCAAAAAAGTATACTTTTCAAAACAATTGAGAATAAAGTATTAAAACTCATAGTTGGGCGGAATTGGATTTTGGGAACTCGGAATCTGGAAAACGGAAAACGAAAAAAAAATTTTTCACGGAATCCGGAAAACGGAAAACGAACAAATTTTTTTCACGGAGTCTGTAATCCGGAAAACGGAAAGAAAAAAAACGGCGGAATCCGGAATGCGGAATCCGAAATTCCGCCCTTCTCTGGTGGCAGGTGTTCGGCCTGATAACTAGCGTTTGATCAATCAACGCGTTTTAGAGCCAGCTCTGCTCATCTCGAATCTCCATAGTCAGCTGCCAAACGCTGTGATTCAGCTCCATAAGCTACATCGTTTAAGCTTTATTTTTTTCAATATTTATGTTAACTACAAAATCGAAAATTAAAAAGAACACAACTCACCTCCTACATGCCTTTTATTCTTCTTCTCCAGTGGATCGTAACTTAATCGAATAGACGGCTTCGCATACTCGGCAACCAGGTTTGGATCGCTCAAATTAACCTGAGCCAATCCGTAAACCCAGTCGGCAATGACAATTGGACATGATTGTTGGTCAAACGGCCAATCCGTAAAATCAAACTGGCAAGTGACGAAAAATGAAAATGTGCCGGTACTCCAAACTTTACCAGTGAAATAAACTGTGGCCGGAAGGCCATTCATGTAAAGATGCCACGTGTTTCCGCGAGCGCTAAATTAGAAAACGAGGAAAATTAGTGATATAGTTATTTCTAAGTTTTTTTTATTATTAATGTGCAAAGCTTTGGGGAAGTCGTGCGCTAATATTAAAGTGAAACCATGTGCAAGGCTATACTCACGAAACCGTGCCGCAAAATATGCAGAAACCTGCGCACTTCGCAATGATTGCAAAAATCCAAAGAACGCAGTTTTCTTCATAATTTTGTAAGACTTCCACGAAAGACGAAATAAGACCGTCTCGTCTCGCCTCGTCTTTGTCTTTGTCTTGAATTCGCCTGTTGCAGGGATAGAAAGTTGTGTTGGCACACATGCACAACTTTCTTATTGCGTAAGACGAATGCAAGACGAACTGAAAGACAAACGAAGACCAAGACGACTTTTTGTTTTCGAATTTCGTGGAAGCCTTATTGGTAGCTTCTTGCTTCCAGCATCATGTGTTTTCCATTTCCATACTGTCAAACTTTGCCAAACTCGACAAACCATACTTCCCGATTTATAGAAAATGGTAAAAGCTATGGTGAATTTTTCTCGATTATTTATCACTTTTAATTCACCGAAAATTGTACAGAAGGCGTTTTCAAGGGGAGTTCTCTTGTGAAATCTCTAAATCTGTAGACGGTGCTCGTGTTGTCAGCGAGATTAATAAAATTCTATTTCTGAAGATCTCACTTAAAAATAGTTGAAGTAATGCTGCGTTCAAAGAAGAAATTTCCTGGAAAAACGCTGTCCAAAGCTGCCATTTTTTTCCAGATTTTCCGGAAACTGTTGCAACGAGTGTTACAATCTACTCACGAATGTTTTCGAGATCTTCAACGATTTCTCCGTCAGAATCCATCATTTGGGGAGAAATATTGAGAAAAAAAAAGCCGAATATAGCGAAAAAACTTTAAAAAATTGCGTTAAAAAAGAGCCGTAAATCGTGCGACGGTCGGTGGTCTCGAAGGGAAAAGGCAAACTACGGTAACACTCGTTGCGACAGTTTCCGGAAAATCTGGAAAAAATGGCAGGTTTGGACAGCGTTTTTCCAGGAAATTTCTCCAGGAAATCAACTTTGAACGCGGGATAATCAGACAATTTCTTGCTACTTTCCGAATGAGAGAATCTTTGAAAATCAATGTATGATGTAATTTATTGCATAAAATTAACCTATTGCGAGCTGTAATTTAACATTTACCTGTTATAAAGAGCCAACGCAGGCTGCCATATTCTATTAGAAGAAATTGACAGCTTAGTTATATTGTTTATTTTTCGATTCCACGTCAAATACTCATCCGTCCAGGAAGCCCAAAGGTGGCCATGAACAAGTGCGGTTTGTTCAGATTCATCCTGAATATTTCAATAATTTTCTGAGGAATGACTGAGATATATGTATGCCATTCGGATCGAAACGGGCTCATTCAAAACGGTTTACAAATTGAAAATTACTGCTCAAAATTGACGACAAAATTCGATAAAAATTCAAAACAGTATCTCTCAATAACCAAATTTTGTAGAACTCAGAGAGTTCCACAATTTACCACCTTTTTTAAGCACTAATTTTCTCGTTGGAAATAGGAATTCACTAGGCTGCGATTGGCTCACTGGATTGGCTTGGATTGGATTGGATTGGATTGGCGATTGGCTCAGTTTGGCCCGAAAAGACACATCTCTAACTCTTTGGTGCACTCACAACTTTCTCCACATGAGCAATGTTCAAGAAAACGGCCACTTGCGTTACAGTAGTTTCCACTTTCACTGGTCTGATTTTATTGTTGTAGTCCTTCAGAAGATCTTTTTGCAGTTGCCGTTCATCAGCCGAATCAGATACCACATTTTCGATATGCCACACTATCAGAAGACCTGCAAAAAGATTCAAAAGCAATTACTCGGAAAGTGTGGGAAGAAGCCCTTAAAACGAACTGACCGATAGTAGCAACTGATCGTAGTAACAGCATCAAACTCCACAAAAGTGATGAGATGCGATGTGAAAATGAACGGGTTGGAAGAAAAGGTAAACAAACCGGTTCATAAACAATTTTTTCCATTCATTATTGTGCATTGTAGGCGGGGATTGTCATCTGATAGCGACGTTGAGGGTACGGAGAAAATTGTTTATATTCTATTCAAAGGGAATGATCATAAAAAGCAAAGAGAGAAAAAGTGATTTCAAATTCAGATTAGCAAAATATTGATTTCTTCCCGGAAGAAATTATTTCAAAAAATTGGCTAATCATTGTTACAAAAAACAGAAGATTCCCGCGTTTAGATGTATTGGGTTGAGGAATAAGTTCGTAGAGTTTTAAAAATGGCGACCTTAATCTTGAAGACACGCCTCGAAGCGGACGACCTGCAGAATTAGATGAAGAGCACCTGATGGCACTATTGAAGGAAGATGGTCGCCAAACAAGTCGTGAATTGGCCGAAAAAATGAACTGTGATCAAAAGACAATCACGTTCAAATAAATCTTTGTGAAAAAACTCTACGAACTTATTCCTCAACCCAATATTATCTGAGTTGCTCGGAATACGGAATACAATGAATGCGTAAAAAATTTCTAAAAGACAAATTACAGAGTATGGAGTAAACTTTAGTCTACGGAACACGGGATACGGAATACAATTTTTATTACGGAACACGGAACATGGAAAATCGATAAGTCTTTACTAATTAAAGAAAAATATACATAGGTTTACGGTGAATGTGTTTATTCCTGTTTGTGTGTTGGTAACTTGGTATAATACAATAACTCCCCCCCCCCGTTTAATATAAAAGTGACCCCCGATGCAGTGTGTCGTTTCGAAAGCATTTCGAGAAATTTTTCGAGAAATTTTTTCGAAAAATTCTCGAAAATTTTCCGAAAAATTCTCGAAAATTTTCCGAAAAATTCTCGAGAAATTTTTCGTAAAAATTTTCGAAAAATCAACGAGAAAAATTTTTCGAGAAATTCTCGAAAAATCCTCGAAAAATTTCGAAACGTGTTGGAAACGAAAGAAGAAGAATAAGAAACGAAACGTGTTGGAATAAGAAACGTGAAACGTGTTGGAAACGTGTTGGAACGACACTCCGAAATAACGCAAAGCGCGGTGTTTATCGTATTTTCATTCAAATAATTTTTCGTGATTTCTCGAAAAATCTTCGAGAATTTTTCGAAAATTTTCCGAAAATTTTCGAAAAACGTATTTTTCGAGAAATAATTTTTCGAAACGACACACTGCCCCGATGGAAGACTGTGGAAATCATTATGTGCTAGAAAACGTCCGTTTTTTCCACCAATTTTTACAATTTTCATAATTATTTTCGGTTTTTACGTGGCATCATGAACTAGTTTCATTTTCATTTCATTTCGTCTGAATCTCAAATCTCATCCGAATCTAGTGCCAATCGTCCAATTGTCTCAACGGCTACTTGTGCTTGTAATCACTTTGTGATACAATAAAACTGTTCAAATATGGTTGATGCATTTCCTCGAGAATAGAAGGTGGAAAGCTAACTGGCGGGGGATTAATATTGGATAACGACTTCGTATAGAAGCCCCCCACAGTAATTACCCCCCACCTCAATTTTGATAATGAACAACGCTGATTGGGGGGGGGGCGGTTGTAGGGTGGTACCGGTAACTTCACAGAACTCACTGAAATTAACAATTTTTCAAATACTTTTCTTCCATGTCTTATAGTTAGAAGCATACGCTCTGCCTAGGCGAAGAAAGCCATCTTATAATGACATTTTTAATGCAGTTGTGGATTGGAAATCAATTCAGTTAACTTAGTGTTTCGTTTTCTGTACTATTTTGCTTAAAGATCTGGAAACATACCAATGGAAATTTGTGATTGGGTCTACCCCGTAAAATGAATATTTCCTGAAAATGGAATAATCTGAAGCTGAAGCGGTGGCAGGGAAAGCGGCATTGGACTCATCCAGAAGACCATCGATGTTATTCAGAAGATCTCTGACATGACAGTGGCTGAATCGTTTGTCTCCAAAAACTAGAAAGTATAAGCACAATTTTTGCGTAGTTTAAAAATCTCTTGTAAGGCTATTTCAGAAGTAAAGCCTCTCACAAATCACATTGCTAGTTTAGTTGACCAGGTGACATGCTTATTAAGTTCTCACACAACGAAACACACACTGGGAGACGGGTGTATTTTGAATTTGTCGGTTTCACTTTATTCTCACCTTTTTTCATAGTTGTTGTGTCCAATTGTGTTGTAAGAAAAGATCTCCTGAGATCTACACTTTGTTTATATCTACTTATTATTAAGCAAATAGTATCGTCTGTCTGTCCGCCTGTCTGTCCCGGACGTTTCTTTGAATAACTCAAAAGAACTTCGGCCTCCTACTTTGATATGCGGAATGTAGTCATGGCCATCTGAGCGCTTCGCAACCATATCTTTCGTTGGGTACTTGGGATACTGTAGAACCGTACACCCAAAATCTGCAAAACTGTCTTAACAGCGATATAAACAGTCAAAATTTTTCTGATATACATAGCAATCTGGATATACGTGTATCACATGTAAAAAATCAACTTCAAAAGTGCAAAACTACAACTTTAATAGACATTGCTTTCCAAGTTTCTAAGACATTCCAGAACATTCTAGAACAGTGGCGTAGCAGCAAACTTTCCACTGGTATTCATTATGTTGTTTAGTTGCTTTAAGCAAAAATGCTCAAATCAGCTTGTTTCAGAAAAAAAAAACATAAAAACAATGACAAAACGTGGAATATGCAGTCCACTAGTTTTTAGTCATTTTTGGAGGTTTTTGCAATTTTTTTTCTGAAAATGTTTATTGCTATTGTTAAAATATTTGCAAATTGTTTTTTTCACGCGTGGTGCTTACTCTTGACACGAAAACTACGATTCCACTTTTTTCACGCGTGGCGCGATTCAACGATGAGCAATTTTTGCAATTTTTTAAGATTTTTTTTTCGCTTATTAGTTAATAATAACTTAGTTAATCATAGATATGAATAGGACCGCAGCTGATGCACTTCTCGACTTGAAGTGAGCCTAAGCCTAAGACTAAGACTAAGCCTAAGCCTAAGCCTAAGAATAAGCCAAGGTGTGGCCTCAAAGGGGATTTATGGGATGATTATTACCTTGAGGCGCTGCGGCCTTTCAAATATCATGATGAAGAGAAATTTTACTGTATAGTAAAGTATGGAAAACTTGAATTTTCAGTTGAAAATATCTAAAATACTTTTTTAAAATAACTCAAAACAACTTGGGCCTCCTACTTTGATATGCTGGATGGAGTCATGACCACTCGAGCGCTTCCCAACCATATCTTTTAGGAGGTCGCAGGGTACTTGGGATACTGTAGAACTAAACACCCAAAATCTACAAAACTGTCTTAACAACGATGTAAGCAATCAAAAATTATCTGATATTTACTGTGTATCCCATTTTAAAAATCAGCTTCATTTGTGTTAAACTACAACTTTAATAGATATGGTTTTCCAAAAATTTCCGAAAATTCTGGAACATTCCAGAATTCCAGAATGTTTCAGAAAGTTCTAGAACATTCCAGGACATTCCAGTTTTTTTACGATTGTTTATATTGTTTAAACAACCTTGCATTCTACCTAATAATAAATCGTATTTTTTATCGTTTTTATTCAGATTGTACGATTTTAAGCCGCCGCCAACCGCCAAAGGCATTGTTCGGTAGAGCGCATTTGCATTATTTTTGCTGATTCGATATGGTTCGGTGAACACGGCAACAATCAAATTGATTCGATTCGAATCGAATTAAATCGAATCGATTCGGTTCAATTCAATTATACAATCGAATCAAATCGAATCAATTCGATTTGATTCAATCGCGATTCGAATCAAGTTGAACCGATTGAATCGATTCAAAAATTGTCGATCCAATTCGATTCAATCGATCAATTGCAAAATCGACACGTCACATTAATGTGCATCCTTTAGAGATAGAGTTGGCTATTCCAACATCTTTCTAACTCCATTTAAGGTTTTTTGCTATCTCCACCTTTTTTTAATCTTTAAAGTCTTTATCCTTGTGAATATCTAAATTGCATACTCGAAAATTAAGACTTCGACGCTGCAATGTCTCTGGTGACAAGGAATGCCAGTCCAGTGGCATCTACATACGTAGCAAATACTATGCATGAAACAATTTTCTGGTTTGATTATATGAAAAAACACAAAAGAAGCCACTTCTGTTGAGGAAGACAATGATCACCTCATAAATCAGAACAACGCTGGCGGTCGAGAGAGTTGTCAGAATCACACAGATTCTAGAACATTCTCTATAGATTGCAATCTTCACGTTTCCTCTCTGTCTCTACGTCTTTGTTTCTCTCTTACATACACACACTCTCCCTCTCTCGCATTTCCCTCTCTTTCTCCATGAAACAGGTAAAAGATTTTAACGAGTTCTTATCGTACCCTCGCACTCTCAGCGTCACTTTTTTCTCTCTTTCTCTCTTTCTCTCTTTCTCACACTCTCTCTCTCTCTCTCTCTCACTCTCTCTCTCTATCTCTCTTTCAACAATTCCACATTTATCCGTTGGCTTGTAACATTGTCTTTCCTATTTCTCTCCGCTTTGACGGTATCCCTGTCGTGCTTCCTGCAATTAATTTACCCCACAGATCAACTTTTACAAATCAAATTTTTATCAAAGTTAGCATTGCTTCCCATCGATTTTTGATCTCGTACTTTTTTTTGTGTTGTAGGCGAGAAATGCACATTTTTCAAGCAAAAAAAAACAATTCGAAACATTTTGAAATTTGTATTTTTATTTTTAATTTGATTTTTAATTTTAATTCGTCGTCGCTTAATAAGCTCATTTGCATTACAACGTTTTATTGCGGATGCATTTTATTTAACCTACAAAATTTCCAGACAAATAGTGATATATGTCAGGAAGCTTAACTTACTTATGGGGTTATTCATGATGCATTTTTATGCAAAATTGCCACTTTAATCGTATTCACGATAGCATTTTAATGCAAAAAAATGCATTTTAGTTCAGTGCTATGTTCAGTTAAAATGCAAGGTGGTGTCGGATATCGTCACCGAGAAAGCCTATGCGCCTTTAATTTATTTTTGGCTTTTAAATAAATAATTTTACTATTTTCTTACCATTGGCATAGTAATTTTACGCTTTTTCGCCTCTTCATCGTTCATTTTTGGCTGTAAAATATTATTTTTATCAAATTACTTTAAATTTTTTCCGAAAATGTGAATTTTTCGCACAATAGGAGTTCTTCTGGAAAAAAAAATTGAGGGCCTCGTAAATCGACACATTAAAGGCGCATAGACTTTCTCGGTGACGATATCCGACACCACCTTGCATTTTAACTGAACATAGCATTGAACTAAAATGCATTTTTTGCATAAAAATGCATCATGAATAACCCCATTACTTATTTAGTTACTTTTACAGTTACTCAACCTCCACGTGGCGTAGAAGATCAACAACTGATTCTCTTCTATACATCCGGTGGAGATCGGGTCGGAGGTAGCGCTCAATAATCTCTGTGATCAGATAGCTCTAATTTTGGCTTAGCAAGCCGTAATAGAGTAAACAAGCACGTAACAATTGCTGCAAAAAGCATCCAAAACTGCCTCAGCTCTATCGCAAGGCATGGTTAGCTGTGATCCGCGCCCCACATAAGCGATTGACGGATCGACTAAGTAACTAAGTGAGTAAGTAAGTAAAGCTTCCTGCCAAATAGTGATATATGTGACAGATTAATTTTTTAATCGATTTGGTGAGCTTCGCTTGCTTTTTATTTTCTTAAAATACCCTGTCGGACCGTTGACGACGGTTTCCGCCTGAAAATTATCTTTCGCTCAGAATTTTGAAAAAAAGAGCAGTGTGGGAAAGAACGTGCTCAGGTCGAAAAGAAAAGTATTGGGTTACAATATCCAGTAACTCGATGTCGATGCATTTCCGCTATAAAAATAATAAACATTGTAAAAAATACATTTATTCAGAGCAAAAACTAAGAACAATTGGAGGACATCGGCAAAAAATCGATAACTGTAGCGAAATTTGGCCAAACATTGAGGTGTATCTGTATTACTGTAGGTGTACACAATGACGCAATTGTTTTCTCTGCGCACTTTTCACTAGTTCTCTTTCAACCGTTGTTGTTTTTAACTCGAATTACTTCTCGGCCACAGTCACTAAATTCCTCCCCCGCTTAAACGCATCACGTATATTCTGTTGTTACCCTTTGATGGCCATATGAACTTTTTTGTCGCCGATTCAATAATTGTTTACATAAGTGTTTCTCTTTCCGTCTGTTTCCGTTGTCTGTATTTTCTGGCGTTTTTCAAGTTCTCGTAGCACCCCGGTTGGAAATGGTGATAGAGCGAACATGCGATGCTGTTCCGCTATCACACGTTGCGTTTTGCGATTCCCTTCTGCTTCTCGCCGAGTTTCATTATCTCTCGCACTGGCTCAGCCTTTGCTCTATATCTAACGAATTATTAAAACCATTATTTCATATATGTGCTTGATGAAAAAACGGTTACAGAAGATTGTCATGGAAGTCTTGCTGAAAAAAAGCTGACTTTAGTACAATCCTTCCATCCAAAGTGTATTTCAACGTGGTGCCGTGAGGTCCGCGACGCATTTTAAGATATTTTATATGCAAACACGCTTCTTGTGCATGCGAGAAACGCAGAGAAAGCATTGTTTCGTTTATCCTTGACGTATTTTCGGTGCCAAGTGTCATGCGCACTGGTATGCAATTAAATCTATAATTGCTGTTTTTCAGTTTTCACCTCTAGTGAGTTAGTGTTTTTCTTTGCAATTTCGAAGAAAATACATTTTAGGTGCTTTCCCATAAGTAGAACAAATGATTCCCGTATCCTGCTCTCCCCATTCCGCAGAACAAAAGCACCTCACACCAAAGAAGTAGTTCCGCCGACCATTCAATTATTAAAAACGTCTTTTTTTTCACAACGCTGTTCCGAAAATAGAAAAAATATCTCCGAAAATAAAATAAGTTTAAAATTGTATGGTTTAGATCTATATAAAAAATAGTAAAACAATCATCTCTCGCATTTCCTACAGTATCCCGCTTTTTGTGTCTGTTTACTTACTTGTTCTTGTTTGACTAATATATTTTCCGACAAATAATACGCTTTCCGCCTTCCTAAAGAACTTCTTCCCGTTCTCCGCTATACGCCTTCTATAAAAAATTGTTTTTCTTCCTTCCGCTTTTCGCCTTTTTCTGGAAAACTGATTTCCGCTCATATCAAACTACAGTATTTATTTTCGAAACTATTATATTAGGCTTAAATCCGCGCGAATGCGTAACAAATTTTCTGGCAATAGTCTCATCGTTGGCCCTGTATTTTGTCATTCCTTCGTGCTGTAAAATGCCCTTAATCGTGCTAGTTTGCCGGACACAATTCTCAAAAAAGAGCTATCTGAATTAGTAGTTTGGCTGAGCAACAATTAAATTGAATACAAAAATATAACATGCGGCCTGAAAACTGTGAAATATTCACTTTCTTGGAAAATTATCTGAAAGAGAAGCGATGTGAAAGCGGAGTAACTGCGAAGTTTCAAAATGAAGTTTGGTTTTATGACTAATCGTCGTTGTAGACTAGCAGGTTCAAAACGAATAGCGGAAATTCGTGAATGTCTTTAAAAATGAGCACACTTGTGAGTGATCATAACCAGACGTCTCTGAACACGGCCGACTAGTAACTATCTTCAATATTGAATTGACTGATAGTGGGAAAAAGTAGTAAATAGTTGTTCCCATTGAACAGTATGCCTTGTTGAAAAAATGTTTCTTTGACAGTCAATAGTCAGTACTATAAACAGTTCAAACAATAAGCAAAGCATATAGACTATAAAGAAAAGGAACAAAATCAAAAAGCGGAATCCCTCGACCCTGCTGTTCTATAAAGCAGAGCCGAGGAATTCCTCAAGTCGGCGGTTAATTTGCCTCACAATGCGAGGGAATGACGGAATACAAAGTACAAAGGTAGCAATGAGATTCAAATTAGTTACCCTTTGCGCCGATTTAACTATGATTTTGGTTCGCTCTTCTCTTTTTTCTAAAACAAATCTACCTGAAGCTGTAAAAATAAGTAAATTTCGAAACAGTTGCACGCTTGCAATTTGCGAAAATTCAAAATTTGGTATATTCAGCTGGAAAATCTAATTTTTATACTTATTTGACCCCACTGGAAATAGTGTTGCTAATTTTGTTTAGATTAACATGAAACGTTTTAATTTGCGAAACCATCTTCGCTTTATTTGAATGCTTGGACGCCCGGTAGTCGGCTGGGGATATTCACAGCGCCGGGTACACGTATCTTTCAATTTGTTTCGGTCCTGTGCGGCTTGGGGCCAGTTGCCGTCGGTAGCATTGAATTTCTTCAGTGCAACGAACCATCTTGTTGGCGGGACGGCCCAATGTTTTTTAACGTCCCTTGGATACCAGAAGGCTACTCGGTTTGTCCATCTATCGTCTTGTCTTCGTACGACGTGGCTTACCCATCGGTATTTCGCGGTGGCTGTGTATTTCACGGCGTCACGGGTGCCGGATTTTTGATTCTGCTCTCGTTGTTCTTTTCGATTAATTTCCAACCAGATCCGTAGCAGAGCGCAGGGAGAACTGTCAAATCAAACAGTTCCGCTCTTATCTTCTTGCTGGATATGAGTTGAATAGCTTATTTGATTCTTTGATACTTCTTTGGACAGATGTATGTATTTGTCGACATGAGGAAGTGGGGTTCCTTCGAACTTCGCTTTATATTAAACAAACTTGACTACAAAATTCATTGTAGCCGGTTCATATTTTGGTCTTAAGTACGCATATAGGCACTATAAAGAAAGAAGAGTGACAAACAAATGCACGTGTATATTTACTGTTGACAGAGCAGATTCCATTTGTCTGTGGTGCGTTTGTAGTTCGTCCAAGCTAGAAGACTACATACAGAACTGAAAAGTTGAACTTTGAACTCAGGGAGATCTGAACTTTTGTCCGGCATGATGCCCGTCTTGTTAATTTTGAGAATTTTTATGGCGGGTCTAAATAGAATAAACGGATAAATAAAGAAGAAAAGTGGTGCTGATTTGTTGTTTTTTCCTCGTATTTCTTTTAAAACAGCTGTAATAGTGATCGCTATAAGATTGCTGAAAAACCAACGAGTGGATATACGAAATTCAATGCTTCCAAATCCTTCCAAATGTTGCCATTCAGAAGTTTTTGATAATATGGAATTTCGTAAATTGACGCTTCATAACATTCCGTAATGCAAAATTCCACAAAAAACAGATTGCGAAGCATCCTTTTCCGAAATTCCCAGTGTCGAAACTTCCAAGTGTCAAACTTTTGAGGAAAACACATGGAAATTGGTCAAGTTGGTCTCACAGCGAATTCGCATGAAATGTAAAAAGGACATAAAATAGGATGAACTATGCAAGAAAATTATCTTTATTTCCTTTTTTCTATTTGTTTTCTATTTATAAATCGCTACGTTAAATTTGGAACACTTAAGAATGTTTGTTCATTATGATTACTCGGAGGAATAGGGAGGGTAGAGATAAGGGAGGAGATAAAATGGACACCAGGAAGCGCTGGGTTTCGTAAGTACACGAAATCAGCACATCTTACGCACATTTCAAATTTAGAAAGAACAAGGAGAGCAGCAATATATCGCAAGTTTTAGAGAACATTGCGCGTAAACTAAAATATATTTGCTTTATTCCGTCGTAGAGTACACGAACGAAAAATCAGGAGGTTTCAATGATTTTTTTTTGCTTCTCGACATGAAAAACAAATATTGGTTGTGTCCCTTTACCACAGTAGCTCTCATTATTCGAAAGTTTTGTTTTAGGAATTCTATTGCAATTTAATTCCAAGAAACGTGCTGGGAATTATTCCGATACGAGTCTTAAATGGCGGGAACTTTTGGAATATTCGGTATGCTCTCGCCCCTCTGCCCTCTAAATGTCTATTGTCTGAGATTCTTGTTTCTAACTCGGGTATTAACGGAAAACAGTTCGGAGAACGCATTTCTTTTCTGTAGAGCGCACTTCTTCTTCTCATCTTTAATTGCCAATATTTACAAACAACACTACAAAGATCAATCATTATAAGAATTGACTAGTTTTCGGCAAAAAATTGATCAAAAACTATTTTTTTTTGGTAATTTAAAGGAAGCATTCAATTGTGTTGTCAATTCTTTATAAGGCAACTTGATAAGCTGGTTTTGTTTACTGAAAATGATCGAACAAATCTAGTATCAAAGATTATAATCTCGAAAGTTTCCACCTGCTCTCTCACTTTACGCTTTTTCTACGTGTTTTTTTTTTGCGATTCGATGTCCGTGGTTTGATATGCAATGAACTTTTTGTGTCTCACGTACCAACAGATTGATAAATTGGCATGTAGTCTCTAAAATAGGGTTCAGGGCATCAAGTTAAGTTTTAATACGTAACTCAATGCGCAAATTAGATTTTGAAGGCTACACACATGTCAAGTTATCAACTGATAGCCTCATACCACTCAAAAATAGAGGTCACCATATAAACGAGGAACGCTTTCCATGTTCAAGTTTTTATTTTTGTTGGAAACCGACACATCTACTTCTCCCGTCACGTTTCTGCGATATAATCTCAATTGGTCGAGAAATGTTCGACCTTTGTAGTTTTTTGCGAAAATGAAAAGAAACGATTGTGTCGAGAACGGAAAACAATGTTTCATAAAGTGCCGTGTTGTCGTACTATGTTTTCTATAGTCGAAATAATATAAGAATCATTTAGCCACATTTGGAACATCCTGAAAATTAGAAAGAAACTTATTGCACGCTTCCAGAAACGATATGAAAAACCCAAGGCAATGCGTAAAAACTCAACAAAAAAAAAGAGCTCTCATAAGATTTAACCGAAATTAAGATTAAAAGTTTTGTAAAAAAAATGGTTAGTCTGATGCCTTTAAAGCATTATTTAAAAATCCATTGTGTATATATTCAATCAAAAATAATTTCTCTGCATCTTCAATTTTGATATAAAGTATAAAATATGCTCCGGCACATATGCCATTTATTTTTTTTTAACATTTACTAATTCTAAAACATTATTTAGAAATTGCTAAAATATAAAATCGAGAAAGCCTAATAACATTGGTGTCTAATTGGAACTTCTGCTCTTTCTTGCCTTTTCCTCGCTCCAGCATTGCCTTCCGCTTTCCCATCTTCTTCTGAAGAACGACAGTCAAATTAGCGTGTATTTCTATTAAAGCATTGACCTTTCGCGAAAATCCGAGTCCCAGAACGATGAAATCCTTCATTCTCCTTGATTGCACATTATTTTACCTATTGAAATTTCGAGTTAAAAAAAAAACTTAATAGTCACAATGACAGAAATTTCTTGTTCAAAGTATGCGCTAGTAAGAAAATATCACGATTCCTTTTAATTTCACATATTCAAAACTCAATTTGATATATATTTTTTTCTTTTGTTTCAAGTTTCTGATCTCTTTTGTTTTCAGAATTTTCCGTGATGCTGGAGTACGACCAAATTGACCTACCGAGTAGTAGCTCCTCCACTCCTAGTCCTTCTGCGTTCGGTGAATCAGCCAGTGGGAAGTTTTCCTCATCAAGAGCTCTGAGAAAATCGGGAAAGCCATATCAATTTGTACCCAGTTCTTGTCAAGTTTGTCATGGGAAAGCGACGGGACACCATTATGATGTGAGCATAGGGTTGATTTTTTCCATCACCATAAAAATTTGAAGATGGTGAAGAAAATTAAGCATAACATCAATGCAGGTGCCTTCATGCAATGGCTGCAAGTCATTTTTCCGACGTGTTATCATCGAAAAACTACAATACACATGTATGAATGGTCAACTGTGCTATGAAGATTTTGAAGCCGGCCGTAAGTCTTTTTTGCTCAAAGCTTCTTCTCTCTGGATGTTGCTTTTTTCTTGTTTAGAACCTGCGCCAAAATGCCGTGCGTGTCGCTACAAAAGATGCGTTGATGCTGGAATGAATCCGTTGGGTATTCAATCAGAACTTAGGAAAATTAGCGAGAATGCATCATCAGAGGAAGTTACGGGGAAAGAAATCGTGGTTCTGCCAAGGGTGAGTTCAGCGATAGCGCGCGTCTGACACTTGCTCACTTTCCCATGAGCAGGGAAAAAATATCCGAAGGGCGGCCATTCGAAATTTTCAATAATTTAGTTTACAAATGATATTAGTCAAACCAGAACAAGTAAACAAAAACATGTTCGATGGAAGACGGAGGCTGAGTTCCACTCATCGGAACGGGTCTCTTTGATTGACCATGTGCTTCATTATTATCATTGTAAAATTTATTAAAGAAGATCGTATTAGGTCTTCGTGAGTTCTAAAATTTTAGTGAGCAATTGAAAAAATCCTACAGTACAATCTTGAAATTACAGGGTGGCATGTAGTGTTACATAACTTTGCGTGGATTCTGGCGCATGAGCACAAGTCGCTACTGTATCAATTTTATTTTTTATTAATTATTACATATTTATTACTATGTTTTTCAATTTTCTGGTTGCAACTTCCATTTTTAAGGTAATGACGGCTGTTTCACCCCATCGTGGTTCTATTATTAAACTGATGCAGCAGGGTGTGTCGAATTCGGAGATCGCTAAGCGGTTGAACATCAACCGAATGCTTCTTCATCGGACTGTTACTCGCTTCCACCGTCTTCGTACACCTGATGACCATTCAAGATCGGATCGTCCTGTCACTTTGACGACGCCAAGGCCACTCAGAAGTGGTGCAAAAACAATTTTCCTGAGTTCATCTCCTCGTCAGAATGGCCAGCGGCGTCACCCGACCTGAATCCTATGGACTACGCCATTTGGGGATATTTGACCCAGAAGGTTTCCACCAAAAACTACGCTAGTTTGAGCGCTCTGAAAGTCGCACTTGTGAAAGCCTGGGACGAAATGGATGCTAACTACCTGCGTGCCGTGGTGGACGCTTACCCGAAGAGATTGAGAGCGGTGGTGAAGGCCAAAGGAGGGCGATTTGAAAACTATCGTTAAAACTTGTTTTTGTATCCTTTCAATAAACTTCTGTCCAATTCTGGTGAAAATTGAACTTGTTTGAAGACATTTATAACGTTTCAAGCGCGTAACGGTATTTGGCTGCCACCCTGTAGAATCAGTAGAATGACCGGATGAACAAAATAGCTCTGAAATTGCTGGTATACAACGGTATCTATAATTAACCATTTTTTTCGAGCCACAGTTTCAATTCTGAAGGAAGTTATGATCAGGCGCGTGGCCGACCCAGTTTTCCACAAGTCATGTATTGGAAGTTTGATCAATAAACTGTCACGTTTCCCCATGCTATACTTATTTCGAAGCTTCAATACTTCTATATTTAGATTTATCAATTCCTCTCATGTTATATTTTAGGAAAGAATTAAAGAGAAACAATACTGAAAGAAATTAGTTTTCAGATAAGAGAGCCTACAAAATCCATCGAGACTCAAGTATCGGATCTGATTCAGAACTTGGTCCATCTTGATTTGAAAATAGCCCGTTTCCGCGATTGTACATATAACCCAACAGATTTTCCCGATTTAAAAGAAGCCGTGAGAGAAGAAATATCTATATTGGGGCTTGGTGATCGATTTGAAGTAAGTTGATTTGTTAATTCTTTTATTGAACAGATTTAACATTCAACAGTGAATCGTTGAATTTCAGAGGATGTCCGGTTGGCCTCTGAGCGAGGAAATTGCGGAGAAATTGAATCATTTTGAGAGTACATGTGCAACTGGTTCGTTCCCAAAAAATGCGAAACGATGGTTAATGTATGATCTTCTGACAGTAGTGGAGATGGCAAAAACTTTTGATTTTTTCAAGAAATTATCAGAGAGTGATAGAGTGAGTTTTCCTTTAAAAATTCCCAAAAATACCTTGAAAGTCGCGTTATAAGGCCACCAAACTATTGCTAGCCACGGCCTTATATTACTTCTGAATTTATTGGTGACTGTCTGAATTAAAGTATGAATTGGTGACCTATCTTGCGAGATAAGTAATAACTAAACAAAAATACAGCAATTTCATAAATACTCGATACGATCTGCAGAGAAGTGAAGAAAAAAAAGTGCGATAAAAATAATCAATGAGAAAAGAAATATGTTCAGTGAAAAAAAATTTCGCTAAAATGGTGATGCATCAGTAAAGACATTCTATTAAAGGACAGTTTTATAATGTAGTTTAATAATTGGTTTAAAAGAACGAAAGCCAAATGACGAAATTCTCGGAACGAACACAGCAATTGTGGTTTTCAATAAGCAAAAGACTAAGTTAGTCAAGCCAGAAACTTTTCTCTAATCACTAGCCAAAAATTCTTTTTAAAAATGGCTCTGAATTTCCTGAGTTATGATGTCCTGCTATCTGCAGAAAACTATCTATTATATTTTAACATTTCAAAACTACAATAAATGTTAAGAATGATTCAAAAAAGAAAATAAAAATAAAAATACTTCCTGACCGAGAGCAGTTTTCTCATTTTAGCCCGGTCCTAGTATGCGAAAAACGGATAACTCAAACTAACATGTTTTCATTCAGTACTACCTCTGCCGAGACACGACTTTAATGGTCTGCAACCTCACTCGATCGTACTTTTCTGTGGAGAACAAATCGGATCAAGTGATTAGAGCAGATGGGACTGTTATGAATAAACCTCCAAAGTGGTTTTGCTGAAATCCCCACCCTGACAGTACTAATTATGAAAATTTTAGGCTTCCTGATGAGTATTTTGAAAAGCTGACATTGGACATTCTGAGGCGAGCAATTACATCGTTGATTCGTATGAAATGCACCAAAATAGAGTTTCTACTTCTCAGGGCAATACTGTTGTGTAACTCCAGTAAGTTGAGTTTTGACATAAAATATGAAAATCGCGTTTATTAAAAGATTTATTTGAAGCTATAAAAACCTTTCAGGTGCTCCTGACATTTCTTCATCTGCTCGCGCCATTCTCGCCGCCGAAAGAGCAAAATATACTGTGGCTCTTTTCAACTTTTCAATGGCTCACTATGGGGCAGGTGGACCTGGAAGATTCGGCGAAATCCTGAATGTTATCGACGTTCTGGAACGCCAGCAGAAAGATCAAAGAGATATCAACGTTTACTTCTGTCTTTATCGACCGAAGCATATCAAAGTACCACTTATAGATGATGTTATGCTATCCAACTAGTCAATCGTATTGAATTTGTATGTCAAACCAGATATCTTAACAAAAATATATGGGTTTCACTTCAAGCTTTATATCAGAATTTAATTCGTTGAAAAAATAATAAATTTGTTTTCAGTTTTCAAGCTTTTTTATACCATTCCGTTATCTAACAAACATTTAAAGTTATATGAATTCAGCAAATTGATAGTCGAGCAAAAGCCTTCAAGCTAGTCTGGTTTGGAAATTTCCTGCTTCGAAACGTCATTTTGTCCTTTAACTGATTTAACTGTTTGTTAGTTCTAGAAGTTTGTTCAATTTGTGCCGCCTATTAACTCAGAAAATAATTTCCGGCGTTCAAAGCGTGTTTCCTTGATTCGCAAGTAAACAAGTGTGAATTCTGTGGTGCGCTGAAATATCAAGTAACACGCCATTGAATGTCAAACTTGATTATAAACTGAGCTGGCTGCCTGGAAATATATGAAAAGTCTAATATTTTTGTGCGTATTTCAAGATTGAGAATGCTGTTGGCTGTTAGAATTGGCCAATATATGGATTTTTTCTAACTGAAATTCTGAATTGCTTACTTCTTCGTCTCATTTTGACTAAGGCTACGAAACGCTTCGGGTCCTACAGGTTCCTTATGATTTCATTTGCTGCCTATTCAATGGTTTATGGATTCATAGAAATCCTGGCTCAGCCGGTATTGCGATATATTATTTTTTTTCTCAATGAGATTTGAATTTTGCTAATTTTAAAATATACATAGGTTTTTAAATTACGCGTTACAGTGCAGTGTAGTTGGATGTATAAAGCGAAGTGATGGATTGGGGGGGGGGTGCCAGTATAAGTAAAAGTAATCTGAAATTGTTTGTTTGATATTATCCCACCCAAAATAGAAATTTTGCTGTTTTTTTCAGGTAAGATGAAGTGAACTCCACTCAAAAATGTCATTTTAAATTAAAACGAGTGAAGGCTGGGATTCTCCACATTCTTGAACTATCTTGCCTGAAACTGCGGAATAGTTGTTAACTATGTAGAATTATGTAGTTTAGTTGTGATGGCTTTTCACAAAGGAGTTGAACTGTTTTCAGAAAATTTGAACTGTTACTAACTGATTTAGGCAATCTCAAAGTTACATATTATCGGTTCGCGAGTACGCAAGAAACCGCTTAGAGATGGGGTTTGGGTCTCGTTAGGAAATTGGCGCGTTAAAACGCGCCAATTTAAAAATTGAAAGAAAGCGCACACACTGCGTTTGTTTTTCTTTTCGAAATTGAAATCGAATATTGGAATTTTTTTCTATTTATATTTTGCTTCGAAAATCATGTTTTTTTTAAATTAATTTTTATTGTAAACCTCTTCTCACGAAAAACTGAAAATTAATATTTATAAATTTTATTTGACAGGTATTCCTTACCATAAACTTCATCACTTCTGTTGAAACAATTAGCTGCAAGTGAAAAGATACTAATTGAAAAATATAAACTTCTAATATGAAAAAAAACATTTAAATTCGGTAAATAATACTTTATTCAGTTTAATAAGCATTTAAGAAAATTGACAATAAAAATTAATTTAAAAAAACATGATTTCGAAGCAAAATATAAATAGAAAAAAATTCAATATTCGATTTCAATTTCGAAAAGAAAAACCAACGCAATGTGTGCGCTTTCTTTCAATTTTAAATTGGCGCGTTTTAACGCGCCAATTTCCTAACGAGACCCAAACCCCATCTCTAAGCGGTTTCTTGCGTACTCGCGAACCGATAATACTTTCTACTGAAAAATCCCTGATATGTATTTCTTACACAACGACATATCAGAATATTGAGTCTCTGAAACTTCAATTAAAGGCTGGGGGTGCTACCTATGTTCATGATTCAGAAATATTAAGAACGATAGATGTTCTCATAGTGTTCATTATGCACCCATCGGCGCGTGCCCCGTGGATCGCGTTATAATAGATCATATCTAGCAAGGGAAGGTCACAGTGGGCGCCTCGCGTTTGTACTGTACAAGACGATGCCACGGAGTTTTTTTAGACGGAATGAATGAACGTCTTATCTGATGCGTATCTTATTAGCCAAAAACCGATCACCCTGTTAATTGTCAACCATAACACACGCAGCGTACGCGCCGAAAATCGCCTGTAGACCAGTGTGTCCTTACCGATAAAAATTACCGGTAAAGGCTCGTTTCGCTATTTTTACCGGTACTTTACCGGTAAATTTTACTGAAAAAATATCGGTACTGTACCAATAATTTTGAAATTACCGGAAAAGTACCGGTAAATCTACCGGTAAAATTTTTAAGTCCACGAGGACTACACGACCTAGTTTTTTTTCGGTCATCTCAAAATTCTTGCTAGTTTTTAAAATTTTCTTGTTTTTTTCTTGTTATTTCGTGGTTAATTCGCAAACAAAGCTGTTTTGGAATAGTAATATTAAAATTAACAGAAAAGATTTCGGTAAATTCAGCAGATTAATAATATTTTCTAATAAAAGTAAAAAAATTCTACCGGTGAAGTACCGGTAAAAAATTACCGCGAAAGTATCGGTACTTTACCGGTAAAGTACCGGCAATTTTACCGATAAAGTACTGGTAAGGACACACTGCTGTAGACAAATAATCAAAGCGCTTGTCTCAAAAATTTGGAAACTGGAACTTTATGAAATTGTGGAAGAACTCCACGGTTTCAAGATGATTTCGCTGCAATGCTAATATGGCATTTACTATATTCCCAATTAACGGGCTCGCCGGTCAAAAACTAAACGATTTCTGGAATTTGCAATTTTTAGGTTATCCATGTCTTTGGACCTGGCACTATTCTTTACGTGGATGGTTTTTTCAAATATGAACAATTGATATCACACTTCCTTGCTGCTGCTTACTGTGCTTCGTTCGGCTTATGCATTTCTCTGCTTTCTGTTCACTTCGTTTATCGGTACATAGCTGTTTGTAGGTAACCGTCGTTGTTTTACGATAAACATTTCTAAATATTCGAAAAGTTTCAGTTCTCAAAACTTAACGTACCTTGAAGGTCGGAATCTTTGGAAAGCGTATGCCTTTCCACTCGTCATCTCCGTGTTGTGGTTCCTGAATAATGGATACTTTTGTGGACCCTCTCTTCTTAAAACTGATTTCTTCAAGTGATTCGTCTTTTGAATGGATTGAACAGGAAAATTGAAAGAAATTGTTTTTTTTTTTCAGGAAAAGTATATCAGAAGAATACAACGAAAATCTTCACAGACTGGGATACATTTCTTTTTTGTATTTTGTATGTGAAAATTCAAATTCCTTATTTTGGGTGGGCCATGTGTTATTTTCAGTACACTGACAGCTATGGAAACCGGTATCCTAATTGGATTGATTTCATTGGATGCTCGTATGATTGTGGAATAATGGTACATCCTTAAAATTATTAATTGACAAGAAATACTGTAGTTTGAGACATGAGAGCTAGATGAGAACAGGCTTCTAATCTTACGCAAAAGAATTCTTGGCTCACAATTTCTTGAAAATCTGGTTTGCAATCAGGCCCGAAACTAGGCGGCAATGGGCACCATGGGCCGCTGTATTGATTTTGTTAAAACAGAAAATTGGAACTTCCGGAGATTGTAGATCTTGGAAAAGTAGTAAAATTTCGTTTATCTTCTTACATATCTTCATTAAAGTTCACTGTCCGGTACATAAATTTGCAAAGTTTTTTCAATGTTCGCCGGTCGCCGGTTATGCAGACCACAAAACTTTTCCGGTTTAATTAGTAGACAATGGATTATTCATATGTGTATTTTTCATTTGAGATATGGGGAATTTTAGGCATATTGCAGCTTTTTTAATAAGAAGAGACTTCAAGGCCCGCGTACGACTCCTCTTTTTTTTTTAGACTTCTAGATAACACAAAAATAATGCTGAAACGTTGATTTCAATACTAAGCCACAATTGTCTTAAGCATTTCAAGGCAATTTCACAAAAAGTAAATAACGGCTCCCGGACATCTTCCAAATGAAAAAGCTAGAGTTCTTTTGTATCTTAAAAAGACACCCCTTCTTACTGTTGAGAAATGTCCAGTTGCAAGATCCTAGTCGGAGAGTTGATTTATTGTTGGTTTACTTCCGGCTAGAGATTTTCGCGTGCCTTGGTAACAAAATTTAGCAAATCAGCACAGTCATAATGGTATATTGTGGCTGGAAGACATATCGACAAATGACAATCGGTACGAGGACAATGAGCGCCAAAACGAAGGAACTCAACTGTCAACTGTTCAAAACTCTTGTTATCCAGGTGCCGATCAAAACGGGTCAATTACTTTTGCGAATTTTATTCTTTATTTCAGACAATTATACCATTATTCTTCATGTTTATTCCTGTCGGAAGTGTAATTTTTCTTCCAATATTTTCTGTACCGATTTCTTCCGCAGTATCAAATGCAACTAGTTTATATGAAGCCTTGTACCCAGGCATTGATGCTACAATCATTATTTGTATGCTCAGAGATTTCAGAAATACGGTTTTCTGTAAGTTATGAAAGATTTATTATTATGAAAATTTTTAATTTCTTAATCGCAGGCCGAAATCGAGTAAGACAATCGAAGTCTTCAGGATTAGCTGGAAATAACAATAACGCTATATGATGTAATTAGCTTGATTATTCCAGGTTTGCAGTTGAACTATTTTCTGAAAATAAAACACAAGCTCTCACCTGTTTCCAATCTATCAATAATAACATTTCCGAAGAAGGCGAAACCAGCTATAGTCAGGAATTCGAATTAATACGTCAAAACTAGGCAGTGAAAACTTGTACAATGTGCCTGCAAGCCTGCAAAAGTCAACGATTTCAGATTTAAAAAGTAGAAAAATAATAAATTCCGTGTTTCCCAGTTCTCTTCCTTGGTTTATAATTGAAATAGCTCTCACAGTAATCGAGATCGCTGCAAGACCAATCCTTTCATAAAAATGTAAGAACCTAGAAGTCTTTGATAACCGAGACACGTCAAAAACGGGATACAACCTGTGACGGGTTACACGAAAAGGGGTTACATGAAGGCGGGAAATTTAAAAAAAACAGGACTCGAGCGCAATTGTGAGCGCAATTGCGCGAGTCCGTTTTTTTTAAATTTCCCGCCTTCATGTAACCCCTTTTCGTGTAACCCGTCACAGGTTGGATTCCGTTTTTGACGTGTCTCTGATAACCGGCTATTTAATTTAGCAACTTCACGTTTCTGAATTAGAATTATATGTTTGGTACCTTTCGCACGACCGCTATATCGAAAAATAATATTATTAATGAAACAAACCATTCAACAAAGAATCTCGAAAGCTACCTAAGCGCCTTTCGCAATCCGATGATTCATGAGCAGATTTTTTTGAGTAGCATTTCCGACAACCAGCGAGAAAATCACTGCTGAAATTTCAAGAATTTTACTAAAAACAATTCAACAGTCATCAAGTAGCGCCAGCTTCAGCAACCAACTGGAATGCTGCGGTATATGACAAAAACACGAATTTTAGAGCCCAAACATCTGTTTTTGTGTAATACCTGCTTTCAATATGATGGAGCAGGAAATGATGCATCAGCTTTCTCATCTAAAGGCGACCAAAAGATAATTTCATTGTTTTCTGTAGAGTTGATCACAAGACTATTTATCTGCGAATTTCATGAATACCTGCTTTCGACATGGTGGAGCAGGAAATGATGCATCAGTATATCTTTCTCATCATGAAGCGATCAAAAATAATTTTATTGTTTCCTGTAAAGTTGATCATAATACTATTTATCTGTGAATTTCATGAATTCATCATCATCCCATTATTCTTTACCATTGTTTTGGTAAATGGAGCAAGATTTATTGAAAATTGAAAATTGAAAATCTTTTAAGCAACAAAATGTTGAAAACGTTGGGAAAGCTGCCTCGAAAGACTTCACCATAAAATTCAGTTCTTATATCGCAAAAATCACTCAAAAACTGTTGGAATGATCAAGCAATTGATGGTATTAAGTAAATACTCAAACTCATAGTATTTAGTCAAAAAAAAAATAAAATTTGGTAACCTCGGGGACCCTGTTGCCGGTTTGTTGAATAAGATTCTTGACGTGACCTATGATCTTTAAACGAACAAATGAAAAACAGCACATCTCTTTATTGTATAGGCTGCAAATCAGTGAGCAGGGCCCATCTTGCAGAAATTCTTATCTTCGAACAAAAGATTTGAGAAAACACTTCTCTGTACGGTGTATGAATATACAGCATGATCAATGAAGAGGAGAGTCCATGTGCAGAAATGGTAATAAAGCACAAGTTGTTCGCTGACTGGATATACGTATTCGAAATTCTCGACACAACCAAATATCCAAAGGGTAGAAAAAGAATGGCGAGCGGGAGGCACGTCTGAATGTTGAGTGCTCGCAGAAATTTCCTCTGAACCTTGATGGTGAACCGGGACAGCGACAAATTCTTGGTCTGCTCGCTCATATTGCCGTAAATTAGGACGGTGAAGACTGCTGATTCCAGAACCAGTACGTTTATCATAAACACTACTGGGAGAACCACATAACTGAAGTTGGTTGCAAGAACAAACAGAGTAGTGTTGTAGTCGTTGTATATTTCTTGTGGCAGCTTTGGCAGCATATGAAAAACTCAATGATATTATAGTTAAAGAGACTCACGGAGCCCTGGCCGTTTTTATGCTTTTGGCACGGATGCGTCCGAGCCACCCCTTGCTTGACTTGGTTAAATTTACAAAACACTTTCTATATACGACATTTTCGAGCATTAAAATTTCTAAAAATCGATGTAAGTGCCCACTTTTTAGAAGCGGAAATTGGAGGCGAGGGGAGTATGTGAAATCGGAACAAAATGAGAATAGAACTCGTAGGAAATCGGAACATGATGAAAATAAAACTGTTAAAAAAGAAAACTGTATTGAATTGGAACTGATTGGGAATTAGAACTGTTTTAAAGTAAAACCGCATGGAAGCGGAACTGTATGGAATTGGAACTCTGTTCAATGGAGCGCGTTTGCTTTACAAGAGTATTTTTAGTTGATTTATCGCTGAGAAAAATATTCTTGTAAAGCAAACGCGCTCCATTGAACAGAGTTCCAATTCCATACAGCTCGCTTCATGCGGTTTTACTTTAAAACAGTTCTAATTCCTATCAGTTCCAATTCAATACAGTTTTCTTTTTTAACTTTTTTATTTTCATCATGTTCCGATTTCCTACGAGTTCTATTCTCATTTTGTTCCGATTTCACATACCCCCGAGGCGAGATGAGGGCGTCTAAATACTATACTATTGATTCAAAATAAATTTTTTTTGCCATGGAATTCGGCATATACAAGACCATTAGTAATTTTAAAAGATTGCATCTATAAAATGTAAGTTTTTAAAATACGATTTCGGCATTCATTTCAGAAAGCCTCTAAAAATGCTTCATAAAATTAATTTAACTTTTTACGATCACCTGTGGAAGTGACTTTCCAAATTTACAAAAGTTTGATATTATCTATCCGCGAGTACGTGATTTTTCGTTTAGAGGCGGTGTTTGGGTCTCGTTAGGGGATAGCGCAATTTAACGCGCCAATTTAAAAATTGTAAGAAAGCGCACACACTGCGTTTGTGATTTCTTTTCGAAAATTGAAGCGAATATTGGAAGCAATAAAAATTAATTAAAAAAAAAAACATGATTTTCGAAGCAAAATATAGAAGAAATTCCAATATTCGCTTCAATTTCCGAAAAGAAATCACAAACGCAGTGTGTGCGCTTTCTTACAATTTCTAAATTGGCGCGTTAAAACGCGTTATCCCCTAACGAGAATGAACTTTTTGAACAATGCTGTTCTCTTACCTGGAATACATCATTTCGTGCCGTGTTTTGTTGCGGAATAAGGTAAATTGATGGAATAAAATATAAGAACACAATCAAATAATTGAATAGAAGAAACGGTATGCGGTATTGACGCCACAACTGATCCCGAGCAAATAGAAGGAAATAACGGTTTTCGAGGATTGCGACAATTGATACGCCGGACACTGAACAAATTTAATGATTATTTCTGCATCTCTCTCTCTCTCTCTTTCTCTCTCTCACTCTTTCCTCTCATTGGTGATTGAGCCCATTCGTAGTGAAAATCACTTACATCCAATTAGCACACTTAGCAGATAAGCTTGAAATGACATAGGAACACCAAATTTGCTCAGTACTCCTAACGCAGATCCAGCAAGAGCCGGGTATAAAATATATGGAATAGTCAATAAACCAACCGCAAGATCTAATCCCATGCTCCAGACATGCATGTTCAACATTCCCCATCTAGCTGACTTCATGGATTTTGGAGTTTTAAATAAGATACAATAGGCAGCGAAGAAGTGGAAAGGAAGTTCCAACCCAACAATTACATGAAGTGCAGTAACTAGGAAATTTGGGGTGTCCAGATAAGATGAGAAAGTCATTGAAAAAAATGTTTATATTGTTTCTTTTAATTTTTAAAATGTAATGCAACTGAACCTTCAATGCGCGTGTGAAGGAGAGAGGGGGTAGGATTAGAATGAATGACGAGATCGCATTCTCCCCACCCCACCCACCACACTTTCTACGATTCTTGCTGAAAACGGGCGAGAGCGCGCAACGTTCTTCAAAATAAATATTCATTTTTTTGAAAATGATAGCAAATTGAAGATATTTGTTAGATTTATGAAGGTATTATCCATCCGCGAGGACGTGATTTTTCGTTTAAAGGCGCTGTTTGGGTCTCGTTAGGGGATAGCGCGTTTTAACGCGGCAATTTGAAAATTATAAGAAAGCGCACACACTGTGTTTGTGATTTATTCAGTTTAATAAACAGTTTAAGAAATTTGACAATAAAAATTAATTTAAAAAACATGATTTTCGAAGCAAAATATAGAAAAAATTATAATATTCGCTTCAATTTTCGAAAAGAAATCACAAGCACAGTGTGTGCGCTTTCTTCCAATTTTTAAATTAGCTTTTAAAATTAAAATTAGTAAAGGTCCCCTAACGAGACCCAAACATCGCCTTTAAACGAAAAATCACGTCCTCGCAGATGGATAATATCTTCCTATGATAGCTATCAAGTAATGATACTTTTTAATAGTATCGAATAAAGCTTTCCGGCCACTAAACTGATTATATTATAGTAAAATTTGTTCAGCGATTATCATAAAGCGAATTGGGATCTAAGTTTTACGAACGTTGTTGAGTAGTAACTTTCCATTTTGAAAAGGTTATGCATAGTCAGGTGTGACCCTACTTTATTTCGATTGAAGGTATTCTGTTCCTGTTCTCGCCTTCTATATACCTTACCGTTCATTAAAAGCTTCAAGAAATTCATTTTAAATACATTTTGAACTTTAATACTGACTTTAATTGTTTACATAACCCTGTAAGATCGATAAAGCTGTGGTTAACGAGAAACACGCGATATCGATGCATTCTTCATTACCTCGAAAGCCGAATTTTAGTGAGATACGATACCAAGAAACAACGCATATTTCGTTTTGTTTACCTGCTTCAGTATTCAGTGATCAGCAAAACTGGGAATTTATTTTTAGAACACGATAAAATACTGTAAATTGTATTACCAGAGGAATGAATAATGTTTACTTTTGAGAGTCAAAATGTATAAATTAAAGATTAAGCTACAGCTGATATTGGGATTTTTTAATTCTTGTTTGATTATATTTGGCATGCAAGTTAATGTCTTTGTAGTCTAGAATAGTTGATACGGACGTTTGAAAATTCACAAATGTAAAGGTGAAAACTGAGGGTTCTTTATGATTTATTTATATTTTATTAATCATTTATTTATTCATACAGAAAGGTGCAAAAAAGTAGACCTTCAAATAAATACTAACAAAATCAAAGTGTTGAGAAAAACGTACGCCACCACACATCCGGTAATCATCAGTAATAATACAACCATCACAACAATCGAAGACGTGGATGAGTATGTCTACCTTGGCAAGCTACTCAACTCACAAAATGAGCTAGAACCAGAAGTTCACAGAAGAAGAAGGACAGCCTGGGCATCTTTCAACAAAACAAAAACACCATTGACGATCTCCCCCGAAAATCTACCCCCCGAATTCGAGCAACAACGCCAACTAGACTTAAACCACGAAGACACCCACTTAAATACATCAAAAAAAAATTGAATGGGCCGGGCACATTATGCGAAGAACCAACGGAAGATAGACAAAACTGACACGAAAATGGATTTCTTGTGACCAAAAAATACCTGTTGGACAACCCTCTTTGAGATGGTTCGACTTCCTACGAAAAGAAGTATCAATATATCGAGGAAATCGACTGACTACTTCATGGACCACCATCTGTTGCAAATACTACGTATTCACAATAATAAATTAAACTTCCACTGAAAAATTGCCTTATTTCATTTTAATTTAATCCTTTATTCCAGCTTCCGCCGTGGGAATTTGAACTGCCGCCGGAATCTCTGGATCTCGCCGCGACGCCCCGCGTCTCGCGTGCGTTTTTGGGCCTACAACAAGCTTGGAGTTCTTTCTTATCTATCACCATCCTATCAAAGCAACGATGGATTCTAAAATGGCTTTTTAATATATTTTTTTGACATCTTTATCAATTGAGTTTTTTTTACACGGGTCAGGCTTTTTCCCCTCAATAAATGTTATAATTTAAATTATCTTTTTTTTTTCTTAAAAAAAACACGCTTTCATCCGCATAGCGCTAGGCGTGTCATCATTGGAGAGTCATCTTTAAATGACTCATCAAACCATCGCCGCGCCTACACAAGCGATTGACGGATCGACTAAGTAAGTAAATAAAATCTCTAAAATTGCAATACTGCAATTAAGAGATTCTATTGAAAAATTCAAAAACGCCTCATTTTAAACCAGCTAAAAATGAACGTCCTTTTCTATAGTTTTGGAGGATGTTGTTCTCGATCTACTATTGGAACGCTGAGAGAAGAATGGGATGAAAGATCGGTTTGTGAATGGTTGTTTATTGGAAAACATGTTTCGCCAGTGCAATCAACTGAAATCCAATTCAATATGATCTAATGCCTCTGGAATCATCTTGAGAAAGAATTTAGAGGAATCGGGAAATCAAATGGGATCAACATCTGGTGTCTGTGGTTCGCACACTTCTGGAGTTCATGCCAGAAATATGTCAGGCGTAAATCGCTATCCAAGTTGATCCTCTTGTTGATCTTTTTAACCTGTTACATTGGTTTTCATCATTTTATTTGTTGAATTCTCCACTTCTTTAAATGTTTATCCATTTATTCATTCATTTATTTATTATTTTTAACCGTATTAAAAGTTGTCAAAAGCATATACTGTTTCCAAAAAACTTTTTGACAAAATTATGTATATCAGAAACATTAATCTGAGAGCCGGAAAAAACATCACGTCAACTCAGAGATACAATTCGTTTTCTCCTTTTGACATAAACATAATTTTCGACAATATGGTCCTCGAGATCATAGCTGAAAACATTTTGAATCTTCAATGGCTAATATACATAAAGCTTTAAATGTTACCATGTTCTAGGAGTGTCATAAACATCAGATTCGCCTTCGTCGTCATCATCACTGCCGATGTCCTCATTGTGGTCTTCAATATCTTCGTATCTCAACGACAAAAGGTAGCTTTCCATATTTTTCGATCGACGCCAATGTGTTAGAGTTCGATGAACCCATCTATCGCCTCCCGAACAGAAGTCTTTATTTCGGAGTTTTTCATAATTTTTTGGAGGTGTGATAATATGATAAGCAACTATTGGAGGTGAGATGGTTTTCGGAGTTTTCCCATCATCGGATTGTTTCGAAGGAGATTTGTTGTTAGATATGAGACTGTTTAAAGGTTGGCCAAAATAAGAATAACTTCTGAGAGAGTGACAACTTTTCCCAACGTCGAGTCGGAAAATTTGACGAATGGGATATTGGGAAAAGAAATAATGGTAATAATCATTCTTAGAGATGAAGCCTGAAATAGTAACATACCGAAAACAGGGTTGCACTACGGAAACTCACAAAAATAAGGGTCATAATTGAGCCATACACGATCGATAACAGCTACATCCATATCACGATAGTTGCTTTGAAGATCATAAAGAGTTCCAACTTCACAATCAACCTCCCATCTCTTTTTCTTGTTTATTGTGTATTTTACAAAAGGAGTCAAATCGTGACTTAATATAGTGCGATCCATTTTTTCATGAAAATCTGTGGACCAGGCAGCATCGTTGGAATCAATATGATAGGTCTTGATGATGACACCTGCGGTCTTCATATTTCTTAGTAAGTAATGGCAACAAGTATTACGATCGTGATTTTTCTCAGTGTCCGGACGGCCATTTTTTACCCTGAATTTTCAATTTATATACAGATTTTATTCTATTCGGGGATTTCGGGTCTAGTCTAAAAACTGTCTCATATAAAAATTTTTTGCAAAAATAAATGCACTGTTGAAAAAAGATCTCAAACTGTAGATCTGAAGACACTTTAATACATAAACCATGTGACTACCGTACCATTAAAGCATTTAATTTGCCAAATAGAACGAATAAAGTGGGGGATTTACATTGTGCTCGTTTGAGCACTTTTCAAATATTCCCTTCCTATGATTAACTCACAATTTGTTTTTTTTTAATGAAAATTCTATTAAGTGCGCACTCAGCACTTTAGTTTTGACCTACCCTAAATGCTTGTGACCCTCGAAAGCGGGAATTTATGTATCGTGCCTCCCACTTCATGGCAGTATAAAAGGGGTCGCTAGAGTCCCCTTTCATCTTCAATTTTACTATTTCATCACCGATGCGCGAGTTTTAAAATTATTAATTTTTAATTGAAGATCTCTACCTGTGCGCACATCTCATTAAGCCAACCAGACACCCAACCGACGGAGTCCAACTAGTTTGGACTCTTAACATATTGGACTCCCAAAATGAATTTAACTGATAAGACAAGCATCTAGAAGATCTAGAACCATTTGCACCGACCCAGCACACACATCATTAGTTGTTGATCTGTTGGCACGGCCATTAAATTCTATTAGAACTATTAAATCTTCGCATTGTCAAAATGCAATGATCTCAAGAAATTACAAGTGTGAACCAATGAAAAACCTCAATTAGTCTCAAGGAGAAGGAAGGAGTATTTCCAATGAAATTTGTAAAGAAAACTTCTTTAATGACGCTGAGAAAGGTGAAATAAAAAATAGTGAAAATAGTGGAAACTTCAGTGAATTTATTACATGAAGCCCTATATGAACACCAAAAAGTAGAGCTTCAAATTTTGAAAATAATACAATACCTTAGTTTGAATTGAGCATCGCTTTCCTAGGAGCTTGCGCGCAACCTTCGGGTTCAGTGGCTTCACTAAGGACAAAGCTTAAGACGCGGAACCTATACTCTGAAGCCGTGTGACTCTTTCCCAACGTTTGCACAACATTCTTTCAAGATTAGCCAAAATTCCACAAACATGGCCTCTTTTGCCGAAAAGCTCGGTGCCTTTACGAAATCGCGCAATTTTAGTCGAAAGGTTGTAAGTGAATGCCAGATAGCCTGGAGGATAAAGAATGTTTAACGAAACTATATGAATAAAGTTTCACATTAGCGAAATCGAAAAATAAAAACTCACCAAAAATATATGTCTTCGAACATATATGCGGCCGGTGACTCTCTCTCTCTCGTTTTTCTGTCTTTTATATATTTTCCTTGTGCAATATTTCGCAATTCCCTCATAGACTATTTGATCACTTAGCAACTCTGCCTTTATTTGAAATTTAGTAACGCTATTTTGAATATTTAATGACTGATAAGGAACACCTTTAAACATTTATAATTCAACGAAATCGTTTTCCAAGCAATCACCTTAACATTTTGGTGTATTCGTTTGGAAGTAACAAAGACAAGAAGCGAGTTAAATTACAGCTCATTCCGGTATTATTAGGCCTACCTATAAAGCCGATAAGACAAAAGGAAATTAGTGCATTCAAAAATAGGTAAAACTGAAGTAAATAGGAAAGAATAATCATATGAACATCCATCATCGGATAAGTCAGGACTACGGGTGCGACATATATATTTCCTATTCGAAAGGCAATGTAGTTTTTTTTCAAAATAGTCAAATCGCTCTGAAAATCAAGCGAATTGACAGTCAATGAACAATTCGATGTTTTAGATTTTGGCTCCTTGTTCTCGATGACAACCAGAAAACGCCTCGTGTGCATGTCAAATTGGCGCTCAACTTGCCCCTGTCAAATTTTGTGTACGATTTGAACTAATTGATGAAGCCTGCAGAAATTGATAGTACACCACTGTATTAAAGAACACTTCAATAATACAATATGTGACCTAAATATACGAAAAACGGAGCTCCACAATGGGAAAAGCGGCTTCGGCCCACCTCGCTGAAACCAACTTTTAAAGATTTTTATTTTAAAATCATTCTTTATCTCATTGTTTCACATTTTCTAGATTGTAAATATAGAAATAGAAACTAAAAATAATAAATTTTCCAACATGCGATAGTAACGAAATCCGTAACTTTGCCGATTTACGGAACAAGTCTGTCGTCCTTCGTCGTCAGTTAAAATGCATGTGTGCCAACATCTCTGCGTCAGAGGAATTCAAGACGAAGACGACATGAGACGGTCTTATTTCGTCTTTAGTGGAAGCCTTAATTTTCTAGACCCCTGAAATAGCGCCTGCCAACCCCATTTTCAGTTTTTTTTAAAAGTTGCATTTAAAAAAATGTCATTAAAATCGCTGGATTCTTTCGTTGTCATGTTTGCTCTCTTGCTGACGAAGAAACTTCATCGAACGAATCTATTCTCTTTCGCGAGGCTTTGTTATTTCCGGAACAAAATGCAATTAGGAAAAGTTTTTTATCACTCAGATTCCGTTGAAAAAATTATGAGCTTTAATTTCCTGCCGCTGTCATCGGTCTTCTTCTTAATCCACTTCAATTCATTGAAAATGACTCGTTCAATGAAAACATATACAAGATGCCAAGAAACACAGCACAAAACAACTCTTCTGAATAAAAAGAGAAAAGTAAAAAAAAAAAACAGGAAAGGGATTGAAACTACGGGAAATCTATGAAAACATTTTAGTGGTTCATCTCCGAGCATCTTAGCAAAGGGGTTCGTTGAGATCCCCTTTCTTTGCATTTACCTATCAAAAATATTAGAAGACATCCAAAATTGAAATGCAAAACATTAAGAATGAATAAGTTCATCAATAAGATCAAAAAATTAAATCCACCAGTCAAAATAAATGAATCATACTGAAAATATGTACATAAATAAAGCTTTAATTTGAAATTTCCTTCTTTTCTCGAGCGTGCTTCCTTCTCTTGACAATCACTATCTTATCTACAATATGATCCAGAAAATTGTAGCTGAAAATAAAAAAAAACATTATAATTTCACCCTTCAAAACTAACCATTCTCTTGGACGACGACAATTTTCATCAGAACTATCCACCTCTTCTTCTTCTTCTTCCCACTCATGTGCTTCATCCCATTCAAGATCTTCTACCCTATCATACGTCAAAGCTTCATAAAGATCTTCCTCGATTAGCTGCTTCCAATCCGTTTCATAAAGAGATAGAGGGCTCCACCACCAATTAAGTCGTATTCTATGAGGGTGAAATCGTTTTGAAAGAAGCACCTCATAGTTTTTCGGAGGACTGATAAGGTGGTAAGCGACTTTTGGTTTTCCCGCCTCTTTTCGTTGTGGTAACTCGAGTGTTTTAGACTTCGTTGAAGACTTATTTTCGGGAGAAAAATGTTCGATGTGCTGTCCATAAACGGAGTTGACAGATGTGCATTGATAAAAAGTATCATCGATGAGCTTATGGATTCGTTTAATTTTGAACTTTGAGAAGTAAAAATTGTGGAAAAAAAGGGGCGCTTAAAACTAACATAATTTGGCGGAAATCATTAAGACGCTTACATGTATACGGTGGGCTTTTGAGCCGAACTCTTTCTATTACAGAAACCTCCATATCAGCGTACATCTTTTGAAGTACGCCTAGAAATCCGATACTCCCTTCAACTTCCCACCGCTTTCTTTTGTTAATAGAATATCGGACATATGGAGCAATGTCTTGATGGAAAAGCGTTCTATCCATTTCCTCTTGAACCCATTTTCCGCATTGACCTTCCCCAAAGTCCAAATGATATGTCTTCAAAAGAACGCCTTCCTTTTTCAGAAAACGCATCTTCTGATGGCATAATGAATTGGAATCGTGATCCTTTTCAGAGCTCGGTCGGCCGTTTTTGCTCCTAAAAGTGTTGATAATTAGCCTGTATTATCAATATTTGGACACCTGATTAAAAGTGACCAAACACATTAGGGGAGTAAAAAGGTTGAGCGAAAAGTCTTCATAATTTTTTATCGGACCAAAAATTATTTAAAGAAATCGAGATTCAATGTGTGATATATTCACAATTAGTAAAGCTACACGTGCATTTGTCAAGTGCGTTAAGCATGCATAACGCACTAAAAAAATACGAAAACAAAATTAAAAAAAATTAAATTAACACTGATCAATGACAAAAACATGAAAAAAATTACGAAGACTGAATAGTTTAAGGAATGTAATCATCGGCAATCACCACTGTTTCTAATCAGTACAACAGAGCGCCGTCTAGCTGCTATCTGTTTTCTTATGGCTTCCACGAAAGACGAAGAAAAAATTGGAGTCGTCTTCGTTCGTCTTTCAGTTCGCCTTGCATTCGTCTTACGCATTAAAAAATTTTTCAACATACTGCGTCAGACAAATTCAAGACGAAGACGAATAAGAGACGAGACGGCCGAAAGCTTCGCCAAAGCTTCGCCCAAATGGAAGCCTTAGTTTTCACAATATAACTTTAAAAACGGAAAAACGAGATTAAAAACACTGTAAATTAAGTAAATTCTCACCAAAAATAAGCATCCTCGATCATGTTACTTCGCTCGCCGACAAAAATTCGTGAAGCGCTCTCACTTATATAAGTGAGACGTCAGTTGTGAAAAATTTCGTCATCGAAAGTAAATTGTTTGCATTTATTTATCTTTTTTGCAGCACGTTTTTAGCGGTGACTAATATGAAAATGTTATGAATGAATACTAACTGAAAATGTTGAGTTTTCAAACAAGAAGCTGGTATTCTAATGGTCAAACTGATAGTCATGGAAAGTCAGGGCAGTGAAAACAGTTACTTTTCAAGTTGAGCTGAAACATTCAGGAAGGGGGGGACTAAGACTCGAGAGGTATGTAGGTTTTGTACCATTAGTATGTATGTACCTTTAGGTCGGAGCCACCGCTTCCGTATCCAGTGCTTCCACTACGAAATTTTAGAAGGCTGTTTATTCTCTCAGAAAATGTCAACAAACAAACATAGAATCACACGAGACTCGCTCCAGAAGACGTGTGATGGACGCTTCTAGAAAAGCAGTAGTTCGATCTGAGGAATCAGAAGAAGTCGCTTTGAAGAGAAGCAGACTTAATGTATTGAGAGCAGCAAAATCCCGTTCAAACGAGTCGAAGGAAGAACATAAGAAGAGAACATCTTTCAACGCTACTAGAAAAGTAAAAGCTCGTGCTGTGGAGTCTCACGAAGCTTCTGAATTCAGAAAAGCAGTTGACCGAGAAATAAATAATTCTCATATCACGAAAGATTTGCAAATTGCTAGACAGGGCGTCGAGTTCGAAAAAAACTATCTTGGAAACATGTCGATGCAATGCTCAGGCTGCGGGGCTTTACTCTATAAAGATCAATTTAAACCAGCCTCAGAGCAAAGTGTTCAATTTATGTTGTCGATATGGATTAGTTCAGCTTCCAAAATTCGATTATTTTCCAAAAGAATTCCTTGAGCTCTTCCCGGGATCTTCGCCAGAATCAACTGAGTTCCTGCAGAATATCCGCACGTACAACAATTCCTTGGAAATGGGCTCGATGGCTACAATGTTGGATATTCCGAAAAGTGGAGGCTCATGCACATTCCGACTAGTGTGTCGTGCCGATTCAAAACTCGATCAACTTTTATTCGATTTGTTGAACGGGCAAATCGAATTGAATCGAATCGATTTAATTCGATTCGATTCGATAAAATCGAATCAACAAAAAAAAATCTATATTTCTTGTTATTTTTAATTTGTTTCTCGTCTAAAACCTCCACTCTCTCACTTGTTGTTTTCACTAACTATAAGTGTAGAAGGCGCTCTTCCCCTAATTTTGAGGATATCTATTTTACATTTTCTTTTTTTAATTTTTATTGTTTTTTTTTTCGAAACGATGATCTTATTGTTAAAATTTTTATTTATCTTGTTATTAATAGATAAAAAATTTGAAAAATATATATAAATCGAAGAAATCCTTTGAAAAATGCAATTTACTAAAAAAACAGATTTTAAACCGCCGCCGAAGGCATTGTTCGGTAGAGCGCATTTTCTTTATTTTTTTCATTATTTTTGTTGATTCCATTTTATCGAATCGAATCGAATCAAATCGATTCGATTCAATTCGATTCGATTTTTTTTCAATCGGGATTCGAATCAAGTTGAATCGATCGAATCGATTCAAAAATTGTCGATCCAATTCGATTCGATCGATCAATTCCAAAATGGGCACGACACACTAATTCCGACTACATGGACAAGTGTATCATGCGATTGGGGCACTTCACCCAGATGAGGAACAAGATCATAAATTCGCGCAAGTTTTTATTTTGGACACAGAAGAAGCAGCCGAGCAACTCGCGAATACAAAGATCAATATGATGTGCTCTAAAGGTCTATATAAGCAGTTAATCGGATTGTTCCACAAATACAATCCGTTTGCCAATTCGTTCAAAATGAAAAAGAAGAAAAAGATCCAAATCTTTACAAAATCATTTTCAAAACACCTTCAAAATCAAAAACTCTGAAGTTATTGAATTGCAGAATAGGAATGTGGTGCTTTACAGCAAGCACCTCTCCAGAAAATACAGAAGTTAACTTAGAAATATGTGGGAATGTCGAAACCGTTAAGTATCTTTATAAATAACTTTATAAAGGTGCAGCCCGAGCTTCAATCCACATTTACACTGGGAAAAACAGAAACGACTACAATTATTTCTGAACGAAGCCAGTGGAAGTCGGGGCCTAACCGCGATCTTTCCGCTGCTATACAATTATTTCGAATTTTAATATTTCGGAACGTCACGAATCCTTTTCTCGGAAATTTTGGAATAAATTGATATTTATTACCATGTAATATCAAAATTTTTCAATTTTATTTTTTTAGAATCAAACATAGAATTTTCTCAATCATTCAGAACAGTTTAGAATTTCGTTTCGAACACACTGAAAATGAAAATGTAAAACAGAAAAAAAGAGAATGAGAGTAATTCTAGAAGCCGGCAGATATAAAGGATTGTATATGTGCCCAGAGTGGCCAGGCTAGTTTAATATTCGTTATCAAACCTTTCCTGTAGAAAATAGACACAAATGATGACATCTTCACGACAGTGTCGATATATGAGAGCGTTTTTTAAATTTTTTTTCCCCACGTTTTTAATATGTAGTTTTTCATCGTATTCAAACGAGTTTCACAAAAAAAATTTAAAAAAGAGGGGCGCACATAAAATTCAAAAATTTTTACTTGAGAATTCATTGTTGTGATAATAAATACAAGTGTCAGCGTATTATGACCAAACGTTTAATATGAAAAGCTATAATTTAATGAACTCTAGTCGAGCCGCTTTATCAGGAATTTTTCTAGCACTGTACGGCAGCTGGTTATCTGTTGCAGGTAAAGCTCCATGAGGCTGGATATCATAACGGAGTAGAAGATTTCCTACAGTCTGAAAATAATTCGATATCACAAAATTATAGAAGGAAAATCTCGTACCAAGTAAATTACAGATTTTGCAATATTTTCCCCGACACACGATCTTTTTCCGATTCCAAATGGAATGACTTGGTTTAATAATTTCCCGTTTTCAATAAACCGTTCCGGATAGAACTTCTCAGGCTGACTGAACATGTCACTGTTCACTTGAAGCGCTCCGAGTTGAGCAGTTATTATTGTTCCTGCATCCACTGGATAACCGCTAACAGTGGTTAACTCATGGTTGATTCTCCAAAGGTTTATAGTCAAAATTGCAGCATGCCGTTGAATTTCAGCAACTGTAGCATTTAAATAATGAGATTCCGCTCTGTCCTTCAATGTTAACTGTCGGGCTCCATTATCAGTGATTCTCAGTATCTCATCTCTACACTTTTTCACTACTTCTGGGTGGTTCACAAGTTGATTAAATCCAGAAACGAGTGTCGTTGATGTGGTATCCTGACCAGCTACCCACAGGTCTCCAATGACATGTTTCAAGCACTTCATTGAGTAATGGCTCTTGCCTCCTTTCTTATTTTCCTCTTCCATCTTTACTAAATACGCTTCTACGAAATCTTGAGGATTTTCTGAGTTGACTGTGTATTCTCCGGTTTTAAACTTTTCATATCGTTCAATTGCTTCTCGCGCAATGTAGTTTAGAACCTCTTCTTGAACTTCCACATTTTTTGCATATCGTTCAGGGAAAAATGTTTTTAACATCCAAATTGGAGCAGTCAGATCAAATATTGTAAACAATTCCTCTGTTGAATCCATCAACTTTTTCAGTTTTAGGAACTCGGCTTTGTTATGCTCATCAAATCGTTTCCCAATAAGCACGCTGTTAATAATACTTCCAACAGTAAGATCGAATAATTTAGGTGTATGAACTATCGCCTTTCCATTGACTGCATCTGCATCAATTTCAGAGCACCTGAAACAAAAATTAGTTAGATTAAACCTTATCCGTATTCGAGTGCATTACCTCCAGTTTAGTTCATTGATGATTTTCTCTTCCATCAAATCTCTGCCAACTCCCATAGTTCTGAAAGTGAGCAAAGTGAATCTTCTCATTTCTGCCCATACTTCTCCATTTGCCGAAAGCAATCCAAGATTGTCTGAAAATCAAACAAGTAGAAACGAAAACCTGAAAAACGAATAAAATGCACTCACCAGAAACTTCTTTGACAATTGGTGGCATAAAACGATCCTTGTATTTGTTTCCGTTTTTCACAAATACTTCCTGCGAGGTCTCGTAGTCGCAAATGCTCACATGGGGGATCGGGCCGAGCCATAATGTGAAAACATTTCCATAGGTCTGAAACAGAAACAAAATTTAATAGTCGATAGAGAAAATAGGAATTTTGTATCATATTCCCAAGAAAACAAATGAAATGAAAATTCTAAAACTGAAAAAGTACCTTTCTAAAGAAATCAAAAGCGCCTTCTACTCCCTTCTTTTTCCAGACATAGTACACTAATTGATGAATGTTTCCAATGAGAGGCAGAGAAATCGGACCAGGCGGAAGCTTTCTGGCTTTCTGGTATTGCCTTACAATCAGAACTGCTAGAACAGTAGTTATGAGAAGAATAATAATCATTGTGACGCCGTAAAATCAGTTATGATCGGAGTATAAATAGGGGCTGTCTACAAAATACACATTTCTTATCTAATATTGGCATTTACTAGAAAACACACTTTGCCCTCTTGCATGTTAATCATATTAAACTGCATGTGATTTTAAGGGAAAAGTGAGAGATTAAATAAACTACTTCAATAGGAAAGACAGCTTTGGCAATCGGCAAATTTCGGAATGTTCTGCTTTTTAACAAGATTTTTTTTGAATTTTTTGATTTTTTTTACATTTTCTGTTTAAGGCATACCCTTTTCTTATTTTTTAGAGCACTATTTGGAAAGATCGAGAATCGACGCTTCAATTCCGCTTTTTCACATCTTTTCGCTGAAATAATCTTGTTCGTAGCTATCATCATCATGTTTCTTCGACCATATGGTCCTCGAGATCATAGCTGAAAACAATCAGCAATCATTGTTCAGATTTTTTTTACATTTTCATTCAAGTAGATGGCAATCTGTATTAATTTTAAAAAATAACTTTTTTCTTATTTAGCAGATATTGTACTGTCAAGACAAGGTCATATCCCAGATAACGCTACGGTTATCATTGTATTTCTATAGCGGTAAAGTCTCCACTAACTAGGAAAACACGAAGATGACACTCATCATCAAAAAAAGAAAAGAGATATAACTTGGAAATATAGATCAATCTGTCTTCAGAGAATTTCTACAGAAACAAACTATGACTACGCGACGCGGCAGAAATTTCACACACTTGAGATTTTTAGACGACATCAGTCTTGTGGCGAAAGATCTAAAAACTGTCAGTTAAATTATTCAAGAGCTGATATATGTGTCTGGAAAAGTTGGACTCCACGTTTACGCTAATAAAACAAAGCGGTTAAGAAACACGTCAGCCTCAGACACGCTAACGTAAATAGCCGACACTATTTGGGAGAAATGCAAAAGCACCCTACCGAACTTGCAAAAAAAAGCGGGGATTTAAATTATTAAAATTATCCAATCTTTTTTCACACTAACGTAAATAGCCGACACTATTTGGGAGAATGCAAACCGCGCCCTACCGAAGTTGCAAAAAAAGGCGATTTAAATTACGAAAATTTTCATTTGGATCGGAAATGAAACGTTTTAGTCACAGAAATGGCAGATTTAAAAAGAAACTATGAAAATTCGAGTTAATATGGAAAGAATACGTATTATTATGCATTTTCAGAATTTTTCAAATGCATGAACAGTCATGATACGAGAATTTTTCGCGGCTCGATTAGAGCATAATTTAGATCCTCTTTTTCGGAAATATAAATAGTGATTTTTCGTGGAGCCATTGGAAAATTGCTTTATTTTCCTTATAAAGTTTTTTGTGATTATAATTTGCACGAGGTTCAATTTCTCACTGCTTTATTATTGAATAAATTATTTTTAGAAAAACGTATTATAGTGGAAGACAGATTATCAACGCTTCCAATTCTATTTTGATCCAAAAAAGAAAAATTGGACGCTTTTCTATTTGTGCACAGGTAAAGAACCTTCAATTAACTTTTGGGTGCACTAAAATTTTAGGAAAATCCGCCACTTCCTCCAGATGCCCACCCATTAGAATTTGAAAGCCTTACGACGGAATTGAAGCGCTGTGTTTTATGAAAACAAGCAGCACATTTTTCGTGTATTTTGAGTAACAAGCAATGCAAATGTTCCCCGAATTTTTATTTTACACTTTATCCAGACAATTACGAAATTGAAATTGATTCAGTTGAAAAATCCGATTAATTTTGACTACTTTTAATTTTTTTTTTTCGGGTTTTGTTGTTATTTTTGAAATAAATTTTTATTTAGGCGCTATGGTAGTTGAGGGGTCAATGGTTTTTAGTCATTTGAAAATGTTTGTTGCAATTGTAAAAATATTTGTAAGTTGTTTTTTTCACGCGTGGTTTTCACGCTTCAACGATGAGCAATTTTTGCAATTTTTTTGAATTTTTAAAGGATTTTTTTATCGCTTATTAGTTAATCATAACTTATATTTAATAACATTTTCAGAAAAAAAATCAAGAATAAAGCTCCAAAAATGACTTAAAACCATTAACTCCCACCAACTACCATAGCGCCTTTTTTAAATTAAAATATGTTTTCTAGAAGAAAGCTCATTGAAAAACAAAGAAAAACGTTTGGATAATTGTAATAATTTAAATCCCCGCTTTTCTTCTTGCAAGTTCGGTAGGGCGCGTTTGCATTCTCCCAAATAGTGTCGGCTATTTACGTTAGCGTTCTTTTTTCTTTGTTTTTCAATGAGTTTTCTACTCGAAAACATATTATCGAATCGACTACTCGCGAATCGCGATTCGATAATATTTTAGTTTAAAAAATTTTATTTCAAAAATAACAACAAAACCCGAAAAAAAATTAAAAGTAGTCAAAATTAATCGGAATTTTCATCTGAATCAATTTCAATTTCGTAATTGTCTGAATAAAGTGTGAAATAAGAATTCGGGGAGCATTTGCATTGCTTGTTATTCAAAGTACACGAAAAATGGACTGCTTGTTTGTATAAAGCGCAGCGCTTCCATTCCGTCGTAAGGCTTTCAAATTCTAATGCGTGGTCATCTGGAGGAAGTGGCGGATCTTCCTAAAATTTTAGTGCACCTAAAAGTTCATTGAAAGCAATCTTCCAATGGCTCTACAAAAAATCGCTATATTTAAGAAAAAGAGGATCTCAGTTATGTTCTAATCGAGCCACGAAAAATTCTCGTATCATGATTGTTCATGCATTTGAAAAATTCTGAAAATACATAATAATACGTATTCTTTTCATATTAACTCGAATTTTAATAGTTTCTTTTTAAATCTGGCTTTTCTGTGACTAAAACGTTTCATTTCCGATCCAAATGAACATTTTCATAATTTAAATCGCCTTTTTTTGCAAGTTCGGTAAGGCGCGTTTGCATTTCTTCCAAATAGTGTCGGCTATTTACGTTACCGTGCCTCAGACTACCAAACTCATTATAAATAACGAATTGGTTTCAGAATTATACAGAAAAAGATGTTCATCATGAGCGGCGTTCAACGATATGGTTTAGAATAAATCTAATGCACTAAAAATTTCTTATATAATATTGGCATTGACTAGAAAACACACTTTACCCTCTTGGGCATGTTAATGATATCAAAATGGATGTTATTTTAAGGGAAAAAAGAGAAATTAAACAACTAATTCAATATCAAATTAAAGCTTTATTTATATTTTCATTTTTCATTTTTTCAGAATGATTTATTTTTTTCGACTGGTGGATTTAATTGTTTGATCTTATTGATGGAGTAATTCATGTTTACTGTTTTGCATTTCAAATATTATTTTCAAAACAATTATTTGGATGACTTCTAATATTTTTGAAAAATGCAAAGAAATGGGATTTCGACGGGCCCGAGCCGAGCCCACGAGACAAGATTCTCGGAGATGAACCACTAAAATTTTTTCATAGATTTCCCGTTTTTTAAATCACGTTCCCAGTTATTTTCTTTTACTTTTCTCTTTTATTTCAGAAGAGTTTTTTGTGCGGTTTTTTGGCACCTTGTATATGTTTTCAATTAATGAGTAATTTTCAAAGAATTGAAGTGGATTAAGAAGAAGACCGATGACAGCGGCTTGAAATTTAGTCCCATAAATTTTTCAACGGAAATATTATCGGATTGCGAGTACGTGGTTTGTCGTATAGTGGCGGTGTTTGGGTCTCGTTAGGGGATAGAGCGTTTTAACGCGCCAATTTAAAAATTGTGAGGAAGCGCACACACTGCGTTTGTGATTTCTTTTCGAAAATTGAAGCGAATTTAAAAATTAATTAAATAAACATGATTTTCGAAGCAAAATATATGAAAAAATTCCAATATTCGCTTCAATTTTCGAAAAGAAATCACAAACGCAGTGCGTGCGCTTTCTTATGCGGTTATTCATGATGCATTTTTATGCAAAAAAAATGCCACTTTAATCTTATTCACGATAGCATTTTAATGCAAAAAATGCATTTTAGTTCAGCACTATGTTCAATTAAAATGCAAGGCGGTATCGGGTATTGCCACCGAGAAAGTCTATGCGCCTTTAATTTATTTTTGGCTTTCAAATAAATAATATTACTATTTTCTCACCATTGCCATAGTAATTTTACGCTTTTTCGCCTCCTCATCGTTCTTTTTTAGCTGTAAAATATTATTTTTATCAAATTAATTTTAATTTCTTTCGAAAATGTGAATTTTTCGCACATTATGAGTTCTTCTCCAAAAATTTGAGGGCCTCGTAAATCGACACATTAAAGGCGCATAGACATTCTCGGTGACGATATCCAAAACCGCCTTGCATTTTAATTGAACATAGTACTGAACTAAAATTCATTTTTTGCATAAAAATGTTATCGTGAATAAGATTAAAGTGGCATTTTTTGCATAAAAATGCATCATGAATAACCTCATTGATCATTTTGAGAATGTCTTATAGAGTACTGATAGAAGGCAGATAGGCCTATAATTCTCCAAATTTTACTTACAACACGCTTCTACATTTTACTCAGCCTCTACGTGGCGTAGAAGATCAACAACTGACTCTCTTCTACATATCCGGAGGAGTTCGGCACCCCGGCAGAGTCTCAGTTGGCCAATGGGTAGAAACGTGTCATATCGGGTCGAAGGTAGCGCCCAATACTCTTTGTCCCGGTAGCTCTAGCTCTGGCTTAGCAGGTCATAATAGAGTAAACAGGCACACAATAATTGCTACAAACAGCAACCAAAACTGCCTCAGTCCTCCGCACTCGGCCTCTGCTTCTGATACGGTAGATTCAGAAGTAAGTCGGGAGAGGCGATCAAATCTCGGAATACCGGTAGTCTACCACTCGGAAAAGGAAAAGAAGAAAACACGGCCCAAAACAAGAAGAATCGATTTAAGAGTGGGCACCTTCAACTGCAGGTCTGTCGCATCCGACAACAGACTAGCAGAGCTTCTCGAAGAAACAAAAAGGATAAAGTACGATATCATCGGACTATCAGAAACAAAACGAGAAGCAGAAGAACACAAAACACATCGAGACGGGACCGGAGTTTTCTTAGGATCTCGGAACAGTAGTTCCGTGTCAGGAGGGATCGGCTTTATCGTTAAGAGCACCCTCCTCCCAAAAATCATAGAAGTCAAGTTCCTCAACCATAGGATCGGCTACCTTACTTTACAAGTAGGAAGGAAACTCAGCTGTACCATCTTCCAGGTGTACGCACCTGTCGCTGATACCGATCCAGAGGAACTAGCTGATTTCTATGACAGCCTTCAAGACGCCTATCTAACCTGCCGTAGCAGGTACAAGCTCATCATAGGCGACTTTAACGCTAGATTGGGTACAAGGAAAGACACGGAACGATACATTGGCACGAATTCAATGGAACCAAGAAACGAAAGTGGCGAATTATTAGCTACCTTTTGTGAATCAAATCGTCTATGGCACATGAACTCGCAATTCAAAAAGCCAATGCATAGACGATGGACACACATCAGCCCCGACCAGAAGCACAAACATGAAATCGACCATATACTGGGAAATGGAAAATTTGTGACGGATGTGTCGGTGCTTCCATCATTCACAAATGGTAGTGACCACCGTCTACTTCGCAGCAACCTGCACTTCAATACCAATATCGCAAGATACGAGCAGGTCAAGCGAAGAAAGCTTCCAAAGAGAGAGTTGGACCCGAACACTGCGCACACGCTCAGTGCCACAGTCGAAATAGATTCAAATACGGACATTGATCAAGATTATGAAAATCTAATCGACGTACTCAAGGATCTACAGGACAAAGCAATAACAAGGCCATCCAACCACGCACACAGAAGAATCTCGGAAGCAACTCGTCAGCTTCTAACCAAACGGCGTTTCACAGACAGATCAGACCCAAGCTTCAAGTCACTGTCTCACGAATGCCGAGAAGCTGTCGAGAAAGACCATGAAGAATTCGCCAGAACCCGCCTACTAAATGCCGCTAATCAACGAAGGAGTCTTAAGAAGGTAGCGAGAGATATCACAGAGTATAAATCTCAAATACCTTGCCTTAAGTCTCCAGCGAGCGGCGAAAGAATCACTTCTAGGACAAAGATGGAACAGGAGATTCAGAAGTTCTACTCGAAACTATTCAGCAGCAACTTCTCTTCTCCCACATCAACCAACACGACCATCAGAACGGAAACACCACCACCAGCACCACCGTTCCTCCCAGAAGAAGTGCGAACTGCCCTCCATTCATTCCCAAACGGGAAGGCAGCAGGTGATGACAAAATCACGGCAGATTTTCTCAAGAGCTGTCATGACAATGTCATTAACCTGATCGCACGACGATTCTCGAAGTATTTAGAAAGCGGAAAAGTTCCATTGAAATGGAAAAACTCGAACACTACTCTGATCTTCAAAAAAGGAGACAGAGAAAATTTGGAGAATTATAGGCCTATCTGCCTTCTATCAGTACTCTATAAGACATTCTCAAAATGTCTATTAAATAGAGTACGAAAAACACTAGAAGAAGCCCAGCCTGTCGAGCAAGCAGGATTCCGTCGATCATTCTCAACGATCGACCACATACACTCAATACAACGCTTGCTCGAGGTTGGCCGCGAGTACCATATCCCGCTCACACTTGTCTTCATTGACTTCCACAAGGCATTTGACAGTGTGGAACCAAAAGCGATATGGGAAAGCCTTCGAGCACAAGGAGTAGAAACAGTCTATATTAACCTGCTTAAAGAGTGCTACACAAACTGCACTACCACCTTCACACCATTCCACAGACAAGTTGAGGTATCCATCACAAGAGGTGTACGCCAAGGTGATCCAATATCACCAAACCTCTTCTCAGCTTGTCTAGAGCTCGTCCTCGGACAATTGTCTTGGAACCACCTGAAAGGACACGACGATGACTACGCTCACGTGCCTGGAATAAGGATCAATGGCAGAAATCTCACCCATTTGAGATTCGCAGACGACATCATTCTTGTCGCAAACGACCCAAGAACTGCCAGCAAGATGATCCAAGAATTCACAGAAAGGTGCAAAAAAGTAGGACTCCAAATAAATACTAACAAAACCAAAGTGTTGAGAAACACGTACGCCACCACACATCCGGTGATCATCAGTAACAACACAACCATCACAACAATCGAAGACGTGGACGAGTATGTCTACCTTGGCAGGCTACTCAACACGCGAAATGAGCTAGAACCTGAACTCCACAGAAGAAGACGGGCAGCCTGGGCCGCGTTCAACAACATCAAAAATACCACCGACGCTCTCACCTGTCCCCGAATTCGAGCTCAACTTTTCGATACCATCGTTCTTCCCGCGCTCACATATGGATCTGAAACGTGGACCCTTACACAGAATCTCGCTGAAAGACTCCGTGTGACGCATGCATCACTAGAAAGAAGATTAATTGGAATGACCCTCACGGAACAACGCCAACGAGACTTACACCGCGAAGACATCCGAAAAATCTCCCAAGTCACGGACCCACTCAAATACATCAAAAAGAAGAAATTAGGATGGGCCGGGCACATTATGCGAAGAAATGACGGAAGATGGACAAAACTGATACAAGAATGGATTCCTCGAGATCAAAAACGACCTGTCGGACGACCCCCCATGAGATGGTCCGACTCACTACGTAAAGAAGTCTCAATATACCGAGGAAATCGATTGACTACTTCATGGACAACCATCGCCCAAGACCGCAAGGCATGGTTAGCTGTGATCCGCGCTCACACAAGCGATTGACGGATCGACTAAGTAACTAAGTAAGTAAGTAAGTAACATTTTCAATAGTTTTTTATCGTATTCAAACAAGTTTCACAAAAAAAATTTAAAAAAGAGGGGCGCACATAAAATTCAAAAATTTTTACTTGAGAATTCATTGTTGTGATAATAAATACAAGTGTCAGCGTATTATGACCAAACTTTTAATACGAGAAGCTATAATTTAATGAACTCTATTCGAGCCGCTTTATCAGGAATTTTTCTAGCACTGTACGGCAGCTGGTTTTCAGTTGCAGGTAAAGCTCCATGAGGCTGGATATCATAACGGAGTAGAAGATTTCCTACCGTCTGAAAATAATTCGATATTACCAAAATTTTAGAAGGAAAATCTCCTACTAAATAAATTATAGATTTTGCAAGATTTTCCCCGACACACGATCTTTTTCCGATTCCAAATGGAATGACCTGGTTTAATAATTTCCCGTTTTCAATAAACCGTTCCGGATAGAACTTCTCAGGCTGACTGAACATGTCACTGTTCACTTGAAGCGCTCCGAGTTGAGCAGTTATTATTGTTCCTGCATCCACTGGATAACCGCTAACAGTGGTTAACTCATGGTTGATTCTCCAAAGGTTTATAGTCAAAATTGCAGCATGCCGTTGAATTTCAGCAACTGTAGCATTTAAATAATGAGATTCCGCTCTGTCCTTCAATGTTAACTGTCGGGCTCCATTATCAGTGATTCTCAGTATCTCATCTCTACACTTTTTCACTACTTCTGGGTGGTTCACAAGCTGATTAAATGCAGAAACCAATGTCGTTGCTGTAGTATCCTGGCCCGCTGCCCATAGATCTCCAATGACATGTTTCAAGCACTTCATTGAGTAATGGCTCTTGCCTCCTTTCTTATTTTCCTCTTCCATCTTTGCCAAATACGCTTCTACGAAATCTTGAGGATTTTCTGAGCTGACTGTGTATTCTCCGGTTTTTAACTTTTCATATCGTTCAAATGCTTCTCGCGCAATGTAGTTTAGAATCTCTTCTTGAACTTCCACATGTATTGTATACCGTCCAGGGCAAAATGTTTTTAACATCCAAACTGGAGCAGTCAGATCAAATATTGAAAACAATTCCTCTGTTGCTTCTATCATATTTTTCAGTTTTATGAACTCGGCTTTGTTATGCTCATCAAATCGTTTCCCGACAAGCACGCTGTTAATAATACTTCCAACAGTTAGATCGAATATTTCAGGTGTATGAACTATCGCCTTTCCATTGACTGCATCTGCATCAATTTCAGAGCACCTGAAATAAAAATTATTTAAATTATATTTATATTATTCCTATTTAAGATCATTGCCTCCAGTTCAGCTCATCGAGGATTTTCTCTTCCATCAAATCTCTGCCAACTCCCATAGCTCTGAAAGTGAGCAAAGTGAATCTTCTCATTTCTGCCCATACTTCTCCGTTTACAGAAAACAATCCAAGATTGTCTGAAAATTAAGCAATTAGACTGGAACACGTAAAAGCCAGCGTAAAAGTACTCACTGCCAACATGCTCAAAAATTGGTGGTAGAAAACGATCTTTGTATTTGTTTCCATTTTTCACAAATACTTCCTGCGAGGTCTCGTAGTCGCAAATACTCACATGTGGGAGTGGACCGAGCCATATTGTGAAAACATTTCCATAGGTCTGGAACAGAAGCAAAATTTAATAGTCGCTTTAGAGAACATATAAACTTTTTATAATATTCTACCATGAAAACTAATGAAATGAAAAATTCCAAAACTTGAAAAGTACCTTTCTGAAAAAATCAAAAGCGCCTTCTACTCCCTTCTTTTTCCAGACATAGTACACTAATTGATGAATGTTTCCAATGAGAGGCAGAGAAATCGGACCAGGCGGAAGCTTTCTGGCCTTCTGGTATTGCCTTACAATCAGAACTGCTAGAACAGTAGTTATGAGAAGAATAATGATCATGGTGACGCTGTCAAAGCAGTTATGATCGGAGTATAAATAGGGGCTGTCTACAAAATACACATTTCTTATCTAATATTGGAATTGACTAGAAAACACACTTTGCCCTCTTGGACAATGATAACATACTGCATGCGATTTTAAGGGAAAAAAGATAGATTAAACAACTACTTTAATAAGAAAAACAGCTTTGGCAATCGGCAAATTTCGGAATGTTCAACTTTTTAACAAGATTTTTTTCATCTTTATAGAATTGATTTTTCTTACATGTTCTGTTTAAGGCATACCCTTTTCTTATTTCTTTTAGAACATTATTAGGAAAGATTCACGCTTCAATTCCGTTTCTCCACATCTTTGCTCTGAAATATTCTTGCTCGCAGCTATCATCATCATGTTGTTGAGAGCAACTATTGTTTAGTAGTTTTCTACATTTTTTCACGTGAAGAGCAATCTGTATTAATAATAAAAATAACTTTCTCTTTATTTAGCAAATTTCGTGCTGCCAAGACAAAGTCATATCCCAGATAACGCTACGGTTATTATTGTATTTCTATAGCGGTAAAGTCTCCACTAACTAGGAAAACACGAAGATGACACTCATCATCAAAAAATGGAAACAGAGATAACTTGGAAATATAGATCAATCTGTCTTCAGAGAATTTCTACAGAAACAAACTATGACTACGCGACGCGACAGAAATTTCACGCACCTGAGATTTTTAGACGACATCATTCTTGTGGCAAAAGATCTAAAAACTGTCAGTTGAATGATTCAAGAGCTGGTAGTCTGGAATAGTTGGACTCCCCGTTAACGCTAATAAAACAAAGCGGTTGAGAAACACGTCAGCGTCAGACTACCAAACTCATTATAAATAACGAACTGGTTTCAGAATTACACAGAAAAAGATGTGCATCATGAGCGGCGTTTAACGATATTGTCTAGAATGCATTAATTGCCAATTTCAAAATCGTATTACAACGCTGCAGAGAGATGAAGAAGGGCAACGAGGGGAACACGTTTGCCTCAAATTTGAAACAACCAGCGAGAAAGTCACTTCGAGGAGCAAGATGGGAAAGAAGGTTCAAAAGTTGTACTCTAGAATATTCAATATTGTCGCATAATTAGTGCAAATCGAAATAAAAATTTAACTACCTTTCCTCTTTCTGTTATGCATTCAACTCCTTCAGCGACGGTAATGTAGCAGGATATGAAAAAAATCACAATAGATATACAGATTAGGCGGCATTAATTGGTATAAAAATACAACCGACGCACTAATTGCCCCAAATACCCTCCATTCTCTTTTTTCCGCTCTCATTTACGGCTCAGAAGTTTGGACTTTTACAAAAGCGTTAGTAGAAAGAGTCACAAGGGCCCATGCATTTCAGGAAAGAAGATTGGTCGTGATAAGACCAACAGAATAACGTCAAAAAATCTTCATTGAGAAGATATCAGACATCTATCAAATATTAGAGACCTATTGCAATTCACTTGGTTCCGTGCCTATGAAACTTTAACAAAGACCGAATCTACTAAGAAAAAAAATCACTATTAGGCATCAGTTCAAAAACATTTACGCGATTACAGTTTTAAGTATAAGAAAAATAGGAATAGACATAATTCTAAACTGAAATGCAAATTAACTTATACTTGAAAACTATGAAGTAGTGCGCTTGAAATCCTCAAAATAGTGCCGGTGCGACGCCCACCTTGAGCACAATTCTCTCACTTAGACAGGCCGTTTTACCAAAAAATGCAGTTTTGCATACATTTTAAAATAAAATTATAAAAAACACGATATTCAATTGAATTTTTTACAATAAAACAGTTACAAGCCGAGAATAAAAGTGTTGCCTTTTAACACGCTACAATCTAAGAGAAATAAGAGAGGTGCTTATTTTTATTTATTTATTGTGTTCAATTAAAAATTGCGAATTTTTTGTTGTGGGGCTTCTCCTTGTTCCAGATTGCTCATGCTATTTAAAAATTATAGTCTGAAACATATTTTTCGCGCAAAAGCTGTTCTGGCATGCATTTTTTAAAATTTAAAAACTTCAAATTTTGGTTCTACTACCCACTCAGTTTAAAACAGTTTTTGGCGCTAGGGTAGTTGGGGGGGGGGGTCAATGGTTTTTAGTCATTTTTAGAGCTTTTTTCTTGATTTTTTTTCTGAAAATGTTTGTTGCTATTGTTAAAATATTTGTAAGTTTTTTTTTTCACGCGTAACGCTTACTCTTGGCACGAAAACTAAGATTCCACTTTTTTCACTCGTGGCGCGCTTCAACGATGAGCAATTGTTGCAATTTTTTTTGGATTTTTTTTGGATTTTTTTTTCGCTTATTAGTTACCGTGCTTACCGCTTAGGCTTAGTGAGCAGCTTTTCGACTTGAAGTACGCCCAAGTCTAAGACTAAGCATAAGCCTAAGCCTAAGCCTAAGCCACAGTGTGGCCTCAAAGAAAATTTATGGGATGATCATTACTTTGAGGCGCTGTGGCATTTCAAATATCACAATGAAGCGAAATTTTACGAGTTATGGGCTGGAATCGCCAAGAAATATCCAGTCACTTCGTCATTTTCTTTTTCGTGCGTATTTTTGTTGTCTGCCAATAAAATTGTTCTAAAAATTGCTAGTGTTATTCGAGTATATCTAATAACATTTTCTGAAAAAAAATCAAGAAAAAAGCTCCAAAAATGACAAAAAACTACTGACCCCCCCAACTACCTTACCGCCCAGTTTTTAAAATAAAAGTAATATTTTATAAAACGCAGTTTTTAATTGTTCTATTCTAAAATGGCGTTAACCTCAGACAAAGGTTTACAATGTCGCTCAAACTAAATAGAAACGCTGGGAACCTCGTCCGTGTACTCCTCGCGGATGAAATCATTTTTCGGCGCCACTCTCGATTTAAATTATTCCACAATAACTTCAGCACTTCAATGTGTATTTTGTTATTTTTCATATTTAGAAATGTAATAAAATGTTTACTTCTATTGAAAAGCATCAAGAACTGCACATTGATAAATAACCATATTAATTCAGCTTCTTCACAATTTTTTTGTATTTATATGCTTCGTTGTTAAATTCTCTTTCTGAATTTCCAGTATGTCAAAATCTGATAAGCATCAACTGGCACCATGGGTAGAAAAACATCGGCCAGAGTACCTCGATGACATCGTTGGCAATGAAGATATTGTGGAGAGACTCAAAGTGATCGCCAAAGAGGGAAACGTGCCAAACATTATTCTTTCTGTGAGTGAAAAATGTTTCATATGAAATTCTTTTTGATTCGTAGCAACCATTTAATAAATAAATAAAAGTTCATGGTACCTAAAAGAAACAGTCTTGCTACTGGGACAATGGACTGACTGACAAAAAATCAAAAACTAATTAGGAAATATATCTCTCTAAAAAGTAACATATTTAATATATACGAAATTTAAGGGACCACCCGGATGCGGAAAAACAACTTCAGTGTGGGCATTGGCTAGAGAATTGCTTGGTGATAAAATGAAAGATGCTGTGTTGGAACTCAATGCTTCTGATGAAAGGTGCGTTAGAGATAGTATCATTAAAGCGGGGCTAATGTTGACGAAAGTGTTTTATAAGCGGGTATTTAATAAGTACCCTAAAAAAAATAAAAATTGAGGGAATATAGATTCTTAGCATTTTTCGAACTATATTCACGTGTTGTTCTTATTACAATGTTCAAAAACTCTAAATAAATAAAAATTAAAAACTTAATTACTTTAATCTACTAATTTTTCAGAGGAATTGACGTCGTCCGACACCGAATCAAAACTTTTGCCCAGACAAAAATCACTCTTCCAGAAGGCCGTCATAAAATTATCATTCTTGATGAAGCCGATTCAATGACTGACGGCGCACAGCAGGTTTTCAATCTGACAAGAAAATGTTTCGATATGTCCCTCTAGAATTCTTAGATATGTCACAAAACAAGACGATCAGAATAAAATTCACTATGTATGTATGGCTAACATTTTAAAAGTCTCGTAACTCAAAGGCACGAACTATGTTTGGGTTTATATATTGTGTCTACCCTATCCAGAAATACCATGATCATAGTCTCCTGAATACCATGATCATAGTCTCCTGACACTCGATTTTCAAAAAATTGAATTTTCTGAACTTGTGAGAATTGGAAGCTTTTACATTTTGAAAATTTCCGGATTTAATTTGAGAGGTCGCATACAGTTATACCAGCGAAAAGTTCGCGGCCACGCCGCGACTTCCACTGGCTTCCACTGGCTTTCGTTTAGAAATAATTGTAGTCGTTCTGTTTTTCCTCTTGTTAATAAAACAATTTATTAGCAGAACGTCAAAAACCAAATAAAATTTACATCCCGTCCCGTATCCCATCTACCCTGCAACCTCTTAAATATATGAATGTGAAGCGCTCTGGTGGTCATGACTGCATCCCGAATATCAAAGTAAAATACCCTAAAATACTTGTGAGAATTGGAAGCTTTTACATTTTGAAAATTTCCGGATTTAAAGTTTCGAGTTATTCAGAGAAACGTCTTCGACAGAGTCACATACAGACAGAACTATTCGCTTAATAATAAGTAGATTATTTGGATAATTTTCCTAGATCTTCAATTTAAGCTGAAAACTAGTCGGATATCTTGAAAATGAACAAAGTTTGAACAAATTCAAACGAGGATACCCAATTTAAAAAAAATTCAAAAAATAACTTCCAAAAACGGGCTGCTACGAATTTAAGTGTTTAATAGCTTGTCGGAGTACTACTTATTCTCAGCATATGTAAGAAGTCTAGGGGAAGGGGAACATATCGAAACATTTCCATATGAGTTATTTATTATCCTCCCTTTTTGATTTTCAGGCTCTCCGGCGCACTATGGAAATCTACTCGAAAACAACACGATTTGCTTTAGCATGCAACCAGTCTGAAAAAATTATTGGTATAAAAACTCACATTAGGTTGAGCGAAAAATCGTCGTAATTTTTCTAAATATTCGTCATTAGTATTTACCAGCGGAAAGTTCGCGGCTACGCCGCGACTTCCACTGGCTTCCACTAGCTTTCGTTTAGAAATAATTTTAGGCGTTCAATTTTTCCACTTGTTAGTAAAACAATTTATTAGCAGAACGTCAAAAACCAAATAAGATTAACATCACGTGCCGTATCCCAACTGCCCTACAACCTCCTAAATAAATGAATGTGAATCGCTCGGGTGGTCATGACTCCATCCCGAATATCAAAGAAAAAGACCCACGATCTTTTGAGTTATTCAAAGAAACGTCTTGGACAGAGTCACATACAGACAGAACTATTCGCTTAATAATAAGTAGATAGTGATGTTCCAAAAACGTTGGAAAACAATGTCCATAAAAATTGTAGTTTTAATGATATCAAGCTGATTTTTTACATGTGATATACGGACATGTAAATAGATATTTCAGCAAAATTTTGGCTTTTTTAATCGATTATGAGACAGTTTTGTAGATTTAGAGTGTACGGTTCTACAGTATCCCTAGCACCCTACGACCTCCTAAATATACGAATGTGAAGCGCTCGGGTGGTCATGACTCCATCCCGAATATCAAAGTAAAAGACCCACGATCTTTTGAGTTATTCAATGAAACGTCTTGGACAGAGTCACATACAGACAGAACTATTCGCTTAATAATAAGTAGATAGTGATGTTCCAAAAACGTTGGAAAACAATGTCCATAAAAATTGTAGTTTTAATGATATCAAGCTGATTTTTTGCATGTGATATACGGACATGCCAACTGATATTTCAGCAAAATTTTGGCTTTTTTTTATCGATTTTAAGACAGTTTTGTACAATTTGGGTGTACGGTTCTACAGTATCCCTAGTACCCTGCGACCTTCTGAATATAAGAATGTGAAGCGCTCGGGTGGTCATGACTCCATCCCGAATATCAAAGTAAAAGACCCACGATCTTTTGAGTTATTCAATGAAACGTCTTGGACAGAGTCACATACAGACAGAACTATTCGCTTAATAATAAGTAGATGACTTCCTGCCAACGCAATGGAAGTTGAGCGATTCCATTCGCGTAGAACTCGGGAACCGGAGAATGGGAGACGAAAAAGTCCTCCAACTACTCGACATCTTTCCTTTCTATCATGGAACTTCTGCCCGCCAAGGCGAGTTCTGCATGGAACTATAACTCCTGCGTTCTTCTTGGGAGTTCTTCTCCCTAGATTGCTCTAGAGAGGGGTTCCATGGTGTAGTAAATATTAATAGTAGTTTCTATACAGACTTTATTATAGGATAAATAGGCATAAAATGAAGAATAATAAGAATAGAATAAGAAGAAAGAAAAGGGGGAGATCAACTTAGCCACACCAAGGCCTCACCATCCTCGAGCGAGTCTCAACCACCAACTCACTAGCAATCTCCTCTGTACGTCCTCCTTGTACGCGGGGTCAGTAGGCGTGGTCATTGTTACAACCACAGAGCCTAGAGTGCTCTGTATGTTCTTCATGTGCGCGGGGTAATAAGGCGAGTCCGAATGTTGCATTGATAAGGCGAGTCCGAATGTTACAGAACGAAAAGATGACAATCAGTTAGCGCCAAGTCTTGTGAATACGCTTGGTGACACAAGACCTGGACTCCGAGCATCTGGAGCTTCTGGCAAGTCTTCAAAGCATGTGTGCGGACTTTCTTTGTCTTAGAGCAACAGCAAGTTATAAGTTTTTGCTCGATGTAATCTATGAGCCTGAACCACTTCTTCCATTTGTGCAGTATAGGTTCACGTTGACAGTGGTAGAAGCTTTCGAAAGATTACGCCTTTACAGTCCCACCAAATAGACATCATCACTTTTTTCTTGTGAAGTTCTCCTTAGACGACCGTATCTCGGTTTATCCTCAAGATCGTAGTTCTCTTCGGCAAACATTCCGAACCAAAAATTGACTGTAGTGTAGGAGACACTGTTCTCGCCTAACACGGTACACAAGTTACGACTAGCTTCGCTGCATTTGCGACCATAGAGAAACTCGTACAGAGAAAACCTCTGAGAGAATGGCGATCAGCAAGCAAATTCTCGCTCATTTTGAACGCTATCTGTAAATTTGTCAGCACTAAAAAATTAAAAATAACAAAATCAGAAAAAATTAAATTAGCACTGAACAATGACAAAACAAAAAAATTACGACGGCTTTTCGCTCAACCTAATAATTTTCCTTAGTTTTCAATGTAAACTGTTTTTAATTTCTCAGAATCCATAAAAGTCTAATAGAATCCAATTTTTTACAGAGCCGATTCAATCACGATGCGTTGTTGCGCGCTACAAAAAGCTAAGCGCTGTTGAACTTCTGATCCGTGTAAAAGAGGTGGCAAAATCAGAAGACGTCAATTACGACGATGGTGGTCTGGAGGCGATTCTCTTCTCAGCGCAGGGAGATATGAGGCAGGCTCTCAACATTCTACAGGCGACAGTAAACGCTTACGAAAGAGTAAATAAAGAGAATGTGCTCAAAGTGTGTGATGAGCCTCATCCAGATCTGATTGTTAAAATGCTACTGTATTGCACAAAGAAAAAGTTCTTCGAAGCTGCTAAAATTATCCACGAGTTCTATCGATTAGGGTTCTCGTCAGATGACATCGTTTCAACACTTTTCCGTGTTGTGAAAACTGTCGAATTATCGAAGGAAGTGTCGGAACAGTTGAGAATGGAATACATACGGGTAAACTCTTGAGTATACCAGAGAAGGGCGGAATTCCGGATTCAGGATTCCCCCGTTTTTTTCATTCCGGCTTCCGGATTCCAGATTCCGTGAAAAAATTTTTTTCCGTTTTCCGGATTCCGAGTTCCCAAAATTCAATGCCGCCCTACTCTGCAGAGAAGGGCGGAATTCCGGATTCCGCGGTTTTTTTCATTCCATCTTCCGGATTCCAGAAAATTTTTTCCCGTTTTCCGGATTCCGAGTTCCCAAAATCCAATTCCGCCCTACTCTGATATTTACCCATTGTGGAACGTTTCGCTTGAATCCAATAATTTTTTTTACTCTTTATAATTTTTCTTTCGAAAAGAAATTCGACCATGCATTTTAGTAGCGATTTTAAAAGTTTTTCTTTCAGCAAATAGCATTGTGCCATATGAGAATAATTCAAGGATTAACCTCAAAGCTTCAACTCTCTCGTCTAATTGCCGAGTTGTGTCGTATTTCTACCGCCACTACTTGATGTCGATCTATCTTCTATTTCCCGACTTCTTTTTATTGTTTATTGCCGTTTCTATATTTTCTCAAGGCTTAACTGAAGCTACCGGCTGTAAAAATATTTATTTCAAAAAAATTGGCAAGGAAGTAGTTGCAAGTTAAGACAAATGTTTCCATGGTTAAAAAAAATGAACGAATCATTGAATTAAAAATTATATTAGAAGTACGTGAAATCTTCATCGCACGCAATATTATATGCTCTATTTGTATTGCCGTTCTTGTTCTCACTAGAGATAGCTGAGTCCGTAGGGCTTCGACTATCGTCAGAATTCGATTCAATATTAGGCCCAGCATCTCTACTGAATTCAATAAAAACTTGTTCCAGTGTAGTTTGCGACAACGAATAGTCATCCCAATTCAAGGAAACCGACAGGGTTTCAAGATTTGCGAAAAGTTTGGACCACGAGTCTCCATCACGTGGGACATAGTAGTTCAATTGCAGAACGTGTTCTTCTTTCAGATGGCTTCCTTGGAAGGTGCTTTTAATTACTGTCATGGTTTTTTCGGCATCCATCCTGTTTCTAAGTCTGATCAGCAGTGTATATCCACTTCCATATCTGCTCTTGATGTGTTGGCAACTACCGTAGCAGCGAAACTTTCCATAAACCATTATAGCCAATTCGGTGCACAATGCTTCACACTCATCCATACTATGCGACGTAAGGACTAAAGCGGTTCCCATATCTCTAACACGATTCAGGAGATTCCATATCATTCTCCTCGCTTTCGGATCGACCCCAGAAGTTGGCTCATCAAGGAGAAGAACATCAGGGAGACCAACAATGGCTATCCCGAGGGAGAGACGACGCTTGTTACCTCCAGAATACGTTTTTATTTGGCGTTTGGCATACATTCCGATTCCGATGGCATGAATTACAGCTTTCACCTGGAATTGGTGAATTACGTGCGGTCCTTATATAGAAAGGAAAAACTAGGTATATTAAAGGCTGGAGAATTGCAAAATCAAATTCTCTCTCGTTATATTTTTCAGAATATGACTGAAACACTGGCAACACGAAATTTTCTTACCTTTGTTGGAATATCTTTTTCTGGAATTCCTCTTATTCTAGCAAACATGTTCAACGTCTCCTCTCCTGACATCTCCTTAATAATTGCATCGTACTGTGGGCAGTACCCAACATTTGTACCAGCCTCTCTCCAATTATTTTGCACACTCCATCCATTCACAAATGCATCTCCTGAACTGATCGAATTCTCTCCGGTTAACATCTGGAACGTGGAGGTTTTCCCGGCTCCATTGACGCCGAGCAATCCAAAACAGTCCTTTGAATTCACATGGAAATTAACTCCTTTGACTGCATTAAACTTTCCGTACCACTTGACCAGATTGTCGCAGACCAAAGCTGTGCGATTATTTTTTCTCAGTCCCTGGACAACTGCTTTTTCAGCAATAACATCAGAATCCTCTACTTCTCTCATATCACCTTTATCAGTATCATAAATATCCCAGATAATATCCTCTCCTCTATCACATTTTACCAGGGAAAAGAGCTTGGAAAATTGATCATGCTCCCGCATAAATACCCAAACCCAGTAGACAAATCCTTGTACGGCCAAGAAAATAACAAATATCAAAATTCCTTGTCGATTTCCGGCGAGTAACACGTTGTCTACATAGAGACGTTCATCTGGAGAGCCGCAGCAAGCTGCCACAGTTTTGAACATTGGAATTGAGCAATTCAATTTTTCACAGGCAATTCGGATATTTTCATTTTGGAACGTCTGAAATTAAACATTTTTGCTTATTGTTTTAAGAGTTAATGTATAATGAGAGGTGTTGGGATGGGGAATTGCTTGGAAACAGTTTGACCAGAAAATATGAATTGTCGGAAAATTTATAGGAATTTTGAGCTTGGTGCATTGAAATTTGTTATTGAAGAATAGAGCTGACAAAAATAGTATTCTATCGCTTTTTCAGTTCAAATATATGGCAATTCAAAAGTAAAAAAAATTAAATTCATATAATAGTTTTCTCTGAAACCTAAGACATTAGTGCCTCGCAGATCATACGCAACTCTCCCGTCCAAATTGAATCGCTACAAAAAGGGAGTAAATTTGGAATGAAAGAAGACATCATAATAAATCCACTTTAGCTTATTATTCTAACAACCTATTCGAAAACGTATTCATTTACTTTAAAATGTACAGTTTTTTTTGGGGTTAATATTTGAAATAATAGAAAAACCATAGACATATATTAAAATCATTGAGAAGCCATACTATTAGAAAAAATTGTTTCAATTTCGGAATAAATCATTTTCGAAATAGTTTTAACTCGCATCGATGATAGTAGCATTATAATATCATTTTCAACAGTCTCCTTGCAGGTTTGCACCTATTTAGCTCCGCATTTTTAATCCAAAACAGACACTCGTTCGTACGGGATTAATATGAGCAAGTCCTGTAGAAGCTTGACCATTTTTTTTCAAAACCGCTTTTTCTGGGTAAATTGAACAAAGCGGTTCGTGTTGCGTTAGATGAGTGCCGATGCGATATTTAACCAGTGACACGAACCGATTTGTCAATCGCGTTATCACTAAGAGTGTCAAAATTTTTAGCATGTGTTTTGAATGAGAAAGACTCATTCACAATGCAGGTGAAGCTTTTCCAAGTAATGATGGCCTAAGTATTATATATAAGTCGCAATTTTCCGGTATCATATTCCATAGAGAATATTCCCATCAAAATAGTCGTCCAACACCTCAGTCTATCTGATAGCTGCTGTTTTACTTTACCATACCACTGTGGCAATCTGCGAAATGTTGTATGTCGGAAAGAACCATGCAAAAATAATAGACCACAGGAAGCCGGAGTCCAGACTCGACGTTTGCTGAATAATAGGAACAGCGATGGAGCCAATCATTCCAGTCAAAATATGATACATCGTGACCATCATAAAGCCTTTCGGTGCAGATTCGAAAAAAAATTGAAACCAATAGGTGAATGGAATAGCTGTCCACCCATACAACAAAAATGAGAGTGTTAAGATCAGTATTACGCTAAAATCATGAGTGTAAGCGGTAATGTTGAAAGCGTAGAAGATGGCATCGAAGCAGATGACTCTGATGATAAACCATACAGCGTCCCAGACAAATGCGGTTAGCCAGAACATGTATGGACGAACTCCGGACAGAATTTGCATATGCTTTGATTTTTTTTTACGCTCTGTGATGAGGAATTGAGAATATCCAGCAACGCAGACGGCGAAGGAAACTGAACTACTATTTACAATAATTGAAATAATTTTTTTTCAAAGACCGTACACATACCAATTAGCCCATAAGCGATAAGGAATGCAGCTCCATCGCTTTGATTTGTGTTTTTCAAAGCATCGGTCGTAGATGGGGGCAATGGGTGATTGATTGCCTGGATTATATTATTAACTTCAGTTGTGTGTAGATTCTTTAATGACAAGCCTTACAGTAAAAGTGTACTGCCTGTTCATTTTTAAAGACAGGAGCATTGAATCAGTGAAACTGATGGCAAGAGCCGGTGTATACAACCCGAAATTGTTGAAAAATGCCGTAATACTCGGAACCGTTAGGTTCAAAAATGATAACTGAATTGGCATGAAGGCAAGTGCATAGTGAAGACCAAATGTGCGAGATCCCATTGCACTTGTCTGATTTATAATGAAATTCCCGACATTTGACGTGATATCAACGATGGTTTGGTTCACTCCTAGAGCGAGTATGGTGTTCTGAACCATTCTGAATAACATGAGTTTTAAGTAGAATAATCAAGACAATCTCACTGGCTCAGATTTCGCGAATCTTCTTGAAATGTGACATAGTTCGCCGAATCACTGACAACATGCCCTGCTTTAGCAGAGCTAGAAAATGGAGCCAAAGAGATAGTTAAAGGATTTTGTTCCTTGACAGAAGGAATCACTTGGGATGTGAAAACCATCAGCGCCAGATAAGCAACAGGGAAAACCAATTGAGGAAGAAATTGTGTCCATTTTCGGAAGAAGAAAATTGCTCTTTTGTAAAACATCGCTTTGGCGTGTTGCAGTTGCAGGGCGAATCCTATCAAACGAACTGGCGCTCGAAGGTCTGAAAATGTTCTTAAGTTTTCAATAAAAAGTTAAAAAAGAAAGTTTACTTTCTAACTGTGGATCCTCCTTATCAATCAGGTCGCTTTCTTCTTCAATTCCATGCTCGTGTTTATAGCGATCTTCTGCCAGATATCCAACTTTTAAAAATACTTCTTCCATAGTGGTAATAGACACTCCGAAACTGGTGATACCACATTCAGTCTGATGATTCTCAAGCTTTTTGAATAGTTTCGGGAAAATGGGACGATACTTTCCAGACAGAAGATACGTTGCTTCTTGCCCAATACAGGAGAAGACATCGGCTTCGGCAATGAATTCTCTAATGATAGCCGTTGTTCTCGGTACATCTGGTGTAGAGGTCGTAGAATATACCACAGTCAGATGGTAGCCATCTCCATATTGCTGTTTGAGGAACATGGGAGATCCACAACATTCTAGTTGTCCGTGAGCCATGATTGCGATGCGATCACCTTCAATATTAATTTTTGAAGAAGTAGCAGTAAATTTCGACATTTTCAAAGTCGGATAATTTTGTAAATCTTATTATCTGTGTTCGTTTACTTTCATTAAAACAATGTAGAGATTTCATATTTAAGATACTATTCTGAAAAACACCCCTACACCGGTTTCAAGCAACATACCCAACAAGTCAGCTTCATCCATGAAATGCGTAGTCAGCAGAATAGTTCTTCTTTCTTTCTCTCTTTGAATCAATGTCCATGTTTCGTGTCTTGCCCCTGGATCCATTCCAGATGTCGGCTCATCAAGCATCACCACTTCAGAGCCACCAATCAAGGCAATAGCTAAGGACAGTTTGCGTTTCTGACCTCCGGAAAGCGCTCCAGCTAAGAAGTCCGCTTTGAAATCTAGTCTGAGACGTGCCAGGATTTCCATAGCCTCTTCTGGGTTCCATGTTCTTTCCTTAAGCTTGGCGAAAAACTCAAGGTGCTCTATGACGGTCAGAAATCCAAACAAGGTGTTGTACTGAGGACAGAGACCCATTTTTTTGCGAATAGTCGGAAGAGAAGTTTTAATGTCGTAATCATTAATGTATGCAGATCCAGCGCTTGGTAGGGACACTCCACTCAGCATACTGAAGGTTGTCGATTTTCCAGCTCCGTTGTGTCCAAGCAGAACTGTACATTGACCCGGATACATTTTCAAGTTGAGATTACTAACAGCTCGTTTTTCTCCAGACTTGCCAAACTTGCAATCAAAGAGTTTCTTGAAGAAAGAGGTACCGTAAGTCTTTGTCAAATTAACCACATTTATAGTTGGCTGCAAATCTGAGGGAACACATTCCAATTTGACATGTGACGCATAATGTACATTTTCGTATTGCTCAGAAGCCGTAACTTTCTTGGAGGTACCAACCGGGAGCCAGTAGGACGGCTGAAAATTAAAATGAGAAAAAATAATAATTAGTAGTACCGCAACTTATGCATGTTTGCCAAAATTTAATAAAAAATTTTAGCGACATGCAAAATAACCGGTGGGGCACGATACCATGGAAGGCGAAAGCGTCAGAAAGATGCGTCAAAGCATCGAAGAAATCTTAAATTGACTCAGCGATACAAACAAAAGAAACGGGGAAGACACACCGCTTTTGATGGAACACGGAGCACATTTTGTTTCTTCAAAGCGCCGACGCTTCAGGAGCTTGGTGAGTAACAGAGATGGGCGGAATCTCGCTCTTTTTGAAAAACTTGTAAACATTAAAAGTTCAAGCTATTTGAAATACGCGTCCAATATTTATATTTATTACTAAAAATGTTTTTTCTACAGTGCTTGCTCTACATAATGATTTCACTTTCATGGCGTGCCTGCAATGAAAATTGGCTGAAAGCGACACATATTGATGCGACGCCCTTAACGTCTTGTTATTTTATTGTCAAAATTACAACTAGATTTAGCATTAATTTCTTGATTTTCACAGTTACAGAACTAGAACGACAGCGGAAAGGCAGTGAAAAAGGACAAATTGACGCCAAAATGGCACAGAAGCAGATTTTGTAATATTTTAACAGATTTAAGATGTTCGACAAATGTGATTCAATCATGTTTTGAATCTGACAGATTAAGAAGTTATAAGTCCCCTGACCGACACGCGAGAAAAAAAAACTGGCTTTTCTACAGAATTAATCAGCTTTATCAAGATCAAAAAGTTATCACTATCCTCTCATCTTCTACTTTTCTCGAATCTCTGACATCTGCGCAATTTTCCAGTAACTGGAGACATCTGTTATGGCCCCTATCCTGGTAACAACCGACAATAACATCAACCTCACCAACGCGCTCTCTCGCCTTTAGCATATTGTGTTCGAAGATATCAGAGTGTCTATTCTCTCAAAATCTACAATATCCATTGTCGCGTACTGGCTATCATGAAAAAACCACCAAAATATGGAAAGGTTATCTGACCGAATGAAACTAGTCCAAGTAGTATACTTCGATTTCCGAAGAGCATTCGACCTTGTCACCCATGACTTACTGCTTCCGAAGTTAGGCGTTTCATAGCATTCGGTTTTACGATCCTTCCACTTTATACATAAACGACGTGCTCGAGCAATAACTCCCAAGTTTTCAAGTATTTCCCTTTGCCGATAACCGCAAAATTCTAGCCTAGATAACCGCAATTCTAGATAACCGCAAAATTATATTTACTAAAACTAATGGAACTATTGTTTCCTATATTGTTTCCTGACGTATCGATGTAGAATTGAGTCTTCAAATTAATAAGAGTTATGTTTGGCCCTAAATTATTTGCGAGCTCATGAGCTATCTCCATTGAAATCCTAACACTTGACCTTCATAGCTGAAGGCGGCTTGATAATTTGACTACGGGACTTATCGAAACAAGACATTTTGAAACCGCAACATTGCGAAACAAGAAAATTGAAAAGAAGAAATTCCGAAACCAGACAATTTGAAATAGGACATTTCAAAACCAGGTTATCATCCGTAACAACTCTATTGAAAAATAACTATTTTCATTCTGAATATTCTTGATGGGCGATTTCGAATAGTAGTTTTTCCTTGAATAGATAGCGTATTTCCCCCTTTTTATAAGAAATGATTTCGATATTCCCATTCTGGGCTGATAATAGTGTTGCGTTGAAAAATTATTTTGATGAGAAAAGTCAAAAAACAACTTTTTGAATTATGAAAATAAATGAAATTGGTTCTGAGATTGCTAGAAAGTGATTATTTAGAATATTCCAACATATGAATTTTCTCCTTCATTTCTGATAAAACAGTTTTTAACGAGATTTGATAGTAACAAGCCATAAAAAAGGAGCAGAAATTGTCTTTGTCTTTTTTTTTCACAGGGACCAAATGCTCTATCGAAAAATATTCCGGCGATTTCCGAAGCTGTGTTTTCGTATAACCCCCGTTTAAGCGAACGAGGACGATCAGAGATCCGTTCGGGAGCCTATTCTAGACATCCCTGTTCCGTTTAGCAACAAGAAGATAGTAGACGTATATAACAGTCACGTAAAAACCAAGGAACTCACCATTACAAAAAACCATGGTTTCTGTGGTACACCCTCTCCTCCCGGGATCACTGCTTCCATATACCAAGTCAACAACATCATGATAACTCCATCAACGGCGAGAGCTGTCAAAGCATGCCCAAAGGTCAAGCGATTATCTGGACTAGGCGGAGTGAACATCTCATTCCACTTGAGGCCAGATGACTGTGTCTCGTAGGTCGCCAGCAATTGCAATCCGTAGTTCAACGCGATGTCAGGATTGAGGCAATTGGCAAGGCGAACACCGAAGGAGTACGGAGTGATTACATCGATAGTGGAGAAGAAAGCGTACCAAAAATAGAGAAGCATCCAGAAGACGACAGAGACTAATGTAGCAGATGTAGCTGAATTCATAAATGACGATACCAAGAAAGCAAAATAGACGACATCGAATGCATAAATCATTAGGAAAACAAACATTAGTGTCATATCCGATCTGAAAATTGAGATTTTTAAATTTCATTTTAACACGATTATTTCCGAGGAACCCGGAAAACGTTGTTGTCATCAAAGAAGACCGAACACGAAAGAGACTAGCAAAGTTAAAACATATTATTTTATTATAGTTCGTTCATTCGGGCGAATCTTTTGCTACCTGAAACTTGCTACGCGGCAGTTTCGCTATGGTTTTTTTTGCAACTTATTATTTTGCTGCACTTTTCTTTTTTTTTCGCTTTACATATTTCAAACAGGGTCATTTCGAAACAAAGCAACTACGAGATAAGAATATGTGAAAAATCAGTATTTTTATTCGAAAAAAATGTTAAATATGGAAACTTTTGGGAGAGTATTTCTCGAGTATGGCGTGTAATATGTTTCAATGTTTTTTTAACATTAGTTTATTAATAGCGAAATTTGAAGCAAATTTTAAATTCTTTAAAGTTCTCAACGAGTATATAAGTAACAACAAAACATTGGTTTGCACAGACGTATTTCACGGCTTCTCGTAGAGATTTGAAATACTGAATTATTATTGTTTGACTTTGTTCATCACTCAAGACCATTAAAATGGCTTCTTTTTCTCGAAAATATATTTTTTGAAACGCAACTTTAAAACATTCACCAGCAATAGACTTCTATGGTTTTCTTATCGAATATCAGCTTACTAGATTTTGGTTTCATGCATCAAATGAGTTGGGATTGATTCCCCTAGTATTATATTTTAAATGTTCAAATGTTGGGTACAAAGATTCAACGGTTTTTGTCGTTCTCGGTGTCCTTCTGATGCCTCTGCTACCGTCGTTGCAAGAATTTGGACGAAACGGTAATTATCAGAGTTGGACGGAATTCCGGATTCCGGATTCCGGATTCCGGATTCCGCCGTTTTTTTCATTCCGTTTTCCGGATTCCGGATTCCGTGAAAAATATTTTTTCCGTATTCCGGATCCCGGATTCCGCGATATGGCTTTTTTATTCCGTTTTAATTCTTTTATTCTCAATTGTTGTGAAATGTATACTTCTTTGAACTCCCGCAAAAATTTTTGCGAACAGAGCGCACTTACATCATTTTTTATTATAAATATTCCCTTATTAATGGTTAAAATTCCGGATTCCGGATTCCGCTGTTTTTTTCATTCCGTTTTCCGGATTCCGGATTCCGTGAAAAAATATTTTTTCCGTATTCCGGATTCCGGATTCCGTGAAAGAATATTTTTTCCGTATTCCGGATTCCGGATTCCGTGAAAAAAAATTTTTTCCGTATTCCGGATTCCGGATTCCGAGTTCCCAAAATCCTATTCCGCCCAACTCTGGTAATTATACACCTATTCACATTATATTAAAACATTTAAGTTTTGAATGGAGAAAAGCTAATGCCATATATTTAAATAAAAATTCATAACTAAGACTTTTATTCGCGATAGGTTATGGAAATATGGGTCATATTTCATTCTAAAAATTGTGAAAGAGAAATATTTTCATTTTTTTCCATAAAGTTTCTATCTAAACCCGGAATCGGATAATCGACTGCTTCTGCGCAAACAAATTATTTTTCTATCTGCCTGATTTGCAGATGTTTGCTGACTGCAGAGACGAATCCAGCAACAGTTGGTATTTCCATATTCACCCGATCAGGATGTAAAGAAATATTGTCAGCTAGATTAAAGCGTAGTTTTTTTAGAACATATTTTTATGTATTTCTCATAATACTCACTTCACAGCCACGAAATGCATAAGAATCGTCAGAACGATCACCGAAAATGTCAATTTGGCGTAGTTGATTAGAAAGTGAGCAACCCAGTTGATGAATTGAGATAGTCCCATGACTCTCATATACTCCTTCAGCCGATCTTCCTTCTCGACTACAAGTGATCTGACTATGTAAATCACACTGGTCATAAAGGAGAAAATAATGATGACAGGCATAAAATAAGCTCCAACTTCGATGATCTTCGAGGAATATTCGGGAAATGGGAAGCGAGAAACTTCATAGGAATCAAGGAAAGGCAGCGGGTAAGCTTTTTTATTCGAGAGTATTTCAGTGATTGCTACATGCACGGCTCTTTGTACTGTCATAAATCCTTCCTGCCAGTATCCAGGCGATCCACCGTCATTGTCGTTGGGATTGATCGGGCCATTAACAAATTGTATAGCAAATTCCACAGATGTGTCCCATGGGTACGCATTGTCCCCAAATGCCTGGAATTCGCTTTTTGTTGGGCCATTTGATTTAAAAGCTCAACCTACATTTCTAGACCTCCTATGAGTATTTGACAAGCGAATTTTGTAGCTGAAATCTCGCTTGTCTGGATTTCTGAGATCTTTGGTTATCGAGTCATCAAATACAATTCCAGCTGAAAAATTTTCCGATTTGGTATTATTTTACACTTTTAACTTTTATAATTAAAAAATAATGCAGGCAGGATTAACGATTATTTACAGTTACTCAGAGAATGGGCATCTTATTGGCAGATATTAGTGGTTATTCATACTTTGTTACTATTTTTCTTATTTAGAAAACGTAGACATAATATTTTGAAATCAATTTTATCAGAAGTTTGTCAACGGCCTCGTAGGGTGGACGATAAGAGATCTAAATTGTCTGCGAGAAATTTCTTGTGAGTCCTTCACGATTCTAAGACAATATCTCGCGGAGATCTCTAATATTTGTCTGATACATTATGCTCAATCCTGTCATCTCTTCACGTTATTTTAACTTTCTAATTTTATGAAATCACTGAAACCAGTGAAAAGCAGAAGTGACCATGAGGGATCAAACAAGTAATGGAGAAATCAACGAGAAGCTTACAACAATAGAAAAACATTTCTCCGCGCATAAAAATCATCGTCAAATGTTTGGTGGAAGACTATAGAGTTAATTCCGGATAATTTTTGCAGTCTCACAGAAATTGTATCATAAAATTTATCGAAAAAGGATACATTTCGATTTTTTTTAATATTGTAAAGTAAAGAGAATACAATTTAGAGAAATTCATAGATAGTTGATCAAGCTTGCAGACTCCACTCGGCAAAAATAATGAGGACTGCGAAAATCTAATCTGAAAAAGTGCTAGCGCGGGTTTCCGGGGCCGGTCGTAGCGATATCAATCTTTTTAGCAACTCACGCCAGGTTCCACAATACATAAAAATCAATAACTACCAATTTAGAAAGCGTGCATTTTCATGTAAACGGATCTCGCAAACACCAAATTTAGAATTTTGTTTCAATTCAATATTTTTATCTTACTATTAGGCATAAATTTCTATTTTTTCTATATATTTCTTTCAGAATACGAACATCGTGGTCTGTCCATAGCTCACCTAGCAATGGATTACTACATTCAGTCTGAAATTGTCCTTCCATCCACTTAACCATCTCTTCTTCAGTGTTGAATCCTTGTTTGGTCATATTTGTATTTAAAACGGGAACATCTGTTATATTATAAAGACTCTTTACAATGGGAGCAATTATATACAGGATGTTGTGCACGGTATAACGCTTTACAACTTTGTTCATGATTTCATCTGTGTTCTCGTTGATTGGAGCATAGGCAAGTATTATGTCTGAAATAAGTATCTGACTCGTTAAAGGGAAATATAACTTTTTTTCAGAGAGAACTCACTCACTCATCTGGTATGTGTTATGACCTGTAGAATAAATATTGAGGAATTGGCAAGTTAGCTGTTGATTGAATAGAAAATAAGGTTCTACAATTGCAGATTTAATTGAGTTATTGAGGCTTGTGGGCATAATAAGGTCATATGCACTTCCAGAAACAGGCCATGCTGAATACTTCCGTTCGCTATACGCTGTTTCAAATTGCCCGGAGAACTGGAAAAGATGTGTTGAAGCGAATGCAATTTTCTATTCTATTCGGGCCGAAAAACTAGCATAAAGATACCGATGAACTAGATGGCGAGCGCGCTAAAATGTTTAAACCCGCTTTTTCGGGATATTTAGCATAGACCATTTTATAAAAATATTTATTTAATATAATATATTTGTATTTTTTTAAAGAAAATTTGGCAATTTTGCAACCGGATTTTTTAGAACTACTAATATTTTTAAGGAGCATTGATTACAGACATTTTTGATATAGACTATGAAAATGAAAAAAAAAACTTTGAAAAGGCAATGAAAATTATGAAAGAAATGAAACAGGAATCAATAAATGATTACCCTCGTCTCCTTTAATTTCCGTTAACTGTACTCTTAAAGGCGCATGAGAAAATTCATTAAAGGACCCGCAGCGATAGGCTAAATGCATTTAATTCAAAAAATATTTTGAATCATGAAATATTCCGTTTAACGATCCCGAATTTTCTGAACTTGTTTTTCTCCCATTTACCCCAATAAGAAGTCCAAAACTGGCGCCGATGAGAATGAGAGGCACGACCAGCTCAAAAAGAGCGAACCATGGCGATCTGATTTGCTGCAGCCAGTTTTTCCACAAGAGGAGTCGGAGCTGACTAAGCGCTCCCATTCTGTAAAATGTGTTGTTAAAAAGTGTAGAAGCTGTTTTTTTTAATTTTTAAAATTTTGTTCAAGGGTCCGAGTAAATACAAATAAATAAAAGAGAAATAGAAAGAGGGCTTGATCTTTTAATTTTCTATTAAGCTCAGTTTTGCGAACACCATCGTATGATTCTGCAGGCTTTTGAAATGTTCACGTTACAGAAGATACGGTTTTTAGAATACGGCTAAATTTTACATTGCCTAATGATCGTATCGCGGCTTACTGCTGAACCGAATAACTCTTCTTTTATCCATCTATCGCTTATATCCCCGATAAAATACCCAAAAATAAAATTTTCGTCATTATTTCTGGTTTTCGTAGTCTTAAACTTTCGTATAACTTTTTTATTTAACATTTTTCCACAACAACGGGCAATTTTCAGCCTGAAAAAGTCGAAAATTCTGAGGAATCTCCAATTTGATAGTTTTTAAGAAAGACTTATACATATCATGAGCAACACTCAATTAATGGAGAATTTTATAAGGAATAACGTAGAAAAATTATAAAATCGAAAAGTGAAATCAAAAATTTTGTGCTGAAATACGCTTCAATTAATATAATACATATAGAAGTCCTTGGGGCAGTAGAAAAAAGTGGGCAAAAGCGAATTCTAGGCGTGAAGATTCAATGCAAAAGTTTTCAGAGTATTGAAGCTGCTACTAACTCAATTATATGGTCCCGAAGCTGCACAGTTTAAAGAGCGAGTTCGCAATTCGAAATCTCTCAACGTTGCGAACACAGGAAATGGCCAATGATGGTGACAACCTCAAGTGAAGTCACTTCTGCGCGGAAGAAGAGTGTGAAACTTGAAAAGGTGTGTAAACACAAATTGTTCCTCTTCTAAGTGTAGAGCACATTCTATGGAATAAAATCGCTATCAGACTGTGTCTTTTGATTGTGGAAAAAGTGAAGCATCAAAAAGCAGAAATAATAAAATGGGGAATATCGTTTTTGTTGTTTACACCACTAATATATTTGAGCCAACAAAAAATATGTCAAAAGGAGTAAAAGTGATGTGTAGGCTTTTTAAAAAGTTGAATAAATACGGAAAATGAGTCAGATGGAAAGAATGAAGAAATAAGAGTACACGGAAGCGGATGATTCATGTCAAATGCACGCAAAATAGTCCGAACTCTTGTTCAAATTCATTCAAAATAGACCATTTTCCTTGAAATTCAATCAAATTCTTAACAGAATATTGAAAATTTATTATATGCTTGAGATTTTCGATTCCGGATTCTGGACCATTTACAAACATGTAGTTGGCGTCCGAAGTGAAAAAAAAATTATCTGAAGGACGTGTTGAAGAATGCAGAACTTCTGAGCTTCTGAATTTGGCTGTTGCAATTTGTTTCGCTACGTCTTTATTGTTTATCGTGACGAGATCTTGGCGTTTCCATGGACCACGGTGGCTCAAAAATTTGGGATAAAAGTTTGAAAATATTATATGATATATTTTCGAAATTTTCAAGATTTTAAAATATGGCCCAGCCCTATTTGTAACATACGTGAGGGTCTCGTCGCGAGTAAAACAAGAAAAGCGAGAAGCACTTCGAAAGCCTCTTCTACGAAATTTTTCACTTCGAACGCTGAATAAGAAGGGAATGATTTTGTGAAATATGTTCAATACCGCTGAAACAAGACTAAATTTGGCTAATGCCGCGTTCAAAGTTGATTTCCAGGAGAAATTTCCTGGAAAAACGCTGTCCAAAGCTGCTATTTTTTCCAGATTTTCCGGAAACTGTCGCAACGAGTATTACCGTAGTTCGCCTATTCCCTTCGAGACCACCGACCGTCGCACGATTTACGGCTCTTTTTTACGCAATTTTTTCAAGTTTTTAAAAACTTTTTCGCTATATTCGACTTTTTTCTGAATATTTCTCCTCAAATAATGGATTCTGACTGAGAAATCGTTGAAGATATCGAAAACATTCGTGAGTAGATTGTAACACTCGTTGCGACAGTTTCCGTAAAATCTGGAAAAAATGACAGCTTTGGACAGCGTTTTTCCAGGAAATTTCTCCTGGGAATCAACTTTGAACGCGGCATAACTTGCAAAATATTTTGCCTATTTTGAACAACGGTTCACTGATTTTCCGTGCGCTTATATTATCCATCCGCGAGGACGTGATCTTTCGTTTAAAGGCGGGTTAAATTGCAAGAAAAATTGTTTTCTTAAATTGTTAAATTGTTTTCTTACAATTCAACACGCTATCCCCTAACGAGACCCAAACAGCGCCTTTAAACGAAAGATCACGTCCTCGCAGATGGATAATAGTTCTTCCGAAAACTCTATGGTATTTCAATGTGAACTGTGGCAAAAAATCATATTTTTCTGCAATTCGATGTTTTCCAAATTCTTTGAAAAAAAAAAGTAGGAAATATATTACAGAAATGACCATGAAGTAAAACATTTGTTCATAATAAGTTAAACAATAACTCGCTGAAATAAAATCAATAGCAACCTCGTTTAACCGAGCAAAAAGGAAACCATAGAAATTCCCGGGGGGAGGGGGGTTGGAAATGCCCAAGTATATCGCATGCCCTAGTTCTAGTATTTCTAAGCAAATGCAATAAAAATTAAAGGAAGTTAGACAGCAGACGAAAAACTGACACCTCCGGAATGTTACTGTCATCATTATTGTGCTATCCATACCTCAGCGTTCTTATCAAGTTCTGCTTGTGTTTACATTTGAATTGAAGCAATGAGGAGTGGAAGAGTCAAGTTTGCCATCATCGCCGGGAAGTACGACTATTTCCTTTTTGAAACCGATAATTTCATGGTGACAACACCGGTCTAATGCTTTACCAAGCTATAGACGAGAAGCAGAGCTCCACCCTAATCGGCCCAAGTTTTAACTTCGTTATTTAATGACAAGAAGGTCAAAAAGCAAAAAAAGAAACTATTAAGAAACACATTTGCCTCAGACTACCCGACCTTGACACGAAAGACCAAACAATTGTCAAAAAATTGGTTCAAGAACTGATAGAAGTAAAATAACTGCTGAAAAGTACGGCTCCATACTAATACTAACAAAACAAAGGTGTTAAAAACATACTCGCTTCAAACCTCCCAGTCTTCATCAACACCGGCGCAAAAAATACTATCTATTATCGAAGACGCCATGTATCCTGGTAGACTACTCGACACAAACAGCGAGCTGGGGCCACAATTCCACAGAAGATTGCATGCAACATGGGCGGCATTCAATAGTATTATGAATATGTACAACGGATGCGATTTGCGACAAAAAATTGCGACCTTCCAGATAAATAATTTTCAAATTACAAAAGTTATGCACGGGCAAATAGCGTAGTGGAGGTGTTTCTTGAATACATATTTCAAAAAAAAGCGTAAAATCAATATTAAACATTAAATTAATTATATATTGCTTTGAAATAACATATTGATGTCTTACAATTGTTAAATTTTAAAGAAAAATGAAAAAAATGTTCATTCATTAAATAAAAATAATAATTTTCAGGTTATCTGAAAAAAAAATCTATTGAGAATATTAGAAATCTGAAAACACAGCAACCAAATCTTGAAATCGAAATCTTCACGAAATCACTTGAAATTGAGTTCTACCGTAAGCTTAAACCAGTTCTAGGTGTAAAAGAGCACTGATTACGGTGACACACATTTTCAAGTGATTCCGCGGAAATGGTGCCAGAGAATAACTCTGATTTTTTAAGCCGCAGCTGCTCAGACGGCGTATTATCGGAATTTCAGAATGAAAATAATGATTTGCAAAAAAATCGCAATTTTAATCCAAAATGACACTTTTTGATTCAAATACCTCAAAATTGGTTTAATTTCCCAAATTGACGTATTTGAACCGAAATTCTTGAAAATGGCTTACATCTAAGCGTCTGCCAAATATCTGCACATTTCTGGACATTTGCTGCCTTTGAGAAATAGCCACGGAAACTGTTTAAAATGTGTTCCACTGTAATTCGTATGCCTTTGACCCTGATTTCGTTTTGAAGCAGCTTTAAAAGAGGGGTCAAAGAAACGGTTTCAAAATAGCCCGGATAGCTGTATTATACTCGTTTTAAACTGTCTTCGTGGCGATTTCACAAGTTGCTGACTCGGCGATGTGACTGAGCCAAATGACAGATGCGCATAACGTTCTTTCCAAAAAACCGCTACACATGAAATGATGACGATAAGATTCTATGTTATCCGGCGCCATACCACGAACCACGTATTCTGTAGTTCCTGCAATTCGACAAACCTATGATTTTACAATAAAAGTATGAATGATATCACGAGCAAAAGTGAAAAAGCGTCATTTTCACAAGGACGGTTCGTTCTTTCATGTGAATCAAATGCGTATGCAAACTTCGAGGATAGATAAGAGGTAGAACTCGAGGAACCGAAGGCATTGTTTTGGCACTAATCAAGAAAAATTGAGTTCTGAATGAACTTTTCGCAACAATTATTCGAATTTTCCAATTTCGTAATTTTCCGAAAATTCTGAGAATGCCAAAGTAAATTCGGCTAAATGCCTTTAACATATTCCGTAATCATTGCTATTCCCATCGGTGATTCATTCCGATATGTTTGTATCGACATTTCGGAATTCGGATTTTGAAATTAGTAGAGTTTTTCAACCTAAAAAAAAACAAGAAATTTGACGCGCCCGAATGCTTTGTTTTTGTCAAAATTCCTTATACTCTCTGATTGTGAGTACAAGATTTTTTTGCTCGAAGAGCACTTTGATGTTTAAAGGAACAAATATATATCCTTAACTTCCTCTTCCAGAATACCACTGCAATTAGGAACTTTGGAACTTTATTCGTCATATCACTAATTCTTCTGCACTTCCTTATAGTTCCTCCTTTTCATTTTCGGTTGTTACACGCTTATTTTATTTATAACGGGTCAGTGAATTGTGGGCGGGGCTGAGCGAGACGAGACAACAATCCGCAAACACCGATATCGAAGCATTATTATTCTATTAATAAATAGGAAGTTGGGTGATAAAAACACTCTCTTTCTCAGCTGTTAATTATTCAGTAGGAAAATAGTAAAAGAATTGTTGGTTTCTATTCAAATCACAGCCAGATTGAGTATGGGAGGAGAGTATTCAGCAGCGTAGGGCGGAATTGGATTTCGGGAACTCGGAATCCGGAATCCGGAAAACGGAAAAAAATTTTCACGGAATCCGGAATCCGGAATTCCGCCCTTCTGTGGTATTCAGAGCCCGGAGTCGAACCGGTGCAGTTGTAGAACCGAGTGCGCCGCGCCGCGACAGACCAGCCCTCTTTGTATTTTAATTGTGCGTCTTAGCTGCGTGTGGATGCATTAACGCTTTTCGTGACGCGATTACTCCAGATTCTGTATTTCTTCGGATTTACAGCGTCGAAACTTCGCTAACGCCGTACGTACCGAAGTACTGGGAAAGACGCGATTTCAAAACAAAAGTATAGCTTCTCCACACAGAGAAAACTCACATTTTGGGACTGTAGCCAACGTTTTGGGCGAGTTGCCTAATAGATTTTTCCAGAAAATGGGCATTCGTCACAATTCCACCTCTTTCTCATCACCATTCCAAAGTTTCGCTTGTTTAAAAGCCCTCTTTTCAAATATGAACTGTATATGTATATGGGAAGGTATCATCTTTGTGTACAGAGTGGCTGATAAATAGTGTTACGTAACTTTGAGTGGATTCTGGCGCATGAACACAAGTCGCTACAGTACTAATTATATTTTTTATTGATTATGACATATTTATTTCTATGTTTTTCAATTTTCTGGTCGCAACATTCATTTTTAAGGTAATGACGGCAGCTTCACCCCATCGTGGTTCTATTATTCAACTGATGCAGCAGGGTGTGTCGAAATGGAAGATCGCTAAGCTGTTGAATGACAACCAAATGCTTGTTCATCTGACTGTTACTCGCTTCGTACACCTGATGACCGTCCAAGATCGGGTCGTCCTGTCACTGTGACGACGCCAAAAGCTGTAAAAGCCGTTCGAGAAAGAATCCGAAGAAATCCGGAGTGAAGCTTGCTAAAGACTTCAAAAAGTGCCGATATTCTATGGGAATCATTGTCAAAAAGAAGCTGAAAGTGACTCCGTATCATATGCAAAACGGCGCATTCCTGACCGATATTTGACCCAGAAGGTTTGCACCAAAAATACGCTAGTTTGAGCGCTATCGCCCACCCTGTAGAACATCGGAAGGATATTTAAGGCTATTTATGTTAGAGCAAAAAATATTAAAAATGTAACCGGAACAATCAAGGGGTGGAGAGAAAATAAAACAGAATCATAATTCATATTAAAATATAATATCATGTTTGAACACTGACAACCCGCTAAGCACAGTTCGATGGGGGTTTTTTTCCTTGTCGATGTTGGGGAAATGTGGACAGACTACATTAGAAAATCGGAATCACAGAGATATACAAAAACGGTAAATGCAATATCAGTCGGTGTCAGCGACACTGATAGCAGCGCTAAGCTCGCGGAGACTCTGGATGCTCTGGAACAACATTTGCATGTCAATCTGAGTTGGCATCAGAAATGGATTCGGGAACAGGTTAGCGGCAGCGGCGCCGTATATAAAAGGAGAGGTGAAAAATGGGTTAGCGGCAGCTGTGGTAATAAGTGAAGGCACAGTAAGAAACGAGAGTGGGACAGAAGTTGATGGCAGGGACACTTGTGGAGACGCCAATGGAACTGGTGAATGCGACAGATGAAATGGCATTGGTGAGACGGTCTGAAATTTTTTATTCAACAAATTACAGAAAGATTCGTGGTGGGACCTGGTGCTATCTAACTGATAGAACTTGATTTCTGATTTTTTTTTCAGAGATAAGCTACTAAATTTCGAGACCCTATTTGCAAAACCAATTCATATTCGAGAAATATGATCACCTCGAACGGCGATGCAGCTGGACTAGCGCTGGTAGCTGTTGATGGGGTTACAAAGCTTCCAGTAGTGAAATCGAATTTAACTTGAACATGTGGCGCCACAGTCAATTTCTCCAAGAGCAATCCGGACAATGAACAATCCGACGATGAAGCAGACTCGTCAGAATTAGAGCTGGACGACGAAAGTGATGAAGATGACGTGGAACTCGAGGAGGAGTTCTCTTTCTTTGGACTTTTTGGCGCAGTTGCGTCCACTCCTTGACCCTTCATGCTCATTCTTCGTTTCTTTATATGACGATCCAGAGCGCGCCGAGAGTCGATGAGATTGCACTGTTGGCATTCACAATTGGCGAATTGACAGTCCTTTTTGTGATTCTTTTTCCATACCAAGACATTGTGATTCTTGCATTTTTGACAGAAATAGCACATGTTCATCGCTTCAATTGATGATTTTTCATCGGACTCCCCTCCTGTAAAGCTTGGAAATACGTTGGCTTCATTGATGTCATTAGTGCGCTGAAAACAACGACTTTTTGATCAGAATCGAGGAGACACCAGCCCTTTCTCCGCCCTCCTATTACCTCCGGATTATCCTGGCTTACCTGAAATTTCTTATCCTGCTCCCGACGAAGACGAATCTGAGTGGACATTATTTCTCGTCGCTTGCGTACCAGCTCGCACTGCTCACAGTTGCAGTTTTTATACTCGCAAATGTGCCCACGTGTCTCTACTATAACTCCGTGTTGCTTGCACATTCCACAGTGACGTTTCACATCTATAAATTTGTGTTATTGTTTCTTAATAGTGGTCCTCTGAAAATGATACCTTTTGGAATTCGTTTTCCCTGACTGAAAAACCTTTGAGCTCCTCCATCTGGAGAGAGATTGTTTTTCGGCGAGCTGCCGTTAGTGGATTGATTTTGTAAAGATGTATTAGAAGAGGACGACGAGGAAGATGAGGACATTTGCTTTCTGAAAAGTTTCTTTAATTTTGAAGTACGTTTTATCAAGATCAATAAACGAAAAAAGAAAGAATAATGCTACATTCTAAATTTGTAAGAAATATGATTAGTACCTCGAAAAATGCAAATCAAGAAAGTAATGTGCTATGTAGGTATGATTATTTCGCTGTACTTCGCAGACATTTTCAACTTCATCACGTCTGCTCTCTCGTTGAATTCATTGAGAGTTTCATTTAACAAAGATCTCTGGTCACTATGAAGCAGGAAATAATCCAGTTCGTTAGAGTTGCTAGCCAAATGAGTCTGTCTGCGCAATACTGTTCAGCTGGGACTTTGATAGACATCATCTCGGCTGCATCTTGGTGGACCTGAATCCCGGGGGGAGGCAAGCAGATATGAGGCAGACACGTTCAAGACGCATTTAAGACAATATACTTCTTGTAATGATTCTAATTGGAGTATGAGAATTTTTGGAAGTCTAAAAGCTCAAAAGTCTATTCATGAAAAGAGTGCACGTTGACGTTTAAAGAACATATATCACGGAGGGAACGCGCATTCATAATTGTTGTGCTTAGAGAGTTAGCGTACTTAAGGCTGTGGTATTGTGAAAAAGTGTATATGAATGGCTGATATGTGCAGACATTTCAGAAGGGCTGTACAGAACCAGAGGTCCTGAAGTTTCCAGCCAGGAAACTTCATAATCTCACTCTTGAACTACATGATTCTTTTCAAAGCAGCTTTATGCCACAAAAGTGGTGAATTTCAGTTAAAAAAACAACAGTGGTTAGTTTGCAGAAATGCCAAAATTGGCCATAGCCATACTTATGACTAATGACTCTTTTCAAAATCAAAATGATTCCGAGAAAAAGGTCGCAAATTGTAGATCTCGATGAATTTTATGAATTTTGCATTAGCAGAAAATCATTGTAACAATGCAATTTTAAAACAGAATATATAAGTTCGGCGGGGAGAGCACTAGACATGTGGCCGACTAAAACGTCCAGAATAATTGGCGGACCATTCAATCCATATTTATAATTAATTATTTCTCTTTTAATATAAACCAAGATCAACTATTCTCCAGATAGTTATGGGTGGACACCTCTTTGAACTGAACTCTTCCAATAATTCTAGTTATTCTCACGCCTTCTGTTGAAGTGAAGCTTGTAATTTATAAGGAGTACATATTCGTCGAAGCAATTGGCAAAAATTATAAATGAAATGCGAATACATATGTATTCATCTTTTCTATCCATACAGGAATTAAAGATATTATTCATCTTCATCCTCCCCGACTCCGCCCCCTTTTTCATCAAATAGGCCGATTGCTGTCTAACCATCTCTATCGTCTGCCTCTCCATTATCCTGTTTTTGTGTTTCCGGAGCATTCGCAAATATGCTCAAAATCCCTGGCAAAAGAGATTGAATCCGACTTTTCGCTTCTATTTCGGCTCGTAGTGATGACGGTATTAAAAGGTTGGCCGAGCAGCGAGCAGCCATAGTACGTAGACGGAGGGGCAATCCGGATTGAGTAACAGATTTTACACGGATCAATGGGGCAATTTGAACAGGGCTGTCACGCCTCATATTGCCATGTCATAGCTCTTCCACATTTTGGAGCTGTATAGCATTGGAATGTAACAAGAAGAAAACGACAAAGTGAAGAAGAGTCAACGAAGATGTCTTACTGTATTCATAAAGGTTTTTCTTTTCATTTTTTATAATTAAAAAAAACACGCTGGCAATGGTTGACTCAGCTATTATAGATAGGCGTGGGAAGATGACTGTAACAGTTTCGTTAAAAATAAATACACAGATTTCAGTATTTTTATTACAGCTCTAAAAATTTTCCAACTGTTCACAACCCTTTTTAAAAGTTTATAGCAAAGATATTCTTTGATGCTCAATATTCTGTTCTTGAAAATAGTGGAACTGTAAGTGTTCGCTTAGAGCAATTAGATATGTAACTGTATTGGTCTATTTCTTGAATTCCCAATTTAGCTCGCTGATTAACAAAAATGGGTTTCTCATTTCTACAACGGAATTTGTCAAATCTTGAAATTTGTCTGAAACTTTTATCTTTGACACCAGCGTCATAGTATCATGATATTTATTAGTTTCTTATTAACAACTAATTGCAGTTAGACTTTGCCTAATTTCGTCTTCTATCGTAGAGCAAAACGCTTTTAGATAAAAACTGCAATTGTGTCAAACGCTATTGCTATTAGTATTATTTGATTAAAAAACACTTTGAAGGCTGTGATTTTTATCTAAACCAAATTCAAATTGGAAGACTGTTCCATGCTGAAACCAAAGGAAAACGAGGAAAAACGTTGAGAGCACTATAAGAAATGAGAATTTCTTGCTCTACTGATACTTTTAATACAAGTCTTCAAAAATTTAAAAATCGACTAGCAAAGCTGATAAACAAATCAATCGTGGAAAGTGTTTTTGGATCCAGCACAGATGAAGAAAGAGATGAAATGTGAAAATCTGTAAAGGATTTTGCCAATTGCTAAGCCTTTTCTCGCATTTCTCAGCCAGCGCTTCTTAGTATTAACATATGTAAAAATCCATTACAATTCATTTCTATGATTGAATTTTCACTAGATGACAAATGGAAAACAGAATCATGATATTTCAAATTGTGGAATTTGCCTAGTTGACGTCAAAGGACGAGTTCTAAAGATTTCTAGAAAAAACAGCTGAAGACGTTGGAAAATGTTACTAAAAATGACTTCAAAAATAGTAAAGAATATAGAAAACTGCCTTAATAACATGAAAAAATTTTTTAATGCTCTGGGGTCGGTCTAGAATTTTTTAATGCTCTGGGACTCTTGGGTCAAGGTTTCTATTCAAGATTCAAAGCATTCCAATAATATGTCGAAATTTGGAAAAGTGGGAAATTAGAAATTAAAAGGAAAAGTTAGAATTTATACAATTCTGGAAATTCTCGAACAACGTTTCACCTGAACACTCCTTATGACGCTTCTATTCCGTCTAGACTCAATTATATTAGACTATGTATACAGTACTTTTGATTCTTAGAATGTCGTCTGGCAGAGCCACCGACGTCAAATTTTCAGCCAAATGAAAAACAATTGGTATCAATGAACACTCATCACGACCATTGTTAAAATGCAGGGGGGGGGAATCCTATAGGATTGCGACATGGAAGTTTAAGGCTTAATAGAACTTATAGTGAGCTATTTTTTGTTTGAGCTTACTAGACGAAAGACCTCGTTTTTAGCATTGATTGCTCTGCTAAGGCGTGTAGCAAAGACAAGTGTTCCAGAAAAATAGCAAACTTTTTTACCAGGCAACTTGTCAAAGTTTTTCTGAATATTTACTCCTTTCATTAATGCCGATTGCTGACTTACAGCAATCGAAAGTCAGTAGTTAGCGAAGAAAATTGGTAAAAAAAAAGTTATCGGCCACAAATTGTTCCCCAAGTCTTCCTTGTTCTCTGAATAAGGCAAAAAATGGAAAACCAACTTTTTTAGAAACGTTTACAACTCTTTCATTATCTTGTTCGCGGCAGATGAACAACTGAAGTGCAGGTTCTTTGATCCATATTGGATACTCTTTGACTAAAGATTTTTCAGCTTTTAACACTGTGGCCCACGTAGACCTATATCCGTAGATTTCACAAAAACAAGCTATGCGATCTGTGACGAATACTGTATTATAATTGTCTTCAAAAATTGAATGTTTCGGCGAGTTCTGGTATGATATGCTACAATGATTGCTATCAAGTGATATACATAGTTATGAAATTGAATCGTGAAAGTAGCCAGCGAGGATACTTTACGGTTTTTTCCTGATGTCAATATATTCAAGGGATTTACTTTCACAAATGCATTCTAAAACAAATCTATATTTTTCAATTTTATTGGAGAAGTAATTTCAAATTTAAAAAAATTCGGCATTTAACTCGGGGCTACCAAGTTCATAATAGTGAATCTGTTTTTGAGTCAAAGCAAAAATCGTGTTCCGGAGTTCAATATGAGTACTGACTCATCCAATTCTTTGTCTCCCCAAGTACCAAAAACTGCAAAAAGACAGAAGAAGCGTCCCCGAATCGTTTGTACCCCGTTGTACCTCCGAATCATTGTACCCCCCGAATTAAATGCCGAAAAATTCTCGAGTTGGCCTATTGTGATACTGATTATACCAGTAGAAAGTTCGCGTCTACGCCGCTGTTCTAGAACTTTCTGGAATGTTCCAGAAACTTTGGAAAACAATGTCTTTTAAAGCTGCAGTTTGTGATACACGGACATCCCAATTGATATATTAACAAAATGTTGACTGTTTATATCATTGTTAAGACAGTTTTGCAGATTTTGGGTGTACGGTTCTACAGTATCTCAAGTACCCTGCGACTTCCTAAATATATGGTTGCGAAGCGCTAGGGTGGTCATGACTCCATCCCGAATATCAAAGTAAACGACCCACGATCGTTTGAGTTATTCAACGAAACGTCTTGGACAGACAGACGGAAACACAGACGGAACTATTCGCTAAATAATAAGTAGATAATGTCTTCTAAACTTCAAAGATGTTCAATAAGATTCTTAAACTTGAAGGTAAAGCGTTAAATCATTTTTCTTGAGAGTTTAATTTAGTTCATTCAATATTTTCATACGAATTTTATTGTTGCTTTATTCCAACGCCTCAATTTCAGCAACCAATAACTTTTACAACTTGCTCTAGAAATCTGAAAAGATGAAATCTTCTCGCAATCCTTTTTCCAGCGTTTATTATTGCTGCTAGACTCTATCTTAACTACAATCTCTGACATTCAGTGTTTCTGGGCTTCGGAATTTTAAAAATTGAAACCGATGATTCTTACCTTAAAACATGCCCTTTTCACAAACTTCATATTATTCGTTCCTCGGCCCATTTTCCATTGTTTTTTTCTCGTCACTAAACTAAAAAATATTGCCACATTGTTCAAATCGTAAGAACTATTCTCCTGGTGGCTTGCTCAAAGTAGTCAAAACAAACAATTCGGTGATCACTTCCAGTGATCACAGCTCTTCAAAATTTTCATTCGGTTTTTGCTTCCTCCCTTTATATTTTCCAAGATTACCATGCTTTTAAAATTTCCTTTTGTGACGTCATCATTCCATCGCATCCGACTATTATCTTCTGTGCCTCTCCTTACCACGTTATGGAAGCGTGAAACAGTGGTGACGTCCTAGATATTTGATATAACAAGTGAGGATAAGATGTTATAAGCGTATTCAAATACCATAGGACGTCATCAACAGTGGCGCAAATAGTTGTAAGGAATAGTAGAAATTCAAGAACTGTGGACATCAAAAAACCATTCATTAAGCTAATCAATGGAGAATTGAAGTTGCCGGATTATGGCGATGTAGAAAAAATAAGCAGATTGCCAGATCTCATGGATAGAAATGATTAGAGACTGACTTTCCTACAAATTTGTTTGTCGGATTGATATTTTCATTTACTAAAAAAATAAATGAAGCCACAAAGGTGAAAACAGCTAAATCAGCTGTAGTCACCTGAAGTCATCGCACAAAGAATAATTTGACTCGTACTAAATTTAAAGCTATGTCATACGGAAAGTCTTAAAAGAAAGCTTCACCTGTTGTCACGCACTAAGAGCGTTCTGGTCAGATTCTCTCGGAACCGTCTGTTCGGTTCGGCGGAGCTCAGAGTGTCAGGGTGGGCCGGGCTAGTGCGAACAGTTTCACTCTTACACCTTAATTTCCATTAGTAAACTTTGAAATTGCAAAAACTGAAATATACTCCGTCTACTTATTCTTCCTCCTAGAGTGGCCTTTTTGAAATCTCTTGCTTCCTCATGAGCAGAACAACCCGGAGAATGAAGATCATAAAAAGCTCTTAGTTGGCTATTAGTTGGCAGAATGGAACGCTGGAATAAACTTCTGATCTTGAAAGCAGTATCAGGTGTTAATAATGATCTGGCGTTAGAGGATAGAAAAGGATCTTAGCCAGCATCCACGTTGCTCTCTACATTTTGATTCACTTTACAATGAATTTCATTCATCAGAATGGCTTCATTTAATTGAAATGAAAGCGTGTTGACAGAAAATTCTCTTTTAAAGAACAAGTTGTTTATCTGAGATAGGAAGTAAGCTAGCTAGCTGTACTTATAGTAGTAAACTCTTTATGGAATACCAGTGGAAAGTACAGACATCCAGACTGACCACACACATCCAGACTGCTATACCAGCAAAATGTTTACTGTTTTTATCGTTGTTAATACAGTTTTATAGACTTTTGGTGTACAGTTCTACAGTATCCAAAGTACCCCGCGAAAAGGTAGGAGGTCCATGTTCTTTCGAGTTATTCAAAAAAACGTCTTGGACAGACAGACGGAAACATAGACGGATCTATTCGCTTAATAATAAGTAGATAATGTCTTCTAAACTCCAAAAATGTTCAATGAAAATCTTAAACATGAAGGTAAAGCGATAAAACATTTTTTTCAGAGTTTAATTTAGTTCATTGAAGAGTATACGTGGAGTAAATCAGCCATGCTGAACGCGATCATAAGATCAAATATAATGAGAAAAAGTTTACTTTAGTTTTTGTACTAATTAGCGATGGGATTTGTCAGATGACTTGTTTTATTTTAGAATGTGTTATTTGTTTCATAAATTTTCAGATATTAAAAAAAAACAAGGAAACTGAAACGAATTTCATAGCAAATTTCACAGTAAGGTTTGATCGAGTCTTTCACAGAAAAACTGGCCCAACAACATTGCTAACAGGAGTAGATGTGCACCATGATATGTAGAACCTTTTTAACTGAGTGTCGAGGCGATGAATCTTGCTTGTGATACGAAAATCTCTGTATTAAAAAAGAAATATCGTGTGACACTCAGTTAATTCAACGCGAACCACTACAGTTCTGAAGACCGGAGGAAATGATTTTCTTAAGTGAAGCCAAGCTCCTTCAGGAGGTGTTCAATCAGAATATTTGAATTATATTCAGAAGGACAATGCTAAGAAATTTGATTTATCCATACAAATCCATACAAAAGAAACCACTCAAAATCGACGGGTTTATCACTTCTAATAAGAAGATTTCTGTCAAGCAACGACACTCCGCTACGAGATCGCTCACTCTTCGATCTGATTTGGTCACGAGATTTCAAATTTCGTTTTCAGAGTTTGTTTTTGACACATTTCGCAAAGGTTCTCCTTTTTGCAGTTCACGCTATCAGTTATATGTAGGCGGTCGGACTAATCTACAGAAGCTAAAGTTTTTTGTTTCAATGCAAACCTAAAACTTTGAAAACGTATTAATAAAACCACTATTGAAAAAATAAATAAAACAACAAAAATTTACTGTGCAAAAGCCTCCAGAATATCGAAAACTATAGTTATCGGCGAGTGTAATTCAGCACAGGCGCTCTCCTTACTTTCTTTAATATCATTAATTTATCGATAAGCCTCGCAAATTGTGGACCCTTGTGGGTGTTGGTTCATTTTACAAAATAAGAAAAATTTTGATTGATGCGTATCAGCTAGTCGGATCCTAGCTGTAATCCCGACTACTTAACAGAAAACGGAATCTGTCATTTGCAACGCCGATTCATTAATAATAGAATTTTTGAATTTGAAAATTATGGCAGGGCATGTTGTGGGCCAGAATCGCGCTATCCAGTGAGCCTGTACTCCTGACAGAATTTAAAACCTAAATTAAAGCTCGAAAAAAGACGAAAAATGATATTTTTTGAAGAAAAAAAAATAGAAAAATCTCTGTGAAAATGTTGAAACTGGCTAGAACTTGCTAGTTGAGGAAATTGATTAACACTATTTATAACGAACATTTTTTCACGTTAAGAGTAACAATACATATAAAGTTCGAAATCTCGGCAGAAACTGTTTGAAAGTTCTTATTTTTCCATCGAATTTGAGCTGAAATTTTCGCTTAAATTATCGATTATTTATGTATTTGTGATGAAATTTCAAGACGTTTGAGCTACCTTCAGCAAAATCTTTCGATATATTTTAATTATTTCTTTGTTTTAAAATGTAGAATTGTAACAAGAACTAAATGAACATCTCTAAGGAAGTTCTTAAACAGCCTTTCCTACGGGTAAAGCAATTTCTGATATTCTAGAGAATCTGAATGTGAAACGAATGAGACTAGAAGCAAGAGGGCAGGAAAATGGGAAAACCAATGTTATCGGAGTGTCCGTCGATAAGAATATCTCAATTTCAGATTATTCCTTTTCAATCGTTTTGCCGATTTTACTAAACTAGAGAAAGCTAATCCTTACTTACTTTTAGCGCACTAAATAACTGCTGACGTGCGTTTAGAAGTTGAGATGGCAAGCTTCCGATTGTTAAATCGGATGGTGGATCAGGCTTGAAAATTTGACAGATTTCTGATATTACAATTAGGACTTTTAAGTAAATTTTTAACCGGTTTAGTACTGACTAAAAATATATCAGTTAATCATTAATCGATTTGAATTTGGACTGCAAATAGAAAACCGTTGAGCTTGATGTGTTTAATGGTAGGATTCGGAAAATCAATTTATCTTGCTGAATATGGTAGAGATGGCAGAGCACCTTATCACGGTCACATCGGATAGGGCCGGCTTACTTTATGCAGTGTAGCGAGAATCTAACACTTACACATCTAGCTACTCTGTGCACATTGTTCACGTTTCGTGAGCACTTGATCACAAATCACCAGTATTTTTAGTCTTTTGCGAAATCTCCTGATTTCCATGTCGAATTGTATCAATTATCAACTATCAAGGAATCGGGTCCTTCAACGCGTCGTTTTCAGCAATTGGTAGAAAAGATTTTTTCATAAAATGCACTACAATCTTGCGGCTCTTCCTAGTTATATTCTTTATTTTGAAGAAGGAAATGAGGCGGGTTGCATCAGAAGCAATTCCGAACCATTATTATCATTTTCCTGAAGATCAATGATTCACCTCGACCAATCACGCAATTTGTAGACGCCAATGTGTTTCATGGAATGCTTTTGGAAAAAATCAATTAAATTTACCATATTGTGAGGAACAAAGGCAACCGCATCGAACTATTGTTAAATTTTCATGTTGATACGGGTCGTTTTGCGAAAGATACATCACTTTGAATGTGTTACCATACGTTTGGCGCACCCTGTACATAAGCACCGCAACATAGACAGAAACGAGTAACATCGCTAGTTTCTGCCTATGTTGCGGCACGCAAATCACATTGATTGCATTTGAAACAATGCTTTAATACTCTCCAACTTGTAAGGTTGATAAGATAAATCTAAAAATTGAGGAAAGTTACGACTGAGCTCCTTCTATTCCCCCGTCAACTTCCTATTTCATAAGGTTTTTTCTTTAAATTCTGGAGAATTTAATGATTTTTCAAAATTATATATTGGGTTGAGGAATAAGTTCGCAGAGTTTTTCGGCAAATCCCATCGAATGAAGATGATTAAGGATAGCCTTTTGATCACAGTTAATTTTTTCGGCCAATTCACGACTTGTTTGGCGACCATCTTCCTTCAATAGTCTACAAGAAAATTGTTGTAAAACAAAAGATAATAAAAAAACTCTGCGAACTGATTCCTCAAACCAATACATACATCATCAAAGCTCAGAATGAGTGGCTTTCACTGGCTTGTGCGGCAATGTAAGCTTTTTTGCGTTCGAGTTCCAACAATCCGATTCGACGTCGTGTTATTTGTGGATTTAGAGAAGTCATAACACTTTCTCAGTTATTTTTTTCTGAATATCCTATCGCATAAAGAACTAGAAAACAAAATAGCGGAAAAAGAAACGTCAGTTACCGTGGTCAGTGAGGGTCAACCGCTAAATCGCCGTATATTCATGAGCACTGGAAGAGAACACAAAATTAAATTAAAATTTTTAAATTAGAAAATAGAAAAATAGCTAATGTCATCTCATCAACGGGTAGAGCACATTTGTACTTCTGATTTTCATTCAATGTTGTGTTTCATTTTTTGTATGTTTCCTTCCCATATCGTCATTTCAAAACTTCACAACATCATTGTTACCTAGGGGTCGTTTGTAAGAAGGCGGGGGTGTCAAATTACAAGTTGAAAATTATCCCGAGCGCTTTTCGGCTTCTAAAGTGTGACTATGTACCTGGGTGTCTTGCGTATGTATACATATATCAACCTATTGTAACATACTCTTTTGACGTAAACGAAACGTTTTTTCGTGTGCTTCTTATTTGCTTGAAGAGAAAAAAAAATAGAAATTGAAATGTGCGGCGGATGAGAGGGCTGGAAGGATTCGAAAGATTAAATGTGAGAGGGTTACTGTAGAAAATGAAAAGGAGGCGGTAGGAGAGGAAAAGACCGGATTGAGAGGTCAACACAACAAAAGAACCATCTCATTTCTGTCGCATTTTCAGTTCCAGTGTGGGATGATAATCTTGGTGTGTCATAGATACCATCAGCAGAATTACACGTTTTGCCTCTTATTGTTGGCTGGGAAAATATTTTTAAAAAAGAAAAAAAAAAGTTTCAACATCACTTCTTCACTGAAAAAAATTTAAGTTTGGCAACGAAAAAATGAGATGGAAAATAGAGAAGAAAAATGAAATTTGATAGGTGTGGAGGTAGAAATTGCAAAGAAAATACAGATTGAGAAGAAACGGAAAGAATAGAATGACCTAGATCACTACTTGTAGAAGTGATCAGAAAATAAAGTTGAAAGTTCTCTATAGGAGAGAGAAAGAGCAGAGAGATTTAGCAGAGACATATTGCGTAGATCTTACTACCGTACTTCTCACTTTCTTTCTCTCTCTCTTTCATAGTAAAACGTTTAACATTTGGATTAGAATAATTTAAGCGTTTTCTTTTTAAAACAAAGCGAAGATTACGGTAAAATATCTCCCCCGAGCTCGCGCAAGAAATCATGGACTGTAAAATTCGACGAGTACTTGTTCATTCCCGGATTACTGGGGCAGAGCGGTTCGCTTTGTATTAGGTTGATGGAAAAGTTATGTCGTTTTTATGTTGTTTACTTTTGTGAAAGATTTTTGAATAAAATTTCTGGTTATCTGTGATCGTGTTATATATTATTTTAAAGAGCGTAATTCGCTCTATCTACTTGTCTTTTTGATTTTTCCTTGAAATAATTATGTCACTTTTTATAGCATTTCAAAAAAGCATGGATAAAAGGCAAATTCGAACGATTTTCTTGTTCCAGTTCAAACTAGGCCGAAACGCTGTCGAGACAACTCGCGATATCAACGATGCATTTGGCCAAGAAACCACTAATAAACGTACGGTAAACGGTGGTTCAAAAAATTCCGCAGCGGTGACGAGAGCATTGAAGATGAAGAGCGTGCCGGCCGCGAGTCTGTGATTGATAACGATCAATTGAGAGCCTTAATCGAAGCCGATCCTCTCAAATCAACACGAGAAGTTGCCGAAGAACTCGACGTTGACCAATCAACAGTCGTTGTTCATCTGAAGCAAATAGGCAAATCAAAAAAGCTCGACAAATGGGTGCCACACGAATTAGACGAAAATCAAAAAATATCGTCGTTTTGAGGTGTCGTCCGCTCCTCTTTTACGCAACAAAAATGAGCCGTTTCTTGACCGAATTGTAACGTGTGATGAAAAGTGGATCCTCTACGACAATCGATGACATTCCGCGCAGTGGTTGGATCGTGATGAGGCTCTCAAAAACTTTCCGAAGCCGAAAATTCACCAAAACAGGTTATGGTGACTGTTTGGTGGTCTGCAGCCGGTCTCATTCACCACAGCTTCCTAAATCCGGGCGAAACAATTACAGCAGAGAAGTACTGCCAGCAAATTGACGAAATGCATCAGAAGTTACGACGTATGTGCCCGGCATTGATCAACAGAAAGGGACCAATTCTTCTCCACGATAATGCTCGGCCACATGTTGCACAACCGACCCTGCAAAAGCTGAACGAATTAGGCTATGAGACTCCGCCTCATCCACCATACTCACCGAACCTCTCGCCCACCGATTACCACATTTTCAAGCTCCTCGACAACTTCCTTCGCGAGAAATGCTTCAAAAGCCAAGACGATGCCGAAAATGCCTTCAATGAGTTCGTCCCTTCCAGAAACCCGGACTTTCACGCTACCGGCATAAAGAAAATTGTTTCTCGTTGGCAAGAATGTATTGATTCTAATGGTTTTTATTTCGATTAATAAATTTGATTTTAAAAAAAGTTATGGTCATTTAAAGTTGAAAGTTTAAAAACGACATAACTTTTCCATCAACCTAATATTTGCTATTTGCTGCGTACCGCGAGATCGCATTGAGGGGATACGAACATCATCACACCTGATTTATCGAGTCGACACTCAACTAAAGCCATACGACCCGCAATCCAGGGAAAAAGAGCTTCTCCACGCTCCGCATATTCACACTAATTTGAAGCAATGGATGAACGTGTTGGGTAATAGCGCGTCAATTTACCAGAGCTGTCTCTTGATATGCACACCAAGGTTATCGGTGTTCGCCTCAACCAACTTTCTCGCCATCCTAATTTCATAATGCTCAGTTCAACTTCTTCCCATTTTCGCTTAAGCTTAACCCTCTGCCAGCTCATTAGATGATTGAGTGGCATATACTCCACAGTATCTCTACGCAAAAATTGAGCAAAATCAAAACTATTAGTGATCAGAAATTCAAATTTCTCTCCGTCAGATTTTCGGCAAACTCAAAGAAATTAGATAGACTGTACTTTTAATTTCATCATTGCTTAAACATTCTGTTTCTTCAATTTCATTCCACTCTTTTTCGATAAAAATGAGCAGAAAGAGAGGTGGCTCTTCGCCAGTCTATACGGAAACTGACGTGGCCACAGGACAGTACTATTAGAATAAATACTGCAAATAATAATACATAGCTGAATCCACCTATCCATAAATGAAAAACAAAAGAAAAATTAAAAAATATATAATTACAAAAAGCAAGAATGGCGCTGTACTGTAATAATGAAAGATCAGGAGGGGCTGGCGCGTCAAAAAATCAACTGCGGCCTCCACGGCTATCTGTTTCACGTCAATATTTTATGCTTCTGTATATTGTTGATAATAAGGCTTCCGCGAAATACTAAACAAATCGCCCGTCATCCTTTCGTCTTTCAGTTCGTCTTGCATTTGTCTTATGTCGTCAATTACAACGCATGTGTACCAACACAATGTCTATTTCTGCGTCAGACGAATTCAAGACGTCAGACGAATTCTTTGTCTTTTGTGGAAGCCTTACTTGATAACTAATGAGAAAATATCGAGTATCAATCAAAAATCCAGTAAAAATAAACATTAAAATAACTGTTTTGGCAATATATCGATTTTTGTGGAACTTGATGGCTATAGGTGTTGCCGGGGTTGCTTTTAATTAGTGCAGTAGAGCGTATTAATAAATTGAGCAACATTCATCAAAAAGGATATGGATTCTCATTGGTCCACGTACCGTTTTTCAAATAGTGTCCGATTTCATTTAATGGTGATTTCATAATACCTATCAAGTTCATTGAAGAAAGTAACACAATCTAATTTCTCAAGAGCCAAAACATCGGAAAATCGTAGCAAAAATAATGAGGTGCAGTGGGAGGTGGGGGGAGAGGGAACGTCTCGTCCAAATTTTGTCCCCCAATTTCTCGAGATGCTAATTCTACACGAAGGACATCATTTTCAAGCCGCCTTCTGCGTCTTTTCCCTCGCCGAAACTCCTCTGAAAAAAAATTGGAAACCCTACGCCGCGGCACGGCACGAGATCCTTATCTGCAATCGAGGCGAGGCGGTGATCAAAGCGGGGCGTCAGGTATGATACGGAAACATTTTTTGTGCAGTTCTTCAGAGTTTTTTTTGGACATGCATGTTGGACAGAAGATTGAGGGCAAGGACAAAGAAAACATTTGAAAATTCCTTCGACATTTTATCGAAACTTTTAAACTTTTGAGGCCGCAGTGAAGACAGAGATTTGAAATACTTAAATATTTTCGATGAGGTGAATAATGTTGGTGGAAAATCGCGGAAATTAAAAGTCACGTATCAATGTTTGCGACTTTGAATTAAGATCTTTTGATCTTGGCTCCGTGTGAAACTGCTTGAAGATGTTGGTAAGCTCCAACAAAGCGATCAGACTTTTCAGTATAATAACTGTTGCATCAGTTTTTCTTTAAAATTGAACAATTATTATCGAAAAGCTTGAAGAGATAGATTATGAAAAAATCAACGTTTTCCTGTTTAACGATTTCCAAAATATTTATATTTAATGTCAAACTATTCACTAATACGGGAAAAAGGAAAAACAATATTAGGATTTTGTAATATCGCTTCTGTTTGAGTCAATACAGTATTCTCTTTATCTTCCAGTAACTGGTTTTGCTTCAGAGAGCCAACCTTCTTTTCCAGGGAAATTTTCTCCACACTGAAAACTGTAAATGTTTTTTCATCCTTCTTTTTTTTAGTAATTTATGAGCACATCATGTGTGTTCCAATGCATCATTGGAATGAAAAGCGAAGGCAGCCACGTGCCAAATCGCAAGAAAGCTACCGATTTACTGTGCTCTCTGCCTATTGCATGCCCGTCAGTGGACGGCGGGATTATGTTCTGTGTTAACGTCGTCTTTGCGGGAGAATTTAGCGTCATGAAAAAAGCGATATTGACACGGACTTTGGAGTTTCGATACTTGCTCTCCCACCCCCCCCCCCCTCTTTCACTTTCACTAAAAATTAAGGAGTCCATAAAGAAAATGAACAAAAAAAACGAAACATTAAAAAGAAATGCAGAGCATGAGAAATAAATTACTTTGGTTGGTGCACGGGTTACGGTAGTCATTTCAAAGTTTCTCCGCCTTCCTTAGACCACACCTGAATGTCATGGAATATTACGCGAGCAGGGCTACAGACTATGAACAAATTTTTGAGAATTCCAACAAGAAAAAACTCTCTTGGAGCTCGGCTACCGGCGCTGTGAATCAAAGTGATGTTAGCTACTACATTATATCCTTCGTTCGGGTAACTTTGAGCCAATTCTCACAGAGGCATTGGCTCCGAGCAGTGTGAAGTCTCTGCAAAACTAACTAAAATGGGAAGCGCTATTGTGGGAAAATCTACAAGTTTCTGAAAAAAGATCATTAGAAATTCAGTTTTGAAGTTTTTTTTTTGGAAGTATTTTTTTAGGTTCTTATGAGAAGGAAGGAAATTTGTAGCGTGCATGTGAAAAGCCAAATTGGTTAAAAAGCTCGAACAAAAATCGATCCTGACTGACCAAAAAATATAATTTTCCGCTCCGTGTGTAAGTTAAGTTGAGAAAAACGAGAGGAAATACAACTTTAAAGAAAGAATTACATATCAGCACTAGTTTGTAAGCGCTGAAAAAAACATGGATTTGAAGTAGAACGGTATGGAACAGTTCTATTAAAATAAAACCGTTCGCCGGCTCGCATACGCAATTAAAGTATTTAAAAAAAAAAAAAACTTCAAATATGTTTTCTCTAGAGTGTCACAGTTCTAAATATTCAGGCGTACGCTTGAGGAAAATCGAAGAAAAATTAAAAAAAAAAGTTCACGAAACGGTTTAAAATTTTTTTTTAAATGGATGAAATGAGTTTGTGTGCGTGCAGGGTTTTGAGATTTTGACACCTCTTTTTTGTTTCCATTTACAATATTGCTACTGTCAAAGTGTGAAGTGTGCGCAGCTGTGAGCTCAGCGAGCACTTCATGAGAAGTTATAAATATTTTTAGCCCTCCATTAACATGCAGGGATTACGAAAAAATATGTTTGTTTGCTAACATAAAGTGAAAAATATGGGTGTTCGAAAAAAAAAATTCGAAAAAAAATGAACAGGGGCATGTCAGTAATTAAATGATTCCGCATACACTTTGCAGCTTTAAATATAGCATAGTGGCTACAATATAAAGCACAAATTATTTTTAGAAATTGAGAAGTTGGTCGGAAACTAAAAAAAGAGTTACCACGTTCCTCCTAGCTCACTCCACCCCTCACCCCCCCACACACCCACAGCTCCGCTAACAGAAACTCCTCCTTATTCTGTCCATATGAAGTGATTTCATTTTCAAGTCCATCGCCTACAGAAAGTGATGAGGTGCTTCAGGAAGGGTAAATCTTTTAGTCAGTTGAATTTTGCGACTTTTATGGAAACGTGCGGAAAATTATTTTTTTAAAGGATAACTTTCTTATTTCAGATTGCACATTCTAGCGCAATATGTCTGTCAATTATATATTGTGGAGTCGAAAAAGGAGAAAAAATTGAATAAAGAAATAGCTGTTAAATCCTTTTTTTGCTCTCTTTTCTCTAACTATGGTCATTAAGGCACTGTTGGAGTCCATGCCACGCCGTTGCCAAGCTGTTAACGATGCAAAAGGGTACCCAACAAAGTATTAAACATTTTGAAACTGTATTTCGGTTAGATATTTTGAAGTTTTTTGTTTCCTTTGTTGTTTACATCGTTTTAAAAAGTTTCAAAAAAAAATGCATTTTTCGCGATTTTCTCATGTTTTAGATTTTTTTCCAAAACGATCTATATTTACGAGCTTCAGCTTACTGAATTTGTTACTCAGGTCATTTTCAACTCTGCCAAAAAAATTTAGATCGATCGAAGCAGTTTTAGTGAAGTTATCTCAAAAAAACTCTCGCGCGCATTCTTTATGGCCAGTGCTGCATGGGGGTATTTGAAACAGAGTAGGGCGGAATTGGATTTTGGGAACTCGGAATCCGGAAAACGGAAAACGGAAAAGAATTTTTTTTCATGGAATCTGGAATCCGGAAGACGGAATGAAAAAACGGCGGAATCCGGAATTCCGCCCTTCTCTGATTTGAAATGACTGTCACAGTAATCAAGATGGCTGAAAGAAGATAGAAGCTGTTTCGAATCCGATCACTTCGGAACTTAATGTTTTCGCTTCTAAAATACTTCTGTGGGTTCTACTGTTTGCCCGTTATGCTCTGAAGAGGACTTCTGGGGAACGGGATTTGGCAAACAATTATGCTATTGAATTTCACTTTTGAAAATTCTCGGCTCACACACACTTTCAAGTGCCAAAGTTAAGAAGAATGAATAATCGCTTTGAATATCCCAAAGTAGTCTTACAGCGGTCTCGAATACTGTGACAGTAGTATGGAATGTATAGAGAGAAAAGGAAGAGACAAAAAGAGCAGTTAACCGACACTTTTTACTTTTCTTCTATTTGTATTCGGTGACAGAATGGCTTATTTTTACATATGTACTAACAATATATAAAAGTTAAAAATGAAAAGCTATAATACTTATGTTTCTGATCGGATATTTTCCCCAATTTATGCCATCTGTCGGCTACTAGAAAAATTATTTTAACTTTGGATATGTTCAGAAAGGGTTTATGAACAACAGAGTGTGCTTTTAATGAGATACTTCTTGGTAGTCCAAGAGGTAATGAGGTGGTTTCCATATACCTCTTTTCTCAAGGAGACCGCCCATCTCATCGATGACCTTGCTACAGGTCTGGTATTCATTCTTGGCGCTGTACTGCATTTCAGATAAACAACGTTCTGGAAGTGGCGGTCTGAAAAAGGCAGAAACAGCAAAGAAAACAATTGGAAAGAGTGGAAAAGCTGTGCTACTTTTTTAGACTTTTTTTTCCTTTTTCAGAGTGAAACTGTCCCTCGCTTGGAAGACCTTGAGAAAACTGCTTTTGCACAATTTATCCAGCTTTATCATCGTCGTCCGACCGGGGCAGCTTATTTGAATGACTTCCAATCAATTGTTTCCCTCTGAGATCGAGCCAAAAGTGGAACTACCTTGAATAAATATCCAACTTGCATTACAAAAAGGTGTAATATAAATAAATACAAATCACTGTGTGCGCCGGTTGCGGTGTACCGGCGCCAGATCTGGCGCAAATCTTATCCTATTATTTATGCCGCACACAGTAGTATTATAAATTAGGAAACTAGAGAATTGGGTAGTTGATCAATTTTGATGTAATTGTTTTCGCAAGTTTAAGTTTTCACTGGACCACACGGGTATTAGAAAATTCGAAAATCAGAATATTAGAAAGTTCTGAAAAGAGTAGAAAATGTAAGCGTAAGATTCTAGATGGAGCAGATAGCGGTGTTCTGCAAATGTTTCTTCTGAGGAAATAGGGAAATGAGCTTTAATCATATTGAATTGAAGGAGAGTCATTAGCTCATTAGCTATGTCCATAAGTTATGACTCGGCACTGTAGCTTCCTACTATTCGCTATCGGCTTCATGTGTTGGGGGTAATGAAAGGCTGGACACATATGGCTGGAAATACAAGATGTGATCATTTAAGGCAAGTTTAAAGTTTTCAGAATATTTCAACTTTTGATTTTTTTAAACATAATCTTAGAGTTAAACATTTCAAACCGAAAAATGCATATTTGAAGGACGATTTCGAGCTTTGGACAAAATCATGAAATGGATAAACATTGAAAGTGATCATACAAATTTTTGACAAGAGATTCTCGTTTAAAGAAGTTGATGCGGACTTTTGACCTTTTGGTAATAAGTTTTGTTGATATCAGATCATTACGTTTTTCAGATGACTTGATTATCAACATCATGATCATTAGCGGCTTTTTCAGTTTCACGTTGAACAGAATTTCAGAAGATATGCGGAGCCAATATTTCGTTGAAAATTTGATGGCGTCAAATCACGAGTAATCGTGTGCATTGAATGGAAGAATCAGAGATGCACGTACACCTCCAAAGTGCAATGAATTAGTAATGGCTAAGAAAATTTTGGGGGGGGGGTTGAGGAAGAAGTGTTCAAAAATAATGGAAAGTTCTACTTACAATTAGAAAACTATTTTTGTTTATACAGCAGAGAAATGATTTGATATGTATATGCTCACTAAAAAGAGCTATAATTCTGAAAAATAAATGAAATACCGTGACACGTTTATAAACAGTGTGCTAGAAACATCTCCTCTTTTTTTCGCAACATGCTTGGTGTTTCGACAAACATATCAAGAATCCAATCTCCAAGGATACAAGGAAGCGTCAAACGTGATGTCGGGAATGCGAATCCCGTAGTTTTTTTCAGTAAAAAAAACAAGATAAATTTCGCATTTCGGCACTCACGCCCTAAAAAATATTTCGAAAACATTTCTGTGATGTTTCAAATTCGAAAAAAGACAAACAGATGGGGTATTGAATAAGAATTTCTCAAATTATTTCTTCACTTTGCATATTTGAGAAAGTCTAAAATTTTTTGCTACAATTATCAGCGAGAGATGTCGAGTAGCACGCATAATAATTTTTTACATACATACACCTATTGTATTAGCCACGAAATATGTTTAAATATGTTTAAAGGAAAACTGTTAACGGAAAATTCCAGGATCCAAACAGGAACTTAGAATCGGGGCTTTTTTTCCTCAATAAACAGGGCTCACTTTCTTGTTCACGCTCGACACGCAAAGCGCAGAGTCCTCTAATCATTTCTAGGCAGCTTTTGGAAAGCTGCTGGACTCCGATTTCGCCTAGGCTTATAGCAATCATTAGGCCGCCCCAACACATGATAGTTTAAAAAGCAGTTACCGACTCAGCAAAACTACACAAGTGTAGCACGTTTAAGCCAAACTTTGAATGCTCACAAATAAAGTAAAAGTCCATCAATCCATCTTAATCGACCCATCAATCGCTTGCGTGGGCGCGGATCACAGCTAACAATTCCCACTGAGCGATTCGCAGTTAGTCGAACCATCTCATGGGAAATCATCCGACAGGTCGTTTTTAATCTCCAGGAATTCATTCTTGTATCTGTTTTGTCAGTCTTCCGTCAGTTCTACGCATAATGTGCTCGGTCCATCCTAATTTCTTTCTTTTTGATGTATTATATTTAAGTGGGTCCGTGACCTGGGTGATTTTTCGAATGTCTTCGCGGTGTAAGTCTCGTTGGCATTGTTCCGTGAGAATCATTTATATTAATCTTATTAGATTCTTTCAGCGAGGCTCTGTGTAAGGGTCCACGTTTCAGAGATCCGTAGGTGAGCGCGGGAAGAACGATGATGTCGATTTCGTCCAGGCTTGTGGTTATCAATAGGCAGCCCCAACCCATCATGAATAGTTTCAAGAGCAGTAACCGTCTCAGCAAAACTCCAACAGTGTAATAAGTTTAAGCCAAACTTTGAATGTTCACAAGTAAAGTACAAGTACTATATCCGAGAAAAATTATTGTAACTTTAAATAAAATTATTGAATTTTCGTCAAATTCAAACAAAACTTTATCGGAACAACAAGATATAAGATATAAAATAAAATTATGGCTCCTCGCACCATTGGTATTGATGGCCTCTTTCAGCCACCTCTGGTAGGCTTGTCAGATTTCGAGAGCAGGGTTTTTTTTTGATATCATCCAAATTCGAGAAATGCGATTCTGATCCGAAGATGAAATTAGGAAATTCAGTTTCACGCTGAACTCGTTTAGTTTTGTGAACAGGGACGCCATCCTGTTGTGAAGCCCGAAGTTGAGTTAAAAGCGAAGCACACAAAAACGACACCAGATTACTCATACTCAGAAGATCGCCGAGACTAGAAGCAAGAAGATCAAACGTGGATGCTTTACAGAAGGAGTAAGGAGACGACGAAGGAGAGCACCAGCAAAAGAGAATCATATGCAAGTTCTTATTTTATTTTATTTTATCTTCTTATTTTTGAATTGTTGTGTCTATTTTGCTTATAAATTTTGATTTACCTAGTTTTTTTAGTACCGTGGACGGTACATTCTTTTGAACATGAGGATGTTATGGAAGCCTTTGCCAACCCAACTGATATGACCATCATATCAACCTTATAAAATGCTGGTGTGGGTCAGTCTTATCAGTAGGTGAATGTTGCAGAAACAGGAGACAATCTTCCCTTTGTGTAACCCATTTATATTTATTTTATTTTATTTTATTTATATAAACAATTGGGAAGGCTGGAGGGTTTGATCCAATTTCAGAACCTCGCATTGTCTCTTCTCTTCGTTTCTCTCAGTGGAAATAGAAGGCGTATTATTATTCTTGCGTTTGTAAGACTCTTCTTTTCTTCTTAAACTTTTCTAATATTCCTTCTGTATTTGTATTTTTTCATTTTTCTTACATAGCTGCTTTATTACAGAATCTAGATCCCTATTTATCTTATCTTCATGTACAAAAGTATTAGTAATGGCTCCAAATTTCCAATACAAAATCATTTGCCATACTCTCCTGATCCGTTAAAAAAACCAATAATCATTATACTTGTTAGGTCAGGTGATACTGACTTTTTTTTTAATTGTTCCTATCAGATACGCCATAACTTTCAACGTGCTTATAACCTACAGTATCGGCCAAAAAGGTATTCGCAAACAGTTTTTCGAGCATAACTTTTCTGAAACTTCCCGGATCGATTTGATATTTTGAGGCAATATTTAAAACGGTATAAGAAGTTGATTCAACAACAAGAATAATCAAATTTTCAAAAATTTGAAAAAATATCGAAAAATTTATGAAAATGGCAAAAAACTGTAAAATGGAACTTTGACTTTTGAGATCTAGGAAAGACCGGTAAATGAAAAACTACAATAAAACATGACTAAAATAGTTTTAATACTTCGTTGGGTAGCCTTTGGCGTCGATGACCGCCTGACATCTTCTTGGCATCGAGTCGAGAAGGGTGTCGATAACAGACAGGGGGATGGCCTTCCAGACAGATTGGAGTTGATCGAATTTCTGATTGGCATTCGATGTACGGACCCCTCTAAGTTGTCTCTCGACATGCTCCCAGATGTGTTCGATCGGATTCAAGTCAAGAGAATGATTGGGAAAGTCCAGAAGATCCACGTGGCGGTGTCGGAACCAGTCCTTGATGTGCTTCGAGGTGTGTTTCGGGTCGTTATTCTGCTGAAAAACGAACGCCCGGCCCACATTAAACCGTGCCCAGGGTCTCATTGTGTTTTAAAAGATGTCTTCTTACACAAATCGATCCATGATGCCCGTAATTCTTCTCAGGGGGACGATTGAAGTCCCAGAGAAACAGCTCCAAACCACCTCGGTTTGGAGCTGGTAGCTGGGATTGAACCGACATTCAACCGGACGGCGAATCCATTTGATACCGTCAGTACCAAACAGATTATACTTGGATTCGTCACCGAACACGTGATTAGCCCAATCCTGGCGTCCCCAGTGAAGATGAGCTCTGGCCCATGCTACGCTACGTTTCTCGGGGACTTCAATCAGCCTCCTGAGAAGAATTACAGGCATCATGGATTGATTTGTGTAAGAAGACATCTTTTAAAACACAATGAGACCCTGGGCACGGTTTAATGTGGGCCGGGCGTTCGTTTTTCAGCAGAATAACGACCCGAAACACACCTCGAAGCACATCAAGGACTGGTTCCGACACCGCCACGTGGATCTTCTGGACTTTCCCAATCATTCTCTTGACTTGAATCCGATCGAACACATTTGGGAGCATGTCGAGAGACAACTTAGAGGGGTCCGTACATCGAATGCCAATCAGAAATTCGATCAACTCCAATCTGTCTGGAAGGCCATCCCCCTGTCTGTTATCGACACCCTTCTCGACTCGATGCCAAGAAGATGTCAGGCGGTCATCGACGCCAAAGGCTACCCAACGAAGTATTAAAACTATTTTAGTCATGTTTTATTGTAGTTTTTCATTTACCGGTCTTTCCTAGATCTCAAAAGTCAAAGTTCCATTTTACAGTTTTTTGCCATTTTCATAAATTTTTCGATATTTTTTCAAATTTTTGAAAATTTGATTATTCTTGTTGTTGAATCAACTTCTTATACCGTTTTAAATATTGCCTCAAAATATCAAATCGATCCGGGAAGTTTCAGAAAAGTTATGCTCGAAAAACTGTTTGCGAATACCTTTTTGGCCGATACTGTATATATTTCTTCCAGCGAACTCTTTATCTTATTCGAAATTCTATCATTCGATTTTCTGGTTAATGTTTTATTTTGAGACGAAATATAAAAAAAAATGAATTGATTGGGGTGTCGAGGCTTTTATGTTGGACAGCGAACTCTTAAACGGGAAATAAACAATAAAAGCTACGAAAAGAGAGTGCTGTGCTGCGCGGTGCTTTACAACGGTTTACGGGGACATAAAAGTAGAGTACAGTATCTAGAGATGATACCATTCTCCTCGGTCTCCTCTGGTACCGTCTCTTCTTACGTCTCTGACACTCACGAGCAAAAAAGTGACAACCGGGGAGAGCGTAGGCAGAACAGTCGTACATATAATCCACAATTCCATAATGACGAGTCCACCATATAGTTCGGTAATACTAACCAACTAGACCATCCTGGCTATCCATCCACCAAGTACCTCCAAGAGCTTCCACGTCGACCACTCACCATGTTGCCTGGATCCTGAGTCCAAAAGTATGGTTCCGATGACTTCGTATTTTACGCTTCCAATAATGGGTAGATCAAGTGTCATCATGATAACTGGTAGTTGTCTTAGGGTTTCACCGTCGTGAGCCGTTAGCGTTCAACATTTATCATTTTGGTGTAACCATCATACCGCTTCTTTTGCTTCTTCACCTTCTGTTGGCCTGGTTGTATTCCATTGAATACTTTTTTCCTTAAATTCAAATATTAGGTTCTTTTCCCTCTCTTTCCTACATTTTTAATAGCTCGTTTCTATCTTATTTTTCAAATATTTGAATTATATGACTGTTTCTCACTGTTTTCGTCGTTTTCTTCCCGCTGTACTCGATTCAAGCACTTTTCTCACCTCACACTATCTTTTCATTTAATATTAATATACAGGGTGGCTCCTAAGTATGGAGACTCTTTTTCCGAGCGCTGATGGCACGGGGCCGAGGCATATTTTCGAAAACTTTTGAATATTTTCAAAAGTGTTCAGTGTTCACTGACGTTGTTCAACGTCTCCAAATTCCGAAGTCAACCGTCTAGAAGGTTGTGAAGTATATCAAAACGAGAGGTCATTTCAAGGAGTTACTAAAAACAGGAAGACCACAAAGTATCAATACTCCTCGGATCCGTAGCATCATCGAAAAGAGGATTGCCCGGAATGATGCGCTCAGTATGAACAAGCTGTCTGAATCGGTCACCGAACCGTTCAAGAAATCGTGAAGAAGGACCTTGCTCTTACCAGTTACCGCCTCCGTCGTAGTCTTTTCGACCGGTCCAAGAAAAATCAAAAATCCAAAAAGCAGCCCTTAAGGCCCGCCCCCTCTCCGACTTCATTTGGACTGATGAGAAGACCGTTACTATTCAACTCCTATGAAAAGATGAGTCGAGATCTCCGAAACGTCATCTGGCATTCGACCAGATCTTTCCTCAATCGGTGATGGTGTGGACTGGATTCACATCCGACTGCAAGGTTTCACTGATCTTCATCAATCGGAACGTCAAAATTGACAGTCAAGTATAACAAAAAACCCGTTTTGAAGGATGTTTTACTTCGGTGGGCCACTAGTCAATTTGGCCTGCAGCCCTTCGTCCACAAACAAGACTGGGATCCCTCCCACGGTTCCAAATCCACCAAAGAGGTACACGACGCTCATTTTCCAGGATATTGGGGGAAGGGCTTGTGGCCAGCTTCGTCGCCGGATCTTAATTCGCTGGATTATTCAGTCTGGAGATTCTTGGAGCAGAAGCTCATGGCTCACTCTCATCCAAATCTGAAGTCTCTGAAGAAAACGTCGCTGGGAGGCATGGCCTGAAACAAAATTGACCAGAGCTATATGTCGTTTCCAATATTGACTCGAATACAAAAGCCTCCATACTTAGGAGACAACTTGTATTTCTTCCCACGCTTTCCCATTAACCACTCTGGTTGATTAAATTTATTGTAACATTGCTTCATGAAATCGTACATTCCCCAGAGGATGCATTGCCCACGACATGTTAACACCACACAGTGTAACTGTATAGTTACACTGTAAAGCTCCGGCTACGTTTCACAGCAGAGTAGAGTTCCCTTCAATTTACCCCGGCCATTTTTGTACACTGATAAACTTTGGAAAATTGAGTCGACACCACTCCTGAGTGTCCTTGGCGCGATGAGCTGGTGCTCCGCCTTGTTGGAACACCCAATGGTGGTTTCCGAAATGTGATTTGGACCAGTGTTCTCAATGGTGTGCCGGAGCGCGTTCAGCGAAGGAGGTGTCGAGCTTTCTGGAGTCTTAGCTACTTGTTGCGCTCGGTAGGGAAGGCACAGTTTATACTATTGACGGTGCCGATTTTTGAATTAGCTACTCTAGATCATGTGCCGAACATCGTGTCCGATAGAGATTTTTCACCTGGCCCTGTAGTTAAAAAACTTTGATCGCGATCACCACTTTTATAATCTAATTTTAGCTGTATTAGTTTTCAAAATTCACGCGCATTTATTTAGATTTTACCATAAAAGTGCAACATATTTCAATCGGACGTATGCTACAAAACATGGATGTTACGGGTCAAGTTAAAAACCTCTGGGTGCATGACTAAACGATAGAAGGGCCGACCTCAGAGAAATCTAGGTGTTGAAATGTTCGGAATACCCCCAAATACTGTTTGTTTTCAACATTTTAAGATTATTACAATAGAATAAGAATTTCTCAGACCAATAAAAGTCTGAGCATCTGCTCAAGAGGACTTAATTGCCTCAAAGAGTTTTAAGGTTGATCTCGGTCTTGCATTACATCTCTCGACGACGTAACCATTGTTTCAAAGACAGATTACGACAGATGTTGCTTACCACACAATAAGAGTTTACACAAGGAGCAAAAGGCGTACGGTGCAATCGTATTTCAAATTGACGAATGGATCACTGTCAAATGACGCACAACCGTTCACCTCTGCTACAATAAACCGTTGCTCAAAAGATGAAAGGAACGCTGAAATGACACAGTAGGCGTAACCTACTGTAAATAAGATTCTGTTTGATTTGCACAGAATACTAGAAGACACCCCACATTTTGCTAGCTGGCATTTGCACTGTGAACTCATCTTAGGTTGTTCAGAGCTGTCTCTGAGTTTTCTTTTGGTTGCATGCTTAGTTCTCACAGTCCGAGAACAAAGTCATAGTTTTATGCTTAAACATTCCGTCATCTCTTCGTTTTTTCCTTACCACACCAGTCGCATTAGATTCTGTCTAATTTTGTCTCTTTTTCTTCTATAATGACTTCATTTTTGGGTTCTAATTTTAATCAGATTTTGGAAATCGCAATTGATTTTTTATTTGTTTCTTTCCTCAAATTTCAAAAAAAAAAGTTTCTCTGGGATTTCCAAGCTCTGTATAAAATTATTTTTCTCAAATCCTCATTTAAGTCTATTGCAAGACCAATGCTTGAAATACACTAATTTAGAGGAAAAATTTTTAAGCTTATTATTCTATCTATTTTTCTTTATTTTTCCATTTATTTCTCTCTCTCTCTCTCTCTCTCTCTCATTGTTTTCTCTCTCTCTCTCTCTCTCTATCTATCTCATTTGCTCTCTTCTTTTCTCCCTCGGCCTCAACTTATCCCAGCGAATTGCGATCAGCAATACTGCACAAAGATGTAGCATTCGGACTTGCCTGACCACCCCGCACACATGGATGACATGCAGAGCACTCTAGGCTCAGTGGCTGCAACTATGACCACGCCTCCTGACCCCGCGTACCAGGAGGACATACCGACGAGGATTAGGGGTCAGTCGGTGGTTGAGACTCGCAAGAAGATGGTGAGGCCTTGGTGTGGCTAAGTTGATCTCCCCCTTTTATTTTCCTTTCTATCTATTCTAGTTATTCTATATTTTATGCTTATTTATTTCTTACAATTTATCCTACTGTATAGAAACTTCTACTACTATTCATAACTACACCAATGGAACCTTTCTCTAGAAAGATATAGAGAATAACTACCCGAAGAGTCTTGAAGTTATAGTGTATTCTCGGGTCAGAACTTAAACATAGCATGGAAAGCCAACGGAGGTTCCCACCTTGAGGAGATACTTCACTAAGGTACTCTGCGCCGAAATAGTACGTAAGCTGTCACGTCATACACACATGTGGAAGTCAGTTCAGTGAGCTGTATTTCTGACCGGGAATAGACTCTAGCTTACTCTTATCTCGATTATCTAATCTCATTAATCATGTATCTACGCGTATTGTATTTATGTGGACAACTTTCTGCCACGAGAAAGTGTGAGTTAGGAAATCAGAAACACCCGTCGAAGATCCTATGTTCAATTAAAACTCGCCACAGGACATTATTTTATATGGACTTCGAGGAACTCTTCGAGGGAAGTGGATAAACGTATATGTTATATGCCATGAGAGTTCGGGCTACATTGCATTATTTTAGACATGAGTACGCCGCTGATCATTCATAATAGTAGTCAGTTCAGTGAGCTGTATTTCTGACCGGGAATAGACTCTAGCTCACTCTTATCTCCATTGTTTGATCTCATAATTCATGGTTCCATTGAATGCGTGCCAATGTATCGTTCCGTGTCTTTCCTTACACCCAATCTAGCGTTGAAGTCGCCTATAATGATCTTGTACCTGCTACGGCAGGTTAGATAGGCGTCTTGAAGGCTGTCATAGAAGTCAGCAAGTTCCTCTGGATCGGTATCAGCGACAGGTGCGTACACCTGGAAGATGGTACAGCTGAGTTTCCTTCCTACTTGTAAAGTAAGGTAGCCGATCCTATGGTTGAGGAACTTGACTTCTATGATTTTTGGGCGGAGGGTGCTTTTAACGATGAAGCCGATCCCTCCTGACACGGAACTACTGTTCCGAGATCCTAAGAAAACTCCGGTCCCGTCTCGATGGGTTTTGTGCGCTTCTGCTTCTCGTTTTGTTTCCGAAAGTCCGATGATATCGTACTTTATTCTTTTTGTTTCTTCGAGAAGTTCTGCAAGTCTGCTTTCGGATGCGACAAACCTTCAGTTGAAGGTGCACACTCTTAAATCGATTCTTCTTGTTTTGGGCCGTGTTTTCTTCTTTTCCTTTTCCGATTGGTAGACGACCGGTACTCCGTGATTTGATCGCCTCTCCCGACTTACTTCTGAATCTACCGTATCAGAAGCAGAGGCCGAGTGCGGAGGACTGAGGCATTCTGGTTTGCTGTTCTTAGCAATATTGTGTGCCTGTTTACTCTATTATGACCTGCTAAGCCAGAGCTAGAGTATTGGGCGCTACCTTCGACCCGATATGACACGTTTCTACCCATTGGCCAACTGAGACTCTGCCGGGGTGCCGAACTCTTCCGGATATGTAGAAGAGAATCAGCTGTTGATCTCCCACGCCACGTAGAGGCTGAGTAAAATAGAAGTATATACATATGTGGATAATTTTCTGGGTGTGTGAGTTACTCAATCAGAAACACCTGCCGAAGATCCTAAGTTTAGGAACAATAAACTTGATGGTAAGCAATTCGAGCATGTTACTTGTATGGACTTATAAGTTGCATGTTTCGTGTTTACAAAAACCTTCGACTGTTACGTAGGTGTAGTCTCTCACGTGGCATTACTTCTACTATTCGCATTATTGAACTGACGCAATTTGAATAGATACGAACGACCTATCAGACTGATCTGTTACAACAAACCGTTTTTTCACTCACGGCAGAGAAAAAATGATGTAAAATTTGAAGCAAAGGGCCAACGATATCGCATTCTGGAGGTTCGCACTTGTTGCGTTAAGCCGACCTCGGAAAATCCTTTATCGGGAAAACAGATGACGCTAAACTAACAAATTTTACCAAATTCCTAATTGTGCAACCATTTCCCTGTCTTCGGTGTGGATTAGATTCCGTGGATTAAGTAGATCGTTCCATTGGTCATTCCATTGGCCATATGTGTATGACGTGATCACTTACGTACTATTTCGGCGCAGAGTGCCTTAGTGAAGTATCTCCTCAAGGTGGGAACCTCCATGTAGCATCGTTGGCTTTACATGCTATGTTTTAGTTTTGACCTGAGAATATACTAGTGTAACATTCGGACTCGCCTTATCACCCACGCACACGAAGAACATACAGAGCACTCTAGGCTCAGTGGTTGTAGCTATGAACACGCCTCCTGACCCCGCGTACAAGGAGGACGTACACAGGAGGTGAGCTGAATTCCACAGCTCCTATGACATCATTGACTTCTGGTCATGGTTTTTGTTACGGTTCCCCGTATAAACTAATTAATTACGTGTTACGTGAACTCATACGTTTTACGCCCCAATAGTATTTCACGTCACCACGTTGTATTTGACCCCATTTTCACCCTATAAAAGGGTAGCTTTTCTTGTACTGAATAAATCGGTTTTACCTCACGAACCTCGAGTATCAATCTACAACAAGTGGCGATCAGCGATCAACAATGGACGACAACACGCTCAAGCAGTTCCTGATGTTTCAAAAGGAAGCTCAAGAACAACAAGCTGCCATCTACCGAGACATGATGGAGCAGCAGCAACGTCAATTCATGGAGTTAATAAAACAGGTGGGACAGAAAGAAACCGACAACACAGTCATCGTCAACTCGCTTAATGGCAGAGTCTCGGCATTCGCCTACAATGCAGATGAAGGAGAGACGTTCGACCGTTGGTACTCGAGGTATGAAGAAATCATTGAAAAGGATGGAGCCAAGCTGGAGGAAGCAGAGATGGCCCGCTTCATCGTATCAAAACTGGAAAGGAAGGAATCCGAGCTATTCCGCAACAACATCCTGCCCAAATCACCATCGGAAGTCTGCCTTGCCGACACAATTTCCACGCTAAGGAAGCTTTTCAATGAATCGAAGTCCATCACCAGAATAAGGTACGAATTATTGACATTTAAGATGGACGGAATTGACCGCAAAGAATACACTGGAAAGGTTAAACGACTCTTCAATGTATCCCAGTGGAATCAAATGACAGACGACCAAGCGCAATGTCTCATATGGATCATTGGCCTTCAATCCAGCCAGCATACCGACATTCGTCTCCGTGCACTCCGAGAATTGGAATCCAACCCGAAGATCAGTTTGACTGAATTGGCCGACCGTCTGGACCACGTCATCGCATTGAAGGCTGACGCCGACTTCATTGGAGGAGCTCCATCAAACGTCAACTTTGTCAAGGACAAGAAGCCACACTCTCACCAACAGACAAAGCAGAAGTCGAGTAAGCGTCCAACTCCAACGCCCAATTCCAGAAAGAAGCAACCACCGGCACCATGCTTTCACTGCGGAGAAATGCATTGGAATCGAGACTGCATGCAGAAGACGTCCCTCGTGTGCAATAAATGCAACAAGACTGGACACATCGCCAAGATGTGCCGACAGAAGAATCCCCATTCCAATCACGCTGTGTACGTAGCCGGATCATCTGCTGGAGCCAGGAATCGCATCTACACCGACGTTGTGATCAATGGGACACCGATTCGCATGATACTGGACACTGGAGCCGAAGTTACTCTTCTCAACCAAAAGGATTGGATCAAGTTGAAAAGGCCGTCGCTGTCACCACCCACGCTCAACCTGCGCACTGCCACCAACAAACCAATTGACGTCAAGGGACAGTTCAAATGCAACTTTTCGCTGAATGGTCAAAATGGGTCGGGAACCTGCCACGTCACTGAGACAGCATCATTACTGGGAATGGATTGGATTTTGCAAGAGAAGTCACTGTTTGAACATTTGGTCAGAGGCTCCGTCAACGCCGTCAACACTGTCAAAGCACCAGAAGTCGTCTCCACTCAGCGAATCCAACTGCAGAAGCAACTCCAGTCAGAATTCCCAGCTGTCTTCACAACAGGACTCGGAAGATGTACCAAAACTAAAGCTCAACTTCACTTGAAGCCGGATGCCAAGCCGACATTCCGGAAAGCGAGACCAGTGCCATATGCAGTTCTTCCAAAAGTGAGTCATGAGATCAATCGTCTAGTCAAGGAAGGTGTCATCACGGCCACCGATTACTCCGATTTCGCCACTCCAATTCTCGTAGTGCAAAAGAAAGATGGATCGATTCGGATGTGCGCCGACTACTCCACCGGACTGAACGATTCGCTCCAGATGCATCAACATCCCCTTCCGACCGCCGAAGACGTCTTCTCCAAGCTAAATGGTGGAATCTACTTCACGCAAATCGACTTGGCCGAAGCATATCTGCAAATCGAAATGGAAGAAGATTCAAAGAAAATGCTGACGATCAACACTCACCTCGGGATGTTCTACTACAACCGACTGCCATTCGGAGTGAAAACTGCACCAGCGATGTTCCAACAAGTCATTGACACGATGATCACAGGATTGGATGGAGTTGCAGCCTATATGGACGACGTGATCATCACTGGATCATCAATCGAACAGCACAACCATCGTCTTCGCCAACTTTTCCAAAGAATTGATGAATATGGATTCCGTGTCAGACCATCCAAATGCTCATTCCTTCAATCAGAGATTCGATTCCTTGGCTTCATTGTTGATCGATTCGGACGCCGACCAGATCCAGCCAAGATCATTGCCATCAGCCAGATGCCGTGCCCAACCGACGTCACTCAGCTGCGATCGTTTCTTGGTCTCGTACAATTCTACGGATCGTTCGTGAAAGACCTCCACAACTACCGCAATCCACTCGATGCACTGACAAAAAAGGATACTGTTTTCAAATGGACCTCCTCCTGCCAAGCCGCATTCGACAAAATCCGTGAAATCCTACAGTCCGATCTTCTCCTCACACACTACGACCCAAACTTGCCAATCATCGTCGCTGCCGATGCCTCCAACTATGGAGTTGGAGCAGTCATAACTCATCGTTTTCCTGACGGAACCGAGAAGGCCATTTTCCACGCAAGCCGAACACTGACTGCAGCCCAACGAGGATATGCACAAGTTGAAAAAGAAGCTCTTGGCTTAATTTTCGCTGTCGAAAAATTCCACCGGTACATTCATGGACGAAGGTTCACTCTTCTGACGGACCACAAACCACTGCTCGCCATCTTCGGATCAAAGAAAGGTATCCCTGTGTACTCTTCGAGTCGACTCCAAAGATGGGCAACAATTCTCCTCAACTATAACTTCCAAATCGAGTACAGGAACACATCTTCATTTGGCCAAGCAGACGCCCTATCCCGATTGATTGATGTTAGCAAACAAAACCTGGAAGATGAGGACCGTGTCATTGCTAGCGTGGAAGCAGACATTAATGCAGAGCACCAAGGGATCACGAGTCACTTACCGGTCACAGCGCCATTGATTCAAAAATCGATCAAATCAGACTCCGTCATCTCAACAGTCATCCAGCATGTGCAACATGGAAACTGGCCAAAAATCGAGAAGTCGTCTCCAATCTGGCCATTCTACAATCGTCGCGAATTCCTGTCAATCTCCAATGGTACATTGATGTTTGGACATCGAATCGTCATCCCGTCACCACTTCGTCGACGTGTCATTGCAACTCTTCACAAAGCTCATCCTGGACAGGAGAGAATGAAGCAACTGGCTCGAAGCTACGTCTACTGGCCGTCAATCGACTCCGAGATTGAATCAATGGTGAGAAATTGTCAGGATTGCCAAGCAGCCGCGAAGAATCCAGTGAAGACGACGTTGCAACCATGGCCGGCAGCTTCGACTGCATTCGAAAGAGTACACATTGATTACGCTGGTCCAATCAATGGAATCTACTATCTGGTCATTGTCGACGCATTTTCCAAATGGCCAGAAATCTTACCAACCCGTACCACCACGTCGTCGAAGACAATTGAACTGCTCACCCCAATCTTCGCAAGATTTGGTAACCCACAGACACTCGTCTCGGACAATGGCACTCAATTTGCGTCGACGACATTCCAACAATTCTGTTCCTCCAGAGGTATTCGACATCTGCGATCTCCACCATTCCATCCGCAGAGCAATGGCCAAGCCGAGAGATTCGTCGACACCTTCAAAAGAGCACTCGTCAAGATGAAAAGGGAGGAGACAACACAAGGAGCCCTTCAGACGTTCCTCATGGCATATCGATCGACTCCGTGCGCCAGCGCCCCAAACCAAGTATCGCCAGCTGAAAACTTTTTGGGTAGAAAAATGAGAACCATTCTGGATCTGATGTTTCCGACTCACCTTCCAATCAATACTTCATCTTCGGAGAAAATGAAAGCACAATTCGACCGTCATCATGGAGCGAAAGCGAGCACCTATACACCAGGAGATGCTGTCTTCGTCAAGGACTTCCGTTCACCAAACACATGGCTTCCTGGTACAATCATTGCTAGATCTGGATCAGTCAAATATACTGTCGCTTGCCAAGGATTTCAATGGATTCGTCACGCCAACCAACTGCGTCGTCGCGACTGTTTGCCAACTGCATTTCCGTCTGCACACTCTTCAATTCTTCTGGATTCGTTCGACCTTCCGCTGCCATCTCTACTTCCGTCACAACTGCCATCTCCACTTCCGTCACAACTGTCATCTCCACCTCCGTCACAACTGCCATCTCCACTATCACCGTCTCAACGTACTTCTCAGTCATCACCGAAGCAACCCATTGCGCCGTCGCCTGCCACAAGTTCATCGTCTGGTTCTGGACAGCCATCAGTGCCATCAGTGCCATCAGTGCCATCAGTGCCTTCTCATGGTTCAACTCCCTGCACGACTACGTCACCGTCATCGGCTGCCCCCGCTCTTCGTCGCTCGACTCGCAGTACCCGTGCACCAACAAGACTGGTTATGGACCCCCATCGCAAGTCGTACAAGTAGACTCAAAAAAACGCAACGGAGATGTTACGGTTCCCCGTATAAACTAATTAATTACGTGTTACGTGAACTCATACGTTTTACGCCCCAATAGTATTTCACGTCACCACGTTGTATTTGACCCCATTTTCACCCTATAAAAGGGTAGCTTTTCTTGTACTGAATAAATCGGTTTTACCTCACGAACCTCGAGTATCAATCTACAACAGTTTTTAATATCAATAATTGTCTCTGGTGACGCATCATGCGCCGTGGACGCATATCTCGCCTACAGGTTTTACTGTATTTAAGCATGGAACAGAGCTGATTGTGTCTTTTACTTTCATATATTTTCAAATATTATTTTGTATATCTTTTCTTTATCCTTTTTTCACATAATAAAACGTACACAGGAGGATTGCTAGTCAGTTGGTGGTTGAGACTCGCAAGAGAATGGTGAGACCTTATTGTGGCTAACACCTTTTATTCTATTATATATTCTTATTATTCTGTATTTTATGCCTGTTTAATCCTATAATAAACTCTGTAATAGAAACTACTAACATTCATAACTACTAACATACACCATGGAACACCTCTCTAGAAATATCTAGAGAGAATAACTCTCAAAAGAGCACGGGAGTTATATGAAGTTCCCACGGGAGTCATAAAATACAAAACTTATTAACTTAACCACACCAAGGCTTCACCATCCTCTTGCGAGTCTCAACCACGGACTGACTCGCAATCCTCATCGGTATGTCTGTCCTCCTGGTACGCGGGCTCAGGAGGCGTGGTCATAGCTATAACCACTGAGCCTAGAGTGCTCTGTATGCTCATCATGTGCGCGGGAGATAAGGCGAGTCCGAATGTTACACTAGTACTTTCATTAGATGAAATATAAAGGTTATATAAGAATCGAATCAATATCATAACAAAATAAAATATAATAAGAATAAGATAAATGGAAATAGGTTCCTACGCTCATTTGTCTCATCCGGGACCACCACCACAATTGTCCTTTCTCTCCATCCTCCGCCCAGCGACGGCCGGAGCCTATAAGCTACATACTATACCAAAGTTCTAGTGTATTCTCGGGTCGAAACTAGACCATAGCATGGTAAGCCAACCATGTTATGCTATAGTGAGCGTTTTTCGGAGTTTAGCAGGTTCTATATCTCGTTTTATTCGAGTTCATCTCATGTTAATACTAACACTTTGGTTCCAGAACGTACATTTATATATATACCTATAACAGAATATAGTACAACAATAAGTACCACTTATGGTATCGGAGCTCAGATATTTGATGACCATCTGTCACATTCTTCTGTTGGTCCCTGCTGGAATATTTATGATTGTTCTTGAGGTGATTCCTTTTGATCGGGACCGAAAGAATGTCTGCAATGCCATTAATACGGGTCATTCGTTCTTTTTCGTCTGTCCTCTGTTCCTTCTTTGTATTCCGATGAGGCAATCATGAATTTTCCTTCGAGCTCCGACCGTTAGAACAGTTCTTCTTGTTCAATTTCAAAACCAGCTGATAAAATAAACGGATCGGAATATTCAAATCTGAAATCTGCAAGATCGTGCATATCATATCATGGTATGTCCGGACATGAGATGCCTGCTAAACACATCTTAAAATCATTCAATTAGCATTCGCAGGGAACATTTTTTAAAGACAATAGCATACAAGAGTAAATACATGCAACACATATGCTGTAATTGTTTACCATTTATGAAATCTGTAATCTTAACTGTTAAAAACTAAAAATAGAGCTATGGTTGCGAAGCGCTCGAGTGGCCATGACTCCATCCCGCATATCAAAGTTTGAGTTATTCAAAAAAAATGTCCTGGACAGACAGACGGAAACACAGACGAAACTATTCGCTTAATAGTAAGTAGATAGCTTACCGTAAAACTCAATTAGATTTGCATGCAATATTATTGTTCAAGCTAGTCTCTGCGGGGCAATACCAATAGGGGCGCAAGTCAATTAGGGGTGCAATACTATTGTTCAAAAGCTCTCGTTGTTTTTTCTTGTCGACTTCTTAAAACAATAAGAATTTATTACGATTTTCAAAAAAGTCTCAGTTAAATCAGTTCCAATCCCTCCGGCATTTCGCATCGTCCTTGAACCAATGAATCTTGATATCTTCGGATCCGTCCGTAGTATTATTCAACCCACATCCAGTGAAAAATTTTTTGATCAAAAATTATTTCAACTGTTTCCAAGCGGCTAAAATCCATTGTAAATAAATTTCCATTGGAGGAGGACGTATTTTTCCTGAGTCTGTGTACGACTTGACTCCGTGAATCATCCAACTCTTATACGATTCACGAATTTTACTTTTAAACGGATTGTTCCAATACACATCTGGCGCCTATGATTGAAATCCTCTTAGAAAGCTAAAAATTCGACGTCTTCTACCTGACTGAATTCAGAGATCCCTCCAGGAATCACAACCATATCTACACGTAGATTTCTCATTACTTTCTTTTAAAGTGGTTCCGATGATTAAATTATCATTATCATTAAATGTATCATTAAAAAATGTTCTCTGACCATGACAGCTCCATCGACGAACTAAACTTTAAATTTTTTTCATTCATTTTCATTAATTTTTTCATTTTCAATTTTAAATTTTTTTTTCATTCATTAAATTTTTTCACCTTATAGTCTGTAGTCTGTTGTGCTATCTGTTGGATCATGATACGCGTGACTCTGAGCATTTCTGCCTGCTCCTTCCTTTTTCAGATTCTTCTTCCAATACAGACTTGTTCGATTTTTGAATATACATATTGGCGAGAAATTCCATATTTTTCGGCGGCTTTCATATTATTTGTTAGAATCGTTAGAATCGCGAAATCGACAGATTTCTTTTTGAATGCAACAGCGAAGCTTCGCTTTTTCATCCTTTAACTCCAGCTCCCACCTCACTCATGACGATCAAATTCTGGAAATTGTCAAATATGTGAAAAAATATCAAATCTGTCGCGGCGCTGATTGCATCATCACGATGGGGCAAGACAATTACTGGTGCAATACTATTGTTCAAGCTTATCTCTGCGGGGCAATACTATTAGGGGTGCAAGTCAATTTGGGGTGCAAGTCTATTAGAGAATTTACGGTAAATATAATTTTGATAATATATGTAGTGAAGAACACCTTAGCGATATATCTCCTTAAGGTGAAGCTTCCACGTTATATTATTAGGTTGGTCCATAAGTTTCTTTCGATTTTGGATGCTCAACTTTGAAAATTGATATCTGGTCAGAGGGATTGTTTTTCTTGGAAGGCGATTTTTTGTTGGATAGAGTATCTCTTGCTTTACACACTTTCCATCATTCCTTCCTCTTGTCGTTCGCGAGCATGCCGCTTGTTTCCGTCCCTCACCGTCTACACTTTCGAAATGTCATTTTATTTCAAAACGTCATTTTGAATTGGAAGACAAAGCTCGGTCCGGGAGGCCAGTTGAGTTGGACTTTGATTTACTGAACTATTGAAGCCGATCCGTTTTAAACCACCCGTGCATTGTCAAAGGCCTTAGGGGTTGGCCATGCAACTGTGATACGTAGATTGCAAACCCTTGGAAATCTAAAAAAATTTGGACGTTGGGTACCTCATGCCTTGAAAGACTACGACAAGGAAAGCCGAGTGGATATGTTTTTTTACTCTTTTCATAGCACTTAAGCATGGCTGGATGATCTAATCACAGTTGATCAAAAGTGGATATACTACTCTATTCAAATAAGGAAGGGCCAGTGGGTGGACAAAGATGAGCAGTCGGTAGACGTCCCGAAATCCGAACTTCACGTGAAAAAGCTGATGCTGTGCGTTTGGTAGTCCCTGCAAGGAATCTAGTATTAGGAATTGCTCGAAGAAGGCAAAGCAATAACAGCTGACGTGTACACTACACAGCTGCAAAAACTTAGACAAGCAGTGAAGATGACCCGAGGAGAGAAAGCGAAAGTTTTCTTTCAACACGACAACGCGCGCCCTCACGTTGCAAGGATAACAAAAGCTCCTGTCGTATGGATGAATTGTCTTGTAAAATATAACAATCTACTTATTATTAAGCGAATAGTTTCTGTCTGTCTGTCCAAGTCGTTTCTTTGAATAACTCAAAAGAACGTGGTCCTACTTTGATATTCGGGATGGAGTCATGGCCACCCGAGCGCTTCGTAGCAATATATTTAGGAGGTCGCAGGGTAATTTGGATACTTTAGAACCGTACACCCAAAATCTAAGAAACTGTCTTAACAACGATAAAAACAGTGAAAATTTTGCTGATATATCAATTGGGATGCATGTAAAAAACATGTAAAAAATCATCTTCATATTTCCAAAACTAAAACTTTAATAGACATTGTTTTCCAAAGTTTCCGGATCATTCCAGAATGTTCTAAAACAGCGGCGAGCCGCGAATTTCGATGCGAGCTCCCAATTATTCTTATCTAGGCTCGGGCATTGTCTAATTAAGCTCGTGGCTTCTAATTACAGCAAATATCCGTTGTTTCTAGGTGCAAGTGTTAAATTCCTTTATGTAAAAAACTCACAGTGTAAACCGTCTGGTAAATACATAACGAGAGAGAGAGAGAGAGAGAGATTCTCCGCACACACCTCCTCTCCTCTCCCAGATCTCAACTGAACCTGCACTCCTCGGTATGTCCTTCTCGTGCGCGGGGTGGGAAGGCGTGTTCGAATGTTGCACTTTCAACACATTTTTGCAGAGTTGCGCCTTTATACTGAACGTTGCAATGACAGATTATGTTGATGCATACTGTTCTGAAAAATAAAACTGAACTGAGCATTTTCAATTACAATGCATTAAATTACTTAAACAGAGAGCAATCACGGTTCTAGCAAGTCGAACCTTTGCCTTGAGCATCTTCGCTGCATTGTGAGCACAAGACATCCACTTTCGGACTTTAATATAATTTTGATACGTTCTCCGCTTCTGTATGAATTTGATGTGTTTTAAATTAAATATTTGTTTAAAATCCTATGTGCCCAATTACAGAATTGAAGATTAAATTGCATCTCCCACACAGTTTCAAAACTGTAAATTTTGCACAGTATTATTTCTAATAATATCACATCTACATACTATGTTTTTTTCAAGTCTAACGGTAACATTCCATTCACATGACACATCTGCTCTTGCGCCCTGGGACAGAGCGTTTACACGCACATTCTCCTATTTCTATTTCATCATCATCACATTTGACTGTCTTGAACGGTCGGCACAGAGATGAATTTATCCTTTCTTTTTGATTTTTAACTTGTTATTTTTTCACAACGGTTTAAATAATCAAGTTTCAGGTTTCAGCGTTACTCCTAATCGACAAGCATTCTATCAAACCTACACTCTAACAACAGTCGCTTTACGCCGTAGCAAATATTCTTTAAGAATTATGAAGGTTTGTTATGAAATTTTTAAGAGTATCCGGAATTCACTGTTCCATCTATATCTCGTGACATGGTTGGTTACCATGCTATTTTTTAGTTTCGACCCGAGCATCACTAGCATTGTGGTATTAAATAATATTTATTATCGGTTAGATATAAAGATACAATATTAAGTGAGTAATAAGGATATATGAATGTAATAATATAGAGAATTGATAGAATTAAATAGTTTCCTCACGCTCACATCTCCACTCCTGAGATTTGTGAAGCACTCCGTAAATCCACAAAACAAAGACGCATGGAATTTCCTCGATTAAATATCCCCACACTAGTTACTTTATTGCGTGATTTGTTCTGGAATGTTATTTTTTATTAATTGATTAGGAAACCATGGTCTTGTTTTTATGCTCTCCTTTTTATTCCTTGAATAACTTCATTGGATCTTAAGATGATTTTACCATTTTCCTGATGTCTATGAATCAGTCAGCCATTGCTACCTGTAAAACGTCGGTGGATATCGCGTGCTACCTGCCTTCACCGTCATTTCCTTGATAATTCCTTATCCCGACTATTTCGTCGAAGTGGTAGTTACGAAACGAGCTTGCACTGAAGATAGATTTTTTTAAACCGTTTACTCGGAGATTTCATTTAAACTTAAACTTGTTTATCAGTGAAATTTCGTTTCGTGCGGCCTCCTGTTTTTAAAGCCCTTCTAATGGACGCTCCTTGATGGAGGTTTCTCTACCGTGGTAATGACTATAATTTTTTCACTGACGGTTCAGCTCCCGCAGAAAATTATCTGTTATAGCTTACTTTTTACAAAGCAATTTAATGAGAAATGCTATGAATCACAGATTACCTACGCTTTAATCCAGGGTATTTTGTTATATTCGAAGTATTTAGGGAAGATTTATTTTTTCGAGGTATTTAGAAAATTGGATATGTTTTTTCGAAGACATTTATTTATTTTTTTACTCTGAAAATGCATTAAAGTTTTTGTTCCGAGGATTTCCTGAATTTCCTTTTTTCCCCGATAATTTCTCAGTCAATCAAAGGTTCTACGCGAAGGATTAGTGAATATTGGGAAAATTAAGAAAGCTGATGAAGTCCCGTTTCGTTTACTTAAAAAATGTTGGTTACTGAAAAATACGGCGCTATCTTAGTTGGGGGTCCACTAGTTTTTAGTCATTTTTGGAGGTGTTTGCAATTTTTTTTTCCTGAAAATGTTTGTTGTTATTGTTAAAATATTTGCAAGTTGTTTCTTCACGCGTGGCGCTTACTCTTGGCACGAAAACTACGATTCCACTTTTTTTCACGCGTGGCGCGACAACTACGATTCAACGATGAGCAATTTTTGCAAATTTTCTTGAATTTTTTTTTTGCTTATTGGTTAATAATAACTTTGTTAACCATATACATGAATAGGACCGCAGCTTCGCATTTTCATAAAAGTAATTCTAAGAAACGCGTTGAAATGATTTTCGAAAAAAAATTAGCTGTATTTTCAAAAATTTAATCTTTTGTTTTTAAATTCATGAGCGCGAAGTGCATTTTATCCTTTACAAGTCAACTGAGCTATAATTTCTCCTTATGATCTTGGTTCTCCGGTTCCCCGATTTCGAATCTTGAGAAAATGCAGAAAAATGTAGCTTGTTTTTTACTGTTTTCCGATTTCGCTTGAAAAGTAGAGAAAAAATCGAATATTCTGAAAAACTCGCATTGTAAAATATTGTGTACCAACGGAAAGTTGGCGGCTACGCCGCCACTTCCACTGGCTTCCGTTTAGGATCCCTAGTACCCTGCAACCTCCTAAATATATGAATGTGAAACGCTCGGGTGGTCATGACTGCATCCCGAATATCAAAGTAAAATTCCCACGATCTTTTGAGTTATTCAAAGAAACGTATTGGACAGAGTCACAGACAGACTGAACTATTCGCTTAATAATAAGTAGATAGTACTCTTGTTTTATACATAAGACGATTTCCAAGTCTGCGACGGATTTTAGAACAAGCAATGCAAATAGTTTCTGCTCGTAATTGACGGAAACCCCGTTTCTCGAGAAACGATTTTTTCACCACTTCTTGTTTTCACTTCCCTCATTTAATACATTTGTTTGTTTCCGTTTGGTGCATTAGTGTATATTCTCAGACATCTCGTCCCTATCTGGCTGGAACGATTGAACGACACGACCCGATAGGACCTAGAAATATAGTACTTGCCTCATTTCATCTTCTAATCACGACCCCGGAACCCTATCCTCGGTGTCTTCGTGAACCACGTTCACGAAATGCTTATCTATTTTATTCCCTGTTATCACTGTCACTTCTTTCAATAGTAATTTTTTTCAGGTAGTAATGTTGGATCCTCTTGACAAAATCATGGGATCTATGCCCTCTGTAAAGAAAAATAGCAGCAGCTCAGGAGGCCAGAAAAGCAGCTGGGCTGACCGAATTCCGAAAAGGGTACTTAACTCACGAGATCAAGGCGAACCATCATCAAAAAAAAGTGGTAGGAGTATTATTGTTATGGAAATAATTATCTTGTAATACGTCAGTTCCATCTTGTTTCACAGCTCCTGCCGGTCGTGGTACGTTCAATGAATTGGAAAGTATAGATGTGCAAATGAATATGTTTACTTTAAACCTATCGAAAATGCCGGATAAGCTCCAGCGATTCCATGTTGATACATTCATTCAATGCAGTAATGGCAAGGAGATCAATATGAATCTGGGATATTCGGCTGCCAGCGGAGAGTGAGTGAATGATGGAAACATTTAATTTTTGAATTTGTGTATTTCACATTAAAACCTTATTCTCTATTTTTATGGAAAAATTACGATATTCGATAAGGTAATACCCTTAAGTTTACGAATCGTTTAAAAACGCATTGATTCAAACCAATAGTTATCGCAAAAGATCACTCAAGAAACATAATGTATCCCAACTACTAACGAAAGGTCTTATTCAGTGTAAATTCCCATAATCGCCGTCTTGGTCAACACACACTCATGCGAAAATTTCACCAGAAGCGTCGCCAAATCTTCAGTGGAAGAGACTATCACTGCTATGTATATGACTGTTCCGCCACTCTTTATGCTCCATGTGATGTATACATAGGAGAAGATGAAGAGGAATGCACTTTCAAAAAAAAGGATTTCTCATCGGAGGAGTGGGCAATCGTATCCCGTCTTACGCGTAGAAAGGATGATGCATTCCTTATGAGAATCAAACCCGCTGGAATTGTGTACACCCACGGTGACAATGTTCTGGAACCTTCCAATCGATTGGAGCTGACACGATGCGTTGAGATTGTAACTTCGCAAAAGTTGAACACCAGCGATTTCTATCAGTTTGGAAATTTAACATTCCCTCTTCAAGTTCCTCCACAATTTGAACCAGACAGTACTTCCGAAATTCGTACAGGATTTGCAAAAGTCGCGCGCATCGGTGAAGGCAGAAACGGTGCGCATGAGATGTTTATTACAATTGACAACAAATTGTCACCTTTCGTTAAAAGTATTCCGGTTACCCAGTTTGCTCGCTACAAATATGCTGAAATGAGAGGAATTGATGGTTGCGCAGGTGGTGCGTATAGTGGTCGACCTCGTGCTCGTGATTCTCGTGATTCTCGTGATTCTCGTGATCCCATCACAGAATTGGCGAGCCGCTTGGAAAATAATGATAACACTAGAAGGATCATCGAGCAAGCTCTTAAAGGCTTGTATGTGGAGCCAACTCATTTGAAGGACTCTTCCATGAACCTCATTCGTATTACTGGCCTCGGCGCGAGCAGCGCTGAAAAGTGAGTTGAATAAACTAGTAGAATTCGTTTGAAAGCTGTTATGATTATTTATCTGTAATATTTTGCTGCACTACCAAAACACAGAAGCGAATGCATAATTTCAGCACAAAATTCGAAATGAAACGGAAAGATGGGGAGGCTCGTACGCTCACCGTATCAGAATATTTCTGTGAGATGTATAACATCAAACTTAAGTATCCACAGTTACCTCTTGTTATTTCGAAAAGATTCAAATCAGAGTGTTTCTACCCGATGGAACTTCTCAATATTGCTCCAGGACAACGCATTAAACTCCAAAAAATGAGCTCAGCTGTACAGTCCGCTATGACAGGAAATAAAGCTTTAAAGCCATTTCACCATATTCAAAAGGCGAAGGATGTTCTTGAACGTTTTTTGAGACTAGAGCATAACGGATTTATGGACGCGTTCGGAGTTCAGTTCACATCCAATACTCCGGTTCATTTAAAAGCAAAGCTGTTGCCACCTGCTCAGATCAGGTTTAAGAATCAAGTTTGCGTACCGGAAATGTGCAGACCTGCGTTCTGGTCTCGGTCTCAATCCCGGTTTGTCGATCCGGCTCACATCAATATAGTAGGGGTAATCGTTTTTGATAATGCGGTTGATGAGAGGCAGTCTAGGTAAGTTGGGAAATTCTTTTTTTTTCGGCTCACTGTCAAATATATAATCTCAGAGATTTCTGCAATCGTCTCTTCTCCTACTGTCGTGAGTGTGGAATCGAGGTCGATCAGCCTACTAAGGAATGGCCTATTCGTTTTATGAATTCTAATGATAATGTTGGAATCAAGGAGATTATGGGGAATTGGAAGGACAATGGATTCTCTATTATTGTCGGAATCACTAGAGAGAAGAAACCAGACGTCCATGACATCCTGAAGTACTATGAAGAATCAGTTGGAATGCAAACTATACAGTTATGTAAGCAAACCATTGATAAGATGATGGATCGCAGAGGGCGGCAAACAATTGACAATGTTATGAGAAAGTTCAATTTGAAATGTGGAGGAACGAATTTTTTTCTAGAAATTCCACCGTCCATCGGTGGAAAATCTACTTGTGCGAACTTGGAAGGAGTACACAAAAAACTCTTTGAGCACACCCAATTTCTTGGCTTTGAAATTTCCCATGGTGCTGCTCGCAGTCTATATGATCGCAGTCGTGGAAAAATGGATGGCGAACCTTCTATCGTTGGAGTCTCTTACTCGTTGAAAAATTCGACTCAACTTGGAGGGCTCACCTACATGCAAACTCAAAAAGAATACAAGTTGCAAAAACTTGACGAAGTGTTCCCAAAATGCATTACTTCCTATAAAGAACATGCCAAAAAACTTCCAGACAAAGTTGTTATTTATCGGGTTGGTGTCGGCGAAGGAGACTTCAAGCGAATCAATGAGGAAATTGAGGAGATGCGCGAAACATTTGATAAAATTCAACCTGGATATCGTCCAAATCTTGTTGTTATCATCGCTCAGAGAGCTTCCCATACTCGAATATATCGCACTTGTATTAATGAACGTGACAAAGCCGAAGATCAAAATATTCCAGCGGGTACATGTATAGATAACGTTGTTACCTCATTCGGCTACGAAGAATTTATTCTTTCTTCCCAGATTCCGTTGATCGTGAGTTATTTTCAACAGCTAGATTGTTCACCCTCACAAGGTGCGAGTGAATTCTATTGTGAAAAAGACGCATATTGTGCGCGGTGAAATAATAACATTAAAGAGAAATCGGGGCAATCTTAGTTGGGGGGGGGTCCACTCGTTTTTAGTCATTTTTGGAGGTTTTTAAAATAATTTTTTTTTTCGAAAATGTTATTAGATATACACGAATAACGCTAGTAATTTTTAGAACACTTCTATTGGCAGACAACAAAAATACGCGCAAAAAAGAAAATGACGCTATCTTAGTTGGGGGGGGGGTCCAATGGTTTTTCGGCTTTTTTGGATTATTTTTGTTGAAAAGTCTGAAAAGCACCACGCTTATTCATATGTAACTTATCCTTATTTGTCATGATCCAATTAAACTTTAAAAAAAAGCAAAAAAAAACTTACGTTTGAGCGGAACCGAACCACGACCCCAGAATTCCCATCCCTCCCTCATTTTACAAATGGAATAGATAAAGTCCGAAATCTCATTCACTCAACTGTTCATATTCGTTTCACTGAACTTTCAGAAATCATGACAATTAAAAACCGTGAAATGTTCTACTTGTGGCAATGTGAATACGTGGTAATTTTCACCCGTCTAAAGAAGAGCAAAATATAATTTATTTCATAGTCTCATAATGCTCCGGCTCTATTTCGTTTCTTTAATTTTATATCGATTGGTGTGCGAAGGAGGATACGAAAATCCCGGTCAGACTAGTTAATATTAAAACACTGAACAATGAAATGCCGGAATTTGAGTTTTCCAGTTCAAAAATACCAATTTTGTACACTTGAGACGCACTAATTTATGGTCCGAGAAAAATAGTAAAATTCAGTGATTTTAAAGGAAGCTTTCCTTTGAGAGCTAAGTGCTCATGGAACTTGCGGCGCGAATTCCACGTTGCCACGAAGAGCGGCTAATTCACTCACTAATTTCTTATAAAATATTTGGTACTGAGAATATCGTAAAGTTTCGCTTCATCATGATATTTAAAATTTAAATTCAGATTCCTTATTCAAATGTAATTTATCCTTTTTTGACATGGTCCAATTAAACTAAAAAAATTCAAAATCAGAATAGCAAACAAAAAATTACATGAAGGCGGAGACGAACCCACTCATCCCAGACTTCCATCCATCCCTCTTCCCCTCTCGGCCACCGATGCTAGTTTATTTCAAAGTGAAGAGCGCATAGAGGAAAAAGGGGAATGCTCAGAATTTTCAGATCGAATCGTGGTTTTCGTGCCACGGGTAAGCGCCACGCGTGAAAAAAAAACTCACAAATATTTTAACAGTACCAACAAACAATTGTACAAAAAAAAAAAATTACAAAAATTTCCAAAAATGACTAAAAACGAGTGGACCCCCCCCCCGACTAAGATTGCGCCATTGTGCGCGGTGAAATAATAACATTAAAGAGAAATCTTTCCATTTTCTATAAAAGCAATAGGGGGCTTGTTCCATTTTTGAAGACATCAATGATCGGTAAAAAACCATAGCAAAGCTTTTTTAAGTGAAGAAATCTTCGAATTAAAAAAAAAATATTTTTCTCAGAAATCATTACATTAAAATATTTGAAGGGAAAAATAATATCGCTGCTATTTTCATCGAAACGTGGCCACAATAGTAATTGTTTTCTTTTTGTTTTCTTCATTTCATTTCTTTTTTCAAAAATTTTTTGTGTGTTTAATCCGTTTTGTTCCCTTTGATCGAAAAATTCATTTACGACTTTTTTTTATTGTTTGCAATGGCTTCCTACGGTTGTTGCTTGGGTCTCGGTAAAACCTAATCGGTGCGTATTTAACAATTTTTTAGATTTACGCAGTAAATGTTTTTCGATCATCTTAATTTTGAGATTCTTTAAACGGGTTTTAAAATGTATTTTGAAAGAATAATGTGATATTTTTTTCAAACATTGCTGAATTTCGTTATGAACAGAATGGCGCGACGAACAATAGTAACGCTTGAATAATTTTGGATGAAAAAATATCGCGGAAAGTCCTTTAAAAATACTTAGAAAACCTTTCAAACGGACCTCAAAATTTCCGTAAATGAAACACTTTCATCGCGTAAATCTACAATGTATACAATGACGAAAAAGTTGTAAATAAATGCATTCTAGACAGATCCTGAATTAGAAACACTTTGAAAACGCCAAAAACGTTTAAAAATTAACGGAACACTTTTTTTTAAGTGCCGGTAATCTAATCCCTAGGCATAATAGTAAAGGGAACTAAGGTATTACTTCAGCAACAACTACGTTATCATGAAAACAAAATAAAAGTGGCTTTCAGGGAACTGTCCGTCCTTGCAAATATACTATCATTGTCAATGATCCGAAGTGGACTAAGAATGAGATTATGCATTTGACTTACTTCCGAGCATTTGGGCATCAGGTTTCTTACCAACCACCATCAGTTCCGGATGTTTTATACGCTGCAGAAAACTTGGCTAAAAGAGGACGCAATAACTACAAAGTTCATCAGTAAGTTTTAAAAACGAAGTTCAACTACGAAACGTAATATATAGGCGATTCGTCAACTTGCAATCAGTCGAACGCCGTGTGATTTCTGATCATGCTGAACTCATCGATGAGGAAATGCGCGAGCAGTTGGCTGCGGCTATCATCGACGAAATGTCGATAGCCATGAACGGAATGACTATTTCGAAAAGAAACTTCTGGGCATAAATATCTCGTGCTATTTTTCTTCTATATTTTATCTTTATACATCAACCTCGTTGTATATTGATCGCGTTTAACTTTTTTGTAAATATATTTCGCATAACTAGCTGTAATTCGTAATTCGTGTTTTCTTGTTACTCTCGATCTCAATATTTTAATACCAATATGTTATCTATTCTTGAAACCTTATGGGATTTTCTTCTTTATGCTCTATCCTCTACCTATCCCAATCTCCCATGATTTAAGGTTATTGTGAAATTACTCTAAATAGATTCTACACTGAATCTTGTATGCCAGACTATTAAATTTCGTTCATCGCGAAAGATTCGCACCCGCCTGAAAACGAATAAACGAATATCTGAAGGTCAAATCATGTGATCTAGTTGACTTTTTTTTCTCAATATTCAAGGCACGTCGATGACAGCTGTTAAAGAAATCAAAACGATAACCAGCCGATCTGTTTTCATTCTGATCTTTTCAGAATTTTCGGTAATTCTAGAGTTTGGGGTGATTATGATCTTCCTAATTACGAAGAATGTGTGTGACATTCGTCTTTTCCCAACGTCACATCTTGTTTTGTCTGTGATAACAAGAATGGGAATTTCGTACTGAACAATGTTCAGGATCCCAAACTAAATATTTCCTTTTATAGGCAAATATATGTCACTACCATTGTACTATTCAACCTTCAGATAAATTTTTTATTTCTCCAACCACTCAAAATACCAGTTTTTCAATTTTCGGGTCACCAGTTCTTCACGTGCCTCTGCCACTCATCCTTTCACAAGTCTAATTCAATAGGGCGCAGATGCAGTATCATCAGGGGTACCCTCGTGAGCTCCTTTATGCCTACTCTTGTTCCTTCAGCCAATCGATATTTGCTAGAGTTTTCTCATGCTTCTTTTTAAATAAAAGTATTATTTATACTATAATTTTTTTTAACTTTCAGGGACACTATATGTTTAGTTCGCAATCAAAACGGTCGTATCAGGTAATCGAATTATTTTTTAAACAATAAAAAACGAATATTTACCTTTTAAAAAATATAATATTTGATTTTAATAACTGTTAAATACCGAAAATACAGACGTTTGCGAAAAATGGAAACAGCCATAGAAAATATATGAAGTGGTTTAACAGTCTTGTAATAATAGTCAAAAACTCATTAATATTAAGGTTCCGGGAAAAAAAAAACATATTTTTTGCTTAATCATCTAATCTGAAGACTATTCTTTTTTTAGCGAGAGAAAGCTTTAAAACCCATTTAGAATACCATTTAAATAATATTCCGGGATTTCCTTGCTCGTGCGAATAGCAAAAACAGTATTTTCAATTACATAAATTGTTCCATTAAGCTTCAAAAATTGTAGACTATTACAGCGAATTCTCGATATTCTTATCTTGAAAAAAGGGCCATTGGCGTTTTTTGACTATTTTGGAATTACATTTATCACTTTCAACGCTATTAGAGAGTTTTTTGCCGTTTTCGTGATAGTAATAATTTTCAGCAAATTGACGATAACTATGACGACGAAGTATTGCGCAATAGAACATGCACATCTGGTTTTTGGCAAGGATGGGGCTCATCGACACGATCGATTATTTTCGGAAGCGGTTCAAATGAGGAACAACGTAATCTGTAAGAGCCTCAAAATCAGAGTTGGGCGGAATAGGATTTTGGGAACTCGGAATCCGGAATCCGAAATACGGAAAAAATATTTTTTCACGGAATCCGGAATACGGAAAAAATATTCTTTCACGGAATCCGGAATCCGGAATACGGAAAAAATATTTTTTCACGGAATCCGGAATCCGGAAAACGGAATGAAAAAAACGGCGGAATCCGGAATGTGGAATGCGGAATCCGGAATTTTAACCATTAATAAAATAATATTTATAATAAAAAATGATGTAAGTGCGCTCTGTTCGCAAAAATTTTTGCGGGGGTTCGAAAAAGTATACATTTCACAACAATTGAGAATAAAAAATTAAAACGGAATAAAAAAGCCATATCGCGGAATCCGGAATCCGGAATACGGAAAAAATATTTTTTCACGGAATCCGGAAAACGGAATGAAAAAAACGGCGGAATCCGGAATTCCGCCCAACTCTGCTCAAAATACTATTTGAAAATATCAGAAAATTATTAAATCCGAAAAATTTTGTTTTCCTTGACTTCTATTTACTTAGTTGACCCGTTATTTAAATGATATATATATTTATTCATTGAAAAAAGACTAGATTTGCCTCTTATATTTTCAAGGTTATAATACATGAATGGATTTGATAATAATAAATATTAAGTTACAGATATACATGAGGTTATGTTAGAATTTCCCAGAAATTAATGTGAGGTTTGGTGAAAAATTTAATTGAATGATGATATTTCTGAATGAGGGCTATGACATTTTTGAGGGAAAAAAATGAGAGTGGAAAAGAGTTCCGAGCTTTGATTATACTTATTCACTTGTGGATGCAGATTACAATTAGCCATGCTTTGCTATCTTGAGGATAGTAGTCCAAGAAACAATAAACGGTTTACTCGAGGCTGAAATTTTCTTTTTCACTCTCTTCTAGTTGAAAATAATTAATGTTTAATCAAATTTTCAGAATCGCCAGTTCCTCGTCTCAACACTCATATCACGATTCGCCTGCTGAAGCGCCTCCGGTGAGCTATGAAAAAAACATTGAAACTCAAAAAATATAAAAAATAATTACATTTTATTAAGGAAAAACTGAAATGTTAAAATCCGAATTCTAAAAAGTATTACCGGAAGTTAAATATAAAACTTTCAGCAATAAATAATTCATTAATTCCTAAAGCAACAACTATCAAGCATTTCTAAATAACTGCATTTTTTCAATCCACAACATGTCGAATATTTATTACAGAAAATATGTGAAATACAAATATCTGTGTACAAAATAAAATATGTATAATGGAGAGCAATTCTAAAATAACTGCAAAATCAGTTATCACTGCAATCTGTATTTCAGGAAGTTCACTACGAACAGTTCTCCGCGACTCATCATCACGGGCCACCTACCATGGCGTCCTCTTCGCAATTGAACTCTCGACGATGGGATCATATACTGAATTTAGACGAGTTTTTTATTCACATTTATGAGTATCATCAAAATGGCGGATATTTGTGCATTGTGCTTCAAAAAGTGTTTAGTTTACTACAGTTTTTTTTTGTTATGGTAAGTACGTTTTTTTAAATGCTCCATTTTTCAAAATGTCATTTTTTAAGAGTTTCACAACATTTTTTACGCAATGTGTCAATTATGAGTTTCTATTTGCCAATACAAATGTAACTAGTCATGGTACAGTTAACCAAGGAAAACGGCATTTCGGAGATGCAGTCGTTCCGGATTGCCCTTCCCATTTCAGCATTTGGATAGTCATCGCTCTTATAGCAGCTATCGTTTACTGGATAACACGAGTAATTAAACATGCAGAATACCTTATTAAAATGGCTGAAATTCAACAATTTTATTCTGCCGAATTGAAGATTAATGATGACCAGCTACCCAATTTAACGTGGCACGCAATTGTGAAGAGAATATGCGAAGCACAGAAAAAGTTACGGTTGATCATTCATCAGGATCATATCACTTCAATTTATATTTATCATAGAATTCTTCGATACAAAAATTACATGACTGGAATGGTTAATAAAGTGAGTTGAATATCTAAAGTTGTTTTTAAGTAAATTACTCTTTTCAGCGCATTCTCCACCCAGTTTTTGAAATTCCTTTCTTTGGACCTATTGCATATTTTCCCAATATGTTGAAACAAGAAATCCAAAGAATTTTATTCACTAGTTCTACGTCAGCATGGACGAACGGGCCGAATCTAAGAGATGAATATAAACATTATGAACAATTAGATATGGCCGTGAAAAAAATGAAAGATGATGTAAGTTTCCAACACGAATTTTCAAAAATCCAAGCTATTCTATTTTCAGTGCAAGTTCTACGGTTTTCTGTCTCTTGTTTTAATGCCACTTTTGCTACCTTTCCAAATCATGGAGTCTTTCTTTTCACTAACAGAACTCATCAAAAGAAGGCCAGATGGACTTGGATTGAGAAGATATAGCAACTATGGAAGATATCTTGTTCGTCATTTCAATGAACTCGACCATGAACTTTCTGCGCGTCTCAATCGCTCTCATATATATGCAGCGGCATACATGGATCAATTCTTCTCTCCTGTTCTTGAAATTATTGCAAAAAATGTCACTTTTGTTGCAGCTGCAGTTGTTGGAATTCTGACAATTCTCTCCGCCTGGGATGAAGATGTCTTACAGGTGGAGCACGTTCTAACTGTTATCACTGTTTGCGGAATCGTTATTCTCGTCTGTCGAGGAATGATTCCAGATGAAAATCTAGTTTGGCAGCCAGAGATTTTGATGACCCACGTCACATCCGAACTCCACTATCTTCCGTCAACTTGGAAGGGAAAAGCTCACACAGTTACTGTTCGACACGAATTCGATCAACTTTTCCAAATGAAATGGATGTTCTTTCTGCTGGAATTGACCTCGCCCATCTTTACTCCGTTCGTTCTGTTGTTCTGGTTGAGACCGCGATGCACTGAACTCGCCAATTTTTTCCACGACTATACTGAAAGAATTGATGGATTGGGTGATGTTTGCACTTTCGCCGTGATGGATGTTGGAAAGCACGGGGATCCGAAATGGAATCACATCAAGGAGCTTAAAGCAATTGATGAGGAACAAGAGGAGCCGGCTAACCCATCTGTTGTCACCTCGCACAATCGGGCACGCGATGGAAAAACAGAGCTCTCGATCCTTCATTTCAAGACAACGAATCCAGAATGGCAACCCCCAAAATCATCCGAGAGATTCTTAAGAAAGTTCCGAAACCGTTTAGGACAAGAGGCTTCTATGCTAGCTCCACTGGGATCCATGCACCTGACACAACATATGGATAGGCAGCAAGGTGAGTCAATGAAACGGAAGCATTGCAAAATGATTTTTAATTTACAGAATATCAACTTCCCTCACGAAATATTCTGTTGGAATCTGTCTATTCTATAATTCCGACTACTCCCGGAGGTATATCTGCATCACAAATTGCGCCTGGTCGTCATCCACTTATCGGTGAAGGTCTTCATCGCATTGACGGACCATTGGAAAACGTATTCCAGGGAATTCAAGGAAAGCAAGGTGGCGGTATACTAGCAAGCCTCTACCAAGAACAACCAAGAGCCGCTGAGTCATTGAGTAACAGTCTGAGAGCTAGTGGTAAATTTTTCATCAATAAAAGCTTTAAAAATTGATAAACTAATCTATCTTCAGGAGTTGATATTGATGGAGCGGGCGCCGAAATGCGTATAAATGCCTTGTTCCTGAGAGGTCTTCACGATGAAAGCGTTATGCAAGTTTTCCTTGGGAATATGTTTCCTAATTTATAAATCATTAATTTTCCAGTCAAAATTCTCGTAATGATGGAGGCACCAGTTCGAGCTTCAACATGCATCCAACAGCCATGCAGAGCGTTTTCGCAATGCCAGATGGATTCGGACAAATGAGAAATGCTGAATCCGCTCTTATCGATATTGAAACCCCAACCTTCCATCGTGAATCTGCGAAGCAATCTGTTGCAGGGCGTTCCTCTCAGCATCGCTCACCTGAACCACTTGCAGAGCTTTCCGATCTTCCTAGTCCTTCCACTGCTCCTCCAGTTCAACAGCCATTGTCCTCTCGCTTTATTATAGAACGCGAAAATCAACAAATCATGGAAGTTGACGAGGAAAAAGACGATGACAATACACCTCCACTTAGTTTTAGCTCTTAAAATAGTTTTGTATTCGCTCATTGTAAAAACATGTTCTCTATTATCAGTTTTCTTTCCTGCCAAACGCATAACTATGTAAATTTATCTTGTACAGGCTCTAACTCACATATGCCCGCTATTTTTGTAAATATTGAAAAAGAGCAATCACTACACCTATCAAGCGTGTTTCCTTCATATAGTAATCACTAGTTGTGAAAAAATAGTTCTCATGGTGCTATGAATACAACTTCATAGTGTTTTTCAATGTTTTAATTTTCTAACTTGACTTTTTCTCCTTTAATCGAATTACACTGTTCAATTGATTTTATCAGCTGTTTTCTGTTTATGTGTGATCCTTCTTTGTACACTTCTATTAATGATAAAAAGCTAATTTTTAAAAAAAATTTCTTCTCGTTTCAGGCCGTTTTCTTACGGAAATTTATATAAGAATTTGACATTGATAAAAAAAGGTTAACGCTTCAGATGAAACCACTGCATCAGAAAATGCAGGAAAAGTATAGAACATTCCCTTCGAAATCGTCGTCAACGAAACCAATGCCGAACAACAAGTTTCAGCGAATGGTAGATTAATCAAAGTGTTATCATTAATGCATAAAACAAACATTTTTAAGGCTATACTTCATAGAGAGCAGGAAAAACAAGGAGATTTTTGCGGGAACCAACGAAAAATTTATTTTGGAGGAACTCCAAAGCTTGAATACCGTGAAGGTGGAAAGTTTTACAAGCCACCGAAGATTGAAAATGAAGCAGAGGAAGCTAAACGATTTTGCGGAAAAACTCAAAAATTGGAAAACAAACGAGTCGGAAAAAATTTTGGAAAAAAGGAGAAACATGGTGGAATATTCCAAAAAAAGGTAAAATAAAAAAAAGAGCTATAACTTGAGTTTTTTTTTCAGAAATTTGAAAGAGTTGAAGACAATGCAGTTAAAACCACTTCTACTGAATACGACCAACTTGGAAATTATTCAGATGACGAAGGAAGCGTTATGGACGTAACTGACATGATTCGAAAGGAAGAGATTCATTCTGAGATTCCACTTATCAACATATACCAACAACAATCTGTTGAGAAAATCACTGAACCTGTCCAGTTTTCATCAAAAAATCGAGTTAATGGAGACTATGATGAAGTCGAAAAACCTGACGCTCCAACTCTGACAACGAAACAGAAGACATCACTAAGGAGCGATGATAATTCTGATGACTCAGATAAGCAAGAAGACGGCTCTGACGGCGACGATGACGAGGACGATGAAGAGGAACGACTAAAATTCCGTATAAAAATTTCACAAATGCCACTAGGTAAAGTGAAAGAGATGAAAGAGAAACTCGGTATTAAACTTTTTAACAAGACTTACTTCGGAACATCAGAAGCGGAGAAAAATAAAATTGAAGAGAAAAAAAAGAAAAAAACAGAAGCAGTCGGAAAAGCGGAGAAGGGAGGACAACATCGGCCAAGAGAAATGTCATCGAAAAGGCCTGTATCGTCGTTCAGACCCATATATGCAGAGCATGAACGAGGAACCAAAAAAAAGTAAGTCAATCATTTAAAACCTTCATTTAAAGAATCAACAAATCGTTTCAAGTCCGGAATTTCGTTGGTTATTTTTCTAAAAGCTCGTTCAAATAAATATTAATCCAGAAATCTTACTTTAAAAAATCCAGACGGTGGGATCCTCGCTTCGACTCGCGTGCTGGTGAGTTCAAAGAGGTCTGCTTCGAGAATAACTATCAATTCCTTGATGAACTTCGTACTGGAGAAATGCAAGACCTTCGTAATGAGTACAACGCTGCACGTGCCGATGGAGATGAGAAGAAGGCGGCTATGACGAAAAATGTGTGTAATATTACTTGCAATGAAGATGTAATTAATTATACCAATTTTCAGATCCTTCAAAAAATGGAATCACGAGAAAAAACCAGAGCCGAAAAGCGCCGACAAGCTGAGACGCGGAAAGAGCTTCACGATGACAATATCGAAAGAATGCTTCGAGGAGAGGCTCCGATCTTTAGAACAAAGGCCCAAGTTCGTCGTATTGATGCGGAGAAGAAGTATGAAGAGCTGAAGAAGGATAACAAACTAGACAAATACCTGCAGAAAAAGGCTAAAAAAGAGTCGGCGAAACAGAAAAAAGCACGACCGTTGGAAGGATATGCATACCAGAATTAATGCTTAGTTATTAATTAAGTTCTTAGTTTTTATTGTAATGGAAGTTGTTCCGTTGTTGTTATGTCTATTGTTTTTTTTTCTATACAACTTGATGTTCATTCAATTTTCTGTTCTTCATTTAAAAGCTTCCAAACATCGACGAATCATGTGAACATCGATAATTGAATTAACCAAGATTTTCTATCTGGGTTAAAACCAAGGCTGGGAAAAAAAGCCGGCGGCGCGGCGGCGAAAAAACGGCGGAAAAATGTCGGCTTTTCGCCGGTGGACGGCGGAGCCGAAAAAAGCCGTCACGCCGACGGGGGCTTTCGCCGGCTTTTTTTTTATCGCGGTGTACGGTAAGCAAAGAAACTGTGTAGTACAAGCAGCGGTGGCCGAGCTGATAAGAGGGGGATGGGAATCTGAAGGTGTGGGCTCGGTTCCCCTCCACTATTCGTAATATTACTCATTTTGAAGAATAAAAATGCCAGCTGTTTTTCGCCGGCTTTTTTCGGCTGCCCGCGAGAACGGCTAAACGCCGGCGGATTCCCAGCCTTGGTTAAAACATTTAATAAAATTTCAAAAAATTTTCGGCTGTGTTAAAATCGCCTGGTAGAATACCAAAAGCTTAAAGCGTCATAGATAGTGATACTCTGATGATATGTGGCAGATAGGCGACGAAATCCTCTCAAAAGCCATAAATTATTGAAAACCATATTCCAGTGTCGTCACAAAATCTTGAGTGTCGATATTGTAACGTCCTGAAATATCCTGAAAATGTTTTTAGGAAGTTTTTGTTATAATTTTTCAAAATTTTGAGATTGACAAATTCGTCTTCACCAGGTCCTTCGAGTTAATCTTCGGAAAAGTTGAGGAACTCCCTGAACATTTCTGATTATGAAAGGTTGTGTATCACTATGATCAATTTCAAATCCTCACTTTCCGATTGTTCATAGAAGTCTGCAGAACGCAATATTGGATTTGGGTGTCGCGAAATTTTATTCTCAGGAAATTTCCAGTCAATTTTTTTTGATGTCCATTGAATTTTCGCAAGAATTTCTCTGAATAAATACCACCACATTCTGCAATCATATATGCGTCAAAACCCATAAAGTTACATGGAAGTCCTCGTTTTTCAAAAAATAATAAGTCGATATCCCCCTTGATCAAAGACTGAATCAGCCTTTTTGCTACATCATTTTGTGCATTTCCAATAATTTGAGGAAATGAGAATCAGCGAAATGTCTGCCGGAGACACTGAGAAACAAATGTATTCTGGAATTCGCACTACTGAAAATAATATTCAATTGTGGGTATATTATCTAATTATCAAGCGAATAGTTCCGTCTGTGTTTCCGTCGGTATATCCAGGACGTTTTTTGAATAACTCAAAAGTACGTAGACCTCCTATTTTGATATGCTGCATGGAGTCATGGCCACCTGAGCACTTCGCAACCATATTTTTAGGAGGTCGCTTGGGTACTTGAGATGATGTAGAACTATACGCACAAAATGTACAAAACTGTCTTAACAACTATAAAAACAGTCAAGATTTTGTTGACATATTATCCATCCGCGAGTACGTGATTTTTCGTTTAAAGGCGCTGTTTGGGTCTCGTTAGGGGATAGCGCGTTTTAACGCGTTAATTTAAAAATTGTAAGAAAGCGCACACACTTTATTCCGTTTAATAAACAGTTAAAAAAATTTGACAATAAAAATTAATTTAAAAACATGATTTTCGAAGCAAAATATAGAAAAATTCCAATATTCGCTTCAATTTTCGAAAAGAAATCGCAAACGCAATGTGTGCGCTTTCTTACAATATTTAAATTAGCGCGCTATCCCCTAACGAGACCCAAACAGCGCCTTTAAAGCAAAAATCACGTCCGTGTATCACATGTCAAAAAACAGTTTCATATGTGCAAAACTATACCTTTAATAGACATTGTTTTCAAAATTTTTTAAAATGTTCTAGAACAGCAGCGTAGCCGCGAATTATCCACTGGTATTATCGGTTTGCGAGTACGTGGTGAGCCGCTTACAGGTGGGGTTTGGGTCTCGTTAGGAAATTGGCGCGTTTTAATGCGCCAATTTAAAAATTGAAAGAAAGCGCACACACTGCGTTTGTTTTTCTTTTCGAAAATTGAAATCGAATATTGGAATTTTTTCTATTTATATTTTGCTTCGAAAATCATGTTTTTTTTAAAATTAATTTTTATTGTCAATTTTCTTAAACTGCTTATTAAACTGAATAAAGTATTTCTTTCAATTTTTAAATTGGCGCGTTAAAACGCGCCAATTTCCTAACGAGACCCAAACCCCACCTGTAAGCGGTTCACCACGTACTCGCGAACCGATAATATATAATAAAGCAAAAGTACTGTAACCCAACATTGATACAGGCTGGCGTGTGTTGGCGCACTGTTCGTGCAGAACTATTGAAAAAACATTTTCCCCTCTTTTCATTTGTCGATTTGCAGAGTTTCATGTTTCTATCCCAGTTTTAACAGTAATGGCGGCCCCTTCTATACACCGATCTTTAATTTTCGATCGGCAAAAACAAGGAAAGAAAACTGGTGAGATCCGTTCAGTACTCGGAATTGACAAAGTTACTGCCAAATGGAGGACCATCAAATGTTATGAAGCAACTTCTGATCGACCGAGAACTTCCATCACTCCAAAGCCATCCGGGAAAGAATCGAACACAATCCTCTCAGAAACATACGCAAGATGGTTGAAGAAGGCGGGACGAGGGACCGAACTGTGAGAAAAGGTGTCAAAGATGTGTTGGAGATGAAGCCATATGGAGTGCGAAGAATTGCTATTCTATCGGATCGAAACAAACTCGCCCTACTCCAAACACGGGGCGCACTTGACGACAGTGTTCACCGATGAGAAGCTATGTATGTATTCAATTTGGAAACGGCATTCAATTCCCGAAATCATCGTGTACTTGCTAGCAATTCTCGAGAAACTAACATCAAAGTTGGGCATATTCACCTCGTTGCCAATCCATGGCAAATCGTAGTTTTTGGAATAATCACATCCAATACAAAGACACCTTTCTTTTTCAGGAACCAGGTGGGAAAGTGAACCAAGATTACTATCTCTACGAAATTTTGGTGAAAATCAAGCTTCCCTGCTCCCAGACTCACATTGAATCGCAAAATTCGACTTTCCTGAGCACCGGCTCACTCGGCTAAATGAGTTCAGCAGTGGCGAAAGTTTGAGTTTGCTCGCGAAATTGGAGAATCTGTCGCCGGACTGCCTCCTTGCCACCACCGATGCATAAAAGAAGAGATTGAGGGAGGTCATCAAGAATGCGAGAATCGAACAATTATAATTTAATTTTGTTATTTGTTATTCTGATGAACTCCGCTTAAAATTTTAATTTTATTCGACTAATTTTAAGAAGTTACACCTCTTTTTTCGGATTCTCTACGTTTGCCACATACAGGAACCAAGTTTACTGTCCTCCAAATAAACATAGGTTCACCAACATTTTTTGAATTATCTCGTTTTAAGCTATGTATATAAGTTTAAAAAAGACATTACCGTTGAAAAATAGTCGCATTTTGAATACAATTTGGTACACGTATTTTTCCGATAAAAAAAATATTTTTTGTAATAAACAGTTGCTGACGACGTTTTCAATTGTTTTATAGCCATGGACAGAGGATAATCGCTAACAGATTACGAGCAAGGAGCCGTCGACGGCAATTCTGCTTTCGGAGTGTCGAACCTGCAAATTGCGGCTGTTATAAACTTAGACTAAACTGGAATTAAGGAAACATTATCTAGAATTCAGAGAATTCACACCAGGGCCGCGATTGCTGCCAAACTAGTGAGATCCGACAGAGGATTCTTGAAACCCTTCGAATAAAAGTATCAGACCTAAAAGATCAATCTGTTCTTTTTTCTTATCTTTGCATTTCTCTTTTTCTTTTTAGAAGTAAAAGGAAAGAAGAAAAATTCGCTTTCGTTGTGGACATTGTTGATTAAGAAACTGAGAAATACATCTGTTCAAGTTAGCTTCTAACTAGTCTTTCCTTGTTCGAACAATGGGTGGTTCGGGATAAAAAGTCGGTGTAAATTGGGGTCAGTTTCATTAGTATCTTTAGTTTATTTACTTGTTAGGCAATATAATTTATCATTTGCATTTTCCCGATTTTAATTTATGAAATGCGATTTATTACTGCCATTTCGCTTATGTACCACGTGACTTCACTTCACTTGATCTCTGGCTTCGGTAAGTATGGTCTATAAGATAGATCCCGATATACGCGACCTTTTTTAAAAAATGACTGAAATCAGCTGAAAATGAAATTTACAATAAAGCTTGAACTCGTTCGAAAATACAATGTAAATTTCCTCTGAAAAGCTATGATATGCTCTATATCCTTTCAGTACTGAAAGATATGGATTCGCGGGCGGTTCAGATAAAAATTGCGAGCTTTTAGATTGCTTTACTGTCATTCAAGTTTTAAAAGTTTATCTTCGAAAACCATGCGGTCTCAAAGGTTTCAGCAATTCGATTCTTAATTTCAGATCAAAATTTAACCCTTACCGCTGATATCCAAAATGGATTACAACATCTAAAGCAACAGCTTCAATCAGGAACCATTCCATCCAGACTTATTCCGTTTCTCAATTTGACAGCAATTGAGGAAGGAAGACTCGCTAATAATGGAAGTTTAGAATTCATTGCTGAGCATGAAAGACCTGCAAAAAGTGAAGAGAAAACTCCGGAAAACGCGGATTCTCCCGTGCTTGACATCAATCAAATGACTCACGATGGTAACAAGACAATTGTGAAAATATCAGAAGAAGCTACTTACAACCTCATTCAAAAATGGGTTGACCAGGCGGCGTCAGGACTCTTAATGGCATTAATGAGTGTAAAGTGAGTTATCGAACTTTGAAAATGTATAATACAGTGTCGTTTCTTTTATAAGCAAAGTCGATACAGTATCTATTTCAGAATCCGAGACAAACGACTTCGACCTCATCACATCTCTCAACATAACAACTGTACAAATGAAGCTACTTCAATTTCAGAGCATGCTCAATGCGTTGTTGCGATTCTCAACCGGTTAGACGAACATAGAAGGAAACTTCGGAAAACCAGAAAGTTAAAGTTTCGACGGTCCTTATTCAATCGAATACGAAGAGCTAAACGGGATCTCTCACAGTTTAGCACAGAAGAACAGGGGATGACTATTAAAAAAAGGAGAGGTTATGAACTGAAAGAGAAGAGAGAAATGAGCTCTCCGTTATCATTGCTAGCCAAAACACTGACCAATTTAGTGAGAGAAAAGAAAATGAAGGAGAAGGAGCCAGAGAAAAGATGAGTTAAACGCTTTTTATTTCAGAAATAGTGCCTGGGAAATTGAATAAAGTAACTATGAAAAACCTATTTTTTGGAGAATTTTTTTTTAGAAAATATCATTGAAAAACAGCTTTATGACATTGACATCGACATAAAACATTTGCAGTGCATATTCCGGCATTTGCAGCTCTTTTCTGTTAGAATGACTGAGGCTTCCACGAAAGACGATATAAGACCACAGATAGACATTGTGTTGGTACACATGTATTTTAATTGACGACGTAAGACGAACGGAAGACGAACTGAAAGACGAACAAAGACGAGACGTAAGGATTCCACGAAAAACGACCAACTTGTTTTGTCTTTCGTGGAAACCTTAAGAATGACTTGGCGATTTGCCGTGAAAGGAAGTTTCCTTGCCCATTGTCAGATGCAAACAAACGTTTCGCATGAACAAGCCTTTTCGGGCAATTTTTTGCTTGATTTGTCCGGTTTGTCGAATAATCTCTGAGTATCTCAAGATAATTCATGTACATGGCTGACGTATTGCTAATTGATGCATGTTCACTGTCTAGACTATGGGCTGTTGTCGGGAAATCATTTCTCCCGTGCCCTACAATTTCTATATTCTTCATTCTTCAATTTCGAAACGGCTGATCTCGGTGTGCTTTAAGATATTGACTTAAAAATTGTTTGAATGATTTATCGAATTCCCGCTAAACGAAAAGTAAAACGGAGATCTACGAATCGCGATTTTGACAAAATGAAAATGTTGAAATTGCAGACAATTATGAAAGAGGGCTCGTAATTGTCTCAGATTGCGTCCTCTGAGTACTATGAAAACTAAGAATTGAATTTTAGATTTTTTTAGATGGCAGACTGTTATCAAGGAAATCAAAGAGGAATTAGATCGAATTCAGAAGAAGAAGAAAAATCGAGAAGAGTTTCGAAATATCTTCTCAAAATATTCGCGAACCATGAAGATGCTAGGACTTGACCCGCACACTGCTTTCAAACGGGCGGTACCGCCTTTTTTCAAAAAAACAATTCTCGTAATTTATCATTTCTTAAGGGAATGGAATCAATCGGTAAAGAAATATCGTCTTCAGATAAAGATGGCGAGCTAAGTGAAGAGGAAAAAGCGCTGAAAAAACCGCTGATGATGATCAGAGATGGTAGGTTCCACTAGTATTGTTTTCGCAGAAGGATCAGGACAGCTGGTCGGTTTTTAAGGAAGCTAAAAGAAATTTAAAAATATGAATTTGAACATTTTTGAATGTAGGCTTACATTTCCAGGTGTTAAGCTAGGAATGATGTTGACTGGACAGAATGTGTCAAATTTTGATGAACGGAAAATAGCACTGATCTCTCCGCAGTTTATGAGTATCTTACCCGACGAACGCTCAAATGATACGGTAGTTTGCAATCAGTGCTAATTATCAACGGCTTTACTTCATAGGTCAATGTGCTCTCTCCGTCTGTGTTCGCTCTTCACGAGAATGGAACAAAACTGGAGCAACTGTTGTCTTTGTCAAAAGCAATGCGATTTTTGTCAGAAAATGGTCATGACGAATGGATGAACTTTGTGTTAGAAGCTTCGGGAGTCACTGAAGCTGTGGAGAAGATGAGAGTGAGAAGGAAAAAATAAATTTGAATTCTTTTCAACAACGTTTCAAGTTCAAATTTTAGAATGACGAGCGGAAAGAGGAAGTTGAAGCATTTCGAAAACATTTTTCCAATGAGAAAGGCCAGCCTATGTACTTTACGAAACAAAACGTGTCAGAGATGTATGGTGATTATGAAACTTCCAAAATTGATTCAATGGAGAGATTGCACAAGTCAATGTCGGCAGAACAGGCAATCCATTGGCTTATTTGAAACTCCCTTGATCTTCTGAAATTTCAGATGCATGAAATGAATTCAACTGGATTTGCAATAATGACTTCTGAACAAATTTCCCAGTTTTACGGACCAGGATCTCCCTACAACGACTCATATGCATATATCAATTATAGAAATCTCCGGAGAAATGATATTCCCCATATTTTGGAAAACAACATTCATAGACTTGCAAGAGAAGAACATGCGTTTAAGATAACAAGAAAGGTACGTAACAGATCGTACAAGTGTTCCCCTTCCTATTTCGTCTGAAAATTCAATGGAGGGGGGGGGGTAGCTTCTGAAGAATGTCGAACTTTTTGTTTTTTTCTTGAATATCACAAATTCTACTAATTTAGCCTAATGCTAGCTGTAAAATTTCATTTAATATTCTAAAACATTCATTTACCAGATAACCCCCCCCCCCCACAAACCTCAGTATTACCCCCCATTGGAATGGACCGGAATCGCCCCCCCCCCCCTGACTATTTATTTTATTTTTTTTTATTCATCCAAAAATGATGTCGAAACGACCCCATATGCAACCAGTTTCGATGGAGGGTCATCCACGTTGCAAAGACGTGGTTTCCCGAATTCTTCCATCCTACTTGGCCGAGTTCATCGTCAGAGAAAAAGAAGGAGACGGCTTTTTTAGCAGAATTCTTGAAGAACTTAAGTCCAAGAGAGAGAGAGAGAGTAATTTCAAAATGGAGAACGGATGAATGACACAGGGTCCAAGAAGGATGGGGGGGGGGTGATTCTGGAATCGTGGGGGGTGTTTGCAGTTCATTCCAGTGGGGGAGAACAAAAATATAATGTGGGGCTCATTGTGTAAGATTACCCTTTTTCCGGAGTCGCCCCCTACATTAAGAGGTGGGGGCAATTTATGTAGATATTTATACCTCACAGAATAGTCCCCCACACACAATCACCCCCACATCCAAAAGTAATCGAAAAAATAACTGTGGTGGGGGTGATTCCGGTTATGGGGAACCGATAGAGAGGTGTGGGGGGCGATTCTGGAAAGTTACCAAGCATTGTAATATTTAAAACTATGTACTTGTGATTCGGGCGGATCCAAATGTGTTCTTCAAAACCGGAATTATTGCCAGGAAAAAACCGTGAATTGTGGATATCAGTAAGCTCTTAGTTAGTAGGAACTCATTCAATTACCCCAGTTTTCATACCCTAGAGCGGCTCGATCAACAACATCGGCTCAGAATATCGTTGCCGGTGTTGCGAAGGGCTTCTAATCCTCTATTCCCGTAGTTCGGAAAATGTATATATTCGAATTTCGCTTTTTTAAAACTAGAATTTTTCTTTGAAGAAAGTACTTTTGGCACTTTTCGGTCCGAATTACAAGTGTGCTTCTAATCAAAATCTAATAAGCAATTTGAAAGTGTTATCATCATTTTCTAGATCGAAAAGCAGCAAAGATTTTTCAGAAAGACATAGTTCTCAGTCCGATCCCTTTCATGTGGATAACCCTCTCTCCAGCTCTCGTTTCTCAACCAATCATTCTGTCCCCTTTGGTTTTTTCCCCTCTAATTTTATCCCCATCCGCTTTAGGACCACTCATTTTGTCTCCTTGGATCTTTTCTCCCCTTATTCTCTCTCCCCGCGTTCTCGCTCCAATTATCCTATCTCCAACCATTTTCAGTCCAATCATCCTTTCTCCTTTAGCTCTCTCCCCTCTTATCTTGTCGCCAGCAGTGGCGGATCCGCTGATCCTGTCCCCATTCGTGTTCACTCCGTTTATCCTCAGTCCTCTTGTGATGGTTCCTCTGGTTTTGAATCCGTTCTGTCTTTCACCCCTTCTAGGTGTTCCGAACACGTTATCTCCCTTGATTCTGTCACCATTTGTGCTGTCGCCTTTTGTTCTTTCACCTCCCTATGTCAACGCTTTTGTGCTATCTCCATATGTCTTGTCCCCCATCGTCTTGTCGGACGGATTACTGTTTACTGCTGTTCTATCTCCTTCTTTTTTGAGCTCATTATAGTAGAAAGCCCGTTTCTGCCGTTATCATATGTAATAAGAGATAATAATAAAAGTTTCCAAACCGGACGGGTTTCTGTTCGAACATTCAAAACAAGTCGAAGCTGAAAAGAGTTATTCAGAAGCAAAATATAAATTTAACAATTTTATAATGTACTCAACCAACTTGGTGGTAACACTGCTGTGAATATGGCGCCGTTCGAAATACATAACAACTGGAGATGGGGCGTATGGATTCAGAAAAAATCGCTGATACAAACGGAAGGAATAAAATCAGAGGAGAGAGAACAAACGGTGTCAAAATAATTGGGGTAAGCAGATTGGGAACGCCAATGAAGGAGAACAGCGCAAAGGGTGACAAAATGATTTGCGCCAGCGCTACCGGTGACAGAATGAAAGGGGTCAGCTAATACGGAGATAATACGAATGGCAGACCGACTCCAGGAGATAGGAGTTACGGGAACTAAGCAGAGTGGTGACAGGATGGCCAGCGAAATGACGATGGGCGAAAGGACGACAGCTCCGAGAACACGAGGGCTTACTAGAACTGCGTAAGGATGGTACATACAGGGTGGAGCATAATTATAGCGCCGCTAATTTGCGTAAGCTCTGGCGCATGCGGAACGCTCAGTATTATTTTTTGAATTAATCATTTTGTTTTTAACTATTCCTGAAAATTTCAGCCAATTATATTAACTTTGAAGGTAATAGTGGCTGCTTCTCCATTCCGATCTGCAATTGTAGAGTTCGCGAAGAAAGGATTGACTTCTTCGGAGATTGTCAAAAAGCTAGGAGTCAACAAATCGGTGGTGAATCGTACTCTCGTTCGCTACAGGGAGCTGGGAACGTTGAACGATAAACGTAGAAGTGGTCGCCCGGTGTCTGTGACAACTCCAGATGCGGTCAAGGTCGTTAGAGAAAGAATCAGAAGAAATCCGGAACGAAGCATGACAAAAATGTCCACAGATCTTGGGATTAGTGCCAAGAGTGCCGAAAAATTATCCAAATTTTAAAGCCCTGAAGACCGCCTTGACAGCTGCATGTGACAATTTAGACGCCTCATTGTACCTCCGTGCCGTCATCGACTCCTACCCGAAGAGGCAGTCATCAAAGCGAAGGAAAGAAGATTCGAAAACTGTTAATGCTATCTTTTTTGTTATGTTTTAATAAACAATTTGGTTGATTTTCAGAAAAAAAACAACTTTCGATTTGAAGTTTTTACACCGTCTGGAATGCGGTGCTATATTTATGCCCCACCCTGTAGACTTCAGGACCAAATCTTTCTGTAAAAATATGATTTCGTAGCTTGAAAATTCTAGATATCTACGAAGCGAAAGCTTCGTAATTCTTGATAAATTGACTTCAAATTGTTTGTTTAATGTTTTTCATTTTGTTTAGATATTCTTCTCTTTCACAAGATGAGAAAATAGAAATATGTCTCGATTCAAAACATGCTCTTTAGTTAGAATAATGCCCTTATTTTTCTTCCAGCAGGCTATTAAGGAAGCTGTCCTGATAGGGTGATTTTGTATATTTTCAAATGATTTTTAAATACTTTTTGAAATACATGGTTTAATTTAAAAATTTTATTTAATGTACTTGGTTTTCGACCCCGAAACTAAAGAAAAAATGCAGCATTTTTGCATCTTCCCTGTACCTTGAACCAATTCTCAAAAGAAGTGATCAGAGTGATCTCTTGACGCCAGTGACCTTGTTGCAAACAGATCAAGAACAAGAAATACTTGAGTGCAAAATGATACAAGAGATCGCTATCATTTTCTCTGTATTTCGTGACGAATCTTCTTGGAAAATTCGAACTTCATCTCTTCACGGGCGATGAATTGGATGTTTCCGGTATACTTTCCGTTGAAACTTCTCAAGAGCTTCTGAGTTATTAAATAGGGATCCTGGCCTATAAATTGCTTCCAACTGCTTATCATCATCCATGACGGTATATCTCGTCTTGTTCATGGACTCCGTCTGAAAAAAAAATAAAATCCCATTATAGAAATGCGGCTACATATTGAAGCGCATGGCTAGGCCCTATGCTAAAATAAGCCTTAGGAAGAGGACAGAACTTTGAAAAAAGAAAGCTTGAATATTTATTTGGGCCTACTAGGACCAATCACGGATAGAAAAATAGCATTGTTCAAGATCAAAACTATAGCCAGTAAACGATATCCAATTATAGATCTCGGTGAGTTCTATTGATTTATGTATAAAAATAGAAAAAAGCTATGACAGTCAGGTGTTCGGCTCGATACCGCCGAATCTGCCCACCCGGCTTCAAGTCCATTACCCGTTTGTCCTATTCCTATAATTCAGTCTTTTTTCTTTTGATATAAGCCGATGTCTATGATTTAGACATTCCTTTCGATCAACAATTACCATTTTGCAGGTCGGTGCGATCCGATCCGTGGTCTCCCCAGTAGAGCCGCAAACATGCTACACCGTGTCCACTCTTCTAGGGATGCATCTGCAGATGCACATTTAAAAGAATACATGTTATGCTGACAGTGCTTTGTAGAATCCATCTAGCAAATCCAACTTCACTGCTTCATCTTCTCCATAAATTTTTGTGGCCATGTTTTTAGAAAAATACAGTGGTTTTTCGCCTTTCTCTACAAAATCTCTCATTCTCTCCTTTTCCTCCTCTTCCTGCTCAATTCTCTTTAACCTCTCCACTGTTTCATTCACTCCAGATGCTTCTGAGACTAAATTCATCCATTCTTCCTATCCCGTACTCTCCAGAGACTGATTTGACGATCATCTACTGATCCTTCGCCATGCAACGACAAGATAGACAGAGAGAGTAGGGACAGCTAAAACATCAAAGAATTGTTTCCTTTTTATATTCAAACATAATCAAACGATTTATTTAATTCCATTCTCGAAATTATTCGAATTCAGCTCACTATCCCCATAATTTTACGGCCACCCCAAAAATGTTCGAAATCTCGAAAACGGGCTTTTCAACCAAAATGCTTCCTATTGAAGAAATATGGCCTTTTAGTAGGTGTTTCATGATAGAAACTTAAAATAGCCTTAAAATTCACACATCAGAAAAAAACCAAAATTTTATGAAAAAAGGGTAAAAAATTAGAGGTTCACCTTTTGTCATGTCTTCTGAAAGCAGAAAAACGATAAATAAACAAATTAGAACCAAGTTTAAAGTTTTCGAAAAATCTCGAATTTCTCGATTGCTCAGTTTTATTTTATTTTCGCTCCAGGACCCATAATTGTATTCTTTAAAGATATTTTCATATCATATATGATAAATAATTAGGAATTACAGAAAATCGAAATTTTGATATTTTTGGGGGTGCCCGTAAAATTATGTGGAGCACTGTACATTCCCAATGTTATTTAAGTCCCCTACCGTATCATTTGCAACTTCATCTGGAAGAATGCTCATAAATTGTGGCAATAAAAGGGCTATCTTCTTATCTTCCAACGTCTCACCGCCTTTTCTGTTCCCTGCCGCCATCATTCCAATTTTGATAGCTGGAAAATAATTGGAGATGATAAAGAAGGCTGACCTAATAAAACCCAGATTCGTTTTCTCTCCATCTTCTTATTAGGTATGGTCATGCCATACATAGATTTGTACACATGATTTCTGACATAGTAGTGCTGCATGCTTGTTTTGTTGGTGAAACACCTTATCATTTGATCAGAAACGAACTGGCTACATGAGATACACTAGCGGTAATTGCAGAGTATTCTTGCAATTTTTCGATTAAATTCCGAGAGAGTACACGAATTCTGGCTGAAATTTAACGCTCTTCAAATTTGAAATAATGATTTGGAAAAAAAAAGAAAAATAATAATTCTGAAGATTCATTAATGAAATAGGATCGAAGAAGTCGACGAGCCGACAAGAATCAAAGAAGTGGAAATATGACCGTCTCGTCTTGTCTTCGTCTTGAATTCGTCTGACTTGCGTAAGTCTTGCGTCAATTGCGTAAGACGAATGTAAGACGAACTGAAAGACGAACGAAGACGAGACCAAAGGCGACTTTTTGTCTTCGTCTTTCGTGGAAGCCTTATCGACAACTCCCCCAAGAAGTCATTCGTCCAGACTGTTCAAAGGCTTTAAGTACGGAGCAAACTTGAAGAAAACCCACCATTTCAAAGTAACTTCTAATAATTGAAATAGTAAACATTCACTATTTAAAGTCGTTTTCCTGAATATCTAATGACAATCAGTACCCCAAAACTATAAGAAAAAAAAATGGATTTTTTTCACTCACAAAATTCTCAAAATCCCCAATAATATTAGGGTTCTCAACACTCCCCGAAACGAAGATACAACCGTCCAAAAATAGTTTAATACCTTGTCTGATCAATTCGATTGGCTCGTTCAAAACTCGATCATCTGGTCTCATCTTCGCCATAATCTCTTTTGCATCCTTCGCTTTTTGTTCTTTTTTTTTCGCTGAGGATCGGTTCGTCGGCAGACATATCATCCATTCCCTGCAAGAATATTTTTGCAGCTTCCATGAGAGATTCATGGTAGTGTGTACAGCGATACGAATGTTCCGTTATACATACCTAGTCCATTTGAACCTTATCACTCACAATACTACACAGCGCCTTGTCTGGATTCAATCCTGTCTCCTTCATCGTTCGGACGAACTTTGAGAATTTCCGCTTCATTCTTTCTTTGTTACGCGTTTCCCTTTAATTCCAGCGCTCTCTTCCTTGATTTCTTAAGTCACTTCTTGACATCTAAAATTTTCAAAGTTTGTTAAAAAAATTGAAATAAAAGGGGAGCTCTTCGTATTAATTCTTCAGAGAAAATCATGTTACAGCCGTATATATCACCCTAAAACTGTCTGGAACAAAATGCTCAACTACAAAAATGTTTTTGGGAAGATTTTACTGAAAATTTCAGAAATAAATGGAAGAGTTCGGCCACTGCCAAAGTGCCGCTTAAAAGCGATTCTGGTACGTGAATCGTGATATGACATCATCTTCAACATTCCTATTTTTTCTTTGTCAAAAGAAGTTGTTTTATCTTCCAATAAGCAACCTGCTGATTTTTTTAAACATAGAAGAAGTGCTTCTTATCTATCATTTTTACCATCTTCTACAAATCATTTTATCTGTCTTCTATCGTTGTTTAAGCTTCATTAAAGCTGTGATCTTTTGAATTCTGATGTCTGTATTCTACAAAGCTAAATATAGAGACTTTTACCAGCAATGTTGCGTTAAAAATGTATAGAAATTTTTCAAAAACGCATAATATAAATTTGAGATTTTATAAAGTTCTTCTTGAAATTACTATGTGACATTATTGTTTGACTAATTTATCCAACTTTCTTATTCATTTTTTAAAGTATCATTGAAATGTTTGGTCTTCAATTTATGACTACATGAACGATACAGCGACACTATCTTCTTTAACATTGATGTTTGTTTTAGAGAAGCGATTCTGTGAATTGAAATCCGATAAAATGTTAAATTAGAAATCTTCAACAAAGCGTCCCCATTTTGTAATTTCAATTTCATCACGCGACGTCTCTCAAGAAGAAAGATGTTGCTCACGAAAGTGAGTGCGTTTTCAGTGAACATATTTTTTGATGGAGATTTCTTGCGAAAACTATTAAAAATTTTTTGACTGTGGCGTACTTATTTACTAGTCGATCTGTAAATCGGGAGCGGATCACAGCTAACCATGCCTTGCGGTCCTCGGCGATCGTTGTCCATGAAGTACATGGTCAGTCGATTTCCTCGATATATTGAGACTTCTTTTCGTAGGGATTCAGACCATCTCATGGGGTGGACCGGCCGACTTGTCATTTTCGGTCTCTGGAAATCCATTCTTGTATCAGTTTTGTCCATCTTCCGTCAGTTCTTCGCATAATGTGCCCGGCCCATCCTAGTTTTTGTTTGATGAATTTGAGTGGGTCCGTGACTTGGGAGATTTTTCGGATGTCTTCGCAGGGTAAGTTTCGTTGGCGTTGTTCCGTGAGGGTCATTCCTATTAATCTTCTTTCTAGTGATGCATGCGTCCCCCGGATTCTTCCAACGAGGTGTCATTTTTTAATATTAAAATTTGCGAAGAACTGGCATTGTATTTCTAACAAGTCTTCAAGTTTGAGACACTGAAAAAGTAATATAGGGAGTCTTGGGGCCTAAGCTTCCTGGCATACATCTTCGGAAACTCTTTCTTATTTTTGCCAGCTCTCACCAACTCGTTCAGCTTCCTCGCTAGCAGCGCCAAGGGGGACAAACTTTTCTTTGCTTGGAGCTTATACGATTTTCTGGTTTCACATTTGCTCGAATCGCCTCTTGCCTTCTGTTTTCCATCTTATCGAATATGGTGAATACAAGATTCTCTTTTGACTCGAAACTCTTCTGCTCCAAATTTCACAAATCTGTCATAGTGATCCTGAGCTATCTTAAAAGCGAGCCTGTTGGATTGGACCGACTTTCGATGAGAGTTTACTAAAAGTTTTATAATGTGAGAAACCTGAAATTTCGAATACACAAACTCACGTTTTGCAGTTCGGGCACTATTCATTTTCAGATTTTCATTCAGCTTCTTTTGTTGATCCAGTACCGCAACTACACACTTTGTATGAGCCGTCACATTCTTCAATTCGTGGATGCAAATGTAATGCTCATTTTCCGTTTATTAATTATTATTAATTACTAAAATTATATATTTTCTAACTTGTGACACTTCCATTCACTTCGGGAACCTACATATTTTAATAGTAACCACTGCTCCCATGAGCTCATCCAAACTTTGATCCATCCAATGTCTGTCACCTTTAGAGCAAACACTCTATTCGATTAATGTTTTGAGCAGCGGTAAGAGCTCAGATAGTTCCTGGCAAAATTTTTGCATTAACTGCACAAGGATGACTTTAGGAGACGACTTCTCAATGATTTCAAAACTTCGCTAGCGTTGCAATAAAATTCCGTAAGAAGATTTATTACATTAATTAACATTCCTCGGTTTTCTGAACTTGTTGATGAGCGCAATGAACAGCGTAATTTCGTTGACCCGATAAATAATGCGACCCCCATTGCTTACAGTACTCCAGACAATGTATTTCCATGACCAGTTTTCTGGGAGAGCCATATAATTGCGTTGCCAATTGTTCTTTGGTTTAACAAAGAAAATTCTATCCGTTATCACCTACATATTAACTACTGTCATCCTATCAATCTTTTTCATTCACTTGTTCTTCAAATACTGTTATTGAGTGTGGCCCAGTATCATGTGAGGGATTCCCCACACTTTCATGAGTAAGCGTGATTGTCTAGAAGAAGAATGGCAATCAACTTTGAAGGCCAAAAAGGTGGAGAGGAGAGGGATGTCTGCGTGGAAAGCCCCGGTGTATAAAAAATGGAATGATCGGTTGATCACGCCCCCTTCAATCTGCTGGGTCGAACTTTAAATTCTTATCAAAAATCAGACAAAAGACGAAACTTGTTCAGTTTATTGAGAATTCTTTGAATACTTCAGATTTCCTTGTAGATTTCCTTAAAAATGCTCTTTGACCCATTTTCCTTTTGTTTTATAGTTTACAGCATAAAGCGATAAAAATGAATGTTTCAGGTGGAAAAGTTTTGAGATTGTGTATATGAGCTAGTAGAAACTGAAATAGTAAATGTTTGAGAAAAAGGAGGCCTTTTAACTGACTAATCAATATGACTGTAATCATCGTGATTAATACTTTTATGAATACTGCACATCTTAAAGCTTAGAAAAAAATATAAAAGCATATAAATACAGATTTTCAACAGATTCAGATTAGCAGCAAAAAAAAATGAGGCAACTATAATTGAATTTAGTTGGAAATGACTAAATTCGGTTCTCTAGAATACCTTTGTCAGATTCAATACCTTTCAGCTGTGAGCATATTCTAATATGTCATGCTGCGAGTTACAGCAGAAGACGTAATCCTCTCACCTAATGAATTCTTATATGATAGCTGAAGCATCCCGTACACATTCATTATTGCTTTAAGTCTTATTTCTCTATTCGTACCTACACTTTGAGAGCAAAAAAAGCGTTATGTCAAGGTAGTATCCATCTTATAATAGAAATAATATCGAGATGACTCTTGATTTCTGAAATTGGGAACTCAGAATCTCCAGTTTTCTTGAAAGTACAGTGCTCCACATAACTTTACGTTCACCCCAAAAATTTTCGAAATCTCGAAATTACTGTATTGGGAAAGTTTCATTCTTTTGCAATATATTATAGGCTGCATTTTCTGTCTTGCTTAGTCTCTTTCCAGAACTGATAATTGACAACATAGTTCTTGATCCTGATGACACCGTATCAAAATGATGAATGATGGGCGTTCTGCTTCATATCTAAAACTCCCCCTAATCGTTCTGTTTATTTGATACGGCAATGTATTTTCTTCAATGAATTATATCTTCTAGTTATATAAATTAAATTTAAATATTTCTAATAAGCCAATTATTTAATTTTTCAGAGATCATAGTCAAATTAATGGTTGAAGGAGCTCTCCCAGCTGGCTCATGGCTTTCAAGAATGTCGCCGAGAGCATTCGAGCTCCTTTGCGTAGTCATGCTCGGATTCGGGCATTTATGCATTATGACAGGATGCGACTCTCAGGCATTCATACTAGAATCCGTTATCCACTCAATCCATGAGCGTGACCCAGCGAGAATCAACTCTCACGCTGGATATTATGGCCAAGCCACGTGTTACCTTGCATTCGTGATCACTTGTCTGATCTCACCGTCCTTCCTGTACGCCACCAGCGCCAAAACAACACTCTTCATTGCTTCTGTATGCTTCACTTCGTTCCCTCTGGGATTCTTGTACACTAATCAGTACTATTATTTTTTCTCGGCTGCTCTCAATGGAGTGGGATTCGCATGTAAGTTGGGAGTTTAGAGGGTGACTTGAGTTTGCTCAAATTTTCTCTTAAGCTATGCAAATCACATTAGTGATACCTAACATTTTAAAAAAGTTCAAAAAAAAACTGCTTGCAACAAAATGAATCCTCGTTGCTACAGTAATCGAGATCGTTGTGAGATCATTCCTCGGTTAATGATGCTTTATACATATTTTTTTAACGTTTGGAAGCTATTGATAATCTGTAATTTAGCAAATAAACAAACTAGATCGTTTCGGATTGCATAAAATCGTTTCTAAACCGGACGTAATAAAAGATGACGTATTAAAAACAACCGTTTCACAACCGCTTGTTTCTGAACCTGTCATTATAGCGATTAGGTGATTGTCATTTAGAGATAACTTGAGACCAGAAATTAATGATTTTCAATGAACAGAATGCATCAATCAAATAGATTCGAAAAAATAGTGATAATTCTTACATTGTTACAACCGCGTAAAATATTGCGCAAATGGCGTAAGTATTTACCCTTACTATTGCACCAGCCAGTTATTTGAAACTGTTATTCTTGCATTTGAGTGCTTGAGAATTAAATGATCCGAGATTAAAACACGAATAACTTTTGAGCTGAACGCCCTCCTGTGAATTTATCCAGAAGGATGCTGCTTGTCAGAGATGAACCACATAAATCAGATTATATCATTATTTTTTGCGACGTTTTACCAATTTCTGCGAAGCCACGAAGGATTTAGAAATTTCAGTGTACTATACTGGAAATGGAGGATATCTGACATCTCACTCCACCAGAAAAACAATTGAGTCGAATGTGTCCATCTCCTGGGCGATCGGCTCCAGCTGTATGATTTTTGGAGCTGGTATCATCGCTCTGATCACATACTTCACTGCTGGAAAAGCTGCAGCTGTCGTCGCATCGGCCTCCATGGATATCTCCAATACCACGATACCCGATAATATGGGAACACAACATTTTCAAAGAAGATTCAGCGACACTGAGATGTAAGAGTTCTTGAATTAAGTTGGGTGGACTCATTTTTAGAGTTTTCAGCTACCTACTCTTCTCCGTGTTTGCAGCCATATCTGCTATTGGCAATGTCATCTTCCTATTAATTCCATCTAGTGACATTGATAATTGCATTGAGAGTTCTAAGAAGACTGTTGCCTTCCGTAATGGAATACTTCTGATGTACCGTGCTTTCCGCTCTCCGAAGATGATAATTCTGATTCCTACATTTATGCTTGCTGGAGTTCACACGTCATTCTGGGTTTCAATTTACCCGACTACTCTCACTTTCAATTCTCATTTGGCTACCATGATATATCTACCAGCAGTTTACAGTTTAGGAGTGGGATTAGGAGAGACTATCAGTGAGTTTTTTGAAAAGAAATTTGGGATCCCAAAAACGGGGGGGGGGGGTTGGGGTTTAATTTAGAGTCAAGTGGAAATCAAAAGCATGCTGACAATTAAGCTACTAGATTTTTAATAGGCTACAGCGAAAACAGTGTAAGGGAGGAATTCAGAACATGTAGAGAAAATTCACTGGAAAGACGAATGAAGCGTTTATTAGACGACGTCTCGCATGTTTCGGGAGTGAATATGAAATAAGTGGAAAAAGCCGAGCTAACGCGCGGGTTACGGGAGAGTTTCTGGCTATGGCTCCTGCTCTCTCCTGCGGTAATAAATGCACATAGGAAGGTAACGCTTAAAGATAGATGAAATTAGGAAGACCACATGCTCCGTGTTTAGACTATTGAGATGACGTTCCACAAGGATCGAGTTGAGCTCGAAGCTGTCGTGGCGAGCCAAATTGAATCTGGCAATCTAATTGATTTAAGAAGTTTTTTCCAGAACATTAGAGGTTAATTTGGTTAGCTTAGATGACCCGGGGTCTTCCGTTTTAAAAGAGCTTTCCTGTATAGAAAAACAACGTTTTTCAGTGGGCTTGATCATCTCCTTCTGTAGCAAAAGAATCAAGAATTTCGGAATGCGTCCCACAATGTTCATTGGATGTTTCTTGACTTGCATTTATTGTGCTCTGATAATAATTACTACTCCACCAAGTGCACCAATGGCTCCAACTTCTGAGAAGCCATGGCTCTTCCAGCCGACGTAAGTTTCTGAGGAATAAATTCTGATATTTTTAAATTTTTAGTCGCTCTCTGGTCTTTTTGATTGCTCTGATCGGTGGAATGTCCGACTGCTGCTTGTGCAGTGTAAGATCAGTGATTTGTGCGATCGCGATGCCAAACAGAAGAGATCAAGCATTTTCTGTATCCAAGTTCTATCAGGTAAGGAGTTAATAGAAGTAATAGAAAGGATGTTTCAAAATCAAAGAGTTTGTAAGCTTCCACTTTTCGAGATGCTTATTTTTCAGTCGATCGGAACCTGCACGGTCTTCTTCGTTTCTCCATTCCTCAACATCTATTACTACACCATTGGAATTCCCGTCATCTGCATCATTGCTAGCATCTGCTTCTTCTTTGAGACCCGGCGCATCCAAAGAGTGGAGAAATCTCTCACCAATATGGAATTAGACCAAGCTCAGCAGAGAAAGAAATCAAGCAAATATGAGACGCTCGACGAGGAATTTTAGTTTCATGAACTCCACGCTTCTATTGACCTTCTGATGCTGCTGCTCAGGCTACAATATTTACATCAAAGCTGCCACAATGACGCGGATAATTCAAACTGATCCAAGCTGATTTATAATTATCACCTTCTAATTAATAATTTTTATCTGAAATGAATTTCACTTATTTTTAATTATACTGCAATTTCAGCTTTTAAAGATCAACAAGTGGTGTGATTTCTGATGAAAATGGTAAATTATAAAATAGCTATCAATCGTTACAAACTAACTAACTATGCGTGTTTCTCTGGCGCGTGTGGTGTGTCATCAGTGATCAAGACCTTTGTCAGTTATGAGCTATGAGCTATACTTTTCTGTTCTCGGAGTGTATACGATTTTCTGGTTTTCATATTTGCTCGAATCACCTCTTGTCTTCTGTTTTCCATCTTATCGAATACCATATAATCCAGATTCTCTTTTGACTCGAAACTCTTCTGCTCCAAAGTTCACAAATCTGTCATAGTGATCCTGAGCTATCTTAAAACCGAGCCTGTTGGATTGGGCCGCATTCTTTATGATTGGCACTGTAACATGGTTTTCACTATTGCTTAATTCCATTTAATCAAATTACATCCGTCTATGAAAATGAAATGAACGTAGTTTGTGAATTTCGTCTATTTCACATGAATTACACATGAATGTATAATCGAAAATTCTTCGACATTGTCGCATTTCAAAAATTTTGTGCGAGGCCAGTGATTTCCTTTCAGTTTTTTTTAAAGATTGCTTCTGAAATATTGAAAAATACATGGCACAATAGCAGTTGCGCCTGTTTTTTTTCAGTAATTTTTAACACCACAATTCGAACTCGCTGTATTTTTAATGTTTTCAGTTTTTTGTACAATTTTTTTCCAAAAGAAACGTAAATGTAAATGTTTTCCTTTCAAGAATGTCGCCGAGAGCATTCGAGCTCCTTTGCGTAGTCATGCTCGGATTCGGGCATTTATGCATTATGACAGGATGCGACTCTCAGGCATTCATACTAGAATCCGTTATCCACTCAATCCATGAGCGTGACCCAGCGAGAATCAACTCTCACGCTGGATATTATGGCCAAGCCACGTGTTACCTTGCGTTCGTGATCACTTGTCTGATCTCACCGTCCTTCCTGTACGTCACCAGCGCCAAGACAACACTCTTTATTGCTTCTGTATGCTTCACTTCGTTCCCCCTTGGATTCTTGTACACTAATCAGTACTATTATTATTTCTCGTCCGCTCTCAACGGGGTGGGATTCGCATGTAGGTTTGGGAGTTTAGAGGGTGACTTGTGTTTGCTCAAATTTTCTAATAAGCTATGCGAATTTCATTGGAAAACCTAAAATTATAAGAAATTCAAAAATTTCAAACTTTCACACAATGTCTATGTTGAGAAAGAATTAGAAAGAAAGAATTAGTGCGCTTCTAGAAAATTGTGTTATTCATTTCCTTCTTCTGAATGAAAGCAGATGAATCGTTTCTTACATAATCAGCTGAACAATACAATTTGAACAACGAAAATAGCATCGCCACTGCTTGCAACATGAAGAAACCTCGTTGCTACAGTAATCGAGATCATTCTTCGGCTAATGATGCTTTCTACGTATTTTTGGAAGCTGTTGATAATCTTTAATTTAGCAAATGAACGCACCTGGGCGTTTGGTATTCCATGAAAACGTTTCTAAACTGGACGTTTTGGAAAATGACATTTTAAAATCTGCGGTTTCGCAACCGCTTGTTTCTGGACCTGTCATTATAACCACTACGTGATTGTCATTTAGAGATACAGTACCGTGCAAAATTATACGAACCGGGGTGATTTTTACCGAAACTCGACTTCGGATGATCCGATCGACCCCAAAGTTTCAGGAATTGAGGAAAACGCTGAAAAAATAAATTTTAACAACAAAAGAACAGATTTACTAAAAAAAATGTTTTTTTTTAATTGAAAAATTGAAAAAATGGATATTTTGATTTTTGATATTCATGGGAAGAAAAAACAAAAATGACAAGTTAAAGATCGGGGAAAATGATACGAAATTATTAAATTAACTAAATACTTGGTCGTCATGCCTTTGGCTTTGATAACCGCCTCTCATCTTCTTGGCATCGAGTCGATCAAGTTCATCAGGGTCTGAAGTGGGATTTTGGTCCATTCTTCTTGAGTTTCTCTAATTTTTCGGTACAATTTTTTGCTTTTCTGGCTTTCAAACGTCTGCCAAGGACCTCCCAGAGATGCTCAATGGAATTCAGGTCAATGGGATTCGAATTGGCTTGGCCAGGTTGACTTGACGCTGTGCGAACCAATCCTTGAAAAAGAGGGAAGAGTGTTTCGGATCGTTGTCTTGTTGGAACAACCAACCACGAACTATCTGAGACCTTCTATATGGCAACATTTCCTTCTCCAAAATGTCCTTGTACATGTACCCTGTACTTTTACTTCGTACTTGTCCTTATACTTGGCGTGGAAGCAGCCCCATACCATGAAGATACCACCACCGTTCTTAACAGTCGGAACCTGGTACTTGGGATCGTACCGTTTGTTAACTGGACGTCGTACATGAGTTATTCCTTCTAGCCAATCATCAAATACTTCGATTCGTCGCTCTACAGTACCTTATTTCACTGCTGAGGTGTCCAGGGCAGATGATCCTTCTCCCACTTCAATCAAGCCAGACGGTTCTTCTCGGAAATCATTTGCTTTTTCACTGGGCGCCTTCCAAAGAGTCCAGAATCACGTACACGTCTTTTGACTGTGTCGTTGGACACCTATAAGCCATATCAATTGAAATTTTTTGATAAATATCCAAAAAACTAACCTCGACTCCATATTGGTCCTTCACTTCCGGGTTGATGTCCGTACTTGTCAGCCGCGGATTTTTCTTGCACATCCTGATAATGATGCTGTCGGTTCCTGGTAATGTTTTCAAACATCTTCCAGTACCTTTCGATCGGTTTCGAGTGTTTAAAGTTGCCCAGATGACCGATTTAGAAGTCTTGAAATGCTTCGCGAGGGTGGGCATGTCCAGACCCATGTGACGACCACGGATGATAGCCATTCGCTGAGATTCTGATAAATTAGGTAAGCCACGTGGTCTACCCATTTTAAATAACTATATTTATGCATAAAAGAACGATAATACTTAAAAAAAAAATGGAAAAAACCAAAAAATCGGATTTTACCGATTTTCGAAAAATTCAAAAATAAGTTCGCAACTGTTACTGCTTACCGTAATTTATTATTCAAACTCATTTTTAAGCGTTTTTCTCAATCGCTGAAACTTTGGGGTCGATCGGATCATCCGAAGTCGAGTTTTGGTAAAAATCACCCCGGTTCGTATAATTTTGCACGGAACTGTATGTATCTTGAAACCAGCATGTTAAACTGAATTGATGATTTTCAAGTTTTGATCTGAACGCACTGTGAATTTTAAATTTATATTTGGTATTTTTCTTTGCGTTGTGATTTAAGACTCTTTCGAAGGCAGTAAGGTTCACACAAACACACAAACACACACACATACACACAGGCTCTTTGCATTTGAAAAGTTTCATAATTTTTTACGAGGTTTTACCAATTTCTCCGAAGCCACTGAGGATTTAGAAATTTCAGTGTACTATACTGGAAATGGAGGATATCTGACATCTCATTCCACCAGAAAAACAATTGAGTCGAATGTGTCCATTTCCTGGGCGATCGGCTCCAGTTGTATGATTTTTGGAGCTGGTATCATCGCTCTGATCACATACTTCACTGCTGGAAAAGCTGCAGCTGTCGTCGCATCGGCCTCCATGGATATCTCCAATACCACGATACCCGATAATATGGGAATACAACATTTTCAAAGAAGATTCAGCGACACTGAGATGTAAGCCTTCTTGAATTAAGTTGGGTGGACTCATTTTTAGAGTTTTCAGCTACCTACTCTTCTCCGTGTTTGCAGCCATATCTGCTATTGGCAATGTCATCTTCCTATTAATTCCATCTAGTGACATTGATAATTGCATTGAGAGTTCTAAGAAGACTGTTGCCTTCCGTAATGGAATACTTCTGATGTACCGTGCTTTCCGCTCTCCAAAGATGATAATTCTGATTCCTACATTTATGCTTGCTGGAGTTCACACGTCATTCTGGGTTTCAATTTACCCGACTACTCTCACCTTCAATTCTCATTTGGCTACTATGATATATCTACCAGCAGTTTACAGTTTAGGAGTGGGCTTAGGAGAGACTATCAGTGAGTCTTTTTTTTTTAAGGAATTTGGAATCCCAAACATGAAGGGGGAGGTCTAATTTGGAGTCAAATGAAAATCGAAAGCACGTTTGGTTAGCTTAGATGACGCGAAGTCTTCCGTTTTAAGATAGGGATCTTTCTAGAGAGCTTTCCTGTATAGAAAAGCAACGGTTTTCAGTGGGCTTGATCATCTCCTTCTGTAGCAAAAGAATTAATAATTTTGGAATGCGTCCCACAATGTTCATTGGATGTTTCTTGACTTGCATTTATTGTGCTCTGATAATAATTACTACTCCACCAAGTGCTCCAATGGCTCCAACTTCTGAGAAGCCATGGCTTTTCCAGCCGACGTAAGTTTCTGAGGAATAAATACTGATATTTTTAAATTTTTAGTCGCTCTCTGGTCTTTTTGATCGCTCTGATCGGTGGAATGTCCGACTGCTGCTTGTGCAGTGTAAGGTCAGTGATTTGTGCGATCGCGATGCCAAACAGAAGAGATCAAGCATTTTCTGTATCCAAGTTCTATCAGGTAAGGAGTGAACACATAATAGAAAGGATGTTTCGAAATCAAAAGAGTTTGTAAGCATTCCTTTTTCGAGATGCTTATTTTTCAGTCGATCGGAACCTGCACGGTCTTCTTCGTTTCTCCATTCCTCAACATCTATTACTACACCATTGGAATTCCCGTCATCTGCATCATTGCTAGCATCTGCTTCTTTTTTGAGACACGGCGTATCCAAAGAGTGGAGAAATCTCTCACCAATATGGAATTAGACAAATCTCAGTCCGACGAGGAATTTTAGTTTCATGAACTTCACGCTTTTATTGACCTGCTGATGCTGCTGCTCAGCCTACAATATTCACATCAAAGCTGCCACAATGACGCAGATGATTCAAACTGATCAAAACTGATTTGTGATTATCATCTTCTAATTAATAATTTTCATCTGAAATGAATTTCAATAATTTCCAATTATACTGCAATTCTGACTTTAAAATCCGCATTCTCGTTATAAATATTTTTTTTAGTTTCAGCTTTTAAAGATAGAAAAGTGGTGTGATTTTTGCTGAAAATGATAAATGATAAATAGTTATCAATCGTTCCTTAACTATGCGTGTTTCTCTGCCGCTTGTGATGTGTGTTCAGTGATCAAGACCACAAAGGGAGCAGTATTTTCACGCTCTCTGACTTAATTGACAACTCTGCAACAACCACTTTGTTCTTCCAACAAACAGAATCTCGTTTTTTACTAGATTCAGCAGTGGTGTTCTTTTTTAATAATTGGTGCTTGTGTATTGTAGTCTTTACGAGACTGTCCCAAATCAATGCCCGTGACAACATGGAAGTGAGCGTAATGTCTAATGTACGCAAGCACCCTGAGACATAGTCTTCGAAAATAGTCGCATAATGCCTGAAAATAAGACAAATAGTCATTACGGAACTTTCCGTTTTGCAGAAAACTATTTTAGCACCGTCAATTTCGCTACTTTCGCTACAGGGTGGGTGATAAATAGTGTTACGCAACTTTGCGTGATTTCTGGCGCATGAACAATAGTCGCTACCGTATCAATTTTATTTTTTATTAATTATTACATATTTATTACTATGTTTCTCAATTTTCTGGTTTCAATTTCCATTTTTAAGGTAATGACGGCTGCTTCACCCCATCGTGGTAAAGTTATCTGGAATTCCGTTCCCCTTGTGATGCCTTTGTCAGCTATGAGTTATAGCATTATGACCAACAATTAACCTTTTCAGCAAATGATAATTCCTCTGAAAGTGAGTCCGAAAGGTTGATGAAATAAAACACGTGGTGTACATATTTAATGGCAGTTTTGACATGATAACGAGCTCATTCTGTGGAGAAATGTGGCGTGTTGCCGTCTGTATTGCCGCGTTTTTCGTTCAAGATGCGTTTGCGAGAAGTGATCCTGAGATTCATATGACAACAGTGAGTGAATTTTGATAAAAAGAAAACGAGAATATAAGATTGATAAAATACAGTTACAGTGACTTCATAGATTCTTTCTTCTGTTATGAACTTCTTTAAAATTCTGAAAACAGGTCAATGATTGAGATCAACGAGGGGCGGGTCGTTAGGAATTTTTCGTCACTTCTTTTTTTTACTATTTTTTATTATCGTTCTAGGGGAAAAGTTTTTCTAAAAATATTCATATTCACGATCCACTAGATTTATATTTTCGACTTTCTTAGCTGAAATAACGTGGGAAACGGTTAAAGCGCGTATTTGAAAACGAAAAAAAGTAGATGATTTTGGGTTTTTGTGAAAAGTGAATTTTAAAAAATTGAAAAAAACTCCCAAAAAAGATTAAAGGGATGCGAGCTTTGGATTGAGCCATAATGTCAAACTTGTCTGCAGTTGAACAATTTCAGCCTCAAATAATCGAACGATGGGGATATCCAGCAATGATTTACACAGTCACAACAGATGACGGCTACATTTTGGAAATGCATAGAATTCCATTTGGAAAAAGTTTGATTTTCGAACAATTTTTTACCCCGATTTTTTGCTTAATTTTTCCAGCAAATGTGAAGTGGCCTAACGGAAAGCGACCCGTAATTTTTATGCAACACGGACTTTTGTGCGCGTCAAGCGATTGGGTATTGAATCTTCCGGAACAAAGTTCAGGTAGGCTAACCAAAGCGACGAGGGTATAAGTATGGAATCACCCCCCCCCCCCCACTACAGTATCTCCCCCCCCCCATAAAGGAATCCCACACCCCATTGCCCTGTATTTCAGTCGCGAAAATGATACTTTTGTTTTTTTTAGTCGTGGAGTTTACTATAGCCCCCACAGACTTAATGGGGGCCAATAGTGAACTGTTGGGTGTGGACTTCTGCTTTTGCCGCACCCAAAAATGAAAAATAAACGTTGCTGTAGACGCCATCCTTCCGCATTGAACCACTTCGTAAAAAAATTTGACCCAAAATTAGAAACGTTCTGAAAAATTCCAAGATCATGTAATTTGACTTATATTTCTACGATCTTTTACAATTGCATCTGCAAGCACGCAAAAAATTTATCTGAACGCACGTACAGTACTGAAGGCCAAACATCTAACTTAAATATCTTTTATCAGTTCAAACTTGACAACTTTAAGTGAGTTCAAAAGCTCAAAAGATGCGGCGATTGTTGCGTGAAATATTCACAGAAGACCTACACTTTTGTAGCTGTCAGCTTTATTTAGCGGTTTCTCTCAACAGTTAAATGTATTTCACAAAAATTGCAAGTAGTTGAATTTTCAGAAGAAGTCCCACAGAAAAGTTCGCTGCAAAGATCTATACAAGAAAATTTCATTCGCTAAGAATACTGCTATTTTTGAAGGGATTTTCAGCTAAGAACATCAAAAGACTCTTCAAAAGATTTCCTTGCTTCCAGGTTTCATCTTCGCCGACGCCGGTTTCGATGTGTGGCTTGGCAATATGCGTGGCAACACCTACAGTAGGAAGCACACGAATCTGAAACCGTCGCATTCTAAATTCTGGGATTGGAGCTGGGATGAAATGTCTGCCTCTGATCTGAACGCAATGATTGATCATGTTTTGGAAGTGACCGGACAAGAGAGCCTCTATTATATGGGCCATTCGCAGGGAACATTAACAATGTTCACTCATTTATCGAAGGATGACGGGAGTTTCGCAAAGAAGATTAAGAAATTCTTCGCTTTAGCTCCAATTGCATCAGTGAAGCATATCAAAGGATTCTTGGCTTTCTTCGCCAACTATTTCTCATTAGAATTTGATGTAAGCTTTAGCTGCGAATGAAATTTCCATTATAATTTAGCGTAATTCTGACAAAAATTATTTAAATTTTGAAAATTTATATATGTCAAAGGAAAACAGACAGCTCTTATTTATTTGAAATCAAACAAAAATAAATATTTATTCTGTTCTAGGGATGGTTCGACATCTTCGGTGCTGGACAGTTCCTTCCCAACAACTGGGCCATGAAACTCGCAGCCAAAGACATTTGTGGTGGATTGCAAATTGAAGCCGAGCTCTGTGATAACGTCATATTTTTAATCGCCGGTCCAGAAAGCGACCAATGGAACCAGACTCGTGTTCCAGTCTACGCGTCTCACGACCCTGCCGGCACGTCCACTCAAAACATTGTGCACTGGATGCAGATGGTACATCATGGAGGCGTTCCCGCATATGATTGGGGCAAAAAAGAAAACAAGAAGAAGTACGGACAGGCAAATCCACCGGAGTATGATTACACGGCAATCAATGGAACAGACATTTACTTGTACTGGAGTGACGCCGATTGGTTGGCTGATAAGACTGATGTCACTGATTATTTATTGACAAGATTGAATCCAGCGGTTATTGTGGTAAGTTGGCGGACGAGGGATTATGAAAAATTGCCCGTGCTGATGGCAGAAACTCCATGTGGATATTACATGAGAATTTGGAAGCAGCTTAACCTTTGCAGTTATTTTTTATTTCTATTTAATTTATTTCTTCTTCTCAAGAATGGTATTCTGAATTCATGAACATTTTCAGCAAAACAACCATCTTCCCAACTATAATCACCTGGATTTCACATGGGGTCTCCGCGCTCCTAACGACATCTACCATCCAATAGTCGATATTTGTACAAATGATTATCTAGGAAAATAATTTCATTATTTTTCAATGAACTGATATTTTTATGAATGAACTTTTGCGCAAAGAAGACTTCAGGAGAAACAATTTTCAAAATGACAAGCGGGGACAGAAGCTCAGTGATAATTTTTTTAGTAAACTGCCCGGCACAAGGGAACATTTGGAAAAACACCTGGATTTGTTTTCAAAATTTTCCGAAAACCTATAGTTTTCCGCATCCCGCATTCTATGTTTCGCTAAAACAGCTACAAACAAGGAGTCCTAGAACAAGGGTTTGAAAAAGGATACACCGTTTTTTTTATTATGCGCCCATGTGTATATGTACAGGTTGGAACATAATTATAGCGCCGCTACTTTGCGTAAGCTCTGGCACATGCGAAACGCTTTTTGTAGCGCACAGTATAATTTTTCAAATTAATTATTTTGTTTTTAACTATTCCTGAAAATTTCAGCCAATTGTATTAACTTTGAAGGTAATGGTGGCTGCTTCTCCATTCCGATCTGCAATTGTACAGTGTGCGAAGAAAGGATTGACTTCTTCGGAGATTGTTAAAAAGCTAGCAGTCGACAAATCGGTGGTGAATCATGCTCTCGTCCGCTTCAGGGAGCTGGGTGTGCTCGTGCCAATTTGTTGCTCGCCTTTCCAGTCGATTTGAATCGGTTGTGATTCCACTATCTTTGGTGAGTCCGAGTCCGATCTGATTCGAGGTCTCGGAGGGTGGTTGTGTTGGATGTGTGCACGGTAGATCTCAAACTTGGGTAATTAAACCTTTTTATTGAGATAAATAAGCGAATAACATGTTAAGGAACATAAATTAATAAAGGAGAGATAAATCCAAGTTAATAAAACAAGAACAAGAAACAAATGAATAATAATTCAAAACATGTTTACATGTTTTGGATCATAACAAGTCGTCATCATAGAATGACCCAGAAGGTGCGCGAGGGCGCAATTACCATAACAATAACAAGAATCATTTACAATATCAATAACAAGATTTAGAAGAACGGATATAGAGATACGTCGACGATAAAGAGACTTAGAGAGGAAAGGAAAACCGGGTGTAAGAGACTCATCGACGACTGAGAGACTTAGAGACAAAAGGAAAAAGGGAATAAGATATTGGAAAAGTGCTCAATCGAGCACACTGGGAACGTTGAACGATAAACGTAGAGTGAGAATGAATGAGAATCTCCCGGTCGGGTGCTCAGAAAATGGCCTGCTACTTCCTCGTTTCCTTATCAAACCAGGCGGTGTAGTATAAGAGAATGTGTTTTGTTGACAATGCAAAATATTTATTACTATTTTTCAATCAGGAAATCTGTTCCTGAAAGGGCGCTTTATAACTGATGTGACCTCGGTAAAAGCATCATAAACAAGAATAGCCAATGGGATGAAGGAGTTATTTAAAATATTGCAAAAATTATAAAAAAGAAAACAAGTCTACAGAAAGGTGATAACACTCACCGATGGAATGAAGTTAGGTGTGCGGCACTTAAGTTATACATAGATGGCAGCATAGCCGCAGCTGGGCACGTAAAAGGTGAGAGAGGCATACGAAAATGTCGAATTTCTACTGAAATTAAACAATTTAAGAAGATTCTCAGTGAAGGAGTGTGTTGATAATGAGATAATGAGAGTTCCACATTTTATCTCTGTCAATTGAGGCAGCGTGCGGAAGAAATATGGGCTCTGTGTTTCGTATTTCGTATTCTTAAATACATATTTTGTATTACATATGCATTCGGTACACGGGTGGCGGAATATGAAGATTGGAAGACGAAATATGGATTTTTCAGTAACTTTTACAAAGCTTAAGCCTGAGTCTAAGCCTAAGCCTAGCGTAACTGTCGCGCCCCGCCGCTCCACAATGCACAAACTAAACGCATTCTTATTTGTTAGAGAAGGATAATTGAAGGCACGCTTATTTTTAAAAATAAACTTCTATAATTCTATATTAATCAGATTAGTACTAGTTTTCTCTTCATCACATTCATCACTCTCCTGTCATTGTTCTTTACCCGTTTAATATCATTCTTTAAACCTCAAAAGTAGATACTTTGCATAAATCGTGCTCTATGTAGTGCATGGAAGTTTTGGAATCATCAAAAAGTCACATTTTGGAGTCTGAAACATTCAGAAGACATGAAGGGAACAAGTAATTGCTATGCTACAGTACTGGCCATAAAGAATGTTCGAGGATAAATATATTTGGATTAACCGCTTTATTTTCAAAGAATATTTCATTGAAATAACAATTATTTTTATTACTGTACTGGCCATAAAGAATGCCCGTGGGCGTTTTTTGGGATAACTTCGCTGGCACTGCTCCGATCGGTCTAAACTTTTTTGGCAGTATTAAAACTGGTCTGAGTAACATGTTCAGTAAGTTGAAGTCTGTAAATATAGTGAGGGTGTTCTGCAGCTACAGTAGAATTTTCACAACAAAATATCTGTTTTCAGCGTAGTTATCCCAAAAAAACCCGCGGACATTATTTATGGCCAGTACTGTATTAAGGAAGGAAGAGTTCAAAATCTTGGAAAACATATATCTGAGCGCGGATCACGGCAAACCAGCCATTCACGTTTTTGCGATCGTGGTTCAACGGATAATATGGTGGCTTCCATTTCCGATTGATTCTTCTTTCCTCTAAGAGCATCTCATCGGCAGTTTTCCAACGGATCGGCTGCTTTGTCAGAACCTTTTGGCAGTGGGTATTGCTTATGATATTGCTCACTCATACTCACTCATTATTGCTGGTAAATTTAAAACAGGAAAACGAATATTGCTAATCAATATATTTGGATTAATCGCTTTATTTTCAAAAAATATTTCATTGAAATAACAATTATTTTCATTGTTCATTTTACAGTACTGGCCATAAAGAATGCGCGTGGGCGGTTTTTGGGATAACTTCGCTGAAACTGCTCCGATCGGTCTAATTTTTCTTGGCAGTGTCAAAACTGGCGTGAGTAATGTATTCAGTGAGTTGCAGCTCATACACATCAATAGTTTTGGAAAAAATCCAAAATTTGAGAAAATTGTAAAAAATTCACTTTTTTGAAACTTTTAAAAGCAATGTTCGGAAGCAAAAACTTCAAAATACATTTTAAAAATGTTTAATGCTTTGTTGTGTACCATTTTCCATCGATAACAGCTTGACAACGGCGTGGCATGGACTCCAAAAGTTCCTTAATGACTGTGGTTGGGATGCTCGTCCACGCTGCTTCAAGTTAAGCGAACTTCTGGTATACAATGGTAGCAATAATGGAATTTCATTTCTTACAAGTTGCCGTGAGGGTGTCCCGCAACTAGTAGAATTTTCACAGCAAAATATCGGTTTTCAGCGAAGTTATCCCAAAAAAACTCCCGCGCGCATTCTTTATGGCCAGTACTGTATGAAAGTCTATTGAACAGTTTTAGTGAAAGTAATGAGAAAAGCTGAAAGAGTTGCAGTTTGCTAGCCTAACGATGCGAACCGCTGTTTATACGTTTTCTCAATTCTATAAATACGGTAGTTAATGTACCATCTGGCCCTTGTCATTGTTTTCCTCTACTCCCCTTCTCTTTTGTACCCGGCGCTGAATGTGCATGTCTCATTAATAAATCTTTTTCTAATACACTTTTGTTAATTTTAAAACGAAAAATACATTTTTCAATAAATTTCAGAATTGTTAAAACTTAAAATGAAATAATTAATAATACCTTATCAACGGGGAGTTCACGGACTCTACCAAATTCTTATTCGATGCGAAACGCACGGATTTCTGAACCACACCACTTTTTCTAGTTTTTAAAGAATTATGCACGATTTCCGTTCAAAATTGCACTACATCAAAAGAATTGACAAACTGGGCGATTATGCAAAGTTTTTTCGAATGAAAATGAATGCCGCATGGAATATTTTTAAATCACTTCCGCTATTTCATTCTCGAGTTAGTGCAAACGTACACGCTGACTGCGATTTTGATCTGACCATGAATCAGAGAAAATTTGAACTTTTATGTGCTGGCCTACTCGGTTTTGGGCAGCTATGTATCATGACCGGATTTGATTCAGAATCATTTATTCTGGAATCAGTAATTCATTCAATTCATGAAAAGGAACCTGAAAGAATCAGTTCGTATGCTGGATACTATGGGTACGTTGGAAGATTTAATATTCAACCGGACTCAAATTTAAAATTATTTTGCTCAAAAGAAGTTTTAAGATAAGGTCACTTTTAAATAAAAGTTGATATGAAAATCCATTGAATAAATTCACATTTGAGCAGAAGCCGTTAAGTAGACGGCCGATTTCGTACTAAACCATTAAATGCCCACAGTTCCACTACAAAGTTTCACGTTTTGAAGAATATTTTGCGTTGGTAGTGATGGGTTGGCGTGCCCGTGTCAGCTCGGATGGAAAAAATGATCATTCCAGTGTCTGCTACTGTTTATAAGTGTCTAAAATGCAATACTTTTAGAAGTTTGTGATGGAAATTTTTTTGAATATCACTTCTTTTAGTATGACATTTTCAACGCCAATCAAAACCTCAAATGTCTGTTTCAGCCAAGCCGTCATCTACGCGTTCTTCATGCTAGGTTGCCTAGTGACTCCGTCTGTTCTTGCAGTGAGCACTCCAAAATTGAGTTTGATCCTCTCTGCCATTTTCTTCACATCGTTTCCATTGGGATTCCTGTTTACCAATTCTTATTATTACTATTTTTCATCAGCATTATTGGGTGTTGGCTTTGCATGTAAATTCAGAATTCTGTATTAGCGTATATAGCGAAATCGCAAAACTTTCAGTATTTTACCAAGGCCAGGGAGGTTACCTGACCTCTCACTCCACGAGAAGCACTATTGAATCCAATGTTTCACTTTCTTGGTCAGTTGGATGTCTTTGGTATGTGCAGCCTGCAAAAAAAAGCTTGCCTCATACCAAAATTTCAGCATGGTTTTGGGATCCTGCATTATGGCAACAATTACGCGGCTAAGTTCGGTGCAGACCGATTTGACGATGAATTCTTTGAATGTATCCAGTGAATCTCACAGAACGGAGAGAAAATTCAGTGATCTGGAAATGTAATAAAAGTTTGAAAAAAAAATAGAAAAATGCACAAATTTTTAGTGAAAGCTGAAGTAAAAAACCTAAAACATCTTTCAGAAGCCTGCTTTTTTCTGCGTTCACAGGAATCTCTGTTCTAGGAATCATCACATTTCTTGTGATTCCATCTAAAGACGTGGATGATTGTATTGAAAGCAGTTCAGAGAGGAAAACAACGTTCATGGAGGCTTTTAGTGGGTACTCTCATGTATTTTGTTCCATGTGTCAAACATTTTCAGAATTCACTTGCTCTACAGCTGTGTCTCCTAAAATCGTACAACTATTTCCACTATTCGCACTCTGCGGACTGAACACCTCATTCTGGCTCTCCGTTTTCCCAACTGCAATGAGCTTCACAACGCATAATTCAAGGTTGACATACCTTGCTGCGGTATACAGTTTTGCCGTAGGCTCAGGAGAAGTTTTTAGTGAGTTAGTGAGTTATACAGTGCCGTATAGTATGACAGAAAAGAATGATTCAATTGAAAATGCTCCACTTTGAGATTATGTAAATGAGCAAGCAGAAGACGAAACGTTTTAAGAGACGATCTCTGACAGTTTCGAGCATAGGCCTGAAGGCCGGTTCACAGTTCGCAAAAATTGTTGAAGAACGATCTGAAATTTGATGTGAGTATACCCTAGGGTACTCTCACATCAAATTTCAGATCGTTCTTCAACAGTTTTTGCAAACTGTGACTACTGGAGCTCGAATCTCTCAGAGATTATCTCTTAAAAAATTTTTTAAATCATAAATCGCATTTTCGTAGTAGACAACGCTTTTCTACAGTCTCAGGATATATGTTAAAATATGTATTTCAGTGTTAATCGTTTGAACTTCTGTTCATTGAGCAATATCAGTTTTGTCTAGTATATTATATAATTATAAAAAAATATCATGCTATAAAAATATGATTTTATGTGCGAAAATATCACATGCAAGTAGCTAAAGCATATAACTTCTCTGAACACATTTATATTTTGAAGTGCTATAAAAAGTGACATAATCATTTAAAAAAAAAATCAATAAGACGAGTAGATAGAGCGAATTACGCTCTTTAAAATGATATATAACACGATCACAGATAACCAAACATTTTATTCAAAAATCTTTCACAAAAGTAAACAACATAAAAACGCAATAACTTTTTCATCAACCTAATATAATCACCATAATAGGAATTTATCACTGATAACATCCCATGATTTATATTTGACTTCATACCAAGTTTGGTGGCTGAAACTTTTACGGATACTTTCATTGACTTTTACTTCGAAGGAATAACGAAAAATGAGAAAAATAAATAACAGAAGACCGTTAAATTTTCAGCAGACTCTTCAAAATATATAATTAATAACGCCAAATATTTGAAAATAAATATTCTCGACGATTACGGTATTTCAGTGGGAATAGCCATCTCTTTCATTAGCAAACGAATCAACAACTTTGGACAAAAGCCAACAATGACGATTGGCGCCGTCTTCACGACGGTTTACTGTGCCCTGATTCATCTGTCAACTGCGACTGATGCTCCTATTAGACCAACTAATGACGAACCTTTGTTGTTTCATCATTCGTAAGTTTCAGAATTAGAGAACGACGTCTACTAGTTTCCAGTATTTCTTGAAAGCTTAAAAACCTAATAATTTGCTGCTTCTATTAAAACGAAGGAAGTCTTCTGAAATGCTTTTAATCAGGTCCCAAACGTGCCTACGCGGGCCGGTTACCAGAGTAGGGCGGAATTGGATTTTGGGAAATCGGAATCCGGATAACGGAATGTAAAAAACGGCGGAATCCAGAATGCGGAATGCGGAAAACGGAATTTTAGCCATTAATGAGGGAATATTCATGATGTAAATGCGCTCGGTTCGCAACAATTTTTGCGGGAGTTCAAAAAAGTATACTTTTCACGACAATTGAGAATAAAGAATTAAAACGAAATAAAAACGCCATATCGCGGAATCCGGAATCCGGAAAACGGAAAAAATTTTTTTTCACGGAATCTGGAATCCGGAAGACGAAATGAAAAAAACGGCGGAATCCGGAATTCCGCCCTTCTCTGCCGGTTACCTATTTCAAGATGAATACTGTGCTTAGAAAAAGGCTGCAAACAATGAAACACAGCATCTTCTTATTAAAAACTTCATTGTTACCAATAAACAAAAATGAATGTATTAATAAGAAAAGGATTAAAAAAAACGTAAATTGATGAAAATTATGAAGATATGTAGATAAAACAAGCCCGTGAGATTATGATTTTCAGGTACTTATTGGCTCTCATAATTGGATTTATTTGTGGAATCGGAGATTGTTGTATCAATAGCGTACGATCAGTAATCTGTGCGTTGGTAATGCCGGAGAGAAGAGCTCAAGCTTTTTCAGTTTCCAAAATGTATCAGGTGAGAATCTAGCATTTCTCACAGAATCTGGTTCTTTGTGGTAGCTGTTGGAATGATTAACTATTTGCAAATTGAAAAACTAAACTGCACGTATAAATATAATTCTGTTCCACCGAAAAATGTTCATTTATGTGGAACATGCTATTTCTGTGCATACAAACTGCAAATTTGGTTAACTGCTTACTTAAAATTGCCAAAAAAAAAGTGCCTTGACTGCAGAGAAATTGGATTTCTCCACACTCCATTTTCCACTAACCATTGAAATACGGTAGCTTCTTTCAAAAGTGCGCGAAAGCGCAAATCAAGCTGTTCCAGACAGCGCTAGTCATAATTTCCCAGAACAAGATAGAATCATATTTTTTTTATTTTCACAAATCCAATAACTTTTATGAAACTTAATTTTAGGCTCTAGCCTCCTGCATCCTGTTCTTCTTGACCCCCATCACACCATTGTACGTGTATACAATTGGTCTTCCGGTCCTGTCTATCATCGCTGCAATTTTGTTCTTTTCGATAGCAAAAAGAACTGAAAAGATGGAAAGGAAATTGACGGAAGTTACAATGACCGCATCCGATCTTGGATCAAAACATAATTTATAATATTACGAGTATTTTCTATTTTTCAACGATTTATAATTCTTCGGCTTCATATCGGTATTCAAAATTTTCAAAACATGGAAAATATATAAAATAAATAAAATGTTTTATTATGTTACTAAAATCTGTTTTTCTAGACACACAGAATGCTTTAAATTTTTACCAGTGATTTCCAGATAAGACTTTTGAACTGGAACTGACTAGGGAACGTTGTAAACTCACAATGGAGTTTCCATACCAGACTTTTGTGAATCGATAGATTAGAACACGCTGTGAAAGACGTTTTTAGAATTTGCTGAACGCTTCAGCTAAGCGAGTTATTTCGATCTGAAATTCCAGCACTGATCACTGTAATTAACCATCTTTAGTTCCTCCGCGGCACCACAGCCAATTTTCAGTGAGTTGAACCGTAGAAAGCTGGCAGAGCGGGGACCGTAGAAGGAGCGAACATTGAAAAAGGAACATAAGAAATTGTGATTTAAATTGTTGTGTTGTCAAATATACCATGAGTTATACTCATTTCACAACTTGAAAGTACCTTGACGCTCCTTAGGGTTTTGCCCTCAAAACTAGAGCATCAAGTCTTTCCTATTTTACTATAATTTTCCCGTAATAAACAATAATTCCATCAACAAAAACTCCATTTTCCTTCCCGTTGTGAAAACCTTTATTTAAATTCCCGCGCGATATACCCGACGCAAGTGCGCACCTGCACAAGCGCCGCGTACGCGTCGCGTGCCGAAACATATTCGAAAGTCATGACGAAATGTCTGACAGTTTGTTTTAGAGTTAGGACGCTGTGATGCTCGCGTCACATTTTTGGCAGCACACAGCTTTTACCTCTCAACCTTCTCACCCCCTTTTTTGTGGTTTTTTCCTCCTTGGCGACCAATTGGAGACTCCAAAACGTCCACCTTGGGGCAGTTTTCCACACTGCTTTTGATAATAATTTTGTTTGAATATTCATCTATTTATTAATTATTTTGTTCGAATAAATGGATTATTTAGCACATACTCTTTTATGTTATTAGCACCGCTCATCACTAACGCCCTTGTTTTATTCAACCGAATGCGTCACATTCGCATTCCATCGGTCATTCACGAGGTTCCGACCCTCTATTTTTGTGACTTCTCCGCATGTTGTCCTGAACCTAAAAAAAAAGATCCGTACGTGAACGCGGGAACGGGGAAGAACGATGGTCCTAGAGGTCCTAGAGTTGATCTCGAATGCGGCGGCAGGTAAGAGCATCGGCTTTGTTTTTGATGTTGTTGAACGCTGCCTAGGAAAACCGTCTTTTTGTCTGTGCAGAGTTCAACAAAATAAAAAATAAAAACTAAAGCCCTTTATCCATTCGAATTCGAATATATGTGTACAAAGTTTTTCAGTCATTTCCCAAAACATTATGTTACACTGAAAGGAGCAAGACAAGCAGATTCTGGGGCCGTTGACGCCGATTCGGACGCTTGAATTGTGTTCTTAGTTCGTTCTGTTCCTAAGTGGTATCATCTCAATTATTATTTTTTTGAGCCATGACTTCAATTTTGAAGACAGTTTTCATGCTGCCTAAATTGAACCAACTACTTATAACAAGAACTAAGTTTGAAACGCTTTTTCATCTGAAAATAACCAGCTCAAGCAAAAAAAGTTAATTTTATTAATGATATTTTAAACAAGATTGTAAACTTTCGAAATTGCTGCTCTCTCCACAGACGACACTTTTGATTTTTGTGTATTTTCCGGCGATTTCTTGTAAATTCTTAGCAAATAGTTTTGGTAGGGATCATAAAATAAGAACAGTGATACTATACAGGAAGTGGGATGATTTTCAGTTAAAAAATCTGCAAGGTTGGATGCTCCATATATTTGTACACCAAAAAGGATTGAGAGAAAGACAATTATACGTGGGACCACAGCAAACAATACATATATTGAAGACTGAAAAAGTAATGAGACGTTGCATTAAAACAAATCTGAATGTGTCAGTTTTCCTAGATCTCAAAATTGATATTTTAGTGTTTTTTTTTCATTTGAAAAGCACCAATCTCTGATTCAAAAAAAATTCCGGATGCTATAAAGCGAGCTATAAATCTTTAAGCAGCCATCTTACAAAAATGAAGTTCTATTACATATCGCAGAAATCACTCAACTAAACTTTGACACAAAAGTCCGTGGACAAGTTTATTTTACCTAGCAAAAATATTTAAATTTAATTAAAAGTTTTAGAATTTTTATATTATTCAGAGAATTTTTTAAAATTCTTAAATCAATATTTTTCTAATAATTAATTTAAAAAATTTATATAAACTAAAATTTAAAAGAAAACTCTTAAAATCATATTTTTAAAGAGTTTTTCTCAAAGTTAAGCTATTTTTAAATTTTTGTCCACGGACCTTTGTGTGACTTTTTAATAGTTTTTTTTTTCAATTTTAGTTTATATAAATTTTTTAAATTGATTAAAGAAAAAATAAATATTTATTTTAATATTTTAAAGTATTCTCTGAATTATATAAAAATTTAGAAACCCTTAATTAATTTTTAAATATTTTAATAAGTAAAACAAACTTGTCCACGGATTTTTGTGTCAGACTTTACTATTGATATGATCAAATATTTGTTGACATTATTGCAAGTATCTTGGTGTATTTTAAATAAAAGTGAAGTCAAATTTAGTATTCAATTTGCCGCTACTGTGAGAATGCTTATGTATAAAAATTTCGAACAAGGAATACATCTCACTTGTTTCATTGTTCTGTAACTGAACTTCCTGTGAATTTTCTTAGTGGCTTCTGACATTTTATTCTTTATTCTCCGATCCATTAACCAATACGATGTTTCGGCAGATATAATAATGGCTACCGCAATTAGGATCCAGCTTCCAATTGTAACTTCAGCACCGGACACCTTTGAACCTAAACGTGGATCACACGTGACAACCGAATATGCATTTTTTATGCAATCTGGATATATAACGTCATTCTGGAGCATCTATAATAATACTTCTTTCGGAAAGCGGGGACATCCGGAAATCCTTACAGTCATTATTAGGAATTTCGTCATATTCTGATCTGATGGTATGCTTGCCAATGTTGACGGGAGAGACCAGATGCAGAAAATAACGGCTAAGATATAAAAAAGAACTTCTAGGAACTGACGAACTGCAGAATTCCTTTGACGATACATATTAAAAATTAGCAGAAGCCGGTTGTAAAATAAGAAAAGTGCGGAGATGTCAGTGACTGAAAAAATGCTGATGAAATAATTAAACTTAAAGTGAACTGGCCATTTGAGTTTTACAGTTTCAGGAATTTAATTTCAACTGAATTTCAAAAATTAACATTTTTAAAACATGCCAGAGAGTTGCTTTTCGATTTTTTTTTAATAATTGAAAGATATAATAAACGTACTACATTCCACGACGCAAGCCACTCGGAACAAAACTGCAGAATCTATAATGTACTTTAAAATTCCATCAATTCTTAAAAACACAGACGGTTCAAAGTCGTGGGTATCAATTAGCAACCAATTGCAAATCCATTCTATTGAAGCGCTGAAAGCAGTTTAAGTTCTTATATTGTTTTTGCTGTAACTCCTCTGGTTGAATATAGTTTTATCATAACTCTCTTTCTCTGCGCACTCGCCTCTCTCAGTCAGTCTAGTTTTAACCTACTGATGTGCGCGCACTATTTGCATATTACAGGGTGGGTGATAAATAGTGTTACATTTTAGAAAAGGTTATAAATGTTTTCAAACAAGTTCAATTTTTACCAGAATTGAATAAAAAGTTTATTGAAATGATACAAAAACAAGTTTCAACGATAGTTTTCAAATCGCCCTCCTTTGTCCCGCCACATTTTCCCTATCACTAAGGTCGGACCCGTATAAAAGGGAGAGACTTTGCTCATTCCTCACTTATTCCCCATTCTCTTTAACTATCATTCCCTATTGATATTCTCTACTTTATTCTTTCGAATAAAGGTTCTATAAGTAACCACCGAGACCATTGTGACTAGACTTTCTCTCTGATTCATGGGCGCAACAGTTTTAACTGGCAGGGGAACTGCATACATGTACTTGTCAGCGGGGCCGAGCCGGGTCGACGACGAGCGTCTTATAACTTTATTAAACATTGAAATTATTGATTGGAAAAAGTAGTAAAGTGTAGATCTCAACGAGACAAGTTCTATGGATTCAGATAAATCTCAAAAAATCGAGAATATAAGAGTTACGAGCGAAAAATTTTTAACTGGCAGTACCGATCGCATCGCAGTTGAATCTGTCACCTCTGTATGATGTTCAATGCGCCTAGACCGCTTCTGGACACTTGTTTCATAGTTTCACTTAATTTTTTTTAAATTCACCGAGTACGACATATTGCGATCGGCTGGAAATTTTTTAGGAATTTTGTAGGCCAGCCCGTAGTCGATTTCTGCTCTGATCAAAAAAGTAAAACTAAATGGTGTATGAGCTCGGAGCATAATTGATTTTTCTAGAATATATATTTTTCGTGAAGTCTGAAAAGCTCTGTCTTAAAGAAAGAGTGGAGACATTTCAAGGTTCATTCAAATGTATGTTGTCCATCGATCATTTTTCATTGAATATGCAAAGACGCAAAAATGAAAGTTTCGTTGAGTCTGGTGGGCATACCCCAATCCTTATTGTGCTTTTCATATTCCGCGAGAAATGATTTATTCCGTATTCCGCATTTCAAAATTTGCATTCTGCGCAACTCTAGCTCACACCTCTTGTAAAATGCTCTTGAAGCTTGAAGCTGAAGCTAAGGAAACTAAGGAAGGTAAAATGAAAGTAGGTTTTCTAAATCCCTAGAACTGAAGCAAACATGCATTTCTTCCTTCTCAGAGCTTATATTTAATAATTTCATCCAGGTTTTTCAGGTTTTTTGTTCTACCAAAAATCAGTTTTTCATAGTTCATAGTTGAAGCTGAAAATGTCAGAATTCTCACCAGATAAAATGTATATATATGAACCATTTCAATCTTTTATAATTTTGTGGTGATATTATGATGATACAATAGTTTGCCAATATGAACAATGGCAAGATCGTAGTAGAAAAAGCACTTTTGAATATGAAGTACGCCATCGGATATTCATTCCAAATTGATTTAGAAGCGAAAGATGCATTGTTCATCTGAAATTACAAAAAAAATAATCAAAGTCAATTGAAACATTTGAAAATAAAATAAAATGAGAATTGAAGACAGCTTCGTACGCCAACACCCTCTAGGTTAATAAAATAAATACGAGGGTAACCTAATAAATTTGTGCAAGACATGCCTAAAGATTAGTCAGCCAATAATTTCTGAGAAAACCGCATTTTATATTCAATTGGTTGAATAATTTGATTACATGCATAGGTATCTAGACAATTTGCAAAAAGTGGTGTCAATTGTTAATATACAGGATTGGGCGCAATTACCCGGGATGACTTGACGTCATCTATTTCAAAGACCAGAATTCAGAATACAGCGAGATTTAATAAAATGTTGATCAGATATATAAGCAACAAATATCAACTACTGTTGTGCCACGCGACCTCCATTTGCGTCGATGACAGCCCGAAGACGTCGTGGATATTCCATGATGGTGGCACGCAGGTAGTCATCGGACAATTCGTTCCATTCCTTGACGAGAGTTTTCTTGAGAAACTCAACATTTGGGTGAAGACGAGCGTTGACCTTGCTCTGCAAACCCCCCCCCCCCAGACTGAATAGTCCAACGGATTCAAATCCGTCATTCTTCCTTGCGAATGAATGCAGGAAAATGCGTTGCGCACCACTCCTGAGTGATCTTGGCGGTGTGAGCCGGTGCTCAATCTTGTTGAAACACCTAATGTCGTCCTGCGAAGTGATTCTGAGCACAAGGCACGACGGCCTGGTGTGGAGCTCCGAGACGTTTTGCAATCTCTGTCCCGGATAAGCCTTGCTTGAAACGGGTCACAGTTGAGGTACGGTGATTGTTCGCTCGCACAATTTAGCTGAAACTTGAGCAAATGATCTAAAATTTGGCAAAATAGTTAAAAACATATAAATAAACAAAATTTTGAAAAATTTACGCGCCGAAAATGCGTCAGTGTCTCGCGCTATGGCGCGAAACTTCATCCCGGGTAATTGCGCCCAACCCTGTACATTGCAATGTTTGAAATTATGTAATTTGATCAACATGCAAGTGGAATTATTAGGTTGATGCAAAGGTTATTGCGTTTTTATGTTGTTTACTTTTGTGAAAGATTTTTGAATAAAATGTTTGGTTATCTGTGGTCGTGTTATATATTATTTTGAAGAGCGTAATTCGCTCTATCTACTCGTTTTATTTATTTTTCCTTCAAATAATTATGTCACTTTTTATAGCACTTCAAAAAAGCATGGATAAAAGGCAAATTCGAACGATTTTCTTGTTCCAGTTCAAACTAGGCCGAAACTCTGTCGAGACAACTCGCGATATCAACGATGCATTTGGCCAAGAAACCACTAATAAACGTACGGCACAACGGTGGTTCAAAAAATTCCGTAGCGGTGACGAGAGCCTCGAAGATGAAGATCGTGACGGCCGGCAGTCTGTGATTGATAACGAGCCTTAATCGAAGCCGATCTTCTCAAATCAACACGAGAAGTTGCCGAAGAACTCGACGTTGACCAATCAACAGTCGTTGTTCATCTGAAGCAAATAGGCAAATCAAAAAAGCTCGACAAATGGGTGCCACATGAATTAGACGAAAATCAAAAAATATCGTCGTTTTGAGGTGTCGTCCGCTCCTCTTTTACGCAACAAAAATGATCCGTTTCTTGACCGGATCGTAACTTGTGATGAAGAGTGGATCCTCTACGACAACCGACAACGTTCCGCGCAGTGGTTGGATCGTGATGAGGCTCTCAAACACTTTCCGAAGCCGAAAATCCACCAAAAAAAGGTTATGGTGACTGTTTGGTGGTCTGCAGCCGGTCTCATTCACCACAGCTCCCTAAATGTGGGCGAAACAATTACAGCAGAGAAGTACTGCCAGGAAATTGACAAAATGCATCAGAAGTTACGACGTATGTGCCCAGCAGGGATCAATAAAGAGGGACAAATTCTTCTCCACGATAATGCTTGGATAACCGACCCTGCAAAAGCTGAACGAATTAGGCTATGAGACTCTGCCTCATCCACCATACTCACCAGTCCTCTCGCCCACCGATTACCACTTTTTCAAGCACCTCGACAACTTCCTTCGCGAGAAATGCTTCAAAAGCCAAGACGATGCCGAAAATGCCTTCAAGGAGTTCGTCGCTTCCAGAAACCCGAACTTTTACGGTACCGGCATAAAAAAAATTGTTTCTCGTTGGCAAAAATGTATTGATTCTAATGGTTTTTATTTCGATTAATAAATTTGATTTTAAACAAAGTTATGGTCATTTAAAGTTGAAGGTAACAAAACGCAATAACTTTTGCATCAACCTAATATATGCGAGTTTGTCGAAGCATCAATGTTCAATTGAACCTCTAATAAAGTTAGAATGAGTGGGTTGACAAACCACTTTATTAGAATTCGATGTAATGAGGAGTCATGCGTCTTCATTTTATGAGTTCATGCTTTCACCGGAATCAGATTTTCAGAACTCAAGCTAGTTAATTTTATGAAATCATAGAAAGATAACCAGAATATATTTTAAACGATAATCATTGGTGCCCTGAGAACCATATCAACTTCTACTCGGAAAGAGTTCTCAAAGCGTCGTTATAACGGATTTCAAGAATATCGCTAACGCATGCTAGTCTTTTCTTTGTGCACATTCATTTAATGAATTTATATCTGAAGGTTTATTAATAGGTTGAGTCAAATTATGTGCATCACTATGAAAGAAACATTTAAGAGTGTCCGAGCTTGTTTGCAAGGCACCTACTCGATTGATGAGGATCCTCTTTGACCAATGTCATTCAATCGCCTTCATTGACAGCTTTGGGGCGTCCACCACGATGAGATCTCGTGAGTTCCAATCTCCGCTTCTGAGTTTTTGGAATCAATTAGTTGTGACCTGAATAGCCGTGCCAGGACCCATCAATAGATTGATTCAATCCTCAGCTTGCCTTCTTGAATAGCCAGAACAGTGGTTATCAAAAGGAAAAAGTAGCTGTCGGACTTGCTCCCGAGTTAGTTACTTGATATTGCCATTAAACCAAATTTTAGTATAAATGTAGCCAATACACTGTCACTACTTACTTACTTGGATACTTCGGCGCCCGGTAGTCGGCTCGAGATGTGGGAACACGTCCTGTGCGGCTTGGGACCAGATGCCGCAGGGAGTATAGAATTTTTTCAGTGCATCGGACCATCTTGTTGCGGGACGGCCCAGTGCTCTTTTAACGTCCCTTGGATAACAGAAGGTGATTCGGTTTGTCTATCTATCGTCTTGACTTCGTACGACGTGGCCTGCCCATCAGTACTTCGCGGTGGTTGTGTATTCCCCAGCGTCTCGGATGCCGGATTCTTGCCGTAGATCGGTGCTTCTTAGATTCTGCTCTCGTTGTTCTCTTCTATTAGTTCCCAATAATGATCGTTCTAGGGCTCGTTGAGTTCTTGTGATAATCATAGAAGTAGTCTTGTTATCTCCCAAGTCTCAGATTCGTTACTACACTACTACACAGTTATTACGGCTTACTACACTGCGTCCCTTATATACTCCGAGTAAGGCTTCCATTTGTGCGAAATTTCGGTCGTCTCGTCTCATCTTCGTCTTTGTCTCGTCTTCTTCTTCGTCTTGAATTCATCTGACGCAATTTGTTCCCATCTTTTTTATTGTGTAAGACGAATGCGAGACGAACTGAAAGACGAACGAAGGCGACTTTTTGTCTTCGTCTTCCATGGAAGCCATAACTCCGAGTATGAAATGGTCTAGAAGCAAGTTTCTAGAAGAAAAAACGAAAATTTGATGCAAAGCGTTTGTTAAACTCTTAAAAACGAAATTGAGAGCATACAAATACAAATGTCAAAAATCTTTGAGTTCCTTCAAAAGGCATTGAGCTCTTTGAAAAGGCGGGGAATAAATTGTTGCATAGTGCGATAAACCTTACGAAACTCAATAGTTCTAGAAACTTAATTACTTCTTTAGATCTTGGTTCAACTTCTCGGACGTTGAGTAGATGTGACAGTTGAATTTCAGTAAATTTCGTTTGTTAGATTTTCGATTACTTCGTCGAATATCGTCATAAATCTTTCGCACACCTTTAAAAGGTTTAGTCATTTGGTCTGCCTTATTTGTTCATTCGTAGAGTTCGGTGAGTTATCTCTGGTGCATTGCTCATCCGCTTCTTGTTGGATGTCAGCGTGTTCGCTTATTGATGACCTGGCCAAGTTCTCCTGTTCTCCGGATATCTCGATTGAGAGGCTTTCAGCCTCTCCTGCCGACATTTCGTATGCTTTTGCACACGTGACTGCGTATTGGTTGAACGATGCTAGTTCCTCTTCTGTAGCCTCTTTGTCGATTTGTTGAAAAACGCTTCCAGTTGATCGATATTGGCTTTGAGTCTGGCCATAGCTGTTTCAATTGTCTGTATTTCGCTTATCATCTCATTTATATGAGTCCCAAGGGCGTCGGTGCTTACCACGGAAACCATGGATTGCTCCGCTAGGGCGTTGAATGTTGGCTGTTTTCGCTACTTGCGTTTTGGCATCATCTTTTGTCATTTGTAAGTTTGGCGAGGCACCATAAATTCCAAAATGTATGGTAGAATGCAAGTTTGTTGTTTAGCTTGAAACCTAAAACTAGGGCGTTTAGTTAAACTTGTATTGTAACAATAAATAGTGCAAACGCTCTACCATTTACCCAAAACTTGCAAGCGAATTCCGAAGAAATTATTTGCCGCGTTTCAGGTTTCAGATGTGTACGCAAGAAGACTGACTTACCATTCTTTGTTTCACCCATTAGCCAAAGGATTTAATTGATTAAATTTATTCTAAGGGAAAATTTCAATGTACCCCCCCCCGCCCTGTTTAAACCCTCCACTACCCGGATAACCCCCCACCGCCGTTAAAATTTGGGAAAGTTCGAAGAAGGGGGGCCTAATTGCAATGATATCAGTGGGGGGTTTAATTGGAATAAAATATATCCCCTCCCCCCACCGTGGATTTGGGGGTGTATATTGAAATACCTGGAAAATTTTTTGATTAGCTCGCCCCCCCCCCCCCCGACAGATTTCATTTCGATCCCCCACTGTATGGTAGCTAGAATAGCCCCCCACCTAGGAGGTCATCTTAATATAGTGGGGGGTGGGGGCTTCTATTTAAATAGTGGGGGGTTCTATTTAAATGGGAGATATGACATTGGCGCTGATAAGCTCATTTTCAGGTGGGGGGGGGGGTTATCCGGTATTTATAATTGGGGGGGGGTTTATTGAAATACACCCTATTCTTATAAGCCATTATGCTTATATACCGATCCGAAATTTAAAATTAGCCACATTTCTCAAGTTATTATATTATGTTTATTTAAAAAGAAAAATGTCACGAGTGCGGGTTCACAGGGGAGGCTCGTGATTTATCATTATTTCCGGAGTTTATGAACACATTCCGCAAATAATTTCTATAAGGATCATAAAATAGAAAAAGAGATATAATACAAGCGGTTGGATGATTTTCATATATGAAATGCATAAAGAAGGCGAATGCTTGTATTCGAACATCGAAAATGATTGTCAGGTAGGTGTAGATAAAAGGAAAGACGGCAAATAATACGTACACTGTGACCTGCAAGATATTAAATGAATTACATCTGAAATTGCTTTGAAAGTGAGCAATTTCTTTCAGTTTTTTGGCTCTCACTATCGGACAACTATAGGCAGAGCGCATACGCTAGTGGAAAATGACTGAAAAATGACATCTTGACGAATTTGTGGCTTCCTGGCCGTCATTGTACAACTATTAACGCTTTTTTTATGCTTTTAATATTGTTTTAGCAAGGATTTCATTTCATTTAAAGTCGATTTTGTTGGAACTAAGCTACGCTAAGAACGGTAAGATACTAGAGCTATTAGATAGTGTGGTAGAAAGAATGTGCGCGCAGTTAACCCGAAATTTCCTTTATGAATAAATAATTTAAATTTAAAAAAAATTGAAGAAAGAGAGGCTTTCCATGTTTCGTAGACTGGCCTCAGAAACTGTCATAAAATTCTGCGTAAAGTATTATGCATATGGTGTAAGCACAGTGTGCACCAGACTTGACGGCAGTTCAGTCAAACTCTTATTTTTGCAAGTTTCTAAATGCTAACTGATGCCGCGTTCAAAGTTGATTTCCAGGAGAAATTTTCTGGAAAAACGCTGTTCAAAGCTGCAGTTTTTTTTCCAGATTTTTCGGAAACTGTCGCAACGAGTGTTACCGTAGTTTGCCTCTTCCCTTCGAGACCACCGATCGTCGCACGATTTACGGCTCTGTTTTAACGCAATTTTTTCAAAATTTTAAACTTTTTTCATTATATTCGGTTGTTTTTTCTGAATATTTTTTCCTCCAATGACAGATTCTGACGGAAAAATCGTTGAAGATCTCGAAAACATTCGTGAGTAGATTGCAACTCGTTACGACAGTTTCCGGAAAATCTGGAAAAACAATGGCAGCTTTGGACAGCGTTGTTCCAGGAAATTTCTCCTGGAAATCAACTTTGAACGCGGCATGAGAAAACCGAAAATAAAAAAATAAAACAAATGTGATATTATCCATCCGCGAGGACGCGAGCCAATGTTTAAAGGCGCAACGAATTAACTGTTTGGGTCTCGTTAGGGGATAGCGCGTTAATTTGCAAGAAAGCGCACACACTATCCGCTATTTAACGCTATATAACATGCTATCCCCTAACGAGACCCAAACAGTTAATTCGTTGCGCCTTTAAACATTGGCTCACGTCCTCACGGATGGATAATATGTCACTTTATCTCTTACGCTGAACTGAAATATATGATTTTCCCACTTTCTTGTCATTGCATTTTTTAAAACTTTTTCAGTCATCTGTCCCTTAAATAATGATTTTTTTAAGAGACAATGTCTGAGAGATTCGACCACAGCTCAACTGCCCATAGTCACAGTCTAAAAAAGTTGTTTCAATTGATCTGATTTTTTATACAATGGGTACTTGTGATGCCCTAAGTACAAAACCGTATTCAGAATTAGGCTCCGCCCCCTTCGAGTTGAGATACGGTAGGGGTGTGTCGAAAAAAAAATTTTTTTCTTTTTTGAGATAACTTTGATTTCTTTTCTGGAATCGATAACCGGTCACTTATGAAGCATTTTTGTAGTGAAGAACATTTTTCTAGCTCTTCTCCTTCCGACCAAAAAATTGAATTTTCGGAAAAAAATAGTTTCATTTCCGTATTGTCGAAAAAAAATTCATTACGGCACGTGACTTCTCATCAGAATTTTATATTTCAGTGTATGGGTTACAAGAATTCATAACTGGTTGGCCGCGGTTCAGCCGCCTTTTTTCCAAAAAATGGGAAAAAGTACTAAAACAGTAGTAAAATGACAAAAATCGTTAAAAAAATGATTTGTGCACCCAAACCGCGGCCAATCAGTTATGAATTCTTGTAACGCATACTCTGAAATATAAAGTTCTGATGAGATCTCACTTCCGGTAATATATTGTTTTTCCAAAAAATGGGAAAAAGTACTAAAACAGTAGTAAAATGACAAAAATCGTTAAAAAAAAAATGACTTGTGCACCCAAACAGCGGCCAATCAGTTATGAATTCTTGTAACACATACTCTGAAGTATAAAGTTCTGATGAGATCTCACTTCCGGTAATATATTGTTTTTCCAAAAAATGGGAAAAAGTACTAAAACAGTAGTAAAATGACAAAAATCGTTAAAAAAAATGACTTGTGCACCCAAACAGCGGCCAATCAGTTATGAATTCTTGTAACACATACTCTGAAATATAAAATTCTGATGAGATCTCACTTCCGGTAATATATTGTTTTTCGACAATACGGAAATGAAACTATTTTTTTCCGAAAATTCAATTTTTTGGTCGGAAGGAGAAGAGCTAGAAAAATGTTCTCAACTACAAAAATGTTTCATAAGTGACCGGTTACCGATTCCAGAAAAGAAATCGAGATTATCTCAAAAAAGAAAAAAAAAAATTTTTTCGAAACACCCCTACCGTATCTCAACTCGAAGAGGGCGGAGCCTAATTCTGAATACGGTTTTGTACTTAGGGCATCACAAGTACCCATTATATAAAAAATCAGACAAATTGAAACAACTTTTTTTCCAAAAAATGGGAAAAATGGTACCAAAACAGTAGAAAAATGACAAAAATCGTGAAAAAAATTACTTGTGCACCCAAACCGCGGCCAACGAGTTATGAATTCTTGTAACCCATACTCTGAAGTATAAAGTTCCGATAAGATCTCACTTCCGGTAATATATTGTTTTTCCACAATACGGAAATGAAACTATTTTTTTCCGAAAATTCAATTTTTTGGTCGGAAGGAGAAGAGCTAGAAAAATGTTCTTCACTACAAAAATGCTTCATAAGTGACCGGTTATCGATTCCAGAAAAGAAATCAAAGTTATCTCAAAAAAGAAAAAAAATTTTTTTTCGACACAACCCTACCGTATCTCAACTCGAAGGGGGCGGAGCTTAATTCTGAATACGGTTTTGTACTTAGGGCATCTCATGTACCCATTGTATAAAAAATCAGATCAATTGAAACAACTTTTTTAGACTGTGACTACTGGTGGTCGACCCCCTCAGACATTGTCTCTTAAATAACAAATACTTCTTTATACCTCTTATATCAAAAATTCTTCACCAAATATTTATGAAAGCTATTTAAGGCATACCAACCTGCTGAATAGTTCTTTGACTAAATTTTTTGTGCATTCTCCTAGTTGCAATTGACATTTTGTTTTTTGTTCTCCGTTCCAATAACCAATATGATATTTTGGCAGATAGCATTATTGCCAATCCAGTTGCAGTCCAGCTGCAAATTTCGATTCCAGCAGCGAACACTTCATTGCCTATATGTGGATCTGACACTACAACACAATACACTTCTCTTATGCAATCTGGATATAGCACTTCATCCCGGAGAGTCTATAATAAATGCTCTTTCTGGATCCGAAAAGCTATACGGAATCAACAATGATATTCTTACAGTCATTATTAGGAGTTTTGTCGCATTCTGATCTTGCGGTATGTTTAGAATTGTGAATGGGATTGACCAGGTGCAAAAAAAGAAAGCTAAAATATAAAAAAGGACTTCCAGGAACTGACGAATTATAGATTTGCTTTGACGACATAAGTTGCAAATAAGCAAAAGCCGGTTGCAAAATAAGAAAAGAGCAGATACAGTAGATACTAAAAAAAGAAGGCATTATCTAAGAATTAGAAAGATAGCAATTCAGAAACATTGAAAATGAAATCAAAAAAAAACTTACAACTTTCCACGACGCAAGCCACTTGGAACAAAACTGCGGAGTCTATAATATACTTTAGAATCCCATCAATTCTTAAAAACACAGACGGTTCAAATTCGAAAATATCAATGAGCAACCAATTGCAAATCCATTCTATTGAAGAGCTGGAATCAGAAGGTCTATGATTTTTAATTGCAGGAAACCACAGCTTAATTATTTTCTTTCCCTAAATTAGCGATTCCGCCCGCTATTCATATGCAGTGTTTAATATAATTGTCAGCATTAGGCGTCTGAATTTGGGATTGTGCCTCAATTACGAGGCTCTAGTGGCTCTGAACTTCGAGTGTTCTCCATTCAATCCGTATGAGATGAAAAGAGAACTCATGAATTCACGCTTTCCTTTTTTTGTATTTAATTATTTACGAATAAAAAACTAATTATAATGTTTTATTTATCTTGTTGCCTAAATTTTGCAAATTACATTTACAGGATGAGGAATAAATATAGCGCCGCATTTAAGACAATGTAATAACTTTAAATGGAAAGATTTTTTTTCTGAAAATCAACCTAAATGTTTATTAAACAACTTAACAATTATAGCATTAACAGATTTCGAATCTTCCTCCTTCTGCTTTGATGACTGCCTGGAGTCTCTTCGGGAAAGAGTCGACGACTGCACGGAGGTAGTCAACGTTGACTTTGGCTCAAAGAGGGAAAACTATATCTAGAAGATTCTTGATGCGGTGGTGTTGCCATGGTCCCAATCCCACTGGACAGAGCGCCGGCTCACATCGCAAAACTCACTCAGCAGCTGTGTGAAGTCAATTTCCCTGATTTTATCACTAAGGATCAATGACCAGCTTCGTGCCCAGACCTCAATCAATTCAATGGATTTTGGTGCGTGGGGATAGATGATCCACGAAAAATTATCCGAATTTGGGAGCCCTGAAGATCGCTGTGACACCTGCATGGGACAATTTGGACGTTGAATACCTCTGTACCGTCGTCGACTCTCATCCGATGAGGCTTCAGGGAGGCATCAAAGCGAAAGGAGAAAGATTCGAAAATTGTTAATTCAATAATTTTTTTGATGTTAATAAACATTTTGGTTGATTTTCAGAAAAAAAAACACCTTTCGATTTGAAGTTATTACACCGTCTTAAATTCGGCGCTATATTTATTCCTGTAAATCTTGTAAATGCAATTTTTTGAGAACTGCAAACAAACCTACACTGCTACTAAATACCAGAATCAAGTTGAAAAATTGAGCTCAAATCGGAGATTAAAGCAACGTTTTTGCAACTCGCTGCAAGGCGTCACGACAGCAAACAGATGAAGAAGTTTAAATTTTATAATTTTTTTTTCAATTTAAATGATTTTAAAAGTTCTCATCATGTTATTCACGAGAGACAGAACACTTCACAGTTGCAAAAAAAATCGTTTGGCGTCGCATTCTTGCGTATTCGTAATTTGAAATAAACTTTTGACCCAGAGTAATAGTAAATCTTGTGCCGCGTTCAAAGTTGATTTCCAGGAGAAATTTCCTGGAAAAGCGCTGTCCAAAGCTGCCATTTTTTTCAAGATTTTCCGGAAACTGTCGCAACGAGTGTTACCGTAGTTCGCCTCTTCCCTTTGAGACCACCGACCGTCGCACGATTCACGGCTCTTTTTGACGAAATTTTTTCAATTTTTTAAACTTGTTTTCGCTATATTCGGCTGTTTTTTCTCAATATTTCCCCTCAAATAATGAATTCTGACAGAGAAATCGTTGAAGATCTTGAAAACATTCGTGAGTAGATTGTAACACTCGTTGCAACAGTTTCCGGAAAATCTGGAAAAAAGTGGCAGCTTTGGACAGCGTTTTTCCAGAAAATTTCTCCTGGAAATCAACTTTGAACGCGGAAATTATTTAAAAATTAAACATTCTAGAAATCTCACCATATGAAATGAAAGTAAAGAAACCATTTTAGGACTTTAAATTTTTTCGGTGACTTTCTTAGTATACAGTAATTAGCCAGTACGAACAATGGCGTAATCGTAGTAGAAAACGCCTTTTTGAATATGGAGTACAAAGTTGGATGCTCATTCCATATTGACCTAGATACGAAAGACACATTGCTCATCTGAAACGATTGAAAATATAAGGAAAAAAATATAAAAATCAATCAATGCCACATCAAATTAAAAAAAAAGAATTAAAAAAAGTTATAGTTCTAAATATATTGAAGAATTGTGAAGAAAGAGCAAGAATGAAGTCGATTTATACGCTGAAATACATAGCGGAGAACAATCGGTTTAGTCAGAGAGGAAAATAGGCAGTTGGTTTTTGTTTTTTTCTTTTCTTTTTACATGTTATCGGAAAATAATGGGAAAACTTGAATAATCTAGAACTGTGGTCCACTAGTGACTCAAAATTCTATTAGATCATTAATTCATATTTCCGAGAAAACCTGAAAAGCCGAATACAATCACACCAATAAATCGGAACATTATTTTGAGTGTTAAGAAGCATTCTCCGTACTTTAAATTACAAATACTCCAAGAAAAAAATGGTAAACCTGCTCAAGTCTGGTGTTCAGGAGGAAGTTAGTTTCAGGAGGAATCGGTTGAGGAGGAAATTGTCAAACAAAAATACGAGAATCCACAGTTTATTATGCTGCGAAGATATCTACTTCAAGGTACAAAAACGCAATAAAATAACGACGTCCAAAGATAATTTAGAACTTCCTGTTTTGCGCAACTGTTTACTACTGTAAAAACTCTACCGATCACAACATTTAAATTGGGTTTTCCTAATTTTTATGTTGAAATTACAGAAATCGCGAAAATCGCTTGAAAATTGTAAAAAGAAATTAGTTTCGGTGTTTTGGTTTACATTCTCAATAAACATTACCGGCCATAAAAGTATCATATTATGGTTTTTCGACCATATCTCATTCGATATAGAACGAATCAATCTGATTTTTTCACAGTTTGTTCATGAAGCAACAATTTATCGAACATTTGGATTCGTGAAACTAATGCATTTTGGAGTAATTTGATAAAGAACGAAAACAAAAAAAAACCCATATTTCTTCAATTAAACTTCAATTAAAACTTCAATTTCAATTCAATTCAATTAAACAGCTCGCTCTTGATCTTTGAGCAAGTGACCTTAGAATTTGACGCTCTGTGGATAATTCTTTGCTTGTCTTGTCCAGAAGAAAGAGGTGGACGACCAGAAGACTTCTTTATACCATAACCAAGTGGATTTGCAGCATTTCGATTGATTAAATATAGGGAACGCTTAATTACTTTAGAGATTTGACGGTGCGAGAGTCCTTCAGCCAATTTGGCGTCAATTAATCCTTTCTCATATTCGCTTAAATGTTTACCGCTCGACATTTTTTCTAAAAGCAGAAAAACAAAAAATAAACAGATTAGAACCAAGTTAAAAATTCGAAAAACGACAAAAAATAAAAGTGAATGTATCATTATGTGGAAAAATACCTATTTTTCGAAAAATGTCGAATTTCTCGATTGTTCAGTTTTATTTCATTTCCGCTCTAGAACTCATAATTGTTTTTTTTAAGGTATTTCCATAGCATATATGATAAATAATTAGAAGTTACAGAAAATCGAAATTTTGAGATTTTTGGGGGTGAACGTAAGATTATGTGGAGCACTGTATGTACAACAAAGTTTTGCGGTGTATTCCGTATACAGCGATATGTTTAGCTCCACATTGCAAGTAGGAAATTTCAACCCATAACTCGTAAAATTTTGCTTCGTTATGATATTTGAAATGACACAGCGCCTCAAAGTACTGATCATCCCATAAATCGTCTTCGAGGCCACACTTTGTCTTTATTTTTCGCTTCAAGTGGCTCCACAGCTATTCAATTCTCTGGGCATTGTGACCAGCAGAGAAGGGCGGAATTCCGGATTCCGCCGTTTTTTTCATTCCGTCTTCCGGATTCCAGATTCCGTGAAAAAAACTTCTTTCCATTTTCCGTTTTCCGGATTCCAAGTTCCTAAAATCCAATTCCGTCCTATTCTGCAGAGAAAGGCGGAATTCCGGATTCCGCCGTGTTTTTCATTCCGTCTTCCGGATTCCAGATTCCATGAAAAAAACATTTTTTTTCCGTTTTCCGTTTTCCAGATTCCGAGTTCCCAAAATCCAATTCCGCCCTACTCTGGAGACCAGCGACGGGAGTTACAAAGCTGGATGAATGATTCACTGCCTGATGGTCGAAACCCAATGCGTTGAACCCATTGTAACCAGCCCAACAATCAACAAATGATGTTCAGGTCTAGAAGTTTGTCGTGGGAAAAAAACAAAGACTATTATTTTTTCATTTCAAAACCGGGAGACATCCCAATATCACGACACTTTCACAAACAAATAAATAGCTGGGTTTCCGATATCGTCGCATCATTCGTTAGTAAATAATGAGGAAGCCTCACCGAAGACGTGATGGTCAGTAGGTGGAAATATCTCGTAAATAAGTACAGCAAACACTTGAAAATGTTTATATATCCATCAACAATAGATAGTATAAAAACAGTGTTAAAATGCTTCAAATTCATCATCCACTTCTCCTGTATTCCTTATATCAAGAAGCACAAAAAACATGAAGTTGTCCTACTTCTTCCTTCAATTCTTAGCTATCATCTTCCTGCTTTCTGCGGTCTCATCTCAAGCGGTACAGCTCCAAACTTTATTATAGTATGCATGTTTCAAATTCAATCGCTTCTTCATTTTCAGCCAATGATTCGCGAAAAGCGTGGACTGAGGAAGATACTCAGAAAAATCGGCAATTCTGCTTTTTCATCCTTTGGCAACTCTATGGGAGGTGCTCTTGGAAGTCGCGTCGGAAATGCTAAATTTAGAAGAGGTTAACTTTGATTCGTGAATGGTTTAAGGTGTGATATGCTTTTTTATTATAATTCTGTGAATATCTTTTATTTTCGAAAATAATAATTAATAAAAAATTTCTCCTTTTTTCAAAGCCAATTTTAACATTTATTCGAAAGCAATCTAACATATATGTGCCTCAAAAGTGAACTAAGAAGCAACAATGATAAAAGTTTAATGTACGGTTACATGAAATCGGAAAATCAACACATTTTTTCAAAACAACGAAATTAATCTGAAGATTACCAAGATTCTTATTAACTAATTCAATCAAAGCTCGGCAGGACTACTGTTGCTCCATGCCCCCAAAATCAGAGAATGGCGGAATTCCGGATTCCGCATTCCGCATTCCAGATTCCGCCGTTTTTTCATTCCGTCTTCCGGATTCCAGATTTCGTGAAAAAAATTTTTTTCCGTTTTCCGTTTTCCGGATTCCGAGTTCACAAAATCCAATTCCGCCCTACTCTGCAGAGAAGGGCGGAATTCTGGATTCGGAATCCGCATTCCGTATTCCGCCGTTTTTTTCATTCTGTCTTCCGGATTCCAGATTCTGTGAAAAAAAAATTGTTTTCCGTTTTCCGTTTTCCAGATTCCGAGTTCCCAAAAGCCAATTCCGCCCTACTCTGCTCGAAATGAGAGTTTTCGCTTCCGCGAGCTATCGCGGTTCACTACAAAAGTGCGAGATCAGATTGGAAAAATTGTTTTTCTGAAAATTTATCATTTCAAATATGATTTGAAATTTAGCACATTTTGCCAATCATTTGCTGATAACAGTTTCATTTTTAATAGTAAACAAGAGTCGTAAGACGATCAACGAACATTTTGTCGACTATGACAAAGGGAGTTCACAACATGGACCTCATTATTAAATATTCTAATCTGCTCACATTATTAAATATTCTAATCTGTGCCGACATGCCAAAAAAGAACTGTCAATATGGGTTTTTATCGGTTTGAAGTTTATGCCAATTCCAGTGAATCATCAACAAACTATTCACATATCACAAAGCTGTCCATACTTAAAGGCGACCAAATGGAGCACGCAACCACAGTTCTCCATCTTTTCGCAAATCGTTTCACTTTCCCTCAACGAATTGAAAAATGGCTGCCGCTGATGGTAAGTTCTTATTTTATTTTAATGAATCACATTTAGAAAATATACAATTACAGTGGAAAAAGTCAAGTCCGAGTTGAACAAGGCTGGTCTCTCAACTGAAACTATCGATGGAATTCTCAAGATTGCTGCCACCTACAAGCCAAAAGAAGGTGAGAAGCCAGATTTGACGCAAGGCGTGGCAATTCTTGGAAAATTGTTTGCTGAATTGGAGACTTATATCAAGACGCGTCCGGGATCCGAGCAAGCAATTTACCACGACATCGTTCAGAAGAAGAAGAGTGAGCTGGCAGCTCTTATCAATAAATAAGCTTCATACTCTTACTTAAGTGTATCATTAAAAACAGTTAAATAAACTATCTTACTTTTATTAAAGACAATGTGAACTTTTGAAATTATTGTATTATCCATACGCAAGGACGTGAGCCTTCGTTCAAAGGCGCAACGAATTAACTGTTTGGGTCCCGTTAGGGGATAGCGCGTTAAATTGTAAGAAAGAGCACACACTATCCGCTATATAACGCGCTATCCCCTAACGAGACCCAAACAGTTAATTCGTTGCGCCTTTAAACGAAGGCTCACGTCCTCGCGTATGGATAATATGTACAAGTTGGGGGGAATAATAATAGCGCCGCATTCACAACGGTGTAATAACTTCAAATCGAAATATTTGTTTTCTGAAAATCAACCAAAATGTTTATTAAACAACAAAAAAAGTTATAGAATTAACAGTTTTCGAATCTTTCTCCTTTCGATTTGATGACAAAATTCTTCCGAATTCCTAATACCGAAAAGTCCAAATGATTCTGGTGCCAAACCATTCCATGTTGTCCGGAATATTGGTATTGACCCAGTCTTTGATGAGGGTTTCTCAATGAACCGAAGCTACGTCTTGTTGGAGAGCTCAACGCGTGTTTGTGGGTACGGTAGTGGATGTTTGTCGACTTCGTTTTTTAAGCCAGATGCAACAGATTTTAAAGATTTTTTAAAGGTAATTTTTAAAGGTAATTCCACAGAGCTCCAATAAAAATTCTTCTTAATTGCAGTGTTTTTTTTTCAGGTTTTCGAGTTATACGGATTTAAAAATGTCCGCGAAACTATTTTTCACTCACATTGCATTTTGTAAATATTCAAGCTTTCATTTGAAGTTTTCATTTGCTTATCATTTTAAGCGAAAATCTGCCAGCTTTCAGCAGAAAAGGAGTTGTCTATACACTTTTAAAACCACCTTAATCAGGCTTTGATCAAATGTCTGAGTGAAGACTCAGCCCTCATCAGCCCGTAGCTCTATCAAAATTGCGCAACCTTAGCCCAAAAGCTGCAAGCACATGTTAAGAACATGTTGCCGTAACGGAATATCAGGAGTCCTAGATTAAAGACATTTATTTGGCGATGGTTCAGCTGAGGTAGTTTTTGAAGTCTCTGTAACGCATTCCGTCTAGAAAAGCAGTGCTGAAAAAAATTTAGCCATCTCGAAGTACCCAAGTGTGCACACTTTAAGTAGGTGAACGAAAAATCGAAGGGTGGTGAAGCTCTAGACCAGAAGTCTAAAACCTCAATGGAGGCATAAACCTTCTGTTTCCCATTAGGATACTAAAGTCATCTTGTATGCTACCGTCTCCACTTTGTGACTATGACATTTATAAAAATGACTTTTTGATCAGGTTTTGCTGTTACCAGACCATTCCTTATCAGTTATGTTTCTTTTCCTTGCACTGCGCTCCATTTTTCTTCCATGACGTCTTAAAATTGTTATTTATATTGTCTTACCGTGATGTTTCGAAATCAAAGTCATACTGTTACAGTTTCAGGCATAAATTGTTGTTGTTCTTTTTTTTTAGAAATCCTAACCCTATCCACTAGCTGGTCCATGTTGCTAATTTACTTACTCGCTTCCGTTCATCCCTTTTTTCTTTCCTGGTTTCTTTACTTATTATGTGCCTTTCTTTTAATCTGAACGAATAAATTATTATTTTTCACAAATTTTAGATAATGAGCTGTGTTATTATACAATAAGAAACAATCTAGTGCATTCAAAAACAAGTGGCACGTGAAACAACTGGTAAGGCTTCCACGAAAGACGAAATAAGACCGTCTCGTCTTCTTCTTCGTCTAGAATTTGTCTGACGCAGAGATAGACATAGTGTACACAGTACACTTTTTTTTATTGCGTAAGACGAATGCAAGACGAATTGAAAGACGGGGAGACGAAAGACGACATATTTGTTTTCGTCTTTCGTGGAAGCCGTAACAACTGGAACTGGTAACATAAATTTAAGATTAAGATATCAATAATTGCATGAAATACTTGTTTGGATAAAATTAAATAGATATTTTATTAGTCTTAACACCAGATAGTCCAAAAAATTAGTTAAGAAGTTGTCATTTTCGGAGAAGTATCAATGTATGTGGTTAATACCTCTCGTATTCTGGAATACCATTCCAGAAATGTCATTCCATGTTCAAAAAATAAATCAGTTTTGAATGTAATTTGTAAATTGTACAGTTACAAATCATCCGCCTGTTGACTACAAGATGAGTCTGAAGTGCTCAAATCTTTACTGAACGGGATGAGAAAATAAACAAAAAAACCACTGTAAAAGTAGCTTTTCTCACATATTGATCATTAAATAGATTGCCATTATAAATTAAGGCAAAACTTCCTATCTCATTACCAAAACCATTGCTGAACTGACTTGGCTTGGCTCTGGGAGCTCGAGAATCAATCGTGGAGGTAGGTTCCTTGAGTTGTGTTAAGCTTTCTCCCCAATCTTAGTTCTGCTGGATTTTCACTCCGAATTCAGAAAAGAGCTCAAAATTTACTACTTCTCCGAAAATGGCAGCTTCTTAACTAATTTTTTGGACTATCTGGACTTTTGGATTTTGGACTTTTGGACTGTCTATCTCTGCGTCAGACAAATTCTAGACGAAGAAGAAGACGAGACGGTCTTATTTCGTCGTTCGTGGAAGCCTTACCAGTTGTTTCACGTGCCACTTGTTTTTGAATGCACTAGATTGTTTCTTATTGTATAATAACACAGCTCATTATCTAAAATTTGTGAAAAATAATAATTTATTCGTTCAGAAAGAAAGGCGCATAATAAGTAAAGAAACCAGGAAAGAAAAAAGGGATGAACGGAAGCGAGTAAGTAAATTAGCAACATGGACCAGCTAGTGGATAGGGTTAGGATTTCTAAAAAAAAAGAACAACAACAATTTATGCCTGAAACTGTAACAGTATGACTTTGATTTCGAAACATCACGGTAAGACAATATAAATAACAATTTTAAGACGTCATGGAAGAAAAATGGAGCGCAGTGCAAGGAAAAGAAACATAACTGATAAGGAATGGTCTGGTAACTGCAAAACCTGATCAAAAAGTCATTTTTATAAATGTCATAGTCACAAAATGGAGACGGTAGCATACAAGATGACTTTAGTATCCTAATGGGAAACAGAAGGTTTATGCCTCCATTGAGGTTTTAGACTTCTGGTCTAGAGCTTCACCACCCTTCGATTTTTCGTTCACCTACTTAAAGTGTGCACACTTGGGTACTTCGAGATGGCTAAATTTTTTTCAGCACTGCTTTTCTAGACGGAATGCGTTACAGAGACTTCAAAAACTACCTCAGCTGAACCATCGCCAAATAAATGTCTTTAATCTAGGACTCCTGATATTCCGTTACGGCAACATGCTCTTAACATGTGCTTGCAGCTTTTGGGCTAAGGTTGCGCAATTTTGATAGAGCTACGGGCTGATGAGGGCTGAGTCTTCACTCAGACATTTGATCAAAGCCTGATTAAGGTGGTTTTAAAAGTGTATAGACAACTCCTTTTCTGCTGAAAGCTGGCAGATTTTCGCTTAAAATGATAAGCAAATGAAAACTTCAAATGAAAGCTTGAATATTTACAAAATGCAATGTGAGTGAAAAATAGTTTCGCGGACATTTTTAAATCCGTATAACTCGAAAACCTGAAAAAAAAACACTGCAATTAAGAAGAATTTTTATTGGAGCTCTGTGGAATTACCTTTAAAAATTACCTTTAAAAAATCTTTAAAATCTGTTGCATCTGGCTTAAAAAACGAAGTCGACAAACATCCACTACCGTACCCACAAACACGCGTTGAGCTCTCCAACAAGACGTAGCTTCGGTTCATTGAGAAACCCTCATCAAAGACTGGGTCAATACCAATATTCCGGACAACATGGAATGGTTTGGCACCAGAATCATTTGGACTTTTCGGTATTAGGAATTCGGAAGAATTTTGTCATCAAATCGAAAGGAGAAAGATTCGAAAACTGTTAATTCTATAACTTTTTTTGTTGTTTAATAAACATTTTGGTTGATTTTCAGAAAACAAATATTTCGATTTGAAGTTATTACACCGTTGTGAATGCGGCGCTATTACTATTCCCCCCACCTTGTACATATTATCCATACGCGAGGACGTGAGCCTTCGTTTAAAGGCGCAACGAATTAACTGTTTGGGTCTCGTTAGGGGATAGCGCGTTATATAGCGGATAGTGTGTGCTCTTTCTTACAATTTAACGCGCTATCCCCTAACGGGACCCAAACAGTTAATTCGTTGCGCCTTTGAACGAAGGCTCACGTCCTTGCGTATGGATAATACAATAATTTCAAAAGTTCACATTGTCTTTAATAAAAGTAAGATAGTTTATTTAACTGTTTTTAATGATACACTTAAGTAAGAGTATGAAGCTTATTTATTGATAAGAGCTGCCAGCTCACTCTTCTTCTTCTGAACGATGTCGTGGTAAATTGCTTGCTCGGATCCCGGACGCGTCTTGATATAAGTCTCCAATTCAGCAAACAATTTTCCAAGAATTGCCACGCCTTGCGTCAAATCTGGCTTCTCACCTTCTTTTGGCTTGTAGGTGGCAGCAATCTTGAGAATTCCATCGATAGTTTCAGTTGAGAGACCAGCCTTGTTCAACTCGGACTTGACTTTTTCCACTGTAATTGTATATTTTCTAAATGTGATTCATTAAAATAAAATAAGAACTTACCATCAGCGGCAGCCATTTTTCAATTCGTTGAGGGAAAGTGAAACGATTTGCGAAAAGATGGAGAACTGTGGTTGCGTGCTCCATTTGGTCGCCTTTAAGTATGGACAGCTTTGTGATATGTGAATAGTTTGTTGATGATTCACTGGAATTGGCATAAACTTCAAACCGATAAAAACCCATATTGCCAGTTAGTTTTTGGCATGTCGGCACAGATTAGAATATTTAATAATGTGAGCAGATTAGAATATTTAATAATGAGGTCCATGTTGTGAACTCCCTTTGTCATAGTCGACAAAATGTTCGTTGATCGTCTTACGACTCTTGTTTACTATTAAAAATGAAACTGTTATCAGCAAATGATTGGCAAAATGTGCTAAATTTCAAATCATATTTGAAATGATAAATTTTCAGAAAAACTTAAATTTATAATCTAAAAAATTTAAAGAACAAATTTTCCAAATGCTTTTGCATGAATTTTTGTAGTGAACCGCGATAGCTCGCGGAAGCGAAAACTCTCATTTCGAGCAGAGTAGGGCGGAATTGGCTTTTGGGAACTCGGAATCTGGAAAACGGAAAACGGAAAACAATTTTTTTTTTCACAGAATCTGGAATCCGGAAGACAGAATGAAAAAAACGGCGGAATACGGAATGCGGATTCCGAATCCAGAATTCCGCCCTTCTCTGCAGAGTAGGGCGGAATTGGATTTTGTGAACTCGGAATCCGGAAAACGGAAAACGGAAAAAATTTTTTTTCACGGAATCTGAAATCCGGAAGACGGAATGAAGAAACGGCGGAATCTGTAATGCGGAATGTGGAATCCGGAATTCCGCCATTCTCTGATTTTATGGGCATGGAGCAACAGTAGTCCTGCCGAGCTTTGATTGAATTAGTTAATAAGAATCTTGGTAATCTTCAGATTAATTTCGTTGTTTTGAAAAAATGTGTTGATTTTCCGATTTCATGTAACCGTACATTAAACTTTTATCATTGTTGCTTCTTAGTTCACTTTTGAGGCACATATATGTTAGATTGCTTTCGAATAAATGTTAAAATTGGCTTTGAAAAAAGGAGAAATTTTTTATTAATTATTATTTTCGAAAATAAAAGATATTCACAGAATTATAATAAAAAAGCATATCACACCATAAACCATTCACGAGTCAAAGTTAACCTCTTCTAAATTTAGCATTTCCGACGCGACTTCCAAGAGCACCTCCCATAGAGTTGCCAAAGGATGAAAAAGCAGAATTGCCGATTTTTCTGAGTATCTTCCTCAGTCCACGCTTTTCGCGAATCATTGGCTGAAAATGAAGAAGCGATTGAATTTGAAACATGCATACTATAATAAAGTTTGGAGCTGTACCGCTTGAGATGAGACCGCAGAAAACAGGAAGATGATAGCTAAGAATTGAAGGAAGAAGTAGGACAACTTCATGTTTTTTGTGCTTCTTGATATAAGGAATACAGGAGAAGTGGATGATGAATTTGAAGCATTTTAACGCTGTTTTTATACTATCTATTGTTGATGGATATATAAACATTTTCAAGTGTTTGCTGTACTTATTTACGAGATATTTCCACCTACTGACCATCACGTCTTCGGTGAGGCTTCCTCATTATTTACTAACGAATGATGCGACGATATCGGAAACCCAGCTATTTATTTGTTTGTGAAAGTGTCGTGATATTGGGATGTCTCCCGGTTTTGAGATGAAAAAATAATAGTCTTTGTTTTTTTCCCACGACAAACTTCTAGACCTGAACATCATTTGTTGATTGTTGGGCTGGTTACAATGGGTTCAACGCATTGGGTTTCGACCATCAGGCAGTGAATCATTCATCCAGCTTTGTAACTCCCGTCGCTGGTCTCCAGAGTAGGGCGGAATTGGATTTTGGGAACTCGGAATCTGGAAAACGGAAAACGGAAAAAAAAAAATGTTTTTTCATGGAATCTGGAATCTGGAAGACGGAATGAAAAACACGGCGGAATCCGGAATTCCGCCTTTCTTTGCAGAATATGACGGAATTGGATTTTAGGAACTTGGAATCCGGAAAACGGAAAAAAATGTTTTTTCATGGAATCTGGAATCCGGAAGACGGAATGAAAAAAAACGGCGGAATCCGGAATTCCGCCCTTCTCTGCTGGTCACAATGCCCAGAGAATTGAATAGCTGTGGAGCCACTTGAAGCGAAAAATAAAGCCAAAGTGTGGCCTCGAAGACGATTTATGGGATGATCAGTACTTTGAGGCGCTGTGTCATTTCAAATATCATAACGAAGCAAAATTTTACGAGTTATGGGTTGAAATTTCCTACTTGCAATGTGGAGCTAAACATATCGCTGTATACGGAATACACCGCAAAACTTTGTTGTACATACAGTGCTCCACATAATCTTACGTTCACCCCCAAAAATCTCAAAATTTCGATTTTCTGTAACTTCTAATTATTTATCATATATGCTATGGAAATACCTTAAAAAACAATTATGAGTTCTAGAGCGGAAATGAAATAAAACTGAACAATCGAGAAATTCGACATTTTTCGAAAAATAGGTATTTTTCCACATAATGATACGTTCACTTTTATTTTTTGTCATTTTTCGAATTTTTAACTTGGTTCTAATCTGTTTATTTTTTGTTTTTCTGCTTTTAGAAAAAATGTCGAGCGGTAAACATTTAAGCGAATATGAGAAAGGATTAATTGACGCCAAATTGGCTGAAGGACTCTCGCACCGTCAAATCTCTAAAGTAATGAAGCGTTCCCTATATTTAATCAATCGAAATGCTGCAAATCCACTTGGTTATGGTATAAAGAAGTCTTCTGGTCGTCCACCTCTTTCTTCTGGACAAGACAAGCAAAGAATTATCCACAGAGCGTCAAATTCTAAGGTCACTTGCTCAAAGATCAAGAGCGAACTGTATATTGAGAATGTAAACCAAAACACCGAAACTAATTTCTTTTTACAATTTTCAAGCGATTTTCGCGATTTCTGTAATTTCAACATAAAAATTAGGAAAACCCAATTTAAATGTTGTGATCGGTAGAGTTTTTACAGTAGTAAACATTTGCGCAAAACAGGAAGTTCTAAATTATCTTTGGACGTCGTCATTTTATTGCGTTTTTGTACCTTGAAGTAGATATCTTCGCAGCATAATAAACTGTGGATTCTCGTATTTTTGTTTGACAATTTCCTCCTCAACCGATTCCTCCTGAAACTAACTTCCTCCTGAACACCAGACTTGAGCAGGTTTACCAGTTTTTTCTTGGAGTATTTGTAATTTAAAGTACGGAGAATGCTTCTTAACACTCAAAATAATGTTCCGATTTATTGGTGTGATTTTATTCGGCTTTTCAGGTTTTCTCGGAAATATGAATTAATGATCTAATAGAATTTTGAGTCACTAGTGGACCACAGTTCTAGATTATTCAAGTTTTCCCATTATTTTCCGATAACATGTAAAAAGAAAAGAAAAAAACAAAAACCAACTGCCTATTTTCCTCTCTGACAAAACCGATTGTTCTCCGCTATGTATTTCAGCGTATAAATCGACTTCATTTTTGCTCTTTCTTCACAATTCTTCAATATATTTAGAACTATAACTTTTTTTAATTCTTTTTTTTTAATTTGATCTGGCATTGATTGATTTTTATATTTTTTTCCTTATATTTTCAATCGTTTCAGATGAGCAATGTGTCTTTCGTATCTAGGTCAATATGGAATGAGCATCCAACTTTGTACTCCATATTCAAAAAGGCTTTTTCTACTACGATTACGCCATTGTTCGTACTGGCTAATTACTGTATACTAAGAAAGTCACCGAAAAAATTTAAGAGACAATGTCTGAGAGATTCGACCACCAGTAGTCACAGTTTGAAAAAGTTGTTTCAATTTGACTAATTTTTTATATAATGGGTACTGGTGATGCCCTAAGTACAAAACCGTATTCAGAATTAGGCTCCGCCCCCTTCGAGTTGAGATACGGTAGGGGTGTTTCGAAAAAAATTTTTTTTTCTTTTTTGAGATAACTTCGATTTCTTTTCTGGAATCGATAACCGGTCACTTATGAAGCATTTTTGTAGTGGAGAACATTTTTCTAGCTCTTCTCCTTCCAACCGAAAAATTGAATTTTCGGAAAAAAATTGATTCATTTCCGTATTGTGGAAAAAAAAATATATTACGGGAAGTGAGACCTCATCAGAACTTTATACTTCAGAGTATGGGTTACAAGAATTCATAACTGGTTGGCTGCAGTTCTGCTGCCACCAGTCTTTTTTTTTCACGATTTTTGTCATTTTTCTACTGTTTTGGTACCTTTTTCTCATTTTTTGGAAAAAAAATATATTACGGGAAATGAGATCTCATCTGAACTTTATACTTCAGAGTATGGGTTACAAGAATTCATAAATGGTTGGCTGCAGTTCTGCTGCCACCAGTCTTTTTTTTCACGATTTATTCAAAGCATCAAGAAAATTGACTTTACTCCAATTTATTATTTTGTGTATTCGAACACTGGATCTAGACCATCTCTCATCTCATCTAGATCATCTGGATCTCTCAGATCGGACAACGCCGGTGAGTATTTTGTATTGAATAATTTGTATTTTTGATATTTGTAGGAGCGTATCATTGCGCAACAACTATCAACTCTCTACCGTGGCTGTTTGAACAATCGGCAGTTACCATCTCCACATACACTTTCTCGGAAAGCCAAAATGAAAAAAGCGCTTCTGATCGCGACGCCAGCAGAGTGAAAAGAAAAGTGGAAAGCTACATCTCAAAAGGAAATGATATCACGACATCGAAAGAATTTTTTGATGCTTTGAAAAGCGACAAACTTTTGAATGGAATGTCGGTTTATCATGGCTCAGTCAAAGTTTTGAAAAAAGGAAATTCAAAATGTCCAGGTATAAAGCGATTGAATCATTTCACGATTGAAGAAAATGGAATCCGCGGTCGTCGTTATGGTGGGATTGGAATGGGACATTTTGTTCAGAAGAAAGAATTGCATTCCATGGAAGGAACGTACACTTTTGAAGAAGCTGGCCATGTGGCAGCAAACATTGATTCGGTGGAGGATGAAAGGAAACGAGTGAAATCTGGAGATGCTTTATTTTGGTTTCGATCAAGCTGTCGTCAGACGGCAGTAACGACAAAAAAAGAGCTTGCATTGCTGAATCCGATGATCTTTTCTTGGAAGCCGGTGAAAAATTCCCGACTATCGAACAACAAGAAATCGGAAAAATTTACTCTTGCCCGGAAATTGGACGTTCTTCTGAATTTCTCACTCACTACAACTTGGAGAAGCATTTGATTAGAGGGATCCACAAGACCACTCCCAAAAAATTGACTCTACGTGATGCCGCTTTCATGTTCTTTTCCAAAAACATTGAAGAAGTTCAATGTGATAGGTCCTCCTCTCTTGTAGCAGACGCTTTGAATGAAATGACGGAGACCAGTGATGAAAAATCAATGGAAAAAGGACGGGCTCTTCCTCAAAAGACAAAAAGAAAACCATTCGAAGCAAAAGTCAAAAAGTTCTTGGTTGACTGCTTTGAAGAAGGACTCGCTCAAAAACGACTGGATCCCAAAACAGTCGAAAAAAGAATGAAAACTATGAAAAATGCAGATGGGGCACTTCACTTTGAGGTCGACGAAATGAAAAACTTCCGGCAAATTGCTGGATTTTTCTCACGTGAGGCGGAAAAGAGGCGTTCAGCAGCTGGGAATCGGCACAGGCGATATCTACCACCAGAAGATGAAGCGTACGAAGTGCCTGAGGAAGAGCACGACGATGCTGGCTGGATCAGATTCATGAAAGATGAGGCGTTTTTCATTGAAGCGGATGAAATTTTCCATGATGTTCTTAATGATCTAGATCCAGTGTTCGAATACACAAAATCATAAATTGGAGTAAAGTCAATTTTCTTGATGCTTTGAATAAATCCTCATTATTTACTAACGAATGATGCGACGATATCGGAAACCCAGCTATTTATTTGTTTGTTAAAGTGTCGTGATATTGGGATGTCTCCCGGTTTTGAGATGAAAAAATAATAGTCTTTGTTTTTTTCCCACGACAAACTTCTAGACCTGAACATCATTTGTTGATTGTTGGGCTGGTTACAATGGGTTCAACGCATTGGGTTTCGACCATCAGGCAGTGAATCATTCCTCCAGCTTTGTAACTCCCGTCGCTGGTCTCCAGAGTAGGGCGGAATTGGATTTTCGGAACTCGGAATCTGGAAAACGGAAAACGGAAAAAAAAATGATTTTTCATGGAATCTGGAATCCGGAAGACGGAATGAAAAACACGGCGGAATCCGGAATTCCGCCCTTCTCTGCAGAATAGGACGGAGTTGGATTTTAGGAACTTGGAATCCGGAAAACGGAAAACGGAAAAAAGTTTTTTTCACGGAATCTGGAATCCGGAAGACGGAATGAAAAAAACGGCGGAATCCGGAATTCCGCCCTTCTCTGCTGGTCACAATGCCCAGAGAATTGAATAGCTGTGGAGCCACTTGAAGCGAAAAACAAAGCCAAAGTGTGGCCTCGAAGACGATTTATGGGATGATCAGTACTTTGAGGCGCTGTGTCATTTCAAATATCATAACGAAGCAAAATTTTACGAGTTATGGGTTGAAATTTCCTACTTGCAATGTGAAGCTAAACATATCGCTGTATACGGAATACACCGCAAAACTTTGTTGTACATACAGTGCTCCACATAATCTTACGTTCACCCCCAAAAATCTCAAAATTTCGATTTTCTGTAACTTCTAATTATTTATCATATATGCTATGGAAATACCTAAAAAAAACTATTATGAGTCCTAGAGCGAAAATGAAATAAAACTGAACAATCGAGAAATTCGACATTTTTCGAAAAATAGGTATTTTTCCACATAATGATACGTTCACTATTATTTTTTGTCGTTTTTCGAATTTTTAACTTGGTTCTAATCTGTTTATTTTTTGTTTTTCTGCTTTTAGAAAAAATGTCGAGCGGTAAACATTTAAGCGAATATGAGAAAGGATTAATTGACGCCAAATTGGCTGAAGGACTCTCACACCGTCAAATCTCTAAATTAATGAAGCGTTCCCTATATTTAATCAATCGAAATGCTGCAAATCCACTTGGTTATGATATAAAGACGTCTTCTGGTCCACCTCTTTCTTCTGGACAAGACAAGCAAAGAATTATCCACAGAGCGTCAAATTCTAAGGTCACTTGCTCAAAGATCAAGAGCGAGCTGTTTAATTGAATTGAATTGAAATTGAAGTTTTAATTGAAGTTTAATTGAAGAAATATGGGTTTTTTTTGTTTTCGTTCTTTATCAAATTACTCCAAAATGCATTAGTTTCACGAATCCAAATGTTCGATAAATTGTTGCTTCATGAACAAACTGTGAAAAAATCAGATTGATTCGTTCTATATCGAATGAGATATGGTCGAAAAACCATAATATGATACTTTTATGGCCGGTAATGTATATTGAGAATGTAAACCAAAACACCGAAACTAATTTCTTTTTACAATTTTCAAGCGATTTTCGCGATTTCTGTAATTTCAACATAAAAATTAGGAAAACCCAATTTAAATGTTGTGATCGGTAGACTTATTACAGTAGTAAACAGTTGCGCAAAACAGGAAGTTCTAAATTATCTTTGGACGTCGTTATTTTATTGCGTTTTTGTACCTTGAAGTAGATATCTTCGCAGCATAATAAACTGTGGATTCTCGTATTTTTGTTTGACAATTTCCTCCTCAACCGATTCCTCCTGAAACTAACTTCCTCCTGAACACCAGACTTGAGCAGGTTTACCAGTTTTTTCTTGGAGTATTTGTAATTTAAAGTACGGAGAATGCTTCTTAACACTCAAAATAATGTTCCGATTTATTGGTGTGATTGTATTCGGCTTTTCAGGTTTTCTCGGAAATATGAATTAATGATCTAATAGAATTTTGAGTCACTAGTGGACCACAGTTCTAGAATATTCAAGTTTTCCCATTATTTTCCGATAACATGTAAAAAGAAAAGAAAAAAACAAAAACCAACTGCCTATTTTCCTCTCTGACTAAACCGATTGTTCTCCGCTATGTATTTCAGCGTATAAATCGACTTCATTCTTGCTCTTTCTTCACAATTCTCGAATATATTTAGAACTATAACTTTTTTTAATTCTTTTTTTTTTATTTGATGTGGCGTTGATTGATTTTTATATTTTTTTCCTTATATTTTCAATCGTTTCAGATGAGCAATGTGTCTTTCGTATCTAGGTCAATATGGAATGAGCATCCAACTTTGTACTCCATATTCAAAAAGGCTTTTTCTACTACGATTACGCCATTGTTCGTACTGGCTAATTACTGTATACTAAGAAAGTCACCGAAAAAATTTAAAACACTAAAATGGTTTCTTTACTTTCATTTCATATGGTGAGATTTTTAAAATGTTTAATTTTTAAATAATTTCCGCGTTCAAAGTTGATTTCCAGGAGAAATTTTCTGGAAAAACGCTGTCCAAAGCTGCCACTTTTTTCCAGATTTTCCGGAAAGACTGAGACTGAGTTACAATCTACTCACGAATGTTTTCAAGATCTTCAACGATTTCTCCGTCAGAATTCATTATTTGAGAAGAAATATTGAGAAAAAACAGCCGAATATAGCGAAAACAAGTTTTAAAAAATTGAAAAAATTTCGTCAAAAAGAGCCGTGAATCGTGCGACGGTCGGTGGTCTCAAAGGGAAGAGGCGAACTACGGTAACACTCGTTGCGACAGTTTCCGGAAAATCTTGAAAAAAATGGCAGCTTTGGACAGCGTTTTTCCAGGAAATTTCTCCTGGAAATCAACTTTGAACGCGGCACAAGATTTACTATTACTCTGGGTCAAAAGTTTATTTCAAATTACGAATACGCAAGAATGCGACGCCAAACGATTTTTTTTGCAACTGTGAAGTGTTCTGTCTCTCGTGAATAACATGATGAGAACTTATAAAATCATTTAAATTGAAATAAAAATTATAAAATTTAAACTTCTTCATCTGTTTGCTGTCGTGACGCCTTGCAGCGAGCTGCAAAAACGTTGCTTTAATCTCCGATTTGAGCTCAATTTTTCAACTTGATTCTGGTATTTAGTAGCAGTGTAGGTTTGTTTGCAGTTCGCAAAAATTGCATTTACAAGATTTACAGGAATAAATATAGCGCCGAATTCAAGACGGTGTAATAACTTCAAATCGAAAGATGTTTTTTTTCTGAAAATCAACCAAAATGTTTATTAAAATCAAAAAAAATTATTTCAGCGTATAAATCGACTTCATTCTTGCTCTTTCTTCACAATTCTCGAATATATTTAGAACTATAACTTTTTTAAATTCTTTTTTTTTTAATTTGATGTGGCATTGATTGATTTTTATATTTTTTTCCTTATATTTTCAATCGTTTCAGATGAGTAATGTGTCTTTCGTATCTAGGTCAATATGGAATGAGCATCCAACTTTGTACTCCATATTCAAAAAGGCTTTTTCTACTACGATTACGCCATTGTTCGTACTGGCTAATTACTGTATACTAAGAAAGTCACCGAAAAAATTTAAAACACTAAAATGGTTTCTTTACTTTCATTTCATATGGTGAGATTTCTAAAATGTTTAATTTTTAAATAATTTCCGCGTTCAAAGTTGATTTCCAGGAGAAATTTTCTGGAAAAACGCTGTCCAAAGCTGCCACTTTTTTCCAGATTTTCCGGAAAGACTGAGACTGAGTTACAATCTACTCACGAATGTTTTCGAGATCTTCAACGATTTCTCCGTCAGAATCCATCATTTGAGGAGAAATATTCAGAAAAAACAACCGAATATAGTGAAAAAAGTTTAAAAACTTGAAAAAATTGCGTGAAAAAAGAGCCGTAAATCGTGCGACGGTCGGTGGTCTCGAAGGGAAGAGGCAAACTACGATAACACTCGTTGCGATAGTGTCCGGGAAATCTGGAAAAAAATGACAGCTTTGAACAGCGTTTTTCCCGAAAATTTCTCCCGGATATCAACTTTGAACGCGGCATCAGTTAGCATTTAGAAACTTGCAAAGATAAGAGTTTCACTGTATTTCCGTCAAGTCTGGTGCACACTGTGCTTACACCATATGCACAATACTTTACGCAGAATCTTATGACAGTTTCTGAGGCCAGTCTACGAAATATGGAAAGCCTCTCTTTCTTCAATTTTGTTTCAATTTAAATGTTTTATTCATAAAGGAAATTTCGGGTTAACTGCGCGCACATTCTTTCTGCCACACTATCTAATAGCTCTAGTATCTAGTATCTAGTATCTAGCACTTTTCTTGTTTTTTTTTGTTTACAAGGATATCTCAAGTCCTCAAGCCACGAGCCATTATTAATCATTCGCATTCAATTTCGAGGCGCTTACGGTGAGCAGATTAGAATATTTAATAACGAGGTCCATGTTGTGAACTCCCTTTGTCATAGTCGACAAAATGTTCGTTGATCGTCTTACGACTCTTGTTTACTATTAAAAATGAAACTGTTATCAGCAAATGATTGGCAAAATGTGCTAAATTTCAAATCATATTTGAAATGATAAATTTTCAGAAAAACTTAAATTTATAATCTAAAAAATTTAAAGAACAAATTTTCCAAATGCTTTTGCATGAATTTTTCCAATCTGATCTCGCACTTTTGTAGTGAACCGCGATAGCTCGCGGAAGAGAAAACTCTCATTTCGAGCAGAGTAGGGCGGAATTGGCTTTTGGGAACTCGGAATCTGGAAAACGGAAAACGGAAAACAATTTTTTTTTCACAGAATCTGGAATCCGGAAGACTCGTGGCTTGAGGACTTGAGATATTCTTGTAAGCAAAAAAAAAACGAGAAAAGTGCAATTATGATTTTTGTTCTTAATGCGTAAGCATACAGTTTTTTCCATTGACGTATGAATGTGCCAACATGCCAAAAACGAACTGTCAATATGGGTTTTTATCGGCTTGAAGTTTTTGCCAATTCCAGTGAATCATCAACAAACAAGTCACATATCACAATGTTGTCCATACTTAAAGGCGACCAAATGGAGCATGCAACCACAGTTCTCCATCTTTTCGCAAATCGTTTCACTTTCCCTCAACGAATTGAAAAATGGCTGCTGCTGTTGGTAAGTTCTTATTTTATTTTAATGAATCAAATTTAGAAAATATACAATTACAGCGGAAAAAGTCAAGTCCGAGTTGACAAAGGCTGGTCTCTCAACTGAAACTATCGATGGAATTCTCAAGATTGCTGCCACCTACAAGCCAAAAGAAGGTGAGAAGCCAGATTTGACGCAAGGCGTGGCAATTCTTGGAAAATTGTTTGCTGAATTGGAGACTTATATCAAGACGCGTCCGGAATCCGAGCAAGCAATTTACCACGACATCGTTCAGAAGAAGAAGAGTGAGCTGGCAGCTCTTATCAATAAATAAGCTTCATACTCTTACTTAAGTGTATCATTAAAAACAGTTAAATAAACTATCTTACTTTTATTAAAGACAATGTGAACTTTTGAAATTATTGTATTATCCATACGCAAGGACGTGAGCCTTCGTTCAAAGGCGCAACGAATTAACTGTTTGGGTCCCGTTAGGGGATAGCGCGTTAAATTGTAAGAAAGAGCACACACTATCCGCTATATAACGCGCTATCCCCTAACGAGACCCAAACAGTTATTTCGTTGCGCCTTTAAACGAAGGCTCACGTCCTCGCGTATGGATAATATGTACAAGGTGGGGGGGAATAATAATAGCGCCGCATTCACAACGGTGTAATAACTTCAAATCGAAATATTTGTTTTCCGCGGAAGCTGAAGTCAACTTATATGCTACCGTCTCCAATTTGTGACAATGACATTTATAAAAATGACTTTTTGATCAGGTTTTGCAGTTACCAGACCATTCCTTATCAGTTATGTTTCTTTTCCTTGCACTGCGCTCCATTTTTCTTCCATGACGTCTCAAAATTGTTATCTATTTACAGTTTCAGGCATAAATTGTTGTTGTTTTTTTAGAAATCCTAACCATATCCACAACTCGTCCAAGTTGCTAATTTACTTACTCGCTTCCGTTCATCCCTTTTTTCTTTCCTGGTTTCTTTACTTATTATGCGCCTTTCTTTCAATCTGAACGAATAAATTATTATTTTTCACAAATTTTAGATAATGAGCTGTGTTACAATACGAGACAGTCTAGTGCATTCAAAAAAAAAGTGGCACGTGAAACAACTGGTAAGGCTTCCACGAAAGACGAAATAAGACCGTCTCGTCTTCTTCTTCGTCTAGAATTTGTCTGACGCAGAGATAGACATAGTGTACACAGTACACAACTTTTTTATTGCGTAAGACCAATGCATGACGAATTGAAAGACGGGGAGACGAAAGACGACATATTTGTTTTCGTCTTTCGTGGAACCCGTAACAACTGGAACTGGTAACATAAATTTAAAATTAAGATATCAGTAATTGCATGAAATACTTGTTTGGATAAAATTAAATACATATTTTATTAGTCTTAACACCAGATAGTCCAAAAAATTAGTTAAGAAGCTGTCATTTTCGGAGAAGTAGTAAATTTTGAGCTCTTTTCTGAATTCGGAGTGAAAATCCAGCAGAACTAAGATTGGGGAGAAAGCTTAACACAACTCAAGGAACCTACCTCCACGATTGGTTCTCGAGCTCCCAGAGCCAAGCCAAGTCAGTTCAGCAATGGTTTTGGTAATGAGATAGGAAGTTTTGCCTTAATTAATAATGGCGATCTATTTAATGATCAATATGTGAGAAAAGTTACTTTTACAGTGGTTTTTTTGTTTATTTTCTCATCCCGTTCAGTAAAGATTTGAGCACTTCAGACTCATCTTGTAGTCAACAGGCGGATGATTTGTAACTGTACAATTTACAAATTACATTCAAAACTGATTTATTTTTTGAACATGGAATGACATTTCTGGAATGGTATTCCAGAATACGAGAGGTATTAACCACATACATTGACTCTTCCAACGATAGCTATCAAAACTGTAAAAACTGATAAAATATTAACCACTTGATCTTTGATGTATTTCATACTTTAAGGACAGGCATCTAGTTATATTGAATGATTCATCATTTTACGACATTTTACATTTTTAAGAAGACGGGAAGCGCTTTTTTTACTCCACGAATGTTTCATTGTATGATCTTTTTGCGTGTTGGTGAATAGAGCTCTTTTGTAAATACGTTTTTTCTATGAATTTTTTAGACAAGATGATGTTTAAAAAGTCATTTCTACAGCCCGTTCCATAATTTATGTATCTTAATGTTTACAGCTATGAACTTACCTGATTCTTCATTTTCTTCTGACGCTTCTTTTTCCCATAAATCACCGATACTTTTTAATAAAAACTGTGAAGTTTGTGGTAAGAAAGCTCATGGAAAACATTTTGGAGCAATCACTTGTCGAGCATGTGCATCGTTCTTCAGGTATTGCTCTTTAGATGAATAAATAAAGCATTCGATTGTTAGACATTATAGACGGTTTGGAGTTTTAAACAACTTCCACCACTGCAAGAGAAAAAATAAATGTGATTTTTTGAAAAATGGATGGTTCATCTGCAAATCATGCCGGTTCCAGAAGTGTAAGGAAGTTGGAATGACTACGGAAAGTGCGTTTTCTAATAGCTATAATTTAAAATAATTTGCACATTCTTTTATCAAGATTTCCGACGAAAAATATTCAATAACAACACAGTTGTGTTTTTCATCACTACTTACCCTGTTACAGATTTCCAGTTTGATCGTGATTCGTTTTTTCCAATGAGGACCACAACCGCTATCACTCAGAAGAAAATCCCGCAGGTATTACATAAATCCCCTTTTTTCTCCCTCATTTCACAATTCAGACAATCGGAACGTTCACAGGGCGAGCAAATCTTATTGTCTTCTGTGCTCCTGACTTCAACTCAAAGTTTGAGCCAAAGCACTACATTGATGTGCAATTTTTGGTAGAGAGAGCTGCAGAAGTCTTGAAGCAGGTAGGTCGGAAACAACGCTATCATTCATTATTCTCAAATTCCAATAAGCTTCAGGGTGCCGAAATTCCTTTGAATGCTTCAAATTCTTTAGAGAAATTGGCATTAGGTCTACAACTAATTCGGGGATCACAAAGAAATGAGTTAAAAGTTATTACAAAACTAGGAAAAATTGAAACATTTGCTTTATGGCAAGGCGAAATATTGAAAGTGGCAAGGTGGCTGACATACTTTGATGAGTTTCAGCAACTTCCACAAAATCTCAAGGTAAACTTCAAAAACATGCACTTTTTGAGATTGGTGAATGGGTTTCAGGAAGATATGTTGAACGGAATCTGGAGAGTATGGAGTCGTCTGGAAATGCTAGCCGTTACAGCAATGGGTAGAAGAAAGAAGATTTGTAACGAAAAGATGGTGATGTCGTATTTGGGAAAAGATCAAATTATTTGTGATTTGAAGAATGTAGAAATTGATATTTCATGGTGTTCTAGGTACACTACGGATCAATTGAGCTTGTGAGTTTGGGCAATAAAAATTTGATATTTAGAGTTTAAAGGCGAAATCAAAGTCGCACTTGCAATCAGGGCTGGAACGTGTTCACTTAGCTTCAAACTGAAAATTACTGTTCAAAGATCGCGACCAGAAACAGTTAAGATTCTGTACCATTTTATCGATTCTTTTTAAAACTGTACGACTTGATGACCATTTCATCAGAGCTTATCTTTACAGAAATTGACTAGGCCTTCAATTTCGATCTTTTCATACAATAATTTTCATTCCGAAGAAAGTCTGCCGTTTTTCTGCATTGTAATTCTAATTAATGCCCCGTTAAAAGTTGATTTCCAGGAAAGATTTTCTGGAAAAACGCTGTCCAGAGCTGCCATTTTTTTCAAGATTTTCCAGATTGTCTACTCACGAATGTTTTCGAGATCTTCAACGATTTCCCCGTCAGAATCCATCATTTGAGGAGAAATGTTCAAAAAAAAACAGCCGACTATAGCGAACAAAAGTTTAAAAACTTTAAAAAATTGCGTCAAAAAAGCCGTAAATCGTGCGACGGTCGGTGGTCTCGAAGGGAAAAGGCAAACTACGGTAACACTTGTTGCGACAGTTTCCGGAAAATCTGGAAAAAATGACAGCTTTGCACAGCGTTTTTCCAGGAAATTTCTCCTGGAAATCAACTTTGAACGCGGCATAAAAATGAATTTCCTTAATTGAAGATTTCCAAGTTTGGAATTTGTTTGGCTTGAAATTTCAAAGGATTTCAAAGTTTCAATTTCAAATTTCAAAAGACTTTTAAATTCTTCCAAATTTTTAAAATAACATTTATTTCTATTCTTCAAGTGTTCTTTTTCAGTTTCAGGGAAAATTGCTGTGAAAGGCGTGCTGAAGACCTCATGAGATCCATGATGGATCTTCAACCAACTGATGTTGAGCTGTGTTACATGATGTGCCAATTGTGCCTTCATCATGTTGGAAAACGGTATCAAGGAGTCTTTCTGGACATTGCTGAACAATTTCAAGAAACTCTCTCCAATCATCTGCACAACTACTACGTCAATAACCTCAAAATGCCTCGATACTCTGTGAGGCTTTCCAATATGATGAAGATCAATAACCATCTTCAGGTAATTTCAAACGAATAGCGTTCAAATATAGGTTTTTTTTTGTCACAGAAGGACATCTACCATGATCGAGTGAAATCGGAATTAGCAAAGCTTTTTGACGTTTTTTATATAGAATTCTCACATCCAGAGTTGTTTCTGGAAGTGTGACATTCGCTAATATATTTTTTGATAATCCATGATGAACAGTAATGAATAAACTTGTATAGCTTATCGTTATCTTACTTAGTGAATCCGTTCTTTATTTCATGTGGTCTCGGAGCGAATCACAACTCATCATGCCTTTCCGTATATTTTCGATAGAGCTCTACTAGCTGAAGAAATCATTTTTCCAAGGTCTGGTATAGAGTTCTTTTTCATAAACGTCGACCATCTCATTAGAGGATTTTCCACAGGGATCCATGGAGCTCATCGTCATTGTGTTCCTCTCATCAAGCGCGCGTTCTATTCAAAAGTTAAAATTTTTAAAATTTGAATAAAATTTAACGATCCTCAGGCATTGATGTTTTTATTTATCGGGATTCAATCATTCGAAACAGCACAATGTCGTCGGCGAATGGTAAAAATGGTAATCGAAATGGGCGCTTTGGTAGTTGGGGGGGGGTCAATGGTTTTTAGTCATTTTTGGAGCTTTTTTCTTGATTTTTTTTTCTGAAAATGTTTGTTGCTATTGTTAAAATATTCGTAAGCTGTTTTTTGTTTTAAACTACAATTCCACTTTTTTTCACGCGTGGTGCGCTTCAACGATGAGCAATTTTTGCAATTTTTTTTTGGATTTTTTTTCGCTTATTAGTTAATAACAACTTAGTTAATCAAAGATATGAATTAAACCGCAGCTGATGCACTTCTCGACTTGAAGTAAGCCTAAGCCTAAGCCTAAGCCTAAGCATAAGCCTAAGCCTAAGCCTAAGCCTAAGCATAAGCCTAAGCCTAAGCCTAAGCCTAAGCCTAAGCCTAAGCCTAAGCATAAGCTTAAGCCAAGGTGTAGCGTCAAAGAAGGATGGGACGATCATTACTTTGATGCGCTGTGGTATTTCAAATATCATAATGAAGCGAAATATTACGAGTTATGGGCCGGAATCGCCAAGAAATAATCAGTCACCTAGTCATTTTCTTTTTTGTGCGTATTTTTGTTGTCAGCCAATAATATAACAATTGCTAGAGTTATTTGAGTATGTCTAATAACATTTTCAGAAAAAAAATCAAGAAAAAAGCTCCAAAAATGACTAAAAACCATTGACCCCCCCCCAACTCCAACTACCATAGCGCCTTGAAATGATCGATAGAATAACGCAACAAATTTCAGATCTCGATGAGTTCTGTGAATTTACACGAATAGAAAATTGCATAGCGGGGAAGAGACAGATGTTTCATTTTTATTTTTTCATGATAAATTCAACCAGAATTTATAAAAACTTTTTGGAGTTTGGTGCTATGAAACCCTACCTTCGCTACAGATTCAAGAAGTTCTCGTTTTTGATTTCCCTTAAAAGTCAAATTTGCACCAATGCCAGTCGGAGGTATTGCCACTAGTACGTTTTGAGGGTGTTGGGGGTTCTCTTATCAAGAGATGATAGAATTAAAGTTGTGTATGTTTAGGAACTATTTACTGTTCACTAGGATTTAAAAATTCAAAACTATTGGAAAATGAATAAAATTTGAACATTGCTTTCAGTTTTCAGTTGATAAACTCGAAAATCCACATTAATGACAATTTGTGCAAGCATCGGCTCCGACCCACATCGTCGGAGGCGGTCATCGAAGCAAGAGAAGGTTGCGTTGTTCCGCAGTAATTGATAAATGTTTGCGAAAATCCTATTAATCAGTTTTCCGGATCTCATCTCAACCTGAACATTATTTCTGGTTTAGTTATAGCTTAATACAGCACACTCAAAATGCTCAAATTACTTACTTGGATACTTGGACGCCCGGTATTCGGCTGAGGATACTCTCAGCGCCAGACACACGTCTTTTTCCATTTGGTTCGGTTCTTTGCGGCTTGGAATCATTTGCCATCGGAATGATTGAATTTTGTGCATCAACCATCTTGATGCGGGACGGCACAATGTTCTTTAATCGTCCCTTGGATAACAAAAGGTGATTCGGTTTGTTTTCGTACGACGTGGTCTGCCCATCTTCAAATTAGATAAATATTTTATATTGGTTCACGTTTTGACAAACAAATCTGTTTGCATTAGCTTACACAAATAAAGACGATAACTTCAGACTTTCGAACTCTATTTGCTGAACACGTGATCCAATTGAGAAATGAATGTTGAACATTGAACTTTTGCTCCTTTGGAAGATGTAGCTTATGCTTCGAGAATTTAGATTATTACTTAAGGAGGACCAATAGGAGTAGTACGACGTTTCAAGATATGAAGGAGAGACGGCTGCCACGGAAACTTGGAAACACATATGTAGAATGATTTATGCTCTTCATTTGATAATTCAATTTTAATTTCTTCTACAGCTACTCAGCCTCTACGTGGCGTAGAAGATCAACAGCTGATTCTCTTCTACATATCCGGAGAAGATCGGCACCCCGGCAGAGTTTCAGTTGGCTAATGGGTATACGTGTCATATCGGGTCAAAGGTAGCGCGAAATACTCTCTGTGACCCTATACCTCTACCTTTGGCTTAGCAGACCGTAATAGAGCCTTCTTAGGCACACAAAAATTGCTGCAAACAGCTACCAAAACTGCCTCATCCCAATCGCAAGGCACGGTTTGCTATTGATCCGCGCCCACACAAGCGATTTACGGATCGACTGAGTAAGTAAGTAAATATTCACAGATTTAGTTGTTCATCAATTTCAGAAGTTTTGGAATTGCAGATAAGACTCATGACTTCTTGGCAAACACCGAATTAATGGGTGCATTGGATTTGAATGGGATCAGTGTTTATTAATGAGCAGCAACAATCATGCAACAATAAGAATCATGATTTTTTTGTCATGATTCTTAAAATCCTCAATCCTCAAAAAAAAAACCTTAAAAAGAGTGATATTGTGGTACATGCACGGTTCTGTTGCACAGCTTCTTTCAAATAAATTGCTAAATCCTGTTCAAAAACTGTCACAAACTTTATATGTATCTCTCCCTCAGTTTCCGCAGAACAATTTAGAATTAGATTTGACTATTAAAAAACTTTTTATACAGTCGGGCTGACCGATGAAAACCTTTCCGATCCGTCTAGTTTACTGTGCTTGCTCTGATAATTTTTAGACATTACACAAACAGGGATTCATGCAGCACACCAAGTGTCACGAATCTTGCAAAAGATCCGTGCAACTGCACATGCAATACAATTGAGGTTGCACCCTGCCCATCCGAAAGCTGTCTTTTGGACACCAAGATGTATAAGTTGATTCTTTTTTTCATGGATAATATTAATTTGAATAAGGAGGCCCGCATAGTAAGTAAGCTTTCAGTTTATTAAAGTCCAACATTGCTTACATCTCTCGAACTCGCCGAGTTTGTATGATTTTCGCTTTTTCAATATATGAAAAATAAATGAAAGGCGATAAAGCTTTATTTTGATCTCATTATACAAAAAAAACAATAAAATAGGCGTTTTTCCTGAATTTATGCAGAATCTTCGAACATTTCGGGATGAGAAAATTCCACACAGAAAATATCAAAGAATTTTGCCATTTCTTGTTTTGCACGCATTTTCCAAATGTCCTGCTGAAAGATTTTCAGTTTCTATACAGCTCAATGAGGACTCAGAAATCAAGATGGTCTACCTGAATCATATTATTGATTTTTAGCATTCGATTGAGTCTACCACTGTATCTTGTCATGCGGAGCTCGTTAACATAATAACCATGAAGATCGTTGGCAAGGCGTTCTTGAAACCGTTCAGTAATTTTCATAATTTCGCCTTGAAACCGTTTTCCAGAATAATGAAAGCACAGCTGACATAGCATATAAGTTAGTTCAACTTCGGTTGGCTGAAGTTCCATTAATGGTTCCAAGGCTTCAACGAGCAGCCAGTTTTCAATTTCGTCGAAGAAGCTGAAGTTAAGATTTTCATTAATACATTAGTCATGTTTAAACTTGAAAAAGTAAGCCGAATGTATTCTATATATTGAAAAACATACAATTCAAGCTGCTGCTTTGAACAACGAGTAATCCATGAGAGATCTAGCTCAACGGTTTTCGGATCACACGCTGAATTTGGGCTGACCATCATTTGTCTCTGCTTACAAATGTTTTTAAGTCTATTGGAAGCCGTCATAGAAAGTTTATCCAAGCGGCCCCACACATGCCAAAAGGATTTCAGTAGCAGAACCTGGAAAAAAAATCTAATTTTCCTTGACTATTTCGAATTTTCAGATAATCAGGTGTTCATTATATCAAGCATCAGAAAACATTTGATTATCAGGGGGACGTGGAGGGCGTTCTCGTCATCACATCATTTCGTCATAAGGCTTGCGTGTACCCTCGTTAGGTGTCGAGATGACGAAATGCTTATGTATTCTTTTATTGCCAATAAAAAGTTATTATAAATTAAATCAAGGTCACAACTTTTCAGTGAACTGAAAAGAGAGTACTCTGGTAGTTACGACTATCGAAAATTTAATGGTAGACGGTGACCGAAATGCGCATTTCTAAAAGGAAGAGATATTATCGCCTTAAAAAAGTTCCGACATTTTTTCGAGCCCGCGGAAATCGGGATTTGAATTTAGAGGCTCCATATTATTTGTTTTTTTTTTTCTTCTGAATTTTCAGAATTAAACTGGATTAAAAGAACGAAATTGTATTAATCGTGAATTTTTTTACACGTTACTTCGAATGTTTAAATATATCAATTTGCGTCATTTATTTTTTTTTTCGTTTCATCTGATAAAAATATATCGCGCATAGCAAATGCGCTCTGATGATGAAATGGGCGGAGCCTCTAAATTCAAATCCCGATTTTCGCGGGCTCGAAAAAATGTCGGAACTTTTTTACGGCGATAATACATATACAGCGTGAGTGATAAATAGTGTTACGCAACTGTGCGTAGATTCTGGCGCATGAACAAAAGTCGCTACCGTATCAATTTTATTTTATATTGATTATTACATATTTATTACTGTTTTTCAATTTTCTGGTCGCAACTTCCATGACGAAATTTCTGGAAAATACTGAACAACCAAGTTTATACTACCTTACGTTCATCTATCAAGAAGAATATGAAAAAACAGTCGTTAATGACCTTACTTCCATAAATACCAAGCATACAGTACTGGCCATAAAGAATGCGCGCGGGCTTTTTTTTCGGAATAACTTCGCTGAAAACTGATACTTTGCTGTGAAAATTCTACTGTAGTTGCGGAACACTCTCACGGCAATTCGCAGAAAACTGTGTTAAATAAAGTGAAAACAAATAAAACTGTTTTCTGACGTACCACCATCTCTACCCAACGAATATGGGGCATGTCTTCGAATAATGCGGAGCAATGGTACAGAACTGGCCATAAAGAATGCGCGCTACTTTTTGGGATAACTTAGCTGAAACTGCTCGGATTGGTCTAAATTTTTATTGGCAATGGTAAAACTAGCCTGAGTAACGTATTAATTAAGCTGCGGCTCGTAAATGTACATAGATAGTTAAAAAAAAAATATCCAGAATTTCAGAAAATCGTGAAAAATGCATTTTTTTGATAATTTTTGAAACAATGTTAGGAAACAAAAACTTTAAAATATCTAATCAAAATACGGTTTCAAAATATTTAATCATTTTTGGGTACAACTTGGCAACTGAGTTGCATGAACTCCAAAAGTGCCTTAATGACTGTAATTGGGATGCTCGCCAACGCTGCTTCCAGCTTAGCGATCTTCTGGTTTCATCTGCCGTGAGGGTATTCCGCAACCACAGTAGAATTTTCACAACAAACTATCTGTTTTTAACGACGTTATCCCAAGAAAACGCCCGCGCGCATTCTTTATGGCCAGTACTGTACACACTCCAGAGTATGGGAAGGCGAGGTGATGACGGGTGAGAGTTCGCCTATACCAAATTTTATTAAAGCACTGCTATATATTGCAGACGCTATGGTGGGTGTGCAAATGACCCTTTCTTTCAACTGGTGGAGGTCTGATCTACAACCTTCTACTTTATTTTAAAAGAGCGAAGTTAGCTTCTGCCCGTGGCGCATCGGTCTTCATTGAAAATATGGATTTTACCTGCTGATCATGCGGCAGTTGCTGGAAATCATCAAAATACGTAAAACACTTTGCCACAATCAAGAAGTCTGATTCCCACAATGACAGTGTTTCGTCTTTCCCCCATTTCGTCACCAGTTGTAACTCTTGAGCGTCAACTAGTTTCTCCCTCAGCAATCTGCGACCAAGCGCCATTTTTTCTAAGTTACTCCTTGCAGTCAATGGTTTTTCGGACCCGAACTGTAAAAGTGTTGATGCTTTTTCAATGAGGGGCTGACAATCGACAAAATTCTTCTCTGTGAATGGCTGCTGGGGTCCAAGCCATACGATAAAGTGGGGCCGCCCGAGAAAATGTTCGATTGTCTGAAAAATAAATGGGGTTATTATTTTTAAAGGTAGTTTTCTGCAAACCTCTGGTATGTTACTAATAGAAAGTAATTTAATGTCTCTTCCTTTCATTGTCGCTGATAGAGGATCTCGATCAAATTGAAACTCTGAAGAAATAAGGTTTAGAATCTTATAAATCTGATGAACAAAATAAATTCACTTCCAGGATCCATCCCAATCGCATTACATCTATCCAGTCGACATTTTTTGCAGATGAACCGTCCATTTTGCCATATTTGACAGTTATTATTTTTCTTGCATTTAAAATTTGTTTTAACGGTTGCCTTAGCCCGTCTGAAAATAGTTGATAAGGAAACGAGACATAGACCATAGTGGTTGGCAGGCTCAAACAGGTCTTACCGCCGGCACCGGCATACTTAAAATGCAAAAATTTCATAATAGTGGCTCACCGATTGCTACAATTTTCGAGCTTGAAGGAGCGAAACAATTGAAATTTACAGGGTGGGTGATAAAAAGTGTTAAGAAACTTTGCGAGAATTCTGGCGCATGAACACAAGTCGCTACCGTATCAATTTTATTTTTTATTGATTATTACATATTTATTACTATATTTTTCAATTTTCTGGTTGATTTTCAGAAAAAAATCTTTCGAATTGAAGACATTTATAACTTTTCTAACGTGTAACACTATTTATCACCCACGCTGTAATGTACACCGGCAACCTGAGGTGTCTTAAAAAACGTCAAAGTGCCAATACAATTTTCAGCTAAAACGCCATTTTAGTTACTCTTGTGGTGAAAATTTAGTCTTCAAATAGAAGATGTCTGATGTTGAGCGGACGTCTATTTAACAGGGGTCTAAATACTAAAATGATATCTAAAACATATAAAGAATCTAAAGACTGAAAGTCTCAGACTATCTCAAACCAATGTCAGAACAACGAATGACAGAATCAGAGCAACGGATCCCAAGCTAATCCTTCCACTAATAACCAGGAATGATGTCGCGTTTTCCGTATATTATTGCATCATAGCAAAAGAAAAAAATTTGTTTTTTTTTTAATTTTAAATGAGTCTAACGCACTTGTAAAATCACTTTTTCCATAATTTCCTTGCCTGAAAAAAGCGGCACATGCCCGACAACTGACTGCCCCAAAATGGTTCCCATGTGCCGGTCGAGTACAAACATGGCATGGATGAAACTTCAAAGCAACAATTTGATTTCCCTGATGTTCCATTTCTCTAACAATTGGTGATACGGAACGAGGAGAATGAAGCATCAGTGGGTATGAAAACGTGGATGTTTCGTACACTGAAAACAAATGGAATGACTGCCAAAAGTTAACAGGAAAAGGCGATGTTTGAATATCTTTAAAAAAATGAACAACTTCTTATCAGGAAAGACGACTGAAGTTTATAAAGTTAAATTTCTAAGTGATAAGCGACTGTTATGCATGTTTCACGATGTTATATACTTTGAAGTTGCTTGCGCTATCTGGTAGGCTCCGAGAACAGAAAACACATGAGCCCACCATGCTCTGTAGGCACTATCTTAGTTGGGGGGGGGGAGGGGGTCAATGGTTTTTAGTCATTGTTGGAGGTTTTTGCAATTTATTTCTTCTGAAAATGTTTGTTGTTATTGTTAAAATATTTGTAAGTGGTTTTTTTTTTCGAGCCGGGCGCTTACTCTTGGCACGAAAACTACGATTCCACTTTTTTTCACGCGTGGCGCGACAACTACGATTCAACGACTAGCAATTTTTGCAATTTTTTTGGATGTTTTTTTCGCTTATTAGTTAATCATAATTTAGTTAATCATAGATATGAATAGAACCGCAGCTGATGCACTTCTCGACTTGAAGTAAGCCTAAGCCTAAGCCTAAGCCTAAGCATAAGCCTAAGCCTAAGCCTAAGCATAAGCCTAAGCCTAAGCCTAAGCCTAAGCCTAAGCCTAAGCCTAAGCCTAAGCCTAAGCCTAAGCATAAGCCTAAGCCTAAGCCTAAGCCACGGTGTGGCCTCAAAGAAAATTTATGGGACAATCATTATTTTGAGGCGCTGTGGCATTTCAAATATCATGATGAAGCAAAATTGTACGAGATATGGGCCGGAATCGCCAAGAAATATCCAGTCATCTAGTCATTTTCTTTTTTGTGCGGATTTTTGTTGTCTGCCAATAAAATTGTGTCAAAAATTGCTAGAGTTATTCGAGTATGTCTAATAACATTTTCAGAAAAAAAAATCCAAAAAAAATCTCCAAAATTGATTGAAAACAATTGACCTCCCCCCCCCCCAACTAAGATAGCACTGCTCTGAACTCAATATCTCTGGAACCAAAGACAGATCAGAAATACAATAATAATATCGAATGTCCTCCCTCAGTCGTCACCAAGTTTTACGCAAATGAATGCGCAATGTAAATAAGTAAAATTAAGGCTTCCATCCGGGGAGTGGCGTAGCCTACGACCCACCCACGGCACCACCCTCGCCCTCCTTTTTTCACAAACAGTTGGATGGAAAGTTAATTTTCTCATATAGTTCCAACAATTAATAAATATTCAATCAGTTCAGATATAAGGTTCACACATGAAATTGACCACATTTTAGAAAAAAATATTGAGACTATAACTCCTGAGTTCTTCTTGGGAGTTCTTCTCCCTAGATCGCTCTAGAGAGGGGTTCCTACTGTTACAAGACAGAAAGGGCTTGGAGAAGTCATGCTGTCTTCCAACCGTTCTGCCTTCTGATCAGCATGATACGGAGGACTCTAGAAGAATCTCAAATCATCCATCGTGCAAGCTGGATTCCGTCAGTAGTTCTCAATTAGTTACCGCTTTCACTCACTCCAACGGCTACTTGAAGTTGGAATTCTCCTCGCCAAACTTCTTTAAATGCCTTTGACCGATTTTTAAAGTCATGAGGAGGACTAGCCAAAGGATTCAAGAAAAAGGAACTTTGAAAAACTGATGGATACATTCTTGAACCATTTCACTGTATGATTGGAGTCCCTATTAACACTAACAAAGCAAAGGTGTTAAGAACCACATTCTCTTCAGACCACCCGGTCTCTACCAATATTGGCGCAATCACTATTAACACCGAAGACGTCTACCTCGGTAGACTACTTAATACAATACAAATAACAAATAACGAATTGGAGCCCGAGTTAGGCAGAAGAAGACGCTCGGGGTTGGAAGAATGGATACCAACAACGTCCTAAGGCTCCAGGTATTTATGTGGGTAAAACATTTACATAAAGTGACCATTAGCAGAACTACGGAGGTTAAGCGGTATTGCTTTCTTCACTCACTCCGACATTGACGACTCCGTACAGAAAATCTCCTAAATTTAGAAGTTACTTGATTGGAAGGAATTTGCATTTTGCAGGAATTTTGAACAAATTAACTATAAATAATACTTATTTTATACAAAAAATTCTTTAAAAAAACTTTAAAAAACATCTGATGAAACTAAAAGTGATAACATTGATTTGATTTTTTGCCTGCTAAATATGCATTCACCCAAGCGAGCACTTTGAGAGAGCGAGGCACGAGGACGGGAACATTTTTTCTCCAATATAAATAGCAGATTACGTAATGTAAAACAATAAAAATTTATGGTAAGGGAAGAGGAAAATGAAATGCGTCAAGAAGTTTGAAAAGGTATAGAAGTGGTTATTGATTAAAAGGTTTGCAGAAGCATGAAAACAACAAAATATGAGAAAAAGTCATAGAGAAAATCGAGGAAATCCAGAAAAAATAAACTGTTTAGATGAATATTCCAGTGATTTTCAGAAAATATATTCAATGATAACTCATCTGTAAATGCTTAATATCTTTTTCTGCAACTGAATATCACAATTATGACAATTTTTCTTTTTCAAATTTCTTTTTTTTTTCAAATTTCTAATTAACCAGTGGGAATTCGGAAAACAATTGGTTTAGAAGTGATACAAGCGTACGCACACACCGATGGAATCTGCTGATTTAGAATGTCATTGATCACTAACTTTTTTCTGTCTGCACTTTTCCCTCCGTTTTCTTCATCCACCTGCGTTTTTACTGTTGATACAATCTCAACATTTAACAAACAAGCAACAATACTTGGAAGTTATAATATAAGTTCTTCGAAGACATGTTGTCGATGGAAATTCATATAGAAACGAAACGTGTCAAGCGGAGCATACGGGAAACCGAGTTTTTTTTCCCACAATTTTCTTTAGTTTAATGGGTTTTTCTTTTATTTAATTGCATCATAATTCATCAAAAAGAACCTTCCGGAAATCATAATACAACATTAAATTGTTTAGCTTTTATAGCAAGAAGTGTCCTTTGCAAAGAAGATTGGAAACTGGAATGTATCCGAAATGTATTTTCGTTATGTTGCTTTGCTATCCTTTCGCCCACCAAGCCAAAGTCTTTTTCTAGGCTCCAAGACCAATATCAAGTCTTCAGTCATACATATAGCTTATTCGATGAAGGGTCTTTCACCCATGAAAGAAAAATTAGAATATTTTAATAATTGTTACGGTCTAAATATAAAAAAGATGAGAAATCATATGCTGATAAACGGGATTTAAATAGACAGGTTGTCGGAAAGATAGTGAAGACACTAGAGAGCGGTTCACTTCGATAGTTTACAATTCGGTTACTTATAAACCAGACGGTTTACACTACCATTCGGCAGCGAATATTTTACTATAAATAATTGTAGAAAAATCTGGAAAGTTCTGGAGTGTTCTAGAGCTTTCTGGAACATTCTGGAAAATTCTAGAAACTTTGGAAAGCAATGTCTATTAAAGATGTAGTTTTATGTACACATATGAAGCTGATTTTTGAGATGAGATACACGGACATCCAGATTTCTATATCTGCAAAATTTTGACTGTTTATTTCGTTGTTTAGAAAGTCTTGTAGATTTTATGCATAGTTCTACAGTATCCCAAGTACCCTGCGACCTCATAAAGATATGGGGACATGACTCCATCCCGAATATCAAAGTAAAAGGCCCACGTTTTTTTGAGTTATCCAGAAAAAAAAAGTTCTGGACAGACAGACGGACACACAGACACGCAAATAAGAATGAGAATTTTTAGAATAGAATAGATGAATGAAAGCTTAGAAACTTCAAGAAAACTCAAGAAATAAGGTGATAGGGCGAGTTCTTTAAAAATTATAACCTTGTTAAACTTATTAGAAATACCATGGGTTTTTGAAAGTTTTTTGAATAGATCCTAAACGCTTTGCATGCTCTTTGAGTACAGGATAAGTAAAAATAACAGTAACCACACCAGTCGAGTTATCAACAGTTTTAGATGGCTAATTCCTTGTATCAGGCATTTTCAAAATATCAAGTTTCACTCTATTTTAGCATTCCGACTATATTTTGGCTCAGTTGTTAAACCTTTACAACGTTTCCCCTCCGTTGAAACTTCCCATCAATGACTTTCAGCACAGAAAGTTTTGGAATTCGAATAACTGTGCTCTTAACTCTCTTAACACCAATTTTCCTGTTTTCTGTAACGAATTTTTTTCTCATTGTGAATTATTTAGTTTGAAAGTTTGCTCAAATTGTCACTAAGCGCTTGCCGCCCGTTTACAGGGCAACAAAAGAAACAACACACTTCTATGTTGTGTTATACGTTTTCCCGTTTTATTTTTGTCTAACATTCTAAGTATTCTCAATCTGCGTTCTGCCTAATTTCAACTTCTCTATTTCCAGCGCACAATCTCATTGCATGTGACCCACGTCAATTATTTCGACCCGTTATCAGCAATTCTGGTATTTTATTGATTCCTCTGGAGTAGCCTCGATGGAAATTGAAAACCTTAATTGTGTGATTTGTGGCCAGACTGGACATGGCAATCACTTCGGAGTGATCAGTTGTAGAGCATGCGCAGCTTTTTTCCGGTAATTTTGAATATAAACTATAATAGTTCAGGAATTAATAATTTCTATTTCAGAAGGCAGTCCGATTCAAAGTGGAACAATATGAAATGCCTGAGTAAACATTGTGATGGAGATACGTGAGTGCTTGAAAGCGTACCTGTGAAAAGGGGCGTGGAAGGCTGGACACAGTCATATATTATTTTCTTCTTCTGTCTATTTGAGATTACTTGAGATACGGAGCGAAGCGGGCACTGGCGGACCGGAGCATATCATTTTAATTAAAATTAACTGTAATTGAGCGGTTACCATCGCTGTCCGCTTCCTAATAAAACTTTGAGTGAAGATTTGTTCAAAGCATTGGCATCAGACAAGAAGCCGGCTGGTCATATTTCGAGCCGATTTTATAGGACATCAGACTTTGTCTACCACATTTTGAAACTGTAACACTTAGGCCTGTTGTTAGACCGGGTCCATTGCAGGTCCATCACAAATACAGTGAATAATTCGATGTTAAATACATACTTATCTTGAAAACTTATGATTGTTATGCTTTTAAAGGCAATAACCTAAGAAAAAAATCCATACAGTAGCTGTTCGTGACATTGACAACAAACTGCGTCTGATTCATTTGTAAACAAATTTTCACAGTTATAGACAATTTTATAATAATCGGATTCATCTGATGCTAGCGAAGACCTCTCATCTGGTTCATTCCGTTCTTGCTGAAGTTCTTTAAATATTTGCGCTGCTAGGCCTGATCCTCGTAGATTAAGGTCCTTTCAGTTCGGTTCTGACTGCACTGCAACTACTGAACTGACCCTCCCTCTGAGCGGGAACACTAACCTATTCCTTACTGCGATTCACCCCAAGGGACTATTTCTCAATTCAAAACCTTGCTTGTCACTGTCAATGTGCAACAAGGAACTTAAAATTTGAAGTCTTTAATTGTTCATTAATATTAAATTTGCTGATGAGAAAATAGTTGATTTTCGATCGATTAGTCTCAATTTTCCCAGTATTCTCAGTTTTATTTGCTTCCTCTAAAAACAAAATCTAAATTAACTTACAAGCACTTTGAGAAAAATTAGGCGGTTAGATTTTCACATTTTTCTCAAAATTGACCAAAAACTTTATAAATTATTCGTCATTTATTTTACAGATACCATTGTAAGCCATGCCGTTTGAAAAAGTGCCGAGACGTCGGAATGAATAACTCAAGTTAGTTTTGCAATTAAAAAAAATGAAAATCTTAACGATATCATTTTTCTAAATTTAAATAATAAAAGGTTTTAGGATTTCAATATGGCCGCGATACTTTACGAGTCGTGCACAATAATAAAAAGCAAAAGATTCCTCAAACAATGGAGTCTTTTTTTGGAAGGCATCACCTTGTCATTTTCCACTCTCTCGATCCACATGGGCACAAAAAGAAGGAAACATATGTTGACGTGAGCTTACTGATTTTTCAGGCCAAGGAAGTTTTGAAGATGGGGTCTGAAAAACCGCTAATGGCAAAAAACCTGCTGCAAAAATTAAACTTTGGATTCAATTGCATGAAAGGTGAAGTGGAGGTTAAGGTAGGAAATACAGCTTCTAGAGTTTAAAAGTTTTCTTTTAATTCTCTGCAATTACAGAGGCTCACATTAGTGACGAAAAAGGAAGTGACAGGGTTTTGGGAATATCATTTGTTAACCACAGCAAAGTGGCTGGCCTACTTTGACAAGTTTCTAGAACTTGATGATGATTTGAAGGCGAGTTGTTTTCTTTGAAACGGCTGCACCTTGAAAATATGCAAAATTTTGTAATGGAGCCTAATTGCATGCCGTAGTGGGCGTCTACCTGAAAACACTTCGGGGTGCCATCAAAGCCAAACACGGAGGATTTGAAAACCAATTTTTATTTGATTTTACTCAATTGAATGATTTCAATTGATTTTACAATCATCTCAATACATTTTTGTTAATTTCTCGTGTCATTAGAATGAATTCCGAAAACATTAGGCCGCTGAAAACGGACAGGTAACACATTTTATTAGCCAACCTGTACTATGGCCTATACTATGCTCTGTGGTGTTTTGAAAACAACTTGGCTTTTTGTTAAAAATCTGTATTTTTTGATTTTTTCCCCCAAAAACGTTTGTTTTCAGACGCAAATATTATTAGCTGTATGGCACGTTTGGGGCAGACTAGACAGATTGATGAGTACCGCGTTGTACAGACAGAAAAACAAGGATGCAAGCTTGTCTGACCGAGTGGTCGCGAACGGTTTGGTCACGGATATGGAGCAGATGAAAGAAGATTTACGTTGGATGAGCAGTTATCCTATAGAACAGCTGAGATAGTAAGTAACTAGTAGAAAAATTACACAATTATTTAAATTTAAACACTTTTCGAAATTGGTAGAGAATTGAGCCCATTTAACACTAATAATAATATATGTAGATATCAGTGGAAATTTCGCGGCAACGCCGCTATTCTAGAACTTTCTGAAACATTCTGGAATGCCTTAGAAACTTCGAAAAACAGTTACTAAAGCATTCCAGAGCATTCCAGAATTCTAGAAGAATCAAATTGTAATTTTGCAAATATAAAGCTAATTTTTGAGATGTGATACACGGACATCCAGATTGCTATATCAGCAAAACGTTGACTGTTTATATCGTTGTTGAGACAGTTTTGTATATTCTGTGTGTATAGTTCTACAGTATCCCACGTACACAGAGACCACCTAAATATATTGTTGCGAAGCGCTGGAGTGGCCATGAATCCATCCCGCATATAAAAGTAAAATACCCACAATCTTTTGAGTTATTCAAAGAACGTCCTGGACAGACAACACAGACGGAACTATTCCCTTAATAATAAGTAGATTTCTAAGAGTTAAAAGGGCTCAACTCTCCACTAATTTCCAAAAGGTTCTCCGCAACTCGACCCTTCTTTCAACTTCTTTCAAATTTTGCTTATAGCATTTGTCAAGAAGCCGTGAATTCTGTTTCATTTCTGAAGCTTCAGCTGATCTTTACTTTAGAATATGTCACGATTCCATTGAACAACTTAACATCTGACCAGAACATGTGAAGCAGTCGGGTCTAAAGATTGGGGCGCCGATCCGGTTACTTTATCGAATCGATTTCAAGAATATATTATTTATTAGCTGTCATAGGACCAAAGCTTTACTGAACTCGCAAAGATCCTCTAGTTATGGACAGGCCTTTGATCTGTTCGGTTCTGTACTTTTCAAGTCTGGAAAAGTTATTTGAAAGTTCTGTGTAATTAAAGATTTCTGAAAACTTTGCTTTATTTTGCGTTATTCAAACGTTTGCCTCATGAGAACCTTACTTTCAGTTTCCTCAATGGAATCCGTGGCGATGATCTCCTCCATTTCATCGAAGAGCTGCAAAACCTTGATATAACTGAAACAGAACTATCTTTTATGTTGTCACACCTATGCTTCGAATACGCTGCCAATCGATTTGGAGGAAAAATTGGAGAAGCGATGGAGCAATTTCAAGAGATTATTTCAAATGACCTACATGATTATTATGTTACTGATCGAATGATGCCAAGATATTCTGCCAGACTCGTGAGACTTCTGAATGTCAACAAAGGAATACTGGAGAGCATCAGAAGCCACAGAAATCGAGCGGAGATCGCCAAAGTTTTTAATGTGTTCAATTTGGATTTTTCTCACCCTGAAATGTTTTTTGATACAGGTCTAGTGTGTTGATCATTTACATTTATTGTAAAATATCGATAAAATATGTTTAAATTACAGTTTCCCGCCCTTATTGAGTCATTGCTCTCGTTTGGAAGCAAGGTATGAGCGGGTATATAATCGGCTCACAGCTCAATTGTGGTTATGGTGGCCTGAACCTTGAAGTGTTTGCCACAAATATACATATATACAGTAGCGGCCACTGAAATATCACTTTTTGTTTTTCGGCTATAATTTTTTTCAGAAAATAGATAGAAACTCGAGGGCTTTTGTGAAAATGTGTCACATTAAACCAAAAATATGATCCAAATCAATTTTTCTCGATAAAGAAAATATTTTCGGAAATATTTGAAATACTCGTTTTTTCGGGTTTTATCTTTTACTGGTTTATGGCAAGAACACAAGGAAAACAGCAAGGAAAGAGACAAAAAAATTGTAAAAGTTAGCTAGAAAGGATCAATATTTTGTTGCGAAACCTCTAGCATCAATGACGGCTTGGCATCTTCTCGCCATCGACTGAATCAAGTTGCTCAAAGTAGACTGTGGAATCTTCGCCCATGCGTTTTCCAATTGAGTGAATTCTTCGTCGGCGTTTCGAGCACGGATACCAGAAACACGTCTTCCGAGCTCCTCCCACAAATGTTCAATGGGATTGAGGTCTGGACTTTGACTGGCCACTCCATCACATTCACACGGTTGGTCGTAAACCAATTCTTAAAGAAATGATATGGTAGTTTGACTCACTTTGATGTGCTTGGAAGTGTGTTTTTGGTCATTATCTTGTTGAAACAAGTAACGAACTCTTGGGGAAGCACGAACGAATGGGAGCATGACTTTTCCAGGATTTGTTCGTACAGAAATCTGTCCATTATGCCAGTGATCCGGTGAAGAGGTCCGACTCCATGGCTGCCGAAACAGAACCACACCATTACGTTGCCTCCACCATGTTTGACAGTTGGTGTTTGATATTTTGGTTCAAATCTGGCCCCCACTGGTCGTCTGACATAAAAAATTCCATCGGAACCAAACAGCATGAACTTGCTCTCATCGCTCCATAATACTCGTTCCCATTGGTTCTGAGTCCAGTGCAGATGAGCGCGTGCCCAGGCCACACGGGCTGCTCGATTACGGTCTGAAATGAATGGTTTCTTCACAGGACTCCTACCAAACAGTCCGGCATCATTCAGACGCGTCTGATCGTTCTGATGCTTTTGTTTTCTTTCTGTTGATGCTTTCTTTCTGTCAGATGGACCGTAACACGAATCCCCAAGTGTTTTCTTTTGATTGCTTGTCCGTTTTGAGTCTTCCAGTGTTTTAGAAATATTGAAACGGTGCTACGATGGGTATTGAACTGCTCGGCAAGCTGCTTCTGCGATGCCGAGAAGATGGCAAGCCGTCATTGATGCTAGATGCTTCGCAACAAAATGTTGATTCTTTCTAGTTAACTTTCACAATGTTTTTGTCTCTTTCGTTGCTCTTTTCCGTGTGTTCTTGCCATAAACCAGTATTAGCTAAAATCCGAAACATCGAGTATTTCAAATATTTCCGAAAATATTTTCTTTATCGAGAAAAATTGATTTGGATCATATTTTTGGTTCAATTTGACACATTTTCACAAAAGACCTTGAGTTTCTATCTATTCTCTGAAAAAAGTTATAGCCGAAAAGCCAAAATTTGATATTTCAGTGGCCGCTACTGTATCAGGTAGCCATTGATCAAGTAGCCAACGATTAGGTAGCCATTGAGTATTGGCCAGCATTCTTATCTTCTTTTCATTCTTTTTCACTTCAATTGTTATACGTACCTTTTTGTATAGATTTTCCTTAGTTGAATAAATGTTTAATTACCCAAGTTTGAGGCCTATACTTTCCCCACAATCAACCCCACCGAGTGCACATAACAACCAGTCACTTTTTAATGAAGATGATGCATTCTTTTTTCGGCAGTAACCAGCGGAACTTCTACTTCTACGTGCATATTATTTTCGTTGATATTAGAAATACATAAATAAATATATTTTGGATCGAAAGATTTTGTTTTGAAAGTGGTACAATTATATTGATTCAACTTGATAGTTATCTACCTAATATTAAGCGAATAGTTCCGTTTGTGATTCCGTCTGTCTGTTCAGGACGTTTTTTTTTTTGAATAACTCAAAAAACGTTGGTCTCCTACTTTGATATGCATGGTGGAGTCATGGCTACCTGAGCGCTTCGCAACTATATCTTTAGAGGTCGCTGAGAGCTTGGGATACTGTAGAACTCTAAACACAAAATCTACAAAACTGTTTACAACGATATAAACAGCCAAAATTTTTCTGCCACAGTAATGTCCGTGTTTTTCGAAAATGTCAAAAATCAGCTTCATAAGCGCAAAACTAAAACTTCGATAGACATTTTTTCCAAGCTTCTAATACATTGCAGAGTGCTCCAGAATGCTCTAGAACAGCGGCGTAGCCGCGAACTTTCCACTGGTTATTCAGTATGCTCTTGGCACCGCCCCAAGTCGTTAAAAAAAAAGTCGTATAAAAAAAAACAAATACACATCCTAACTAAACCATCCTTGGTATCCTAAGTAAGTGAATAAGTAGCATTCAAATGCGCAATCCAGTCGATTTTGTACACTGCCATCATAACAAGTGTCTCAATACTTTTCAGCCACCCTGTATACGTATTTGAATGTTTATAGCTGCTTAAAGCAAATTTGCTCCAAAACAGGACCCTCTAACAAATAAGTTTCAAAGTAGCAAACGGAATCAATGATCCGAGTATAGATGAAAGGCAGTGCAAAAGGAAATGTGAAGTCGGTCGTGGTCAGGCCAGCTTTATTTCTCACTTTTAACAAGTTACGATGTCCTCGGAGTCCTCGGACCGTCATCTGTTACTCTGTTCTTCAACAATGCGCCGTTTGAATTTGTTGAAATGAGAACATTCAGCTGACATTCATCTGCAAGGCATAAACAGAAAGTATCATCCGAATGTGTATGTGCCTCTCACTCGTGGTTGTTTCGCCAGATTCTCATAGTGAAAATCGAGAAAAGATCAAATGCCAGGCATTCTGCACCAATATCGCTTTTTCCCGATCAGATATCCAAATTGGCGCATGACATTGCTAGGAGAATAGAACTAGGGATACACATCATGCAGAGATATTCAATAGTCGAACCTTTCGCTCAATCTGTTAGAAAATCTGAATGCTTCATAGCGTATAACACATATTTCGAGAATGATATTGCTTCGTTTCTAATTAATCGTGTATAACTTAAAGTGTGCGCTTTTCTTTATTCAGAAACACCAATACCAATACATGAACATTAAATTTTAATCTATTGAAACGACTATAAACAAGAAATTATTAAAGTTGCTTGATGCGATTGTCTCTGATCTTTACGACATCATTGTGTCTCTTCGGAAACGCCTCCATTGTGCAACGGAGGAGTTCTGGTGATATCTTTTCGAATTCTGCATCCAAGCTTTTCTCCAATGACTTCAATTTGGATTGGGGACGCGCTCTAGACGCTCTAGACTGGAAAGCTCTCTCGACAGAAATGTGGAGCGGACTCAAACTCGGCCGTTGGTCATTCAGAATTGCTGATGAAAAATTGTCTGAGCACCATGCTTAAATAATTTTCGCCTGGAGAGGTGTAGCAAAATCCATCTGAATGTTGAAATGCCCAAAGCTGGTTTCCGAACTAGGAATATTCAAAATGTCCTCCAAATAGTAATCTTTGTTCGGTGTTTTTCAGGTGTTCATTTTGGCTTTTCATGCCATCAAGAAGAGCCTTACACATCTGCATTCTAGTCAACCGGGTCTTTTCATATAGAATCGTTGTTTTTTGAACACGATACGTGGATAATCCAATCTATTTTTTCACGATTCTTTTCACAGAGGAATTGCCTATTTTAAGCTTTAAACGCACGTTTTCTATGGTAAGGTGCAGATTTCTATAAGCCCATTCTCTAACAGTCGTGATTCCGGAGTGATGGAATTGGAGGTCTTCCGCTTTTTGGACTGTTTACAGAATTAGGTATCATATCTCTAAAATGTGTCTTTTTTGGTCAAACCGAATACTGCGCGGCATTCTTCGCCTGATCAGAGGTCACCATCTTTCATAATTCCGCCGTGCAGCCAAAAATTGGAGAGCAGCTTATAATAATGTCCTTCAATCTAATGTACAGACAACATATGAGAGTAAATGATAAATTTTTGGTGCTTTTCTGCAATAATTGTAATCAATCTGATCAAATTCGGCTCGTCGTCATTCGTCAGGAGCTCTGCTATTTTCTATGGTTATATACAGGGTGGCAGCCATGTACTGTTACGCAACTTTGCGTGGATTCTGGCGCATGAGCACAAGTCGCTACTGTATCAATTTTATTTTTTATTAATTATTACATATTTATTATTATGTTTTTCAATTTTCTGGTCGCAACTTTCATTTTTAAGGTAATGGCGGCTGCTTCACCCCATCGTGGTTCTATTATTAAAATGATGCAGCAGGGTGTGTCGAATTCGGAGATCGCTAAGCGGTTGAACGTCAACCGAATGCTTGTTCATCGGACTGTCACTCGCTTCCACCGTCTTCGTACACTTGATGACCGTCCAAGATCGGGTCATCCTGTCACTTTGACGACGCCAAAAGCGTTCGGGAAAGAATCCGAAGAAATCCGGAGCGAAGCATGAGGAAGCTTGCTAAAGACTTCAAAATGAGCCGATATTCTATGGGAATCATTGTCAAAGAGAAGCTGAAGATGACTTCGTACCGTATGCAACACGGCGCATTCCTCACCGAGAAAAACAAAGCTCTCCGAATGCAAAAAGCACGAAATCTTCTTCACGGCACGCACTCAGGCACGCACCTCTCGACACTGTTCGCAGACGAGAAATTTTTCACTGTTGAAGCAGAGAAAAATGGCCAAAACCATCGGGTTATTGCAAAAGACTTTCAAACTGCATGTAAGAACGGAAAAATTCTCAATAAGACATCTCATCCGTCTTCAGTCATGGTTTTTGGTGGAATTTGCTCCGATGGCAAAACCCCGCTGATTTTTGTTGATTTGGGAGCCAAGGTGAACCAAACATACTACAGAAAACACATTTTAGAGGCTGCAGTTCTTCCGTGGTCCAAATCGCATTACGGAAACCGACCCTGGTGCTTCCAACAAGACGGCGCACCGGCTCATCGCGCCAAGGCCACTCAGCAGTGGTGCAGAAACAATTTTCCTGAGTTCATCTCCTCGTCAGAATGGCCAGCGTCGTCACCCGACCTGAATCCTATGGACTACGCCGTTTGGGGATATTTGACCCAGGTGGTTTCCACCAAAAACTACGTTAATTTGAGCGCTCTGAAGGTCTTACTTGTGAAAGCCTGAGACGAAATGGATGCCAACTACCTGCGTGCCGTGGTGGACGCTTACCCGAAGAGATTGAGAGCGGTGGTGAAGACCAAAGGAGGGCGATTTGAAAACTATCATTAAAACTTGTTTTTGTATCATTTCAATAAACTTCTGTCCAATTTTGGTGAAAATTGAACTTGTTTGAAGACATTTATAACGTTTAAAGCGTGTAACCGTATTTGGATGCCACCCTGTAATAACTTCCTGTTTTTCTTATAGAATGCTTCGAAATCCACAATTATCAAAAGTATTCAATGAATGATTTCAAATTGGAAAAGAGTTATAAGCAGATCCTGTAGAGATTCGCATATTGAATGGCAAAATCATCTCCCAAACAAACCTCCTACTTTGAATGGCTGTAAATATTCAGAGGAGGGAATTATTTAAAAGGATTGTAATTTTAAAATTTCAGGTGTTTAAGTGCACTTTCGCGAGTTTCAGATATTTTCAGAAGATTATAGATTCTCTACAAATTTGAGGAAATTGCTTCATTTAAGGGATAGTGGAAATTGCATAGACACAGTTTAATCGTTATTAAAGAAGAATACATTTCAAGATTAATTCAGAAGATTTTTAAAAACGTGCCGAAAACGTAAGCGTTTTAAGTTCTGTCAGTTTCCTTCATCCTGTGTGAAGAATTATGCTCATAATGAGTATGTTCCCTGTTACCTACACAAATTAGACGTAGGATATCTATCTACAGCATTTCATCTACATCATGACTTTCCTTAAGTAGTATTATACTTGCAATTCGAAATGGCATAATTTTCATGGAATTGCAAATTACCGCTCGCCAAAGGTCACAGATTGTAGATCTTAGTCTTCTTGGCCCCCGCTTCTTTATGGTTCTTATTTCAATACTGTATCAGTAGAGTTTTATCGGAGCATCACCTCGCAGAACCAGCTGATATCATTGATTTTCGACTCTCGTATAACTTTTATTAGTTTTTTGAAGAAAATAATGATCCCTATTGATTTGAATTTCAAGTCTGAATACCCCTCTATTTCCTGAGTTGACGCTTGCACAGGCCACAGCACAGACAATTCATGTTTCCTCTTCGGATGCCAGAAGTTGAAAATCAGGATTTCCTTGAAGTTTGCTATAAAGTATCACCATCTCATGGTAGCTGTTCTGGAATAATTTTTAATATTTTTGAACTAAGGGTTCAGAACTTTTCAAAAATCATACAAAGATCGGTCCTAGAAAAAGGGTGAGATCAGCAATCCTAACTGCGATATCCATTTCAGCCATACCCTTTTCGCTCTGAAATTTCAATTGCGTCAATGACCTTGCAGTTTCAGCAAACCTTGTAGTAATGGGAAAGTGCTCGAGTAGTGCCGAGATAGTGCTCCTGGCCAACAATCTTCAGAGCTATGTTGAAATCCACTACTCCAAGTTGGGAAAATATACAAAAAATTATTGAGAAGCAGGTGAGAATCCAAATTGTGAAAAATGGGAACCTGCATGTTTCAGATTTAAATAACTCTTGACGTGCTCTAAAGGTAATGAGGTAGTTTTCATCTCGGATTGATATCCGTTTCTGGAGTTAGACTTGTGAAGGTTTGCTGAGTACATATGTATTGCTAGGAATAGGGAACTCAGAATTAATAAAAAACCCTTTGAAAACAAGTTTTCAATTCTTCTTTATTTAGTAATTTGATCATAAAACCATCCGGCATACAAGGAATCAGGATTATTTTCTTAATTCTGCATTTTACGTTTAAGTGGTCAAAGTGTGGTTTCCGAATTTTTTCTTACTGTAGCAGTCAGAGGATTTTCGTATTGGTAGTTATACTTTTATGTTGACTGTGTAAGTCCTATAGCATAGTTAATTCTACAATCTACAAGATTGGACGGGTAGATAATTGTTCTGAACAAAGGATATTTCAAGTATAGAATCTCCAAAATCTCCGAAACACCGAAAAAATCACTTTTTCCAAATAGTCGAATATCTCGATAGTCTTATTAAAAATAATACAAATACGTAGCTCCGCCTTAATGTTCATTCAAACGTACTCACGTTTCGAACAACTTGCCAATTCATAATATATTGTAGTCGTAGTCAGAAGGTTGAGATCTTCGGTCATACGTCTTTACAACGGTACAACAGTGAAATGAGTAGTAAGTGTTATTAAAATATACATTCAGGCAGCGACTTGTGGCTCTCATTCAACCTGAAGTTGACTGAAAATGTAAAGAAAAAACGATCCTATTTTCAGCTGAGCAGAGTACAGAAACAAATAAATGCCGTGTGTGTAGTATCACTGAAAATGTTCGCCATCATTTCGGATCAACCACCTGCTTGGCATGTGCTTCATTCTTTCGGAGAGCTGTATCCTTGAATATTCAATACATCTGCAAGCACATCAACAAGTGTCCGGTTTCATATGGTTAGTTTTCTGCTGATTTCTACTGTACATGAACTTTAATTTCAGCTGTCAGAAGTGGTTGCCGCGCATGTCGCTTCCAGAGCTGCCTGAATGCAGGAATGAAGTCAAAAAGTTAGTCCTCCGGGAGCATGAATATGCACATTTTGTTAATTTTGGTATTTTCAGTGATTCGAGATAAAAGAGAAACGAATAAATGCTCGAAACTCGTCAAAGAGTCTATGAAACAGATCAATGCAACGATTCTTCGAGGTAGCAAAGAATCAGAAGCCAACAGGATTGTCTCATGTTGTATTTTCAGACAGCACAGCATCACCTCTACAGATACTTCATTCAACGGAGAGAAAAGAAGAAGAAGAAGTTGAGCAGTCTTCGATAAACGGAGAAGTTATATATCTTCTTAACCTAACTGCTGATCAACTCTTAGAATATTATATGGAGCTTAACGAGAAAGAACCTTGTCTGCTGAGAAACATTGAGTACAGCATATTTCCACAAATATATCAACAGAACAAGAAGGAATCACTCTTCATTTGCAAGAATTGTCCGGGGACAGATCTTCTGAATCAAGAAGACCTGGACATTTTATGCCAATACGTTTCATTCTGCAACTTATGGTTAGACGCGCTGTGGGATGAAATACATGCTGAAAGAGGAGGGAGGAACGATCATCTGAAAAAGAACAACACTGCTAATATCTGTCAAATGTGAGATTCTGTTTATTAAAGTACTTCAGTCTGTGAGAATCTCAAAATTATATTCTATTATTTTCAGGATGTTTGAGAACTTCGTCTACCAATTTCGAGAAAGCATCGGCGATTGTTTAATCCGCTTGAATTTAGATCTTGTCGAATTTGCTGTTCTCAAATCATTTATCATCTGGAAACTTGGAGTAGTGGATTTCAGCATAGCTCTGAAGATTGTTAGCCAGGAGCACTATCTCGGCACTACTCGAGCACTTTCCCATTACTACAAGGTTTGCTGAAACTGCAAGGTCATTTACGCAATTGAAATTTCAGAGCGAAAAGGGTATGGCTGAAATGGATATCGCAGTTAGGATTGCTGATCTCATCCTTTTTCTAGGACCGATCTTTGTATGATTTTTGAAAAGTTCTGAACCCTTAGTTCAAAAATATTAAAAATTATTCCAGAACAGCTACCATGAGATGGTGATACTTTATAGCAAACTTCAAGGAAATCCTGATTTTCAACTTCTGGCATCCGAAGAGGAAATATGAATTGCCTGTGCTGTGGTCTGTGCAAGCGTCAACTCAGGAAATAGAGGGGTATTCAGACTTGAAATTCAAATCAATACGGATCATAATTTTCTTCAAAATACTAATAAAGGTTTTACGAGAGTCGAAAATCAATGATATCAACTGATTCTGCGAGGTGATGCTCCGATAAAAACTCTACTGATACAGTATTGAAATAAGAACCATAAAGAAGCGGGGGCCAAGAAGACTAAGATCTACAATCTGTGACCTTTGGCGAGCGGTAATATGCAATTCCATAAAAATTATGCCATTCCGAATAGCAAGTATCATCGTATAATATTACTTAAGGACGTCATGATGTAGATGAAATGCTGTAGATAGATATCCTATTTAGTAGTTTAAGATATTTCGGATGTTTAGAAGTCAGAAAGTCGACTTAAAATTTGAAAGATCCGTATTGAACGTCTAATTTGTGTAGGTAACAGGGAACATACTCATTATGAGCATAATTCTTTACACTGATACTCAGGATGAAGGAAACTGACAGAACTTAAAACGCTCAATACGTTTTCGGCACGCTTTTAAAAATCTTCTGAATTAATCTTGAAATGTATTCTTCTTTAATAACGATTAAACTGTGTCTATGCAATTTCCTCTATCCCTTAAATGAAGCAATTTCCTTAAATTTGTATAGATATCTGAGAATCTATAATCTTCTGAAAATATCTGAAACTCGCGAAAGTGCACTTAAACACCTGAAATTTTAAAATTACAATCCTTTTAAATAATTCCCTCCTCTGAATATTTACAGCCATTCAAAGTAGGAGGTTTGTTTGGGAGATGATTTTGCCATTCAATATGCGAATCTCTACAGGATCTGCTTATAACTCTTTTCCAATTTGAAATCATTCATTGAATACTTTTGATAATTGTGGATTTCGAAGCATTCTATAAGAAAAACAGGAAGTTATTATATAACCATAGAAAATAGCAGAGCTCCTGACGAATGACGACGAGCCGAATTTGATCAGATTGATTACAATTATTGCAGAAAAGCACCAAAAAAATATCATTTATTCTCATATGTTGTCTGTACAATAGATTGAAGGACATTATTATAAGCTGCTCTCCAATTTTGGCTGCACGGCGGAATTATGAAAGATGGTGACCTCTGATCAGGCGAAGAATGCCGCGCAGTATTCGGTTTGACCAAAAAAGACACATTTTAGAGGTACGATACCTAATTCTGTAAACAGTCCAAAAAGCGGAAGACCTCCAATTCCATCACTCCGGAATCACGACTGTCAGAGAATGGGCTTATAGAAATCTGCACCTTACCATAGAAAACATGCGTTTAAAGCTCAAAATAGGCAATTCCTCTATGAAAAGAATCGTGAAAAAATAGATTGGATTATTCACGTATCGTGTTCAAAAAACAACGATTCTATATGAAAAGACCCGGTTGACTAGAATGCAGATGTGTAAGGCTCTTCTTGATGGCATGAAAAGCCAAAATGAACACCTGAAAAACACCGAACAAAGATTACTATTTGGAGGACATTTTGAATATTCCTAGTTCGGAAACCAGCTTTGGGCATTTCAACATTCCGATGGATTTTGCTACACCTCTCCAGGCGAAAATTATTTAAGCATGGTGCTCAGACAATTTTTCATCAGCAATTCTGAATGACCAACGGCCGAGTTTGAGTCCGCTCCACTTTTCTGTCGAGAGAGCTTTCCAGTCTAGAGTACAAGCACGTCCCCAATCCAAATTGAAGTCATTGGAGAAAAGCTTGGATGCAGAATTCGAAAAGATATCACCAGAACTCCTCCGTTGCACAATGGAGGCGTTTCCGAAGAGACACAAGGATGTCGTAAAGATCAGAGACAATCGCATCAAGCAACTTTAATAATTTCTTGTTTATAGTCGTTTCAATAGATTAAAATTTAATTTTCATGTATTGGTATTGGTGTTTCTGAATAAAGAAAAGCGCACACTTTAAGTTATACACGATTATTTAGAAACGAAGCGATATCATTCTCGAAATATGTGTTATACGCTATGAAGACACCTTATTTTAATGGTTCACTTGATTCAGCAACACAAAACAGTCGAAAGACCGTTTTCGAGATGTGAGATACTCTCCGTAGTGCCTTTCGTCATATGTAGGTCCCCACCCTACACTAATTTGGCCAATATTCAATGGCTACCTAATCTTTGGCTACTTGATCAATGGCTACCAAAAGAAAATGATAACATCATATTAAACATTTTTGAAAATTCTATAATAAGATAAATGAAACATTATTTTTATTTTTGTAACAAAAGTGAAACCAAATTTCTCAAATGTGGGTTCTGCATATTTGTAAAAACGAATATAGTCTATATTTACAAAACTCTCTGCAACCTTTTTGATTTTTTCCCCTGTGGAGTTGAAGAAGCCATTGGTGTTTTATACGAAATCATTGAAAAATTCAAATCGGTCGGCTGCATTTGAATTTCTTTGATTGATTTTAGTTGAGAAGAACTTCCATTTTTCAAAAATGTAGGAAAATCCGTTCCCTGTGCCAACAAATATATTCAAAATATTTTGTGGAAACTCTTGACAAAAAAAAACAAAAACAAAAAAAGTTAAATTTGAAACTCATATATGTTTAACTTGCAACAGCTGAATATGCCATTTTACTTGTTGATTCTATTTGTTTCTTAAACTAGACTCTGACATTGTAAATCACAGAGCTATATGATTTTTAAAAAATGGAAAATCAGAAAAAATTAGGTAGCCATTGAAAATAGGTAGCCATTGATATTCGAAGGCAAAAGTAGCCAAAGAATATCAGGTAGCCATTGATCAAGTAGCCAAAGATTAGGTAGCCATTGAATATTGGCCAGATTTTTCGGATGTCTTCGCGGTGTAAGTCTTTTTGGCGTTGTTCCGTGAGGGTCATTCCAATTAATCTTCTTTCTAGTGATGCATGCGTCACACGGATCCTTTCAGCGAGGTTCTGTGTAAAAGTCCAGGTTTCAGTGAGAGCGTCGGTGGTGTTTTTGATGTTGTTGAACGCGGCCCAGGCTGCCCGTCTTCTTCTGTGGATTTCAGGTTCTAGCTCATTTCGTGAGTTGAGTAATCTGCCAAGGTAGACATACTCATTCACGTCTTCGATTGTTGTGATGGTTGTATTACTGATGATCACCGGATGTGTGGTGGCGTACGTGTTTCTCAACACTTTTGTTTTGTTAGTATTTATTTGAAGGCCTACTTTTTTGCACCTTTCTGCGAATTCTTGGATCATCCTGCTGGCAGTTCTTGGGTCGTTTGCGACGAGGATGATGTCGTCTGCGAATCTCAAATGAGTGAGATTTCTACCATTGATCCTTATTCCTGGCAAGTGAGCGTAGTCGTCGTCTTGTCCGTTAAGGTGATTCCAAGACAATTTTCCGAGAACGAGCTCTAGACAAGCTGAGAAGAGGTTTGGCGATATTGGATCACCTTGGCGTACACCTCTTGTGATGGGTACCTCAACTTGTCTATGGAATGGTGTGAAGGTGGTTGTGCAGTTTGCATAGCACTCTTTGAGCAGGTTAATATAGACTGTTTCTACTCCTTGTGCTCGAAGGCTTTCCCATATCGCTTTTTGTTCCACGCTGTCGAATGGCTTGTGGAAGTCAATGAAGACAAGTGTGAGCGGGATTTGGTACTCGCGGCCAACCTCGAGCAAGCGCTGTACTGAGTGTATGTGGTCGATCGTTGAGAATGACCGACGGAATCCTGCTTGCTCGACTGGCTGGGCTTCTTCTAGTGTTTTTCGTATTCTATTTAATAGACATTTTGAGAATGTCTTATAGAGTACTGATAGAAGGCAGATAGGCCTATAATTCTCCAAATTTTCTCTGTCTCCTTTTTTGAAGATCAGAGTAGTGTTAGAGGATTTCCATTTCAATGGAACTTTTCCACTTTCTAAAAACTTCGAGAATCGTCGTGCGATCAGGCTAATGACATTGTCATGACAGCTCTTGAGAAAATCTGCCGTGATTTTGTCATCGCCTGCTGCCTTCCCGTTTGGGAATGAATTGAGGGCAGTTCGCACTTCTTCTGGGAGGAACGGTGGTGCTGGTGGTGGTGTTTCCGTTTTGATGGGGGTGTTGGTTGATGTGGGAGAAGAGAAGTTGCTGCTGAGTAGTTTCGAGTAGAACTTCTGGATCAGTAGGGCGGATAAATTCAATTTATTTATTTATTTATGTATTTTTTACTATTTTCCCAAATTTCAGCTTCTGTCTGATCTCTCTGTGAATCGCAGTTTGATTAGAAGCTGACGAGTTGCTTCCGAGATTCTGTTGTATGCGTGGTTGAATGGCCTGGTTATTGGGTTGTCTTGTAGATTCTTGAGTGCTTCGATTAAATTTTGATAATCTTGATCAATGTCCGTATTGGAATCTATTGTGACTGTGGCACTGAGCGTGTGCGCAGTGTTCGGCTCCAACTCTCTCTTTAGAAGCTTTCTTCGCTTGACCTGCTCGTATCTTGCGATGTTGGTGTTGAAGTGCAGGTGACTGCGAAGTAGACGGTGGTCGCTACCATTTGTGAATGATGGGAGCACCGACACATCCGTCACAAACTTTCCATTTCCCAGTATATGGTCGATTTCATGTTTGTGCTTCTGGTCGGGGCTGATGTGTGTCCATCGTCTATGCATTGGCTTTTTGAATTGCGAGTTCATGTACCATAGACGATTTGATTCACAAAAGGTAGCTAATAATTCGCGACTTTCGTTTCTTGGTTCCATTGAATTTGTGCCAATGTATCGTTCCGTGTCTTTTCTTACACACAATCTAGCGTTAAAGTCGCCTATGATGAGCTTGTACCTGCTACGGCAGGTTAGATAGGCGTCTTGAAGGCTGTCATAGAAATCAGCAAGTTCCTCTGGATCGGTATCAGCGACAGGTGCGTACACCTGGAAGATGGTACAGCTGAGTTTTCTTCCTATTTGTAGAGTAAGGTAGCCGATCCTATGGTTGAGGAACTTGACTTCTATGATTTTTGGGAGGAGGATGCTCTTAACGATGAAGCCGATCCCTCCTGACACGGAAGTACTGTTCCGAGATCCTAAGAAAACTCCGGTCCCTTCTCGATGGGTTTTGTGCTCTTCTGCTTCTCGTCTTGTTTCCGATAGTCCAATGATATCGTACTTTATTCTTTTTGTTTCTTCGAGAAGCTCTGCTAGTCTGTTGTCGGATGCGACAGACCTGCAGTTGAAGGTGCACACTCTTAAATCGATTCTTCTTTTTTCTTCTTTATGGGCCGTGTTTTCTTCTTTTCCTTTTCCGAGTGGTAGACTACCGGTATTCCGAGATTTGATCGCCTCTCCCGACTTACTTCTGAATCTACCGTATCAGAAGCAGAGGCCGAGTGCGGAGGACTGAGGCAGTTTGGTTTGCTGTTTAGAGCAATTATTGTGTGCCTGTTTACTCTATTATGACCTGTTAAGCCAGAGCTAGAGCTACCGGGACAAAGAGTATTGGGCGCTACCGTGCCGAACTCCTCCGGATATGTATATTGGTATATTTATTCATTGAAAAAGGGCTAGATTTGCCTCTTATATTTTCAAGGTTATAATACAATGAAATAATACATGAAAAGATTAGATAATAATAAATATTAAGTTAGAGATATACATGAGATAATGTTAGAATTTCCTGGAATTTAATGTGAGATATGGTGAATGATGTTAGTTCTGAATGCGGACGACGATATTTTAGTGGGAAAAATTGAGTGTGGTAGAGAGTTCCAAGCTTTGATGATACGAGAAGTGAAAATATGTAGAATGTATGTAGAAGAGAATCAGTTGTTGATCTTCTACGCCACGTAGAGGCTGAGTAAAATGTAGAAGCGCGGATGCCAACCACTACACTACCGAGGTATGGACAGGCCTTTGATCTGTTCGGCTCTGGACTTTTGAAGTCTGGAAAAGTTATTTGAAACTTCTGTGTAATTAAAGGCTTCTAAAAATTTTGCCTGTTATTCAAACGTTTGACTTATGAGAACTTTATTTTCAGTTTTCTTAATGGTATCCGTGGCGATGATCTCCTCCATTTCATCGAAGAGCTGCAAAACCTTGATATAACTGAAACAGAACTATATTTTATGTTGTCACATCTATGCTTCGAATACGCTGCCAATCGATTTGGAAGAAAAATTGGAAAAGCGATGGAGCAATTTCAAGAGATTATTTCAAATGATCTACATGATTATTATGTTACTGATCGAATGATGCCAAGATATTCTGCCAGACTTGTGAGACTTCTGAATATCAACAAAGGAATACTAGAGAGCATCAGAAGTCACAGAAATCGAGCGGAGATCGCCAAAGTTTTTAATGTGTTCAATTAAGATTTTTCTCACCCTGAAATGTTTTTTGATACAGGTTTAGTGTGTTGATCATTTACATTTATTGTAAAATATCGATAAAATATTTTTAAATTACAGTTTCCCTCCCTTATAGAGTCATTGTTCTCGTTTGGAAGCAAGTTATGAGCAGGTACATATATGATCTGTCCACAGCTCAATTACGGATATGGTGGCCTGAACCTTGAATTGTTTGCGACATGGCTCTTCGCTCTCCCAATGCAAAACATATGCAAAAATGCAAAAAGTAAAAATTCTTATCCAAGGCATGCGTATTTGTATCCGCTGCTTAAGACGTAGAATGGTTTTTTTCCGTCGAAAATAGTAAAAATACGGGGAATCACCTGAATCTAGAAAAAGTATATCAAAATAAGAAGCTCAATTACACAAATCTCTAAGCCTGAGAAGTAACAATCGGATGTTCCATCAAGATCTCCTGCCCATCGATCGCAAGCTGATCAACAGTAGAGTATTGGCCATTTTCCCCTGTTCATCACTGCTGGGAAATTCTCACCTTCGAGTTATCATCGATGTTTATATATTAGTGGTTTTATATAGTTTCAAGAAGCTAATGTGAACATTTCGTGAAGATTGTCCTATTTTAAAATAAATTACATTGTCTGAAAATCATTCCATTATTTATCGGTCGTCTTTAAATATCATTGACTGTAAGAATCAAATGTCCATTCTTATGCAAAATGAAGAATTGGACAAAGCTCGCGGAAAATAAAAAAGCACGGGAAAAGTAAATTCAAGGCGAAGGTGAAGCTAATTATCACTTTTACATAGATAAGTATCACAAAAATAAATGCAAAATCAGCGTTGCTATCCATGACAAACAGCGGAATCCGCATTTATAGACCTGGGTGGTGAGCTAACTTGAGCGGTGTTGCGAATACTAAGTATTCACAATAATTAATTAAACTCCCACTGATATTTCCCTCATTTCATTATAATTTAATCATTTCTTCCAGCTTCCGCCGTGGGAATTTGAACTGACGCCCCGCGACTCGCGTGCGTTTTTAGGCCAACAAAGAAGTTGGGAGCTTACATACAATGCCGTGCAAAAGTATACGAACCGAGGTGATTTTTACCGAAACTCTACTTCGGATGATCCGATCGACACCAACGTTTCAGGAATTGAAAAAAGGCGTAAAAAAAGAGTTTGAATAATGAAGTACGGTAAGCAGTAACAATTGCGGACTTATTTTTGAATCCATACTTTTAACTCGAAGCAACGACGGATTTTTAATGGCTTTTTTTCAACTTTTTTATTTTAATTGAGGTTTTTACCGCCGACCAAGAGTGTCAGGCTTTTTCCCCTTAATAAATGTTTTATATTCAACCATTCTTTTTTCTCATTCACAACCTCACGTATTCATCCGCAAAGCTCTAGGCTTTTTATATATTGAGAGTCATCTTTAATTGGCTCATCATAAGCGGCGGTATTTCAACTAGGCAGGGTTCTTTGTTGAAAATTTAATGAACGGACTGAAGATTTCGCCTGCTTCGTTTTCCGAAATATGTACTTGACAATTCTTTCTCTCCGTTGAAGTTTTTGTGAGAAATTAATGGGAAATTCACTTCAAAGTCTGAAGAAGTCATTGTAAAAGATTCATTCTGAATGTTGAGCCAAATGTTAAACACATCTGGTTCTTCGAGCATTCTAGTGTTTGCCAATAGCGGTTTACAAGAAAGTTTACAAGTCAGAATCTTTCGTTTGTTCTACTGTATTTGCGGTTTCATCTTTAAAATGACTCATTTAGTCACCAACATTTCGTTTTCAACTGTTTTAAATAGTGTGAAAACAAATAAAAATGTTTTCTGACGCACCACCAGCACCCAACGAATATGGGGCATGTCTTCGAGTAATGCGGAGCAATGGTATAAAAGAAGTTGCAGTTCAGTAGTTGATCAGCCTCTGAACTTCCAGAAAGCAATGTACTCCTTCCTTGCTCTTCTTGCTCTCTTCGTTGTTGCCCTTTCAAGTCCATCAACACCAGCTTTCTTAAGAGATCAGCCAAGAAATGTTCAACAGTCATATCTTGAAATCTCTCGCAATTCTCAACTCACCGAGTCTGAGAAAAACCAGCAGCTTCAGCAATGGGCACAAACTAATAATCTTTCAGTAGGGTGTCATTGATATCTAATGTTCATATGGCCTTCAATTTCTACATTTTCCAGCCCCAATACTCGGCCTACGTGCAACAAGAGCAGGAAATCGAACAGCAACTGAGACAAAACATTGCTCAAATCATTTCCCGACTTTCTTCTGTGCAGACTCAAATGGAATCCGTTATCAACAACTCAAATCGTACCGGAGCACAACTACAGCAAGAAATGCAATCACTCAAAAACCAATATCCACAAGAAGTTCCAGTTCTCATGTATATTGCGAAGATTTCAGCTAAACAAATGGGTTTGGATGATTAAAAATCTGTTTTTGTGAATCTGTATTTTGTGAATGCGCATCTGAAGAATTCCTAAGTTTGAGTGTTCTCTTTCCTTATAAATTAGAAATTGATTCTAAATAAAGCTCCTGCATCTATTCCAAGTGATTCGTTCCTCTTTTTCATTTTTTATGAGACTCATTTACGGCTTTACATGAATACATGATGATGACGACTTCAAAAAAAAAAGAAGCGTTGGTAAGACATTATCGGTTTTAGATTATTTGTGAGCATAATATAATAGTCGTTACGTGAATGAAAGTTGCCGATGAATAAATGCAAATACCATGTAAATATAGAGTAAATATTCATTTTCTGCACCGTGAAGAATTGTATACAAAAAAATTAGCTATTGTTTTAAAGATTTTATAATTTTGCTAGCACAGTTGGAAGTGGTCATAGTTTGAGTGCTCCTTGTGTAAAGTCATCAGACCATTAAGGGCATTATTGTTGTTTCCAGCTTATCTCTACATGTTCAGGCAAGATCATTTAAGATCGATAAAGCGGATTCTCCTTGAGTATCTATGAACAGCAGATCACTAACACACCATTGTGACCACAAAAACCATCATATTTTATGCAAAAGTGTCATATTACCGGGAACCATTCCGTTGGAATGAAATCTAGATTCTATCAATCAACACATATGCCACCTTCTAAAGAGAAGCAACAAGAGGTCACAAAAAAAGTCCACCATCAGAGCGCTGAGGAGCTCAATCGAAGCCTCAATGGAAATTTGGGAAAAATGGTTGACGCAGTACTTAGTATTAGAAACCATAACAGAGTGCAAATGAATAAGAAACCAGGCAAGCATGAAGAGCCAGCTTCATCAATATACAGGGTGCGCCAAAAGTATGGTAACACATTCAAAGTGATGTAACTTTCGCAAAACGACCCGTATCAAGATGAAAATTTAACAATAGTTTATTAAATACTTTCTAATAATGATATTATCAAAGTTGCTCGATGCGATTACCTTTGTTCCTTACAACATCCATGAGTCTCTGCGGGAACGCCTCTACCGTGGCACGGAGGTATTTTGGTGATAGCTTGGCCCATTCCACTTCCAAACTTTTCTTCAACGACTCCAAATAGCGATGAGGACGTACTTGGACTCTCGATTGAAAAATTCCCCATACCGAATAGTCGAGCGGATTGAGATCTGGGGATGAGGCTGGCCATTCAGAAATGGTTATGAAACGCGGAAAATTTTGTGAACACCAGGCCTGGACGATCTTTGCCTTGTGAGCCGGAGCAGAATCCTTTTGAAATGTCCAAACCTGGTTTCCAATATGGGATTTTGTCCATGGAAGCACATGTTTCTTCAAATTTTCCTCCAAATAATATTCTTTGTTGATTTTCACTCCAGGATCCACAAATAGCGGCATCTTCCATCAGAGGTTATGGCTCCAAAAACCATTACTTGCTGGGGATGAGAAGCGAAGCTCTGCTGATGGCTCTACCGTGTAGAACGTGCTCTACTCTATAATTCTGGGAGTTGAATTCGGCTTCGATAGTGAACAATTTTTCGTCAGTGAACACCATCCTCAAATGTTCATTTTGACGCGTGCCAGCAAGGAGAGCTTTGCACTTCTTCATCCGGGCCATCTTGTTCTTTTCCGATAGAATCGCGGCTTTTCGAACACGGTATGGGGTCATCCCGAGCTTTCTTTTTACAATTCTTCTGATCGAAGAATGACTGATTCTGAGCTCTGTGGTCAACTTTCGCATGCTTTGGTTGGGATTTCGACGTAGACGTTCGCGGACCGTCTGGATCCTATCCGGAGTGACAGAGCTTCTTGGTCTTCCACTTCTGGGACGGTCCTTGAGTGTGTTCAACTTCTCAAAACGTTTAATGGTTCTCCAAGCCGTTGTGCGTGAGATTCCGAGAGCTTTTCCAATGCTACCTGGGCCCATTCTCCTCTTGGCCATCTCGACGATGGTACCTCGATGGACAGAAACAGCCACCATACCTGTGAAAAAACACATAGAGACTTGAAAATATGGATATATAGTAATAAAGACATGCTGCAAATAATGAAATTAAATTCAGTGCACGAGAAGTGCGCCCGCGCCCGCCAGCTTGCGCGAAACATGTGTTACCATACTTTTGGCGCACCCTGTACATATAACATGAGCAAAAGGACACCTTTAAATTACAGTGCTTACAAGTGCCACCATACTAATTTGCGTTATGATCAACTATAATATCTTGAACAACAGGAGATCCGACGGTTCAATGTACAGACAAAGAATTGAAAGCATCAAAGATGTCGTGTCATCCTTCAAAGCTTGCATCAACGAATACTGCACGACATATTCATTATTTTCTATAATGAGATCACTGTCAAAATGCTCCATGATATACAGGTGTACGAGATGGAGTCTGCTTTGATGGCTCTGATGAATGGAATAGCTACTGCAGAGATTTGCTTAAGGATCCACGGAATTTTTCATAAAAGACCTTTACCGAGATCCCTGATATGCTAGGCTGCATTCCCTGCTACAAAGAAGCTCCAACTGCGGTTCATATTTATTCGTACAGATGTCCTGTAATGCCAGCAATGGTGCTCCACACCATTTTTGTACCATTCATCCACCGTCGTCGTCGTTCTGGGTTCGTATTCTAGAAAGACAGTCACCCCAGACACTGGGCCATTGTCTTGCTCCATTTACTTTTAACTTCACTGCTCAAGCCAGAGTAATAAATAGCATATGCACTTCGTCCATATGCTCCATGAGCTGGACACGGCATATGTCGCTGCCCAATGAACGCTACGTCAAATTACTATAAGGTTATCAGGTCGTCTGGTGAACGCTGTTTTCTTTAGAAAAAGAAACTAGATGTTTCCCAATGCGATTTTATCAGACACACTACAAAGAAGGGGTTTTGATTATGGCGATCACATGGACAAAGTGTATTTCGCAACGAAGAAAAGGAAGTAAAAAGTAGCGCAACGGAACACCCTGCACGTTGAATGTTTCCGTTCCTCCCGTTCCTGTTCCCGTTCACTGAATAATTTGCAAAAATCAATTCTCTATAATCACGTTTTGCTGAAGTCATGAGGATAGGCTACTGTCGCTTATGACACCTCGTCCCTCTCATGAATGTCGCACCCGGCATTAAAACTTATCCGAGCATATCGTCAAATTCATCTTCCTAACCGCTGATTGGCATCTGCTGCACATGGTACAACTCTACCAAACGCTGTCGGAGTTCCTTCATTTTGAGTGACTAATGGGAAAACGAGGTCGAGCAGCTCCTTCCGTTGTTTCAAAAGCCACCAATGCTGCAAAAGAATGACCTATTTTGGCAAGTTCATTTGAATCCCTACAAATCTCATTATGAAAACAAAAAAAAACTAATGTAACACTTAAAAACCGGTCGATGAAATGGAAGAAAATGAAAGAGGAAGAATAAAATGGATTTCTTCCTTCCTATTCACTATCTCTGCAGTCGAAGAAAACATCAACAATCAAAAAGTCCACAAAATGACCATAAAGTGATGCGAGAGACAACAAGAAGATTCAGGAAGAAGTTTCAGAAAAATCTGGTTGAACCATATTTCTCCCAGGATATTGCAGATTGAGTCAGTGAACGACATTTATTGTACACCTAGACAATTTCTTGAAATTGGTTTTGGAACGTCATTTTATTATCGGAAAAATGCATTGCATATTGAATCAAAGGGAGAAGAACATAGAGCAAATTTAGGAGATTTTAGAACTTGTGTTTGCTGCTTTTCCTTTCCACTTTTAAGTTAGAAAAAGAATGAACTAATTGCGTACATTTAAAAAAAAACGATAAGAAGTAGTATTGTAATTTTTATCTGCACCGTCAACTTTCTTTTAAAGTTCGTATCTGAGTAATTATACGAAACAATTCATTTTTACTAATTTTGAATAACAATAAGCACTCTTAAAACGTATGTCTATTGAAGGCATTTATTACAATCTTCTACAAAATGTTTCGCTCGGCATACAACTCCCGTGACGGTGCTTGAAGTCAGCGTTACTACCAGATCATGTTCTCTGGAACCGATTTTGAACTGACTGGTATAATATAAGGATGAAGTTCTGAAAACGCAAGAATGATATGTCATCTGAATCAAGATGTATTTTTGCTAAAATTCATTTTGTATCTTATAATCGAATAACTTCAGGAAAAACACGAATTTTCTTCCAAGCTTACCCTGAGTTTGTTGATCTGTAACGTTATTTTCCTAAAAAAAGGGCAAAATAAATTAAGAAATTTAAAATTGAAAGGCGGACTTTAAAAAAGCTAGGTGGCTTTGAGAAATCGAAAGAAGAATCTGTTCAGTCTGAAAATCTGTGTTGATGTGTGATTTATTCATAAATATAATAATTAACATTTTTTACTTTGCAATAATTGAATTCTCCTAAACATCGAATTTTCAACATAGTTTCAGTTATACGGTGGAAGGCAGGTATTCCTCTAACTAACACAACTATCGTATTCCGATCTATGTACCACTGAGCAACTTTTCACGTACGGAGATCTGAAAATCCGAAAAGACAGGAACACAGATGCATAGTAGTCTGAACTCTGCATAGTGCTCTGGATAGTGAGCCACGTTTAACGATTTCCTTTGCCAAGTGATCAATAAACTCTTGAACGCATGGCCTTTTCGTTACTTTTATGAGATACTGTAATTTATACAATTTTTTATTTTTTTTTATTTTTTTTTTCTGTATTTTGTATTTTCTGATATTGAATAGCATATGATTGAAATCTATGTCCGGCTGTTTTTTTTTATTTTACAATCTTGTCAATAAGGAAATTCTGCTAATGTCTTTCTTGATTTCACTTTTATTTCCTTGCCAAACATTTTTTAGAACAATCTTTGAATCGTTCTTTGCAAAGGTTTCGAGTCCCACCCCTCTTAAACATAATCTGCTGTCGGCCTTCAACTCAATCCTATTTCTAAATGTATCCCAGTTCTAAAAGTGTCCCCCGCAAAGCCTACCTGGTGCCTCAATGCGGTGCGGGGGTGAACGGCTTCCGTCACCTACCGGCCAAACCAGAAGGACGTATGTATACTCAAAGGGCTAGCAACCCGAGAATGACGCGCAACCCTATACTCTCAAAAAGAGGGTCCGGAGCGGCACAGATGGAAGCACGAGCTCTAAATGAGCCGGAGCAACCGGCTACCTGGAGGGACCAGAAAACTGCCGCAAGATTTCAAGGAGTGCGCCGAACCAACATCGGCTACAGAGACATCAAAATTGTATAGGGATCTGAACATACAACTGCAGGACCGACAACTCCGAGGCCGATCTGACTACCCTACTTGAGGCCAGCAAGAAGATCCACTACAGCGTGCTGGCCTTGCAAGAAACCAAAGCCAAAGTGGAAGCAACCAGAAAGACCAACGAAGGAAATCTGATCATCCTTGGCGTCAAAGTCGATAACCGAAGCATTGGAGGCGTCGGCTTCCTGCTTGAAACATCAAACACCTCGTCGACTCAGCCAAGATTATCAAGAAAGACTACAAAAAAGACGAATTTTATGCCGACCTCGAACAGAGAATCACATAGGAAAAGGCGTACTATAAATTCGTCGTCGGGGACTTCAATTTAACAAACAACGAACCAATTCCATCCACGGTCAATATCGGAAAGCGGACATGGGTGAGTCCAAATGGATTCTCCACAGCCGAATAAGATCACATTCTTCTCAACCGTCGATGGGCTCTGTACGATGTTAGCATGGTGGAATTGTTCAATACTGGTAGCGATCACCGTTTCGTTCGAGCTAAGATCAATCTGCACAATCGTTTTATAAGAAAGGATGGCCTACGCCCAGTTCCCATTATTTTTCCAGAGTATGACACTGACATCAGGGAAACGACATCCACTGTATACGATTGGCAAGAATCGCCGGATCTTGACGACTGATTACTAACTTCTCGTCAACGGCTTACAGCGCTAGAGAAGGAACAAATGACACTGGTCCAAATCACATGAAAAAGCTGAACGACAAAGCACTGGACTTGTTGAAGAAATGAGAGACAATTCACATGGATCCTGCATCCAGTATCGTGGAGAAGAGCATCATCAATAAAGCCTGCCGAGTCGCGATCAAATAGTCGATAAAGAACTACCGAAATACTTCATTGAAAGAAGCAGCTGAACAGAAAGCCAGCCGGAAACGGTGTCGAAGAAACGTGAACTACAGAAGAGACGTGACAACTGTGATGAGATGCGAGAACGGACGGCATGAAACTGCCCGAACCAAAATCTAGAAGATCGCCGTCGACTTCTACTCCAATCTGTACAGCTCAACAACAACGGTATCACGAAAACCAACTGCAACACAGCAACAGCGCCACCCGAACTTTTGGATTCCGAAGTACGATATGCCGCTACGCTTCAACAGATACATCAAGGAGTGCCAAGTGCCCGAACAGTGGAAAACTTCCAATACCGTGTTACTGTTCAAGAAAGAAGAACGAGAACTCACAAAGAACTACCGTCCAATCGCCCTATTGTCGCAACCATACAAGCTGTTCACAAAAATCATCTTCAATAAGTTGGTGAGGACTCTTGACGTATTCCAATCTGTCGAACAAGCTGGATTTCGAAAGAAATTCAGCGTCATCGACTACATCCACACAGCCACTCAACTAATCGAACGGCAGAGAGAGTTCAAACAACCGCTCTACATCTGCTTTATCGATTATGTCAAAGCCTTCGATAGTGTGGAACTCAACGCGGTCTTGAACGCACTCAATCAAACTGGAGTCAACGCAGAATACATCAATCTTCTCGAGAAATGCAACATGGGAATAACTACCAAGATCAAGATGTTTATAAAAAAGCTGACCATCCCAATCGGCAAAGGAGTACGGCAAGAAGACACAATCTCACCGAAACTCTTCACTGCCGCTCTACAACACGCGATGATCAACCTTGACTAAGAGGAAGCTCAGCAATCTTCGATTCACTGACGATATCGTTCTGATAAGTCACAGCTCTGCGGAACTTCAAAGCATCGACAATTACTTTGAAAAAGTTGGAAAAGCCATCGGACTAGAAATTAATCGCCGCAAAACAGAAGTTATGAAAAATTGTTGGACAACAGGGGATCCCATCACTGTCGGAGGAATTCCACTTTCGTATGTCGACAAATACATTTACCTGGGAAGACTGCTATTCATGGCCAGCAATCTCACTGCAGAAATAAGCCGAAGAAGAAACTCAGCATGGGCTGCCATGGGCTGTATCAAATAAAACCCAACTCATATCCAGCAAGAAGATAATGGCCGAACTATTTGATTCGACGGTTTTCCCTGAGCTCTGTTACGGATCTAAGATCGTGGTCGATAACAATACTACTTCTATGATTCTCACAAGAACTCAACGAGCTCTAGAAAGATCATTATTTGGAATTAATCGAAGAGAACAACAAGAGCAGAACCTAAGAAGCACCGATCTACGGCAAAAATCCAGGGATACAAGATGCATAGGAATACCGAACCGAACACTGAACAAACCGAATCTTCTTCTGGTATTCAAAGAACGTTAAAAGAACATTGCGCCGTACCGGAACAAAATGGTCCGATGCACTGAAGAAATTCAAGGATCGAAACAAATGGAAAGAGACATGTGCCAGACGCTGAGAACATCCCCAGCCGTCTACCGGGCGTCCATGTATGTACATAAGTATGTAAGTAAGTTGAACATTTTTTTAATTGACATATCCAGATTTCCAACTCCATTTTTGAACAAAATGCAGAAAAAAAAAACAATTCCAGGTTTCGAAGAAAACATGGCATTGGAACAAATTGTAATCGACAATTCCAAATCAGCAAGCACAAAACTAGATCCCGGAGTACATTTCCTCAGAATCCTTTACTGTTTCGATTCAAAGTTTCTCAAATCATTGTACATCGTCAGATCGAACTTCACTGTTAAATTGCTGGCGAAATCTCGATGTTGGTGGCTTCTTAAGGAAATCAACGTAGAGATCAAACAAACTGCAATGATAGATTTGTTTTTGACTTGTGAAAAATTAATGTACACTGCGCATAGCTTCAAGCTTCTGGGAAGTCGTTGACGTGAGCATTTTTTTTATATCTCGTGTGCAAATTCCTGTTCAAGAAGAAGAAGCTTCAGGAAGATCTGGTTGAACCCTATTTCTCCCAGGACATTGCAGATTCAGTCAGTGTGCGGCATCTATTGAGGACCTACACAATTTCTTGAAGTTACTTTTGGAACGTCATTTTATTATCGGCAAAATGCATTGCATATTAAATCAAAGGGAGAAGAACATCGAGCGAATTTAGGAGATTGTAGAACTTGTGTTTGCTGTTTTTGCAGTTATACGGTGTAAGGCAGGTAACTAACAGAACTAACGTATTTCGATCTGAAGTCCTTTGACCGTCCTTTAACGTCGTATTTCCTTTGAGCAACTGTACGTGAGAAAGTGCTCCGTCAACTTTTGCTAAAGTTCGTATCTGACGGGGAAGGGGACGAGGAAAGAGCGCGGAGCTTCGGGTTTTCAGATGGAAATATCTTGATTTACAGAAGTTTGCGTAGATAGCCACTATGTGTATTGAATTCTCCGTAGCCGGAAGTACCTGTGGTCGAATTTTTAAAAAAAGTTAGGAGGATTTCTATTCTAGTTCCCTTGTGAGTAATTATAAGAAACAATTCATTTTTACTAATTTTGAATAGCGATAAGCACTTTTAAACGTATGTCTATTGAAGGCATTTATTGTAGTCTTCTACCAAATGTTTCGCTCGGCATACAACTCCCTTGACGGTGCTTGAAGTCAGCGTTACTACCAGAATATGTTCTCCAGAACCGATTTTGAACTGACTGGTGTAAGCCACGGGTGAGTTTCTGAAAACGTAAGAATGATGTGTCATCTGAATCAAGATGTATTTTTGCTAACATTCATTTTGTATCTAATGATCGAATAACTCTTTTTTTGTCCATCTTTTGAACGCTAATATTTAATTTTTACGTTACTTTCCTAAAATAGCGCTAGTAAGGTATGTTTACCTCACCATTGGAAATTAAAAAATTTTCAATTGAAAGGAGGACTTTGAAAAGGCTAGGGTGGCTCTGAGAATTCGAAAAAAGAGTCTGTTCGGTCTGAAAACCTGAAAATCTGTGTATATTCATACATAAGCAAATAACATTTTCTAATTTGCAACAATTGAATTTTCCTAAACGTCGAACTTTCAAAAATGTTTCAGTTATACGGTGGAAAGCAGGTATTCTTATAACTAGCACAACAATCGTATTCCGATCTACCTTTGAACAAATTTTCACGTACGCAGATCTGAAAATCTGAAAAGACAGGAACACAGATCCATGCAATTAATGATATTTTCAATTTATAAGATAGATGGGTTAGTCTTTTAATGACTTACTTTATCTCGCTAATAGATATTGGTTTGGGAGTAGTCGGAAAATGATTTAAAATACATTCAATGTCCCATTCTGTAAGTGAAGACAGATAGAAAAATGATCTATGTGGAAGATTTCGGGTGCGGAAGCTCTGAATCTCGATAGGAATTTGCAGACGAGATACAAAGAAAAAGCTCACTTCAACGACTTCCCAGATGTCATGCGCACTGAAGCTATGCGCAGTGTACATTAATTTTTCACCAGTCAAAAACAAATCTATCATTGCAGTTTGTTTGATCTCTATGTTGATTTCTTTAAGAAGCCACCAATATCGAGATTTCGCCAGTAATTTAATAGTTGATCCCGTGAAGTTCGATCTGACAATGTCCAATGATTTGAGAAACTTTGAATCGAAACAGTAAAGGATTCTGAGGAAATGTATTCCGGGATCCAGTTTTGTGCTTGCTGATTTGGAATTGTCGATTTCATTGCCAACATTATTCCATTGGATCTTTCTCGCCCGTATTCTGCATAGTGAGCCACGTTTGCTGATTTCCTGTGTCAAGTGGTCAATAAACTCTTGAACACATGACTTTCCGTCATCAAAATAATCAAACCAGACGCTTTGCGCAATGGATCTTCTGTTTTTAAAGAGAGACAGAAAATTTTCGATCCCACGTAAGTTGATACATTTCCAAGTTTCTGCTAACACTGAAAATACAACATGCTCTTCTACCACTTTGGTTTTCGGATTGCAAATGCGGTTGGTTTTCAGAATGATGTAAGTCATGTTGAGGGGACATCTATCAACAATGCTTCTGGAAACTTTAGAGCATTTACGAAGGCAGCACCTGGAATTTAAAACAACATGTAGTTTTATGAATGTGGCATTAACTGGATGGGAGAACTGGGTTGAGGAACAATGAAGCTATGACTTCTCTATTAGAAGCGTCACATTTTTAGAATTTGAAGAAATTGGAAATGATCTCACCTCGATTTATAATCCAATTCTTTGACTACATTGTTTTGAAATGTTGCTGGCAAATCTTGCCAGAAATTTGGGTGCTCTACATGCTCAATTTGTTCCAATGCCATGTTTTTTTCGAAACCTGGAAATTTATTTTCCTATATTTCATAGAAAAGTGGAGTTGGAAATCTGGATATTTCGATTAAAAAAGCGTTCGACTGGGATACGTTTAGAAAAAAACGGTTAGAGGGGCGGGACTAAAAACCAGAAACCGAAAAAGAAAAAATAAGTGAACTCGAGGAAGACATTGGCAAAATTTCCTTATTGACAGGACTGTAAAATAATAAAAAAAACAGCCGGACATAGATTTCAATAATATGTTTTCCAATATCAGAAAATTTTGTATAAAATTCAGTATCTCATAAAAGAAACGAGAAGACCATGCGTTCAAGAGTTTATTGATCACTTGGCAAAAGAAATCGTCAAACGTGGCTCACTATGCACAACACTATGCAGAGTTCAGACTACTGTACACCTGTGTTTTTACCAGAGTAGGGCGGAATTGAATTTTGGGAACTCGGAATCCAGAAAACGGAAAACGAAAAAAATAATTCCGCTCTTGGTATAATACAATAATTCCACCCCCCCGTTTGATATAAGAGTGACCCCCCGGTGGAAGACGGTGGAATGACCCCCCACCCCTTCCCCTAACGTCTGTTTTTTCCACCAATTTTTACAATTTTCATAATTGTAAAAATAGGTTTCATAATTAAAAAATAATTTTCATAATTTTTACGTGGCATCATGAACTAGTTTCATTTTCATATTTTCATTTCATTTCGTCTGAATCTCATGGAAATATTGGAAGGGCGGCTAGGATCCAAATGTTCCCCCCCCCATTTCAACTGGCGGGGGATTAATATTGGATAACGACTTCGTATAGAATAACGACTTCGTCGCCCCCCCCCCCCTACAGTAATTATCCCCCACATCAATTTTGATAATGAATAACGTAGGTTGGGGGGCTAATATCGATGGTGGGGGGGGGGTGGTTGTAGCGTGGGGGACGATTCTTGCAAATTACCCCGCCCTTCTCTGGTTGTTGCCTTTTCATACTTTCCGATACATGAAAAGTTGCTCAAAGGTCATACGACGTTAAAGGACGGTCAAAGAACTGTAGATCGGAATACGATATTTCTGTTAATTAGAAGAATACCTGCCTTCCACCGTATAACTGCAAAAGCAGCAAAAACAAGTGCTACAATCTCCTAAATTAGCTCTGGGCTCTTCTCCTTTTGACACAATATGCAATGCATTTTGCAGATAATAAAATGACGTACCAAACCTAACTCCGAGAAATTGTTTAGGTCTCAATGCAATGTCCTGGGAGAAATAGGGTTCAATCAGATATTTATGAAGCTTCTTCCTGAATCTTCTTGTTGTCTCTCGCATCACTTTATGGTCATTTTGTGGACTTTGTGATTGTTGATGTTTTCTTCGACTGCAGAGATAGGGGAGAGGAAGAAAAAAAATTCCATTTTATTCTTCCTCCTTCATTTTCTTCCATTTCATCGACCGGTTTTTAAGTGTTACATTGGTTTTTTTTTGTTTTCATAATGAATCGGTTCCAACAAAATAGACATTGAATTCAAAAGATCACGTTGAGCATCCACATGAGTTTCTTTAGCGCATTCCATACAAATTATATAACGTCTTATTTAACGGTTTATTATTTGACAACAAGGAAACTCAAAAAAATTGGATGACCGAAATTGTAGATGTTGCAGATATACCGGGTATTTATACACTTCCTCGATGATGATTTCACTTGCCAATTAATGCAAAGTCACGTCAACTGCAGTTGAGGCGAAGTGTTAACTGATACTTAATCCTTCGACAGCTTAGCGTTTTTATCCTTTAACACTGCTTCCAGAGACCGTAAATAGGAGGGTACCTATAAGATCTGTCGCGTTTATCCTAAATTCAATGTTTATGTTACCTACTTGGTGCGAAGCTTTGGAAAATCTGTAACATTTCAAACTTCTAAAAGTTATCAGAACTTATGTATTTATATGTGAAATGACATTATATTGAAAAAAAAATTGGAAAAAAAATTCCAAAAAAAAACTTATGAAAAATGAATTTTAAGATTTGAAAAAAGCGAAAAAATAAAATTAAAAAATAGTTGACCACAGCAGAAATCGAACCCCAGACCTTCCTCCTACTGTCCCAGCCCAGACTGCCAACTTGCCACGGTTCAACTCACTAAAAATTGGCTGTGATGTCGCGGAGGAACTAAAGATGGTTAATCACAGTGGTTAGTGCTGGAATTTCAGATCGAAATAACTCGCTTCGCAGAAACGTTCAGCAAATTCTGAAAACGGATTCTTTCTCAGCGTGTTCTAATCTATCGATTCACATAAGTCTGGTATGGAAACTCCATGGTGAGTTAACAACCTTCCCTAGTTAGTAATGAGGAATGAAACCAAACGATGTCATCATATATATTATACAGATCCAATCATCATTTTTTTTTATTCATAAAGGATCTTTGATGCTTCAAGATCAGCGATATCTATCGAGTGAAAGTCTTTTTTCTCTTCCGATCTGTACAAGCGTTCCTTTTGAAGGACAGAATACATCCCACAATCTCTCACCTACTCACAGAATTATACGCGATAACTAGGCAGAAATGTTGGCGAATGTCCACTGCTTAGTGCAATCGATCGCAGGGTGCAGTTTTGAAATCGTAGGGAGAAGCTGGGATGAAAATTGGTAGAAGTTGAGCCGAGTTACCTAGCAATACTATGGGGGGAGGAAGATCAGCGGAGGGCAAGTAAATAAAAAATAGGCGTGAGCAAGTGCTCTGTAATATTAATAAATGTTTTAATTTTGAGAGAGAACCAGATTAGTGAAATATAAAACAATAAAGATGATGGAGTGGTGTAGTGGTGTTAAATGTGAAGGAACACACAATTAATTCTTCGGAATTTTTTAAAGAGTTCAAAGGGAGGAGTTCAAACGTGTTAAGCGTAAAATTACAATAAGATGACATTTCCTTCAAATGTCAATGATTAAGAACGAATAAAACGCAGGGGCATTCTGTAAACCCGGAACTATATAAAAGTTGCGAGGATAGCGTTCTTGAGGAGATACACCAAACATGCGGAAGATTACGCAGGGTTCGAACGTGTTAAATTACTGCGTTAATCACAAAGCTAGCACAAGAGGAAAAAACTATCAAATTCAAATACAATTTTCTAGCACATTCCTGTTAAAAGCAATAAAAATGTCATCAACATTTAACAAACAAGCAGCAAACCGCGTAAATTGTCATCGACAATTTTAGAATAATCGGAATCATCTGTTGCTAGAGAATACCTCTCATCTCTCCATTCCGTTATAGGAATCTTGTTGAAATTCTCAAGATATATGCGCGGCCAGTCCTGATCCTCGTAGATTAAGTTCGGTTTCAGACCTTATAATTTTCCACTCTCTCGATCCACGTGTGCACAAAAAGAAGGAATGTTTCAAAAATGAAAAAAAAACATTTTCACGATTTTCTCAAATTTTGAATTTTTTCAAAAACTATCTATATTTATGAGCTGCAACTTACTGAATACGTTAGTCAGACCAGCCGTAAAATTGCCAAAACAATTTAGACCAATCGGAGCAGTTTCAGTGAAGTTATCCAAAAAAACCGCCCACGCGCATTCTTTATGACCAGTATTATATGTTGACGTGAGCTTACTGTTTTTTCAGGTCAACTAAGTTTTGAAGTTCACGCTTTTGAAGTTCATGATTTGAGAGCAAGTTGTTTTCTTTGAAACGGCTGCACCTTGAAAATATTCAAAATTTTGTAATGAAACCTAATTGCATGCCGTAGTTGGCGTCTTCCCGAAGAAACTTCGGGCTGTCATCAAGGCCAAACACGGAGGATTTGAAAAACCATTTTTTAATTGATTTGCCAATCATCTCAATATCTCAGGAGCTTTGAAAACTATTTTGTTTTTTTTTTTGATATCTTTATTTTTTCTATTTTTCCCCGAAAAACTCTTGTTTTCAGGCGCAAATATTATTAGCTGTGCGGCACGTTTGGGGCAGACTAGACAGATTGATGAATACCGCATTGTACAGACAGAAAAACAAGGATGCAAGTTTATCTGACCGAGTGGTCGCGAACGGTTTGGTCACAGATTTGAGGCAGTTGAAGGAAGATTTACGTTGGATGAGCAGTTATCCTACAGAACAGCGGAGATAGTAAGTAACTAGTAGAGAAATGACAGAATTATCTGAATTGTTACACTTTTGGAAATTGGTAGCGAATTGAGCCCTTTTAACTCTAATAATGGATTTTGAGAACGCTTCAGAAGACTTGCGATTGCACGATTGATCAATCCAGTCGTTTTGAAGGACTTGATTCAGAAGTTTAGCACTAGCCACAGCTAATTAATGGATAAAACAAAATATTATAGATCGGGGTGAAATAGGGTAAAACAAAATGAAACAGGACTAAAACAGTTTCCATGGTATTCTTAAAGACACATATCAGTATTTCGACTTTCAGCTATTACCTGGAAATCTGTGAATCACTGAATCCCCATAATGTCAGGATAGACCTATAAAATTGTCACAGTTGCGCATGGTATTTTTTTCTCGAAATATCTTCAGAAATCGAGTAACTTTTTTTTCTGATATCATAATGAAATTTGATAGGCATAGGTAATTTTGTACTCTAAATCCGCCTTTTAAAACCTGAACTTCTATCATCCACAGTTGCTACATGATAATCCAAAAGAAGGGTGGACCTATAAATTTGCACCGCACTGTACATATATCCCATTCCTAAGATTTAAAAGGACTCAACTCTCTACCAATTTCCCAAAGGTTCTCCGCAATTTGACTAACGTTTTTTTATTATAACTGTTGCTAACAGCATTTGTCAATAAGCCGTTAATTCTGTTTCATTTCTGATCTTCACTTTAAAACATATTACGATTCCATTGAACAACTTAACATCAGACCTGTCACCCTAGGCTCAGTGGTTGTAACATTCGGACTCGCCTTATCACCTGCGCACATGAAGAACATTCAGAGCACTCTAGACTCAGTGGTTGTAACTATGACCACGCCTCCTGACCCCGGATACAAGGAGGATGTATAGAGGAGGATTGCTAGTCAGTCGGGAGTTGAGACTCGCACGAGGATGGTGAGGCCTTGGTGTGGCAAAGTTGATCTCTCTCTAGAGAATAACTCCCAGAAGAGCCCTGCAGTTATAAGTTTAAGTTTAGTAGTTGATCATCCTCTACACTTCCAGAAAGCAATGCACTCCCACCTTGCTCTTCTTGCTCTCTTCGTTGTTGTCCTTTAAGTCCTTCAACACCGGCTTACAAAAAGAGAATGACTAAGATTTTAAAGATTGTATAACTTCGCTAGCAGAGTTTGAGTGGTCTTTGTGTGAATTCGTCAGACCAATAACGGCATTTTTGTGTTTTTCAGCTTATCTTTAAAGATTCAGGCAACCTCAAGTAAGTATCAATGAACAGCAGATCACTAACACACCATGGTGACGATATTTCAGACTTCCTACAAAAACCATCAAATTTTATGCAAAAGTGTGATATTACCGGGAACTATTCCATTGGAAAGAAATCTAGATTCTATTTATCAACACATATGTACCTTCTAAAGATAAGCAACAAGAGGGCACAAAAAAACTCCACCATCAGAGCGCTGAGGAGCTCAATCGAAGCCTCAATCGAAATTTGGGAGAAATTGCTGACGAAGTTCCTATTTTGAATCAGAAACTTTTACAGAGAGCGAATGAATAAAAAACAAGGCAAACATAAAGATCCAGCTTCATCAATATACATAAAACATGAGCAAAAAGACACCTTTAAATTACAGTGCTTGCGTTATGATTAACTATAATATCTGGAGCAACAGGAGATCCAACGGTTCAATGTAAAGACATAGGATTGAGCATCAAAGATGCCGTGTCGTACTTCAAAGCATGCATAGACGAATACTGCACGACGTATTCAAGATTTTCCATAATGAGATCAGAGGACACTAACATATGGATACCACCGGTTTTAATGATCTAAAGATCCACACGTCTTGCTCCATTTACCTTCAACTTCACTGCTCAAGCGCGGGATATTCTCTGCGTATGAGTTCCCCTGAGCAATAAATAGCATATGGACTTCGTCCATATGCTCCATGAGCTAGACACGGCATATGTCACTGCCCAATGAACGCTACGTCAAATTACTATAAGGTTTTCAGGTCGTCTGGTGAACGCTGTTTTCTTTAGAAAAAGAAACTTGATGTTTCCCAAAGCGATTTCATCAGACACATTACAAAGAAGGGGTTTTAATTATTGCAATTACATCGACAAAGTATATTTCGCGAAAAAGAAAATGAAATAAAAAATAGCGCAACGAAAAACCCTGAACGTACTTCGTCCGTTGAATGTTCCGGTTCTTCTCGTTCCTGTTCTCGTTCACTGAACAATTTGAGAAGGCCCTGGCGCATGTTGCAAAGATCAATTCTCCATAGCGGAAGTCATGAGGATGGGATACTGTCGCTTATCACACCTCGTCCTTCTCATCCATGTCGCACCCGGCGTTAAAACTTATCCGAGCATATCGTCAAATTCATCTTTCTAACCGCTGATTGGCACGCCATACGTGCGATTCTTAAAACCCACCGCATTTGCAATCCGAAAACCAAAGTCATTTCATTGAAAAATTGCCCACTTTGGTTTTCGGATTGCAAATGCGGTCGGTTTTCAGAATGATGTAAGTCATGTTGAGAGGACATCTGTTAACGGTGTGTTTGGAAACTTTTGAGCATTTACGAAGGCAGCACCTGAAATAAAAAAAACATGTAGTTATGTAAATGTGGCACTAATTGAATGAGAAACTGGGTTGAGGAACAATAAAGCAACGACTTCTCTATTAGAAGAGTCACATTTTTAGAATTTGAAGAATTTGGAAATTATCTCACCTCGATTTATCATCCATTTCTTTGATTACATTGCTTTGAAATATTGCTGGTAAATCTTGCAAGAAATTTGGGTGCTCTAATTGCTCAATTTTTTCAATTTTCATGTTTTTTTTATATTTCATTGAAAAATTGAATTTGAAATCTAGATATTTCGATTTAAAAAAACGTTCAGCCTGGATTAGAAAATATGGTTGAGTTGAAGGTCGACAACAGAATATGCTTAAAAGGGCGGGACTCGAAACCTTGGTAAAGAACGATTCAAAGACTGTTCCAAAAAATGTTTGGCAAAAAAGAAAAGTGAAATCACGAAAGACATTAGCAAAATGTCCTTATTGATAAGACTGTAAAATAAAAAAAACAGCCGGACATAGATTTCAATAATATGTTATTCAATATTAAAAAATCTTGTATAAAATACAGTATCTCATAAAAGAAACGAGAGTTTATTGATCACTTGGCAAAGGAAATCGTTAAACGTGGCTCACTATGCGGAACACTATGCAGAATTTAGACTACTGTACATCTGAGTTCTTACCTTTTCATATTTTCCGATCTCTGTATGTGCTAAATCAGTGGTCCTGTTCAGTGAGAGTGGTAGAATGCTTTGTTCGGAACACAAGATGTGACTTGTGTGTCGAAACCTCAAACTTGGGTAATTAAACCTTTATTCAACTGAGGCAAATCTATACAAAAAGATACATAGAAAAGTTGAAACTAAAAAAGAATGAAAAAGAAGATAAAAAAGCCGGCTGTCGCCGGTTGGCTCTTCTTTTATACAATAAAACTGCGGAGGCGTAAAATGGTTTTAATCTCGATGAGGAATTTATGATTCATCATCGAGATTGACATGTTGTATGTAATATTGTATGGGCCCATTATAATGGTTTGTTACATTACGGAAACTAAAAGTTATGTATTCAGAATTGAATACATCACTTGGAGGAGTGCTACTGTAAAGCGAGCACACTGTATGTGAACAGTTGCTCAAAGGACATACGACGTTAAAGGACTGTAAAAGGACTGTAGATCGGCATACGATAGTTCTGTTAGTTAGAAGAATACCTGCCTTCCACCGTATGACTGAAACAATGTTGAAAATTCGATGTTTAAGAAAATTAAATGATTGAAATGTAGAAAATGTTATTTACTTATGAATAAACAACAAATCAACGCAGATTTTCAGGTTTTCAGACTGAACAGATACTTTTTTGGAATCCTCAGAGCCACCCTAGCCTTTTCAAAGTTCTCCTTTCAATTTGAAATTTCTTAATTTCCTTTGCGCTATTTTAGGGAATCAAGGTTAGAGATCAACGAATTCATGGTGAAATTTGAAATAAATTCGCGTTTTTCCGAAGAAAGAAATCCATTTTATTCTTCCTCTTTCATTTACTTCCATTTCAGCGACCGGTTTTTAAGTGTTACATTAGTTTTTTTGTATTCATAATGAATCGGTTCCAACGAATACACGAAGATATGTAGGAACTTGTCAAAATACGTACTTCTTCCGCGATATCTTTGATTTCCTTTATCAAAAAGAAGATCCCAGGATCACTTACGTACATCATCGACTTTCTACGAAGAAACTATAAAACTATTTGTTGCGTAATGTTTTTTATTTGTAATACAAGCCCTATCATTAACATTGAATTGAAAAGATCGCGTTGAGCATCCAAATGAGTTTCTTTAGCGCATTTCATACAAATTATATAACGTCTTATTTAACAGATTTTTATTTGACAACAAGGAAACTCAAAAAAAAATGTAATGACCGCAACTGTAGATGTTGCAGATGTACAAGGGGGTTTACACACTTCCTCAAAGCTGATTTCACTCTCCAATCAATGTAGAGTCACTTCAACTGCAGTTGAGGTGAAGTGTGAACTGATACTTAATCTTTCGACAGCTTAGCGTTTTTATCCTTTAACACTGCTTCAAGAGACCGTAAATAGGAGGGTACCTATAAGATCTGTCGCTTCTTAAAGTCATAAAGGATCTTTGATGCTTCAAGATGAGTAATTTCTATCGAAAGGAAGTCGTTTTTTTCTTCCGACATGTACATACGTTCCTTTTGAAGAGACAGGTGATTTTGACTAGCTGGATACTTCCGTCAATGTCTCACCTACTCACAGAATTATATTTGCAGATTATAATATACTTATTATTAAGCGACTAGTTCTGTCTGTGTGTCTCTCTGTCTGCCTGTTCAGGAACTTTAATTTGAATAACTCAAAATAACGTGGGCCTTTTACTTTGATATGCGGGATGGAGTCATGGTCACTCAAGACCTAAGCGCTTTGCAACCATATCTTTATGAGGTCGCAGGGTACTTGGGATACTGTAGAACTATACACACAAAATCTACAAAACTGTCTGTAGAAGTCTGGATGTCCGTGTATCACATGTCAAAAATTAGCTTCATATGTGCAAAACTACAACTTTACATGGTGGCCGATAAGAATACGGAATTACGTTATGCTGAATATCGTTGAAACTGAGACTGCTACTATGAAACCAAATATATGTTTTTATTAACTGGAATGTAAGGAACCAAAATTAAAGTAATTGCTCAACAGTGCGCCGGAGGTAGTCGTCGTTTCGGTCCATGCCTTTTGGAGAGCCGTTGTGAGAGACTTCACATATGGATGATGTGGATGATGTGCAATACAAATAGCTTCAGTGCGCATGATATTTGGGGTGAGCATTTTTTTAATATCTTGTGTGCAAATTCCTACCGTGATTCAGAGTTTCCGCACCCGAAATCTTCCACATAGATCATTTTTCTATCTGTCTTTACTTACAGAATGGGACATTGAATGTATTTTAAATCATTTTCCGGCTACTCCGAAACCAATATCTATTAGTGCGATAAAGTAAGTTATTAAAAGACTAACCCATCTATCCCATAAAATCGAAAATATCAGTAAACGATATTTTCGATTATACAGGGCGCGCCAAAATTATGGTGGCAAAACTTTGGGCCTAGCAGGCGGCACGGGCGGCAATTTTTTTCCCATTTGTTTCACCATGTTTCCATTATTATTTTGTCAAATTTTCAAATCGCCAGCACAATTTTTACAGAAATGGTATCCAATTTAGTACACCGAGGCACCATCATTGCAACGGCGAAAAGAGGGCAGAGTGCAAGTACCATCGGCAAAGCTCTTGGGATTGCTCGACAAACCATTTGAAGGACGATTAAACGGTATAAAGAGCTTGACACACTCAACAACCGTCCCAGAAGCGGTAGACCAAGAAGTTATGTCACTCCGGATAGGATCAAGATGGTCCGCAAACCTCTACATCGAAATCCCTACCGAAGCATGCGAAAGTTGAGCACAGAGCTCAGAATCAGTCATTCTTCGATCAGAAGAATTGAAAAAAAAGAGCTCGGGATGACCCCATATCGTGTTCGAAAAGCTGCGATTCTATCGGAAAAAAACAAGATGGCCCGGATGAGGAAGTGCAAAGCTCTTCTTGCTGGCACGCGTCAAAATGAACATTGGAGCATCCTGTTCACTGACGAAAAATAGTTCACTATCGAAGCCGAATTCAACTTCCAGAATCATAGAGTAGAGCACGCTCTACACAGTAGATCCATCAACAGAGCTTCCCATCCCCAGCAAGTAATGGTTTTTGGAGTCTTAACCTCTGATGGAAGATGCCGCTCATCTTTGTGGATCCTGGAGTGAAAATCAACAAAGAATATTATTTGAGGAAAATTTGAAGAAACATGTGCTTCCATGGACAAAATCCCATATTGGAAACCAGGTTTGGACATTTCAAAAGGATTCTGCTCCGGCTCACAAGGCAAAGATCGTCCAGGCCTGGTGTTCACAACATTTTCCGCGTTTCATAACCATTTCTGAATGGCCAGCCTCATCCCCAGATCTCAATTCGCTCGACTATTCAGTATGGGGAGTTCTTCAATCGAGAGTCCAAGTACGTCCTCATCGCAATTTGGAGTCGTTGAAGGAAAGTTTGGAAGTGAAATGGGCCAAGCTATCACCAGAATACCTTCGTGCCACAGTAGATGCATTCCCGAAGAGACTCAAGGATGTCGTGAACAGCAAAGAGAACCGCATCGAACAACTTTAATTTTATATGTTTTATAATCGTTTTAATAAACTCTAGCTGAATTTTCAAGTCGATTCGAGTATTTTTGTAGAAAGTACAGCACTTTGAGTGTGTCACCATACTTTTGGCGCACCTTGTACATACGCCTTCAATAGACATACCGTTTTAATAGTGTTTATTGCTATACCAAATTAGTAAAAATGAACTATTTCGTATCTGAGTAATTATTCAACAATATAAATGGCATAGTTTTATTAAATAGAAACGTTAATTTTGTTAGAATCCCTAAAACATGGAATAAGACTTCTGTTGTTAAGGTAGCTTTGTCGCTTGAAATCTTCATCATGGTGTTTGACTCGACAATAATATCCTTCGAAGAGGTGCATTCCAATGTTAGCCACAAATACGATATTGTCGGAAGAAGTAGGGAACCGTTGAGTGAGCGAATAACTCAAATCGAATCTGAAAGAGAATCCGGAATTTCAAATCTATTCCATAGATAATTTATCTTAAATGACATTGAATGCATAACTTCACTTCTGATTTATACGACATTAAAGGAAATAATTTCAATGGGTACAGCCAAAAATGCGATTCTTAAATTTTGCCGGTGCCTTCAGGATATTAAAATATGTTCCGAAACAGTTAGTGTCAAAGTGCGGCTTAAATTCCTCTTGTGAAAAAAGAAGAAATTTAACATTTAAAGATAAAAAAATAATTTCTTTTAATAAAGCTCCAGGTAAACCAGAGGTTTCATTAAAAATTATTTTCGGATTCCTTATCCTTGGAAAATCGCAATTTTCAAGCTGCTGATGCATTTTATGCATTGGACTGTGATATGAAGGCAATTCCCCGGTGTAAAAAATTGAATAAATGAATTTTTTTTTCAATAATAATTGTTCAGCATTTCACAAAAAAAAAGGATAAATATTTTCGACGCTTATAGTTAGTCGAAAATAAAATATAAAATGTATTGAAATGTTTTCTGCAGTAATATGTATATGTAAAATATACTAATTTGACATACAGTGTCGTGCAAAATTATACGAACCGGGGTGATTTTTACCGAAACTCGACTTCGGATGATCCGATCGACCCCAAAGTTTCAGAAATTGAGAAAAACGCTTTAAAAATAAGTTTGAATAACAAAAGAACGAATTTACTCAAAAAAAAAAGTTTTTTTGAAACAAATTAAAAAATTGAAAAAATGGATATTTTGATTTTTGATATTCATGGGAAGAAAAAACAAAAATGAAAAGTTAAAAATCGGGGGAAATGATACGAAATGATTAAATTAACTTAATACTTGGTCGCCATGCCTTTGGCTTTGATAACGGCCTCACATCTTCTTGGCATCGAGTCGATCAAGTTCATCAGGGTCTGAAGTGGGATTTTGGTCCATTCTTCCTTGAGTTTCTCGAATTTTTCGTTACAATTTTTTGATTTTCTGGCTTTCAAACGTCTGCCAAGGACCTCGCAGAGATGCTCAATGGAATTCAGGTCAATGGGATTCGAATTGGCTTGGCCAGGTTGACTTGACGCTGTGCGAACCAATCCTTGAAAAAGAGGGAAGAGAGTTTCGGATCGTTGTCTTGTTGGAACAACCAACCACGACCTATCTGAGACCTTCCATATGGCAACATTTCGTTTTCCAAAATGTCCTTGTACATGTACCCGTACTTGTACTTCGTACTTGTCCTTATACTTGGCGTGGAAGCAGCCCCAAACCATGACGTTACCACCACCGTTCTTAAAAGTCGGAACCTGGTACTTGGGATCGTACCGTTTGTTAACTGGACGTCGTACATGAGTGATTCCTTCTAGCCAATCATCAAATACTTCGATTCGTCGCTTTACAGTACCTTATTCCACTGCTGAGGTGTCCAGGGCAGATGATCCTTCTCCCACTTCAATCGAGCCAGACGGTTCTTCTCGTAAATCATTTGCTTTTTCACTGGGCGCCTTCCGAAGAGTCCAGAATCACGCACACGTCTTTTGACGTCTTCCAGTACCTTTCGATCGGTTTCGAGTGTTCAAAGTTACCCAGATAACCGATTTAGAAGTCTTGAACTGCTTCGCGAGGGTGGGCATGTCCAGACCCATCTAACGATCACGGATGATAGCCATTCGCTGAGATTCTGATAAATTAGGTAAACCACGTGGTCTCTCCAATTTAAATAACAACATCCATGCATAAAAGAACGATAATACTTTTAAAAAAGGGAAAAAAACCAAAAAATCGGATTTTACCGATTTTCGAAAAATTCAAAAATAAGTTCGCAACTGTTACTGCTTACCGTAATTCATCACTCAAACTCATTTTTTAAGCGTTTTTCTCAATCCCTGAAAGTTTGGGGTCGATCGGATCATCCGAAGTCGAGTTTCAGTAAAAATCACCCCGGTTCGTATAATTTTGCACGGCACTGTAGTTCAAGCTCTTATTCTCCAAAATTTCCAGAAAGATATCTGAAATAACTACTGGGCAACTGTTTAGAGTCAACTTTTAACCGAATTTCGAATGAAGGCACTCGAACAAATCTATCTTTTATTTTTAATGGATGTCGTATCAGAAAAATAGTCTGCTAGATTTGTTTAGGCTTATCCACTCACCCATGTACTGGCTGATCAATTTGAGTCAAGTTGAAGAGCGAAGCAGCTTCCTTTATATTTAAAGAATTCACAAAGCTTATCCGGAATCCATCGCCACTCTTAGGACATTCTCTTGTTGTGAAACAGTTTATCAATTTCCTTATTCCATCTGTTGGCAAATCCATTATAAAAAGTCTCAAACTATCACCACGAAGGAACAAATCAATTGATGCGTCTTGAACGTCGTAACAACGGAATTGTTTTGCACGTCTCCATCCCTCACTTTTCGATATTCGCTCAATTAATATCGGTGTTAAGGATGACTTCCAGGTTATGGACTTTAAACATTTCGCGTCAAACGCTTGAAATAAGTCTTGAAAATAGTGATCCGGTAGTCCATGAATCCACAAAACCATCTTTAAAGCTCTTACCTTGAAGTGGTTTTTGTCGGAACTAATTGTTCTAATGAGTTGATTGATAATAAAATGTTCATTGGATGCTTGAGCACTAACATCAAAACTGCAGGCGATAACCACTTTCTGGACAATGGACTTTTGGTGCTTGAAAGTGTTGCAGAAATTCTCAACGATATTATTGTATATTAGATAACTATTCGTCTGGTCTTTCACGAATAGCAACGCTGGCCGGTTGGTTGTAACTAGGACTTCCAAACTCTTCAGAAATACTGGAAGACTGTCGACGAGATTGCGGTCTCTTTTAGAGCAAACGCGCAAGCGGCACCTAAAAATATAAGATATGAGCTGAAAAATAATTGATATGATTCGGTTCTCGGTTTTAAAGACTCTGAAATTGACAAAATCAAAAGTGATTAAAAAGTGATAATGGTGGTGATGCCAGTTTATTATAACAAACGGGTAAAATGCCAAATCATCTCATTTTCAAAAATAAGTATGTTAAAGCTGTCTAAAATAGAAAAAAAAAGAAGAGAAGAAGAATAGTTTTGAAAAAAACCAATATAAAATTGAGCAGTTTTCAAAACAAACAACAATGCTGGTTGGCAAATAAACCTGATTCTTTGAGAAACTAACCTCGATTTGTAATCCAACAATTTCACGATAGATCTCTTGACATTTACAGGTAAATCTGACCACATTGATTGGAGTTTCGTCATAATTTAGTAAACCAGCACTGCATTTGTTGTCGAAATGGCAAAAAAGTTAGGAAATCGGAAAAAAGAGCAGAAAAAAGGAAATGAACTGTTTGCTTGGTGACTCATTCATTCGACTTGTTTCACGAGTCTGCACGCGGTCTTTCATTAGGTTGAGCGACAAGTCTTCGCAATTTTTTTTGTTGTTTCATTGCTCATCGTTAATTTAAGTTTTTCTGATTCTATTTTTTAAATGTTTTTAGTGCTTATTATGAATGGTTAACACACATGTCAAACATACAGGTAGCGTTCAAAATTAGGGGGAATTTTGATTGCTGATATCCATGCTCAAAGAGGTGCTTTTCTGTACGAGTTTCTTGCGAATTTGCGGCTTCCCTCAAGCATCTTCAAAGAACTATCATTGATCATTTTCATAAATCTGGAAGAGCTCCAAAGTTTGGTCAATTCGTTCCTCACTTTTTCACGGATTAAAAAAAAATTGCTTTGTGACCTGATACTTTCTCTGCTCACTATGAAAAGAACAAAACGAACCAAAAAGGAGAACTTCACAAGAAAAAAGTGATGATGTCGATTTGGTGGGACAGTAATGGCGTAACCTTCTTCCGAATGGCGCCATTTTCAACGCGGACCTATACCATACTCAAATGGGGAAGGTGGTTCAGGATCATCGATTACATCGGCAAAAAACTCACAACTTGCTGATCCTACAAAAAAATTCAAAAAATTACAAAAAAATTTCATGCGCTTCCAGTCCGTAGTAAATCTTGTCTATAGATACATAGCTATTATCCATCCGCGAGTACGTGATTTTTTGTTTAAAGGCGCTGTTTGCGTCTCGTTAGGGGATAGCGCGTTATAACGCGCTAATTTAAAAATTGTAAGAAAGCGCTCACAATGCGTTTGTGATTTCTTTTCGAAAATTGAAGCGAATATTGGTTTAAAAAAAACATGATTTTCGAAGCAAAATATAGAAAAAATTCCAATATTCGTTTCAATTTTCGAAAAGAAATCACAAACGCAATGTGAGCGCTTTCTTACAATTTTTAAATTAGCGCGTTATAACGCGCTATCCCCTAACGAGACCCAAACAGCGCCTTCAAACGAAAAATCACGTACTCGCGGATAGATAATACACAGATCACAATTAAAGTTTCGATCAATATTTCGAAAAAAAAATGTGAATAACACGGATTACGGTAAAATGTTAAAGGCGCATAACTATGTAAACTTTGTATAGCACGTCGAGAGGATTCATTTTTTATTGTCTATTTCAAATACATTTTCCTAGTACATTTCGGTTTAAATTTCCTTTTTTTTCCTTCTCCCTATGCTTATTTTAAAAATGTTCTATAGAATTATAAAATCAATAAACTTCGAAAATTATGAAACAAAAAATATATCTGGGAATGAAGAAGACAGTGCAAGCCAAAAGCGAATTCGAACAAAAAGTCTGACTATGACAAACTACCGCAGTCTGTGTATCTGTGAATCAGTTCAAAACGTATTTACCAATTTCGCATTGAACACATTTTTGGAGAACTGCTGTAAATTTTCAGAATTTCTTGTATCTACAGAAAACTTGGGAAAAATTATATTATTCTATGAAATTATATCAAAAACGTATGAAAAAAAAACGATATTTGTATATTTTATTAATCATAGCTTTATTTTAAACTTTCAATAACAGTACGATTTGTTGAGCTGACGAATTTTAAAGGTGTCCAGTGAGGAAGAAAGAAATCGTCCTCATTGATTTCTCCTTTGTTCTGAAGCATAAGTACATTATGCGTATCCCACTTATAACACTTACGTAGACCCAGTCATTGGTATACCGAATATCCAAATAATATACTTTGTCTCCTTTGGAAAAATATCCAATCCACCAGCCAAATGTGGAATGGGGAGCTGAGAAAAGGCGCTGGTTTTTCGGTTAGAAATTGAATTTATGCTTACCAGTTATCAAAACTAGATTGCAGTTGTATTTCGAATAATTCAAATCATCTACTGGAGAATTTTGAGAAATATAAAAATCGCTTTCTATATCAATTGTGTTGGCTGTCGACAAAATTGCATTTTTGAAAACACTTTTCATAAAATTCAAATTGTCACCGAACATCACAAACTTTCTAGTTTTCCCTGTGAAGATTTCTGAAAAATGAGTTGGTAGAGTGTTGAAAGAAAACCAATTATATACCTCTATCAGCGATGAAGTTCAACGCGTTTTCAATGAAAACTGAATCTGAAGCGTAAAACCCAACTTCGATGAAATCGCCTCGCCTGGTATGAATGCAAGTTCTAAAATGAATGCAAAGTTCATTAACTGTTATCTTTGAAATTTTCGTGGATAAGGAAATTCCTTTGACTCTACATTAAAGTAGTCTTTAGTTTCATAAATTATAAATTATCTCCTGAAAACGGAAAATTGCTCCGAACGCATTCATACTGTCTTCCTATATATTTAGCACTTTGAATCACTTGTTGTTTCCGCGATCATAGACTAATTTGATAGCTTTTCAATTTCGTTTTGTGCTAGCACCACACTTTTCCACCACTTCTCCACACTTTTATGGAATATTCTCGCAATTATTCAATGTACTCAATAAAAAATGTGTTCCACTTTCTGAAAACGTCAAACCAGCTTTACCTGCCACTTCCGTATCCAGAGAATTCCATAAAAGTTACAAAAAAACGACAGTACGCATAGACACTTTGCACGATATCCTACGCAAAACCTCATGTCAAGCGTGTGGAATGATTCAAGTTATTTACCAAGCATTTCGGAATTTCAGAATATGTCGAAATTTCTATTTTCAAAGTATTCGGAAGCTTCTTTCGAAAGGCATTGATCTTACAATAGAACGCCTTTCCTTTACTGTTTTTTTATTGGTCAAGTAGGCAACTCCTAGTAAGAATGCAAATAAGAAGAAATTCGTGGCAGCACAATAATAATTACTACTTTGTCTTTTCTACCAGTGAATCGCTGTTAGGTAATTGTAGAACCTAACTATCAACACAATTTCACAGGATGTCCACCGTGGTTTTCTAATAAAAGCTCGCATCTAATATACCAGACGGCTTATGCTGCCATTCGGCAGCGAGTTTTTACTATAAACAATTGTAGGAAAATTTAGAATGTCCTGGAGTGTTCTAGAACTTTCTAGAAAAATTCGGAAATTTCCAGAAACTTTGGAAAACAATGCCTATTAAAGTTGTAGTTTTGCACATATGAAGCTAATTTTTGACATGTGATACACGGACATCCAGACTGCTATATCAGCAAAATTAAGACAGTTTTGTAGATTTTGTGTGTATAGTCCTACAGTATTCCAAGTACCCCGCGACCTCCTTAAGATAGGCCAATATTCAATGGCTACCTAATCTTTGGCTACTTGTTCAATGGCTACCTGGTAATCAATGGCTACCTGATATTCTTTGGCTACTTTTTCCTTCGATTATCAATGGCTACCTATTATCAATGGCTACCTATTTTCAATGGCTACCTGATATTCTTTGGCTATTTTTGCCTTCGAGTTTCAATGGCTACCCAGTTTTTTTCTGATTTTTATCCTTTAAAGGATAAAAATCAGAACTGATAGTTATTTCCACTCAGTGGGTAACCAGAGTTTATTTTGTGGTTACCCCTTTTTTAAATCAATATCAAAAGTGGTTTTTTTGAAAGAACAAAAATAACAGGATAACAAGAAAATTAAATGAAATCTCAAAAGAAAACGATAACATCATATTTAAAAAATTTTGAAAATTCTACAGTGCTGGCCAAAAAGGCATTAATAATCAGTTTTTTCGAGAATACTTGGCTCACAGGTGAAGTGCGGTCATGAAATTTTTTTTGCATGTTTTTGAAGGTAAATCACGTTAACAGAAACTTTGATTTCGACAAAAAATGTAAATTTTAAAAAATTATAACAATTTATAATTGGAAAAACGAAGAAAATGACACTCTTCACAAAATGAAATAAGGAAGCTTCGATTGGCAAGTCAATGGCCAAGAAATGATTAAAAATGATTTAATGTTTTGTGGCAAAGCTTTTGGAATAAATTACTGCCTGGCAACGATGCGGCATGGAATCAAGTAGAGAATCCACGACGGAGAGTGGGATAGCTTTCCATGCAGTCTCAAATTGAACGAATTTCTGGTCCGCATTTGTGGCTTGGACTCTTTTCAAACGACGTTCCAGTTCCCCCCACAAGTGCTCGATCGGATTCAAGTCGAGAGACTGGCTGGGCCAATCCAAAACGTCCACCTGACGACGATGAAGCCAGTTGCACACATGTAGAGATGTATGCTTGGGATCATTATCCTGCTGAAAAACATAGATTCGGCCTACATTTCGGAGTGACCATAGTCTCATTGTGTTCTCCAAGATATCGTCATACTGGAAACTATCCATAATTCCCTGGACACGTCGAAGTGGCCTCATGAAACCACCTGAGAAGCACCCCCATACCATGCACGATCCGCCTCGGTACGTGGGGAGGTATCTGGCTCCAACAGGTCGACGAATCCATGTGTTTCCGTCACTCCCAAACATGTTGAACTTGCTTTCGTGTGACCAGATATGTTTGCCCCACTCCAAGTACCAGCTTCCAACTATCAAGCACGGAGGATTCCATGCCGCATCGTTACCAGGCAGTAATTGATGCAAAAGGCTTTGCCATAAAATATTAAATCATTTTTAATCATTTCCTGGCCATTGATTTGCCAATCGAAGCTTCCTTATTTCATTTTGTGAAGAGTGTCATTTTCTCCGTTTTTCCAAATTTCGAATAAATTGTTATAATTTTTCAAAATTTACATTTTTTGTCGAAATCAAAATTTCTGTTAACGTGATTTACCTTCAAAAACATGCAAAATAATTTCATGACCGCACTTCACCTGTGAGCCAAGCAATCTCGAAAAAACTGATCATTAATACCTTTTTGGCCATCACTGTACATAATACTTACACATGAGTTTCCTTATCCGAATGCGGCAAGAAACCGAACTTTGATGCGGAGCTTATCAAGTAGTCAGTAAGTTCTTCGCGTCTATTGGAGAAATATTTCCAGCTCTAAAATTTATAAACTTCAATTTTTCAAACTAAAATCCTTATAAAGAACGCCAACCTGATAAAATAACCCGTTTAAATGCAGGTGCATATTATGATTATTTTCCAACCGTACTGGATTTTCGTAAGTGCAACATTTGTTTTGAAAAGACACTTCCTCTATTAGTTCAGGCACCTGAAAATAAACAGAAAAATAAATGAAAAAAAAAAGAAAAAATAAATCAATTCCAGCAGTGTGTATAAATCCTAACTCGCTCGCTCACTCACTCACTCTGCAAACTCACACTTCCATTAATAACAAGAAACTTTTCAACAAGCCCTGGAATTGCATTTCTCGTTTTGTTCAACATCTCTTCATGCTTATTGCTTGCAATAAAAAATACAGGAGTTCTTTGAAGTCGTTGTGATATGCTGTAAATGCTCGCAAACTCGAAGATGTGGTTTCCCAGTTGGCAAATTGAAGCTACATTACTTGATAAATATTTTTCATTCTTTCTGAATGGTATTTGAGCCGGCGGATACTTTTCTCTGAAAGTGTACACACATTTTATTCATATATCTTTGATTTCATAATCGGATATGACCGATTTCGGGAGACCGAAACATTCTAATCGATTTTACTTGCTAGTTACTTACTAACCTACTTACCTTACTAACTTTAACTTAACTTAACTACTAGTTAGTTGATCTGTTAATCGCTTGACCGATTTCCGCAGGCCGAAACATTTTACTTGGGCAGATCAAAGCTAACCATGTCTTGCGGTCCTCGGCGATCGCTGTTCATGAAGTACATAGTTAGTCGATTTCCTCGATATATTGAGACTTCTTTTCGTAGGGATTCAGACCATCTCACGGGGGGTCGTCCGATTTGCTGTTTTCGGTCTCCGGAAACCCACTCTTGTATCAGTTTCATCCATCTTCCGTCAGTTCTTCGCCTGATGTGCCTGACCCATCCTAGTTTTTTTCTTTTTGATGTAGCTATGTGGGTCAGTGACTTGTGTGGACTTTTCGGATGTCTTCACGGTGTAAGTTGTTTCGTGAAGGTCATTCCTATTAATCTTTATTTTAGAAATGAATGCGTCTCGCGGATTTTTTCAGAGAGGCCTTGTGTAAGGGTCAGATCTGTATGTTAGCGCGGGAAGAACGAAGGGGTCGAAAAGTTGAGCTCTAATTTGGTAGCAGGTGAGAGCGATGGCGTATTTTTGATGTTGTTGAACGCTGCTCATGCTGTCCGTCTTCTTCTGTGGAGTTCTGGTGCTAGCTCATTTCATGAGTAAAGTAGCCTGCCAAGGTAGACCGACTCTTCCACGTTTTCGATTGTTGTGATGGTGTGGTTATTTCTGATGATCACAGGAAGTTTGGTGGCATACGTGTTTCTCAACACTTTGGTTTTCTTAGTATTTATTAGCAGTCTTACTTTTTTGCACCTTTTTGTAGATTCCAGAATCGGATCCGGCTGGCAGTTCGTCTGTCGTTTGCGACAACAATGATTTCGTCTGCGATTCTCAAGTGGGTGAGATTTCTGCCAATGTATCAAAAAAAACTAGAATGGGTCGGTACATGACGGAACTGACGGAAGATGGACGAAACTGATACAAGAATGAATTTCCGGAGACCGAAAATTAAAAATCGGACGACCCCCCCCCCCATGAGATGGTCTGAATCCCTACGAAAAGAAGTCTCAATATATCGAGGAAATCGACTGACTACTTCATGGACCACTATCGGCCAAGCTCGCAAGGCATGGCTAACTGTGATCCGCGCACACACAGTCGAATGACGGGTCGACTAAATAACTAAATAAGTATCTTATAGAGTACTGATAAAAGGCAGATAGGCCTATAATTGGCAAAATTTCCACAGTTTCCATTTTTGAATATCAGCCAAACAAATATAACGGTTTCGGGTAATGCATGATTATGGATTTTAGTTATGTATTTTAGGTTTGTAGCACAATTTTAACTGAATAGTTTATCGAGACGGAATATAATACCATTTTTTCAAGAAAAGACGAACTCACACTATTGGGGGCCCTCTTGAAAGTAAAAAAAAATATGCGAATATGAAGAAAAAAACCCAAGCTTCTGGAAACTTCAACACTTTCACCGTGAGTATTCTATTATATGAGAAGGTCTTGCAGAAAGGTAGCCACATCTCGTCGTAAAGGTAAATGTGGAAAGGAAGTAAAATAACGTTAAAAGCAGACAAAAACCCGGGCTAGCCTTTCTTTGATCCGACATTGAGATATGGTGTTAGAAGAAGTACATCTATCGTTCCCAACTTTCTTTCCTTATTTAATAGATATAAAAGATTAAGGAAAACAATAAAAATAATTACAAAAGGATATGTCAGTCAACTGTGGTTAAGTCTACGGCTTACTTTTTGCAAAATATCCTCTTCAAAATCATCTCCTCATAGGCCACCGGGCCGATTCTATTTGTCGGCTGAGTAAGAAGAACATTTGAAAGTAAAATTATATAAAAACAAAACTTTAACAAAAATGAATACTCATTCAATGACATAAATAGAATTAAAAGACTATAATCTTTTTCCTTTTCGCGCTGCCCATTTTCCTGTTCTTCGTCCAAATCTACTTACATACATAGCTCCTCACCAAGTTCTTGAACTACGTTGTTCAAGAACTATGAATGACACGCGCATCTATTCGCCGCTCATTTTCTACAAATTCCGATTCCCTTATTGACTCGCTATGGGGGTTTTCCTCAAAAAGATCTTAAAAAGCCAATGGAATAATTTATTCGTCTCCGAATACCGCGAACATTTTCAGTGTCGCATAATTAAAAGAAACTGAAATGTCTAGATTTTTGGGATAGATTCTACATATCTTTGATTCTGGGTGAGAGTTTTTGGTTTCTACATATTTCTGCGTTTTAGCAAAGACACCGTCTTGTTTGTGATTTTCAACTCGTTTTTCTTCAACAGAGTGGCTGATAAGTAGTGTTACACAACTTTGCGTGGATTCTGGCGCATGAACACAAGTCGCTACCTTATCAATTTTATTTTTTATTGATTATTACATATTTATTACTATGTTTAACCATTTTCTGGTAGCAACTTCCTTTTTAAGGTGTGGTGGACGCTTACCTGAAGAGGTTGAGAGTTGTGGTAAAGGCCAAAGAAGGGCAATTTGAAAATTATTGTTAAAACTTGTTTTTGTATCATTTCAATAAGCTTTTGTTCAATTCTGGTGAAAATTGAACTTGTTTGAAAACATTTATTACGTTTCAAACTTATAACACTATTTATCAGCCACCCTGCAAATCAGTTCAATCAATATACAGTGCTCCACATAATCTTATGTTCACCCCCAAAAATCTCAAAATTTCGATTTTCTGTAATTCCTAATTATTTATCATGTATGATATGGAAATAATTTTAAAAAAGAAAATTATGGGTCCTAAAGCAAAAATTAAATAAAACTGAGGAATCGAGAATTTCGAAATTTTTCGAAAAATGGGTGTTTTTTTTCACCATAATGATATGTTCACTTTTAATTTTTGTCGTTTTTTGACTATTAAACTTGGTTTTAATCTGTTTACTTATTGTTTTTTTGCTTTTAGAAGACATGTCGAAAGATGAACCTCTAAGTGAATATGAAAAAAGACTAATTGACGTCAAATTGGCTAAAGGACTCTCGCACCGTCAAATCTCTAAAGAAATGAAGCGTTCCCTATATTTAATCAATCGAAATGCTGCAAATCCACTTGATTATGGTATAAAGAAATCTTCTGGTTGTCCACCTCTTCTTTCTGGACGAGACAAGCAAAGAATTATCCGCAGAGCGTCAAATTCTAAGGTCACTTTCTCAAAGATCAAGAGCGAACTTGGACTTTCCGTATCCGTGGAGACTGTTCGCCGCGTTTTTTGAAGAGAAAATTCATCATACGCCAAAGAATGAGGAATGCTCCAAATCTGACCACCAAACATCGAGAAAATCGGATTGAATTTGCTAAGGAGAACCAAAAAACTGACTGGAAACAGGTAAGGATTACTGCAGCTTTCTGAAACTGGTATTTTGTTTTCAGATTATCTTCAGTGATGAGAAGAAATTTAACTGCGATGGACCGGGTGGCTACCGTGATTACTGGCATGATTTGAGAAAAGAATAACTGCGGTTCTCACGTCGAAACTTCGAAGGTGGAGGAGTGATGGTCTAAGCAGCAATCAGTGCCCAAGGCAAAGTCAAACTTTGCTTTGTACGGGAATCGTGCCAAAAGTTTCACTTATCAGCAAGACGGAGCTCCATGACATCGGGCTCGATGCACCATCTAGTGGATACGTAACCGTGGAATCTATATTCTCGATTGGCCGGCCTGTTCCCCTAACATAAACATTATTGAAAATGTCTGGTGATACATGGTACGAAAAATCTACGAAGGAATCAAAATTTATGCGAGCATTCCATCCCTCAAAAAGGCTATCATTGAAGCATGGCAAAAAGTGGACCAACAGCTGCTCGACAATCTTTGTTCGTCTATGGATGACCGAATTTTTGAAGTTGCTCGACAGAATGGTCGTCCTATCGATTATTAATGATCATTTGTCTGTTATTTTCTCTTTTTTTTAAGTTTTCAGAAAGTGAACATATGGTATTGTGGAAAATTTTTTAACCTTCTTTCATACCATTTTGGTTTTTTCCTGATATGTGAATTTTGAGGCTATTTTAAGTTTCTAACATGAAACACCTACTAAAAGCCCATATTTCTTCAATAGGAAGCATTTTGGCTGAGAAGCCAGTTTTCGAGATTTCGAACATTTTTGGGGTGAACATAAGATTATGCGGAGGACTGTATACAGGGTGCGCCAAAAGTATGGTAACGCATGTTTCGCGCAAGCTGGTGGGCGCGGGCGCACTTCTCGTGCACTGAATTTAATTTCACTATTTTCAGCATGTCTTTATTACTTTATTTCCTTATTTTCAAGTATCTATGTTTTTTTTCACAGGTACGGTGGCTGTTTCTGTCCATCGAGGTACCATCGTCGAGATGGCCAAGAGGGGAATGGGCCCAAGTAGCATCGGAAAAGCTCTTGAAATCTTACGCACATCGGCTTAGAGAACCAATAAACGTTTAGAGGAGTTGAACACACTCAAGGATCGTCCAAAAAGCGGAAGACCCCGCACTTCGATCACTCCGGAAAAAATCAAGGACATCAGAGAACGAATTCGTCGAAATCCCCACCGAATCATGCGAAAGTTCAGCACAGAGCTCAGAATCAGTCATTCTTCGATCAAAAGAATTGTAAAAAGATAGCTCGGGATGACCCCATATCGTGTTCGAACCATACTTTTGGAGCACCATGTATTATGGAGTGACTCTTTCTTGTGTAATTTGCTTATATAAAACCAACGGAAAGTTCGCGACTACGCACCGACTTCCACTGGCTCTCGTTAAGAAATAATTGTAGTCGTTTCAGTTTTTCCTCTTGTTAATAGAACAATTTTTTAGAAGAACGTCAAAAAGCAAATAAATTTTACAACCCGTCCCGTCCATCCCGAATATGAAAGTAGGAACCTCACGATCTTTTGAGTTATTCGAAGAAACGTCTTGGACAGAGTCGCGGACACACAGACGGAACTATTCGCTTAATGAAAAGTAGATGTGTTAAATTGCGAAACACGATGATGCTGCTCCACTTCACAACAAGCGGTACCTTTTCTCTTTAGTGTTCAGACTTGTCAATTCGAATAGATGACGTGATATGTATTATTGTCACTGACATCCCTGGTGTTCTCAAAAACAGAATCTCTTCAATCATATGTATATCTCCAGCTTCAGCAGAATCTTCTACTTTTAAAACTGCCTTCGACTCTGCGACGATGGAAATGTCGACATCCTATTGTCTGCTACCGCTTGAATTTCATAATGAACTATCGAATAAAACAGTATAGTTTTTTTAATAATACAGTTCTCTTTAAAAAATGATTCTCTCGTCATTTCATACTTCTAATGAACAATGGGAAATCGGACTCACACCACTGCTTAACAGATTAAGGTCGACCACCTTTGATGGACCTAATTCATATTATATTTTATCATCGAGAACAAGGGATCGAAAAAGAAAAAAAACTCGAATATTACACTTTTTATTAATGTTTTAATAAGAATTTGGGTGAAGTTTAGATTAATTTTTCTATTTTTAAAAAAGCTACACTAACTTTTCTGGTCCACACTTACTGCGTCTTGTGAAAAACAAAGTTCATCAAATTTCTCTTTTTATATAACAATATTTCAGAAGCTCATGAACAGTTCAATTAATTACTCCTCTCTGCCAAGTGATGCTTGTTTCAGGAAACCGATTTTTTTTAGTAAAGTAATGAAATAAGTGAAGAGTTGTTTTTCTGTACGGTTCATGAATGAAGACCATCGAAATAGTCGAGATCACACCATGGGAACCTGCTATGAGAAAATAAAGGTTGTTGAGTGCCTGATTATGGTATTGAAGAAGAATTGAAAAAAGGGCGCCGCAAACTGGGAACAAAATGAGCACTATTGGGGATATTAACTGGAAAATTTGAGTAATTTCAGAGTTTTTTTCTTAGAAAAGGTCACCTGAATACACAGCGCGATTACGAATTTCCTCTGTAAATATTGAGTTCGGTGAGACAATCTTAGCACTTTCTTTCTATCTCGTTTTACAGATTTCCCGAAAACCAAAAAGAAGAAGATTAAAACTTCGGTGGCTAGGATAACAGCTTGATATGCCAGACAAATAACAGTAAACTTAAAATTAGCAGCAAACACGAAAATTCGTCTTCCTTCAACCGAAACTTCTGGAGTGCAAGGTAGCATCTAAACAATCTGCATTACGGGGGCCACAGAGCATCCATACATACCTCCGATGCAACGCGGTAGCCCGTCTTTTGATCCGGTACTGCACAGATTAATGGAATAACAAATAGAATTGCTGACATATAGTTAAAAGCCAGAACATACTTCCTAATCTTGCACCACATAGGATTGCTGTATCTAGCAAACAACACATAATAGCGATTCTCGTAAACACTCAAAATGGACATGACGACTACTGAAATTTGCGGTCTCCGTTTAAATCAAACTAATTGTTTGTTAGATATATATATATTTTTTCGAATTCAAGTCTCTAAAACGTCTAAAAAAGTCTACAATTAAGCGCACATTTATAGGTTTATTATTAGGCTCCCGGCGCAATGCCAATAAAAAAAAATAACTCACACGCAGCTAGTATCAAAAGTATGAATGTGAAAGCTTCCATATTGCCCAGTAATCCCAGACCATAGACCGCAAAAGAGGGCAGCAGAAAATATGGGACAGCAAGAGTGCTGAGTGATAAATCCAACAAAGAACCGAGTGAATGCGTCCAAAACATGTAGCGTTTTACCGATATCATAGTAGGCGGCGTTTTGAACAGAATGCACCAAGCACCGTAAATGTGAATTGGGATCTCGATGTAGGACAAGGTATTGAATATATATTTGTGATTATTAGGATCACCTAGACCGCTAGACGAATTGAGACAGCCAACCATTTTATTTTGATGAAAAGAGAATAAATTTTATGGGTACAGGTGGAACGTGGACGGATGGAGAAGAAAGGAGAGAATAAGAGAAATGGGGAAATGAAGTTAACTGTACTTGTCGGAAACGGAAAGCCTTAAATATTTTTGTTTGTGTCTGGAAGGTAATCGAAGTATTTTATTTGTCGTAACAAATTCGAAGAATGAGCATTATGCGCCTATAGAGCTTTGATGTGAACCCCTATTAATTAGCAATTTGTTCCTTCGATGCGTTCATGGCTATACCACATAGAACATCGAGAGGCTGCTGCTAAGTATTCACACGTGCTCATCTCGATGTTTCAAATCAAATTTTTAGAAACGAGGAGCAAATCTGTAAAGAAATTCAAAATTGTATCATTTGATGGCTATCCTTGGAGCACAGCTTTACAAAACTCGTCGGGCTCTTCAATTTGCACTCTTTTTCCATTGTTCAATTTCATTCGAAGGTAAGCTAAGGGTGGCTCGTGATCCGCCCGTGTCCGGCCCATTTTTTTTTCATACTGACGTGAACATCATGCCTGGCAAAAAAAAAATAAAGTAGAATTTCGAATAACTGAATGGGAAATTCAGAAAGATAGCATAACCGCTATTAATACAATCACATAAGCAATAATACATCGACCCGTATTTGACTGAAATTAAAGCAAGGAGTAGAAACTCATGTTTTTAGTTAATCGTCTCGTCTCGTCTCGTCTCGTCTTCGTCTTCGTCTTTGTCTTCGTCTTGCCTTCGTTTTCGTGTTTCATTTTTGTCTGACTTGCATCAGTCTTGCGTTTATTGCGTGAGACGAATACAAGACGAACTGAAAGACACACAAATACGAGTCGAAAGACAAGGATTTCTGTAGTTCGAAACTTATTTTCAGTGGCTGCACTAACTGTTTTTTTCATAGAATCGCAAAATAATATTATTCCGATATTGTTATTGTAGTATGCCTGGAAAACACGCCTGCTTCTATTTTTCCGCTGACGCCCGTTAGAAAAATTCGCCCAAAATACTTCACCAGAAATAAGGAGACACGGGTATTTACAGGCCAAGCTACTGATCAAATAACTGAAACTGGAGAGCTTTTCCCTGAAATATAATGATTTTTTAGGCTTTTTAGATTGATTTTCTAAGATTTGCGAGAAGCTCTGCTCTGAAAAATTCTAATTTTTACCGTTTAAAAACTCGTGGAAAAACCGAGTAATAAAGCCAACATTGAAGGGCGCTATCTTCGTTTGGGGGGAGGTGGTCAAGGGTTTTTAGACGCACCCTGGCGACAATATAAGAAGAATTCGGTAACAAAAATTAAAAATTGAAATTAAAAACCGCTGATTATCAAAACGTGATAGCCGAATCTTTCAATAAACCCATATCCAATTTTTTAAAATCTTCAACTATAAAAAGAATACTTTGTTCTCATTCATCTGTTATATTTTATTGCCATTTCTCAAAATAAAAACCGGAATCAATGAATAAGCCGGACAGTAAAGAAGTGAGGTTTTTTTGGAATCGGGGGCGGCATAGATTCTATGTAATGCTTGCAGAGGCAAAACAAAATTGAAATAGATAAATACAGAATCGAATTAAAACATTTGCAACTATTGCGATCCGACTTCCGTTTCGTATACCCCTGGATCTACGTCTCCATGAACAGTTGAGCCTCTTCTTTAAACGTATTTCAAATATATTAGGTTGTAACATAAGAAACCGCGGTTGTCTTAGTTCATCCATTTTTTTTGTAATAAAATATTTTTGAATGCGGTTTTGTCTATTAGAAAGAGCGTTTTATTGCGCATCGTTTGATATATAATTTGTCTATGTTTACTTTATTTTTCCACAAGAAAAAGTGTTTAGAAAATGTCTGATCAAAAATTTCGAATGCGAGTTTGCATGTGGTACGACTTTAAGCACGGCAAATCGGCTGCTGAATCTCATCGTGCGCTCTTTAAAGTATTTGGCGAGAAAGCCCTGTCTGAACGTCCATGCCAGGAGTGGTTTAAACGATTCCGAAGTGGTGACGAAAGCTTGGAGGACCATGAACATGGACATCGAGCTGAAGTCGTCGACAATGACCTGTTGAAGGAAGCAATAGGGTCGGATCCGTGCCAAACAACTCGAGAGCTTGCAGAACAGTTTGGCTGCTCTCACATGACAATTGAGCATCACTTGCATAAAATCGGCAAGACGAACAGGTGCGGAAAGTGGGTGCCACACCAGTTGAGCAATGCAAACAAGGCGACCCGAGTGACAATGGCCGGAATTCTCACTCGTCGTGCAAAAACTGGCGGTTTTTTCGACTCCATTGTTACGTCAGATGAAAAGTGGATCTGCTACGACAACACAACAAGATAACGGCAGTGGTAGGACCCCGATGAGGCCCCAAAACCGACTCCAAAATCGGACATCCACGGAAAAAAGGTGATGCCTTGTGTTTGGTGGAACAGCAAAGGTCTTGTGTATTTTGAGGTTCTGGATTCGGGTCACACAGTTACGGCGGACCTCTATCAACATCAATTGGACCGTGTGGATCAAGCGCTGCGACGTCAAGGTGTGGATACGGCGTCAACAAAATTTCTTCACGACAACGCCCGGCCGCATGTTGCAAAGATCACTGCACGGAAAATCGAGGAATTGGGCTGGGAAGTCCTGCCTCACCCGCCATACAACCCTGACCTGGCGCCATTCGACTACCATCTGTTCCGGTCGATGCAGCACTCTCTGGCCGAGAAAAAGTTCAAAAACCGTGACGAGGTCCAAATTTGGGTGTCTAACTTCTTCGAGTCGCAGCCGGCCGAGTTCTTCGAGAAGGGCATCCATTCTTTGCGTGGACGTTGGCGACAAATAGCCGATAATAATGGCGAATACCTTTTGGATTAAAGTTTTGTAATTAATTTTATAATAAATTTTGTTTTTGGATCAAACCGCGGTTTCTTATGTTACAACCTAATAGGTACAGTGCTGGGCAAAAAGGTCTTAATTATCAGTTTTTTCGAGATTACTTGGCTCACAGGTGAAGTGCGGTCATGAAACTGCTACGGAATGTATAAAACAATGTGTAAAAATGTGTAAATGTGTGAAACACAATTACGCACTTCACCTGTGAGCCAAGTAATCTCGAAAAAACTGATTATTAATACCTTTTTGCCCAGCATTGTACATAATACTTACACATGAGTTTTCTTATCCGAATGCTACAAGATACCGAACTTTGATGCGGAGCTTATCAAGTAGTCAGTAAGTTCTTCGCGTCTATTGGGGAAATATTTCCAGCTTTGAAATTTATAATCTTCAATTTTTCAAACTATGGATAAGTCAACGGTCTCCGTCGTAGGAGATTATCATGGTATGCCTCATGAAGGAGGCCCCATACCACCACCGACCAGTCAAGCACCCGACACAAAGGGATTCACTGCTCCAATGACTACATCAAACAACTTGATATACACACAATCGCTCTCTGGTCCTCTTCACATCACACTACCAAATATAAAATTACCATCGTTCAATGGCGACAACTTGCAATTCACGAAATTCATGGATCTATTCGATACACTCATTGGTCAACAACCGATGACTGACATAGCCAAGTTTCACTATTTGGTTTCATCGTTGGAAGGAGAAGCAAGCACACTCATTCAGTTTCTTCCGATGACTGCAGACAACTACCCAATTGCTCTGAACATCTTGAAAGACAATTTTGGAAATGGCTTTCATACACGACAACAACTCATTCGTCAACTACAGGATTTGCCATCAGTCGCTTCTACGAAAAATATCAAGGACATTCTCACCTTTTGGAACAAGGCAACGTTCACTTTCAATCAATTGAAACGGATTTCACCGGAATGCGACAGTATAGTTTCAGCCGATATTCTACTTCGAAAACTTCCGAAATTCTACCTTGCAAAACTTTTCGGAACAGGAACTCCACCAGAATACACAGCCTCTCAACTTCTTAGCCATGTACATCGCCTCATTCAAGCCGATCGACTACTTTCAATCGTCCACGAGCCTACATCCAAAGAAGAGAGATCAACAACAATGGCTGCTCAAACAAGAAATTCGACATCCAACCAACAGCACAAAAACCATGGAACACATTCTCAAGGTAACAATGATACCGCGTCTCCCAGAACCCCGTGTGATTTCTGTGTGTCACAAGAACATTATCACCGACATCACGAATGCCCGACGTACAGGACAGTTGCTGAACGACAGGATCGAGCTCGACAACTGAAACTCTGTTTCAAATGCTTGAAGAAACATGATAATTTCCGTTCCTGTCCACGAGTTCCAAGATGTAGGAAATGTAATGGAAACCATCAGACCAGCTTTTGCCGCACTGAAACTAACACCGATCAGAGACCAGCCGATCAACAACAACGACCTGGAGACAGGAGACAGGTTCCAGCAAACGATCGACAAAAAACGGAGAATGGCCAACAAAGACAATCTGGACTTCCTGCACCGAATTTCAATCAGAGACAACCTTCGAATCAACCGAGAAATCAACAGAACCCATCGAATTTCAATCCTGCAAGACAACAACACAATCAATCCAACGGATTTGTCCCAAGAAGAAATGGCACCACGAATGCAGTTGTTACAGAGGACTACGCCTACGATTCAGAGGCACTGGTTTCTGTTGTCACCGAATCTGTTCAACTTCATGCAAAAGAAACTCAAGTCGAGGAGCCGGAAGAAGTTATCAATGATGATAGAACATACAGTCCCAGCAAGCAGACACTCGAAACACAGCCAGTGGCCATGATGACAGCACAAGTACTCATTGATGACAAAGAGGGAAATCCAGTACTTGCGACAGTCTTTTTCGATAGTGGTTCGAATCGCAGTTTCATCTCCTCGGATAACTACATTTGCCCGTCGCTTCAGAACAGAAACTCAGACTAAACACGTTTGCGAACGATGACAGTACGGAGCTGACTACCAAGAATTTCATGGTCAACATAAATCTCAATGACGAAAAGCTGTGTACCCAACTTACCGAAATTCCGAAAATTACTACCAAGATCAACTTCGTCCAAATTCCTGATGCCGTTGGACCAAGTCTACCGGAATCGAACAGAATTAAGCTACCTCGTCTACAGATTCGCCCTGATATTTTGATTGGATTGGACCACATGTCTCGCTTATTGGGAGAAACGACATGTCAATTACTACCTAATGGAATGACTATACACCATACGGATTGTGGGATCATAATTACTGGAAGAGAAAGAGAACGAGAATCAAGTTCTCCGGACCTCGAGCCGTTTCGCAGCTCTTCCTATGTGAACACATCCCTACAAAATGTGACTCCGTTGGGAATTCTTGCGACAGACGCCCAGGAGGAACATCACGCTTTACGAGATCTTATCGAAAGATTCTGGACTATTGACACGGATGGTGGTACGGAATATTCCATGAACAAAGATGAAGAAGAAGCCTACAAGTTTTTCTTTGACACAACTACGCGAGATAATGAAGGAAGATATATCGTTCGCTTGCCATATCGAGATGACACTAAGCAGTTACCGGACAATCGTTTTTTGGCATTGTATCGTCTCCAATCAACCATGAAACGACTTTCAAAGGATAACAACCTTGAGAAGCAGTATCAAGACATCATTTTGAATCAACTTTCCCGAGATTTCGTTGAATTCGTCGACGATGAAAACCAAACGGATGGAGAAGTTGTGCATTACCTTTCACATCATCCAGTGATTAAGATGTCATCAAAGTCTACAAAGGTTCGAATTGTATTTGATGCATCTGCACATGCCAACAAAAATTCGAAGTCTCAATGACGTTTTACACACTGGCATGTCTCTACTACCAATGATACCCGGAGTTCTCATTCGAATCCGTTGTCCACAAATATTGATTTCGGGAGATATCGAGAAAGCCTTTCTTCAACTTGGACTGGACATTCGAGATAGAGATGCCTGTCGATTTCTTTGGCAGTTCCCTGAGGAAAGTCAACCAAGATGTCTACGTTTCAAGAAAGTTCCGTTTGGAGTGAAAACGAGTCCTTATCTACTCAATGCTACCATTAAACAACATCTGCAAGAGGATGGCACGGAAATCTCACAAAGGATGCTTCACAATGTCTACGTAGGTAACATTTTCATTGGCACTTCATCTGTCGAAGAAGGAAAGCGGTCCTACAAAGAATCGAAAGCGGTATTTCAAGAAGCTCAGATGCGACTCACACAGTACTTCTCTAACTCGACTGAGTTAAACGACTACATGAATAGAGAGGAAGGAGTAAAAGCGGAAGATGCTGAACAAAAGATTCTGGGAATCGAATGGAATACGAGCTCAGATCACTTGCGACTGAAGCTACCCAAACCGATCTCAGAGCAACTCACCAAACGAAGAATTCTCAAAACTATCGCTACGGCTTACGACCCAATCGGACTACTAGCACCCATCGTCGTTCTAACTGTTTTTTCAAAAATTATGGCTCAGAACGATGGATTGGGATTCAATGCTCACGGCTGCGGAAATGACGGAATGGCAGACCATCGAACGAAAATGGGCAGGAGATCCACTCTTACTCCCACGAAATTACTTCAAGACACCGATTATGCCGCATGATGTTTTCGAACTTCACATTTTTGCTGATGCTAGTGCTGCTGCTTATGGAGTAGTTGCATACTTGAGACGACTTTCACACACGTTCAATGTAGCAGCTATCTTGACAGCGAAAGCTCGTGTGGCTCCCGTTAAAACGAAATACTCTATTCCACAATTGGAACTACTTGGTCTCGAAAAAGCGGCGGATTTGGGCAAATTTCTTCTATCGGAGTTTGCAAATCGGAAAAGTCTACATTTGGTCGGATTCACTATGTTCAGTGGATCAACTCTCAACCAACAAAGCTAATTCTACATTTAGCAGAAACCGTCTTAGGAAAATTCGTGAAGCACTGCCTCAAACAATCATATCTCATGTCCCAGGAAAAATCAACCCAGCAGATTTGGTCAGTCGAGGATGCAGCTTAGAGGAACTTCGCGACAATGATTTATGGTGGAAAGGACCATCTTTTCTCAACAGTACACAGGAGCTGCCGATTCGGGAATCTAGTCTCCAACAAGCAATCTGTAGTGTAGCCATATCGACACCGGACCTTGTAGAACCGATAGTGGATCCGAATCGTTTCAATTCGTTTCACAAAATGATCAGTGTTATCATGACAGTTCTTCTGTTCACGGCAAAAATACGGAAGGTTTCAACAACATCAGCTGAATTACGTGAGAAGGCTAAGATGGTGATCATTCGGATTGCTCAAGCTCTATCACCGCCAACGGATGAGATGATTGACAGCCTTCATCTACATACAATTGGATCAACAAATTTGGTATTATGATGGACGTCAACCTAATCGTCGATTACCATATCTTCCTCACGGATCAGTTGCAAAGTTGCTCATTATGGACATCCACAAGAAGTTTCATCACAGCAGTGTTCTCTACACCTTGTCTAAACTACGAGAAGAAGTTTGGATAACCAAAGGATTGTCAACAATCAAGAAAACGCTGAAGGAATGTCTCCATTGCAAGAGAAACAGTTCTCGTCCCTTCTATCAACCAGATTTTCCACCTCTACCGGATATTCGACTTCACTGGCACAACCCGTTTACCAACGTCGGAATGGACTATTGCGGTCCGGTAAAAGCAACAAACGGCATAGAATCAAGGAAATATTACTTCGTTTTATTCACATGCCTCACAACTCGCTACACAACAGTGGAGTTAGTGACTGATATGGAAAGCCGCTCACTGCTGAACGCCATTCGTAGAGTGGCGGCGCAATTCGGATGCCCACAACTCATCTACACGGACAACGCCCTACAAATTACATTACTGGAAAAGGTAGTTAACGAAGCAAGAAGTCAACAAAATCTACACATGACAAGCAGTGATCTACCATCATTCAAATTCATACCGGCGCTCTCTCCCTGGAGTGGTGGCATCTACGAAAGAGTGGTTGGAATTTTGAAAAAGTGTTTGGTACAAGCTGGAACAACTCGAAGATTATTGACAGAAGATGACCTGAGAACACTACTAGCAGAGGCAGTCAGCATCATCAACGACCGACCGTTAACTACTACGACATCAGACATGGACGATCTCCGTCCTTTACGACCAACTGATTTGGTACATCCAAACAAACAAAGACGCACCTTACTGAATGTCGAAGAAATTCTGGACACCTTACCACTACCATCCAGTCAAGCTTCGCTTTTGGAGGATTGGATGAGACTGTCTTCTCTGTCAAGAAGTTTCATTTCACGATGGAACACCGAGTATTTACAAATGCTTCAAGAACGCAATCAACTGGAGCGCAAACAAAGCCATCTCAACAAGAAGCAAACACCTCAAGTTGGTGACATCGTTCTCATTGATGAATCAGGAAAATTCGGACAAAAACGAGGTACTTGGCCATTAGCAAAGGTCGTCGAGGTGGATTCGCGTTCCGCAAAATTACTCAACAGTCGAACAAAACAAATCGTGGAACGTCCGTTTCGATACATTGTGCCGCTGGAACTTACGTCTCAGGACAATACACAGGACCACACTCCGAAGTCTTCATCGACACCGAAAGTCAAACCGCCTGTTGATACTGAAACAGTTGAGCCGATTGCTCATCGAACAAGAAGTCGTAAAGTGTCGACCCTCCCAACAACAGCTATGATGTTAATCACGTTGCTCAGTTTGTCAACATTATCTGCAGCACGATTGACCACAAAAGTCTCACACTCCGCGAAAACGCTTCCAATTAGATGAACATTGAGGATGTATCAGATACAGCTAATTCCTTGCTCCGGGAAATCGCTTTAAGACTTGTATATTCAGTTGGAATCATTGGAATCATCTCCATTCTCTACTGCATTTCTGTGATGTTACATATCACTTATTTTCTGATCCCATGCATACATTGTTTTTGGAGAGTTCTTCGGACATGCTGTACGAGTATTCGGAAGACTGTTTGCTGAACCATCAACATTGCGCAGCAGAACACGAGAATTGGAAGGACGATCTTCATGATATTCATGCTTTCAACATTATTCGCTATCATTTCTCCCTGCGCTGAAGTTGCTCACATCAATTCGAAAGAGACCGTATGCTACAATAAGGAATCCTCTCAAGAATGTGTGTTGAACACTGTTTCGATAATCAATCTCCGGACAATGGGAACAACATCATGCCTAGAGTTCTACGTTCCAACAGCAAACAGGGAACCCGGGAAAAACGAGATGATTTTTTCTTTAATGATTGAAGCAGAAGCGAAACTCATGCATTGCAACAAGCACGTTGTCTTCAACGCAAGAGATCACAAACTCGAGTTTGAATTCTCCAGACGATGTGATTCAGCTGGCTCTTTCTCTATCGACAAATGCTCGAAGATTCAACCCGATAAAGACATACCGGAACTGTCGAATCATGCAAAGAATAGCCCTGGACTTCTTGCACATCAGGATGTGGATGCATCAATTGTGGATGTTTCTACTGTGATCCTTCATGCTTATTAAAGCCCACGAAGAAAACGTGTACATAATTTTTAATAGTTCCCTATTAGGAGAGGTGTTGGGTTCACCCCCATAGGTTTAACCGCACCACGTTCTTTCACGCTCATGTGAAATACGTGACCTTTTTACACGTCACTGATCGTTATCCGCCCCTATAAATAGGCCAACTTTTCTCTGTTTCCCAGTTCAAGATTTGCTCCCTATTTTCCCCTCCTATTATTTTATATTAATAAAGACCTGTCTATACTTCTTCTACGTAACGTAACAGAAGTGATATGTATTATTGTCACTGACATACCTGGTGTTTAAAAAAAGACAAATATCTTTAACCATATCGCTCCAACTTCAGCAGAATCTTCTACTTTTAAAACTGCCTTCGACTCTGCGACGATGGCAATGTCGACATCCTATTGTCTGTTACCGCTTGAACTTCATAATGAACTATCGAATAAAACAGTATCATTTTTTAAATAATATAGTTCTCTTTGAAAAATGATTCTCTCGTCATTTCATACTTCTAATGAACAATGGGAAATTGGACTCACACCATTGCTTAACAGATTTGAGTCGACCACCTTTGATGGACCTAATTCATATTTTATCATCGAGAACAAAGGATCGAAAAAAAAACTCGAATATAACACTATTTATTAATTTTTTAATAAGAATTTGGGTGAAGTTTAGATTAGTTTTTCTATTTTTAAAAAAGCTACACTGACTTTTCTGGCCCACACTTACTGCGTCTTGTGAAAAACAAAGTTCATCAGATTTCTCTTTTTATATAACAATATTTCAGAAGCTCATGAACAGTTCAATTAATAGCTCCTCTCGGCCAAGTGATGCTTGTTTCAAGAAACCGATTTTTTTTAGTAAAGCAATGAAATAAGTGAAAAGTTGCTTTTCTGTACGGTTCATGAATGAAGACCATCGAAATAGTCGAGATCACACCATGGGAACCTGCTATGAGAAAATAAAGGTTATTGAGTGCCTGATTATGGTATTGAAGAATAATTGAAACAAGGGCGGCGCCAACTGGGAACAAAATGAGCACTATTGAGGATATTAACTGGAAAATTTGAGTAATTTCAGAGTTTTTTTTCTTAGAAAAAGTCACCTGAATACACAGCGCAATTACGAATTTCCTCTGTAAATATTGAGTTCGCTGAGACAATTTTAGCACTTTATTTCTATCTCGTTTTACAGATTTCCCGAAAACCAAAACGAAGAAGATTATAATTTCGGTGGATAGGATAACAGTTTGATATGCCAGACAAATAAAAGTAAATATGAAATCATCAGCAAATACGAAAATTCGTCTTCCTTCAACCGAAACTTCTGGAGTGCAAGGTAGCATCTAAACAATCTGCATTGCGGGGGCCACAGAGCATCCATACATACCTCCGATGCAACCCGGTAGCCCGTCTTTTGATCCGGTACTGCACAGATTAATGGAATGACAAATAAAATTGCTGACATATAGTTAAAAGCCAGAACATACTTCCTAATCTTGCACCACATAGGATTGCTGTATCTAGCAAACAACACATAATAGCGATTCTCGTAAACACTCAAAATGGACATGACGACTACTGAAACTTTGCGGTCTCTGTTTAAATCAAACTAATTGTTTGTTAGATATATTTTTTTCGAATTCAAGTCTCCAAAATACAATTAAACGTACAGGTTTATTGTTAGCCTCCCGGCGCAATGCCAATAAATAAAAAATAACTCACACGCGGCTAGTATCAAAAGTATGAATGTGAAAGCTTCCATTTGGTCCAGTAATCCCAGACCATAGACCGCAAAAGAGGGCATCAGAAAATATGGGACAGTAAAATTGCTGAGTGATAAATCCAACAAAGAACCGAGTGAATGCGTCCAAAACATGTAGCGTTTTACCGATATCATAGCAGGCGGCGTTTTGAACAGAATGCACCAAGCACCGTAAATGTGAATTGGGATCTCGATGTAGGACAAGGTATTGAATATAAATTTGTAATTATTAGGATCAGCTAGACTGCTAGACGAATTAAGACAGCCAACCATTTTATTTTGATGAAAAGAGAATAAATTTTATGGGTACAGGTGGAACGTGGACGGATGGAGAAGAAAGGAGAGAATAAGAGAAATGGGGAAATGAAGTTAACTGTACTTGTCGGAAACGGAAAGCCTTAAATATTTTTGTTTGTGAATGGAAGGTAATCGAAGTATTTTATTTGTCGTAACAAATTCGAAGAATGAGCATTATGCGCCTATAGAGCTTTGATGTGAACCCCTATTAATTAGCAATCTGTTCCTCCGATGTGTTCATGCCTATGCCACATAGAACATCGAGAGGCTGCTGCTAAGTATTCACACGTGCTCATCTCGATGTTTCAAATCAAATTTTTAGAAATGAGGAACAAATCTGTAAAGGAATTCAAAATTGTATCACTTGAACTCAATGGCTATCCTCGGAGCACAGCTTCACAAAACTCGTCGGGCTCTTCAATTTGCACTCTCTTTCCAACGTTCAATTTCATTCGAAGGTATGCTATGGGTGGCTCGTGATCCGTCCGTGTTCGGCCCATTTTTTTCATACTGACGTGAACATCATGCCTGGCAAAAAAAATAAAGTAGAATTTCGAATAACTGAATGGGAAATTCAAAAGAAAGCACACCCGCTTTTAATACAATCACATATGCAATAATACTTCGACCCGTATTTGACTGAAATTAAAGCAAGGAGTAGAAACTCATGTTTTCAGTTAATCGTCTCGTCTCGTCTCGTCTCCTCTTCGTCTTCGTCTTTGTCTTCGTCTTGCCTTCGTTTTCGTGTTTCGTTTTTGTCTGATAAACCCATATCCCATTTTTTAAAATCTTCAACTATAAAAAGAATACTTTGTTCTCATTCATCTGTTATATTTTATTGCCATTTCTCAAAACAAAAACCGGAATCAATAAATAAGCCGGACAGTAAAGAAATGAGGTTTTTTTGGAATCGGGGGCGGCATAGATTCTATGTAATGCTTGCAGAGGCAAAACAAAATTGAAATAGATAAATACAGAATCGAATTAAAACATTTGCAACTATTGCGATCCGATTTCCGTTTCCCCTGGATCTACGTCTCCATGAACAGTTGAGCCTCTTCTTTAAACGTATTTCAAATATAGGTACAGTGCTGGCCAAAAAGGTCTTAATAATCAGTTTTTTCGAGATTACTAGGCTCACAGGTGAAGTGCAGTCATGAAACTGCTACGGAATGTGTAAAACAATGTGTAAAAATGTGTAAATGTGTGAAACACAATCACGCACTTCACCTGTGAGCCAAGTAATTTCAAAAAAAAACTGATTATTAATACCTTTTTGGCCATCACTGTACATAATACTTACACACGAGTTTTCTTATCCGAATGCGGCAAGATACCGAACTTTGATGCGGAGCTTATCAAGTAGTCAGTAAGTTCTTCGCGTCTATTGGGGAAATATTTCCAGCTCTGAAATTTATAATCTTCAATTTTTCAAACTAAAATCCTTATAAAAAACGCCAACCTGATAAAATATTCCGTTTAAATGCAAGTGCATATTATGATTATTTTCCAGCCGTTCTGCATTTTCGAAAGTGCAACACTTGTTTTGAAAAGACACTTCCTCTATTCGCTCAGGCACCTGAAAATAAAAAGAAAAATAAATTCAATTCCAGCAGTGTGTATAAATCCTAACTCGCTCGCTCACTCACTCACTCTGCAAACTCACACTTCCATTAATGACAAGACATTGTACAAGAAAATTAGAAAAACCCCCCAACTAAGATTGCGCCAAAGTTTTCAACAAGTCCTGGAATTGCATTTTTCGTTTTGTTCAACAAATCTTCATGCTTATTGCTTCCAATAAAAAATACAGAAGTTCTTTGAAGTCGTTGTGAAATGCTATAAATGCTCGCAAACTTGAAGATGTGGTTTCCCAGTTGGCAAATTGAGGCTACATTACTTGATAAATACTTTTCATTCTTTCTGAATGGTATTTGAGCCGGCGGATACTGCACTCTAAAAGTTTACGCACATTTTATTCATATATCTTTGATTTCATAATCGGATATGACCGATTCCCGCAGACCGAAACATTTTACTTGGGCAGATCAAAACTAACCATGCCTTGCGGTCCTCGAAGATCGTTGTTCATAAAGTACATACATAGTTAGTCGATTTCCTCGATATATTGAGACTTCTTTTCGTAGGGATTCAGACCATCTCATGGTGTAGTTATTTCTCTAACTTTGTAATATTAGATCGGCCAAGCCTTGTCGTTACCTCAAACTCAAACTTGGGTAATTAAATTATTTATGAGAATTATAAAGAGAAAAAAAGGTACAATACAAAAAGTCAACAAAGAAATTAGAATAGAAAAAAGTAACAATAGAAGAAATAATTTCCTCATACTATACGGAGAAATGTTAATGAATAAAGTGACGCGTCGACGTGACCGTCGACGATTTTTTGTTGACAATTATGTCGATTATTGTCAGTAACTGTTGTATTGATCAACAAAATCGTCAGCTGTTGTCAACAACAGTTGACAGTTACTTGACTATTGTTGACAACTGTCGACAAATTGTTGACAATTGTGAACAATTTGTCGACAGTTGTCAACAATTTGTTGACGACAGGTGAACAGTTGTTGAAACTGTTGACACAATTATAGACTGCAAGCGCGCTCCATTGAACTCTTTTCAGAGGCAGTTCGAAATAAATTTTTCTTCAGATTAATTCTTCTTTTAATGTTAAATGAAGCAAAAATCGGATATTTTACAGAAAGTAGAGTGATTTTCATATCAATTCATTTTATTATTTATTTGTATTTATATTAATATAATAAAAATGTAATGTAAAAACGGTTGTTTTTTGTTCTAATTTCTGCTGTTTACTTTTCACCGAATATATATTTTTTAACTTGTTATTTCAATCTTTTTAACTCTGATCGATTATGGCACTTGCAGACTTCTGAATGAGTAATAGACAGACATCGGTTGCTTGGAGTTTTTTCGAAAAGCTGCCAGAACGATCAGACGGCGAAAAATATGTGAAATGTAGAAAGTGCCAAGTGAAACTTCGATTTTTTGGTGCAACGACGTTGATGATACAACATATTGACAGTGTTCACAAAAGTGAATATGAGAAATTACAAAACATGTCGAAAACTAGTCGACTGAGTGTGATTCGCGATGTCGCTTCTCTCCAATCAGATGCTACGGATAATTTGATTATGTGAGCTTTTTTAACAAAAAACTGGCTAATTTTCTCCAAATCACAGGTGTCTGAGCACGTCAAATGTTCCGTTTCGAATTGTGAAGAACCAGTACTTCAAAAAGTTCATTCGATCATTGAACCCACACTTCACACTCATTTCTCCGGACGGAATCCGCCGCCAACTCCGTAAAAACACCGAAATGTATGTCGGAAAAATCAGAGAAGAAACGAGAGAAATGGAGGTAACAATGTGATTACGAATTCTATAAATCAATTAGGATATTCAGAAATGTTTCGTGACATTTGATGGATGGGATGGGAAATACGAAAAGCAAGGCATTTATGCTGTTTTTGTTTATTTTATCGATGCTGAATTTACGAGAAGAAAGATAGTGAGCGTTACATATCAAAAAAGTTATGCGAAACTTTATTTTCAGTTTCTCGGATTACGAAAATTAGTCGGCTCAGCTGATTCGTCGAATATTGGAGATCTTATCACAGATGTCTTGAAAAACTACAAGATTGAATTCAGTGCAGTGTTAGGAGCCATTTGTGATGGAGCATCAAATTTGACCGGTTTTTTGAAACGAAACGATCGATATCAGTAAGTGGGTTTGCCTTAGAACAAAATGCAATGTTTTAGTCTCCACTGTTTGGCTCATTCGATTGCTCTCATTATCAAAGCTGCCGCCGAAATTCCATCCATTCAACTCGTAGTCGACAAAATGAATAGTTTCGCTTCCCACCTCTCCCGTTCAAAAACGGAAAGAAATGCATTCAAAGAGTATTTTTAGGAACCTTTTGTTCATGTTGAATGAAAACAATAATTTTAGGAGAGCCAAGGCTTTGAAAATCAAAGGACGACTCCCTCTTCCGTTTTCATCCACCCGTTGGGGAGGTTGCGTGATGTTAGCAAAATCGTTTATAGAACACGTAGGTTTCAAAAACTAGCAACTTTCTAATAATGTTTCAGTATGAGTGCATCTCTGTGTTGACTCGCTTTCAATCATTTTTGATGAGTGAATCTGAGATGAGGATGTTGAAAGAATTCATCGAGTTTACGTCTCCATATTTGGAAACAATCCATGCATCCGAAACTGACAACACTTTTGCATCGGAAGCCATTGTTCAGTATGCAGGATTATGGGAGTTTATTTCAATGCAAGATCAACGGAAATTGATTGTTCGTAGTCTCTGTGAACAAACGAAAAAACGGTAAGACAAAATAATTTTACCTATGTGAAAATTCTATTACAGATATCATGGTTATTTGAGAAACGATATTTCTCTTCTTGCATTGTTTTGCGATCCACGATTCGTGTATCTTGATGATCTTATTGGATTTGTGACATGGGGAGAAGTGGAGGAGTTAGCAGAAGATTATTGTGGTATGCGAGTTTTCTCTTTCAAAGTGAACAGTTGAGTTTAGAAAGTTACCGTATTGTGGACAATTCAAATATCCAGTCGGCTGAACCACCGAAAAAAAAAAGAAAAACGAAAAGAAGAAAGTTTTTTTTCGAAATTCGTTCAATCAAAAAGCACAGCTGAGTCAATGAAGTCAACTAGAGTAATGTTTGCACTATTATACAACTTCTTAATTTGCTTTCAGAGTGAAATTATTGCGTATAAAGCTATGATTCGATCATCTAGACCGTCGATATCTTCGTGTCCACTTCAGTTTTGGATCAGCCATAAACACCGTTTTTTCAATCTATGCAAGCTCGCTCGTCATGTCTTGTGTTCTCCAGCATCATCAGCACAAGTTGAAAGACTGTTCAGGTGAATTTACTAATTTCCAACTTAAAAATCCTAGAATGTTTAGTCGATGCGGCGAAATTGTGAGTTCTACAAGAAGAAATAGGATGTTGTCGACAACTATGAATGACTTGCTACTGAATGCAGCTTTAGCTGATATTAAGTAAGTTTCGCATTTTTTATCGCACATTTTTCATGATTTTCATTTAGAAGTAAGAATGAGGAAAAAGAAGGCGACTCGGAGTCCGAGGATTCAGAAACCGAATGCAGCGAAGACGACTCCCACTTCATTGGAAGTGAACAGGATACAAAACAACGTCAGAGATCTTCAAGCGTCCCAGTTTTCAGTGCATTTTGAGCACTGCCTCGAAAGTTCAAAAAACGGCATTAGGAAAATATATAATTTGTAGAATTTCAATTTTGTTTCTCTTTTTTCTGTTATTAACGAAACTTTATATTCACAATAAACATCAATACTTTCGAGAATATGCGTTTTCAACCCTTTAAAAAACCAAGAATTGATTAATGATTAATGGGAATTACAAGTTTGAATTCCCTCTGAAAACAGTTTATTGGAGCGCACTTGCAGTTAAAACTGTCGACAACAGTCGACAATTTAAAGTTTCACAGCAACTATTGTCGACAGTTGTCAACAACAGTCGATACCTGTCAACAAGTAGTCAACAGTTGTCAACAACTGTCGACTACTAGTCGACAATTTGCCGTGTTGACAGAAGTCGACAATGGTTGACAATCTGTCGTGTCGACACACCATTTATCGGCCGAGTCGACACGATTTTTTCCTACAATTGTCGACACTGTCAACACGACAGGCTGTTGACACGTTACTCTATTAATGAACAAAAACAATAGTATTTTCCTTGCGGGGTGAGATCCCACAGTCAACAGGGTGAGTGCACCTTTAAGCAAATTTAAATTGATATGCGCACTCAGAAGAGTTTATAAAAGGGCATCAAAAATCCGTGATGCTCGAATTCTCGAATACACTCCCGGGAGAAACAATAAATAGAAAAGGGGGGGGGCAAAGAGGATGAACTGATAAGGCAAGATTTGGGGGAGGGTATTATTTCTTGAACTTGCACCATTTGTGTCAGTACATCAATTTTCTGTTCCAACGCGATCACTCTCCGCCGTAGTTCGATGATGTCTTCCAGTGTGAGTTGGTGGTTGTCCATTTTGATCAGTGTCGTTTCTGGAAAAAACAAGGTATTTATCGGAATGGGACCGTAAACGTTAAGAACGATCGAGAAAGAAGTCTTGCGGTAAACGAATTGAGTGGTGCATTTCTAAGACTGGAAAGGCAGATCAAAAACGTTTTGTTTCATCATTTTTTATCATGATCCTGTAAAAATTTTAAAACTTGAAAAAAAAGCAAAAAAAAATTTGCCGTGAAGCGAAACCGAACCCACACTCACAGGTGATGTGCGGTTAGTCTAGAAAATGATGCCAATATGATTTCGAACTTTTTAACCCACTAAATTGATGTTTTTTCTCTTTTTTTTCAACTTTTCAGCAAATTTTTAAACTTTTTTGTGTCATTATAACTAATTTTTATCAGAAGTCGAACACGGCACCATCGATTGGAAATTGAGGTAGAGCGCGATGGCCCTTCTTTTTGGCGCACTTCTTGTGCAAAAAACGATTATCTATCGTTTTCCAGGCTGAAACTGATTTTTCGATAATCTCACAACGTATGTTTTGTAAACAATTGTAAAAGACATTTAATAATAATGTGCATGTCTCTGAGTTTTTCGGCAAGAAGCCGGAATGCGCGAAGAAACTTTCACTAAAATACGAATGAATATGAAAAAGGTTTTCATTAAATTTTGAATCAAATGTGCAATGCTGAAACTTTAAGGCCTAACAAGTGCGTAAAAAACGGTGGCTGCAGGGCTAAACCCTCATTTTTTCAAGCCTCAGACTCAGCTCAGTTCACGAGAAATAGTGACCTTGGGAAAAACATTTTTAGGAATTTAGGAAACAGCGTTTGTATATTGATTTTAAATTCCCGCGCAGAAAACAATAAAATTTCTTTAAGGAAAAGCGATAACCATCGTAGCCAGACACAGCTGCTCAATAAATTGTTTAAATTCTTTGAAAATACGAAAGTTTTGTTGTAAATATGTCACATTAATTAATCATTTTTGATTTTCAGTAATGATCGTTAGGATAATCACTCACACTCATTCAAAAACTCCAATGAGCCCAGCTAGTTGAAAAATTCAAAGAAGGATTACTGTTTTGAAAGGCGGTGTTTGCGGACTCGAGATTAAGCGCGCTTTCTCTACTTTCTTATTCCCAAAAAGTTCGTTTTCTGAATTATTTCTTCGTCGTTTTTTTAATCTGTTGAACAAATTTTATTTTTTCAGGTAAAACGGCTTCATCTGAAATACTTTTTTTCAGATGAAGTCTCCTTTAGATGTTATCGATCAGCAAATTAATTTTTATTAGCGCAACGCTAAACGGAATATTCCAAACGTATTTCCGGATTCCAAATTAAAGCAAAAGCAAAATTTAAGAACATTTTCGAAATGTTCGTTTAAAAAGTTGGAAACCCCTTTCTAATTTACTGAATGATAGAATATCGGAATCAAAAATTCACAAAAACTAGTTTCGATATTCTTTAAGAAACCGCATGACTGGAATAGCTCTTTAAACTATTAAAGTATCCGTCATGCTGTCAAAGCTAAGCCGAGCCAAGCTAAGCTAAGCCGCTCAACCAAGCAGTCAAACAATAGTAAAGGCACTCCAAAAACAGCTGAGAAACGAAGATTTTCTTTGGAGTTGGCTGAAGAATTTGATAGACTGCTGATTCTTCCAAGTGGAAAATGTTTTAAGATGTCTCAAATTCTGAAACCGACAATTGTATTTTCATGGACTTCGTCTCAATTTGAATCACACGTCCGCGTCTTGGCACTATATGTCTTCGATAAGGTTAGAAAATGTACTGTAGATATTCATATTGAACGTATTTGAAGTTGAAAAGGTTGAACCTCAAATGGCTTTTTTTGGTGTTTCCCAGTCGGCTCGCTCATACATTCCAGTTGAAAAAAAATGCTTAAACATATGGCGCGTTAGTTTTCTCCCCGAATTACCCGAAATTGATATTTTGTGTCAAATCTGGCCCCCACTGGTCGTCTGACATAAGAAATTCCATCGGAACCAAACAGCATGAACGTGCTCTCATCGCTCCATGATACTCGTTCCCACTGGTTGAGTCCAATGAAGATGAGCGCGTGCCAAGGCCACACGGGCTGCTCGATTACGGTCTGAAATGAATGGTTTCTTCACAGGCCTTCTACCAAACAGTCCGGCATCATTCAGACGACGTCTGATCGTTCTGACGCTAGCTAGAGGCAATCCACGATGAGAAACTTGCTCGAGAACTTCAGCGGCAGACAGCCTTGGGTTGGTTCCAGAAGCCCGGACGATGTTTCTATCTGTCAGATGGTCCGTAACACGAATTCCCAAGTATTTTCTTCTGATTGCTTGTCCGTTTTGAGTCTTCCAGCGTTGTAGAAATTTTGAAACGGTGCTACGATGGATATTGAACTGCTCGGCAAGCTGCTTCTGCGTGCGCCCTTGCTCCCGACCTTTGGCAATCGCAGATTGCAATGTTGGGGTCAAATCTCGTTTCCCTTTGGCTTTAGCCATGACAAAAATAAAGATTTCAGAAGTTATCTGAAAAAATCTTGGAGTTTTCACTGCTAGAAAAAAGTATATGAAAAACGACCAAAATAAAAAAAATGAAAAAAAAAACCCAAGAAAACAATTTCTTTTCGATGAAACATCGCGAAATTTTGCGGATAGTACATTATATACGCGCGTAATATGCACAAAAAATTGTCTTCATTCCTCTTTTTCAAAAAAAGTTATAGACGAAAAACGAAAAGGTGATATTTGGTTGGCCGCTACTGTATTTGTCGGCTGAGTAAGAAGAAAATTTAAAAGTAAAATTCTATAAAAACAAAACTATAACAAAAATGAATATTCATTCAATGACAAAAATAAAATTAAAAGACTATAATCTTTTTCCTTTTCGCGCTGCCCATTTTCCTGTTCTTCGTCCAAATCTACTTACATACATAGCTCCTCACCAAGTTCTTGAACTGCGTTGTTCAAGAACTGTGAATGACACGCGCATCTATTCTCCGCTCATTTTCTACAAATTCCGATTCCCTTATTAACTCGCTATGGGGGTTTTCCTCAAAAAAATCTTAGAAAGCCAATGGAATAATTTATTCGCCTCCGAATACCGCGAACATATGCAGTGTCGCATAATTAAAAAAACTGAAATGTCTAGATTTTTGGGATAGATTCTACATATCTTTGATTCCGGGTGAGAGTTTTTGATTTCTACATATTTCTGCGTTTTAGCAACAACACCGTCTTGTTTGTGATTTTCAACTTGTTTTTCTTCAACAGTGTGGCTGATAAACAGTGTTACGCAACTTTGCGTGAATTCTGGCGCATGAACACAAGTCGCTACCGTATCAATTTTAGTTTTTATTGATTATTACATATTTATTACTATGTTTTACAATTTTCTGGTAGCAACTTCCTTTTTAAGGTGTGGTGGACGCTTAAGTGAAGAGGTTGAGAGTGGTGGTAAAAGCCAGAGGAGGGCATTTTGAAAATTATTGTTAAAACTTGTTTTTGTATTATTTCAATAAACTTTTGTTCAATTTTGGTGAAAATTGAACTTGTTTGAAAACATTTATAACGTTTCAAGCGTGTAACACTATTTATCAGCCATCCTGTAAATCAGTTCAATCGGTTTAAACCATTATGGAGTGACTCTTTCTTGTGTAATTTGCTTGTATAAAACCAGCGGAAAATTCGCGACTACCCACTGACTTCCACTGGCTTCCACTGGCTTTCGGTTAGAAAGACTTGTAGTCGTTTCAGTTTTTCCTCTTGTTAATAGAACAATTTTTTAGAAGAACGTCAAAAAGCAAGTAAATTTTACATCCCGTCCCGTCCATCCCGAATATCAAAGTAGGAACCTCACGATCTTTTGAGTTATTCGAAGAAACGTCTTGGACAGAGTCACGGACACACAGACGGAACTATTCGTTTAATTAATAAGTAGATGTGTTAAATTGCGAAACACGGTGATGCAGCTTCACTTCACAACACGCGGTACCTTATCTCTTTAGTGTTCATACTTGTCAATTCGAATATATGAAGTTGTTACGTCGCAGAGAAGGATTATAGACAAGTCTTTATTGAAGCAATAATAGGAGGGAATATAGGAGCAAATCTCGGACTCGGAAACAGAGAACTGGGCCTATTTATAGGGTGATGATAACGATAAGCGACATGAAACAAGGTCACGTATTTCACGTGAGCGTGAAATAACGTGGTGCGGTTAAACTTATGGGGGTGAACCCAACACCTCCCCTAATAGGGAACTATTAAAAGTTATGTATACGTTTTCTTGGTGGGCCTTATGGAAAGGTGGTCTGGCGGGTTGCGCACTCCAGTCGATCGGCGAACTGGGCACTGAGCAGGCGCTTGATTGGCAGCAGGAGGAAAAGTCACACTTCAAAGTCACACTTCAAAAATTCACACTTCAGCGTCAAAAATTGGAAGAAGCTTGCCTCGTCTGCTCTGTCACCAACATCTATAGTCTTGAAATCAGCCAACAATCAGAAGATCGACGTTCGTGGACGATTAAATTGCGCATTTGTGCTCAATGGACATCTTGGTCATGGAATATGTCACGTCGCCGACACAGCTACACTTCTTGGAATGAACTGGATTGCTCAAGATACCGCTCTGCTCACTTCACTCACTGGTTCGATCAACAGGATCTCTGCAACCACACTGGCCTCCAACCGATCTTCGTTGAAGGATCGCGCTCAAGATTCGCTCAAGGATCACCTCTTACGACTCATCTCCAACCACTCTGAAAAACGAGAAAAGGGGGATCGGGTCATTGCATCAATCAGAACCGTTCTGGATCTTCACATGCCGTCCACTACATCTCCACCGTCGCCTCGTCGTCAACAGATGAAAGCTCAGTTCAATGCACATCATGGTACCAATTATCGTCACTTCGCCGCGAATTCAGCTGTCAAGGACTACCGTCAAACTAAACCGACTTGGACACCGGGAACCATCATTCGTCGCACTGGATCAGTTACGTATTTCGTCAACTGCAATGGACTCGTATAGACTCGTCATGTTAACCAACTTCGCCGTCGGGACAATCTGCCTCAGGGACAATCGCTGCCCCTTATCAGCCCCTATAAATAGGCCCACTTCTCTCCGTTTCCCAGTTAAAGATTTGCTCCCTGTTTTCCCCTCCTATTACTTTATATTAATAAAGACCTGTCTATACTTCTTCTCCGTGACGTAACAGAAGTGGCACATGTGCCAAAAATTACCTGAGAGATTACGGTCGACCACCTTTGATGGACCTAATTCATATTTTATCATTGAGAACAAGGGATCGAAAAAAAACTCGAATATTACATTATTTATTAATGTTTTAATAAGAATTTCGTTGAAGTTTAGATTAATTTTTCTATTTTTAAAAAAGCTACACTGACGTTTCTGGCCCACACTTACTGCGTCTTGTGAAAAACAAAGTTCAACAAATTTCTCTTTTTATATAACAATATATTTCAAAAAGCTCATGAACAGTTCAATTAATTGCTCCTCTCGGCCAAGTGATGCTTGTTTCAACAAACCGATTTTTTTTAGTAAAGCAATGAAATAAGTGAAAAGTTGCTTTTCTGTACGGTTCATGAATGAAGACCATCGAAATAGTCGAGATCACACCATGGGAACCTACTATGAGAAAATAAAGGTTGTTGAGTGCCTGACTATGGTATTGAAGAATAATTGAAACAAGGGCGGCGCAAACTGGGAACAAAATGAGCACTATTGGGGATATTAACTGGAAAATTTGAGTAATTTCAGAGTTTTTTTCTTAGAAAAAGTCACCTGAATACACAGCGCAATTACGAATTTCCTCTGTAAATATTGAGTTCGGTGAGACAATTTTAGCACTTTATTTCTATCTTGTTTTACAGATTTCCCGAAAACCAAAACGAAGAAGATTATAATTTCGGTGGATAGGATAACAGTTTGATATGCCAGACAAATAAAAGTAAATATGAAATCATCAGCAAATACGAAAATTCGTCTTCCTTCAACCGAAACTTCTGGAGTGCAAGGTAGCATCTAAACAATCTGCATTGCGGGGGCCACAGAGCATCCATACATACCTCCGATGCAACCCGGTAGCCCGTCTTTTGATCCGGTACTGCACAGATTAATGGAATGACAAATAAAATTGCTGACATATAGTTAAAAGCCAGAACATACTTCCTAATCTTGCACCACATAGGATTGCTGTATCTAGCAAACAACACATAATAGCGATTCTCGTAAACACTCAAAATGGACATGACGACTACTGAAATTTTGCGGTCTCTGTTTAAATCAAACTAATTGTTTGTTAGATATATTTTTTTTAGAATTCAAGTCTACCGGCGCAATGCCATTAAATAAAAAATAACTCACACGCGGCTAGTATCAAAAGTATGAATGTGAAAGCTTCCATTTGGTCCAGTAATCCCAGACCATAGACCGCAAAAGAGGGCATCAGAAAATATGGGACAGTAAAATTGCTGAGTGATAAATCCAACAAAGAACCGAGTGAATGCGTCCAAAACATGTAGCGTTTTACCGATATCATAGCAGGCGGCGTTTTGAACAGAATGCACCAAGCACCGTAAATGTGAATTGGGATCTCGATGTAGGACAAGGTATTGAATATAAATTTGTAATTATTAGGATCAGCTAGACTGCTAGACGAATTAAGACAGCCAACCATTTTATTTTGATGAAAAGAGAATAAATTTTATGAGTACAGGCGGAACGTAGACGGATGGAGAAGAAAGGAGAGAATAAGAGAAATGGGGAAATGAAGTTAACTGTACTTGTCGGAAACGGAAAACCTTAAATATTTTCGTTTGTGTCTGGAAGGTAATCGAAGTATTTGATTTGTCATAACAAATTCGAAGAATGATCATTATGCGCCTATAGAGCTTTGATCTGAACCCCTATTCATTAGCAATCTGTTCCTTCGATGCGTTCATGGCTATGCCACATAGAACATCGAGAGGCTGCTGCTAAGTATTCACACGTGATCATCTCGATGTTTCAAATCAAATTTTTAGAAATGAGGAAAAAATCTGTAAAGAAATTCAAAATTGTATCACTTGAACTTGATGGCTATCCTCGGAGCACAGCTTCACAAAACTCGCCGGGTTCTTCAATTTGCACTCTTCTTCCAACGTTCAATTTCATTCGAAGGTATGCTATGGGTAGCTCATGGTCCGTTCGTGTCCGGCCCATTTTTTTCATACTGATGTGAACATCATGTCTGGCGAAAGGAATAAAGTAGAATTTTTCGTTTTCGTCTTTCGTCTTGCGTAAGTCTTGCATTTATACTTGCGTTAATTGCGTGAGACGAACTGAAAGACAAACAAATACGAGTCGAAAGACGAGGATACGAACGACGAAAGGAAATACGACTTTTTGTCTTTGTCTTTTGTGGAACCTTGCGGTTTTCTTGGAAATTTACATATCGCATATCGTAGTAATTTACCGTTTCATTCAAAAACTAGCCGAATTCCACAGCAAAAAGTGGCCTAAGTCCACATTTTTGTAGTTCGAAACTTATTTTCGGTGGCTGCACTAACTGTTTTTTTCATAGAATCGCGAAATAATATCATTCCGATATTGCTGTTTTAGTATGTCTGGAAAACACGCCTGCTTCTATTGTTCCGCTGACGTCCGTTAGAAAAATTCGTCCGAAATACTTCACCCGAAATAAGAAGACACGGGTATTTACAGGCCAAGCTACTGATCAAATAACTGAAACTGAAGAGATTTTCCCTGAAATATAATGATTTTTTAGGATTTTTAGATTCATTTTCCAAGATTTGCGAGAAGCTCTGCTCTGAAAAATTCTAATTTTTACCGTTTAAAAACTCGTGGAAAAACCAAATAAAAAAGGTCCACCAGCCAACATTGAAGGACGCTATCTTCGTTTTGGGGGAGGTGGTCAATAGTTTTTAAGAAGAATTCGGTGGCAAAAATTGAAAATTGATGTTAAAAACCGCTGATCATTAAAACGTGATAGCCGAATCTTTCAATAAACCCATATCCCATTTTTAAAATCTTCAACTATACAAGGAATACTTTATTCTCATTTATCTGTTATATTTTATTGCCATTTCTCAAAACAAAAACCGGAATCAATAAATAAGCCGGACAGTAAAGAAGTGAGGTTTTTTTGGAATCGGGGCGGCATAGATTCTAGTGCTTGCAGAGGCAAAACAAAATGAAAAACGTTTGCAAAGTCCGCTCAGGAAATCGCAACATTGACATGGCGCAAAGCTTGGATATAACTGGAAGCGTCCGGCATTTCGAACAAGTTGCCCAATTTTTTCGTGACGATTTTTCTGGGTCTCGTGAGCTCTGCGATGTTCATCTTCGCTTTGTAGACGAGGCTATTCCCGCCCACTCCGTGATGCTCAGCGCGTTCTCTCCGGTCTTTGCAGAGAAATTCAGGAAAGCCAATAAATGCTTCGAAGTGGATCTGAAATTTTTGAACAAGGAGAGTGTAATAAAAGTGTTAAATTTTGTCTATTTCGGAAAGGTTTGCGTGGAATACCATTATGCATCAGAGTGGACTATCTTAATATTCAGGTCACCTTCCGTTGTGGAGATCTCAAAGACGACTTGGAGACCATCGGATATTTCGGAATTGCAACATTACAAGATGAAGTTGAGAAAAAGCTAGTTCAATTAGCGGATGAGGGAAAATGTGTGGATGTACTCAACCTGGTGACAGCCAACCTGAAAACTGTGAGTAACTTTGAGTCAAACGCATACAGAAACATGAGATTCTTCAGATTCCTCACTCTCCGTCCATCATGTTATGCATATCCGACGAGTCAATTCGCGACATTGTCACCATTCTTCATGAGATGTTCACCACAAATCAACTAACATATGAAGAGATTCTAAGAATGTCCACCAAAACAGTCATCACCATTCTTTCATCTAGAATTGTGGATCTCAAAAAAATTGATATTATTAATATGTCATTGAAATGGATCTATGAAAGTCGTCTCGACGATCACAGAGCAGCCAACATTCTTCGTGGGCTCACATTTGGATCCATGACATATGCAGAATTAGTCAATTTTCGAGATTCTCTAATTCAGACTGCAATTCCGGTTACTGTTGGACGATGTGTTCGTTTGAAGAAGGGCGCCAATGATACCGTAAACAGCCAATTTCGATATAATTTCAAGTATCCCATCTTATATGTTTAGCTCGATATCGTGTTCACCTACGCCGAGGCTTCTGGTCATTATCAACCAATCAGCAAGTCTGTTAAATATAAATTAAACTTTATTATAATCAATTTGTCTAGGTTACCGACCAGTTTGTCTTTATCTGTGACCAATGATCGGACACCGTTGGGTGCACTCCCATCGCAAACGAACAGGTGATTTCATGCTTTTTCAACTTTAAGCCTCGGTATACTTCAGTGATGCGTCATTGCACTCTAAATACAAATCAGGATACTCGACTTCCTACGATGTCAAGTAAGTTGAACTTTAAAATCACTTCGATGTCACTATTCAATGAGCGTTGTTCTCGTGACGATATTCGTAATCCAAGCCGAGCCGAGCACAGCTGAAAACTGGCATGCTCATTACTTTCTTAAAAATTGATAATTTTGCTTGGAAAAAACCGTAAATTATAAGTTTCCCTATAATTCAAGCTGATTTTAAAGATTATCAGCCATATCTGCCGTCTAAACCTTTGTATATTCCAGCTTCGATGATTGTGCCACAGCTATTAGTTTCGATGCCGCTGACCTGGAGCGTCTTAAAATTATGAAGCGCAAGGCACGTAAAATGTAGAAAGAGTCTTGCGAGTGAGAGCAAGGAATTCCGGATTTTATTATAAAATAAAAGGTTTTAATGCTTTTCTTTTTGTTGGTTACTGTTTTAAAATGCGGGCAATGAGATCAATGCGTCGAAAGATGATCGAGTTTTATCTATCTTGCTCTTCTCCCATTTTTACTCTTTTTGATCAATACGTAGTAATTTTTCTTTAGACTTTAGCATTTGGAATATTAAAAATTACGTGCAGGATAACGACAAATGCAATTATTGATGGATCAGGGTAGCATTTGATTCCGTGTAACTTTATTTTAGTTTCAGCAGAAACCTTTACAACGCACACATAGATATCAATCACTAGCTATGATTAACTTTATTTGATGAATATTTGAAAATTGAAAATATTGTTTGAAATATATGTATATGTATGTTTCAGTTAACTTCAATATTGAATTATTATTTTTGATTTTTTAAGGCAAAATACTATTTTGAAAAATTGAAAAATCTTGTTTTTTTTTGTTCATTTCTCTTATTCCCAATGAAAATTTATCTGAAGAATAACCCTTGTTTCAAACTGTCATTTTAAAAGTTTTCATAACAAAAGAGAATAGAGGAATTGTGAAAGCCGGAACCAAAGAAGTGACACAGTCCTGTTGTTATTCCCCATTTTTGAATGCTATAATAGAATAAAATAAAGGCATTTAAGCCATCTACCAGTTGTCCGTTGTTATCGCATATCTTAAACTGATTTTAGTGATTTTTTCGGTTGTTCCTTGTCTGAAAATAACTGTCATTAGCAAACTAATAACATTTTCTGTTAAAGACACACTGTTTTTGATTTTGATCTTATTTTCTTTTTGACATCTTCTAAAACTTTGTTGTAACCATCACAATTTATTAAATATTCAATATTACAAATTTTATTTTTCTTTTTTGTTGTCGAAAACTCAAATATGAAATCCGGCTTCTATTTCGTTTTAATGAAATATTTCGTGTACACCAAAGAGAAGCCTTGCTTAAAACACTCACCCAAAAGGCTTTAATCCCGAGGGAGGTTTCACTGAAAGCACAGTTCTGGAAACACTTAAAATGGGCCTGCCATTAGGTTTAGAGCTTGAAAAATTCCCGAATGAAACGAAAGCGAAGAAGGAATTATACTTTAAATAAAAATCAAATGCACAACCGGCTGAAGACGGAAGAGAAAATTGTGAATATGGAGAATGTTCGGCCACCTGGCTTCTTTCATTATTTGCAGTATATTTGCCCTTGGTTCCCAGCGTGTTCTCTAAAAAAGTGATTATCTATATTTTCTCAGATCCAAAATATCATTTTTCATATACAATTATTGTGCTTTAATGTATAGAAAAGTCGAATAACATTAAGCTTTTTAATGAAGATTTCACAAAATGTTTTTCAGAACATTCTAGCGTTTACTAACTAATTACACGTTATCTGAAAGTCAAGAATTTTTTATTGAACAATTCTTTTATCCTTCTATATCTTACTGCTCGTTTCTGTTTGCACAAGGCTCCCACAAGTCTTGGGGAAAACTTACTTGTGAGCCATCAAAGGTAGGCCTAGACTTGTGCAGTTTCGCAGAGAAGTTCCTTGCTAAAAACGCTTTTAAACGGTTGTTTGTAGTTCGAAATTCTTACACTAGCGAAAATCTCTTTGCGTGAATAAGAAACGCAGAAATTTATTTTTCTCAAACTTCGATAAATGTAATATTGTAACACTGACAGATTTCGTTAATTATGTATAAGAGTTCTAATTAATCATCAGAGTTCAATTGTTTTTTTCGAAATGCGGAATACACGCCTCTCTTCTATTTTAAATTGCAGTTTTTATTGTATGAACCTTTTGTCAGTTCTTCTTATACAAAAAATTATGAACGAATCATTTGGTTCCAGCTCTCAGATTTTGATTAACGACTGAAAAGTTTTTGCGTGTGTTAGTCGCTCTCAGAAACTTTACATAATTCAAATAAATTCCGCCACTTTTCCTGAATCGCGCGTGCCTACACACCATTTCCCCGATTTGCTTCCAACCAAAAATTACAATTAAATAAACAACTACACCATTGCTCTATCATATTTAACCTTTCAAATCGGAATTTGATAAACACTACTGAGAATAATTATAGTCTCACTTGGTTTTTTTGTTTCTAGACAATCGAAAATTGAGCTGACAACAGAAGTCGCTTTAGCATGTGAAGTTGTGAAGCGGTCTAAATCAAATATTCTGATCGTTTTCCTAAAACTTGTGTGTATATATTTCAGTGTTAATATTATAAATATTGGAAGTTCCAAGTGGTTCTATAGATCGAAATCAATTTAATAGTCGAGGTATCGCAATCAGCCTGACTTTTCCGTTGATTATGTGCTGCGAGACACTTTCGAAACAATATGTACGGTTTCATGGAATTTCTAAACTAAGAAAATGCTTACCGTTTGATAGCGACAAAAAATTACTATATTTTATTTAATTTTTTTTTATATTTAATAAGATTTTTCGAATTCGAATTCATCCCGAAGCTCCCCACTCTAAGCTGAAATCAAATCCCCGGTCACATCTCAGAAACCTGAAAATCTACTAACATTACAGAACAATGAAGTAGACTGGCTAAAAAGCACTGGCGAACTTTTCAAGTTTCACAGCGCTACAGGGACCAGGAAATGCAATCGACATTCACAAGAGTTCACAAGCCAATTCGCAAGAACGGCTTTTTGCCAATAGCATTTAGGGTGAAATAATAGAATATGCTGTCATTTGGATATTATGAGCGCATGTGACCCTACAGACCAGAACGATTTTGTTAAACTACTTCCGCCAACTGAGAGTGATCTACATAATTGTCAGGTGCAAAAGGATACTCAGCTCGCTTCCTGATAAGTTTTGCGGAAGAGTCCATCCATTCCACTCTCGCTATGTCCTTGTCCGAGTATTCTCTTGTTGTCGATGGTGCCCTTGGAAGCGATGATCAATATCCATGGAATAAAAGACCGGAGGATTCTGGTGATAGCGTTGAGGAAATTTTCCTTCTGACTTTCTAAAAAAAACTCCGCTAGTAAGTCGCTCGTCTCGGAAAAACTTAGTAATTCCTTGTAGTAGAATACATAGAGTTATGTTTGGCAATTGTACAGAAAACAGGTGACGCTTAAACAATTATATTCGTGGATGAAAATCCCTGAAAATAATGAACAAAGAATTTACAATAAAAAATATGTTAATAAAATAATTTTTTAAAAGTTGTCTGAAAATTTCGTTTGAAAATCGTGGCAGAAAAGTCACCTGACTTTCATAAATGTCTGAATACATCAAAATGCCGGCGACAATATGATAGATATATTTTTAAAAAAATTGAAAATGCATTGAAAATTATTAGGTTGATGAAAAAGTTATTACGGTTTTACGTTGTTTACTTTTGTGAATGATTTTTGAATAATTCATTCACGAATCGTACGGCACAACGGTGGTTCAAAAAGTTCCGCAGCGGTGACGAGAGCCTCGAAGATGAATCGAAATCGAAGATAATTTTGAGCAACACAGCATCACACTCATTCTCAATCTTCCGCACACGGTGCTTCTGCTACGAATTAAAATTTAAAATCACGTAGGGAGAGACGTAGAAATGTTTGTGTCTCTGTATCCTAGATTGCGCCAAAGCGCCACAAACGCCAAAAGAGCTAAATGAGAAAACCGAAAGACTCGGAAAAATAACGATCCACCGGCTGAAAATAAGAAAATTCTACTAAAGAGTTTTCACATTCAACTGTCGCTACTGACCACAGACTACAATTCCTCAAATTCACAGTGGAATACTGAAACTGCTCAGTAGGTCCCTCAATTTCCTATTATGTTTCTCTCACGAAAACTGTCTCGATAACCCGAAGAAAACAATCGGGAAGAGTGCTAAGAAACTTCTCACAATGCTTCAATTCATTTTGCAAATTGGCTCGTGAACTCTCGGGAATATTGGCTGGACTTGCCACTGTAGCGCCATGAGCAGTTTTTTGCCAAACTTGAAAAGTTCGCCAAGGCTTTTTAGCGGGTCTACTTAATTGTCTTTTAATGCTAGTAGATTTTCAGGTTTTTCAGATGTGACCGGTGGTTTGACTTCTACAGTACCGGTCATAAAGATATTATATTGTCGAAAAACCTTAATATAATACTTTTATGGCCAGTACTGTAATTAGCTCTTAGCATGCTTAACGCCACGCGGAATTCTTTGAACTTTTGCAATTTTCGCTGCCCTTTGCTTTCAGCTCTTTTTGATTACATTGCCTAAAAATCCCCATCCCGGAATGCTCTTCTTGCCGGTGCTCATTCTACATACACGTACCGGCCATAAAGGTATAATATTATGGTTTTTCGAAAATGTAATAACTTTATGGCCGGTACAGTACTTAGAGTGATGAGCTTCAAAATGTATAATTCGAAACATTTTATTAATGATTTTTATAAAATATAATAATTTTTTGTCGCTATCAAACGGTAAGCATTGCCTCAGTTTAGAAATTTCATGAAACCGTACATACTGTTTCGAAAGTGCCTAAAAAGTTGGAAAGGTTAGAATGAGTTCGATACCTCGACTATTAAATTGATTTCAATAAATAGAATCTCTTGGAACATCTGATATTTATAATATTAACACTGAAATATACATATATACATAAGTTTTAGGAAAATGATCAGAATATTTGATTTAGACCGCTTCACAACTTCACATGCTAAAGCGACTTCTGTTGTCAGCTCAATTTTCGTTTCCCTGAAAACAAAACAAATAGCAGGTGCGACAGCAATTATTCTCAGTGATGTTTAGAAAAAGTCATAAAAAGTGGAAGCCAGTAATAAATTCCTACAAGGATTTAAAGGATAAATGTGAGAGACCTATAGTGTACATAGTTGTGTATTTCAGAAATGAAAAATGTTTCGAAATTAATGCATTGCATATCAATCATTTTATTCAGCTAGCGAATAATAACATTCCGCTCAAACTTCTTGATTTAAATTGTGTTTTGAACAACTAGTTTTTTTTTATTATTTTCATCATTACTATCCCCCTCTTCAACTGTTGCTTGCCATTCTTGTGAATCCAACGGAGCACCTTGGCTTTTCTATCCCTAAAGGTATCATTTAATTTTATGTACAAACGCAATATGTGGAGGGCTCAAGGAAAATTTTATTTTAAGTCTGTTTGAAAATAATTTTTAAGATATGCACTGCCTTGAAAAAAAAGCTTAATTTATTGCTTTTTTGTGCGCTGTTGGCGGTTTCCATAGCAAATTTGAACTTTTTGCGTCTCGAAGTTCCAGACATCAGATGGAAAAAACGTCAATCATTTTTGTGCTGCCTCCAGAACTACATCAAGTCGCAAAAAAGAGAGAAACGCGGCGGATAATATTAACTCGATATTCTTAGCGTTTGCGTCATTTTCAACAATTCACTTTTAATTTCAGCTGAGAAAGCTGAGAAAAAGCTGACTCTTTTGCGCCTTGGAGGAAGGACTAAAATATTAAACTTATTTTGACGGGCTTAAGTCAATTTCTTTGCTGTGCTAGGTTTTATGGGTCTACGATTTTACAAGTTATGTGAGCTAGCTTTTGTAGGTACAATCGAATTTACAGGACCACTGATTTTGAATCGATTTTAGCCCTGATATGCAAGTATGAATGAATTCGTTTTTTTCTGCGTGGTACGCCAAGAGAACAATTTACGAACTTTTAAAGAAATTTATGGAGATCGTCTCAATCTTGGAGCATTTTGAATGCTTCTGAAAAAAGGAACAACTCTTAGCTAAAAACTTATAGAATAATTCCTACCGACCTTTGAAGTCAGTATTCCGTAAAAGATGACTGAACGAATGAAAGTTTACTTTATTTGTATTTGAACTACAACAGAAAGAAATCGTAATCTGCATGTGATCTCTAAGTAATAGGAAGAAATCATTTAAAGCTTTCAAGTCCTGCAACAACCGTATTCTTTTGAATCATTTATTTATTATAGAATCTTATAACTCATTGGACACATAAACCTGCAGAGAGCCAATTTTTATTTGGTATTTAATCTTCGTCACCTGATTTTTACGGATTTTAAAATTTAGATAATTGCAATTGCGCTCTACAAAGGAAATCTTTGAATAGCACTTTGAGCTTACATATTCTTCTTCCAGGATGCCTTCTGGAAGTTCGTTATTTTGAGTCCTTGAATATAAACTTTGAATTAATGGTAATTAAGGCTGACATTTCCAGAATAAAATGTCTCCAGAGGAAACGTACCGAGCCGGTTTATGCAGCGTCATTCCAACTGTAATGGGCACATGTGAAAATGATTGGATTTCACCGAATGGGACATGTTATCAAGATTCGTGTTGCACTAGTTTAGAAGCAAGTTTCTAGCCGAAAAAGCCATAGCGGTATGATTTTTGACATTTTCAGGCCGCCACTTCATGGCATTATAGGCTTGCTCAGTTCTCGCACGTTGTTTTCAGCTTTATTGGCTTATCGATCCTTGCTGTTTATCTTGCAAGGTATCGATTGAAACATATATTGCCCGACAATATTCGAGTTTTAGTGGATATTATGGTATTTTTGATTGTGGCTCATTCCATCGATATGATTGTTTTTCATGTGAGTTAATTTCTTGTTACCCTAACATAAGGCCAAATCGAGAGGATTATATTTTCCATTGAATGTAACCCGCTAGTGGGATTTTTCGGATGGGTCCTCTGGTGGTTTGTCTAGAAAAGCTTAAAAATTCTACCATGGAAAACATATCTTGTTTTCTTAATTCAATTGACACTCACAATGCGCTGTAGACTCAAAAGTTATATCTTAATTCTCAATTCTTTTTTGCAACTTGCAATTTGTGATCGTAGCTGAACAGCGTCTGAGTTCGGGGCCGGCTCATAACTTTCCTCAAAATTTGAATAATTTATGGAGCGTAGTCTCTAATTAATGATCTTGATATGTTACGTAAGTTAATGCAAAAGAAATAAACTTTCAGACAACACAGTTTTGTAGCTGAAATGATATAGTTTTGGGGCTGACAGCGTCCACCTTGGATCTCTTCGCCCAGATGTTTAAATGTTTCTTGTCGACAAAAAATTCGGTTCATAGTAATTGATAAATTTTTAAAATATGATGCACCGAGATCTAAAACTCGCACACTTTTTAGAAAAATCATTTCCATTGTGAAGAAAGCTATCAACTGTCTCGCTGTCGGGAGGTTTCTAAATTCACAGCGTTATTAAAGCTGAAGTTTTCTTTATTTTCTATATACTACTAGAAAAAATTTTAGGATATACCTTTCAAAATTGTCCCTTCTATTGGATAATCTACTTTTTCAGCTCTATCACATCATACAATCATTCCGCGCTCCCATCTCTGATCCTTGCTTTGTTCGGGAAAAAGTTTCATTTTGTGCACCATTCCGGTATACTTATTCATTTTGCTCGATGGCTCTGGCGATCTGCACTTACTCAATATACATTGATCGTCTCATATGTGCATTCTATAAGCGCTATATGAGAAATCAAAGGATCATTCTGATTGCACTGCTTATTCAGTTGGTGAGTGATTAGAATGATCAATTTTAAAATGTGTGAGAGCCTAAAAACCATTTTTCACTGAGAATTGGCTTGAATACTTCAAGGTTCTTTAATAAGATAATGATTTCTGCATGTAGCAATGCGCATTGCGTTGAAATTTCAGGTGATAGTTTCCACAACTGCCATTGTCTGGGTGTACCGAAATGAACAGCCAGACACTTATTTACTCTCTTGCCTGAATGTGCCCGTGGCCTCAGTGGCAGACTTGAGGATAGCCATCGCTGTCATATTTCCTATCAATTTCATCTGCTTCTTCTTGTCCATTGGACTGTTCCGGCATTTCAGAAGGAAAGAAGAATTGTGAGTTTTTCAAGACTCTGGTATTATCGGTTCGCGAGTACGTGGTGAGCCGCTTACAGGTGGGGTTTGGGTCTCGTTAGGAAATTGGCGCGTTTTAACGCGCCAATTTAAAAATTGAAAGAAAGCGCACACGCTGCGTTTGTTTTTCTTTTCGAAAATTGAAATCGAATATTGGAATTTTTTCTATTTATATTTTGCTTCGAAAATCATGTTTTTTTTAATTAATTTTAATTGTCAAATTTCGCTTCAATTTTCGAAAAGAAAAACAAACGCAGTGTGTGCGCTTTCTTTCAATTTTTAAATTGGCGCGTTAAAACGCGCCAATTTCCTAACGAGACCCAAACCCCACCTGTAAGCGGCTCACCACGTACTCGCGAACCGATAATATGTAATAGGGTAGCAATGTATGAAATAGAAGACAACGTTTAAGTGTAATCACTGTAAATTAAAGAATAACTTTTATACCAAAACGGATTCATAAGCGCTAGGGAACACTCTTTTAAATTTAAGATTTCTTTTTTTCAAAAACAGCAAAAATTAAAAATAGATATCAGGTCATTTTATAATGATTATGTATATGTTAATCCAATAAGCAAATTGGAAAGCCAGATTCCTGGAGCATGAAGATTTTTTGTCCATACTGGTGAGTCGGGACGCACCGGCCTGACCACTAGCCGACTCATAAATTATTTCAAACTGAAAATTGGGGATTGAAAAAGATGGAAAAAATATATTCTTGTCAATTTGTAAGTAATCAATTTATGAGTGACAACCACATGTGCACAAGCCTACAGGGTGAGTGATAAATAGTGTTACATGTTAGAAACGTTATAAATGTCTTCAAACAAGTTCAATTTTTACTAGAATTGAACAAAAGTTTATCCAAATTATTCAAAAAAAAGTTTTAACAATAGTTTTCGAATCGCCCTCCTTTGGCCTTTACCACCACTCTCAACTTCTTCGGGTAAGCGTCCACCACACCTTAAAAAAGGAAGTTGCGACCAGAAAATTGAAAAACATAGCAATAAATATGTAATAATAATAAAAAAATAAGATTGATACGGTAACGACTTGTGTTCATGCGCCAAAATCCACGCAAAGCTGCGTAACACTATTTATCACTCACCCTGTAGAAGCACTTGTTACTGGCAAAGAGCATCCGGGCCAATGGAATTGGTCCGACCATCGATTCTGCTTTGAAACTGAATTGATATAATTATTTTTTATTTATTCAAATTAAAATGACAATTTGAGATCTAAAATTAGCGCCTTTTACATTATTCTAATTAATTCAATTTTGAAACTATTAGGTTGATGGAAAAGTTATGTCGTTTTTATGTTGTTTACTTTTGTGAAAGATTTTTGAATAAAATTTTTGGTTATCTGTGATTGTGTTATATATCATTTTAAAGAGCGTAATTCGCTCTATCTACTTGTCTTTTTGATTTTTCCTTGAAATATGTCACTTTTTTATAGCATTTCAAAAAAGCATGGATAAAAGGCTAATTCGAACGATTTTCTTGTTCCAGTTCAAACTAGGCCGAAACGCTGTCGAGACAACTCGCGATATCAACGATGCATTTGGCCAAGAAACCACTAATAAACGAAGAGTGTGCCGGCCGCTAGTCTGTGATTGATAACGATCAATTGAGAGCCTTAATCGAAACCGATCCTTTCAAATCAACACGAGAAGTTGCCGAAGAACTCGACGTTTGCCAATCAACAGTCGTTGTTCATCTGAAGCAAATAGGCAAATCAAAAAAGCTCGACAAATGGGTGCCACACGAATCAAACGAAAATCAAAAAAATCGTCGTTTTGAGGTGTCGTCCGCTCTTCTTTTACGCAATAAAAATGAGCCGTTTCTTGACCGGATCGTAACTTGTGATGAAAAGTGGATCCTCTACGACAACCGACAACGTTCCGCGCAGTGGTTGGATCATGATGAGGCTCCTAAACACTTTACGAAGCCGAAAATCCACCAAAAAAAGGTTATGGTGACTGTTTGATGGTCTGCAGCCGGCCTCATTCACCACATCTTCTTAAATTCGGGTGAAACAATTACAGCAGAGAAGTACTGCCACCAAATTGACGAAATGCATCAGAAGTTACGACGTATGTGCCCGACATTGATCAACAGAAAGGGACCAATTCTTCTCCACGATAATGCTCGGCCACATGTTGCACAACCGACCCTGCAAAAGCTGAACGAATTAGGCTATGAGACTCCGCCTCATCCACCCTCACCGAACCTCTCGCCCACCGATTACCACTTTTTCAAGCTCCTCGACAACTTCCTTCGTGAGAAATGCTTCAAAAGCCAAGACGATGCCGAAAATGCCTTCAATGAGTTCGTCCCTTCCAGAAACCCGGACTTTCACGCTACCGGCATAAAGAAACTTGTTTCTCGTTGGGAAAAATGTATTGATTCTAATGGTTTTTATTTCGATTAATAAATTTGATTTTAAAAAAAGTTATGGTCATTTAAAGTTGAAGATTCAAAAACGACGTAACTTTTCCATCAACCTAATACATAGTTTTATGCCGCACCCACCGGGATGACAATTATCGATTCGATATACTGATTTAAAAACGGAGTCATTTGATAACATTGATCGAAGCCCAATTTTCCAAAATCAAATTAAATTTACGACTTTCTTCCGACATTAATCAATGCAAAGAAGTAGTCCGCGGGCGCGTGGTTGTGCCAGACGTCTATGCGCGTATGAGCTCTGATCGCTTATTCACCACTACGTTCCTTTAACCGATTTTTTTTGAGCTCCAGTAGCCGTTTCGACATTGTTCGCCATTTCTCGGCTGCTGTCAACGTCGAGTCTTCGGACTTTCTCTTCAATACAACGGGTACGCAAGCCGCTGTTATGTCTCTCTACTCCGTTACATCTCTTCTTATGAGATATTTTTACTACAGCCTACCAAGGCCAGTAGCTCTGACAACGGCTACATTGTCTTATGTAAGTCTAATTATTTTCACATTTAGTAACATTTCACATTTTTTTTGTTCAGATATTCAGCATCTATAGCTTCTTGGTTTCTTGGGTAATCGTAGGATGTGTTTCGAATATGTCGGATAAGCGGAAGAATAGAATTTCAAGCCATGTCGGGCTGAAATCCGTCGGCGCGGTAGGCGCTGAAAATTACTTCGGGATGATTAAATCCCAGTGGGAGTTGTGACTTAATACAAGCAATGAAGTATTTGAATTCAAATCTCCGTGTTTTTCTGAAATTACATTTTCTCTATAACAATATTGTAACTGCCCCATATTCAAAATAGTTTTTATTTTAGAAAGAATGACAACCTTATAAGGAATTTTTGGAATCTTGGGAATTCCGATTTCCGTGCAGCTCAACCCTGATCGCTGATCTTTATCAAGGTGCAGACGACTTCTATTTCTTCAAGTGAATGTTACCAACATTTTTGGAAAACAGCGGAAAAACTTCTAGCCTTTCCGGTCCGAACCCATGAACTGTCATAAGGGAACTAATTGGAGTGAAACACTTTGTATGTAAGATCTTGCAGTTATAATTTTCATTGAACTAGAGAAAAAAAAAACAATAAAATGAGAGCTCATGCTGAACACCGTATTCGTTATTTCCATTGTGATTGCATCATTCCGAAATAGTTATCCGCACCTTCCTTACCAACTGACTTTAACTTCACATGACTCCAAATTTTTGCTTTTCTGCTATCAGTCCTTTTCCTACCGTGGTCCACCATGACGAGAGGCACAACGAAGCAGTATATATTGAAAACCTGAATAAACGACCAGTTCTGACTGATTTTTTCATTCTTACATAGGACAGTGTAGCCAGAGTGAGATGAACAGGCCTTGGCGTACTTTCGTAAAAGTATCTAGTTGCAAGAATCAGAATAGGATAGACAACGATGAAAACGGCTTGGAAAATTGTGACGATGTACAGAAACTCGGAGGACTCCACGTCAACTGCTGCCGTGAAATGACTGTTAATTTCGAAGCGACTTCTGAAATTTGGCAATTTACTTGGTGCGGTGTGCTCAAATGTGCTTTATGTTGTCAAATATACCACGGGGCACTTTTCCACACATCTTTTGATAATAATTTAGTATAAATCTTAATTGTCCATTTATTAATTATTTTGTTCGAATAAATGGATTATTTAGCACATACTCTTTTATGTTATTAGCACCGCTCATCACTAACGCCCTTGTTTTATTCAACCGAATGCGTCACATTCGCATTCCGTCGGCCAGTCACGAGGTTCCGACCCTCTATTTTTGTGACTTCTCCGCACTTTATGTGCTCAAATTGTGCTGGAATGTGCTCAAATTGACGTGTTTTATGACGGCATTTAAAACAATTCTGCTCTCAGACTAATTTCACTTGTACAATTAGATTTTCAAAACAAGTCGTAATCCACTAGTTTAATTGTTCCACGAATTAATCTTAATTTTGCTCTGATAGAACAACTTCTGAATACATGAAACGGCTTGGAGCTACTGGAAAGTAGCGGATCTTAAGAAAACATCCTGGGGCATGCCAACGTAGCGCGGAATTGATGCTCAGCTCACCTATTCTCTTTGTTTTTGAAGTGCCGAAACATGATGACTGATAAGAAGCAACAGCCTATGTTGATAGGAAAAACAAGAGCAGTGACCAAACTCAGATCCACCATGGAATCCAATGGAATATTTAGACAGGAAAGGAGATAAGAGTCCGAGTCTTCATTTCTATAAATCCAGAAGATTACTGCCGTTGTCACAATTACCTGAAATCTCATATCAAACTTTGAATTTCCTGTTAACATTGGATGATAATTCCAGTCGCATCATATGTGAGCAACGTGAAAACTTACCCACAAAGTCACTAGTGAATGCCGAAAAGCCTTTTGATATTTTGTGTAATTTTTGTTATATGCGCATAAAAGTCTGTCGATATAAACGCAATATTGACAAAATGCCAAACCCAACACGCAAAAAGAAAACGTGTACCGAAACGGAGCACAAGACTTCACTTGAACTCTTACAAAACACGGATCTGTGGAGTCTACTTTGTACGAAATGACGATGTTATAGGTCTGTAAAATGCAACGTTATAGTCAAATCCTTTAATCTAAGAATATTTGTAATCTGGGTTGACAATGAGTTCTATGAATTTATTGAAATAGAGAATACTTTAAAATAATTAGACTTGGAACACTATTCAGAAAGTGACCCGCGGGCAACATTCTCCCCCCCCCCTCCCCGGAATCATGTATTTTTCTTACACATAAACCACACCGAGATCTATAATTTGCAAACTTTATGATCTATAATTTTGAAAAAGATAACGTTCGGTGCGGATCTACACGATTCTGAATCCCAGAAAATATTTGAATTATAAAAGCAATTCAAGGTTTTCTAGTTTTTAGCAAATGTAGTTCTAAGCTAGTTTAAGATGTTTCAAAGACTGCAGGCAAGAATGCACTCCATTCTTAAAAAGTACCAAAGTCACCCAGAAATTTCGAAGAACTTACATGTATGATGATCATATCAATTGAATGTGCGAACATCAGAATCAACATAATATACACCAGAATTCGAACATTGCAAGCTAGCATGTGTTTGGAAGCATATTTGAACACATACACCATAATTACCATCAGTCCCAAAGTACTGAATATCACCTGAGATGCTTGAGCAAATCTATAGTGCCATGACGTGGCAGTTTGCACACTCATACAACAAGAATCTTCGAAACAGGTGCCAGGTTTCGATATCCAGTCATTATAGCATTTTTCAGTGCTTACAGAATAAACCGTGCAAAGGTCAGAGGCGAAAAAGTCAGAAACAGTTAGTGCTAACGCAGGGGGAGTTGTTAAACTATGAGACATAATGACAAAGAAGACTGGATATTTGAAAATAGTTGAGAGAACTCTGAAAAGTCTGACACCAAATTGAGTAGAAAATGCTCCTGGTAAACGGAGAAAAAAGTTTGAAATATGTGATAATTCCATAGAGAGGAAAAATCACAACATGTGGTTAGCAAAGTTTAATGATAACTTTAATAGAAAGGAAGTGGTCAATTCAGACGGCGAAAAAGTTGGAGATATTCAGAAGTTTTAGGTAGTGCAATTCATCTGAAATTTCATTTGAAAAGGCACCTGCTGAAATCGTGCCGTATTTTCTGAGAATTAAAATTATAACGACGAAGCAAAAAAATAGGAAAATGAGAAATTTGATTATAGGGGCTGCAAACGTTAGCGCGCTTTATCGGATTTGAATGATCAGGACAATTGTAAAAATGAATGGGGAAAGTGGAAAATTATATTATTTTTCTTATCTAAATTTTAAATTCTATATATATATACAGTATCGGCCAAAAAGGTATTCGCAAACAGTTTTTCGAGCATAACTTTTCTGAAACTTCCCGGATCGTTTTGATATTTTGAGACAAAATTTAAAACGGTATAAGAAGTTGATTCAACAACAAGAATAATCAAATTTTCAAAAATTTGAAAAAATATCGAAAAATTTATGAAAATGGCGAAAAACCGAAAAATGGAACTTTGACTTTTGAGATCTAGGAAAGACCGGTAAATGAAAAACTACAATAAAACATGACTAAAATAGTTTTAATACTTCGTTGGGTAGCCTTTGGCGTCGATGACCGCCTGACATCTTCTTGGCATCGAGTCGAGAAGGGTGTCGATAACAGACAGGGGGATGGCCTTCCAGACAGATTGGAGTTGATCGAATTTCTGATTGGCATTCGATGTACGGACCCCTCTAAGTTGTCTCTCGACATGCTCCCAGATGTGTTCGATCGGATTCAAGTCAAGAGAATGATTGGGAAAGTCCAGAAGATCCACGTGGCGGCGTCGGAACCAGTCCTTGATGTGCTTCGAGGTGTGTTTCGGGTCGTTATTCTGCTGAAAAACGAACGCCCGGCCCACATTAAACCGTGCCCAGGATCTCATTGTGTTTTAAAAGATGTCTTCTTACACAAATCAATCCATGATGCCTGTAATTCTTCTCAGGAGGCTGATTGAAGTCCCCGAGAAACGTAGCGTAGCATGGGCCAGAGCTCATCTTCACTGGGGACGCCAGGATTGGGCTAATCACGTGTTCGGTGACGAATCCAAGTATAATCTGTTTGGTACTGACGGTATCAAATGGATTCGCCGTCCGGTTGAATGTCGGTTCAATCCCAGCTACCAGCTCCAAACCGAGGTGGTTTGGAGCTGTTTCTCTGGGACTTCAATCGGCCCCCTGAGAAGAATTACGGGCAACATGGATCGATTTGTGTATGAAGACATCTTGGAAAACACAATGAGACCCTGGGCACGGTCTAATGTTGGCCGGGCGTTCGTTTTTCAGCAGGATAACGACCCGAAACACACCTCGAAGCACATCAAGGACTGGTTTCGACGCCGTCACGTGGCTCTTCTGGACTGGCCCAGTCAATCTCCTGATTTGAATCCGATCGAACACCTCTGGGAGCATGTCGAGAGACAACTCAGAGGAGTCCGTGCATCGAATGTCAATCAGAAATTCGATCAAATCCAATCTGTCTGGAAGGCCATCCCCTTGTCTGTTATCGACATCCTTCTCGACTCGATGCCAAGAAGATGTCAGGCGGTCATCGACGCCAAAGGCTACCCAACGAAGTATTAAAACTGTTTTCATCATGTTTTATTGTAGTTTTTCATTTACCGGTGATTCCTAGATCTCAAAAGTCAAAGTTCCATTTTTCGGTTTTTCGCCATTTTCATAAATTTTTCGATATTTTTTCAAATTTTTGAAAATTTGATTATTCTTGTTGTTGAATCAACTTCTTATACCGTTTTAAATTTTGTCTTATGTAAGTTATATTGTTCTCTTCTCTGAATTTTTCTCTTGAACATATTTTTCCAGTGATTTTAGCAGAAACTACATTGTTTTTCTCTGTTTTTTTTGCAACAATTATGAGATTCGTTGGCCAGGATACCACTTTTTGAACCTTGTTTCTGAAATCATTCTATTCACTGTAACCCCGTTATCAAAGGTAGATACGCTGACCATTTCCAGGCAGACTCGCTTTTCCATTCATGAATCAAAAAGTACTTAAGCTTAAAAAGAGCTAGATTCAAGCTATACACAAACTTCATCGATTAAAGCCTTTAAAAATGAATAAAGAAAAAGTCAAAGGTTGGAAGAAGTCAAAGGTTGGCCCGCCTCTTTTTTTAATTAAAAAACTCATTTTTTAGAACTATTGGTGATCAAAGTTCGGAAAAATTAGCAAAATAAAGATCTAATACACATCGTTAAATTCTTAAATGCTCCAAGAACTGTTACGAGTTACCAATTGAGTATTGTTTGTATTATATTTTGGTATTTCTCTATTATTTTCTGGAACTAAAAGACGAAAACAAAAAGTCGTCTTTCGCCTCGTCTTTGTGCATTTATACCAACACAATGTCTATCTATCGAATTCAAGACAAAGGCGGAGGCGAGACGAGACGGTCTTATTTCGTCTTTCGTGGAAGCCTTAATTTTTTCAACAGCCGATGGAATTAATTTCGATCTGTGAGAACTCACGTGCCGTTTCAGTGTTTTATGTATTATTTGAGGATTAATGTTGGTCCAATTTTTCTTCTTGTATCTTCCGACTTCCATCGACACAAACCGTTTATTGATGGTTAAAATGCGAACTAGTTTCGGTAATCGGTTCGAAACTAACATGAGACCAAAAAAATATATATTTTATATTTTTGTCCAATTAATTCCGTACCGTTTCATCTATCTTCCCATAAACGTTTATTCTGTGTGCAATACTTTTTACTAAAATACTAAAATAGTAAGAAAAACTATTACAGAATGCTTGCGAAATTGATCATATTACTTCTGTTGGCGATGCTTCTAGTTGATCTTGCAGCTGCTGACTTTTCTTGTTTCTTTGGAGACTTTATATGTCAGAAAATAACTTGCATGGTTAGTCTTTCTTCAGAAGCCTTGAATTGTGATTTTCAGATAGCAATATAATTGAATTTGATTGACTGGTCAATGTGTAGCAAAAGTTTCCGAATGTATGTATGTATTAGGTTGATTCATAAGTCCTGACACATTGTTCAAGTTGATTTTTTGCTAGTTGAGAAATGGCTCTCGCTTTTGCCACCGCTATACTGCATTTTCGAAATGTCATTGTTTCTATCTGGTCTGAAAATACCCGACATTAATCGTCGAATGACAAAAGTTTATGACAAAGATGCACCTTCTGAAAGTACCATTAGACGACGGTTCCACCAATTCGAAAATGACGATTTTTCATTGGATGATAATGCCCGTACCAGTAGACCAATGGAGTTGGATTTGAATACATTACGCTCTGAAGTGAAGAGCGATCCTTTTCAAATAACCCGTGAGCTAGCAAGGACCCTTGGGGTTAGTCAAGCAACTGTTGATCGGGGTCTTGCACGCCTTGAAAAAGTCCCAACGTTTTGACGGAACACAACTTGGACACCCGTGTTGATACCTGCTTAAATCTTCTCACGCTTCACCATATTCATGGATGTCTCGATAAAATCATTACTGGAGATGAAAAGTGGATACTCTATGACAGCAACGTGAAGCCTGTCGAGTGGGTTGATCAAGGCGGACAAGCAGCTGACGTTCCCAAACACGAAGTTCACGATGAAAAAGTGATATTGTCAGTTTGGTGGTCTGTTCGTGTTGTAGAGTATTGGGAAATTCTTCCTGATTTCTTCCTATCAGGAAAAACTACTATAACAGCCAATGTCTATACTCGTCAGCTTCGAAAACTGAGACTACATGTAGAACTTACTCGAGGAAAAAACGCCGTTGTCTATTATCAACACGATAATGCGAGACCGCAAGTTGCAAGGAAGACGAAAGCCGAACTCGCAGGATTTGGCTGAACTGTTTTGCCACATCCACCGTATAGCCCGGACTTCGCACCCTCTGATTATAATCTTTTCAGTCATCGGAATTCCAACGGCATCTTGTTGGGATGAAATTTACAACTCGGAAAGATATCGAAAATGAGTTGAAGTCGCTATTTAAGTCCGCACCCCTGGAGTTTTGGCAGGACGGTATTCGCAAGTTGGTGAACCGTTGGCAGACCATTATTGATAAACATGACCAGTATACATAATTTATCTGATAGCGTTTGGATCAGTTATACAATAAACTTTTCAAACAGAAAATGTGTCAGGACTTATGAATCAACCTAATATCATTGGATGAATTCTCTGGAAGCTCTTCCCCAAAACTTTGAAAAAAGTCGCTTTTCGCTTGAAAATCTAACGCTACTACTACAAACCTTCTTCAATGCTCAGATCTGGTTTTTTTCAGAATTGTCGCATTGCCACATGTGTCACTGGAGACTGTGTATGCACCATTTGCACTTGATACTGGCAATGGGACGAGACGTTTCCGTGCCTATTAATGATTTCCTTTGAAGCATTTGGGAATATCCAGATAAACCCTTTCATAATCGGTATTTATTGTATTCGGTTACACCACAGGCTGCGGATATTTTTGAAAAACATCCAAAAAACTTTCAAATTCATAAAAATAAAAAAATATATAAGGAAATGCTCGAGTTTTTCCGTAATCTATGGTTTTTTAAAATACATTCCAGTGTACACTACACACCAAACTAAGTTTTGATCGCTCATCTTTTTGAGAGTGATTTCTAATGCAGCTGGGCTTTTCTTATTATTTTTTTTGAAAATTTTTCAGATGGAATTTTTGATAAGGGTCTATTTGCCTTATCATTTGTTTTTTGTAATTAGCATTCATGTTGTTATACCGTTGGAATTCCAATAATTCAATACATGCTCTTCAAAAAATCCTCTACATTCACAAAACCGAGAGGGAAAATTGAATAAAAAACAAGCAAAAATCTTTTTTTTTTCTCCTTTTCAAATCCGTGAATAGTAAAAGCCAACAAAGAATAATTCTTGATGACTTTGAATATCTCAACAATGAGCGAAATCACCTTACAAACTGATATTGATCATAGGAAAAACGGCGGTCGAGGAGAAGATTAGAATTCGGAACCAAAGGAGGATCCATTGTTCATCGGACCAGGAGTCGGGCTTTACCAAAAAATTCAGCAGTTACACTAAAAAAGTGAAAAATAAAGAAAAAAGCCGGCAATGCATATCAGGAGAATATCAGGAAACCGGTGGGGTTAGAAATGGTATTATCTGCGTCCCTTATTGATTCTACCGTCGTGGTAGTTATTGATGACTACCACGGCGCCGTTTTAAAAAAAAAAACTTGAGTTTCTTGGAACACCTGAAGTAAAAAAACTACTGTATAAAATCAAGGCCAATATTCAATGGCTACCTAATCTTTGGCTACTTGATCAATGGCTACCTGGTGATCAATGGCTACCTGATATTCTTTGGCTACTTTTGCCTTCGATTATCAATGGCTACCTATTTGCAATGGCTACCTAGTTTGTAGCCATTGATTTAGTAAATACGATTTCCACGCAAACATGATCTAAAAGTCGAAAACTATTCAGAAAATAAGCAAAATTCAATTTAATTTTCAAAATTGTCAAAAAATTGAAATTTAGCCATTGATCAAGTAGCCAAAGATTAGGTAGCCATTGAATATTGGCCTGAAATTAATCAGTGTGCGATCGAAGGGGGCGGAGCCGACATTCGACCATGTCCTCGCCATGATCGATGATTTGTCGCGATGTTTGAACCACTCAAACTGATTAGATTTATTGGAATCAATACGACTTGGAACAAATTTGGGAGAGAAGAATTCCGCTCTTAGGGAAACTGTGGCGTGCAACGAACTCAGGGCCTTGTGCCTGGAGCACATGTTTGTATTTTCATACTACCATACTAAGATTAGATTTTTTATAATTCATAAGAAGTATCTTGAAAAGGACTGAGAGCTTTGTAGGGATACAGGAAGACAAAAAACCCGTTTCCATTTAAAACGAATTATTGAATATGTTTTGTCGATTGCGCTTCTGATCGTGACGCCTTCAGCCAATAGATTCATCTCGGAGATTTAAAGATTTTATGTATGACAATTTCACTTAAATCTGTTTTGCTTTGCTGATTTCCTGCTTGTATTCTGTTATATTTGTATCAGTGCTATTTATTCATTGATTTCCTTTCAGAGTTTCTACTATGTTGCCGAGGTTAGTACATTTTCATGCATTCTACAGTGCTCCACATAATCTTATGTTCACCTTCAAAAATCTCAAATTTTCGATTTTCAGTAATTCTTAATTATTTATCATATATGATATGGAAATACCTTTAAAAAATACAATTATGGGTCCTGGAGCGAAAATAAAGTAAAGCTGAGCAATCGAGAAATTTGACATTTTTCGCAAAATGGGTATTTTTTTTTCCACATAATGATATGTTCACTTTTATTTTTTGTTGTTTTTTGAACTTTTAACTTGGTTCTAGTCTGTTTAATTATTGTTTTTCAGCTTTTAGAAGACATGTCCAAAGGTAAACCTCTGAGTGAATATGAGAAAGGACTAATTGACGCCAAATTGGCTGAAGGACTCTCGCACCGTCAAATCGCTAAGGAAATGAAGCGTTCCCTTGGTTTAATCAATCGATATGCTGCAAATCCACTTGATTATGGTATAAAGAAGTCTTCTGGTCGTCCACCTCTTCTTTCTGGACGAGACAAGCGAAGAATTATCCGCAGGGCGTCAAATTCTAAGGTCTCTTGCTCAAAGATCAAGAGCGAACTTGGACTTTCCGTATCCGCAGAGACTGTTCGCCGCGTACTTTCGAAGAGCAAATTTATAAGACGCCAAAAAATGAGAAAGGCTCCAAATGTGACCGCCAAACACCGAGAAAATCGCATTAAATTTGCTAAGAATAACCAAAGAACTGACTGGAAACAGGTAAGGATTTTTGCAGCTTTCTTAAAGTGGTATTTTGTTTTCAGATTATCTTCAGTGATGAGAAGAAGTTTAACTGCGATGGACCGGATGGCTACCGTGATTATTGGCATGATTTGAGAAAAGAAAAACTGCGGTTTTCACGGCGAAACTTCAAAGGTGGAGGAGTGATGGTCTGGGCAGCAATCAGTGCCCAAGGCAAAGTCAAACTTTGCTTTGTACCAAAGAACATGGACGGTTGCCAATATCGATACGTGATAAGAAGAGGTCTCATACCATTTATCCGTCGGAATCGCTCTAAAAATTTCATTTATCAGCAGGATGGAGCTCCATGCCATCGGGCTCGACGCACAATCAAGTGGATAGGTGACCGCGGAATCCCGATTCTCGATTGGCCGGCCTGTTCCCCTGACATAAACATCATCGAAAATGTCTGGGGATACATGGTACGGAAAATCTACGAAGGAAACAAGATTTATGCGGACATTCCATCTCTGAAAAAGGCTATCGTTGAAGCATGGCAAAAAGTGGACCAACAGCTGCTCGACAATCTTTATTCGTCTATGGATAGCCGAATTTTTGAAGTTGCTCGACAGAATGGTCGTCCCATCGATTATTAATGTTCATTCGTCTGTAATTTTCTTTTTTTTTACGGTTTTGTGCAAGTGAACATATGATTTTGTGGAAATTTTTTTTACCTTTTTTCATAAAATTTTGGTTTTTTCCTGATGTGTGAATTTTAAGTCTATTTTAAGTTTCTATCATGAAATACCTACTGAAAGCCCATATTTCTTCAATAGGAAGCATTTTGGTTGAAAAGCCAGTTTTCGAGTTTTCGAACATTTTAGGGGTGAACATAAGATTATGTGGAGCACTGTAGTTCAAGTTAAAGAGATATTTGAAAATAAGACTTAATTTCAGTCGCACGTTCCTACCATTTCTACTGGGTCTCGTCGTGGTGGTGACGTACTTGTACAGTTTTCTTTTCAGAGAAGTTAAATATACAGTAATTGTTAATAGTAAAGAGCTGAATTTCACTGGAAGTAAGTTTACGTGTAATTGCGTTTTCTACAGCCAAGTTTGAAACCTTTTTTAGTTGAAGACTTCATCTCGCCATTTGTCAACATGGTTTCTGATTTCTACGTAAGTGGCAATGCTAAAATTTGTTTTTCAGTTTCGTGAGAATCCTTAAAAAACATAAAATGACAAATATGCCGGGTGAAATTTGGCGGAGATCTTCGTTTAGATAGGCGAAATTCTCAAAGTTGAAAAAATAAGTAGGCTATTCTACTTTAAAACTTACTTTGAATGCTTAAAAAAAATTTTTCAGAATACAGCGGAAATAATTTTGTTCTCTCATTCGGTATATCTTGAATTATGAAAATAGAAAATCCAAAAAATAAAAGAATTCAAAGTTAACTCGAAGGGAAGCGGCTTCACTATACTCATCGAAAATCGGCTCGGGTTCTCTCAAGATGGCTCACAGTTTTCCAATAAAATCTTATTTTTTGATCAAGATCGCTGAAAATGTTGCATTTCTAAACAAGCTGAAAATTTTTTTAAATATAAGAAATGAAAAATATTGTCAAAGGAACACAGCTCTATGTAAAACAATACATTCCGTTAGTTTCCACCCCTTCATCCATTGAAATACTTTTCAATCGCACTGAAAACAAAGAATTCGTGGCCCGTTGTTCTTTTCTAGGTGAGAGTAAGCCATGGAAGATGGCTGTTTAGGTATGATTCGGCAATTAGACGTTTGGCTGATTGTCATCTCATTTTTAAAAGAGGCTTTGAAAGACGATCGTCTGTTGTTGTGGATCACGGCGCAAATCTCACTATTAGCCATTACGAATGTGTATTGTTCACTCAAAACGATTTCTCGCAATCATATGAGAAGCTTCGATTGACACGGCCAAACTTCCAATTGCTCCCTAAGTATCCGACGTGAGCCGGGCACGGACAGAATTGTCTTTAATTCCGAATATAGTGCCCGTGTCTAAATCTTTCGAGTCCAGTATTTTTCTTTTACCAGATATGTTTCAGGCAGGCTATTTCCAATTTGCCAGCCGATTGAAGCGCAATGGAAAAATGAACTAGTTGGAAAGCTGTGTAATTTAAAATATTTTATGAAGCTTACTTTGAGCATGATTTGTGCATGCTTTTGTAAGATTATAATTTAGATAGCAGATTCCCTTTATTTTTCCGCAAGTTTAAATGTTTCGATGATCTTATCACTTGAATTAATGTACTGGGTTCATCCCTCAAGTGTTGTACGGATAAAAACAAAGGTAAACCAAAACCTGAACTTCACGTGAAATGGGGATGCTATATTCTTGGTGGTCTGTTCGATAAATCGAGTAGTACCAGCATATTGACAACAGGATTCCTATCAATATCGCATCTGAAATATGCAGCCTCTTCACTTCCTTGCCCTCGCCTCCCGCTCATCCAAAGTGTGCTTTTGTCGTAGTTTTAAGTGCACACCCAGTGTTTGCGGAGACAATGCCATTAACGGCAACAGACTTGAAAATACACAGCGATCCAACTCCTTTATTTTGCCATTGTGCCTCAATCGGCTGGCAAATTGGATACAGTCTACCTGGAACATATCTGGTAAAAGAAAAATACTAATCTCGAAAGATTTATCTATAGGCACGGGCACTATGTTCGGAATTAAGGACAAAAGTGTTTTTTTCAAGTAATTAACGAAAATTGTGATTCTCTCCGGGAGCAATTGGAACGGACTTCAAGTTTGGCCGGGTCAATCGGAGTTTCTCATAGGATTGCGAGAAGCCGTTTTGAGTGAGCGAAACACATTCGTAATGGCTAATAGTGAGATTTGCGCCGTGTACGCTCAATGTTCGTCATCGTGTGCAAAGATCCACAACAAAAAACGGTCGTCTTTCAAGCCCTCTTTTAAAAATAAGATGACAATCAGCCAAACGTCTAATTGCCGAATCACACCGAAAACAGCCATCATCCATGACTTACTCTAACATAGAAAAAGACAACGGGCAACGAATTCCTAATGTTTTCAGTTGTTTTCAGAGCGATTGAAAAGTATTTCAATGGATGAAAGGGTAGAAACTAACTGAGAGTATTATTTTACATAGAGCTGGTTTCAGTTGATAATATGTATTTTGTATTTCTTATATTTTCAAAAATTTTCAGCTTGTTCAGAAAAGCGAAATTTACAGCGATCTTGATCAAAAAATAAGTTTTTATTGGAATACTGTGAGCCATCTTGAGAGTACCCGAGCCGATTTTCGACAAGTATATTAGTTTTTTCAGCAAATGTTTCTTTGAAAAGTTTTAATAAATAGCTGGGCAAATGATGAAAAGTGATAAAGTTTCCGTTTTTTATTGTTTTCCGCAAACACCGCGTGCATTGAAAACTGCGACATGTGCACACTTTAGAGTGCGAAGGAGGGGTGATTATTGGTGGAGGTCGACCTGTGGGCGTAGAGAGTGGCAGAGAGGTGCATTAGCGAAGGCATGCCCAATTCCACGAGCTTCGTGACTTCTTGAGATCTTCTAGAAGACTTCTTGAAATATTTGACATCAAAATTCTAATTACAAAAATTCAGGTTGCACCAAAATACAAAATAATGGCATGTGGAATCAGAAAGTCAATGTCCCAGCTTACAACCAACGCGATGTGCTTGCTCAATGATGAGCAAAGTTTCATAGAAGGCTCACATAACTTCAATGAGACATGGAATTCTAAACGGTAGCTATTGTATTCTCGCTGTTTAATTTTTTTCAAACTTTCTAAACTGTAGATCATGCACGTTTACCCAGCATTTCCGAGTGCCTTCCGAAGAGCTCCTCAGTGATCCAGACACCGTTAGATTTGCTTTTATTCGAGATCCATTTGAGCGATTTGTTTCTTTTTATTTGGATAAGTGTCTCAAGTATGCACTGAAATAAACCGAGAACCACAACTCATATTTAAATTTTCCAGAGAAAACCGTTGCTGGAATTGCGGGAAAGACATGGCCTGCATTTTAAAACGTGTCTACCAAAGATTGAAAAATTTCCAAAACCGAAGAGAATGGAAATCAATACCTGGTTATACAGAAATGCACGCTTCTCCTTTGTCATGGAATTGCGATTTCAATGAGAACATCTCCAAATGGCACTTCTTGATGATGGGTGTAGACGCCGAAGAGAGAAAGTCATCAATTTTACAGCTAGCCAATATTCTGCGAAGACGAGGCGTACCTGATAAAATTGTGAAGAGAGTGCGCGAGGAGACATTGGGTAAGATTTAGCTTTTTGAACTAGTAAAGGCTAAAATTGCTCATTGAACCTTCTAAAACTGTACTCAAGACACGTACTAAACTGTGGGGAGCTTTTTGAGTGTAAAGCGCGTTTCACATTTATACGGTCGCCCCTGTTTAAGACTGTAGCAGCTTGATTAGGGCTTGATTATTGTAAGGGCTTGATTATTACTTGACTTGATTATTGTAACAGCAAGACAACTTTAAAATCGAATTCCCCACAAAAAGCTACATATATGGGCCAATTTTTAGGACCCTATCTGAAAAACATTTGGTATAGCGCCTGAAAGTCTGAAAATGGTCTATTTGCAAGCGTTTCATATTTATACGGTCACTTGATCTGGACGGGATCAATTAAAAAAAAACATTTTTCGTAGATCAAATTCTTCGAGCGATTTTTTGAATCGATAATTTTTTTATTGTTTTCATTTTATCCGTTTTAAATGACTTGTGCATCATGCCACGTGGAAAGTTTCTCACCGATTTTGAGAAGGCTTCAATCGTTGCGTTCAAGACTGCAAGATACTTAAACAGGGGCGACCGTATAAATGTGAAACACACTGTAGTGTTTCCGTTATTTAATTTATTTAATAATATTATTTAAAAATTTATATTTTTCAAAATGTTCAAAATCTTGTTACATATTCATACGTAGTGTATCAAGCAAATCAACGAATACCGCTTTGAATTAATATTAATAAAAAAGAGCCGTAGCCGGTCTGGCGAAACCTGCAGGAATCTGCCTCTCAGGCAACTTAACTGCTTATGTTCAGTTTGTTCAATGTATTCACATTAACACATTTATTAGAAAACGCTTCACTACACAACAGTAAGTTGAAATTATAAACAAACTAGGCGCCCGTTTCGGACTGATTCAAGTTTTACATAAACTTTCAAGCAATACTTACATGAAATTTTCGCAAATCTTTGTGAGAACAGTTTTGAATAAACTTGTTATTTTACACAGACTTGAAAATACTTCTGGCTTTCTTTCAGAGAGTGAAACTGACCACGCAACACACAAATCTCCTCAAAGACGAGAAGCAGAACGGCGAATACGGGAAGATGTAGTTGTGAGAGATTATCTTCATAAAATATATTTCTTCGATTATCTAGTATTCCCATTCAGCAGAGAACATTTGGATGCAAAGTATCAAACAGACTTTTGGGAACTTCCTGCTAAAAAGAATTCTAAGTAAAAGTAGAAAACATTGTTAATATAACATAATGTACTGCTGCAAAAGAAAAAACAGCATTTCCGAGCATTTCCTTCTCTACTATTATATCTCATTTACAGCCTCAAAGTATCGCGGATTCCACTTGAAATCCATTTTTGTATATCTTAAATGACAAATATTGAGATTGTGTAAATGAGCTAATATGTAAAAGTTCAAATCTTTTGATAATATTTGTTGAAAAGTGTCACGCTCTACATTTTTGTAGTTGACAACATTTTTTTCCAGTGTCAGGCAGACTGATATGTCTTAATAAAGTGAAAACACCATAAAATCACAGGTTTTGTATTTAAAAACAAATTTTTTCAATAATTTTCATTTTGTTTTATTGAGCAACATTTTTTAATATAGTTTATACATATGTATAATTTAATTTGCTTTATTTAAATATCTTTAAATGCTATATATTATACAATCCTCCAAATAAACATAGCTTCACCAACATTTTTTTGAATTATCTTGTTTTAGGTTAAGTTTAAAAAGGTTTTGTCATTGAAAAGCCATTTTTAAACATAGCGCATTTTGAAGACATTTAGATAAGTGAACTTCACAAAAAAAATGTTTGAAAAATACCGGTATTTATTGGAAAAATACTCCGAAAATTTGCCTTTGCGACATTCGGTGTGCAGAATTTGCGTCGATGGCTATTTGCTCACAGTGTTTCAGCGGTTTTCCTTTGCTTATAACTAAAATAAAATCAAACACGTTGTCAAAAAGTGTTTATTACAAAAAAGTATTTGAAAAACAGAAAAAAAGTAAGAAAAAATAGAGGTGAGCCTATCTTTTTTTGGAATTTTTTCAAAGTTTTTTTTTCAAATAAATACTAAAGTTAGGTACAGTTAAAGTTAAGCATTTTGAATTAAAATATTAGCATTATATTAATAAAATGCAATTTTGCGATATTGGCACCAGAAGAACTCCAGAATTTTCATTGTTTAGTTTGTATGTTGTTGTTTGTATGTTTTCATGTTATTTACTTTTTTGAATATTATATAGTCATTTTAAATTTTTGTTTGAATGAAGTTATGTAGCTTTTATTATCCGTCTTCATTGATCTTGTTATTAGAGTTTTGAGGAAGTACTATGGTTCGACAGGTACTTCCATGAAAATGCAGATGATTTGAGAAACTGTAGGACAGTAAGAAAAAGAAAAATAAAGAATTGAAGTTGAATTTCTGAAAAAATGCAGAAGTGAATGCAGAGAGTCGCATTAGCTAAAATTCGGGAAAACAAAAGCTCTTCAATTTGTGGGAAAAAAAACTTGAAGATATCCTAACAAAACTCCACGAATCTAGAACATCACACACAAGTCATGAGTAAAGTTTGTTCTAGACTTGTGGTGAACTTGGTCTATACTTGTGAACTTTCAAAGCTTGGCCTAGACTTGTCGAGCATTGGTGAGATATTGCTTTTTTTCCAAATAAAGCTTTTTAAAGGTGCAGACTCAATTTTTAGGGCATTTCTCGACTGCTTCATGTTGTAATCTGGCAAACGTTGGATACCAAACTGGTATTCAAACATTAGTGCTCTTCATGGCGTTCTATTATACAAAGCCCAAACAATGAAAAATTCAAAGAAATAAATTCTAAGTTAAGTCTATATAACTATCAAACAATTGTAATTCCACGCACATGGCATTCCTTAGATTCGAAAAGTGTTTCAACGGAATTCCACTGTTCAAGCGACAAATCGTAGTTATTTTATCAGCCAGGCAGTATTGTGCACTATCCCATTCTTCGCACATCATGTGTTTATCCTGGAAATAGATTAATTCGTGCAACATCGTGGACAAGATGGATGGAGGATACCTCGAAATCCTTTTTGAAAAAAGTATCGATGCACGAAATATTAAGACTCATTCTTCGGATCAATTTCCGTGCACACTTTGCAAATGAAGTATGATAATAAATGTAAAACTGACAAAGTTCCTTAGAGTCCATTTGGAAACGATCGGTGCTGTTGCCGAGAACATGTGTGCAATTCTAAATAGAAGCACATTTTATGTGGTCTGAATGAACTTTCTTTTAGTCAAAGTGTTTTAGAAAATATTAGAGATTAATCCTGCTCACGGCATTCTCAAGAACGTCGAAGGATCTTCAGATTTCGACGATGTTTTTGATGAAACTGCGATCAAAATAACCGAAAACCCAGTAAACTCCTAGAAATTGGTTTAAAAAAGCTATGAGCGCGCTGAATCAATCGTTTCGAATATAAAGTCTGGGCACTTCAGAAACTGTAAAAACTACATATTAAAATGACAATTGGTGTGCTCCGCATCTCTCAAAACTCAAAAAAAAATTCACAGAGAATATTTTAAATTTAAAATCTACTGAAAGAACGTTTGAGCCTCCATGAAAAATTTGTAATCCCCACCGAAGAAAAAACCTATTGTCTACTACCGAAAGGTGCCAATGCGGGTAGCGAGCAGAGAAGTGCGGAATTCCGGATTCCGCCGTTTTTTTTCATTCCGTCTTCCGGATTCCAGATTCCGTGAAAAATTTTTTTTTCCGTTTTCCTGTTTCCGGATTCCGAGTTCCCAAAATCCAATTCCGCCCTACTCTGGTAGCGAGTGGCTTTTTTCAAAGAGAAAATTAAGAAAAACCACCAAAAATGTCGTAAACCCGTATATTTTATAATGTCTTTGTAAATTAAATTTATTGAGCTAATTGGCAAACCGTTAAGTACCCAGAGTTACAGATTTCTTCGTCATGGTCACTTTTTCGGTCTTATTTCATTGCTGTATCACTATTAGGATATTGGCAAAACATAAATTTACAGGATTTTACAAATCTTCAATCATTTTTAAAATATTGATTCCGTTTTGAAGAAGTTTATAAACCTCTCCGTGGTCGTCCATTCAGCGGTCGGTACTTAAGAATATATTACGAATAACTAACTATTAAAGCAGTTTTATGTTTCACATTCATTCCAGTTGTTTATGAATCTAAACATCCGGTTTCTTTTTTTGGTATACATATACATAATTGTTGACGTGGTCAATAAATAGAGTAATCAAGAAGACAGCGGTTTCGCTAATCATTTTTTGTATGATGATAGTTCTTTATTTCGTTTCTGATTTGAATGCTGTCATTATTATCATTTGTATTTTCATTATTCGTGTTAGTTTTACTCATTACCTTCTCGCTTATGACCTCCAGACCACTTCATTCTGATAAAATCTATGAAAGCAAAGTAACAAATCAAAGTTTATGTGGCACAATAAATTCTATCCGAGTGTCAGCGGTTTTTAAGTAAAAATGTCTTGCTGTTCGGCAAAATAACTTGTCGGCATTTTGTACTAATTTGCTGATTTACACGGCAAGCTGCCGTACGCTTCTGATTCAACTAAGTAGAGTAAGCCGCGAATGGGAACACTATGATAAACAGTATTCAGCTTTCTATCAAATTTCTTTAAAGATTTATCAATCCAACTCCCCCCCCCTCCTTCCTCTCCCTTCCTGATGGAAAATTCAGTTTTATGAGAAATCTCATATACAATTTTCTGAACGGATATATTTTCCCGGTTTGCGAACCTGCAGATCAAATTGTGTTACAAGATGATAGCGCTTACAATCAAGAAATAACTTGCGATGTGATTCATCAGTTTTACATTATTTGAAGCTTGTTTCTGCTAATTTTCTTAATTGTTGTTCATTTCAGCTTTCTGATAGAAACTGTAAAACAAGCACTCAGCTTGTGGATGAATGAAAAATCAATAACAGTAAATGGTAAGTGTCAGAGTTGTTTGAACCCATCAATCTGTTTTTAACGGAGATGTCTAAGACTTCTGTTTGAATGAAATGCGATTGAAAAACACATCTGGCAATCACGTCATTATAGTGAGACAGGATGAAGGTGGATGGAGAACTGCACAGATCACATATTGACGAAATTTAATGTTAAGTAAAGTAAGTTGCCTCAAAACTATGAATGTCTCTTTTTCATTCTGCAGGAAATGTTACACAATTTTTTAAAATTGTGAACACTTTTATAAAAAATCGATTTTCTCATTAGTGTAGAAATAGACCGACCTTCCACGTGGGAGAAGAAGCGGTCGGGCGTACTCGTCTTCCACATGGAAATGAGTAAGAGTTAAAGAAAAATAAAATATTTTGAAAAATATCTGCAAAATAGCTTTAAAAAATAGTTGTAAAATGCAAAAGACGTCGAGAAATTGAGAAGGCATTATTTATGTGCAGAGTTTGATATAAGCTTTGGAAGGTTTAATGAAAATGCCGAACTTGGCCTAAATTTCGAATTAAAGTTCTTGACAATCTCTCCTAAAATTTCAAGTCGTTTGAGCCACTATGGGTGGAAGAATTTTAGTTGGGGGAAGGGGCGAGGGAAGAATGAGGTAGCCCTCGTTAGGAGAAACTAAAACAGCTGAAATGCTTCCTTTTGAAATCATATACCCTTCTATTTTCGAAAATTTTTCTTAATCTATCATGAGAATTCAGATGCCGTATCTTATTTTTTCCGGACAACAGGTAAGATTTATGAAATTATAAAAGACTTTTGAATAGACCAAGTTGGTTCCTTTTCTATTCTCAAACGACGTGTTATAATACAGATCTATTTGCTTCCGTTTTCACAATTATAGTGGGATTTGTCTTCATAGTTGTTATAGCTAACCCAAGTGGACTTCACCCTAGATCCATTTTTGCCAAACTTGTAATCAAGAACTCACAAAAGCTTCTTTACATTTCGCATAAAGTGTTGCGTAATGCTTCGGAGTTTTCAGGTGACTTGTAGTTCCATTGAACTCTTGATCGATCATATGCTTGATTTCATCAATTACCTGAACATAAAAGCTACAAAACCAATTTCCAACAAAAAAGCGTCTTTACAACTCACCAAGCTACAGTTCCCATCAATGTTTTGTTTAGTAATAATTATATAAGTCTGAGCTCTATATATATAAAATGGAATAGTTAACATAAACAGGCATAGCCAAATAAGATAGCAGTCACCTTTCATTACAAACTGGCGTTTTTGCCCATACAGGCCACTATATCATGAAATAATTTGGTGGGTGATTTTCCTTAACCACAAAGTATTACGCAGCGATTAAAGAACCGGTTTCGTGTTGATTAGAAAAGTCGAACGAGAGATCAGTTCAAAAATAGAAGATGTCACTACATTTTTTAGAAGTCGATGTTTTCTGGTGGAATTAATGGTTTAATTTACAAGAAATGCATGATCAATCATTTTCGTACATTCGACCCGATAAAACAATGAACTGATGTTTATTTTTGCAAAGATTTTCTATATTTCGGCATTGAAATTAATTTTTGATATAAAAATAAAAAGAAACTATGTAAAATAAGAGAAAATTTGCCTATTTTTGAACAATCTTTATGAAGAAAAAAACAGGATAAGTGTAACCGATGATGTGTTTCGACTGATGAACTTCGACGCATTACCACAGATTTCATTTGAGATTAAAGTTTTCCAAAAATCTAGGAATTCCAGGTACTGCGTGGACAAAAGTCGAACTAGCGGCTTTACTTTGAACAAATCTCCATTCTCCATTCGAATGTATTATTACAGTACCAGCCATAAAGGTATTATGGTTTTTCGACAATATCTCATTCGATATAGAACGAAACAATCTGATTTTTTCACAGTTTCTTCATCAAGCAACAATATACAGAGAAAGAATCCCGATTATCGATTGGCCGGCCTGTTCCCCTAACATAAACATCATCGAAAATGTCAGGGGATACATGGTACGGAAAATCTACGAAGGAAACAAAATTTATGCGGACATTCCATCCCTCAAAAAGGCTATCATTGAACCATGGTCAAAAGTGGACCAACAGCTGCTCGACAATCTTTATTCGTCTATGGATGACCGAATTTTTGTTATTATTAATCATCATTCGTCTGTTATTTTCTTTTTTTTTACAGTTTTGAGCAAGTGAACGTATTATTTTGTGGAAAATTTGTTACCCTTTTTCCCATAAAATTTTGGTTTTTTCTGATGTGTGGATTTTAAGGCTATTTTAAGCTTCTATCATGAAACACCTACTAAAAGGCCATATTTCTTCAATAGGAAGCATTTTGGTTGAAAAGCCAATTTTTGAGATTTCGAACATTTTTGGGGTGAACGTAAAATTATGTGAAGCACTGTATTAGCAAAGAACATTTGGATTTGTGAGACTAATGCATACTGGAGTAATTTGAAAAAGAACGAAAACGATAAAAACCCATACTTCTTCTATGAAACTTCGTGCTCTTAGAAATTGTTCTATCTACGAGATTTCAATATTTTGTGGGGAAACCATTTGCATCAATTACTGCCAAAATCAGATTGATTGATTCGTTCTATACCGAATAAGATATTGTCGAAAAACCATATATAATACCTTTATGGCCGGTACGTGTTTGTAGAATGAGCACCGGCAAGAAGAAGGGCATTGCGGGATGGTGATTCTTAGGCAATGTAATCAGAAGAAGGTAACTTATATGTCTGAAAAAGCTGAAAATGCACCTGGAGCAAGAAAGACGGTGGGCAGCGACAGTGACTGTATTTCGAATTGGAACCATATTATAATACCTTTTTGGCCGGTACGGTATACATATGTCGAAGTTCAAGAATTGATATGCGTCACTGGAAAGTGTTCGTCTAGTTTTGTGAAAAAATATGTCAAAATCAATGAAAATAACAAAATTGTTGATATGCTTCTTGCTCCGAAGTCACTACAATGGACAAGATAGGGCTCTTCAACAAAACGGCCTGAAAATTTTGGTTTTTCGGAATCGGGAAATTTTGAGAATAAACCTGAACCTTACCTAACATCTAATCTCTAAAAAATCTTTGGTGAAATCGTGAAATCCAGGAACAATTTGTTCATGGACTACGTGCTTGCGATATTAGATGCTTGTCCAGTTCGGCATCGTGCTGCCATCGAAGCCAAAGTCGGTTGCATCGAACAATTTTAAATGATAATTATTGAAACTGAAAAAGACTCTTAAAACTCTTCTGCTTCAGCTCTTCAGTTGCTTGCGGGGACTCACTAGACGGATCATATTCATTCATATCATATTAAAGAAAGAGACTTCGAGCAGTCATCAAAGCGAAGGGAGGAAGATTCGAAGACTGTTAATGCTATCTTTTTTGTTATCTTTCGATAAACATTTTGGTTGATTTTCAGTAAAAAATCTTTCGATTTGAAGTTTTTACGCTGTCTGGATTGCGGCGCTATATTTATGCTCCACCCTGTAAAAACAACTGTATACCATTTTTTGAAGTAATAATTTTTAATATTTGAAAAAGTTTTGAAGACTAAACTCATGTTGAATATGGAGCATTGCAAAAAAAGTCAGAAAAATTGTAAAATTTAATTTAAATAATTTTTCGGCGTTTTTAACAAAAATTCAAAACCACCAGTTTTTGGAACCTTTCTTCGGTTTCTACGCTCGTTCTATATATCTAATACATATTCTTTGATAGAAATAAATTCTTCAAAAACCAATATTTTCATTTTCTGCTGCTCATTTCACGTTTCATAAAGTGACTGTCAATGAAAAATCACATTTTCAGTTGAATACAATCAAGTTCAGTTATTGGTCGTAATGTTAAACAGTGTTGGAGTATTTCAATCATTTTTGAGCCAAATTCTGCAAAAATTGATCTTTTCATGTAGTTAATAAGTGTTTCGTGCCACCACTACTCACAGGTTCATAACTCTCACAGAAGAGAGAACCGTGAGTATACAACAGTCTTGAAGATCTGCTATAAATTCGATAGAAAAAAGGCGAGACGCTTGACGTTAATCCTTCAGAGACACTCTATTGGAAGTGGTTCTCAAGTTATCAAATGAAAGAGCATCCGTGCAACAAGGACTAGTTCATCCCGATTCCAATGTCAATGCGATTTACAGGGTGGCCGATGTAACTATGAAACTATGAAACCAAATTTATTTTTTCAGCAACTGGAATGTGATGAACCAAAATTAAATAAATTTCTCGAAGTTCGACCCTTTTGCCGCGATGCAGGCTTTTAGACGCTTCGAAACAGAATCAAAAGTGCGCCGGAGGTAGTCGTCAGGGATTTCGGTCCATGCCTTTTGAGAGCAGTTGTGAGAGACTTCACATTTGGATGAGAGAGAGAAAGCCATGACCTTTTCTTCCAAATATCCCCAAACAGAAAAGTCGAGAGGATTCAAATCCGGCGAAGAGCTGGCCACAAGTCCTTGCCCAAATATCCGGAAAAATGGAGACCTAGGACCGCTTTCGTTGATTTGGAGCCATGTGACGGAGCCCAATCTTGTTGAATGATCAGAGGTCGCTGACCAAAGTGATTAGTAACCCACGGAAGTAAAACATGTTTTAATACCGGTTTTTTGGTACACTTCCGAATTGATCTTCACATTTCTATCAATGAAGACCAACGGAACTTTAACTTCCGACGTTAAGCCGGCCCAGACCATCACGGATGTAGGAAACAACTTGTTATACACCATACGACGTTTAGGAGACTTTGCTTGATCTTTTGATAACAATTGCCGATAGTTTTGGCGGTTGGGAATTGGCTCAATAGTAAAGAATTTTTCATCGCTCCAAATGACATCCGACAAGCGGTGCACCTTAAGAACCTCAAGAACTTTTTTCGCCTTTTCGACTCGACTCTCCTTGGATTTTTTCCGTCAGGAATTGGCCACGAAGCAGACGATAACTGGTCAATCCGAGATCGTCTTTGACAATGTTCTCAACAGTAGAATGAGTGATTCCCAACAAATTTGCCATCTTATTCATTCTGACTCTGTCATTTCTTAGGATTCGTTTCTTAATGATTCCTCGAGTATTCCGTGTGTTCACAATGCGAGATCTTCCCGGTTTCATTTTCTCTTTGACATGCCCTTTCGATTTTAGTTGACTAACAATTTGATAGACCGTCGAATGAGGAAGTTCTAGACGTCTAACAATCTCCGAGGTGCGGTAGCCTTCCCGATGCAGCTTGGCAATAGTGGCGCGATGACGAGAAGCCTTCATAACTCCGATGTGACTAATTGTTTTGGTTTTTACTTGAAGGGACACCATATTTTCGAAACAATTCGAAACATTTCGAAAAGCAAGCCTCGCGTTCTCTAGGAACCACCCACAAAGAAATTTCGTAAACATATCGGCCACCCTGTAAGATGGCATTATTAGACAGCTTCTATTGTACATATATACAGTGCTCCACATAATCTTATGCTCACCTCCAAAAATCTCAAAATTTCGATTTTCCGTAATTCCTAATTATTTATCATATATGATATGGAAATACATTCAAAAAAGAAAATTATGGGCACTGGAGCGAAAATAAAATAAAACTGCGCAATCGAGAAATTCTAAATTTTTCGAGAAATGGGTGTTTTTTTTTCAACATAATGATATGTTCACTTTTATTTTTTGTCGTTTTTTGAACTTTAAACTTGATTTTAATTTGTTTAAGTATTGTTTTGCTGCTTTTTGGAAACATGTCGAAAAATAAACCTCCAAGTGGATATAAAATAGGACTAATTGACGTCAAATTGGCTGAAAGACTCTCGCACCGTCAAATCTCTAAAGAAATGAAGCGTTCCATGGATTTAATCAATCGATATGCTGCAAATTCACTTGGTTATGGTATAAAGAAGTCTTCTGGCCCTCCATCTCTTCTTTCTGGACGAGACAAGCAAAGAATTACCCGTAGAGCGTCAAATTCTAAGGTCTCTTGCTCAAAGATCAAGAGCGAACTTGGACTTTCCGTATCCGTGGAGACTGTTCGTCGCGTTCTTTCGAAGAGAAAATTCATCAGACGCCGAAAAATGAGAGAGGCTCCAAATGTGACCGCGAAACACCGAGAAAATCGGATTGAATTTGCTATGAAGAACCAAAAAACTGACTGGAAACAGGTAAGGATTACTGTACCTTTCTTAAACTGGTATTTTGTTTTCAGATTATCTTCAGTGATGAGAAGAAATTCAACTGCGATGGACCAGATGGCTACCGTGATTACTGGCATGACTTGAGAAAAGAAAAACTGCGGTTTTCACGTCGAAACTTCAAAGGTGGAGGAGTGATGGTCTGGGCAGCAATCAGTGCTCAAGGCAAAGTCAAACTTTGCTTTGTGCCAAAAAAGATGGACGGTTGCCAATATCGATACGTGATAAGAAGAGGTCTCTCACAATTTATCCGTCGGAATCGCGCCAAAAGTTTCACTTATCAGCAATACGGAGCTCCATGACATCGGGCTCGACGCCCAATCAAGTGTATAGGTGACCGTGGAATCCCGAATATCGATTGGCCAGCCTGTTTTCCTAACATAAACATCATCGAAAATGTCTGGGGATACATTGTACGGAAAATCAACGAAGGAAAACAAATTTATGCGGAAATTCCATCACTCAAAAAGGCTATCATTGAAGCATGGCAAAAAGTTGACCAACAGCTTCTCGACAATCTTTATTCGTCTATGGATGGCCGAATTTTTGAAGTTGCTCGCCAGAATAGTCGTCTCATCAATTATTAATAATCATTCGTCGGTTAATTTCTGTTTTTTTACAGTTTTAAGCAAGTGAACATATGATTTTGTGGAAAAATTTTTAACCTTTTTTCATAAAATTTTGATTTTTTCCTAAATTGTGAATTTTAAACCAATTTCAAGTTTCTATCATGAAACACCTACTAAAAGCCTATATTTCTTCAATAGGAAACATTTTGGTTGAAAAGCCAGTTTTCGAGTTTTAGAAAATTTTAGGGGTGAACATAAGATTATGTGGAGCACTGTATGTATATAATGCATGTATGACATATATAGTAAAGGTTGTTTAGAATTTTAATAAAATATACACTTTATTCAAAAAAATCACTCATCAAAATTCTTTTGCAACGTTTAGCAGTTTAAGAAAAGACTATAAAATTTTCCGATGTTGTAGCTGTAATAAGCTTCGCCAACTGTTTCCTCTAAAAAGATATGAACTATTCCAAAAATTAATTTCAACGAACATCAACTTTCAGATTGCGGCCTGCGTACTTGCAGAATGGCTTGAATGTAAAATTGAATAAGTTCACTCCGCCCGTCACATTGTCAGTTGGCGCATATTCTCCATGGAATTCTCAAAATACTTTATTTCACAAATCAGCTTTTCATACACTTTTTCTCCAAACTACTGTGTCATTTCAAATATCCGATATTTGGCGATCTTTTATATCTCAAAAAATTCTTCATTTATCTGGACTCACTGTTTCTTTTGGGCCGGTTAATGCATTACAAGACAGAAATACTCCCGATTTTAATATGAACGATTTTGAAAAAAATGAGAACACTTATGAAGATTCCGGAAAATGTCTTGAATTTCTGGATTTCTGGCGGTGCGTCTGTATCGACATATTCACGACGGCGCTCTTTGTTGTCGCAGTACACTCATCACCAGCGATGAGTTGACCCAGCCACTACCTTCTCATCCTGAATCTTAATGCAGGATGAGAAGATACGAGTTCATGTCAATTTGCGTATCTGTATACCTAAGTCTCTCATTCGAAGCATAACGTCTGTTGTTGAATTTTTCCGATTATTTCCATGCTAATGAAAACTTTAATTGTTCGAGGATGATGGGAATAAAAATTGGATGAGGATATCCAATAATGGCCACCCACAGGTTGCACGAGAGTAGGTAATTATAATCCAATAATCACTCCCAATGATATTCAATATTTACCACCTGATGGAAGATTCAAGAACCACCCGACTCTCTCAACATCCAATAACTCTCCCCCACTATTCGAAAATCGACCCACAAACCACTTTTTACTCTGACTTTTAATGCTCCTTTGGTACGGAGACAATCTGATGACTTCCCGGGGATATGTTCGTGATTAATCTGACGGAAAGTACAGAAATTAACATATTTTTCTTCTTTGAAATAGTATGCATTTTAAAAAATTACTGTTAATTTGGGGTTGCAATTTTGAAATTCTGTAATCATGGAATGGTAGGATTCTCGTTCTGATCTTGAAGTGGTGTGGGGGCTATACCATATTCTTTCCGTGTGGGACTATACCTGAATTCTAGGGGTGGGGGGGGGTGGTGTATCTTGAATTATACGTGTATTCTTTATTCAAAAAAAATATACATGTTTTATAAGAAGCTAGAGATTTATTCTTTTTTTAGTAACCATATAAAAAATTTGAGAACTAATTTGTACATGCCTTTATCTTGTTATTTTGAACACTTCTAGCCGCGAATGAAACAAACTATGGTGACGTTCAATGCTAACTTCACACATGCCTTAGTTCAAACATTGAACTTTTTGGTTGTATGGAATCCCGGCCTGATCCTTTTAAGTCTCCTGTTGAAAGACGGCGCCCTTTTCGTTGAAACATCGATCCGGAAACCAATTCATTTGAACTTTGGTGCATAATATTGGAGTGGGATCCCTGAAACAGAGAAATGAGCATTGTGCAAGCGTAATTTGATATCGGATGCAAAGCTGTAAACCTTACAGACTTGCAATGCCGACCCAGGCGGACATGGGTTTAACGACTTTTGGCCCAATGCCAATTTGTTGACTAGGTCTACATTCACATTTTTATCATAAAACGAACAGATTGCTAGCTTTTTCAATTAGTTATTTTCAATTTGATAAAAATTACGCAACGACCCGCGTCACTCCCGCTGAAAATATTGTGATTTTGAAGAATTGACTCACCACTTCGGCCATGTAGTCGTCCTGGATATCATCTTCACTGGCTCTGTCCATCCTGTCAACTTGTTTTCTGAGCTCAGTTAGTTTTTTGTCAAGCAGGTCGCTGAATAAGTTGTAGAGCTGGTCGATGTTCTCGCCAGAATTCATAAACTGAAAAAAAATCGTTGAAAAAAGATTTCTTAATTTAGTTTCAGGCAACTTTTGGTCTAGGAAACTCGGAATCCGGAATCCGGAAAACGGAAAAAAAAGTTTTTCACGGAATCTGGAATGGAATACGGAATGTAAAAAACGGCAGAATCCGGAATGCGGAATGCGGAAAACGGAATTTTAACCACTAATGAGGGAATCAAATGATGTAAATGCGCTCTGTTCGCAAAATTTTTTTGCGGGAGTTCAAAAAAGTATACTTTTCACAACAATTGAGAATAAAGTACATATTAAAACTCATAGTTGGGCGGAATTAGATTTTGGGAACTCGGAATCCGGAAAACGGAATACGGAAAAAAAATTTTTTACGGAATCCGGAAAATGGAAAACGGAAAAATTTTTTTCACGGAATCTGGAATCCGGAATACGGAATGTAAAAAACGGCAGAATCCGGAATGCGGAATGCGGAAAACGGAATTTTAACCATTAATGAGGGAATCAAATGATGTAAATGCGCTCTGTTCGCAAAAATTTTTGCGGGAGTTCGAAAAAGTATACTTTTCACAACAATTGAAAATAAAGTATTAAAACTCATAGTTGGGCGGAATTGGATTTTGGGAACTCGGAATCCGGAAAACGGAAAAAAAATTTTCCCGGAATCCGAAAAATGGAAAACGGAAAAAAGTTTTTTTCATGGAATCTGGAATCCGGAAAACGGAATTCCGCCCTTCTCTGCTATCAGCTCTCCGGAAACCTACCCTTGCCAACTGCACGTCTTTTGGAGTGACAGTCGTTTGTTCCGGAGCAACTTGACGAGAGTTTTTGACTTTTTCCGGTTGCTTGCATTGTATAGCATCCTTTGTTTTTGTCAGTTTAATTGCATCCTCCAACGTGATTTTCTCATAAGCCCTAACAATTGATGTTGCGTCGAAACTTTGTCGCTTCTCATGTCTCATCAACACTGGTTTGACAACTTTCGCATTGAAACGTTCAAAACTGATAATATTTCAAAATGAAACCAATTTCAAACTTTGTTGTTACACTCACTTCTCAATAAAACTATAATGACCACGTTGCCCGGCAATATCTTCAACTCCTGACATCATGTAATCCATGTACTTGTTATAGACACTCTCCACCATTGTAGCTTCCCTGTGCTCCTTTCTTTTGATATTCAAGCAGTTCACTAGTGGACGAATCGTGACTCCTTGTAAAAACACAGTGAAGTAGATTACCGCAATAGTAGTGGTTATGAACATTGGTTTGGCGGAAATTGAAGACGGAATAGACACAACCAGACCATAAGCAATAGCACCACGGAGTCCTCCATAAGAAAGAATGAACTGATCGACTAATTCAAATTTCTTTGCTCTGAACTTGTTTAGAATGAAGCACTGCACCACCACTCCAATAGCTCTGTATATCAAGCAGAAAAAGAGAGTGGCACCAATGAACATTAGATCTACATGATGTTCTGAAGAGATAGTTGAGAGACCCAGAAACATAAAAATGACCGTTTCCGAGCACAATGCTAGCATTTTCGTAAAGTATTTCACTGAGTTGGTAGCCGCCTCAGTGATATTTCCTTTGATATACTGCTTCATTAGCATTCCACAAACAGCGATGCTGAAAAGGATTGTAAATATTCAAATGATTTATGTAGATTTGGTAGTTAAAGCTTCTTACGCTATAATTGAAGACAACGAAACCATTTCAGCAGTCAAATAAGCCATGTACGGTAGCAAGAAAATGAAAACAGGCGCAAGAACTCTGGTGCCTTGTGTGTACCTTTAAATTGAGAGCTTTAATAAATTGGTTTTCAAAAAATGCTTAACAGACTTCGTTGCCAGGCTTGTGGCAATTGCAAAAATAATTCCGATAGCCGCACCACCCAGTGCAACTACAAAGAACGAAAGCCCGCCTGTTAAATAATCCCACGGAGATAGATTTTCCGATCCGATTAGAGCAAAGCTTTTGAACATTTGGTAGAGAACCTGAAAATAAAATACCGTAATCAAAGTTGTTCTGAAACTTATGAATAAATGCACTAAGCAGTAGGATATACAAAACTGGATTTCCAATTTGCCTAACTTAGAGGTTGTACAAATGAGCTAATAGAAGCTGAATTTTTCTGAAAATTTTCGCGCCGAATCTTCACATCTAGAACAACATTTTTTTAGTTAACAACTGTCTTCTACAGCTTATATTTGTGTATTTCAGTGTAAAAAAATTTGAAATTAGAGTCTTCCCCTCATTGAGCTAAAGCAGTCATATCTGACTGAGACTAGGAAAAGGTGATCAACTAAAAAAAATAAATTTTGAAGTAGGAGGGTTTCATACAATTTTTTGAGGGCATTTTAATTTCTTCTAATTTTTTTACGGAAGCTGAAATTTAAATATTAGATTTGTTACTGAGAAACCACGGCTTGTATACATACAGTACCGGCCATAAAGATACAGTGCGTTTCAATATTATACGTCCACTCTTGTTTTTGGCCGTAACTTGAGAACCGGTTGAGATATCAATCTAATTTCATTAAAATTGAATTCAGAGCAACAAATTACATCTAGAAAACCATTTTTGAGCCAAAATATTGAAAACTACTCGAGATACAGAGAAAATTCTGAAAATGTGACATTTGCAACCGTTTCAAAATTATACGTCCACTTCAAAGGTATGTCGATCTTGACCTTTGGCGGAGCCGGAAAAGCTTGAATTTAGTTTTGTTTTTTGCTGCCAATGTGAGAAACTTTTTTCATTATGATTTTCCTTGTTTTTCTCCACTTTTCAACATGTCTCGTGGCCATTTGCTCACTGATGCTGAAAAAGCCTTCATCGACGCGTTCAAAACCTCTGGTTGGACCAACAGGGCTATCGCGAAACATCTAAATCGTTCCCACGATTGCATTAATCGTTTTGTATCGAACCGGACCCGCAACAATCAACCCAACAAGGCTGGACGTCCTCCAAAACTCAATTCAAGAGCCAAACGATCAATCGTTCGTGTGGCTTCAAACACCATGAAGTCTTGTAATGATATCAAAAAAGAGCTGAATCTTGGAGTGAGCAAGTGTACAATCTGGAGGGCTCTTAAGGATGATCCAAACATCAAAAGAGCAGTCATGCGCCCTGCTCCGAAGCTCACTGACAATCACAAAACTCGCCGTCTCGACTTCGCTCGAAAAAACATGGGAACCAACTGGGATAAGGTATTAAATTTAAAATTATCTATCCAAATTATCTTATCTTTTACAGGTAATTTTTTCGGACGAGAAAAAATTCAATCTTGATGGACCCGACGGATTCAAATCGTACTGGCACGACTTGCGGAAGGATCCAGCCGTTTTTGCCAAAAGGAATTTCGGGGGAGGCAGTTTGATGGTATGGGGAGCATTTGCTTCGGCTGGATACTTGGAGCTCGCTTTCACCACTTGTCGAATGAACTCCACAGACTACCAAGACGTTCTCCAGAACCACCTTATCCCGTTTCGTCGTCGATTCAGTCGCCGCCAGTTCATTTTTCAGCAAGATAATGCTGCAATCCATGTCAGCCGCTCCACTTTGGACTGGTTCCAATCGAAAAACATCGATGTCTTGCCATGGCCAGCTTGCTCTCCAGATCTGAATCCGATGGAAAATGTTTGGGGCGAGCTGGTTCGTCGTCTTTACCGCCATGGAAAGAAGTATGCTAGTATTGGAGAGCTTCGGGATGCGCTGATTGCTGAGTGGAGTCTGCTGGAGCAGGAGTTCAAGACTAAGAGCACCCAATACATCCAAAACCTTATCAAATCGATGCCAAATCGTCTCTTCGATGTCATTGCTGCTAAAGGTTCATCCACAAAGTATTGAAATATTTTTTATTCTCTATTTTAGCATTGATTCTGAGAGTGGACGTATAATTTTGAAACGGTTGCAAATGTCACATTTTCAGATTTTTCTCTGTATCTCGAGTAGTTTTCAATATTTTTTCTCAACAATAGTTTTCTAGATGTAATTTGTTGCTCTGAATTCAATTTTAATAAAATTAGATTGATATCTCAACCGATTCTCAAGTTACGGCCAAAAACAAGAGTGGACGTATAATATTGAAACGCACTGTATTATATAGTGCGGTCAACACTGTCGCTGCCCACAGTCCTTCTTGCTTCAGGTGCATTTTCAGCTTTTTCAGACGTATAGGTTACCTACCTGCTTCTGATTACATTGCTTAAAAATCCCCATCCCACAATGCTCTTCTTGCCGGTGCTCATTCTACATATAGTATCGGTCATAAAGGTATTATATTATGGTTTTTCGACAATATCTTATTCGGTATAGAACGAATCAATCTGGTTCTGACAGTAATTGATGTAAATGGTTTTTTCACAAAATATTGAAATCTCGCAAATAGAAAATTTTACGACATCTCTACGATATGACCGGTACTGTATGTATATGTATAGTTTACTGAACGGTACAGCTCACAGAAACGTGTCTATTCTTTTCAGAATCATGATTTTAAGATGCTCCGGGGAATACTAATGTTCCCAATATTCCAGTTTTTATAGAAAACAAAAGCAATCTTACAATTAACAAAAAGCTCTTACCACAGTGACACCATCATTGAATAAAGCCTCTCCAAAGACATTGATGAAAAGAAATTCATTAACGTGAATCTCCTCAAACACCGCAATCACCGCCACCGGATCCACTGCCGAAATGAGTGCAGAAAAGACTAGAATCTCGAATGTCGTGAAGGGCATAGTAAAAAGATCATATTTAGACATCAACAAGAGTGACCCGCCAATGGAAAATGTGTTCCATAAGGTACCGATCACGGAGAACACTAGCACCGAGTCAAAGTTTTTGAATAAAGATCGATTTGGCATGAAATAACCTGAAATAATTGTTTCTTGGTTATTTGAATTTGGAGAATTACCCGCATCAAAAATAATTGGAGGAAGAAGATATAAAAAGAAAGCATGAGAATCCATGTGTGCTCCACTCGAAGTGGTCTGTCGAAGCACGTATCCTAGAACCAAACCGACGATGATTAGTAACGATGAATCAGGAAGCCATTTTGATAAAGGCTTCATCAAGTTGAATACTGAATTATAGTTTTTTATTATTCAATTATGTCAAATAATTTATGCCAAATAATTTTCAAATACTCACAAATCTTTGCCAATGAAGCAATAAGTAGCCAGGTGGTGATAACGTAGACTTGATGGACATCATCCCAGTTCCAGTTGAATAACTGTAATTAATGCATATTACTATAAAAGTTAAATACGTACTCAACCTCTGCAAGCCCATAGTCACGAACTTCCATTCGTTAATGTCACTTTATCCCATTTTCTTATCAAATCTTTTTGAATGGAGGGCTGACTAATCTTTGATTTTTCGACGTTCAAAATGGAGAGATATAGAAAAAGCTGATGAGTATGAATGACGTGATAGCAATCAACATTTAGGTTCATATTATCGGAAAAGATCCGGATTCTGAATTGATCCGAAATGGAATGAAAGAAATGCCGCCGAAAACAAGAATGCATTGATTTGTACACTGACACTTAAATCTTAATTTGAAGAACTTGAAAAAGTAAATTCCATGCAGGGCCGGAATCCCAAGACCATTTGGCGGATGTTGCGTGCTATAGGAAATATGTCGCTAATGGATCAGAAGCTCGTTAGTTTGAGAAACATTGCTGTCGACAGTTAGCTTAGTAACATGGCGGGAAAGTACGTTGGGGACAAGCTGCACATTGTCAACAAGCTATTGAGCAGTAAAAGCGCGGAAATGAGCAATCATTACTGGTATCTGGTCAAGCAACTATTACAGGGTGCGCCAAAAGTATGGTAACACATTCAAAGTGATGTAACTTTCGCAAAACGACCCGTATCAACATGAAAATTTAACAATAGTTTATTGAATACTTTCTAATAATGATATTATCAAAGCTGTTAGATGCGGTTGCTTTTGTTCCTCACAAAATCCATGAGTCTCTTCGGGAATGCCTCTACCGTGACACGGAGGTATTCTGGTGTTAGTTTGGCCCATTCCACTTCCAAACGTCACTTCAACGACTCCAAATTGCGACGAGGACGTGCTTCGACTCTTGATTGAAGAATTCCCCATACCGAATAGTCGAACGGATTGAGATCTGGGGATGAGGCTGGCCATTTAGAACTAGCTATGAAAAGCGGAAAATTGGCTGAACACCAGGCCTGGATGATCTTTGCTTTGTGAGCCGGGGCCGAATCCTGTTGAAATGTCCAAAACTGGTTTCCAAAATGGGATTTTGTCCATGAAAGCACATGCTTCTTCAAAATTTCCTCCAAATAATATTTTTTGTTGATTTTCACTTCAGGATCCACAAAAATGAGCGGCAGAAGTAATGGCTCCAAAAATCATTATTTGCTGTGGATGGGAAGCTCTATTGATGGCTCTACCGTGTAGAGCGTGCTCTACTTTATGATTCTAAGAGTTGAATTCGGCTTCGATAGTGAAAAATTTTTCGGCAGTGAGCAGAATACTCAAATTTTCATTTGGCGCGTTCCAGCAAGGAGAGCTTTGCATTTCTTCATCCGGGCCATCTTGTTCCTTTCCGATAGAATCGCAGCTTTTCGAACACGATATGGGGTCATCCCGATCTCTCTTTTTACAATTCTTCCGATCGAAGAATGACTGATTCTGAGCTCTGTGCTCAACTTTCGCATGCTTCGGTGGGAATTTCGACGAATTCGTTCTCTGACGACCTTAATTTTTTCCGGAGTGATCGAAGTGCGGGGTCTTCCGCTTTTTGAACGGTCCTTGAGTATGTTCAACTCCTCAACACGTTTGATGGTTCTCCAAGCCGTTATGCGTTAGATTCCAAGAGCTTTTCCGATGCTACTTGGGTCCATTCCCTCTTGGTCATCTCGACGATGGTATGGACAGAAACAGCCACCATACTTGTGAAAAAAAACATAGAGACTTGAAAATATAGAAATATAGTAATAAAGACATGCTGAAAATAATGAAAATAAATTCAGTGCACGAAAAGTGCGCCCGCGAACGCCAGCTTACGCGAAACATGTGTTACCATACTTTTGGCGCACCCTGTATAGTTGTTAGCTGGTAGGGATGGCTCGTGGCTTCTATGCCCAATGCTTGGTCAGCATTGTCGCCATCAGTTGTTAACCCATGTGATAGCTTCTCATACTCTGGGCATCTCACAAAAAAGTTAAGCACACAGCGTGAGCATATAATGGATAACTAACTCTAGGTGCCTAATATAGCAGAATGATCCGCGGAAATGAGCAATCATTACTGAGCATCCGTCAATGAACTATCAGATTGAGACATAAAAATTGTACCAATTAAAAAAAAATTTAGAACCAAAGTTTACGTACTTATTTCTAATATCAGTCAACATAATATGCGCCATCATTGTCGACATTGTATTGCCAACGGATGCGTAGCGTAGCTTTGATTTCTATTCGTTAGAAGACCAGGGGATACTAACGAAATGCACTGCAGCTCGGTCATAAGACCGTCGTCATTTCGAAGTTCCTTTCCATCCAGGAAGTGAGTCAAAGATCGGAACCAGAGTCAGTGGAGGCCATGTTCAGAGAGTACGGTGAATTGGGTAGAGTCGTCCAGCCTACATATTATCGCCGTAAAAAAGTTCCGACATTTTTTCGAGCCCGCGAACATCGGGATTTGAATTTAGAGGCTCCGCCCATATATCGCGCATAGCAAATGCGCTGCAACGATGATGAATGGCGGAGCCTCTAAATTCAAATCCCGACTCGAAAAAATGTCGGAACTTTTTTACGACGATAATAGCTCCTGAATTTTCTAACGAGTCACCTTCGTGACTTGTGGTCGAGCGTTGAAATGGAGGAAGTAAACTCGACTCATTTTTTCTTCGGTTTTTTCAGCAGCTCGTCTTCACCAACAGCATTGTGCAGAATCTTTGAATTCCATCTCTCCACTCCTGAATTTTTGGAGTCAACCAACTGATATTAAATGAGTAACAGTACCCTGGATTCCTCGAGATGAAAAACGACCTGTCGGACGACCCCCAATGTGATGGTCCGACTCACTAAGTAAGGAAGTCTCAATATATCGAAGAAATCGTCTAGCTACTTCATAGACCACCATCGGCCAAGATCGCAAGACAGGGTTAGCTTCCACGCAAGCGACTGACGGCTAAGTAACTAAGTAAGTATAATATTTGAAGTAGCCGCTGATTTGATAATTTGTGTGAAAATAACCACAATGTAGTCCCTCATATACCCCCCCCCAATATTGATTGTTCTAGAAGCTCCTCAAAGATATTTGAGAAAAAGAGTGGTACAATAATTTTGCCTCGAATTATTAGCTTGAGCGAAAAGTCTTCGTAACACCATTTATTAGGTTGATGGAAAAGTTATGTCGTTTTTGAACCTTCAACTTCAACAATCGAAATAAAAACCATTAAAATCAATACATTTTTACCAACGAGAAACAAGTTTCTTTATGCCGGTAACGTGAAAGTCTGGGATTCTGGAAGGGACGAACTCATTGAAGGCATTTTCGGCATCGTCTTGGCTTTTGAAGCATTTCTCACGAAGGAAGTTGTCGAGGAGCTTGAAAAAGTGGTAATCGGTGGGCGAGAGGTTCGGTGAGTATGGTGGATGAGGCGGAGTCTCATAGCCTAATTCGTTCAGCTTTTGCAGGGTCGGTTGTGCAGCATGTGGCCGAGCATTATCGTGGAGAAGAATTGGTCCCTTTCTGTTGATCAATGCCGGGCACATACGTCGTAACTTCTGATGCATTTCGTCAATTTGGTGGCAGTACTTCTCTGCTGTAATTGTTTCACCCGAATTTAAGAAGATGTGGTGAATGAGGCCGGCTGCAGACCACCAAACAGTCACCATAACCTTTTTTTGGTGGATTTTCGGCTTTGGAAAGTGTTTAGGAGCCTCATCACGATCCAACCACTGCGCGGAACGTTGTCGGTTGTCGTAGAGGATCCACTTTTCATCACAAGTTACGATCCGGTCAAGAAACGGCTCATTTTTGTTGCGTAAAAGAAGAGCGGACGACACCTCAAAACGACGATTTTTTTGATTTTCGTTTAATTCGTGTGGCACCCATTTGTCGAGCTTTTTTGATTTGCCTATTTGCTTCAGATGAACAACGACTGTTGATTGGTCAACGTCGAGTTCTTCGGCAACTTCTCGCGTTGATTTGAGAAGATCGGCTTCGATTAAGGCTCTCAATTGAATGGTTATCAATCACAGACTGGCGGCCGGCACACTCTTCATCTTCGAGGCTCTCGTCACCGCTACGGAATTTTTTAAACCATCAGGCCGTACGTTTATTAGTGGTTTCTTGGCCAAATGCATCGTTGATATCGCGAGTTGTCTCGACAGCGTTTCGGCCTAGTTTGAACTGGAACAAGAAAATCGTTCGAATTTGCCTTTTATCCATGCTTTTTTGAAGTGCTATAAAAAGTGACATAATTATTTCAAGAAAAAATCAAAAAGACAAGTACAGTACCGGCCAAAAAGGTATTCGCAAACAGTTTTTCGAGCATAACTTTTCTGAAACTTCCCGGATCGATTTGATATTTTGAGACAATATTTAGAACGGTGAAAGCAATTGAATCAACAACAAGAATAAACAATTTTTCGAAAATTTAAAAAAATATCGAAAAATTTATGAAAATGGCGAAAAACCGAAAAATGGAACTTTGACTTTTGAGATCTAGGAAAGACCGGTAAATGAAAAATAACAGTAAAACATGATTGAAATAGTTTTATTATATTATTGGGTAGCCTTTGGCGTCGATGACCGACTGAAATCTTCTTGGCATCGAGTCGAGAAGGGTGTCGATAACAGAGAGGGGGATGGCCTTCCAGACAGATTGGAGTTGACCGAATTTCTGATAGGCATTCGATGCACGGACCCTCTGAGTGATCTCTCGACATGCTCCCAGATGTGTTCGATCGGATTCAAGTCAAGAGATTGACTCTGCAAGTCCAGAAGATCCACGTGGCGGCGTCGTAACCAATCTTTGATGTGCTTCGAGGTGTTCTTCGGGTCGTTATCCTTTTGGAAAACGAACGCTCGGCCCACATTAGACCGTGCCCAGGATCTCATTGTGTTCTCCAAGATTTCTTCTTACACAAATCGATCCATGATGCCCGTAATTCTTCACAAGGGGCCGATTGAAGTCCGAGAGAAACGTATGTAGCATGGGCCAGAGCTCATTTCCACTGGGGACGCCAGCATTGGGCTAATCACGTGTTCAGCGACGAATCCAAGTACAATCTGTTTGGTACTGACGGTATCAAATGGATTCGCCGTCCGGTTGGATGTCGGTTCGATCCCAGCTACGAGCTCCAAACCGTCAAGTTCGGTGATGGTTTGGGGATGTTTCTCTGGGACTTCAACCGGCCCCTTGAGAAGAATTACGGGCATCATGGATCGATTTGTGTAAGAAGAAATCTTGGAGAACACAATGAGATCCTGGGCACGGTCTAATGTGGGCCGGGCGTTTGTTTTCCAACAGGATAACGACCCGAAGCACACCTCGAAGCACAACAAGGACTGGTTACGACGCCGCCACGTGGATCTTCTGGACTTGCAGAGTCAATCTCTTGACTTGAATCCGATCGAACACATCTGGGAGCATGTCGAGAGATCACTCAGAGGGGTCCGTGCATCGAATGCCTATCAGAAATTCGGTCAACTCCAATCTGTCTGGAAGGCCATCCCCCTCTCTGTTATCGACACCCTTCTCGACTCGATGCCAAGAAGATTTCAGGCGGTCATCGACGCCAAAGGCTACACAATAAAGTAATAAAACTATTTCAATCATGTTTTACTGTTATTTTTCATTTACCGGTCTTTCCTAGATCTCAAAACTCAAAGTTCCATTTTTCGGTTTTTCGCCATTTTCATAAATTTTTCGATATTTTTTCAAGTTTTCGAAAAATTGTTTATTCCTGTTGTTGATTCGATTTCTTTTACCGTTCTAAATATTGTCCTAAAATATCAAATCGATCCGGGAAGTTTCAGAAAAGTTATGCTCGAAAAACTGTTTGCGAATACCTTTTTGGCCAGTACTGTAGATAGAGCGAATTACGCTCTTTAAAATGATATATAACACGATCACAGAAAACCAAAAATTTTATTCAAAGATCTTTCACAAATGTAAACAACATAAAAACGCCATAACTTTTCCATCAACCTAATAATCAAATCGTAATTCGCGATCAGTGTTAATTTTATTTTTTCTGAGCTTTCTCATTTTAAGTGCTTTTTATGCATGCTTAAAACACCTGATAAACTTACAGGTAGCGTTCAAAATGAGCGAGAATTTGCTTGCTGATCGCCCTGCTATCAGGTTTTTTTGTAAAAATTTCTCCAAGGTCTCAAATGTAGCGAAGCTTGCCATAGCTAGTGTGCCGTGTTAGACGAGAACTATGTCTCCTGCACTACCATCAAATTTTGGTTCAAAAAGATTGCCGAAGAGAACTACGATCTTGAAGATAAACCGAGATCCTGCTGTTCACGTGTGGATATTGACGTGGATATCCCGAGAGCGCTAGAAGAAAAACCAAGAAGAAAAATCTTCAAAGAACTATCATTCATAACTCTCATTAATCTGAAAAGTGCCAAAGTTTGGTCAACTCGTTCCTTATTTTTTGACGTATTCAAAAAAACTATTGCTTCGTGACCTGGCACTTACTGTTAAACGAACAACCATTTGGATTATGAATATTATCACTGATGAAGAAAAATGGATATTAACCATGCTATAAAAAGACAATGAGTCCCTGCTGAGGAAACCGCCAAAACGGATCTCAAAGGAGAGCTTCACGAGAAAAAAGTGATTCTGTCGATTTGGTGTGACAGTAAAAGCGTAACCTTTCAAGAGCTTCTGGCGCCACGGCCAACGCGGACCTATACCGTACTCAAATTGAAAAAGTGGTTCAGGATCATCGATTACATTGGCCAAAAACTCACAACTTACTGATGTTACATGACAACGCTAGATCGTACACCGTTTTGAAGATCCACCACAAGCTCCAGACGATCGGAGTCTAGGCATTGTGTCACCCACCGTATTCACCAGACTTGGCACCAACTGATTATCATTTTTTTCGTTTCCTGCAGTATCACCTTGGCGGGCAGAAGTTCCATGATAGAAAGGAAGGACGCCTCCCAGCCTCCCGAGTTCTATGCGAATGGAATCGCTCAACTTCCATTGCGTTGGAAAGAAATCAGAAATACTAATGATGACTTTATCACAAATTGAATCTAGTTTTCTTTTAATAAATATTGTGCCCAAAAAAATTCAAAAAAAAATCTACTCAGTCAGACACGAAATGTTTGACACCATTGCCGTTATCAATTTGGTACTCTTCTCAGAATAAGCGGCTACTGCTCAAATTCTCGATCATGAACTACTGGTTTATGTCCTTCTAAAATTGCGGTTAGTGAAAATCATTTCGTTTTCTTTGTTTTGAAGTTTTTTTTTTTAATTTTCAAAAATGTCAGACAGCCTAGGTTCCCAACATCATCAACATTCATTTAAATCTATAAATCATCGGTCCAATTTGTATTGTCGTCCGTTAACTTACCCTAAACCCCGTGATCACCCCTTTTTTCTCCACTTTGTCCGCCGTAGCATAGCATATCAAAAGAAAGACGAATAGTAGTGACGACATCTGAAACATTTTAATTGTTTCATTACTCAATGAACAAAACGCAATTTGAAATGCTATATTCATTATAATAAATCGGATTTCCGACACAGTAACTATCAACTTCCATATATTGCTTCCTAATTGAGTTATCGACAAAACCAACGATCAGATGATGAATTTCATTGAATTTCTTTATTATTTTAAGTCATCTATCCGCTTACATCTGTAAGCGAATCCTAATATTGATATAAATATTAGGATTCGAAATACACAAGCTGGAAGTTACAGTATCTAGTTTCCAGAATTTAAAGATATTGAAAGGTCAATAAATAGTGATTACAATCTTTGAAAAACCAAGTTATAACAGAGAAAAACCAAAAATCTAAAGAAGAAATAATGATCAAAAATTGTAGTTTGCCGTTATCTGATCTGAGATAAATTCGAAAGAAAACGAGAAGATGTACCAATTAATGATATTATATACACGGTACAAGGCCACGAAAAAAGAAAAAAAAGCGATAAAAAGCCATGGTTATTGATCACTTTCAGTTATAGTAATCTTTTTAATTTGTGAAAAAAATGTTGAAACAACTGAAATTTGAAAATTGCTTTTGAAGAGTGTGTTCAATTTAAAAAACCAGAAGAACCGGTCCCTATTTGCCGATAATGACAAATCGTCGGCGGTGATACACAATCTCTCCCGCTTGTCTGTTCCTCTATGGTTAGAATTCGGATTGTTCAAACCAGAATTATTCCTCTTTATCACTGTTCAGCTGTCTTTACGTCCAGAAGACAGAACCCTAGTTTATCTTGGTTACCGTTTCTATTTTTCTTTTAAATTTCTATGAATTCGTTCACTTTTGCATTCAAATATAGTGTTTAGAAACTATAAAATTATTCAATCCGAAGATTCTTATTTATCGAGAAAATACTCTCCAGCTCTGGGCTGGCTCATTTGATTCGAACGATGTACCTTGGCAATTCATTCATTGAGTACAGGGTGCGGCAAAAGTAATGAAACCGAAAAAAACGGTATAAATTCCCAGAAAAACTTAAATCAACTTCAAACTGTGAAAGCTGAGACATGAAACTTCGCGAATCGGTAAATGAAAAACGAAGAAAAACAATATTCAAAATAGCTCCGCACGAAAAGTGCGCCATCCTGCGTCAAAGTTTGGTTACAGTACCTTTGCCGCGTCTTGTGGATCTACAGGCTCTTCATAGCTCTTCATTGGAGCAAAAAGTTCCCTAAAAAGATATCACAAACCTGCTCCTCCAAATATTTTTCTGAAATATAGTTATCATTTCTTTGTTCTACAACTCAATAAAGATTCAATCGAGACGCTTTATTTGGTGTTTCCAGCTCCAATACTACTTCAAATGCTTGAGGAACAGTGTCCCATTTGTCCCTATTTGCATAACGATCCATCCGCCACGAATGTTTTGCATTCTAATCAGGGTTGTTACATGACCGTTCCTCGTCAGATCGATTTCTTAAGAATAAGGCGATTACAGGAACCGCCACGTAATAGCAATGAAATTGAGCGGACCTACATAGGTACACGGAAGAAACGTAGAGTTTAGGCATCATCAGTTTTTATATCATATTATATGTATATTAAACTGCCAGTATCTGGATATCGCTATTAAAAATTTTAAAATCCAGTTTTCTTTTGCTTGATATTGTAATTACATATCAAGTTTAGTTGGAAAAGCCATCGGACTAGAAATGAATCGTAGCAAAACGGAAGCCATGAGAAATAGTTGGACAACAGCGGATCCCATCACTGTCGGAGGAATCCCCATTCCGTATGTCGACAAATACATTTATCTGGGAAGACTGGTATCCATGGACAACAATCTCAAAGCAGAAATAAGCCGAAGAAGAAGCTCAGCATGGGCTGCCATGAGCAGTATCAAAGAAGCTGCTCAACTCATATCCAGCAAGAAGATAAGAGCCGAACTGTTCGATTCGACAGTTCTCCCCGCGCTCTGCTACGGATCTGAGACCTGGGCGATAACAAGACTACTTCTACGATTCTCACAAGATGATAGATGGACAAACCGAATCACCTTCTGGTATCCAAGGGACGTTAAAAGAACATTAGGCCGTCCCGCAACAAGATGGTCCGATGCACTGAGGAAGTTCAACACTCCCGACGGCAACTGGTCCCAACCCGCACAAGACCGAAACAAATGAAAAGAGACGTGTGCCCGGCGCTGAGAACATCTCCAGCCGACTACCGGGCGTCCAAGTATCCAAGTAAGTAAGTATCAAGTTTTTATATCATATTATATATGTATATTAAACTACCAGTATCTATATAGCGCAATTGAAAATTTTAAAATCCAGTTTTCTTTTGCTTGATATTGTAATTACAATCATATGTACATCAAATATAATACTCACTCAACTCCAAGATAGCGAAGCCTGGTAGTTTAGTAGCTAACTTGAATATTTCATCATTAACCAAAATAACATCAGCAATAAACTATAAAATCAAGGTCAAAGACGATTGGAGAACTATCGAAGTAATATTCGGACACGTATTGTATTCCATTATTGTTTCATCTTATTTTTAATATTTTGAATGAATCTTGATTAACTCTATTCCCTGAAAGAGCAGTGAAACAAGTTCAAGGCTCTCAAGGGAGTCGCCATGTTTGGGGTTCACGGCTATGTGAAAATGAATTCACTCTTGAGTGATGACAATCATTTTTGAGGCAGTTCAATTGTAACATTTATAATCATGATAAAGAGACTAATAGCTGTAATTTATAAATCACACCAAAAATATTCGAAAAATGTTGAAAAATTGAAAAAAAGTGGAAAAAAGGTCTGAAGGATTGTAGACCAGAAAACGATGCTGTCTCTGGTATGTAGCTCTGGTAGACACAAAAAAAACCCGTTTTAAATGTTCAAAAATGAGCAAAAACTGCAGAAAATCAAGATTGGGCGTTTGGGCTGTTATATTACAGGGTATAGAAGATACAATGTTAAGAAAACGTGCATGCCGTTTTTATCTTGAGATACATGGTTTGGAAAATGTGTAATAGTGGAGTAAAATCAATAGTTGATCGGATTTTTTTGTTTCAAGCATATACTTATTGGGTTGAGGAATAAGTTTGTAGAGTTTTTATATTATGTCTTGTGTATCACAACAATTTTCTTGTTGTTTGGCAAAGTGTATATATTTATCTGATAGCGCTTTTTCTGCTCTACAAAACAGTGTTTTTAGTTTGTTCTGAAATTTCAATTTTTCATCATTTTTCAGGCTTATAAATGAACTATCCAGGAGGAAAAAATCAGCATTTTCGACATCTGTTCTTCTCCGCTTTTCATCGAAAGCAAAAAGCAGCCCAAGCCGCTTGGGAAATATGCAGTGGGTATGGAGAAGGTGTTTTAGGCGTGTCTACTGCACAAAAATGGTTCGCAAAGTTCAAAAATGGCGACTTTAATCTTGAAGACACGCCTCAAAGCGGACGACCTGCAGAATTAGAAATAATTTTTTGTGAAAAAACTCTACGAACTTATTCCTCAACCCAATATTTATAGCTAAAAATTACTGATAGATCCAAGCTCCTTAATCCGCTGGATTTTTCAACAATCAATCTTTCAATAAAGATTTTCTAAAAGCCGGAATGAACATCTTGATGAAAATATAAGGTAGACACGTCTGAAAAACAGAAACACCATTAGAATGCCGTCTAAAAATTAGACTTGCAGTCCTAGCAGGTATATCAGAACACACGATACCGACAAAATAGAAATTGAAATCGTGTTTAGTTACGATAATCGTCACGTTATATGTTTCGAGCAATTAATAAGTTTAATTACGAATTGGCAGCCTTGAAAAGCGTTTTGAAAAGTTTTATCTTTTGAGACAGGGAGACTGTGCTTGTGCTCAATTTGTGTATTGTGCTAATTTTAGAAATGCAATTTTCACTGCATATTTTCAGCATTTTTATTTTTGTGATGCTTTATGATGTCAAGTGATATGCTTCTATTATTCTCTCTTCCATAGACCCTTACTCACATAATATATGGACGTGATGCTAATTTTTGCAATGCGTGCCCATTCCCATGCAATGGATGCCACCTCCTTGCAGTAGTTTCGAAGTATATATCAATTTCAATGCTGGAATTACGTTTAAAAAATTTGAAATAGTAATTAGCAATCTATAAAAGACAGTTGAAAGAGAATTTTTTTGAGACGCTTGATTCGGTATTAAGTTGAAATTTTACAAAATTTAGAGTGCAATCAGGATAAACATTTTTACATGCTTCTACAATTTCTGGGAAAAGGAAAAAAAGTTTGTATTAATTGAAGCTGAAATAGGAGTCAAACTTTTTGAAGAACAGGACATTGATTCGACAGCTCCATGTTTTGAGCGGCATGATCAGTCAAGATGGTTTCATTGACGACTTCATCTGAACTTCCGGGAGTTGCTGAGGGCATTGATAGAGCGGAAGTGGTGCTAGACGATGGAGGTGAGGATTGGAAGCTGAAAAAAAGAATTATTCTTACTAAAGTAATCAAAAGAAGATATATATATATATAAGGTTTGCAGATTTAGCAGATTTGAAGTAAATGTGACGTGGATGACAGTGTTCACAATGCCGTAAGCAACCCAATAGATAATCGAATCTGAAATAAATGCTCCGGACCCTAACTCCGCCGCGCCGGAACCCCACTTGCCTATTGTTCTCTTTTAAATCGTCAGTATCTGAAAGGAGGCTTTCAATATTGAATAGAGGAATTCTTCTTTTCCTGGAATCATTTTTCGATGAGATGTTTGCAGCTTGTGGAAAAGAAGTTGAAGAATTGGATTTCTCAACAAACCGATAGCGAGAGTCTTTGCCAGGAACCTAAAAAAAAGCCGAACTGATTAAATATATACTTTTAACAACAGTCCTATCGCTTTACGGCGGAAATTATAATCTTATTTTTCATGTTTAAAACTCTTAAATCATCTTCAATGACTCCTAGAACTCGCCTTTTCCAACGTATTATTTTTGTAGAAAAACCTGAGTGCTCTTGACATCTTATCATAATTCATATTTGCATTCCCTGTAGAAGCTCCCCATAGGTCTGCCACCTTGTGTGGTTTAAGCAACCGGAACTCTAAAGTTACTTTGTTAGTCCAAGTGATGGCATCGGCATGACTAGTGTCTTCTAGCAGTCCACGAAGAAATGCCAGAAGACGTTGCTTTCCAGTTGGAGATGTATTTATGTTTTTGGGAGACATTCCGAATTTCTGAAAATAACACAAAATGCTTCGTGTACGTAAATGAGCATGAAAAATGGAGAAAGACACAAGCAGAACAATCCTGTTCAGAGATAGTGCAAATAGGCAAATACATCAAAATGAAAGAAGAGCATCACCTTGTCCAAGGTGAAAACAAGACAAGAGAAAATCATCGTTTCTTACTTAACTGGTAGCAAAGGCGGTTTGTTTTGGCTCTTCCGCACCGACAAAGAGGCAGTTATTGTGGGAAGAAGAAACGTAACGGAGGACTCACTACGTGGTGATGTGTTGGTGAGAACTGAAAACAAGGAGCTGGAATGTTGGTTTTGATGTTTTCCGACAATGACATAAAAGGAAAATAGAGGATAAGATAGAGCAGGCCAACAAAAGTATTGTTTGAAAAGTACAGTCTGGGAAATGGATTCGAGAATGAGAGTAAAATTACGCTGTTTTCGTAAATGAAAATCACAACAGCCAACTTTATAACATAAATAAATCAAAAATCAGACAAACTTTTATTGATTGAACAAGTTATTTAATTTAATGAAATTAGAATGATGAAGATCTTTGCTGCAACCTGCTCTAAAGCAATCATATTTTGAAGTACATATTATACGTTCCTGCACAAAGTTCTTTTTTTTTCAGTTTTTCCGATCTAAGCAAAAAACCGTCCGACATGACTGCTACTTCTTTGTCCCAGCGACAAAGAATGTGCCAAGTAAGCGGTCCTTTTCAAATCTCTCACCAGCCAAAAACGGAACAAGAACGTTACAGCCTTCGCCGGGTTTTAAGATCTCGCCGACAAAACACATAAATGTGACAATTTTATTAAGACTGGCACTCTTTAAGAAACCTGTTTCTTGAATTCGTCTACGAAGAATCGTAACTACAGAAATATGCAACATAGAAGACGTTTGACGGAGCATGCATCGCAAACGGCACGAAATTGTTTCAGAGAGGAAGCCGTTTTAAAGTATCCGCTGATAGTGCCAAGTCAGGTCAATTTCCATAATGAAACACAGAACGGCCGGATTCGTCATCGGTGCTTAATTCACTTCATTTCATTTTAAAAGAAGATCCGGGCTGTCCACCAAACGTGTTTCATATGCATCCGCTTCATATCCACCGCTATGTTAATCGTTTAAAAAATCAAGTTCAAGTCGAAAATTTGTAACTGTGAGATTGTGCAAATGAGGTTGTCGAACCTGTATTCAATTTCGTGAGCCATGTTCTGATTGAAGCTAGAAAAAAGTGTTCCCTTTCAGAAATTTGGTTCTACATGCCAAAACTTTACTCAAACGTCGACAGACAATTTCAGTTTCCATTAAGTTATTTACAAAAACTCAAGTGTATGCATTGCCATTCAAGAATTATCTTTTGGTATATTTTAGTGAATTTTTAAAAGTGAAATTTAAGTAAAACATTCACCAAACACTTTATTAAATGATTATTAGACGCGAAAATAGAAAAAAATATTTCATTTAATTTCTAGCTTTGTATATTTTCTTCGTTTCCATCGTATGATCCAATTTCATTGTAGGATTCCGGATAATTTGCATCCCTTATTTCTTCTTCAGTCATTGGGCGATTGCTTTCCAGGCTATATGGAACAGCAGATCCATAAAGAATTACTGTCTGCAACAAAAACAGTTTTCATGAACTTTCATTTATTTTATGTTTCTATTTTTTCACAAATTCACAAATTCCGTTTCCTCTATACTTCTCATCAAAGAGACAAATGTGACTACACCAGAAGAACATGTTCAGTTTTTTGATCCCTGATTCAGATATTCCAGAAGCTATGGTGAAACATTGGTAGGTGTGGTGTGGAACAATGTCAAAGTGGTTACCGATGCTGAGTGATTAGATAATTCGCAAATTGAATTTTCTGAGAAGACTACGAGGCTTCCTATTACAAAGTAGCATGTTTCGCAACATTTGTATTTTTTTTTCATATTTGTTTTATTTTCAGAATGTCCTAATTTAGTTCAACTCACCTTTCCATCACGGCTCATTTTTTTGCAATAGAGATCTCCTGCATACTGAGAAAAATGAACAACTTGTCCACTTGCAATTACGGCTTCCATGGAATGATTAAACACTTTTTGGGCTTCTATCTGAAAATATTATATGAATTTCATGTAGAGTCTTTCTAGAATTCCTGTTTTTTTTCATCAAGAATAAATTAGTAAAACCGTCACCTGAAGCTGAGTGGACATTCGCTGCAAATTATACCCTTCCCATGTAGGTCTTAAATACTCTACAATTTGCTGGTCTAAAAATTGGTCCATGTCTTGACTGCAGCATTTGTATCCATCTGAGTTCAGAAAGCATTTCGGTGGTGGCTCTGTTGTAGTAGTAGTTGTGGTTGTAGTCGTTGTAGTTGTTCGCGGGGAAGTAACGTAAACTGGCGGTGTCACATAGACTCGCGGTGGAGTCGCATACGTCGGTGTTGGCGTTGCATAAACTGGCGGCGGGGTTGGCGTTGCATACACTGGCGGCGGAGTTGGAGTCGCATACACTGGCGGCAGAGTTGGCGTTACATACACTGGCGGCAGAGTTGGATATTTAGGCAGTGCGTACAAATTTGAAGATTGAACATATTGAGAAACAACTGGATACGATACGGGAGGAGCAATGTATGACGCCACGAAGCTTCGTGCCGGTGTGACATATCCCGCGTTTTGGTTCTGCAATCCTTGATTTTAATATTTTCAGCCAAAAACTCATGATTAATTGATACAACAGGACAATTGAGTGCTCAGAATAACAAAAAATAAAATAGAAAATATTGCTGCTCGATCCCCGTACTTTGATCTTGTTGACCTCTTTCAGTTTCCTCGGTTAGCCTTTGTTCCATTCCGCGAGCAGTGACGTCTTCAGATCATTAAATTTCTAATAAGGGCGAGTTAGAACCTTCGCTTGAAGAGTTCCCCGTGCCGGATCATCTATGGGAATGAGAACGGAGTTTGAGGAAGAACATGTTGATCCTTGAATGAAATTAAGAAAGTTTGTCTGGCACCATTGCTCAACTAATTTTGCCTTCTGAGCAGGAGCGTTATCTTGCAAAATATAGAGTTTCTCAAAATGATATCAAAACCATAAATTCGTTCGGATTCGATTCGGAGAGAATTAATGGTGCACTTTTACAGTTAGTTCCACGAAAACCAGTGTTCGCTGGGCATTGGCAGTGATTACACTGATGATAATTTTCAGAATAAAATTTTCGTTTCCAATACTCCTTCATTTTATAAAAAATCTTTAACATTTCCTTGACATACCGGGCGCTGGGCATCTTCAATCATTTTACGCATGCTTCTGTATATTGAATTAGCCCAATATTCTCACAAATTACTTTAACATACACCCGAATAATAGAACACCTCGGAAAACCGCTTTTCGACCAATTAATACTGTCCAGACGCTGTTTCCAACGATTGATGGCTCTCCCGAAGACCAGTTCGTGGTCTTGTAAAGGGAGATAATCGAAGAATAAATCTTTACACAAATGAAGTTGTCATTAGTATAAAGGGAAAGAATAAACGTGGACCTTTAAGAGAAAAAACTATTGAAAAAAATACAAAAAATGGGTCAGTGAACGCCGACTTGCGGCAAAGCTGTGTTACAGTGCCCTTACCGCACACTGTTGTTCTACATAAAAACAAATACAAATTCTTATTACCTGGGATGATTGATAATATCCGGAGTAGGGCTTACATTGATTTTCGCATCCAAGCTGAAAAGTTTGACGTTTGAAGAATGTTTTAGAAGCAATTTCGGTTCGCAGTAAATATCAATTATTTCAATATTTGAAAATAAAAGTTTACATATAATCAAATTTTGAACTTTAAAATGGTAAAAAATTTCTCACCATGTTGAAGAGCAAGCCTTCAGCAGAATATGAGCTCAAAATAAGAACGACTAAAACGATGACTGTGGAAGAAAATCGGGGAAGCATTCTGAAATATTTATCGAATTTATAAGCTAGTTGATTAATAAAAACCCAAAGCGAGCCCGTCAGAAAAAACCGAAACATTAGCGCTTGCCATTATCATGATAATAATTCATGAATGCTGCAAGATTGGAATAGCGATGGGCGTTCTGGTTGCATTCATGTTTACGAGGAAGAAAAGATCATAAAAAACAAGAATTTTCGTTCACTATTGAGTGATTTCCAATTTAAGTTTCAATGTATTGTAAAGCGCGGTAAAAATGAAATTTGATTGAACTAGAGTACTAAAAAATTAACATTTTAAACTAAAACTAACAAAAAAATTATGATTGATCACTGCTGTATTTTCTTTTTTTTTCTAACGGTTCAGAAATTTTGTAGAAACTGTATGCGATCACATTTGACATAAAGAAGCTATTGAAAACAATAAAAATAACGCGTTTTGAGTAGCAAATATTAGTTTTTATATGGTAAATTGATTAGAAAAGTATCAGCTATCATATTCCAGGATAATTCCAGTTTCTAGGATAATTCCATATTCTAGGATAATTCCAGTTTCCAAAACAGAAGTAGAGATTCCATTGAATCATCTAATAATGTAATCCAAATCCAAGATGGCAGAAAATGGCTGAGATCTTGATCAATGGCGATGTCTGGCTTCATGTCTTCTGTTAAATCGTAATTAGTTGCAACAAAAACGAGTTTTTCTTGGAATTCTCGATTCTTGATCAAGTGATAATCAGCATTAGCAGACCGTTGAGAAGATTACCGAAAAAAAATTTCGATATCGAGAATGTTCTGTACATTTTTCAATCAACCCTGTGAGATTCAGTTTTCAAGAATATCAATCAGTTTCAAGAAATGAGAACATGTTTTGCTGATCTCATCAAGTTGCACAAGCTTCCTTGAATTGAAATAAGACAGGAAAACGGTGAAAGCTGCTGTTGTCTTTTCTAAAATCAGAGTGGAGTTGTGCAAAAAATCCGAATAGAGATTCTAGGAGAATTGCCTATCTTTGAAGCTTCGATACAAAAATGAATAAAGAAAAAAATGTGTCATGGCCGGCTGAGCTGTCATCGGAGAGTTCCCTGAGGTTTTGTTCCGCTGGTTGCTATTAACGGAAGCATAGTCGGAGCCCTGTCTTACAATAATTTCTTCAACATCAACATCTTCACTCTGCTTTTATAGACATCGGTGGGTTCTATTAGGTTGATGGAAAATTTATTGCGTTTTTATGTTGTTTACTTTTGTGAAAGATTTTTGAATAAAATGTTTGGTTATCTGTGGTCGTTTTATAGATCATTTTAAAAGCGAACGCTGTCGAACATCGCTATCTACGATGCTTTGAAAAATAATAAATACGAAATTGTTTTTTCTTGACAATGAAATAAGATGTCCAGTCTTTTATAGCACTTCAAAAAAGCATAAAAGGCAAATTCGAACGATTTTCTTGCATCTCTGTTTTTGGAAGATATCGAGGCAGAATGAAAGTGATAGAGCTCTAAGCGATATACAACATATATCTGAGAACTCAGCGTTTTGTTCATTTGACAAGCGTCAGAAAACTGTTCTAAAATTCGTAAGATTGATCAAATAAGACCATGGAATCTAAAAAAAAAGAAATGGCGGTGCTCGATGCGCCCGTAAATTGGCAGAAGACAATTATTTAGATTGTCCGTCATGCATTTTTCTCAATATTTTCAGCATAATTTTAAGAGTTTGTATCGTTTTACAGAATACTCTCACCAACATTACGTCTATAATTCTTGAACTCAAAAATCTCTATTATTGAACGGCGGCAACATCAAGCGAAAATCGGCGGGATCGCATATCTGCCAACTTCCGGATTCCCACTATTTATTCCTTTACTCTAAAGTGGTATGAAGTTGGCTCATTGTTTGTCGGCATTCATTAAAAAGACGCACCGCTGAAATGTATTTTTCTTATATAAAAAAGACAAATGCGGATCGGGCGGATTTTCACTTTTTTCACGCACTTGCAGCCAAAGTTTTACATACAGTACCGGCCATAAAGGTATCATATTATGGTTTTTCGACCATATCTCATTCGAAATAGAACGAATCAATCTGATTTTTTCACAGTTTGTTCATGAAGCAACAATGTATCAGCTAAGAACATTTGGATTTGTGAGACTAATGAATACTGAAGTAATTTGAAAAAGATCGAAAACAACAAAAACCCATATTTCTTCAATGAAACTTCGTGCTCTTAGAAATTGTTCTGTTTGAGAGATTTCAATATTTTGTTGGAAAATCATTTGTATCAATTACTGCCTGGCACCTACGGGGCATGGAATCGATCATTGTGTCGATGGTTGATTAGGGAATCTTCTTCCACTCCTCCTGGAGAAATTTGAACTTCTTGTCGATGGTCGAAAGCAAGTACAACTTGTTTGGAAGTGACGGTGTAAAGTGGATTCGTCAAGCACATCGTCGGTAATCTCGTCCGCTACGGATATGAAAATATTTTTGAGAACACCATGAGATCCTGGGCACTTTCTAGCGTAGGCCGTGCCTTTGTGTATCAGCAGGATAAGGTTCCCTAGCATCGTTCTCATAACTTGCGCAGCTGGTTCAACCGCCGCCGTGTCACTCTTTTGGATTGGCTGAGTCAAAGCTTGGACCAGAACATCATTGAGCATCTATGGGAGGAATTGGAGAGGAGATTGACCGGTAAAACTGCTTCAGACATCGACAAGAAGTTCAAATTTCTCCAGGAGGAGTGGAAGAAGATTCCCTAATCAACCATGGACACAATCATCGATTCCATGCATCTTAGATGCCACGCAGTAATTAATACATATGATTTTCCCACAAAATATTGAAATCTTGCAGATAGAACAATTTCTAAGAGCACGAAGTTTCATTGAAGAAATATGGGTTTTTGTTGTTTTCGATCTTTTTCAAATTACTTCAGTATTCATTAGTCTCACAAATTCAAATGTTCTTAGCTGATACATTGTTGCTTCATGAACAAACTGTGAAAAAATCAGATTGATTCGTTCTATTTCGAATGAGATATGGTCGAAAAACCATAATATGATACCTTTATGGCCGGTACTGTATGATATCTTGACTCAGAGCCTTAAAATAATATTTTGAAATGTTTTTCTTAGAAATGCTGAACTTCAGCCTTCATGCGTGCAATATCTTCTGAGGGGATACTGTGGTCTGACATTTTAAGAAGTTGCCAAAAATGGCTTTCAGGAAAATATTTTTTGAAAAGGAAAATATTTTTTTTTTGGTTTTGTTGCCAAATCTGTTTTATTTTTTTTGCCTGCAATTGGCTTTGCTACATAGAAAATGAAAACTTTTTTTTTTTAATTTCTAGTTTCAGTTTCAGTTACAGTCTTATTGATTCATATTTTTCCAAGGCCTCTTTTTAGCGGACTTCCTCTCCTCTTTTCTAACCAACAATTGTCGGTGAATATCAAAACAGTGTTTTGGGTATATTCTCGCCGCTATATCACCACATACCGTCCACCATCACTACATTCCCCTTTCCCGCGTACCCCGCCCCTTTTGTCGGCACGGAAAAGAAAAAGAGCCGCCTGATACACAGAAGAACCGCCCATTTTTAGCTGGCAAGTAAACCGGGGGTTCTGTTTTCAGTCATTTAATTTTTCTTGGTTGGTTATAGCGACTAGATCTGGTTTTCTTTTCAGAAAGGACTCTTTAGGTTCTTCTAGTTTGTTTTAGCTTCTGTTACTAGATTTTCGGTTTAAGCTGAAATTTTCAACTTCTTCTTACAGTTATCTCACTTGATCAAATTAAGTTTTTGGTTAGTGGAGTGAATGTATAGTCTGAGCTCTGCACTGCTCTCAATTAGCTATTTCAAGGCTCTTAAAAATATATTTCGCTCATCCTCAAAGATAAGTGAAATTTTTAAATAATTTTTAGCTTAGATCGGTTTATCTAACGAGCAATTGCAAAAGTATCAAACTCATTCATTTTCATATTCCAATTTGAACATTCAAAGTCTCTTTCCTTTCCTACCTTTAATATTTTTACAACTCTCCCCTCTTTTGCCGGAACCATAAAACTGAGGACTCCCACATCATAAAACATCTACATCTCTAGAAGTCAAAGTGTTGTCGTCCCTGTTTGAAAATATTCCGCCTTCCTTAAGCGAGATGGGGGGGGGGGTAGAATAAGAATACAAAAGGATGGAGCATACTGAAATGAAAAATGGTGAAGCATCGGCTTTTTCCACTGACCTTCGAATTTTTTTAATTTTTCTGTCTTATTTTTCAAAATTATTTTCATTGTTCCTTTGTTTTCCTAATCCTCGTATAAAAAGAAATCCTAAAAAGTTCTCTATTCCAGAAAACTTATTGTCATGTCGTCCAAAAGCACGTCTCCAACTGGAAAGCAACGCCTTCTCAATTTTCTTCGTGGCCTTCTTGAAGACGACTCAATGTCAAACTTTATCATCTGGACGAATAAAGATGCATCGGAATTTAGAATGATCAAGCCGCACAAGGTCGCCGAGTTGTGGGGAGCCGCCACTGGAAATCCGGGAATGAATTATGATAAGATGTCTAGAGGACTCCGCTATTTCTACACGAATAATACTTTGGAAAAGGTAAGTGCCTCTTTTTCATCAGAAAAAAAATCTGAAATTCGAGGAAAATTTGCAATAAAGTTAATTTTAACAGACGAAAAACATGACTATTTGAATGGAGAATCATATTTTGAGAGTCGCTTTCAAATTTTGAGAAACCAATTTGCAGAAAACTCCGTGAAAATATTAAAATAAATTGAAACTTTCAGGTTCCTGGAAAGGATGCCCGTTACCGTTTCATCGACAGCTCATCTGCGCCACATTTTTCAATGAAAACTGAAATCACAAAACTTCCTCTCTTCAACATCTCCAATCTTCTTCCGAATCAAGGCGGGGTGAAAGCAAACTCTAGGTAAAATATAGCTCCACTCCTGCAGAATCCTGCAGCGGGATTTCGGAGCCAACTTTTTTTTCAGATTCGCCGTCAAATTGGGAGCTCGAAGTTAATGATACTGCAGTGATTGAAACGCTTCTACATTATTCTACAGTATTATAAATATTTTGAGAAAACATTTTGGAAATTTCCGGAAATTCTTTAATAGAATTTTTTTAATTAAAAAGTTAAAAAAAAGAATAGTGTAGAGCGATTTCATGATGTTCTTGCCAATTTGAAGTCTTCCGGATGCTGATGCACATTCACCACATTCTACAGATCTCTGCTGTTGTTCATCTGCATATATCTTCAACCTTTCCAAACCTTTTCTCTTCATATTCAACAACCAAATTTTTTCAGCTTGAACACATCTCCAACTTCCAGTACTTCCTCAAAAGAAAACAACTCTCGCACGTCTCCTACATCTTCAGATGGCGTTCTTAACGCAGTTGCTCTATTGGATCCCGCTCAGATGTTTCAATTGGCTCAGAACTTCGTGCAGTTCCACACTTTTATTGCTCAGAATCCCACGATACAAGTATTCCCAGTTCCGTTTCAACTTCAGCTGTTCTTCAATTTCAAGAATATGTTTCCTGCCGTTTTTCCAGTTAACACTCTATTATAATGCTTCCCTTTAGTACTTCAGCTCATTTTTTTCTTGATTTAAGCTGTATGATTCCGTAAAATGCGCTCTACTGCACTTTTGACTTAACGCTTAATGTTTCCCTCGGTCTCCAATTTCGAAATAGTGTTAACTCGTTCGTGCGATAGAGCGATATTGCATATTGCACAGAATAATTGGTCTCTAAAAGAGTTTATAGCGTTTCTTTTATTTGTGATCTTGTTCTCTAGGATACAATTTGAAATGTAGTTTTTTGAATAATAACAATCTAGTAAGCTTTAAGTTTCTATGAAGTAGGTTTCCCTTCTCGAGCATTCATAAAAATTAACCTTGTTACCTTGCTTGTTCTGAACTTTTGTTTTTTTTTAATAAATGATTTTGATTCAACAATATTCAAAGTTTCTAAACAGCTGTTTTAGCATTGAAAAAAAAAACTGAAATCTTCCAAAAATTTCGGCCAAAACAAATGACTCTAATAAAACAATCGCATAATTAAAATGTTTAAATTAAAAGTGGATTAAATCTAAATTAAAAACCACTTCAAAATGATTTTTAGAATCCAACAAAAAATCAGCTGCGCCGTCCCCAGATTGTGTTCAAATATATCAGTTACCGGAAAACGCCAGCTCGTAGATTCTCGTAGATACCAACGGCATTTCCAGACTTTTCCATTTGATCTAAATGAAAAATTCTGCGAATTCTCGTTAAATATACTATAAATTGAGAATTGAGCTCAGTTATATTCCTTTTTCAGACTGAAATCATCAAATTGCATTCATTATATGTGAAGCATAAAAATTTCAGAATTTATTTTATATGTTTCCTTTTTTTTGTAATTTAATAGATAATTTTTTATGACTCAAATCAAGAGAATATGCTTTATACTTCAAAAGGATTTCAGAATTTCTTCGATTCTTTGATTCGAAATTTTTTGAATCCAAGAGAACTACACGAAAACTAAGAAAGTTATTTATTTGAATCGATTTGAAATTCATGTTTTACCTCACAGTAGTTGTTCTCATTTAGCCAAAATAAATGTAATTTGTTTTACACTTTCAAAAGTTTATATGCATTCAAAGTTTTTACAGGGCATCACATTTCTCATTTTGTCCGAGAAGTTTTTCATATTCCATATTTCTGGTGCTCATACTCAGAATTGCCTCTATTTTTTTTCAATAATTCAGCTGAAGGTTATGCTTCGCTGGTGTCAAATTTCTATTTTTAAACATATTTTTAATGATACAAAATCTGTTCTGCCTCCTTCTGAGCCAGAAGACCGTGCTAATTCGTTTTCTCGCTGGCGACGGATAAAAAATGACAGTGGGCGTGCCTCCTAATACGGGTGACGAGGAAACATTAATAATAAGAATGAAGGCAATTCTAAAGTTCTTCGAATTTTGCATTCCGATCACTCACTTCTCAAAAGTACAAATTCTATTATAAGATAAGAGTTCCTCTACAATTGTTTGTTTTCTTTCTCCGGTTGAAAGCCTCGATGATTTAGAAAGCTGAATCGTTAAGCCTAGCCTAAGACTATCCTCAGAATCAAAGAAAAACTGACAGCCAAAAAGTTTATTGAGACCAGAAGATTTTTCCTAGAATGCGTATTCAAAAATCACATATCTCGGTGAACTGCTAAAATATTATTTTTTAAAGGTTTTAATGAATATCAGTTCAGAATCAGTTCACAAACACCAATATTCGTTTGTAAAAGTTTTACTGAAATTTCGTCAAATCTGCCGCTAAGTGTGTATACACCACTTTCCCCAATGTCTCACGGAATATCTCAAGCGAGTACCTAATAAGGGAACCATGTTTAGCCTTCATCTCAGAATTTTTTCTAAATTTGCTCATTTATAGTTTCGAATACGGGCTTTCTCGTGGTGTATTTGGTTTTCTGCGCAAATTTCTAGAAGTCGAGAAAATTCCATCTGAAAGTGGAAAGGAAGGAGGAGAGCAAAAAACAGCATATTTTCAGATGGTATTTTCTCGACTTCTAGAAATTTGCGCAGAAAACCAAGTACACCACGAGAAAGCCCGTATTCGAAACTATAAATGAGCAAATTTAGAAAAAATTCTGAGATGAAGGCTTAACATTTACGGTTCCCTTGTAAGCTTTTTTCATGCCAACTTTTTGAATTATTAGTTTTTTATTAAATTATTTTCCGATGCGTTTTTTGGCGCCACCTAGCGTTCATCATTATTTCATCGTCAACTCCTTGCGCGCTCGCGCCAGAGTGAGCACTTGGTAGCAGTTATCACTAAAGAGATAGAAGATGTTCACCATGAAAGCAGAATGCAAACCAACAAATCCGCTGAGTTCCAAAGTCTAGGAAGAAGCTTCGAGAAAAAAAAACTGTCCATCGAGTAATTTTTTCGGATTTGTGCTACTGAAAGTGCTGGCTATTTGTCTAAACCAAAAAGAAAACAACAACAATATGATTTGAGCATTTTTTTTTAATATTCTGAAAAAAAAAACACATCGGAAAACATTGGTTTCTTCAACGAGAAGAAGCTCATGTCCGAAGAGTAATCCTCACGCAAGACTGCCAACATTCCGGAGTTCGTCAATAAACATGAATGTCCCGTCTCCCCGCCTTACCTGAACCAAAGGTTCCAATATAAAAATGCTGTAAAATTTCAACCTTTTCTGTTATTTAATTTTGGAGATCTGGAAATATGTACATAACGGTCCTCAACTCTTCGTACCAATGCTTCCCACTCTGTGTGGGATGACTCAACTGTTTTATTTTGAAAGAAGCACTTCAGCAAATAAAAAAAATGCTTCCCATAAATATATGACAATGATCATTCTGGATGGCTGTTTACAATTATTTGATTTTTGAGGTTCTCCTTTTTTTTCTAGTTCTGAGAATTTGTCTGAAATGACAATCAGTGCGACCTTTCAGATTTTGGGTGTTCTCATTCTCTTGTCATTCCTATCAAATTTGACACCATCCTCCTTAATCCCAAGGCCTTGGACGTTAATAGAATAACGAAAAAAAACGTTGCTCTCGACGTGTAATACCATTGATAAATTTCAGTTTTCTCACCAATATGAGCATAAACTCCACCTGTCTGAACATGATAGCCTATGCTACTTCTGTTGAATTACGTTTCTCACTCCTTCTCAACTGGGTTATTCTGGTACCCTCGTTCCCAATCATTGGATATTCATTTTATTATTGTTGGAATCAAAATGTGTTTCATAAAAACACACAATTTTTAATAATTGTGCATCTTGGAGCACTTCTGATTCATTGTTTTGGAAGGTAACTCTTGTTGCTAACTACACTGGAATTTATCAGCATAAAAAAATTTCAGCCAACATCAAAAGTGTTTTTTTTTTCTAATTTTTCTAATAATTCATAACACATTGCAAGCTAATTTTGAAATCATGATAACCGCGCTCTATCGTACTTTTAAAACAAAAAACGAACCACAGCCACATTCTTATTTATTCATAATAATATCAATATTTTTCGCTGATTTTTCGTGTATTTATTTTTTTAAATAAAATTAAAAAACTTATATCGTTCGTAAAAATTGACGGATTGCGGAAAATTCAACAAGTTGGCTAGTATTGCTCATTTTGACGAAAAAGTTTCTATTAAGTTTAGAAATATGTAATACATACAGTACTGGCCAAAAAGGTATTCGTAAACAGTTTTTCGAGAATAACTTTTCTGAAACTTCCCGGATCGATCTGATATTTTAAGACAAAGTTTACAACGGAAAAAGAAATTGATTCAACAACAAGAATAGTCAAATTTTTGAAAATCTGAAAAAAATCGAAACATTTATGAAAATGGCAAAAAACCGAAAAATGGAACTTTGATTTTTGAGATCTAGGAAAGACCGGTAAATGAAAAATAACAATTGAAAAAAAAATTTCTAGAAATGATGCATATTCTTTGTACAAAATTTTTTGTCACCGTGTACGACATGTACAGTAAAATTTTCAGATCGATCCCTCAAATTTCAGCAAAGTTACTCTCAAAAAACCGTTTTCGAATACCTTTTTGACCAGTACTGTATATTGTTTGATCTTTCCTCCTATTGTTTTATTAATGAAAAATCTACAACGAATGAAATAAAAAAAAAACTGTCTTGATTCCAATGGCCGTAATGGACGTGACTGAATTTACGATTCGACGGCCATCCCGGCTTTCCAGTTAGTACAGCGGGCGCGGTAATCATTCCTTTTCCCTAATATTATAAAGTTTCACTGCCGAGTGTGAATCGTTTCCGTCAGCGGCGCTGTTTTTGAAACGATTATTTCAATGTGTCGATCAGTTTATTTGAAAATCCCACTCGTTTTAAAAATCTGCCGATTAACTTTTTTCGCAAAAGTCAGAAACGCTGAAGCTTCGGAAATCAAAATGGAATAAGTACTAGACAAACAGACGAACAAACAGACAAAGGAACTGACATAATTCGTTCAACTTTATTACAGATTTCTCCTTCACTCACTGGATCTTTTCAATTACTTTTATCCCTACACAAATGGCTGCCAAATTTTGCCAAACTTTTATAGGTTTGCTTTTTACAGACTGCCTACTTGCTAATCGTTTTTCTCGAAGTTTTACAGATGCCTTATTCTCCGATTTTTTTACATTTTTGGTCAAGCTGTGGTTTCAATGACACCGATATTCATAACGCTAGAAAGGCTGATAGCTGTTCGATATAATCGGACTTATGAGAATTTCTCAGTTAATTATGGCTATTTATTGGGAGTTTTTCAATTATTTTTAGCTTTTGCCTATTTGTCAACAAGATATATTCATTCTGCATTCCATCCGTCAAGCTTCACATTCTTATATTGTAAAGTACGACATCTCACGATAGAATGAATGCACTCCGATTTTTCAGATAATAGTGCTGAACACTATTACAACTGCTGAGATGGTGCTTCCATTGGTTATGGTCATTGTATCTCAAATGGTTTCAGTTGTTGTTTTTAAAATCTTGGAGATGAAGAACAGAGTGAGCGGGTTTAATACTGAAGCTGATTTTGAAAATACACTAGCGCCCATTGAAATATCCTCTTTCGGTTTTTTGCTTCATTTTTTTGAAGAAAAGAGCTAGGAACAAAGGAAAACTTTACAAAATGAGTCAGAAAAATGATCTGATTTAAAATTTTTAATAATAGAACTTGCTTCAAAACAATTTATTTCGAAAATTTCGGTTTATGGCAAGTGCTAATTTATTTTAATTTTGTCGCCGAGTTTCTCGCATCGTCAACAGCCTGACATGTTCTTGAAGTGGAGCCGATGAGGCGACACCAAACTGATAGTGGGATCTTGGCCAGAGCATCTTACCATTGTGCAAATCTTTTTTTACAATTCGCTCAGGGATCCCAGAAGCGGAAATTTCGAGAACTTTACCAAGATATTTAATGGGATTAAGATACATAAATTATGCATCACAACGTTCCAAAGATGCGGTGAACATCGACGACGAGGAGTACATCAGTTCCCGTTAACTTAACTACACAAACCCAAGACGGAGCAAAGAGATATATCGCAATGCAAACCATACATTGATTGACCGAAATCTGCAAGAAGCGGCAAGAAAATCACTTCAAGGAGCAAAATTGGAAAAGGAGATTCACGAGTTCTATTCAAAACTTTTCAACAGCCATCATGTATCCTCCGCACTCTTTTTGCCCATAACGATGGAAATCCCACAATAATTCATCCTTGAAAAATACCGTTATGCACTTAACTTCTTCCAAAGTATCTCCAAACCTGGAAAAAAGTTATGCTTAGACAACGACGCACCACCAGAAGTCCACATCAACGACGGAAATTTCATTCACCTGAGATTCGCTGGCGGTATTATTTTTGTCGCGAAATACCCATAAAGTGCCAGTAAAATGGCTCAAGAACTGATCAATAAGTGAAGAAAATCAAAGTAAATTTGAATTGAAAATTATTTTCTTGGTACCTTGGGACCATCTCTATCAACATTGATGCAATCACTACGGTTATCGAAGACGTCAAGTTCTATCTCGCTAGGCTACTCAAGAAACATTCAGAATTGAAGCTATAATTACATTTTGAAGAAAGATGAGAAGCATGGGCATGTCTTGTCTTAAGGTCTGTCTTAATCTGTCTTAGTCTTAGTCCTGGTTAATATGTATATCTGTCTTAGCATGTCTTAATCGAATAGACATCAGATGCCTATCAAATACTAAAGACCTCCTACAATTCATAAAGTGAAGGAATTTAGAATAGGCTGGGCATGTGATACTCAGAAGCGAGTATAGATGAACCACGTTGATGCAAGAATGGATACCAAGCGATGAAAAACGACTTGTAGAGTCAATAAGATTGTCGGGTTCTTCGAGAGGGGGTGAATAAATGATGAATTGAAAACAAAATACATAAAGACGAGAATCAGCCAGAAATATTTCAGCTGCATTCATTCATCCAATGAAAACTCCAACCAAATAACCGAAAAAGGCTATTTTCATGACCGCTATTGCATTTTATTTGATTATTTTTCCAGTGATCGTTTTCAGAAACTCCGTGAAGTTGTCGACATCAATTTAAGTACTAGATATACTCTCGAGCAAGCGAAGCGGTAAGATTTGATTGAAGTCTTTGAAATTTTGAGTTAGAACAAATTACCTATAATTTAAACATATCGACTAGCTAGTTTGCAATAATTTGCAATTTTCAGTCAAAAATTGGCTAATTTATGTCAGGGAAAACATCTAAAACTTTTGCAAAATGTCAGAGAGATAAGCCAATTTTTGTAGTCGTATTAAGAAACAATTTCAGTTCTTTCATTGCGTTAAAATGTTTTATGAATTTCAATTGCATGGTGGTTTCCTTAATACTATTCGGTTTGGTTATTATTGAATTTATGTCTACCACGCTTACAGATCCAAACTTTCTAGCTGTTGCAGAATGTGAGGCAGATTTCAGTTTCGGCTTTCTTTACTTCTTGAATTTTTCAGTGACCCACGCCTTACCTCTCTATGGAATTTTAGTTTGCGTAAACGTATATTGGAAATTGAGGCAAATCGACGGACAAAATAAAAGTAAAATCAGAATGGCTTTGAGGGAACGTGCTTCGCACACTGATCTGTACTTTGAAATGTTTGGAAAGCAGTTGGAATAACTTTTGTTAGATTTTTTAAAAATTTATAAAGCTATATTTCTGAAAATTCATTTAAAATTTCAATAGCATCAATGAACATTTTTGCTTCTTTTCAAACTCTTCATTTCCTGCGTGTATTCTTCATGATCATACATTATGATGAATCGTCGAGTTGCTGTCGTTAGATTGTCTTGTGATGGGAGGAACGTCGGCTTCAGGACCAATTTGGGTGGCTTGGTATTTCGCCTTGGTAAAGTCTGTAAAATAAAGAAACATGTGAGATCTAATGAAGTTTGCAATGAGGATATCATTTTTTTATAATAGAATAAACCGACATCTCCCGACTTTCAGTAAATTAATATGTTTTATTGAAAATAAGTAAAAATCAGAATTTTCTTTTCTTTAATAGTCTTTCTGATATGGAAAATCCAGAAATGAAGCCAGGGGAATGAAATGAAAACTTATGTTCATAGGGGGAGCGAAAACGGGCCCACGGAGACTTGTGTTTATTTTTTCAAATTGAAAATTACTCCAAAAGAACGCGAATCGTAGAATCGGTATGTTTAAATGCAATTCCATTGAGGGAAACGGAATTAAAACAGAAAAGGTTAGGTAGCCGGGCCGAATCCGCACTTCCGGCTACTTTACCGATCCTGTATCAATACGGTATTGCACTATAGCTACCGTAGGAACTCGTCGTGCTCTGCAATTTGCTATTATCCATCCGCGAGGACGTGAGCGTTTGTTTAAAGGCGCAATGAATTAACTGTTTGGGTCTCGTTAGGAGATAGCGCGTTAAATTGTAAGAAAGCGCACACACTATTCGCTATGTAACGCTATTCAACGCGTAGGAGTGATTTCCACGTTGCGGGTTCTAAAAACGGTCATACGACACCGTGACGTATGCCCTGCTTAAAAATATACAAGTTCTACGATTTTCTTGTTTAGAATCACACCTGAAACTACTTTTTGCAGGTGACAACTTTTTCATACAGTCTCAGACAACACTGGTATAGCTCAATGAAGTAAGCTCCCAAATTCCCAAGTGATCCCAAGTGAAATACATTTTTTTAAAGCAGCGGTCACTTCCTTGAGCTGTTGCAGTCCTATCAGAGACTATAGAAAAAAAGATCAACTACAAATCAAATAGTTTCAGATGTGAAGTTGGAAAGAAATTTTCTGAATCTCCTAGGCCATCGTGCTACAGGAGAAAGCAATTTGAATCGATTGTTATGATTTGACTTTAATTGATTTCCTCATTTATCTCGGATTGTTTCATTAATTTATTCTTCGACATGATAAAAAAGGCGCAGCAAGAACTAGTAAAAACTGTGATTAAAATGTTCAAAAATAAATAAAAAATACCAATAATGACATTTAAAAGGACATTTCATCACAACGGCGATAGTGAACATAAGCCCCCCGCACACATTTAACCCCCCAAAGTGGAGTTGAGCTCCCCAAAGATAATGTTTGGTCCCCCGCCGTAGTAGATTTTTCTGTAGGAGATTTAAATTCACGGTTTGTGCGTGGGGGAGCAATTTCCCTATGTGGGGGGCTGAAGTCAGTGAACATAAACTCCCCCCCCCCCCGTTGATTTTGGGGGATGTAAGTTCACAGGAGGGGCTTGTGAACAAAAGAACCCCACCAGAAGCAGATGAACCCCCCCACTCAGGAACTTTAGCCCCCCCCACCAAACTACTGCCTAGGATACCAGGTTCAAAATTATTCCGACCGATACAGTGCCATACCATTTCAATAATACTGAACACATTTATTTAATATAGCAGTTCGTGAAGGTCTCATTGTAAGCGGGGGTTCATATTTCATGAAAAGGCGGGGGATTATCTTTTTCGATTGGGGGGGGGACTACTTTTCTATATGGGGGGTTATTTTTCCAATTGAGGGGGGCTAATGTTCACTCTGCTCCATCACAACTGTCACGTTACATTTGGTTTCGCAGTGAGTCACGCATTTTTAAGGTACTTTTAAAGTTTTTGAATATTAAATATTGAGATATGTATTATCAAAAGTGCTATATGAAAAATCAAGTACCTGATCGAGAGCTACCGCAGGCGTCGGAGCTGTTACGGTCGTTAGCTTCTTTGTCGTCCACTTTTTGGTTTTCCACTTTCTTGTTGTCTTCCTCTTCGTTGTCATCCTCTTTTTTCCCGTATTTTGAGTCTTCCTCTTCCACTTTTTTGTGGTTTTCCTCAATTTTTTGGTTGTGAAATGCTTCTTTTGGAATAACAGTGCTGGCGCTTTCTTGAAGAAATTTTTTAAAATATCGTTGAAATTTGAAACGAAATACCTCACCATAAGTACCACGACGGACGCGGTGCACGTCTTCAAGTTGTGATAAGGACGAGTTGTTCGCTCCTGAACAAAATTATGATAAATTGAATAATTGCTAAACCATAGAAATTTACTTTTGATAAAATACTGTATTAAATTGTCCATGAAGTAGTCAGTCGACTTCCAATATACCGAGGAAATCGACTGACTACTTCATGGACAACCATCGCCCAAGATCGCAAAGCATGGTTAGCTGTGATCCGCGCCCACACAAACGAATAACGGATCGACTAAGTAACTAAGTAAGTAAGTAACTTAAATTGTCTACGACATTATTTTTTTTGTTAAAAACTCCTTCTGAAAATCTCATTTTAACCTGTCTTATTTCTATTACGCAAAATGATAGTTTGACGAATTTCAATTCGAACACCTTCTGATTCAGCCGCCGTTGAGTTTAACAGGTCCGTCACGTTATCAGGAATGTCGAATTCAGAATGAGCTTGAAATTTCAATCCATGCTCCAGCTTCACAACAGTAATATTGGATTCTGAAAATAGTTCAGTTATGAATGAAAATGCGCAACTGAATCGTTCATAAGAACTACAATTTCTAGGATCTTGTTTTTGAAGAGTTCGAGAATAAGCCAAACAAAACTGAGGACCTTCAAAGTGACAACCGCACCAACGTAGAAATTAAAATGTTGAAAGTACAGTGCTCCACATAATTTTACGTTCACCCCCAAAAATCTCAAAATTTCGGCAGTTTTGAGAAAGTGAACGTATGATGTTGTGGAAATTTTTTTCCCTTTTTTCATAAATTTTTGGTTTTTTTTTCTGATGTGTGAATTTTAAGCCTATTTTAAGTTTCTATCATGAAGCACCTACTAAAAAGCCATATTTTTTCAATAGGAAGCATTTTGTTTGAAAAGCCAGTTTTCTAGATTTCGAACATTTTTGGTGTGAACGTAAAATTATGTGGAGCACTGTATATAAGAGGATATAAGATGGCTTGAAATTTATATTTAAAGCTTTTCAATAGCAAACCATTTGCATTAGTGTTATCATTCCAACTAGTAGAATATGGTGGATTCCGCATATTTTTTATCAATGTGTACTGGGGTCGGCTAAAGAAGCGTTTGCCAGACAACATGAATTTGTAAAAAAGTTATATTAATTCGTAAATTAATTTCGACAAAGTCGTACTAAAATTAGTGAAAAACCTTAAAAAAGACTCATTCAGAAATGAATAGTCACCAAACAGACAGTGCGGACCATGACGAGTTAAACTGTTTGGAGTGTCTGGCAAACGAACACTAGTTTCAGACCATATTTTGGCAGAAAACCTTAGAATTTTGTGTCATGCTTTATTATCTATGCAGGCCGTCATGATCTATAAACAGTTTTTTAAGAAATTCTTCAAGACTTAAAAAATACACAATTCAGTTCACCTCTTGTGATAAAACTTTGATATATGTAGGTTTACTTCTGTAACAATCTTACCCAACTCCATTTCCAATGTCTCATTCTGAGCTCCATTTGTACTTAGAGTTAGAAAAATTGAAAAGAGATTAAGAGCGACAAATCGACGCATAGCTTGATGAGGAAATAAAAATGAAATGTAGAACCGATGGAATATTCTTTCGTCTTTCATCGCCGGTCGTCGTCATTTTTCAATCGGATTCTGATGTTGATTGGTTAGTTGAAAAAGGATTATAGCTGCGGTTTCTGACAAATTCAAGTCATGAGTGATGAAGGTCCTAGAGTTTATTATTTCGACGGGCGAGAGTGGAAACAATAGAAGGACGGTATATCTTACCATTGAAATAATAAAGAAAACAAAATGAGAAAGAAAAATTAAAAACAATTTTCAGGGTTCTTTAAATTCAGATTTTGTGCCAATTAGCCAATATCAAAATTATGGAAATGACAATGCAGGAGACGAATATGAAGACTGCAACAGTGGCCAACCTTTAAAAAGGGCTTTATTAATTGACAATCAATAACAATCGTTGATAAATTATAAAATCTGGCTTCTTTGATTTTATTGTGATCATTTCAAAGCGGGAAAACCTGCTCTGAAATTTTTGAAATAGTCAAGAGTTTCCACCTAAATGAAAGGATCAATAAACTGATAAAATTCAAAAAAGACCGTATTTCAAGACATTCCAATTACCCAAACACACTTTTATAAAAATCGATAAGGTGAAAGATATAATGAAACTTTTAGAGATTAACAATTTGACATATGTACATACAACAACGGATTCAGAGTCAAACAATTCTAATTTTTCATTTTTGTGCAATTCTTTAATAATAATTTTGTTGATATCCAGAGCTTTCTCATGTTGGCTTTTTGGCTTTATATCTCCCCCCCCCCCTCGAACCTACTGAAGGACTGGAAAGACCTATGAGAAGCAAACTCATGGTCGAATAATATTTCTATGGTGGGGAAGGGGGCTTGCTCACAGCACTCCAATTGAGCTCAATCCCGAAAATTTGATCTAACTTTGATCTAACAAATAACAGAATAATAGCATACCAATTCTGCATTTTGACATACCATGACTTCCGAAGTGTGGGCGGGGGAGTTAATGGGTTTTCGAAAGATGGTCTGAAATATTAACACTTCAAATTTGTTTAAGTTTTAAATCGTATTTTCTGATATTTTTTTGGTAATTCCAGGAGAACTTTTTTACTTTTGTTTAGTCAAAAGTAAAAACCGAAAAGCGCGCAAACTTTCAAGTTCGGTTCTCAATATTATACATAATGTTTTTGTCCATCAATCATAGTCTTTTTTTTTCTTTTTTCGTATCTTCTAAGCATCTTTTGCTCCCGGATTTGTGTGCATTTTCTTATACTTTCTTTCAATTCTAAAGTTCAAAATTTAATTTTAAATGTAATTAATTCTAAAATAGAATTTTCATTTCAGCAAAGGAGTTTCCCGATTTCTTTTTCAATTTTATTGAAAATTTCACAAATCAACTCACATGGATCCAGAAATAGTAATATCGAAGTCAATACTGTCTTCATCGTCGCTCATATTTGTTTTATAGCAGTGAATATTTATTCCGAAATTCAAAAAATGTGTGATATAAAATTATGAATATATACAGTTTCTGCCAAAAAAAAATCATAATTACCATTTTTTGAAATTAAGATTGCAGGCTTTAAGGGTGTATTAAGCTTTCTGTAACATAATTGTAATGGAGAGTTTTAAATTTTTAATTAAAAAAAAATATTTGAATTTCTTATTTGGCTTTATGGTAATAGCTTATGGTAATAGTTTGCATTTCTCCCCTAAAAACTGCTAATTATGTTACCTTTTTGGCCGGTACTGTATATGTACGCTCTCCTCCCAAAGTAATGAAAACGTGAAAAAGCAAAGGAGATTGGTTTAATCGAAAATATTTCATCGTGAGTGGGACAGAAACAATATTAAATGAAACGGTTTGAACAGGTTAAATAGAATGTATTTAGGTTGACAAAAAATGAAAAATGGGAAGGATTGGAAGGAATGGGAAGGGACAAATCGTAGTAGAAAAAACTACAATAATAGAATTTTGAGAGAAACCAGAATCTTTAAATTAAGTTTTTCAAAACATTTTTTCCTGGTTAATTTGTAGAAATTCAGTGCCAAATCTCCTGCCAAACTTTGCCAACTGAATGACAACTCAGAATATATAAAGGTCACAAATTGGCAACGAGGCAAGAAAACTTAGGCTCAATGTTGTCCATCGCGCTGCTTTATTCAGGAACCGAAACAATATTATCTAAATCAATAAAACAATTAAGATTACTTGAAATTCGCGGCAGTTTTCAAATTTACTAATTTTCCCAGCGATATATTTGGTTTTGAAGAAAGTTTTGAGTCGCCCCGTTGTCTGCCAAGTGACAAGGCCTCACAGTTGGTATTAGGCCAGGGGAACTACTGAAATTTTTCAAGAGAATCACAGAGTAAGATTCAACACTGAGCAAAGTTGTCATCATTTATTCTCAAACTCAAACAAATTCAAACTGAGATCTGCCCAAGTTTAGATAAAACAACGTGCAAGTACCTTGATTAACAACAAGAGCATTAAAACGTGTTAACCAATGTGAAATTTCCTAAAAGACATCACGCTAATCCTGAAAAAGACTTAAAGGAGCTTGATAAAGAAGAGGAGCTTCAAGATTGATAAAGCCTTAAAGCCTTTTGTGTGATCCGTCAAAACGACTTGCGATGTTTTAGGGCAATAGAAATGAAATGAAGCACTATTGCGCAAGTTGCAAATCGTAAAGGTTGTGACATCGGAAAAACAACTATTGAAAAATAAGCAAACAGAGGAGCATTTTAAATTAAAACTTCAAAACATGGGGGAATGTGGAGAAACGCAAAACCAAATACAAATATTATTACATTCATCTGAAAAATTCCGTATGACTATGCTATAAAATTGAAAAAAAAACTCTATATTTAGAAAGGGCAATTTTCAGATGTCTACGGAGAACAAAAAATCAAGAATACTACAAAGCATTGGGAAAAATCTCTCGAGAAATGCCTCCTGAATAAATCTAATTTATTTTCTGAAAAATATACTTTAAAATGTGTGAAAATGTAATTCATCAAGTTCAAAAGTAACCGTTGTGCAGAGCGAATCTTTTCTCGTGCTCTTCTTTTTCTTTCTGCTTGCGCTTCTTCGTGTTTGTGCTCATCAAAGTTTCGTCCGTCGTTGAACTGACAACATTTAGGGCCTGCTCTCCCCTTCTTTATTTAACCGCCCCCTCCAAGGTTTGACTATTCCTTCTGGGGATATCAACAAAAAAAATAAGAAAAAGCTACTTTTCTTTAAAGCAGTTTTCAAGCAAAAGGATTTTAGGCCTTTGCTTATGCTTCCTGTTATGTATGGACCGCTTCTTTTATCGGAAAAATGTATGTTTTCAAGTCGAGAATGTTGAAGACAGAATGAACCGAAAATTCTTCGAAACACATTCCATTTTCTGTATGTAAACGAATGAAAATATCAATGACAGACGGTTCCAAGGGGATATGGTAGTTTGTGGTTTGAAGGCAGACGCCAAATTTTATTTTTTTTTTAAATTCTACTTTTGTGAACTTTTAATTTAATTTTAATTCTGTAATTAATTTAGTAATCAGTAATTAGCTAAGAAAGGTCAAATAAAAAATTTCTGAGTAAAATCATCATTGGACCAGCAATTGGCTTAGGTTGATCAAGTGAGAGGGATTACGGTATACAACGGAATAACGTCGCTGCGAAGTCCAAAGGAATGAGATGGAAAATTCTAAGGAATCAATTTGGTCGCTCTTTTCCATAGTGACACGTTTTCGTGAAGGAAACAATCAGATGGTGGACTTTATAAAGGTATTGTGTCCAGTGGGAAGACGGATCACAAGTACAGTGCTCCACATAATTTTACGGTCACCCCAAAAATGTTCGAATGTTCAGTTTTCTTTTAATTTCCCTCCAGGACCCATAATTGTATTTTTCAAAGGTATTTTCATATCGTATATGATAAATAATTAGGAATTACAGCAAATCGAAATTTTGAGATTTTTGGGGGTGACCGTAAAATTATGTGGAGCACTGTATACCTATTTCATATTAGTTTTTTGTTTTATATTAATATCATTCAACAAATAAACAATATATTTGCTGTTATAATATTGGTATTATTAAAATATCGATGAAATTCAAGAAAATGCTGATCTTCCTTGAATTACCATCAATTTATGACTAAAATGCCAAGGCGATTCCGTAAGTGAAGAGCTACGAAACTCTTATAATATCGAATGCAAGAGACAGACTCTTTATGAAAATTTTGATATATTCAGGCATTCAGAAAATAAAAACTTGCGATTTTGTACTATTTCGCCGAGATAGTCAAACTGGCATTGGCATTCATTAAGCACAACGCTCGCTATTTTCTTAGCATGATCAGTATGCATGCATGAATAATTAATTACAAGCAAATGTGATATCATATTCAAATATTAACTTAATTATACTTTCGGTTAAAAATGTAATTCTGCAAAACTTCCTTTTATTTTTTTTCACTATTGATCACGTCAAAAGCGATCATCCAGATCGATTGTTTTGCTTCTCGTTTGAATGCAGAAAATGCCCTTCTAAGAACATTTATTTAGATGGATAGACACACAAATAACTAAAGTGATCCGATAGATAAAATTAAGAAAGAAAACTGGAATGCGCATTGTACTACAGCTTACTAATTAAAGGATTATAGCTAATCTGAACCAGTGTGTCGTATCGAAAGCATTTCGAGAAATTTTTCCGAAACATTCTCGAAAAATTTCCGAAAATTTTAAGAAAAATCAACGAGGAAATTTTTTTGAGAATTTCTCGAGAAATTTCTGAAAAATTTCGAAAATTCTCGAAAAAAAAATATTTCGATAAAAAATAATAATAAACTAATTCGAACGACTCTCCGAAATAAAGCAAATCGCGTTGTTTATCGTATTTCCATTCAAATCATTTTTCGCGATTTCTCGAGAATTTTTCGGAAATTTTTCGAAAAACGCATTTTTCGAGAAATCATTTTACGAAACGACACACTGGTCTGAACTGTAGGAAAATGCCAAATGTCTTACGCGATATCTCCATGACAGTAAGTCCTGGAATGAGAGGAAACCCTCCCTCCTTGAAAGCTTTACCAATTCCAATATGATAATTATGCTTAGACAAGAATTAAATTTCGGTGAAAGGCAAGTTTCGGAATTCCACTAAGCGCACTCCTTTAAGAATCATTCAGAGCCAAATAATTCAGTAAGTTATCGAAACCCATGAAATCTTCTTTTGAAATGAAAAGCTTTATGAGCATTGTGAAGAAATTCGCAAAGTAAAACTTGAAGTGCCATGAAAAGTTTTGTAAATTCTGCAAGTACATGAAGTAGGGAAAGGAAAAGCTCATGTCATAAAACGAACTAAAAGTAGATCATAAAAATGACAAGACGAGGGATGGGAGAATATAATGCGCCATTATGAGCATGTTTTTTAAGGAGCACTTTCTTTCTTATGGGAGAAGACGAGCGAAGTCTCTAAACAAATAGTTTCAAATTCGGTTTCCATTCCAGCAAAACGTTAGAATGAAGGAAAATCATTTTTTTTTCTAGATTTCCTCCTTCCCCGGCTTCTGAACATTTTTGCATTATTATGTTCAATTCAATCGAAGTATTAAGAACAAAAAACTATCATTTATAATTTAAAAAATACTAGAAATAAAATTCTCTCTTTTTTTTATATTGTTACGTTTTATATTTTTAGAGATTGGCTGCTAAATCAATCAAGACTCGATTGAGTTGTGACGGAAGGCAGCAATCCATATGAATGTTGAAAAATGTTCGTAGAGTGTTGAGCTCAGAGAGCCAGAATCGAATGTTGACTTGTAGAAGTGGTTGAAGGTTCACCAGTGCATTTAGTTCCAGGGATTTCGGAACTTTACCGACACCAGCACAATGCGTATTTGAAAGATCGAGTGGTTTGACGCATCTGGAATTCATATTTGAGTTATTTAGGAATTTTCAAAAGAAAAATTGAAACCACCTTTGATAAATATATTCAAATATTTTCGAGTTATCAATTCCACCAGGCCAAATTACTTTCCCTTCAGTCTCCTGATAAATGTTCGTGAAAAAAATTTGAGGTGGAGCAGGCGGTTCGCTGTTCTCAGTATTTTCCGACGATGATTTTACACCTATTCCCATCTCCAACCAGTGATTCACGTATTTTGCAAAACTAAAGCTGATGGCATCAGTGCGAAGCATGGGGCATTGCGCAAGTACCGGATGTGTGTAGGAGTCATTGGCTGTAATTAAAGAAGAACATTTCAATTTTTTATGAGCAATTATGCAGAAAAGACGACCTTCTCCTGTATTTGAGTTTGGTTTATTGACACTAACGCGAATTCCAGCAGCTAGACAGACCCCTTCGTTCCATGTGTTTGCTTCCAGAATTAGCGGGTACTGATCGACGCGGCATATTGCAAAAATGATTGCGGTAATTGGAACACCGATATCAAATTTCCATTTCGTTTTTTGTGGATTGAAACTTTGAACTTTATATTCAGAAGTTAAGCCATTGAATAGGTTTTTCAGATTTTTAGGTGATCCCATGTCATCCATTTCGTCATTTTCCGGAGCAATGGCGTACATTTTTCCATTGTACCAGTGCATCCAAACTGATTTATCACTGAGAACTTCAATCTAAAAAAATGCGTAAATTAGAAAAAATTGTCAGTTTCCACCTTCCATCCCGGCGTGACTCCTGCACCTAATTGAAGACTATCAAAAGAGGAGAGGCTACAGTAGCACACGTGTATGGTTTCATTGCTCGGATCTAAGTTTGAAAATTGATAAAATTGGAAAAATTAGGAATTCTTAAAGACGGATAAACACACTGGTGATCGCTAAAATTGAAGCGGCCTCAGCCAAAAACCCTCGTTTTGTACCAATCCAGGAGCCAGCGTGCACCGAAAACGTCTTGCCAAATCGTGGTGTTCGACCAAATGGATACCCATGAGCCCAAATTTGCTGCTCATCGTGTTTCAGCACTATAAAACTGCCCATAGGAGTTCCTATAGTATGCTTCATCTTCATAATTTTTCTGATAATGGGCCGTGGCATCCCAATCGAATGAACACATCTCAAGAAGTTACTGGTGGAAGCAATACAATCCCAGACGCTTGAGAGCACTCTGAAGAAAATTAACGGGTGTGAGCATAAAATAAATATGTATTATAATATTGAGAAAGATTACTAGTTTCTAGGAAACGTTCTCAGCTACAGGGCTCTAATTACAATTGCTTGTTGTTACTGTTCAAATATTTGTGAGTTTTTTTTCACGCGTTGCACGAAAACCACGATTCAATCTGAAAATCCTGAGCACCGCACCCTTCACTCGCCCGCTACATTCTCCTTCTTCCCTCTATACATTCTCCACGTCAAAATACCCAAGCAGCAGTGGCCGAGGGGGAAGAAGGGGGACGGTTCAATTCCACTCCACCGGAAATTCTGTTTTGCTTTTCTGATTTTGCTTTTTTTAAAAGTTTAATTGGATCAAATAGGGATAAGTTACATTTGAATAAGCGCGGTGCTTTTCAGAAACCAAAATAGTCCAAAAATGACTAAAAACCATTGGACCCCCCAACTAAGATAGCGCCGATTTTACTTAAAAAGTGAAAAGTTAGCAACCAATGTTTTGGAGCAAGTGAACGTTCATTTCCTAACTTAAACAACTGAAAGACTTACCTAAAAGTGGTCCTCAAATGTAGAACCAATACCGGATCATCTGTGACCTGAACCCCAAATATTGCATGACGACTTCCAATCCATCCCATTGAAAACGGAATGACATACATTGTTCTTCCACTCATACACCCATTAAACCGTTTTGATTTTGAGCATTCAAAACTATTTTTTGACATGTAATGAGAACTCAGGCGAACATGGTCGATATTTTCTTGGGATCCATATTCAGAGCTGAGACTCGCTACGTAGCTTGCGGAAGATTGTCCCGGATCAGCGTCCACTTTGTCCTTCGTAATGACGTGCATCTCGTCCAACCCAATGTCAACCATTTTCAAATGAAGACGATCGAGAAGTATTTGCTCATTGTTTCCTAGCTCATTACTGATAGAATCTCGGAGCTCTTGCGCCTCTAGGACACTTCCATTACAAATCCGAATAGCCGATGGCGTCATGAGTTGGACGCATTCGTTTAGAAAAATTGACACATCTGGAGACAGCCAGCTGAGGTCACCTTTAAGAACTGGAACTGGTCCGTAATGGGGAACGATCATTAAACTGGACTGGCGGGGAACGATGAATTGACACACCTCGTTGATGCGGTCACGAGCTTGAATGCTTGGAAATTCTGAAAGAAACAAGATTGTCTCGGCGTTCGCTTGCAACCCTTTGTAAAATTTCTGCTAGGGATACGAGCTGAAGCAGGCGATCCGCACCTAAACTTTATATTAACGCTATGAATTCAATTAATATTCAGATTACACATAAGCCTCAGTGAAAACCGTGTGAGCTTTAGCTGACAAAGTAAAGAGGAAACACGTCTCTCTTAAAGTACGAACGCCGATATAGCCTACAAATTTTTCAAAAGTTATTCTTTCTCACTAGCACTTTTAATGCAAGGGATTTATCTCTTAGTAAGCCGTTCAACTTTTGTCTAAAATTAAATTTTTTCGAGAGAATTCACTAAAATTTACTAAAATATCTACATCCTACAATCTGCCAAAACTGAAACTCACTACATGTTGGACAATCTGTCTCTTTCATCATATTGAATAGGAAACCCTCTCTCTAGTCACCTATTGCTCCAGCAGAGCATGTGATAATGATCCGTTTTGAATATAAAGCATGTGTGCTGGAAAATGCGGAGTTATAGGGTAACACGGAAAATGTGAAGAATTTCTGAAAATTTCGCAATGTGTTTACAAATTTGTATTCTGGTATTGGAATATTTCCAATATTCTTTAACCAACTAAATTAAATTTTAATTTCTAGCCACTATAAAATCAACGTATTCCCTCCCACATGAATGAGTTGAAAACATCTTGGCACCTATTATCCTTCAATTCAAGTACTTCCTTGACTCTTTTCTACTCTTAATCGTCCTTTTCGCGTGTGTACGTCCACTCGAACTGTCCCATCAAAATGTCTTCCGATAGGTGACACAACAACCGGTTACTCTGCGTCTCTGTTTTCTTGTCCACCTCATCCAACCATCCGAAAACTAAGGGTCGTGAGTTTGTCATGCGTGTCTCTGTATCTGCCCTGTTTTTCGTAGTTTTTAGTGTATTCCTCTTTTTTTTTTCTTTTTTTTTCAAATTTGAATAAGCCATAAAGTCATGAAATCGTTGTTTTTTTGATACCCGGTTAACATTTCCCGTCGACAAGTTGAAAAGATCACTGACTTCTTATAACCTTGATGAGCAGATCTTATCATAGCTCATCAGTCTCAATTAGAATATTTGAATTTAAGACTTTCCAAAAGTGAGCAATGTTTTTGTCTAGCTTTCAAAAAGTTAATAAGTTTGAAAAGAAGATATACGCCGGCCTCTTCGCTTTATTGATGATTCACCATCATCGTTTATCATCAACTTCCTTCTTATTTACTCTTGATGAGTGTTTTTTTAAGAATTATCTTCACGTTTGTTTTCACAATTTACACATATTCGCATTTCATCTTTCAAACTGATTGTTACTGCTCAAAAAAAAATAATGAAGTCGTAGAATTTCGTCATTTCGTTGTAAAAGGTCAAGGCTCAGACCCTGGTCCTCTGTTGTTAATTGAAACAAAAGAATTAATCTCCGAAAATTCTTCAAAAAAGCTACTATATGTAGGTCCTCCGCTGATCTCCAGGTCGCAAGGCATGGTTAGCTGTGATCCGCATCCACACAAGATAATAACGGATGGACTAGGTCGTTAAGTAAGTAAGTAATATAAAAAACAAATTTAGAGAATATGGGAATTTCAGGGCTAATCCATCTCACTGAAATTATATAATGTTCATTATTGATTTTTAGAAGAAACGGTTTTGGACGCGGCGCTATCTTAGTTGGGGGGGGGTCTAGTGGTTTTTAGTCATTTTTGGAGCTTTTTTCTTGATTTTTTTTTCTGAAAATGTTTTTTGTTATTGTTAAAATATCTGTAAGTTGTTTTTTTTCACGCGTGGCGCTTACTCTTGACACGAAAATTACAATTCCACTTTTTTTCAGGTGTGGCGCGATTCAACGATGTGCAATTTTTGCAAATTTTTTTTGTATTTTTTTTTGGATTTTTTTGTGCTTTTTAGTTAATAATAACTTAGTTAATTGGATAATAACTTAGTTAACCGCAAGACCGCAGCCGCAGACGTACTTCTCGAATTGAAGTAAGCCTAAGCCTAAACCTAAGCCTAAGCATAAGCCAAAGTGTGGCCTCAAAGAAAATGTATGGGATGATCATTACTTTGATGCGCTGTAGAATTTCAAATATAACGATAAAGCGAAATTTTACGAGTTATGTGCCGGAATCGCTAAGAAATATCCAGCCACCTAGTCATTTTCTTTTTTGTTCGTATTTTTGTTGTCTGCCAATAAAATTGGACGCTTGCTGTTCTCAAATCCGAAACAATTAATCTGATAGCAAACAAGTCATTGATATTCTGATATTTGACTTCTAAAATTAAAAAAGTCTAAATTGGTTGCTTCTAACTATAAGCTGAAACTTATTGAATGCACTCTCCTGAGCACCACAAGAGTCTGACACTGGTACATTCCTATTTGTAGTTTATATCAATGTTATATTAATGTTGAACTTTTCCATCTGATGTCCATATCTCCGACCTCTTTCGATGATAACGTGCAAGTGTTCGGCAGCAATCCAATCGCTTCCTCTTCCGAAATTTTCCTAGTTTTGTGACAAAACCAGGGTTACTCCAGCTAAGCGCGTTTACACCTGAGTCTTCTTCAACACTAACCAAAAAGAGAAAATCAACAGAAAGTACGGAACAACGGACGAATTTTCGAGAACATTCCTTTCAAATTCATTGCATAAATGCGTGCATAGTTCGAGTTTTTTTTTGAAAGCACATACAGTGCGTTTCAATATTATACGTCCACTCTTGTTTTTGGCCGTAACTTGAGAACCGGTTGAGATATCAATCTAATTTTATTAAAATTGAATTCAGAGCAACAAATTACATCTAGAAAACTATTGTTGAGAAAAAATATTGAAAACTACTCGAGATACAGAGAAAAATCTGAAAATGTGACATTTGCAACCGTTTCAAAATTATACGTCCACTCTCAGAATCAATGCTAAAATAGAGAATAAAAAATATTTCAATACTTTGTGGATGAACCTTTAGCAGCAATGACATCGAAGAGACGATTTGGCATCGATTTGATAAGGTTTTGGATGTATTGGGTGCTCTTAGTCTTGAACTCCTGCTCCAGCAGACTCCACTCAGCAATCAGCGCATCCCGAAGCTCTCCAATACTAGCATACTTCTTTCCATGGCGGTAAAGACGACGAACCAGCTCGCCCCAAACATTTTCCATCGGATTCAGATCTGGAGAGCAAGCTGGCCATGGCAAGACATCGATGTTTTTCGATTGGAACCAGTCCAAAGTGGAGCGGCTGACATGGATTGCAGCATTATCTTGCTGAAAAATGAACTGGCGGCGACTGAATCGACGACGAAACGGGATAAGGTGGTTCTGGAGAACGTCTTGGTAGTCTGTGGAGTTCATTCGACAAGTGGTGAAAGCGAGCTCCAAGTATCCAGCCGAAGCAAATGCTCCCCATACCATCAAACTGCCTCCCCCGAAATTCCTTTTGGCAAAAACGGCTGGATCCTTCCGCAAGTCGTGCCAGTACGATTTGAATCCGTCGGGTCCATCAAGATTGAATTTTTTCTCGTCCGAAAAAATTACCTGTAAAAGATAAGATAATTTGGATAGATAATTTTAAATTTAATACCTTATCCCAGTTGGTTCCCATGTTTTTTCGAGCGAAGTCGAGACGGCGAGTTTTGTGATTGTCAGTGAGCTTCGGAGCAGGGCGCATGACTGCTCTTTTGATGTTTGGATCATCCTTAAGAGCCCTCCAGATTGTACACTTGCTCACTCCAAGATTCAGCTCTTTTTTGATATCATTACAAGACTTCATGGTGTTTGAAGCCACACGAACGATTGATCGTTTGGCTCTTGAATTGAGTTTTGGAGGACGTCCAGCCTTGTTGGGTTGATTGTTGCGGGTCCGGTTCGATACAAAACGATTAATGCAATCGTGGGAACGATTTAGATGTTTCGCGATAGCCCTGTTGGTCCAACCAGAGGTTTTGAACGCGTCGATGAAGGCTTTTTCAACATCAGTGAGCAAATGGCCACGAGACATGTTGAAAAGTGGAGAAAAACAAGGAAAATCATAATGAAAAAAGTTTCTCACATTGGCAGCAAAAAACAAAACTAAATTCAAGCTTTTCCGGCTCCGCCAAAGGTCAAGATCGACATACCTTTGAAGTGGACGTATAATTTTGAAACGGTTGCAAATGTCACATTTTCAGAATTTTCTCTGTATCTCGAGTAGTTTTCAATATTTTTTCTCAAAAATGGTTTTCTAGATGTAATTTGTTGCTCTGAATTCAATTTTAATGAAATTAGATTGATATCTCAACCGGTTCTCAAGTTACGGCCAAAAACAAGAGTGGACGTATAATATTGAAACGCACTGTATACATAATTGCCTATTTGTGACTATCATTCAACTTTTTTTCCCATAACATTTCATGATAATAAATATTTTCAATATGTGTTTCTCATAATATTATAGAAGTAAATATGCAGAAATATAACGAAACCTACATAGATTTCCAATTTTTTGTGTTTGGCTTCGCAAGACTGCTTCTATTCTCCTTAAAACGATTTCAATGCTCATTCCTTCTTAGAAATATCTTATTTTTAGGAATGCGACATTTATTTTTATCCCTATTACCTGTTCTCGCAATAGCCATTCCGCTTGGAAAACAAACAGGATACGACGATGATGAAGCGAGAAGACTTGTGAAACTGGCAGCTGCAGCGTATGGGGATCAACACGTCTCTTGTATAAATAAGTGAGCTGTTTCTAACAAGGGAACCATGTTTTGCCATCATCTCAGAATTTTTTCTAAATTTGCTCATTTATAGTTTTGAATACGGGCTGTGATTGTGATTCCTATTAATCCCCACTATCAACTAGGCCACTTTTGCTCGCTTTTTCCACTGTGGAGAATGTAGAGGAAAGTGGAAAGGAAGGAGGAGAGCAAAAAACAGCATCTTTTCAGATGGAATTTTCTCGACTTCTAAAAAATTGCGCAGAAAACCAAATACACCACGAGAAAGCCCGTATTCGAAACTATAAATGAGCAAATTTAGAAAAAATTCTGAGATGATGGCAAAACATGGTTCCCTTGTAAGTATACTGTAGACAATTTTGTGAACCTTTTTTAACAAATTGGAATAGCTTTAATAAAGTTTGAAGCGAAACTTGTGAAGATACACAACTTTTAGAGCTTTCAACAACGGAGAGAATTTTCATATTGAAACTATTGAACAGAGAAGTTGTGATCACCTGGATAGTACATGTGCAGCTTACGTTGGTGAGATCTTACTTTTATTGTTAGAGTTATGATAGTGATGCATTTTCAGTTGTCTCTGAAAACGCAAAACGGATAATTGTGATCTTCCGTGGAACAAAATCCAAAGTAGGTAATTTATCTGAAAATGCGTTTGATTTTGAAAGTTTCAGTCCCAATTGCTACTGGAAGGCTGGCAATCGATAAATGCTGGTTTAGACTTCTTTGATATGGGAGATGTCAATAGATATTTCTTGAATGCACATTTAGTTTTGTGGCCGGAAATTGAAAAAATCGTCACAAATCCGAAATGGGTGGTTAGTTCCCAGTTATTAAAGATTTAAATGACGAAGTTTCTAAAAATATCACTTCAGGACTACGAAGTCACATTCACTGGACATTCCCTAGGTGGAGCACTCGCCTCCCTGGGAGCCGCCCGCACTGCCAAGCAAGGTTATCGTCCTGGCGCTCTCATTAAGGTCTACACGTTCGGACAGCCACGTGTAGGTACCAGACAGTTTGCTAGCAACTTTGACTCCCTTTTGCCCAATACGTACAGAGTAGTATTCCGAAGGGATATTGTTCCGCATATGCCTGCCTGCCACAAAAACCAGACATTCATCTCGGAGCACGAGGGCGGTGCAAAGCCTTGTCACTCGGATCACTTGGATTATTATCATCATGGAACAGAGATTTGGTATCCTGACGAGATGTCCCCGGGAGCACATTATGTCGAGTGCTTGGGCGCTCCAAAAAATGAGGACTTTGCTTGCTCGGATAGAATCAAATTTTTTATTGATCAATCGGATAGTTACACCTGGGATCACCGGCATTACTTTTCGGTGAAGGTACGTCATTTGATGCAAAAATTTTGAAAATTCTCAAAGAGCAGCGCATTTCTTTTTGATTTCGAAGAAACTGCCAACGCTTTCCTGCTTATTCATGCACATATTTTGACATTTGGAGCGTATCATTTGGCTGTGTAATTTTCTGTTGTTTGATTTATTACTGCTTGATCAGAAATCCGTAAAGCGTTGTCGGTTAGAAGCTGATTTTCTTGAAAACTGCATTTTAAATGTGCTTCAATAAGAACAAACCCTTTCAGGGGCTATTATTTTTCACGTGGTTTTTATCTAAACGACCCCTCTTTAAATTTTGAAATGTTGATTTTCGAAGTTAAGCAATTCGTTAAGTTCAATTTCAAGTCAAATCATATTCGATCACATCCCTTCCGTACATACACAATTCGTAATGAAAGAGGTGTAATATTGTGTGACGTGGCTTGTTCCGAACATATTAAGAGAGTTCAGACATTTTTGCGAATATCATGAGGTTCTGCGATAGATTTTGAACAAAGGGTGTATGCAGACTTTACACCAGATTTGACGACATGAAAAGCTTCTTCTTGCATTTTTGTATGCTTTAGAACTATGAAATAAGAGTGTAAAAAAGGAATACATGATAACTTGTTTCCCAAATTCTAAAAAAATGTTGAAGTTTAAGGTTCCACCATATGGGAAAGCTGGATGTGATGACGCTCTTCCTGAAGGCAAGCCGACGACATTTGAGAATGTAGTAAGAAAGATCAATTTGCTGACCAGAACAATTGGGTTGGATTGACTCCACTAAACAGATTTTTTGAGATTTTTCTTGAATTTCTCCCATTTAAATGATTAATTTCCCATATTAATCCGAAAAAAAGTGGTAGAAAGCTCCATTTTCTATTTTTTTTCTGTTTTATTTTTGTTATTCTCATCCTCTTTTGAGAATCTTATTGTTCCCTTTTCATTATTTCTGCTGTTTCGACAAGAAGTACTTGCGACTAAAACAAAAATTAATTAATTATATTTACACTAAAAGCATTATCTGTGCTCAGGTAATGCATCCTAAACAAATCGGTCTTTTCAATCCTTTTCAGAATTCTGAACACGTGGTGAACCATTATTTTTCTCCTTGTACACCCAAGGGCTTTCCACTTTCTTTCCCATCAATTCGGCAGCTTTGGCGCTCTCCATGTCTTTACGGTGTCGCTGACGAAGTTCACTTTGGTCGACTCGGTGTCCGGCTGCTAACCTAAACCGAATATAGAGCAATGAATGCAGTCGTCGTCAATACATATATTTCAGATAACAAAAATCTGATGTAGGTGAAGATGGCAAGTGCTCATCTCTTACGATCATCATTTTCAGTGTCGTACAGTGAGATATAAAAAGTGGATTTTTCAGTTAAGAATGCAACTTTTAAAATTGCGTAAAAAAGTTAAAATATTCCGCTTATACCTAAACCTTCAATTTTGCAGTTCACAGAATTGTTCTGCAGTCTTAGACTGGTAAAGGTCATTAAAGTGAAGTCACGCCATCTTCACACGTTTTGTTTCTAAATACGTATTTTTCTTCAATGGCGTCCGCTTTCAGAATCCTCAAACGAAACACGGTAGGAATTCATCTTTCTGAGATCAAGGGGCGGCGGTTGCGCCTCATTCGCTGAATTGAAGGCGACACAAACAGCGTACAAAGCATGGTTTCAATTCGCTGAGCAGTCATGTGCATGAGCTTGTTCCCTTATTTTCAGAGATGATGTTTTATTAGTATTGCTGATATCTCTATGGCTTAAATTTGAACTTTGGAAAGAAAAAATACATTAATAATTTTGGAAAATAAAGTTTTTTGTGGTTTTTGCTGAAAAAAATATATTTTTTGTAAATTGTAAATTCGCTATTTGAAGTTTAAATGTTCTGAAAAAAGAATCGCGCCACAAGTGAAAAAAAGTGGAATCGTAGTTTTCGTGTCAAGCGGCGGCGAAAAAACGGCGGAAACATTTCGGCTTTTCGCCGGCGGACGGCGGAGCCGAAAAAAGCCGTCGCCGCCGACGGCGGCTTTCGCCGGCGTTTTTTTTTATCGCGGTGTACGGTGAGCAAATAAACTGTGTAGTACAAGCAGCGGTGGCTCAGGTGGGAAGAGGGGGATGGGAATCTGAAGGTGTGGGTTCGGTTCCCCTCCACTATTCGTAATGTTACTCATTTCGATGAATAAAAAATGCCAGCCGAAAAAAGCCGGCGACGGCTGCCAGCCGTTTTATGCCGGCTTTTTTCGGCTTCCCGCGAGAACGGCTAAACGCCGGCGATCGCCGGCGAATTCCCAGTCTTGGTCAAGAGTAAGCGCCACGCGTGAAAAAAACAACTTATAAACATTTTCAGAAAAAAAAGTTGCAAAAACCTCCAAAATGACTAAAAACCACTGGACCCCCCCCCAACTAAGATAGCGCCAATAATGATTGTTTGAAATGTTTATACGAAGTACTGCGTTTTTGCAGTTGACAAGTTTTGAACACAGTCTCAGCCAAGACTCGCATAGCAGGAGGAAATACAATTTCACACGGTTGATACTGAAATGCTATACTTAAATGCACATGGTAGACAGGCAGCAGAAAAGAAATTATAGGCGCATAGATTTTTCAGCAGAAATTTCAGCACGTTCAAGCTTTCTACTAGCTTTTTTACACAATCTCAAAGTTAAGCATTTTCCAGTGAAGAATCTCTTTTTACATATCTCACTGAACGGTCCTGTAGAAACCTTTATTACTCTTTCCATGAAACACTTTGATATCTGAAACTGATTTCAAAGCAATTTACACTTACCTCATCAATGCTCTTGGAAGCTCATTTTCTAATCTTCCATAGTTTGCTTCAATCATCTGATCCATCAACGCCTTTCCTTTTGTTTCCGGTTGGAAGAAGAACCCGATGAAAATGGTGAGAATAATCATCGCCTCTGGTATAACAAATGCTCCAGTTGGCCAGCTGGAAGTGAGTAGTGGCTTGAGGATCACGAATCCGATTATCGCTCCAATGTGTCTAAAAGAGTGGAGGAATCCAAAGGCAACGCATCTGATGACTGTTGGATATCGTTGAGTGGTGATTTGCACTATATTGATCCAGAAAACGCAGTCGTTGAGCATAGTGGCGATAATGACAAGAATAGTGACAGGTTTTGAATCGTAGGTACACGTTCCCGTTGCTACCAATGCGATAATAACACCGAAAAGAATTCCTTCAATGACTAATGAACCAAGATATTGAATTTTGCGTCCAAAACTTGGAATCATCAAATCGAAAATTACAATAATGATAGGTACGAACAATCGGAAAACTCCGTCCAAAAATGTGAACATGATGGCGGAATCTGAATACTTTTTAGTGACGTCTGAAGATGTTTGAGAAAAAAACAGACCATGAAGCCCAGAGACTGTGAACAAGTATGTGTTAGAAACCATAGCGTAAGTAAGCACAGAGATTATCTGAAGAACGGATTGTTTCGCAAGACGTTTTGTGCTGAAATATAAGAATTCAATGCAAATACTCTTTTTGCAGACAGTGATTTAGTTAAATTGGTTTTAATAAATTTAAAAAGACAAAGAAAACCGCAGACTGTCAGACTCACTCGTAAGATCTTTCCCTCTTTTTATAATTCATTTATGTTTTTTTTATTGCATCCCCACTACGTAATAACAAAATTTTCCTACCTGAACAAATGATAAAACCAGTAGAATCCTTGCTTCTCCGGCTTATGAATTCCAGCAATATCTTTTGTTGTAAATCTAGCTTTTGTGTTATTCCACCTCTGATGAGCAATATCGTTGAGCACATCGCAAGCCTTACTGAGGTCATTTCTAGCAATCAACCACCGTGGTGACTCCAAGAACAGCATGAATCCAATTGCTAATGGAGATGAGACCAAGTTGAGGAAAACGAAATAGACTTGCCATCCTTGCGTCAAAAATGCGATCAGAGCTATGGTCATGTAAGCGATCGGCCATTGGAAAGCGTTCACCATAATGACTCGATACTTGTTGGAGGTAAATTCGACCATCATTGTGAGCGACGTTGTTTCGATGACTCCATAAATAAAGCAATTTACACCCTGAATAACTGCAAATGTGATCCATGACTGCGCGGCTATGCACATCATTGAGGTTATTATGATAAGAAGCTCTCCAGTGAAAAAAATAGTCAGACGACCAAAGTGATCCCCCATGTGACCACCGATAATGCTACCAATGAGCTGAAATTTAAAATTCGATAAGGTTAAAAGAGCATTTTTAGTGATTGAAGATCTGATGCAATATTTCTTTGTTTTCGTTCAACTAGTTTAGTTTATATCTCCTTGCGAAATTTCAAAATCCTATCAATGAGTACTCCAGATTTCAGCAGCTCTTGAAAATACTCACTGATGATCCAGCCATGATCACTTCAATGTATTCTACTGTATCACTACTGTCACAAATCAGCTGGAACTGCGCCACAACAGAGAAGAATTCCAAGTTTTTTTTCTGAAAACAGAGACGCTTGACTTGACTTTGTTTCTTTGCAGGAACTTACAATTGGTGACAAATTCTCGCAATTTTTCTTGATGTACGAACAAGACGAGTCGTTGGTTGGAGCATTAATTCTTACAGTCTGGTTGTTTGCAAGTGTGCAGTTCCAATCTGGCTCAAATGATCCCAAAACATGCATGAATGTGGAGTTTCCTGATGATTAGCTATTTTAAGAATCTGCTTTTTGTCAATTTAATGCAATTATTATCACTAGTCAGATCGACATACCATATACATATGATTTAACCTTTTTCAAATTCGAAATTTCAAAAAAAAAACCGCAAATTTTAAATTTCTCAATGAGTACTATAAATACATGGGAATAGAAAATAATTTAGGCAAATCAGTGTTGAAAAGCAGCTTATAATGTGAATGGTCCAACCGAATCAGTCGGTCAGATTGCTTAATGGATTCTCGTCCAATTTCCATATGGGATCTTTTGCATCTAGAGCAGTTGATCAAAACTTGTGAAATTTTTGGTCTAGATTTGCGCAAAGATTGGTCTAGGTTTTTGCATCTGGAGCGGTTGATCAAAACTTGTGAAAAGTTTGGTCTAGATTTGCGCAAAGATTGGCCTAGTCTTTTGCATCTGGAGCGGTTGATCAAAACTTGCGAAATGTTTGGTCTCACCTTTCCCTCATAAAATACACCAACGTCTACAATTTTATATTTTTCTCAATTAATAAAATTGAGCTTAATAACTCTTGCGTCCGAGTCCTTATTAGATAGCAGGGCCGATGCTTCGGAGCTCGACCTGGGACCGGAAGACTGTATGAAAGTTTGGTCCTTGTCTTTTTCGTGAGTAACACGAAAAATTATATAAATTTTATCAATTTGAAATTGTTCTTCCCAGTCTTCACAGAAAAAATTTAAAATTAAAGGATCATAATACCGTGTCCTTCTTCTGAATAGCTCATGTACCTAAAATATACAAGACCTTTCACAAGCTTAAAGTGAAATAACGAGGGAATTATGAAATGGAAGAGAAAGAAATACCGTTTTTTTATAATTGTAATCAAGGATAAAATTTTAGAATTTCAGGAAATTTTCTTAATTTTTCAATATTCTATTTACTTTCAATTTAACTCACCAGCCCATTCAATCGAAGCATATAGGATCACAATGAAGCAAAAAATTTGATACGGTCCGAATGCATTGATCTTCTGCAGAACCTCCTCAAACGTCGTGTAGAACACAACGTCATTCTTCGCTTTTTTCGGCTTCACATAGGTGTGCCGTCTGCCATTAGAATCAGTTATTTCAGAGAAAGTAGTATTTTTACGAGCCTTCTTCGGGAAAACAGGAATAGAATTCATTTTTTAGACGGGAAAATGATTTAATTATTAGCGGAAACATAACCTTCATTTGAGATGACAAGCTATCAAACTATTGTCTTAAAAGGAAAGCGGATTAAAAATTGTGGCTAACTGATTACACTATTCGACTTACCCTTGGGTCACTTTTGCTTGCTGGCCGCCTGTCATTACTTCTTCTTCTTGTTTTTTTTCACGTTTTCTTCCTTCTTGAACTCAGATTTAATCCCAAATCTGAAAATATCAATGAAACTCAATCGATTTTTCAAAAAAACCGGAACAAAATCTACAATAAAACCAACACCAAAACCAATACGGTCGTAAAATTTGGAGTGTACATTTTTCAGTTTGGAGTATTATCAGTTTTTCAGTTGGCAAATTCAATTTCTGCCAGGTTTATAATAGATAAAAGAGCACTCGTCACGCTGTAATTTGACTGCTTGCGTAAAATAAATTATTATTGAACGAAAGCAAAATTGAATTATAGTCTACATATTATCAGGGATGAAAACGATATTGGCTCCACAATGAAGCCATATAGGTGGCATATTTTAAGATGGAAATTATAATAGTTTTAGGAAAAAAGGCAAACTGTAGATTTTAGCGTGCTCCATGAATTTATATGAATAGAAATTAATTTAATGATGAATGCGAAGGATCCAAATACTAATTTTGTCTGCATTTGTCTTGCCCGTGAAACGGTACGGTACGGATAAAATGCGGATCATACGGTGCAGTCAATATCTACACGACCCCCTATACAGGGTGCGCCAAAAGTATGGTAACACATTCGAAGTGATGTAACTTTCGCAAAACGACCCGTATCAACATGAAAATCCAACAATAGTTTATTGAATACTTTCTAATAATGATATTATCAAAGTTGCTCGATGCGGTTGCTTTTGTTCCTCACAACATCCATGAGTCTCTTCGGGAACGCCTCTACCGTGGCACGGAGGTATTCTGGTGATAGTTTGGCCCATTCCACTTCCAAACGTCACTTCAACGACTCCAAATTGCGATGAGGACGTGCTTGGACTCTCGATTGAAGAATTCCCCATACCGAATAGTCGAGCGGATTGAGATCTGGGGATGAGGCTGGCCATTCAGAACTTGTTATGAAACGCGGAAAATCGGCTGAACACCAGGCCTGGATGATCTTTGCTTTGTAAGTCAGAGCAGAATCCTGTTGAAATGTTCAAACTTGGTTTCCAAAATGGGATTTTGTCCATGGAAGCGCATGCTTCTTCAAAATTTCCTCCAAATAATATTTTTTGTTGATTTTCACTCCATGATCCACAAAAATGAGCGGCAGAAGTAATGGCTCCAAAAACATTACTTGCTGTGGATGGGAAGCCCTGTTGATGTCTCTACCGTATAGAGCGTGCTCTACTCTATGATTCTGGGGGTTGAATTCGGTTTCGATAGTGAACAATTTTTCGGCAGTGAACACAATACTCAAATGTTCATTTGGCGCGTGCCAGCAAGGAGATCTTTGCACTTCTTCATCCGGGCCATATTGTTCCTTTCCGATAGAATCGCAGCTTTTCGAACACGATATGATGTCATCCCGAGCTCTCTTTTTACAATTCTTCTGACTGACGTACCGCTCATTTGGAGCTCCAAACTCATTTTTCTCATGCTTCGATGGGGATTTCGACGAATTCGTTCTCTGACGGCCTTGATTTTTTCCGGAGTGATCGAAGTGCGGGGTCTTCCTCTTTTTGGACGGTCCTTGAGTGTGTTCAACTTCTCAAAACGTTTAATGGTTCTCCAAGCCGTTGTGTGTTAGATTCCAAGAGCTTTTCCGATGCTACTTCCCTCTTGGCCATCTCGACGATGGTACCTCGATGGACAGAAACAGCCACCATACTTGTGAAAAAAAACATAGAGACTTGAAAATATGGAAACATAGTAATAAAGACATGCTGAAAATAATGAAAATAAATTCAGTGCACGAAAAGTGCGCCTGCGCCCGCCAGCTTGCGCGAAACATGTGTTACCATACTTTTGGCGCACCCTGTATTTTGGGCGCACAGGCAACTTTTACAAATCTGATTGAATAAAAGGAAAGATATCGAAGGAACGTTTCAAGCGAGTCGAGTTCATCTAATTTTACTAAAAGTGGATTAACGTTTTTCATTTTTGAAAGGCTAATTGGTTCGAACTTTCCGTGTTATATGTAGAACCAACGGATTGCATACGCGCCGCACCCGTATATGGACCACGTGCATTTCACCAGCGACTGCAGCTCGGCTCTCCGCGCCATATCTGACATGTTACGGACTGACTAAAATATTTCTTTAAACTGAATTTTATTGGATTATAACAATAGAGCTAAAGGAAAACGTGTTCATATATTTGCATAGGCTCATAGAGCTCACTCACCCAGATCAACAATTTGAAACCATTTCTTAAAATTTAGCTCAATGGTGAAGAATGGTAGCTCTTCAAGGAGCACCAACTCTGAGATCTAATTGTTCGTTTCTTTCAATTTCGTTAAGAATTTCAGTTATTTGGTTTGCATAACATAAAACGCCCACATAAAATACAATCATTCTCCGTTATGTTATCAAAAATCAATTAAAACGGTGTAAGAAGAAGACGTATGTCTACCATTTCAGTTTTTGATGTTGTTCTATGTGTATGTACATACAAATATTAGTTTTGCAAAATAAAAACTTAACTGAAACCTATGAAACAAATACATTTATTCAGAATTCAGAATACTTCAATGAGAAATAGCTGAACTTCACGAAGAATTTTTCCAAATATTACAAAAAGAAAATTCTAGTCAATTTTTGTCTGCATTATTCCTATTTTAATGTACCGCGCCTGTTATAATTTGCAGTGCTCGTTTTGATAATCGCAGTTCACCAGAATTTTCCTATATTATTCATTAACTATTTCTTCGAAACCACTGAACTACACATCGCTACCACTGATAAACATCAAACACGTTTTGACTCCTTTTCCACATTTTCGTAAATCAGGAACTATTGATAAGATCAATCTTTCCCGTGTTTTCAACTTTGAAACGTGAAAATCGAAATGGAAAACGTATGAAACAGAATTGCTCACTTTTCTGGTTTTTTTTTGTGCATTTATTGGAAAATCCATTGAAATGTTGAATGAAAGTCGTTGAATTAAGAAATTGAAACAAAACGGAAAGAAAATACGAGAATATGTGTATCAAAGAATCTAATAATCTTCCTCTTCTTCTTCCTCGGCTGCATCCAATTCTTGTTGGATTTCGTAATCTAGCTTCTTGATGACCTTCTCGTACAAAGCTGGTGGTGGTGGAACTCCTGGGAAGCATGGGAATGCTACCTTCTGGAAAGATTTCTGTTTATTTCTCATCGCTTGACTGTTCAAAAAAACTCACGTTTTCATAAACTTGGCGACGTTCTTTGAAGTTTCTTCTGTCGATTTGTCTGTCGTATTTTGAAGCAACTTGCACTTTTGGCTGGAACAAAAAAGTGTTTTGAAAAGCCCTTGCGTCTAAAATTTTCAGATTCGAAATATTGAAATATTGCGCCAATGTGATTTCAGATTTTCCAAAGTCCGCGCGTGACGGTCTGTACATTGCAGAGCTCGGCCACGCCCGTTTTCTAAGACCACAAGTAAGATGATATTATTTGTTCATAGACTCTCAATTATTTCTCAAATTGTTAAAAATATTTCTTAAAAAGTGCACGGAATCTGTATTTTTGTGTTTTCTTTTGGAGAATTCGTGTCATAATTTAACAATTTTTCAATCTTTTGAGCTATTTCTGAAACATTTTTGAGAGTTTACAGAAGAATAAAGAATTTTCTAAAATGTGAAACCTTGTGTACTAGCAAATTAACAAATATATACAAAAATGACTCAATACTGACAATTTCTGATTTTTCTGAACTGATGTTGTCCCAATAAAAGTAAACAGACCGTATGGTTCTCGGCCTGGAATCTGGATATCCCGTTACTATTATTTAGTTTACAAATGCTAAGCTCTTCTATAAAAGAAGCGAAGAATGACGCTTACTGGATGTTTGCCTCCGGTGTCATCGTTACTAAGCTGTCCATTCTTGGCGTTGTTGGCACGAGCCACTTGGCGAGATCTTTCATTCAATTCTTTCATCTGGAAATATGGATGAATTTTCGTTACAGGAAACATTAAAAAAAAGGAAGATTGAGCATCTGGTATCAAAGTTGCAATACTAACCGAACCGGTCGAACACGGATCCTCAAATTACATTTTTCAAAACATCTCGGCTAATTCTGTGAAGAACTTAGCTTAGCAAGTTTTGATCAGAATCCCCCTCCTTCTCATTCTTTCTGTAGATCTACATGTGTTGTTATAAAGTGAAGATACATCTAAAATTTTCGAAATTCATTAAGATGCTATTATTGAAAAAGTTTTTCATTTGCCTTCTGTAATACAATGTGAAGTATGCGAGCGACGATCAAAAACAGTCTTAAAAACACTAGTAATATGCTGTTTTTTTTTAGAGCCGCCCGTATCTTAATTATAGACTCTTAGATGTTCAATTATGGAATTATAGATAACAATAACTCACGTCGTACTCCTGTCTCTCATGTCTCTTTTCCAAATCATACTTTTGCGCCTCCAACTTGCAGATGCGTTGATGGAGCTCCTTGATCTTGGCCTTCATATCGCTCGGGAGAATAGAAGAGGCCTCAGCGATGTTCTTGCGAACTCCTTGCATGAAGACGGTCTTGGCTTCTTCTTGCTGCTCCTTGGTCATTCCCATTTCTTGCTTGGCTTGCACAATGTTTCCAAAACGGTCTCCTACTCCCGCTGATTCCTCCTTCTTTTGGATGACAAAGTTTCTGTAAATTCATTTTGTGTTCTATGAAAAAAAAAACATTTAGGTGGCTCGAATAATATTTATTTCTTCCAGCATTGTTATAATCAAACGATCTATCTATGCTCTAACCGTTAACACAGATGTAACGCTTTCCGAATTACTCGGTCTACCATAGTTTCATAATATTCCGATTTTCAAGCAGAATTGGTTAAAAGAGCCCCACAAATTAAGAAAAACTTGTTCTTTTGAGCACACACTTTAGTAAATATAAATCCGCGTTTGAAAGTTTTTTTTTTCCATAAATGTAATTCTGGACAGCGGCTGATACCTCTGTTACCAAAATTATTCCTCACCTTCCTCCTCCTTGTTGTCCAGCAAAACCTCCTCCCATCATCTGAGCCTTCTTCAACTTTTCCTCTTCCTTTTTCTTCTTTTCTTCCTCAGCACGAGCACGACGCTCTTCTTCCTCCTTCTTTCTCTTTTCTTCATCAAGACGCTTACGTTCGGCAGCTTCACGCTCTTCTTGCTCTCTGGCGAGCTTACGTTGCTCTTGTTTTTCTTTGAGCTTTTTCAGTTCTTCCTCTTCTTTCTCGCGTTCAGAACGACGAGCCTTCTCGTAATCCTCTAATTTCGCTTGCTCGTCGTTCTCGTGACGCTTCTTTGCAGCGAGCATGGCCTTCTCGGCCTCATTGAGGTTTTCTCCACTGAAAATGGTAGATTAGAATTTTTTTAGACAATATCAGAAGCAGGGAGGAGGAGTGGAGCTCGAGCGACATTAGAAGAGTTATTTTTTAAAGTGTACTCTTAAAGGCTGCAATTTAAAACCTCCAAAATTCACCGCCACTATGAAGCATAAGGAAGCTATATGTTTATTGGGGGCACCACGGACCTGTTTGTAACTTTCTAACAATTTAATATTTTTTCTCGATGATACACAAAATGTTCTAAAACCTCGTCACTGATTACGCTGGACGCCGCAAAGCAGTAGTGCCAAAAGTGTTAACCCAATTGACCGAATTGATATTTTTCAGCTTAATTTCATAAAATACACCAAATTGTACAAGAAAACTATTAAGTTTGTAGATAATTAAAAACAGGTCAATGGCAGACCCAAATTGCGCATATCGGCAACTACGATGAAGCTTGGTTCTCAAAATTCAGAAATAAGAAGTAACTGTAATGTCTGTTCTTAGATCCCTGCTCATTTTCATGCTCAGAATTTTCCTTTTGATAGTGAAAGAGAGTGCTTGAAAAAGTGCAAACATAGCCGTATGTGTGTGCATGGTGAAAAACAGCGTGATAGACGCGGAGACGCAGACCTTTCAACTTTTTCCTTTCTTTTGCAATACCGACTATCGGATATATGATTAGTGAGAATTGATGTTTGAGAATTGGGAATTTGAGATCAGAGAGGTCTCTCTCTCTCTCTCTCTCTTCCTCTGGTTCTCGAAACACAGCAATGTAAAGAAATGCCTAAAATAAAATAATTTTTGAAAGAATTTCTAGAAGCTAGAATCCGTGAAAATGCTAAGGATAGGAAAACATGAAAAAATAGAAGTACTCGAAAGAGACGGGTGCGTGCGATGAGGCAGCCGGTGTTCCTGGACCACCGGTAGCCGTGGTGTCGACAGAAGCTCTTTTGAACCTCTCATCCTCGTGCTCCTCAGCGGCTTCTTCCTCCTCGGCCTCGGCAACTTCGACCTCTTCGACTTCCTCCTCTTCTACCTCCTCATCTTCGTACTCGGAGCTGAAATATCGCATTTATTGATGATGCTCTATTAATTATTTTTGGCAATCATTCCAATCATTTTTCGAATTCATAAGTAACAATGAAAGTTGTTTTAAACAAGAGACTTCTTCTTTTATTTCTCAAAATGAATAAAAACTGAAATTCAGACAAATAATTTCTGCGATTTTCCGAATGATTACACTACACTCGAAGACTTTAGCTTGGAATTTCCGGAGATCTTGTAAGGACAGATTCATGAATTTGGCTTAATAAAGCTCCGTATAAGTGCTCCGTGTTTTATCTCTTTCCAGCTCACTGAATGACAACAAAAAAAGGAAATGGATTCTGATTTCAGCAATATCTCAAAAACCTGCTTTTCAAAATTGCTTTTCTTACATATTTAAGCTACAGTAATGCCATAGAAGCTGTCATTTCAAAAACATTGAAAAACAACTTACTATTCTTCGTCAGACATGGTTTACGCTGAGCTGATAGGGCGCTGTACCCTGTAAACCAGATGATATCAGATAAAACATATATTTTAAGCCAAAAGCGCTTGAAAAGTAAGATGCGGATTCCCAGAAACAACTTGAAAAAATGTTTGTGAAGTAAGGTAAAGTAGAAAAACCCCGCAACAAGGAGTTGACTAGGGGATATGAACACATACACACACACATACGCAGATGGAGGGCAAAAGTGTTACATAGTGTCTCTCAAAGTTTGCCTTACTCCTCCCCTCCTTATCTCATTTTTCCTCAATGAATTCCAACAAGTGGGTGGGGGGATCTTTAGGTAGGCGTACAGTGTGTGCCTATGCTTTTTCCCGAAAAACGGCATGAAAAATACCACAGAAATCGCGGAGAGTCGGATCCTGGCTGATCACGCTGTGTTTCTCCGCTCGGAGCACTCGAAACCGACTTGTGTCTACAGCTATGTCAAGCCATTCGTCTGTTGATTTGCAGTAGGGGGATGTCGAGGTTGAAAAAAAACTTGGAAACATTGGGATAACTCACCTGGGACAGCAAATGGCTAATGTAATAATGATCAAAAGTATTTACAGGGTGGGGCATAACTATAGCGCCGCTACTTTGCGTAAGCTTTGGCGCATGCGGAACGCTTTTTGTAGCGCACAGTATTATTTTTTAATTAATTATTTTGTTTTTAACTATTCCTGAAAATTTCAGCCAATTATATTTACTTTGAAGGTAATGGTGGCTGTTTCTCCATTCTGATCTGCAATTGCAACCGTCATCGACTCCTACCCGTAGAGACTTCGAGCAGTCGAAGGGAGGAAGATTCGAAAACTGTTAATGCTATCTTTTTTGTTATGTTTTAATAAACATTTTGGTTGATTTTCAGAAAAAAATATTTTAATTTGAAGTTTTTCCACCGTCTGGAATGCGGCGCTATATTTATGCCTCACCCTGTAAGATTCTTGAATTGGCCTGAGAGCGTAGAAGCAAGGCGATGAAAAAATATTTTTGACAAGTACAAAAAGTCAAATTTAAGCTATAGTTTTTGTGAAAGCTCCAAAGCTAAAAGTTTTAATTAACGGAGAGAAAATTTAAAAATAAAATTACGTAAAATGAAAAAAAAACTAATTATGGCAAAAACTTAAGAATTATTCTAAAAAAAACCTAACAATTAGTAGGACTAAACTTTGAATGGAAATATTGTATAATTGTTTAGAAAATGCGCTTGAAAGCAATACTAAGAAGACGTCAGCGGCAGACCACCTAGTCCGTAGATAAGTTGCATTGGACAAATTTCCCAAAGTATGCCTAATAGATTATTTTCGTTAATCCAAAAAAAAAATGGCAAAAAATTAATTATCAAGGTATTTTTAAATGTTTGTCCACGGACTTTTGTGTCACTTTTTAAGAGTTTTTTTTTCAATTTTAATTTATAAAAATTTTATTGATTTTAAAATGTTAAAGTATTCTCTAAATAATATTAAATTCTTAAAACTTTTAATCAAGTTTAAATATTTTTAATAAGTAATACAAACTTGTCCACGGACTTTTGTGTCTGACTGTATTTTCCGTTTTCTCAGTGCTCTAAATGCTTCCTCATTCCGCTTTGGCATTTGAAAAAATTACGGAAAATCAATGAATCACTAGTTTGTACAATTTTCCGGACGGAATACGGTTACGATTATTTAAAGATGAAGATCCTTTGCTTCTCTGATATCAAAGGCTCTTTAGAGGTTTCCAAAAGTTTTTATGACATACCAACAAGACCAAAACGGATTTCTCTAGCGTTCATAATTTTATATTTTCTATGAATTATATTTTTGCAGAATACACTGAGAACTTGGGCAATAATCCAGCAATATCTAACTTAAAGACTCCCGGTTCGTCCCCCAAGTACGAATTTCTTTGGTGCCGTACCAAGAAATTCGTCTGATTTAACACAAAAAAAACACAACGAACGGTTGCCACGCCACAATTAATGTTTATTCAATTCGGAATTTACAAAAATTCCAACAAAACAATAACTGGCAAGTAACACAAAAAATATATCAAAAGCACTCATGTTCAAAGAACTCAAAGGTATTCATACTGGAACTAAAGTCTTCAAAAGCTACCTCATATTATTATAACTACGTAAGTTGATTACTGTATCCATGCTTGTGGTTTTTAAAGTCGAAGGAAGTTGTTTGGCATTTGAATGGAGCAGCCAGAAGCTTTCATCAAATTTGAACGTGTCAGATAAAAGTATTCAATTTTAGATAAACAGTTTTTTTTTTGCAATTTTTAAGCTCCTCTTGCTTGATTCTGCTCCATAATTTCGAATTTCCTTATTTTATTTCAAATGCCAGATCAAGGTTTTTTTTTCTCTATTAGTCAAATTCCAAACCAATAAATCACTCTGGTGTTTTCTTTGATGAATCACTATAGGTCTCTTCCGAATGGCTTGAACTGTTTCAGATTAATGTGAGAAAGAGCTGAGATTAGAGCTGCGTTTCTTTCCCGAAATTAAATGAATTAACGGGCACCTTCACTTTAATAAATGTTTACCTTCAAATATTTTGTATTTCCGGTACATGCAGTCTCGTCTGACTGTTTTTTTTTCTGAGTTGTCCTTTATCCTATACCTGACAAACTGCTGCAACAATTCTAATGTGCACTGAGTCACCACTGAGTCGCTAAACTGCACCAAGCAATATGGATTCTCTATTTTCTCCAGTTTCGTTTCTGATAATTGTGGACTGCATTGAAATCATTCTATTTTCTGCGAAATTGGAGTTTTTTTCTTTGAGTAACGATCATTTTGTCATACGAATCGCAAAAGGAGACACTGTTCTTTACTGTAATTGCAGTTTAAATAGATGGCAACGAAATAACTCGAGCTCATATTCACGAACGTGTCGTCGACCAAGTATAATTAAACGAAAACGTGATTCTCGGCCTGTTCCAAAATGGAAAAAAATAATGTAAAAGAATTCACAACGCCAATGTACCCACCACAGAAGGTTAAACCGTTCGATGAACAGTGGAAACAACATGATATCCTTTTTCTTCTCCAAACATCACGTTGAAACAAGAAACGCAATGAAGACGCAGGGGGTGGAGTCTGGGCGACACAAAGAATGACAAGATCTGTTCCTATATAAAAACAATTTCATAAATAGCAGTTTGAGCATTATTTGAATTTTAGTTTATTGAATTTTTTCTGTCACTGTCTGAAAGTTCATTCTGATTCAAAAATGAAGGTTCCCCATGTGATTGCTGAAATTGTCTCGGAATTTTCTGGTTTCCAACATACTCCTGATTTCAAAGCTTCGAGATCAATGGGAAACTTTCAAGACGATGAAGGGGAGGAAGGCTCAAAGCAATCCTCTTCCACGCATCATCATGATAACGGACACTTCGGCCACCATTCTGATCATCACGATCATTCGGAAAGGCATGGACACTCGTTATATTTTGGGAAGCATTCTCGTAAAAATCATCTGCCTACTGTATGTGAGATGGAAGTAGACGCACATTCCGAAACCAGCGAAACTTCTCCTTACGGAAGCTCTGCCTCCTTGTCGAAAGAAAAACACCATCATCACGGATTGGCTGCTCAGTTCAAAGAGTTCTTCCATATTGGACACCACCACCATCATGAACATCACCGATCGAACTATGAAACCTCAACACCTACGAAACTATGCGACGATCACATGGGAGAGCTACCTAACGAGCAGAAGCATTCAATCCATATAACTGTCGGAGCGGTCAGTTTAATTTAGTTTTTTTATGAGCGAATTAGATAGAATTTAATTTTTAAAAAAGAAAAAAATAACATTTAAGTTCTCCACTTTCAAATTTAATAGAAATAATGTTTTGCAGGATGAACTGCCAACCTTCCTTGCCACCCCACCAAACGAGATGAACAACCAGCAACACTTTATGAAAAACGCGTCTCCTTGCATCTCTCGTGTTGCTAGCTCCAGTTCGCTTAAAGAAAAATTGGAAAAACTGAATAAGTCTAGAAAAACAATCAGCTCGGATTGCGAGTGCGACATACCTGAAAAGAAAATCTCAGTTTGTTCATACCGCGTTGTTACTCATTAGGATCGGTTGTTCCGTTTCTCTGAATTTGATATTGGAATGATGTATGTTTGAATTTTGAATGATCTCTGTGTAATCCGTTAATTGAATCAATGGTCTAAAGCAGAAAAAAACATGATTTTTTTAAATGTTCGCTTGAATAATTTTATTATTACTCTGAATCCTGTTTCTAATCAGAGAGCGTGCAACCGGAAGTTATCTTTGTACTTCATCTTTAAAATGAATAGAAAACGTAATTCTTCGAACTTGCACGATAATAATACACATATCCAAAATCACGAGACCCTATTTGACTTCGTTCATTTTCATCTAAAACCCTAGCACATGATGTCTCTTTTTTCAAATCGAAACCGTTTCATCGCTGCGAAAAGAGGGCGAAACCACAAGGAAATGGGAAAAAAGGATAGGTCAACAAGACCAAACCAGTGGCGCTGCATAACAGATATTCCCCTTGATATCAATTATCATTTGCCTGACATTTGATGCCACATTGATTCTAGAATAAGGAAAAATGCGATCGGCTGTCTACCGGCACGTGACAAGAAATTGCGGGGGAAGATATGTGAGGATACTAATAAAATTGTTCGATAGGGAAGCCCATTGGAGGAGCGAAACACTAAAATTTGATTGAAATGTTTGATTAAAATGAATCAGTAAGATATCTTGTTTTTCCTACTTTCATTACTCGGAAGACCTATAACCTGTTTAACATGGACGTTTTATTTTAAACTTTGGTAATCAAACCAGGGACAATTGAAACAAAGAATATTCAAAGAACATGAAAACAGCTAAAAGATACAGCAGAAAGGCAACTAAATAAGTAAAGTGAAAGCACGACACAAATAAAAAGGAAGCATTAGAAAAGCAAAGCTCAATTTGAATTTAGGCTGCTGCCGCCGGATCTTTACTTGTGGCGCTAGTTCATATTTCAGATCACGGAAAGAGATATCAAAAATCTGTAAGCGCCATTCGATTTCAAACACAAAACAAACCCCGGGGCCGAATTTTCATGAAGATACCACTTTCCAGGACATTGTAACAACAAAAAGGTGCATCTGCAAGCGGTCAATATCTATAGGACCCCCTCCCTCTTTTCTGCTGTTTGCAGATAGGAGGTCATCCGGAACTTTGAGTTTTTGTTCTGTTTTTATTTTATTACACGTTTTTCGGTTTTCTACAGTAATTTTACACTTCTAGAAACCTTCCCGCTTTTTGAAAAAGCCCAAATACACTAAACTACACATTAAAAGACGTAGTTTATTGAAAACTGGAAAGGAATGGCAAGAAAAACATCAAAAACTAACAAAAATTCATTAACTAGTTTCTCCTCCATTGTTCTGGAACACTTCAATCAAACGATTCGGCATGCTGGCGACTATATTCTTGAGAATAGCGCTGCTGATGAGGTTCCACTCCGATTTCACAGCTCTCTTTAGTTCGTGTACAGTGTTGTACTGACGGCCATTGTGGTACACACGTCGAACCAAATATCCCCAGACATTCTCGATGGCTACTGGAGAGATACAGAGGCCACTGGAGAGATCTTCGGAAGGATCCGAAGTACTTCTCGAAGCGCAATTTCGGCGGTGGACGTTTGATGGTTTGGGGAGCATTCTGCGACAAGAAGAAATTGGATCTCAAGTTCATTACTACTCGCGAGACGTCCACTTCGTATCAGCTGACCCTTCAGAACACTATCGTTCCATTCTTGCAGAACCGCCGCCGTACTCACACCTTCCAGCAAGATAACGCATCAACCCATCGCAGCAAGTCTACAATGGATTGGTTTTCCGCCAAGAAGATCGATGTGATGGAGTGGCCCACCTGCAGTCCGGATCTGAACCACATCAAGAATGTCTGAGGATACTTGGTTCGACGTGTGTACCACAATGGTCGTCAGTACAACACTGTACACGAGCTAAAGAGGGCTGTGAAATCGGAGTGGAACCTCATCAGCAGTGCTGTTCTCAAGAATATGGTCGCCAGCATGCCGAATCGTTTGATTGAAGTGATTCAGAACAATGGAGGAGAAACTAGTTAATGAATTTTTGTTAGTTTTTGATGTTTTTCTTGTCATTCCTTTCCAGTTTTCAATAAACTACGTCTTTTAATGTGTAGTTTAGTGTATTTGGGCTTTTTCAAAAAGCGGGAAGGTTTCTAGAAGTGTAAAACTACTGTAGAAAACCGAAAAACGTGCAATAAAACAAAAACAGGAAAAAAAGATTAAAGTTCCGGAGGACCTCCTATCTGCAAACAGCAGAAAATGAGGGGGGTCCTATAGATATTGACCACTTGCAGATGCACCTTTTTGTTGTTACAGAATCCTGGAAAGTGGTATCTTCATGAAATTTTGACCCCGGGGTTTTTTTGTGTTTGAAATCGAATGGCGCTTACAGAATTTTGATATCTTTTTCCGTTCTCCGGATAGACCCTAATTAGAGGGGGGTCCTATAGATATTGACCGCACTGTAGGAGGTCATCCGGAACTTTGAGTTTTTTTTTTCTGTTTTTATTTTATTACACGTTTTCCGGTTTTCTTAAGTAATTTTATTCTTCTGGAGACTTTTCCGCTTTTTGAAACAGCTCAAGTCCACTAAATTACTGTACAGTAGCGCACAGTAGATTGTTAAATATTTGGTACGATGGGGTACAATTAAAGGGATACAATTAAAAAGAAAAGTTTAAAAAAAAGGAAACTTGAATGGGGTACAACAAGAAAGTTCTTCGCTATTACGTTAAACAATAGTTAAACGATCCGAAAATTCGTTTGCAGAGCCATGAAATATATTGGGTTGAGGAATAAGTTCGTAGAGTTTTTATATTATCTATTTTATATTATTTTCTTTTTGTTTGGCAAAGTGTATATATTTATCTGATAGCGTTTTTTTCTGCTCTACAAAACAGTGTTTTTAGTTTGTTCTGAAATTTTAATTTTTCATCATTTTTCAGGCTTAGAAATGAACTATCCAGGAGGCAAAAATCAGCGTTTTCGACATCTGCTCTTCTTCGCTTTTCATCGAAAGCAAAAAGCAGTCGAAGCCGCTCGGGAAATATGCAGTGTGTATGGAGAAGGTGTCTTAGGCGTGTCTACTCCACAAAAATGGTTCGCAAAGTTCGAAAAAATGAACTGTGAGCAAAAGACATTCCTTAATCATCTTCATTCGATGTTCAAATAAATCTTTGTGAAAAAACTCTACGAACTTATTCCTCAACCCAAAAGGAAAAAAAGGAAGCAAACGGAAACTTGAAGGTTGAACCGTAGTTCCACTTTTTTGCGTTCCAATTTCACTTTTCTTTGTACTTTCATCATCACAAAGACCTAAGTACTACTTCAAAATTCAGAGCAACCATCAATCTTTCAACGAATACATGTTCAATTTCCGAGTTCTTCTCTCCTTTTTTCGACTTTCTACTAGTACAGAATAAGCTAGTTACAATTTAACGAGTAGATTGCTTTCTTGATCCCATGTTGTTATTTTGTGGTCACTTTCCAGATTATGCCTCTAAACTGAGTCGTCTTAATGCCGTTTTAATATCATAGAACCACCGACAATTAAATTTTCGCTATATTTCTAGTAGTAACTTTAGTTTTTGAAAAAAAAACTGACAATCCGGCATGTAAAACAACTTTGTTTATTTGCCCATTTACCATGATTTCATCACAAATTGGATTTTAAGAAACAATAGTTCCAATCTCCCGATTTACGTCGGAATCGAACGAAATCTGATCGTTAAAATAACAAATGTTCTTTCACTTATCAATTTTTCTGATTCCATTTCTCAATATTTATATTTCTGCAAACTAACAAACGCACATTTCCATAGCTACACATCTTCGGGAGGGAGGGGGAGGCGAAGGGCGAACCACGGCTCCTAGAGACACATCAAAAAATTGAAGAGCCCTCTGCATTTGTTCAGTGATGTTCCTGGAGATCAGAGATCCTAAAGATCAGAACCCGACCCCCTAGTTAAAGACGCCGTGGCCCTTCACTTTTCATATCCTTTCCCAATAGAACATATAAGTCTGACGAGAAACTAACAGAAGACGGGGGGGGGGAGGTGAAGACACACAGAGGGACACGCATTCAAATCAATGACGCTGCTTCTCTTGAAAGAAAGAGTGAAAAATGAGTGAAGAGGAGGAGGAAGAAGTGAAAAAGGCACTCACTTACATGCTCACTCTCTATCTCACTCTGTCTCTCCCTCTCATCATATGAATGCGTGTACAGAGGCAACGACTTCGGTTGGAAGACGACGAAAAAACTGAGACTGTGCGTGCCTGTGTTATTTTCCATTTTTAATAGTTTTTTTTAATGTGCTTTTTCTAGTTTGTTTTGAATGAGATTGTGTATATAATAAGCTATTTTTGAAGTTGGAATGGAAAGAGATTCCATAAATTCTTGCCGGGTTAAGCAGGGCTGGAATGTGCCAAGCTTGTATGATAATTGAAAAAAGGATGAAGATGGGAAATATGAAACTACGGCTTGATAGAATACCATTTTTATACATACTTATTTCACTTTCCCGATTTCCAAAGCCTCTTCTTTCAACTAGTCACGCCGTGCCCTGTTGACCCTGTTGAGCACAAGATAATTCCGAGCCACACAAATTTGAAATTCCATCCAAATCCAATTCGGTAGCTAAGTGTTTTCTTTTCTCTATTCTATTTATATGAATTGGTCATGCGCTTTGTAATTGCTCATTCCGCTTCTCTTTATTTCATTGCTGTCTTTGGGTCCATTCGAGACAACCCCGCGAGTCATGCCACATCGTGCTTTAATTTCAGTTTATGAATTACGATGAATCTTGTTAATTATGTATATGTTTAATATCTCAGGCGTCTACTAGACTCCATAATGAGGACTCTAGAAGACGTGACCGTGACTTGCGGTCCCGCGTACTTTACTGCCAATGTAATCTGATAATCCATACTTACCTCTCTTTTTAATCAATATAATAAGACACTACAAGATTTATAACTTTTGACCTTTATTGAGAAATAATTTTATTAAAAGTCAATCATGCTTCAGTTTCTGGTGAGCTGCCGGCAACTATGTCTTATATGATTTTACAAACTAAATGTTTCCAAAATCATTTTTGCAAGAGCAGTACCCAATATTTTCCCGCAGAAATGTATTGTAAACAGAAATTAGTCATCGTAAAATATTTTTATTTAAAAGGAAATAGGAAAAAGAAACAATAACGCCGATGACCAATCCGAATTATTAATATTTAAGAGTGACGAATTGGAAGCGAATTTGAAAAAAAAGTTAATTCGTGAGCATGAGCATCCAGGCGTCCCTTATTTAATAATCTTCTCATTTTTCAATGTCCAAAATTGTGGTCATCTCTGCCACCAAATTTATGTGCAACGACTATAATTTCATTTCATAATTTTATAATTTCAGAGTGCTCCACTATATTAGAAATTTATATCATTTAAAAAATGGGTCGCAAGAAGGAGAAACACTGCACCAAAGTAACCGAGGTCGCAGCCAAAAAGCCGACTGTAATGCGTTTTTTGATGGAGGAACTCTGCCTTTTCCACGACAAATTGTATGTTTGTCAGGCGGAGAAATTCAATTGGTATGTTATTTTTTGAAATGAAAAACGTTTTTCACTTACGTTATTTTATTGCTTCTGTCTATATTTCTAATGGAACAGTGGCAAAAATATTAAGAACAAAACTTTCTTCAATTTCAATAACTTTATAGGTGATTAAGCTGTGGATCTTGTGGATCTCAGTGTGCTTTAGAGCATCATATTAGAAAAGAATACGAGAATTGTTTGTCAGATTCACTTTCAACGACGTGAAGCATGCTTTCAGGGCTCTCGTGTTTTACCTCGTTTTAGCTAATTCTGATGTATTTTTTTAACGCCAGAGTGATTTAATCAGATTAAAATCAAGAATTTGTGAGTCTGATAGAGTAATAAAATTGAAATGTAAGACATTTATTTCAGTTTTCAATGCTTTTCGCTCGACAAAATCCATTTTTTAACTAAGTTGGTTTTTCCTTACCAAATGTTAACCAAACTTTGTGTATTCAATTCATTTGAGATTGTTCGAAAATCCGTTTGTTTGCAGGACCGCCCATTTTTACCGTGGAAGATTCTACAACGACGATTACCTGATTTTTGATATTTACTGTCACTGCCACATCTCCAACTGGAGTTGTGACGCAAAAGTTGAAGTGAAGATGTGGAATCGCCTAATTCACAATTTCGAGCACCACTTTGAGCTGAAAAAAAATTGCATTTCATGTCCACCATTCATGAAATGGAAGGATTTGATAGCGCCGGAAAATAATCACGTGCGAAATGGACGTGTCGTTTGTGAAATTTACATTACCGAATTGCCAAAGAAGGTACAAAGAAGGCAGGTACTCGTGAAAAAGTATCCAGGGATTTGTAACCTGGAAATATTGATTGGTAAATTCAAATTCCACGTGAATAAAGAAGTAAGTCATCTGAAACTTTTCATAAGTTATGAGTAAATTAATTTCATTTATTAATCTTTTGAGCTCCTCGCTTTCACTTCGAAATTCTTTGACAAAGAATTGAAAGACGGAAAACTGAACTCATCTGAGCCATACACTCTGACGGATATCATTCCGATCGACTTCAGACTCTACCTGGATCTGACTTATCATCCAAAGCAATATTTCTCAGGTATTCCTTCAATTTTCAGATTTTCAAAACTAATTTAAATTATCAGCGTACCATGCCAAAGACATACTACGAATTGCCAAAAAATTCGAAAACACTGAGGTTGTCACGACATGCCAAAATGTGATTGTCGAGGACTTGAAAGAGAATAAATTGAGTTCGAAGGACAAGGCAAAACTGGCTGAAACGTATGATCTGGATACTATTAAGGTAAGGGACACACAACCAGAAAAACGGTCTAAGGTTACCCAGAATCTGAAAAGCTTTAAAGTTTATGGATTATCGTCAATTTTCCAAAAATTTATTAAAAGCTTTGTGACGAAGTTCTAAGTTTCAAATGGGTTTTGAAAAGCTTTGAAAAAAGTTTTATTCTGAGCTTCTAACGCTGATTTTCATTTTTTTTTAGTTATCTATGCAAAAATAGCGGTGCCTTATTTTCGGGCGTAATTTAATTTAATCTCTGGGGATTCTGAAGCATTTTTGCTGAAACATTTCATGACTTTAACTTTAAATATGATAAATATGACTTTAAAATTCGGAATTTTCGTAAAAACGCTCAAAGATTCTCATTAATAGTTTTTTGAACTTTTAAACATTGAAAAATTAGTGAGCTAAAGCAATTTGTAATATTTTCAATGATGACAACATTGTTCAACATTTGTTTCAGTTTTTCTTCCCAGTTTCATATTTAATCTGTTCTAGGAACTCTTCAGCACTGAAGCTTTGCTGCGACCAACATCAAGGCCACGTTTCATGTCAGCTGACTTGTACAAAGGAGACGAGCCAACGGCAGAAAAACTGGATGAGATCAGCAATATGCTCGCAGAGTCCTGGGCTCATCATAGAGACCACGGTTGTTGTAGTTCAAAAATGCAAATGACTTATAACAAAGAGGTGAATGTCAAACCCGGTGACATCGATAATGACGTGCAAATTCTGGAGCATCATGTGGAAGAAGAAGGAGACGAGGAGGAGGAAGACGAAGAAGAAGACGAAGACGAAGAAGAAGAAGAACAGGAAGAAGAGGAATTCGACATATCGGTACCATCAACATCTGGATGCTACGGTTATTGATAGCTTTGTGATACAATATATTAACATTTTGTTTGATCTCTAAAAGACTGAAAATCCGAAAAGCTGAATCATAATCTGATCTTGATAATAAAATTGTCACAATTTTGAAGAATTCAGGCAACAAAAGGAATCTATCGCCGGGTATCAACCCCGCATTTTTCATGCAAATCAGGTCGTAAAATAGAATAATTTCTTCCATTTTGAATTGCGTTATTTAAGGGTTACTGTGTTTTGTTTTCAGTTTTGACAAATTCATTTTTCTCTTTTGTTCAAAGAAAATGAGAGATTTTTTGCAATTTCTGATTCTACTGAGTGCTCTTGTAAATGCAGAACGGCTAAGTGAAATGAAGGACAAATCTATTCAATCACGTTGTGGAAGAAGTAAGTTCCTGAAATGATTACCTACATTTCAAAGAAAGAGCACATTTCACAAAAGGTAAATTGTAAAACAATGAATATTATTCTTTCTAAAGCATTAATCAGAGGTCATAAATTCTGAAGTTCAAAGTTTTCAATTTTTAGATTTAATTCATTTTGTTTACAAGACATTTGGCATGTAAGAATCCCGTTTGAAGCGTAGTAGAAGTATTATAAGAATGAGAAATTTCAGAACCATCCCAGCAAAAAATGATGAACGGCAAGGAAATGAAGTATAGAGAATATCTATGGTCGGTGCCCACATACACAAGATTCTTTCTGAAATCGGAAGCTGGAACCAAAAGAAAATTCACGATTTCCCCGGGAACATTTATTTCGGATTCACACATTCTCGTCTTTAATTTTATCAGATATATCAATAATTCTTTGAATTTTAACGGCATCGAATCGTTGAACGTCAATGGCACATGCGAAGGGTCCAACCGAATTCTGCCGCCTGAGTTTAATAATCGATTTGACTATGATTTTGAATATGACAAGCCGTACAATAAGAAGCGCCATTACTACAACACAGTGGAAAAAGTGATTATCATTGATGGCTGTGAACACCTTCTGGATGCCAAACTAATGATTCTTGATCTTAAGGAAGTTAAGGTAATCAACGACTCGTTCAGGCCCGTTTGTCTTCTGAAATCTCCAAAGATATGGAACGAGGTTGATGAGTTCGTCGTTCATGGAACGAACAAGGAAGGAATGTTGAATAGTGCTCCGTTTGCTCCATCAAACTGCTCACTGAATCCTCCATTTTCTTGTGCTAATGTGTTGAATAGAACTAAGGAAATGTGTAAGGTAAGCTTTTGAAAATTAAGAGCAATAATTATTTTTAAAAAAAGATAGGGTTAAGTTTTGAGTGCAATTATGATTTGTGCATACATTAGGATAACATTTGAATAACATTTAGCTGAAAACTTATGACTTTGGCAGCATTTTCTAATGCTTCAAGCAAAGCTGTTGTAGCCATTGTAACTCAAAATGCAACATCAACATTTGGCTTTTTTTCCTGTAGAAAAACGCCTTCTTTTTCCACTTTTTCCACTTACAGCTTTCTTATGAGAAATCTCTTTCAAATCACATACATATACTGAAGGGGGTTTTCCTGTGAGAACTATGAAAAGGTAGTAGCAAAACTATTGTTCTTATTTGTTCTTTTTCTACAGTTTCAGACAGGACTACTGTGGCTTAATGTGCCGAATGCTAATAATAGAAACATGTGTATTCCAGCATGAATCGTTTGAAAACGAAGTCGCTGGAGTAACACCATTCTCGTCTGAACAGTAGTTCAAAATGCAAAGATTTCAAACAGAATTTTTCAGAAAATTGAGAAAAACTTTGACTAACTCATTAATATTCATTTACATTCATAATATATAAATTCTCCAATGAATAATCCCCGCTGAAGAATTCATTTATTATACATTTAACTGCATCATACTATACCGTGTTTGAATTTCTTAAAACTTAGAAGCCGTAGATTTCATAAAATTTTCACAAATACGTTTTATATAAACATTCTCAATTACAGAGAGACAGGGGAGGCAGTGCGATAGGGAGAATCAACAATCGACATTATTTATTAGGACTGTATTTAAAGGGAACGCAAGATTGCACTACAAATCTGTCACCATTAAAAGACTACGAGTTTATCAACATTGGATACTACAAAAAACAAATCTGTGAAGCTACTGGAATTTGTGAACAAATGCCTTCAGAAAAAGAAGAGAAAGAAGAAGAAGAAGGCAATATGACTAATATGACTTCTGAAAGTTTTGCGGAAATCTATGAATGGACCACGAATCCTGATATTGTAGACTCCAACCATACAATACACCCCGTGGCTTCTGATTCCACCACAGAGATATTCACCACATTCGGCCCAACACCCGTAGATAACTTTACAGAGGAACCGGTCTCCACGGAATCTGCAGAGGACACTGAAACAACCGGAATTGACTTGATTAGCACAACAACCACATCTTCTCGAAAGACTATGGAGACCACATCTACCGGCTCTAAGTCAAATGGTGCACCAGTGAACTGGAACGGCCCGACAAAGACCGACAAAGAAGTCCTCAAATCCGAAGTATTTGGACAGATGCATTTAAATAAAACAATAATAGGTCGAAATCGTAATATCAACATTTACATCAACTTGAATAATGTACCATGATATTTTCAAGATTTTCAAAACATAAACTCCCTATAACTCCCCATAACTTCCCCTTAACTACACTACACATTTATCGAAACTAAATAAAGAATATTGACTGAATTAAGTTTCTCCATCTACCAATAACGCTACCATCTATCCGCCCAAATGTATGTACATACACTGTCGATTCTGGCTCAATGCAGCCTCCGATAAATGAAAACCTGTACAAGACTACCCAGATCATGAAGTAGTTATATGATTTTCAGAATAATGCGAGAGACAAAACGCCAAAATCGGTTAATAATAATTTTTTTTAATATTAGAAGCGAAAGCTTTCATGGCATAGAAATTCACTGACTAATAGAAAATTATATTCCCTTATTTTTTATAGTTCGGAGATCTGGCCGGTGTCTGGAGTTTCGCTTAGAATGCGGCGATACTAATTTTAAGTACCAAATTAGAGGCAAGCTCCATGAAATTATTATATTTATTTCCTGGAGAATTAAAGAATATGACACATTTCAGAGAGCTTCTGTAACAGAAGGGGAAAAACTTAGCATGGAAATATTTCCACTTGCTTTATTCTAAACAATTCTCGAATGCTTGTTTCTCCAAATACTTTTTCATTCATACTATATATGGCCCGTTTCCTCGCCCGATCTGAATCCACTCTACTTTTCCGTTTGGGGATAATTGGAGGAGAAGGTAATGGCTCGATTTCACCCAAATGTGGAGTCACTGAAGGCCGCTTTGCTCAAAGCATGGGATGATTTCGACGACGACTACCTCCAGCTCACCGTCTCTTTTGTTCCAGCTCGTTTGAGGGCGTGCATCAAGGCCAAAGGCTCAAACTTCGAATATCTCCTCTGATAACTTTTCTATTACTATCATTTATTGAAAAAAAAATTTGGTTCTTTTGTTGAAACTCTATTTTTGAAAATACAACAAAAAAAGTGTCTCAATACTTTTCAGCCACCCGTATTAAAAGGGATCAGAAACTATCATACTGTGGGAGTCAATGTGGCACGAGGACGCTCAGAAATTCTTCTGAAATTATGCATAACGATCTTCTAGCATACAATAAAATCGCTATGGCTGACCAAAACTCGCTGAAACACTCTGTTCATATTATTCTCACAAAAAATGAGAGGCATTGTTCTGTTTCTCCTGTTTCTGATCGATTCCGTCTACACAAATCCCATTCCGCCAAGTTTAAATGTGAGAATTCGCAGAATTTGCGGAAAAAGTAATACTTAAAAATAGTTTTTAATTTTATTTAATATAATCTGAAAATTTCAGAATCACACGAAAGGAAAATTATTAATGGAGAGCAGGCACATCGAGGAGATTTTCCATGGGCAGTTTCTGTATACACTAGAATCATGAACCGCACCACGGGTACTTTCCAAACATTTTTTGGCCCCGGAACACTTATCTCACCACGACATATTCTGGCAGTCAACACTATTTATAAATCGAATGACAATCTGAATTTGCTTGGGAGGGAACCGTTGCCCTTTGATGGAACTTGCGTGGGAAACAATCTCGAGCTTCCAAAAGAAATCAATGACCGTTTTGACATTGATTTTGAGTATTTCAAAGCGTTCAACTTCAACACGCACAGGAATAACAGCAAAAGCATGATTAGTCGAGTTGTTGTTATCAATGGATGCCAATCCAAAGGAGAAAAAGCCATTTTGATGTTGGAGACCAAAAAAATCATTTCAAATGATAAATTCAACCGAATGCCTGTCTGTATGTCAAACTCATCAAAGCTTTGGAATAGCGTTCCAGGTTTCACAGTGCTCAGTTTAAATAAGCACGGAATTCTGACTAGCGGAGAATTTTCTCAGACTAAGTGCCATCTGAATTCACCACTGGCTTGTGCTACTGCTGTAAATGGATCTCGCGGGTTTTGCCAGGTTTGTTACAGTGTTCGCTAATTCACCACATCAAATAAAACGTCTGAAACTGATAAAATCACTTTTCTTAGGGAGATCTCGGAGGAAGTGCAATTGCTAATATCAACAATCGACATTATTTGCTTGGCATGTACATCACCGGAGACTTCCAATGTTCCGCTAATCCACAGACCAAGCCTGATTTTCAATTTATTAACATCGGCTATTTACTTTCAGACATATGTAAGGTGACAGGAATCTGCATGGAACCACCAATTGAGGAACATACAGCCGTTTCTGAAGTAAACGCAGCAGTTAAAAAGGAAGATTCACATCGTACGGAAGCGTTGAAACCCACAACCAAACAATATGTATCATACACTACAACAACGAAAAGCGAATCGGAAACATTAACTGAGAGCAATGAAGCACATACTGCAGCTTCGGAGAATGTATCAGCAACTCTGACTACTGAATGGGAATCGGAAGCGACGACTGTAAAGAATGAATCACATACCACTGCTGAGGATATTGAAACAGGAACAACGAAAGATGAAAAGGAATCAGAAGTCATATTTGTTGGAAATGAATCAAATACGACAAAGAATGAGAATGGACCAAGAATTGCGAAACCTGCAATTGAATCAGAAGTTACAATCACACTTAATCAATCAGATACTACAGCTACCAAAAGTGAATCAAGAGCTACAACTGCTGGAAGAGAATCAGAAAATACATTTGAGGAATTCAATTTTTTTGATAATAAATCCACGAAGAATGAATCAAATATTGCAGCTGCGGAATATGAATCAAAAACTAGGTTCGCTGGAAAGGAAACAGAAATTACAACTATAGAGAATGAATCAGATTCAACAGCTACGGATACTGGATCAGACACTGCAGCTACGGAACATGAATCAACAACTAGGTTTCCTGGAAAGGAATCAGAAGCTACAATTGTGTTTAAACAATCGGATACCGAGACTGAAAATAACACTAAGGAATTCAAATTTGATAATAAGGCCACGAAGAATGAATCAAATACCGCTGCTACGGAACTTGAATTAACAACTAAGTTTGCTGGAAAGAATTCGGAAGCTACAACTATGGAGAATACATCAGATTCAAAAGCTACGGATAATGAATCGGACGATGCAGTTATGGATAATGAATCACATACTACATCGGAAGAAAAGGAGCCACATATTGCAGCTACCAAAAGTGAATCAAGAGCTACAACTGCTGGAAGAGAATCAGAAAATACAACTGAGGAATTCAATTTTTTTGATAATAAATCCACGAAGAATGAATCAAATATTGCAGCTGCGGAATATGAATCAAAAACTAGGTTTGCTGGAAAGGAATCAGAAGCTACAACTATGGAGAATACATCAGATTCAACAGCTACGGATAATGAATCGGACGATGCAGTTATGGATAATGAATCACATACTACAGAGAAAGAAAAGGAGCCAAATATTGCAGCTACGGAATATGAATCAAGAACTAGGTTTGCTGGAAAGGAAATAGAAGTTACAACTATAGAGAATGAATCAGAATCAACAGCTACGGATACTGGATCAGACACTGCAGCTGCGGAACATGAATCAACAACTAGGTTTGCTGGAAAAGATTCAGAAGCTACAACCATGGAGAATAAATCAGATTCAACAGCCACGAAGAATGAATCAAATACTGCAGCTGGGGAGCATAAATCAGAAGCTACCACTGTAGCTTATGAATCAGATTCGACAGCTATGGATAATGAATCAGGTTCAACAGATACGGATTATGAATCAGACACTGCAGCTAAAGAACGTGAATCATCAACTAGGTTCGCCGGAAAGGAATCAGAAGTTACAACTGTAGAGAATGAATCAGAATCAACAGCTACGAAGGATAAATCAAATACTGCAGCTGCGGAAAGTGAATCAATAGCTACGACTGCTGAAAGAGAATTCGAAAATACAACTGAGGAATTCAAATTTGATAATAAGGCAATGAAGAATGAATCAAATATCGAATCTGCGGAACTTGAATCAACAACTAGGTTTGCTGGAAAGGATTCAGAAGCTACAACTATGGAGAATATATCAGATTCAACTGCCACGAAGAATGAATCAAATACTGCAGCTGGGGAACATAAATCAGAATCTATCACTGTAGCTTATGAATCAGATTCGACAGCTATGGATAATGAATCAGCTTCAACAGCTACGGATTCTGAATCAGACACTGCAGCTAAGGAACGTGAATCATCAACTAGCTTTGCTGGAAATGAATCAGAAGCTACAACTGTGGAGAATGAATCAGAATCAACAGCTACGAAGTATAAATCAAATACTGCAGCTGCGGAAAGTGTGTCACGAACTTTGACTGCTGGAAATGATTCAGAAACTACAATTGCAGAGAATAAAACAAGACCTACGACTACAAAAAGGCTGGTTGCTAATGATGTAGTCTCCGAATACCCAGATGGAAAACAAATAGCAGAAGACACCACTACGACAATAGATCACTCCACATCTCTTCAATCGAACAACACTGAACCTTCATACACGCCAACAATCACAACGGCAGAGTCGCATGCACCGTTTAAGATACAAAAGACTATTTATTCAACTGAGATTATAGCCGGGGACCAATTCGACCGTATCTCATTAAGAGAAAATAAAAGAGACGAAGAGGGCGACATCAACATTTATATTAATGTGAACTGATTTTATTTGAGAAAATGAATAAATGTTATATGCATCTATTGAGTATTCTTCTTCCAGAAGCATAGATCAACAATTTGCAGCTCTTTATGGAAATAAGTTAAGAAGTTTGCTCATTATAACGGTAATTTTTAATGCTCATGTTCATCTTGGCGCACGCTAGGAACAGCTTACTTTATTATGCAGTTTTCAGGAACGCCGATTGGTAGAATGACAGCTACTATCGTCAAACTTCCTGATTCAGGTTTTACTGATTCAAAATAATTATTTGCTTTAAAGCCAAAACAAATAAAGAATTGTAAAGATGCGAAATCAAGATGTCACTTTGTGAAAAGTGAAAGAGTTCCAGTATTTAAGATGTGGAGAGATTATTGTAAATTTTCATTTAAATTCCTGAAATTTTTATGAAAAAAGTATTTTACCAAAATGATTAAGATGAATTAGAATGAAAGCGAGGAAATGTTTTTATTTGTTTCAGAATAAAAACAATTTCAGGAGATACGAAAACTGAAAAATAGCACTGTATATTATGGATAAGGCTTGTTTTCCAGGCTGTGTTTTACACTTCTTGTGAATTTGTGTGTAGCACTTCATACCGTTCTACTTCCATACCGTTCGAACCATTTTGTATTCTGAAAGCGGTCGGTGCAGTACCGGGTACTAAGATATACAAAAAGGATTGGTAGTTGCAATTTTATTCGACAGTTTCAGTCAAGACTACGTAGTGAAGGCACTCTTAGTAGCGTTCATTTAACTTAGCTGACTCGTCTAGCCCTGCAGAAAACAGTTGTCCAATAAAAAATGTAGTTCAACACATTTCAGCTTCGAACATACAAGGTTTTTTTTTGGTCAACGAAAATATTCTTTTTCACATTGAAAAGTTCCCTGGCTTCTTCTGGAACCCACGATTAACATATTTCAGGTGAATAAATTATCTTAGAAATTCTTTTTTAAGCCAGCCGTGTTCTCAGTCTTCCCACACAAAAACGATGAATTCTTCGCTGAGCTCTGTTTTACTTCTTTCATTCATTGCCAGCGCCGTCAGTTTTACCCCACAATTTCTACTGAATTCTCGGCTTAACGCTACTGAAAACGAAGAGCTTCAAGCGGCATGTGGTCGTCATTCTCAATACCATACTAATGTTCTGAATGGTCCGGTGGATTATCCCTGGGCGGCGTCACTCGACGTCAAGGGAGTAGTAACTGCATCGATTATTTCTCCGAGACATCTTTTAGTTTTCAATCTTCTCGAAAAGGACTCTAATAATGAAGTGACAATCCTTAAAGATATTCCAGCCGTTGGACGTTTTGAGTGCGACGGAAGCGATTTAGTATTGCCAAAAGAAGTTGTTTCCTTGTTCAAAGTGAATTCTATTGTCAATCAGTTTGGAGGTGAAGGTTATAGTCAGGTGCAAAGAGTTGTCGCGATTGATAGCTGCAATGGAATCAATACCTACAAGCCAATGATCATAGAATTGAATAATAATTTGCGTTTCCACAAATTTCACGACTCAATATGCCTTCCACGTACCAGACTTGAAGACTCATTGATTCGGGAAAACAGGCAGTTTACTGTATACGGTTTGGGACCGAACGGAACAACGTTGTCTGCCGCAGAATACACTAAAGTGCCTTGTGAAGGCTACCAAGGCAGTGATTCTATTTTCTGTGGAAAATCAGTAAATAATACAGGATTGTGCTCGGTGAGTTGGAAAATATTATAGAAAACACTTCAGAACATTATTATTGGCATTATTGTTAAGGGTGATTTTGGCGGTGGTGCCTTTACCGTAATCAATGGGCGCAACACACTTCTGGGTATTTATGCTGAAGGTAACACTGGATGTAGCACACCTCCCGAACTCCAGAGACAACCGCAATTCATCGATCTAAGAGACTACGTCGCGCAGATTTGCAGACAAACAGGAGTCTGCCCTAACAATGTTCAATTGCCAACTACTGGAAGTGTCCCATCGACTACACACTCTCCCGAACCATCGTCAACTTCAACTGACGCTCTTGGAGAAAAGACCACTAGACTTTTTCAAGAGTCCACGTCTCCATTATCTGAAACAGATTCACCGACACTTCCACCAAAGTTCTCATTTATTTTAGAAGCAATAATTGATGAAATCTTTGAAAAGCGGAATATGAAGTGCTCTGCGGGAAATCCGCCAATTCCCGAAAAACATGTTCATATTCACATCGGTGGCCAACAAGATTAACAGCACAGAGAGAAAGCTAACGTTCTTTCAATCTTTGTGTTTCGAAGTTATTGCACTGTAATAAAATGTTCAACGATTTATTGAAATCATATGAGCTTATTGTAAACCAGTCAAATTAGAAGCGCTCCTTTTCTCTAATGATCTCGATGTCATTTTCATTTCGCGTTTTTCTATACTTCCCTAAACGAATATGAATGTGGATGTCATCGCCTTCTGCGTTAATACACATCCGCCCATTTTGAGGAACTGTTAATTCCGTTATAGAATCTACAGATGATACAGACTGATTCTTATATCCGGAAGCAGTTGTGAGACCAAAGTCTGCCTGCGGTTTATCAGAAGTCGTTAGATATTCAGTACTCTCAGTAGTTCCACCATTGTCGCTAGCATATGATGGACAGATTCCATAAACATCGCAAACTTTTCCAGCCAATGTTGACATGTTGGCAAACTTGTACACTGTTTTTTCATCAGCTTTACTGCAATCAAAAGGCCCATCCACATAAACACCAAATGCTCTAATCGATCCATCGAGTTTTTTGATAGCGGTCCCCCCGAAATCTCCGTTGCAGAGGTTTTCTTCAGATTTCACACAAAATACGTCTTCAGTTGGATATTCGCATGGAACCTCTGTAAGGCTGGTATGCCGAAGAGTGGCGTCCATGACTTTCCCACGATTGTCACCATAGCCGTAGAAAGTGTACTGAATGTTTGAATGAAAATCAGCTGAAAAACAAAACTGAAACTAGAGCACCACAGATAGACATAGATAGACAAATAATCATGTTCCAGTTGAAAATGCTTAACTTAGAGATTGTGAAAAGTAGTTAGTAGAACTTGAAATATTCCGAAGTTTTCAGAAATATTTGCACTAAAAACTAAATATTAATAGACAAAACGTCTTCAAAAACAAAGAATCAAAGAATTGAAGGCAATTTCAGAAACGTTCACTTCATTGCATACAAATAGATTTTCAGAATGTTTCTGCTTCTACCAACTATTTTACTCAATCTGAAAGTCAGCGCTTTTTTGAATAAAACACTCTTCATTGCCCATCCGACTACTCAATACTGTAAATGCGGTTCTCAACCAGATTTGAAATGTAATAATTTAAAATGTACCATAGAAAAAAAATTGCATCATTTTGTGAATTTTTTTTTGGCAACTCTGTTCCAAAATTAAGAAAAAAGTTGCTCGAAATGAAAAACTGCTGAATTTTCAACATTTTCCACACACCAAATAAAAAAATGACAAAAGCTGCTTCAAATTTGATAGCTTGATAGCCAGATTCCTTACTTACATCCAAAACAAATCGGTTTGGCCTTCTGTTGCTCTGTTACTGGCTTTTTCAAAGTGATAATGGCCACTTTATTGAACTGGAACGGTTTCTCACACCCATTCAGAATTCTCACACTGGACACGCTTAGCGGATCGTTCCCGGAAAACCGGTCAGCTCGCAACATATTCAAATAAACAGAAACTTGTCTCAGAAGGTCCTTCGGAAGCACCAAATCGTTTCCAATGCATTTCACATTTTTCTCGGACACTTGAGCCAAGTTGTGACGTAAACTGACTCCTTCAGTGGTGTTAACAAGAAAAAGTCGATCATAGGAAATAATATGTCGGTTGGAGATAAGAGCTCCAGTGGTGTAGACAATGTTGTCTAGGTGATCATTAATGTAGACAGCCACTGTCCATGGAGACTCACTAGTACGGGCGATAGTTCCGTTGAGAACTTTTCTTGCGTAGCGATACACTTCTGAAAATCAACAAACCTCTAGGCTTCATCGTTTGAATCTATGTACCTTTCATTTCGGTGCCACATGTATTCTGAAGTTCCTGATTCTCTTCTTCATTCAATTTGAAAGCATTCAGAGGCATAGTTGCTAAAAGGACAACTACCAGAAGTGAAAGGTAGCACATATTTCCCGCTCCAGGTATTAAAAAGTGCGGAAAGTAACGTAAAAGAAGTAGCGGAAACCTTTTTAAAGAGAATCCAATGTGATAATTTAATTCGATTAGACACGATATGAGAACGCCTCACTTTTGTCTGGTTGTATATTTTCTAAGATAGTTTAGGGTGATATAAATAATATTAAAAAAATGTGTGAAACAATCACCATCAAATAAAACAAAATTCAATGTTTGATTTAGACAAGTTCTAATAATATAATAGAATGCAACCCCTTTTATTTTCCAGTTTCTCGAAGTACCTTCTTAGCAGTTTTCCAGCTCAATATTCCACTTAATTGGTTTTAAAGGGAAGCATCTGGTGCTGCTGTTCAGCTTGGCCTTTTCCTACATCCATATCAGATTCCATATCAGACTAATTGCTCCAGGTGAAAATACCAATAGTAAGAGTTCCGCGTTTTTTTCAATAACAATGCTCCGAAATTACACAGCGTTGCTTCGATTATTGGAAAATAAGCGAATTTGCTGCAGAATAAGTTGAGGAACAGGGCCAAATACTCGGACTATTGTGGGAGGAAGGCCATAGTTTAAAGACACAAAATAAAATAAAAACTTGCTTTAAAAGTTTTTTTTTATTAATATTATATTTTGTCCATGCAACCATATTCGTGAACAGCCATTGAAGCTATAGAAATTTATGATAGGGATTTGCACGGCCAAGGTGGGACGACCCACGTAGATCGATGGAATGGTAAAAATTAGTTTCTTTCTGGCGTCTTTATACCCTTTTGTACATATATTGTCTGAGAACTGGGACTTCCATAGTTTCAATTGCTCTTTTTCTCATTCTCTCTTCACTAAAAATATCATTGAGTTACTTTTCCTCGTAAAACACGGCAAGGGTACGCCAGAATAGGGCATGAAGCAGAAAATCTTTCATTTCACATTTGATATAAGTTTGAATTGTAATACAGTCGTTCTGATGCTTTTCTTTGAACATTCTTGTAGAATGCTATCAAGCTGAAAGAAATGATTATTTACACATTATTTATTTATTTTACAATTAGTTTGATTTATTTTTATATTTTATATTACATCTGCATTGCCAATCTTGCTCCAGTAGCGAGCCGACTTTTGCGATATATTTAATAATGATCATTTGCTAATTACCATCGGCGTCTCGCCTCGCCGTTCTCCCACCACTCACCCTCCGCAGTTCATATTGCGGCTTGCCCGCTAAAAGGCGTTAGAGCACACTCATCGATTTTTGACACGTACTTTTCTCGTTTCGCGTGTTCAATATTGGCATTCGATTTTAATTTTGAGGCAAGAATGGAAAAGAAAAAGCTTCATTAATATGTTATGTTTAGAGTTATCAGCTAGCTCAGCAATGAACCTTCTTTAGGGCCTTGACCGTGGCCGAGGTTTCTCCGCATTTATTTATTCTCGGTCATCTCTTGAAGTTTATATTTATTACCATTGAAGCGCAAACTCGCTTTCTGCATGTCTTACTATTCTCCAAAGTGATAGAAAAAGTGTATAGTACTTTGAAAATTTTCAGACCAAAATGACACGTCCACCGGATAGAAGTGAATTGAATGATCAAGACACAATAGACACAATGGCACATGAGTTGAAGGTGGGAGCTGCTTTTTGTTCAAGTTGAGTTAAGCATTTTAGGAGAAATATACAAATTTTATAAAACGAGCCAATATGCTAGGAGCTTTAAAAGTGCTGGATGAGATGACGGAATTTTGTTTGAGTGAGTTGAATGAAGCACTTTATTAAACTGAAAGGATTTTCTAAAAATTTCAGATTGGAACGATGATTCCGTGATCAAAAGCACGGCCCACAACTGCTTTCTTTACCTTTCTCCAGATCTCAAATATGAAAATTTGATCAATCAGCATTCAGTAAGCTTTCATTTTCTTTTGAACTGATTCAGAATATCGATTCATCTTGTTTCAGGCTAGAAAAATCAGTGACGTAACCTTATTCTATCTGAATGACGAGATTCGCAAAAGAACGTTTCTACAATCGTTTGCAACTTCCAGAACACTTTTGACGCCGCACAGAAGACGTCAATTGGCGAAAACTATGAGTGAGTTTTTCTTTTTTTTGCAAATAAAGGATGTGGTTTTTTCCAAGCTGTAAATCAATATGTTCCAGAAAATTTGTAGTAAATATTGCATTCGAAAATTCAAAAATAATGAATAAAAACATGACAGTCCCCAATTTATGATAAGTTTAATTGGTTCATAATTTAACATTATTATGGAAAAAAATGATTTATAGTCTTTAAAAGTTAACATTTGAAACACCGATAATCCTGAAACTATTTAAAAACGCGCAAAAGCTCATTCGATTTTTGCATCTCAACGTCCAGAAAACAGCAAACAGAAAAAGGGGTTTTATAGTAAGCAGTAAGCTTTGTATACATCTTTAATTCCCAATGGTGAATATAAAACTCAAAAACAAAAATTCAGACGCTGAACCTCGCGTCTTCGCCTTTGGTCTCAATTCTTGCAACGCTCTTGGAGTGGATTCAGATCATAATGCTTATATCGATATCCCAACCGAAATATTTGTTCCTCCTGTATATGAAATAAAAGTGTCGTCCACTCATACGGTGTTCTGGTGTCATGACGGACAGTTTTTCGGATGCGGTGAAACGAAAAATTTCATGATTGCTCTTCAAAATGCTCAACATCCTCCGATATTTAGAGAACCGTCAAGGATGAATGTACAGATTAGACGAGATGAGGTGAGAACAGTTACCGTAAAACCTGTAATAGTATTTCAAAGAAATATCGGCGCTTCTCAGAAAATGTTTAGTAAATATAGAGCAATTTAAAAAGCTGCAACATGCTGTAGTATTGAGCAAGTTGCCTCGTAAAAAAGCAAATTACTGCAATATATCTACAAATTTCTTCAAAAAAACGCAATTTGTTGCGCAAGAAAGTATGTTTGCTACTGGCTATTTTAACTTGCGCCAACACCTCAAAAACTCCAAGATTGCGACAATCTTAACCAACAATAGAAATACCTAAAAATTGTCTGCTGAAAATGTCCAAATGCTATCATAATGACTGGCGCATACAAGTGAACTGAGACGCATTACCACATAATGGCAATATTAAGAGACTGTTACAGGTTCTAAGGTGACCCAGTTCCAGATTCACGGGACAATTTATACAATAAGCCGCGAAATCTTTCTAAAATTTTGATTTACTTTGATTTTCTTCTGTCACCAAATTCCAGTGATTGAGTTTTAACCTAAACTAATCCAATCAACCGTAACATTCCTAACATTAAATCTGAAGCCGCCCAAGTAATAAGTGCATAGAATAGATTTTCGTATTGTTTCAAAAAATTCCCCGTAAATTATGCAGTTTGGCACAAACACTCGCCTAACCAGATGCGAACATTCTGAATATTTCTAGGTTGTGACTGGAATGAAAGCGTTGGAAAGTGGCACGCTCTTCGAGACAAACCTACGCCTTTACTTTATCGGTGACCTCGAAAAAGCAAGTTCCTATCTGAAATACATCCATGATGCACCATATGAACTCGTCACGGACTTACCGTATGTTCCTGCCAATTTTTGGGTATGCCACTCTAGGCCGAAAGTGTCGATATCAACACCAAGGTTGGATGATAGGAAGAATGTCGCACCGATGAAGATCTTAGGAACGTTATACCTGGTGATTGATTTTATTATTTTTACTATTTTTTTTTACATTTTACCTTTAATGTTTTCAGATTCAAGTTTTCCCCGGATATTGGACAGAGTTGAATCCAGGTCATGTGAAACGGCGACCGGTGTTGTTCTTAATTGAAGGAGTAGAAACGAGAGATGTCAGAATAGAAAATGTTGGAAGCAGTTAGTAAATATACTTCTAAGAAATCCGAAGCTTCATTGATTTTTCTGAAATAAATATTCAGGCACAATTTGGGTTGTCCATGAGCTGACTCTCTATCATGGAAACATGACATTGATTATGAAAGAGGACAACAACGAAGATGAGAGAGATTTGGACAATTATATTCTTTTCATTGAGCTACAGGTGAGTTTCTTATACGACGTCTGGCAAACCAAGCACACTTGATTGCTCTTAGGAGTACCGTACACCACATCCGTTTGTTTGTACTGGAGTCGCCGCTAACAACAGTGACGGTGCAATTATAAAGGTGAGAGAGAGAGATTCGTAAGAAATACTGAATCTTAATTCAATCATAATTTCTAACCAAAGCTTCCAATAAATAATCAAAGTAAGTTCCGGATTACAGTTAAATGAGCATTCCGATGCTCATTTAACTGTAACCCGGAAACCAGAAATTCTCTGAGTACGATAAAACTTATATTAAAGCAAAATAAATATGTTGTATTCATTGTAGCACATAAAGCGTGTAGGTAAATGTTTGACCGGTGTGCTATATGAAAGCCTAAACGGTCGCCAAATAGAAGTTTCTTCAGTAAAAGTGCACCCGTTTGATTCGCCTTTCAACGTTTTCCAAAAATAATCTTGAAATCCCTCAACACCGCGTTCCCACACTTGATTTATTTGCAGTGTGGAGACTTTCCATGTGTGTGCTTTGACTATTTGGAAATTGCCGAGAATCGTTATAGAGGTCACGTGCACAAATTCATGTTTGAAACCATCGAACGGTACATGCAAAGCAACGGCAGGGAATTTCATAATCAAGAGCGAACGGACATCACGATGAACGATATTCTGTCTCTCGCAAATATTATACGGTTTTCTGATGTACTGAGTGATGAGCTGAAATTGGATTGGATGGGAAGTGAGTGGCATCGATTAAAATGTGTAAATGTATTACTGTGAAGAAGTGAGACATTTATAAAATGCCAAAAATAATTAGGGCTATAATATCAGTAACTGCTGTGATCTGAAATTTTTATGTAGCATTCTTAACAGAATGATTTTCAGAAAGGTTAGAATGATAAAGAAATTCAAACATCATTCAGAAATGCGCCCCCTTACAAGGGAACTGTTTTTAGATAACGTTTGAGAATTTTATGAAAATTGGTACACAGACACTTTCGAGCATGCTGAAAACCATGGCAAACTTTGTTTTTGCCTAAAACTCTCCAGAAGCTGAATATTCGCATCTGAAGTTTCATCTGAATTTTCATCGCATCTGAAGTTTTCCCCCCATCCCGGGACCTCACTCTTCTCTATGCTTCCATATCATCCATTTCTGTAAGCAGCGGTGGTGTAGTGGCAGTGGGATGGTTTGGAACCCTGGGGGTCCCAAGTTCGAACCCTATTATGGCAAATTTTTTTTGTTTCTTGTAATTTCATTTTCTAGAGGTCTCCAGAGCACATTGGTCTCGAATGGAACTTGCAGAATGCCGAAAAAGGGTATATGAGTTGTGTTTAATTGTTTTTTGATCTCAAAGGCTTCTACTCTAAACTTTAGAAAACAACAGAAATTTTCGGCTTGGAGGATGGCTTGGAGGCTTGACGGCGTCAATTGCTGCCGTGTCTTTCCAAGTGCTCCAGGAGTCGACGATCACAAGAATATCTTTGGGCATAGACGAATCGAAAACCACTTTTTCGAAGAAAGTCACCATGTTGATTTTAGTCACGATGTGACTGGAATGGCACGTGACTTCCAGATATGATGCTTTAAAAAGACCTTTCTTGGGAAATCGGCCTTTGGGTTCTTTCAAATTAATGAATAATTTGGGGTGCATTTTTCCCGATGCGGAGATCAAGGGAAGTACTGTGTATGAATGTGTAGTTGAAGAGACACTTCCAACAACACAGTGAACATCTTTGGATCCGGTAAATGTAAGAGTCCGAGCTGTGTTCATTTCGAGCTGGAATCCACTCTGATCAGCATTGTAGATGCTGGATGGGTGTTGGAAGTGTTGGTTGGCAGAATTCACGAAATCCTTGGAATCCTTCTCAATCTGATCGCGAGTCTTGGGTCGAATGGTAGACACAAATTTCGTGATTTTCCTGGAGGAAATTCCGAACCTTTTCTTCCATCCAGCCAGCCAACTATCCGACAAAGTTTCCAATGCAAATGTTGTTCTTCCTTATGATGTCAGCAATAAGATAGCGTAGAACGTTATCATGTAGGATTTTCATGGTGACTTTCTTCGAAAAAGTGGTTTTCGATTCGTCTATGCCCAAAGATATTCTTGTGATCGTCGACTCCTGGAGCACTTGGAAAGACACGGCAGCAATTGACGCCGTCAAGCCTCCAAGCCTCCAAACCATCCTCCAAGCCGAAAATTTCTGTTGTTTTCTAAAGTTTAGAGTAGAAGTCTTTGAGATCAAAAAACAATTAAACACAACTCATATACCCTTTTTCGGCATTCTGCAAGTTCCATTCGAGACCAATGTGCTCTGGAGACCTCTAGAAAATGAAATTACAAGAAACAAAAAAAATTTGCCATAATAGGGTTCGAACTTGGTACCCCCCGGGTTCCAAACCATCCCACTGCCACTACACCACCGCTGCTTCCAGAAATGAATGATATGGAAGCATAGAGAAGAGTGAGGTCCCGGGATGGGGGAAAACTTCAGATGCGATGAAAATTCAGATGAAACTTCAGATGCGAATATTCAGCTTCTGGAGAGTTTTAGGCAAAAACAAAGTTTGCCATGGTTTTCAGCATGCTCGAAAGTGTCTGTGTACCAATTTTCATAAAATTCTCAAACGTTATCTAAAAACAGTTCCCTTGTTAGATGATTTCAGCATAACTCAAATCGCTTCATCATTTTATATCAGTTTATATTAAATCATTTTATCAAACTCTCACAATTTTTCGAAAAAATAGCTCGGAAAATTACATTCCTTTTCAGCAAAGCTTACAGCGAGCTTATAGGCGACTTCACCAGCCTAGAGAAAAATATGTATTAGACTTTATAACCAGTTTTCTGATCTGTTTTGGTCGATGATTTTCTTTGAAATCTGTCAAAAAATAGTTGTTTCTTTAATTTCAGGGATCGAGAAAAACTACCGATACTCCAACTTCTTCTCCTTTCTTGGCTACGTCTCTGTCCCTCGTCTTCCAGATCACCCACCTAAATGTTTTGACACAGATATCGATTGTTTAATCAATTATTATGACCCAATAGATGTGGCTCGACACAGAATGAAAGAGCTATTCGAAGAGTTTGAAAGAGTCAATTACCCGGGAACAGACGTCTGGAAGCCAACTGAGTTTCTTCGAGAACACGAGGAACCGGAATGTGATGCTCTTACAGAGTGAGTGGGTGGATAAAGTTCCTTTTTCAAAGTTTTTATGATATAACGTTTCATATTATAGGGGCCAATATCGTGGAAGTGCGCTGGTATGGTCTATAGGTATTTTCATCAAACACCTATGCCACTTTAGTAGTACAAGAACAGAAGAGCTCGAGGACCCAGTAAACAAGGAAGTCTTCAAGTAGTAAGTGACACATTTTTAAATTTTTTGGACCACATTCAAAATGACCCCCACCCTTATAAAGTCTAAAATGGATCAGAATTTCTGCTATTTAAGAGGGGGGGGGGGCGTGGGGTATCACCTAACTCTCATGTATTTTTTGGGGGGAGGATGATGGCAGAGATCCGCGGAAATGGTATGATTTTGTGTCCACATTTGAACAAAAAGTTATATCATTTTTTCTAATATTAGTATTATTATCAGCCTCATCAACACAATCTGGTTTGCGTGTAATCAATATTACTCCAATAAGAATCCAATGAACGCCCTAGACGAGGACATGACACAATACCTTGAAGAAATTGAAAATATCATTCCCGACGATCAACTGATTTTCGAAACTTTAAACCCCGGTAAAATAGTCAAGAACAGATTGTTGGACGAGAACTTAGAGTTTCCGTGTCTAGACGAGCAAATGACAGTTAAAGTCAAATTCACGCTGGAGCATCGGGATCCAAATCTCCAAGCGACCACGTACACCATCAGCACATGCCGCACTTTCTTAGAAGCCGAGAATCCGAATCTTTTAAAGTTTATTGACGATAAAAATGTGCTGGACTTGAACAAAGTGTATCCTGATGACATAAAATTGCACCGGTTAATTGTACAAACTCATTTCCTCGGACACGGGATAGTGGATTTCGAAGGATGCGAAAAATACGAAAACTCAGTTTTCAAGCCACTTGGATACACCTTGATGCCGATGGTCAGATTTATGTAGGTTTTTCATTTCTGTTCTTGTGTTAAAGTACATTGAGATGATGGTAATTTTAGGGCGATTGTACCAGAGTAGGTATAATCCAAAAATAACCCCACATGAGATACAAAATCTGCACCCCCCCACCGAAAGATCCAAGAACAACCCTTTGTTTTTAGGTGCCCCCTTGTCTAAGACGCTAAGCGACGTTAAGTAGAGCCTATATGATGACTTCCAGGCGCAAAGGTTTTGAATTGCCTTATCGTCATACGCTGCTGGAATTCTTATTGTGATTTCGTACTAGTGGGCAGCATTGGATTATACCATTTTTATTCGCGATACATTATACACTGTAGATCATGGTGCGTTTTATGGCACTGTCTGAAAAAAATGTAAAAGCTGACCAGGTAAAATCCAAGAATCGCTCCCCACCAAAAGTATCACCCCCCTCCAAACCTCAGCCACCGTTGGTGATTTTTGGATTATAGAAGGTTTTTTGCCACAATTTCTTCCTTCTCGTACTATATATTTTTCCACAACGTATCCACCCCCTCCTAAAAATATTATCTTATCAGGCGACGTGGAAAGGAGCATTTCCGCGGACTCCTCAGTCGTACCGGCAGTTCGCCAAAGCCTCTTGTTAGCCTGAAGCCCACATCAACGTTTCACATTGCAATTGAAACCGCTGATGGTCAGCTGGTTTACTGTCATCGACTCCTTCGTGCTCTCTACTCGAAACTTCCATGCGATAAAGCTCTTTTGTCGACTCTTTCTACCAGTTTGACTTTGGCGGCGTTGAAAGGATTACTGGACAAAAGAATATTGGAAATGCTTCCATCGAAAAATGTGAGAAAAGATTTATAATGCAAATTTTCCAGCAACATAGAAATACAACAAAAATTGTAAACTTTCAGAAAGTAGAAATTGTGGATTGGTATTATGAGACAAAAATGCAAGAAGCATTTCTTGATCTGATCAAACAAGTCATAATTGAATGTAAGTTTCTGATTTTTTAGACAAATTAATGTTTAACAGTTGTCATTATCATAAACTAAACTGAAAATCAACACTCATTTCTAATCGAAATCTGTTATTTAAACGTCTCTTTATTGCTAATAATAATGCCATTTTGATTTTCTAGGCAACGTTAACCCATTCTGATGTTGTGAAGGCATGCTTTTTTCACTATTTTATACTTGATATTCATCAAAATATTTTGGTTTTTACATGTTCTGAGCCAATAATGATACTAATCTACAGCCAATTGATTGCAGGCCGCCCACATGACGTGTCATCTGTTCGTCGACTCGTCGAAAAGTACCCATTAGAATCTCGAAGGTTCATTGCGAAATATCGTCCTGGCATCCTACTTTGGCCACGAGTACCTTTGCCGAATCCTAGGATTCGTCACATCAAAGTGTGCGTTATTTTTTTCGAGAAATGAGAAATGCTCGATTTTCAATTTTCAGAATTATGGATATGTGGCCGAAGAATGATTTCGAGCGTCACACACGAGTTCCACAAAAGAAATATGTCAAGAATGGGGTTGTGGAGGAAAGTATATTTCGTATGATCGGCTCTAGAGAGCTTCGCCGATGGTACACGAACAATGAGGAGCGGCAGACACCAAGATTCACAAAGGAATATGAGGTATGAAGTTTATGCACAGCTTTTTGCCATTTTTCGAGATTTGTACTGTAATCATCTTTGGGGGTCGATCCGCGCAAGTTTCTTCATAGTGAAACGTAATGTTTAAAAATGGTTGTCAATTGTATGCGAGTTCTGTGAAGTTATGTTCCGGAAGAAATAATTACAAAAATAAAGAAAACATGATAAAAGCATTCAAGGGTTCAGATATAGGAATCCCTCTTAATACGAAGTGTTAAGATCTGGCATATCTGAAATTGTTGAGGGCTCATCAAAGCACTCTTTTTCAATTTGTTTGATTTTATATAAGAAGTCAAACTACCACCGGTAATTCTGAACCACGTTTATGCAAGAATAATGCATTAAAAAAAAGATAATTGCATCCAAATATGAAATATTACAGATTTTTCAGCAATTAAATTCTCAAAGTTAAACTCTCTGTTGAAATGAAAAAAAAAACGCAATGACCTTCGCTGTCAGTAACATACGGAAACTTCGCCGATTTCAGCTTTAACCAAAGGTTTAAGATCTGAATGGCGGTGGAAACCTTCTGATAATTCACAAAACTATTTATTCTCCATTTTCAGAAAGACTTCCCACTTGGCTACCCCTACCGGCCGTTTAAACCCACTGTAATCACCGTGATGCCTCCTTCGGTCTCCTCAGCTGCTCCATTGGCCCACGATCGCCGAAAAGCAGTGTCCACTATTGCGGAACCTGCTAACGATCCTTCCAAGGAGGAGAAGGTGAGCATGCTTCGCAAAGAGCTGGAGCAATTAGCGATCAACCATGAAAAGTATGCAAGCATGATGGAAAAAGCAACTGCACGGCATAACAACAGTAAGAAGAATAAAAACAAGAAGCGTTAAAATATGTATTTTTTTTGAAGAATTTAATCATTTTTTCTTTAATTGTTATCATTTTTTCTTTGTCCTGTGTATACTATAAGACCTCATTTCTTTTCACTAACCAGTTCATTTTTAAATGTTTTCCCGGCTTAATATTTGAAAAAAGTATTTTTCTCACCCCACTGATCACAATTTTCCTTTCAGATTCTCCGTTTTTCGAATCTTCACAATGTTATATTTTGCCACATTCCTCTCCCTTTCTTCATTTCGTCCCATTCGTATCGTTCTCTGGTTGTATATGAAATATGTATTTTTGAACCCAAACCAAAAATTTGGAATCACGGCTAAAGTGGGTTCCTTCATTTTCCATGAACCCTTCCATTAATGAATTATGGAGTAGGCGATGATTGATTTTCAGCTCTACCAGTATTCATTTGAAGAAATAAATTGTTTTATAATGTAAGTTAAGTGTTTTGTCTTATTAATTTTCATTGAATACGCGCTGTGCTTTTACTATTCCAATATTCATTAGTGGATTTTCATTTTGTTTGGATCTCTAAAAGCCTTCGGAGCACTTGTAGAGTACTTCACTGAGAACCTGGCGCTATCTGAGAATCAGAAGGTGCACCTTGTGTGAGATGGCAGGAAGTGAGCCGAAGTTCATTTGACGAGACTTCCCGATAGTCGCAGGTTTATATGTCAAGGCACAGATTCTACAGTGCGGTCAATATCTATAGGACCTCCGACAGAGTAGGGCGGTATTGGATTTTGGGAACTCGGAAAAACATTGTTTTCACGGAATCTGGAATCTGGAAAACGAAACGAAAAAAACGGCGGAATCCGGAATTCCGCCCTTCTTTGATCTCCGACTAATTGGGGTCTATCCTCGAGAACGGAAAGAGATATCAAAAATCTGTAAACGCCATTCGATTTTAAACACAAAAAAAACCCGGGTCAAAATTTCATGAATATACCACTTTCCAGGGTCCTGTAACAACAAAAAGGTGCATCACAAAACTTTTCTGGAGCACTTTCCGAATCGGTAAACTCCGATAAATATATATTTTGAAAGTCCTTTATTCAAATAAATTCAGAAAATTTTTTCTGTCATTTTTAAGAATATGAAAGATGCTATACGATTTTCAATTCAAAATTAGTCCTCCTTCATGGTATTTTAGAATGCTGAATTTGATCCAGATGGCTCGAAAACAATCGTCCATCGTTAGACGTCCAAAAGTTTAAAACGATGATTTATTATTATAATATTTTTATTAGAACCCTACGCAAGGTGATAACAATATCTCCAAGAAGCGTTCAATTTTATTTTGTTAATGGAGCGCAGCTCACAACTTTTGCTCACAATTTTTGACCTCGAGAATAAGGTCTATAAATCAAAAAATTAAATAAATAGAAAAAATAGATAAGAATGGTAAAGTTGAAAAGTAATGCGACGATTGCTTTGTTGTAGCCTGAATCGGTGTTGTTGTCGATTCCGGATTTTGACCATTTTCTGAAATTCGTATAGGTTTTAGTTTTCATCAAATTTAAATTCTTACGGTAAATGTAGTATTGGACAAAGTACTCTCCAGCCAACCCTTTGGTTGATGAAATTTGAAAGGTTTGACCAACATTTTGAGTGCTCCATCCAGAAATTACATCTGTAGGGATTATGGACTTTTCATATGACGTTGTACCGTCTTGCACTTTGACAGTAACCATCCCACCGTCTGGAAGTGTTCCAACAATCTGAAAAATAACGTTTTCAGTAGAACACGACAAGCCGAAAGAAAGATATTGTTATGCTTACATTTGCTCCGACAGTTCCATTACATGCTGGACATCTTATGGTATTGATTATTACCGTTTTGTCATTTTGATTAATAGGCTTCATGTAGAATCCAGTTGTAGTGTAATCATGAGTAGAAGAGTTATTTAAGTCGTCTGAACATCAGTTTTTTTTTTATATTACTCGTTTTCAAAGTGCGTTTTCAAACTTACAGTAACCTGGTGCAATCTCGAAATCGACTCCCCCGTAGCTCTCGAAATAAAATGCTCCAAGGCTCAAAGAAAACTTCTCAACCATTGGAAAGAAAGATTTCCCGGATGATGACATAACGGGGTTGGAAAATATTGTAGTATTGAGTGGCTCGCCACCATCATTCGGGATGCCCTTGTAAACAAATATTGATGAAGTGGACGGTTGTCTCCATGAACTTATGATACTGGATTGAAATGCCGTTGTGTTGTACCAAGAGTTGAGAAACAAAAAAGTATTGTTGGCACCGTCGGGCTCTTTGGTTAGAGCAAACGCCTGGTATTTGTCGATGTCAATGACGTAGAAGTTGCCTACTGAATGTTGAAAATTTGGCTAGAATAATGATAAAGAACGAGTCAATTTTCTAAATAATGTTTGGGTACGTCTTTTTCTTGATTTCAGTATCCTTCGTAAAGACGCCGCAAAAGTGAAAGAGATAGCAGCGTCATCTTAAATAAGGACCGCATTTATGAGTACTTTTTTCGACTTCCAGAAGTTTTCATTTTAGCAAAATATGAATTCAATAATTTTCTACACGATTCTTTAATACACGGAAGCCACATCTAGCTATGAACAGTTACAGTTACGCACTGGTTTCTCCGTAATTATCTTCGAAAACAAACTAGAAACCTTGAAACTGTCGTGTACTACTGACAAACATCATTCCAGTTAGTGAATTCATTTGATTGTCCGTCAAATTGGTGGTGATATATGCAGATTTTTGGATAGCAAATGGCTGAATTTGGCTTGTTTCCTTGAAAGGCTTCCGTTTTGCTAACTGGTAAAGTCTAAAAACTACAACACGAATAATAAACAATTTTGAATTTTCTTACGTTTGATTTTCGCCATCCTCATTGACTACTTCGATTTGTCTTAATATCGCTGCGTCATCGCTGGAAGCCGAGACGAAAATATTAAAAGGAACTGTTGCATTTATGAAATTTTTCACATTTTCTCCACGGAATGCTTTGAGGTCTATCAACTGCTGAGAGTTGGCAATTCCAAATAAAACAGAACAATAAATCGAGAAGTACAACGTGGAATATTCCAACATGGCTTAGCTCTCCAAGAATTAACCGCCCTATCAATAAGTTTATATTTGCAAAAGAAGTTTGTGACCGTATATATATATATCAGCAGGTTTGCTATATAAGCTTCAGTGTAGCATGGGTGTGGCACGGTTGATTCACCATAAAAAACTTTCAAACTATTGCGTAAGTTTATGCAAACATACATTCTTTCAGAATTCCGACAAGTGTGAACTCACCACCAATTTCTTTGGGAAATCCGACCACTGCCGACTAGAGCGCCATGTGTTATTTTTAAGCGTATATAATCAAAAATTGCTGAAAACAGAAACCGTCCTCCGCGCTCGGCATCTGCTTCTGATACGGTAGAGTCAGAAGCAAGTCGAGAGAGGCAATCAAATTTTGGAGGAACGGTCGTCTACTACTTGGAAAAGGAAAAGAAAACAAGGCAAAAAACAAGAAGAATTGATTCCGAGTGTGCACCTTCAACTGCAGATCTGTCGGAACAGACAAGAGATTTGCAAAACTGATCGAAGAAACAAAGAGAATAAAGTACGATAACGTCGGAATTTCAGAAACTAGACGTGCAGCTGAATAGCATCCAACCGATCGAGACGGGACCGGAGTTTTTTAAGGATCTCGGAACAGTATTTGAGTGTCGGCTTTATCGTTAAGAACAAAAATAGTAGAAATCAAATTTCTCAACCATAGGATCGGCAACATTATCATACAAGTAGGAAAGAAACTCAGCTGTACCAACTTCCAGGTGTACGCTGAAGAGCTAACTGATTTCTAAGCACAAGACGCCTACCTAATCTGCAGTAGCAGGTACAATCTCATTATATGCCACATAAACGATTGGACACAAAGATGGACCAGAATCCAAAAGTTCTACTCGAAACTATTAAGCTGCAACTTTTCTTCATCCACCAGTACCTCATCTGAACGGAAACATCACCATCCGCATCACCGTTCCTCCCTGAAGGAAGGCGAAGTGCTCTCATTTCATTCGCGAACGGGAAGGCGATGACAAAATCACGGCAGACTTCCTCAAGAGCTGCCATGATTTTCTCCCGGATTATTTCTGTGAGGTTCTGTGTAAGGGTTCAGGTTTCAGATCCGAGGAACTATTGTGTCGAAAGGTTGAGCTCGAATTCGGGGGCAGGTGAAAGCGTTGGTGGTGTTTTTGATGTTGTTGAACGTAGTCTACCGAGGTAGACATGTGATGATTGCATTATTACTGATGATCAAAGGATGTGTGATGGCGTACGTGTTTCTCAACCCTTTTTTGTTAGTATTTATTTGGAGGCCTACTTTTTTGCACCTTTCTGTGAACTCTTGGATCATCCTGCAGGCAGTTTTTGGGTCGTTAGCGTCTAATTTTACAGTGCTTGCAAATTTCAAAGATATTTGACTTTTTTTAGAAAGATAAGCGAAAATAGGAAGACGGTGGTGAGCTACGTCGACATATTTCTGAGTTTTCTACGAATTCATCGTTTTCGGATGGCAAAATACGAGCTCCGTCTATCATTCTCCTATTTAAGGTCTTTAGGTCTTCAAGGCATGAGGTACCCAACGTCCAAATTTTTTGAGCTTTCCAAGGGTTTGCAATCCACGTACCACAGTTGCATGGTCAACCCCTAAAGCCTTTGACAATCAACGGGTGGTTTGAAACGGATCGGCTTCAATAGTATTCTTCGAAAGGTCCAAGTCCAACTTCCGGACCGATCTTCGTCTTCCATTTCAAAATTCTTGGCTTCAAATCGATCGGTCCAATATTTGATGGTAGGGGAAGTAGGAGATTTTTCTTCATATATTTTTCGTTATTTTTTCGCGGCATGCTCGAGAACGACAAGAAAGAGGAATGAGGCAAAGTGTGTGAAACAAGTCCGTGAAATACTCTATCCAACAAAAAACACGTTCGAAGAAAAACAATCCCACTGACGAGATATCAATTTTCGAAGTTGAGCATCCAAAATCGAAAGAAACTTATGCACCAACCTATTACATCAACCGAAACAACAGTGTATTAAATGGTTATGTGTTCTGTTTCTGATCAGCTTCAGTATATCGCTTTTCACTAGCTTCTCATCTCAATTAAAGTCTTTCAAAAATGAATTAAAGGGGAAAATAAGATGAATCATCAATCATATTGTTCTAAAGAATTGAAGAACAAATCACATCTAAATCACATATTAAATTGTGACACAAATGATATTTTTCGTTATATGATTACAATGGCTTGCTGTGATCTTTTTCATTTTGTTTGCATTATCAAAAATATTTTTTAATAACCATTAATTTCCCTATCAAAACGATTTGTAACTTATCAGAGAATGATTTCATCAATATTACAATCTTTACGTGCTTATTCCCTCCCTCTGGACACAATGAAAATGGAGTGGAAACTGATAATAATCATATTAATATTTAATGACAATTTTGTAATCTACAGGAAAGGTGTAACCATTATGAGTAATACTTCTTGCAAGCAATGAAGTCATATGATTTTTTGGATAATCTGACCAGCTGATCTAGTGGGACCGATTAAGGTATCAAGTCGCATTGTAAAAGTATTTAGCAGGTGGTCTTTCGGAAAAATTTCCCAATCGAAGAATTACTGGAAATTCTTAACATATTAATCCAGTTTTTCTTTGAAACCACCTTTTCAGAACAATAGAGGAACCTTCCGCAGAATTCCGCACCGTTTGACGATGTCGGCAAAACGGAATCTCCTTCCACGTAAAAGAAATAAATGAACCTCGACGCGGACTCGGCACTACCAACTTGCTGAAATCTTAACCTCGAAGTTGGTGAAATAATAGACAATCACATTAAAGACCAAAATGAGAATCAGAAACTCACTGAATATGTAGATACATTCACCTTTGCTCATGGTGTCAAACTTTTGCACAGCTAACATTTGACCCTTGTCCTCGAGCTACATATCTGCATCAAATTCAGCATGTTAGAATTACAAAAAAGAGGACAACTTCTAACTGAAATTCGTATAGCACATCTTTTATTCTTAAATAAGACTGAAACATTTGTCAAAAATAAATATTTTGAATAAAGGATTTTCAAAAGTTATATGCATGCATTCTGCATTCAACGCAACAAAGAAGCTTCAACTGCTCGGATGGATTCCCGGGCACACCAGAAAATGGTCAAGAATAGTTTGGCTCCATGCATCCACCGTCGTCGCCGATATTGACGCCCGTAATTGCCCCTAGTCACTCCGCCAACGCGGTAAAGGACTTGTTCCATGTCAAAAGCATCAACGCAGTTCAGAGTCAACAGCTCCAGAATCGAATGGATGCCATTTCAAACGAATTGTTGACAAAATTTCTCTGAAAGAGTACCCAATTGATTATTAAATGTGTAAGTATTGTTTCATAAATAAAATTCTTTGTTTTATCACTCTTCATTTATAATTTTTGACGAAATTTATAGTTCGTTAGAACTTATTCCTTAAAAAATGTTTTATTCTCTTTAAAAACCGGTCATCCAATTAATTTTTCAATCCACTTCTTCGTTATTCCAGAGGTACATGAAATAATTCCAATAACCTTTTATATTCTTTGGAAATGTTTCGTGTCGGAATGCGACAGGTAAACTCAATGCATCTATGTATAAACGCAGTGTAGTATTCTTAAACAGAAAAATGTATGTTTCTTAAAGCTTCCACGAAAAACGAAAAAATACAATGTCTATCTCTGCGTCAGACGAATTCTAGACGATGACAAAGACGAGACGAGGTGGTCTTATTTCGTCTTTCGTGGATGCCTTAATTTTTAATGTATCACCGTATTTTTTTTTCTAACGCGCTGTAATTTTGATATTTTTGTGGTTTGCGTTCTAGATCAAATCTTTCTCACACATCGCTATAATACAGTCGAAAACAGAAAAGAAACTTTTTGTTACTTGACCCTCCTCAGGGAGCCACGTGAGTTTTACCGGAACATTTTGATAATTTCACAACCACACCACACCCACGACTTCTTTGATTGTGCAAAACATACAGCTGCCCTATATTTTGTCATATTTGCTCCACCATCCTTTAAACAAATTGGCCAATTTCGAAATCTGGCCGGCCAGTGTTTTATATCATAATGAATCTACTGTATTTTTTCATTATTTTTTCCGCTGGTTGGGGCCTTTTGAATGCTCAAAAGCTCATAGATCTAAAATCATTTCGTGGCGGCAATGTGAAAAATTTCATAAATGCACAGGTGCCATTTGACATTTTTGTGTCAGCTTCAAGTGACGATGTAGCTCTATTAAAGCAAATATTCTTAATCAATGACGATGGCCAAAATCAAACGTAAGAGAGTTCGAGCTTCTGCATTTTCAAAGTTTAGTTTCTCTTTTAGGGTTTACCAGCTAGTAACTCGAAAAGTGTTTGTTGCGACAAGTTTTATTCGGCCATTACACATTCTAAACTCTGCGTACATTACTACAAACTTGACAGATAACCAAATGAATTCTCTAACTGGAATGATGTTTGTCAGCAGTGTCATTCAGCTTCAAGGTTCTTTTTTTTTGGAAAACTTTGAATTCGGATAAAATTTTATAAAAATTATAAAATTTGATATTTTTCAAAAGTTAAACATGTAAGCCAAGCATTTTTGGAGCCGAACTGAAAAATAATAAATTATTTTATTTGTATTTTTACATATTTTTCTGCGTGAATAATCAATTGAATAATCAGTCTTCTTTATATCCGAACCTGCTATTATCGTCGTAAAAAAGTTCCGACATTTTTTCGAGTCGGGATTTGAATTTAGAGGCTCCGCCCATTCATCATCGTTGCAGCGCATTTGCTATGCGCGATATATGGGCGGAGCCTCTAAATTCAAATCCCGATGTTCGCGGGCTCGAAAAAATGTCGGAACTTTTTTACGGCGATAATACATTCAGTGAATAACTTCCACGTCATCGACATCGACAAACACCAGATCCTTACCCTAACCAAGCAACCCGAAGGTGCCAACAACACTTTTTTGTTTCTCAACTCTTGGTACAACACAACACCATTTCAATCCAGTATCATAAGTTCATGGAGACAACCGTCCACTTCATCAATATTCGTTTACAAGGGCATCCCGAATGATGGTGGCGAGCCACTCAATACTACAATATTTTCCAACCCCGTTATGTCATCATCCGGGAAATCTTTCTTTCCCATGGTTGAGAAGTTTTCTTTGAGCCTTGGAGCATTTTATTTTGAGAGCTACGGGGGAGTCGATTTCGAGATTGCCCCAGGTTACTGTATGTTTGAAAACGCACTTTGAAAACGAGTAATATAAAAAACTGATGTTCAGACGATTTAAATAACTCTTCTACTCATGATTACACTACAACTGGATTCTACATGAAGCCTATTAATCAAAAAGACACAACGGTAATAATCAATACCATAAGATGTCCAGCATGTAATGGAACTGTCGGAGCAAATGTAAGCATGACAATATCTTCCTTTCTGCTTGTCGATTTCTACTGAAACGCTGAAACGTTATTTTTCAGGTTTTTGGCACACTTCCAGACGGTGGGATGGTTACTGTCAAAGTGCAAGACGGTACAACGTCATATGAAAAGTCCATAATCCCTACAGATGTAATTTCTGGATGGAGCACTCAAAATGTTGGCCAAACCTTTCAAATTTCATCAACCAACGGGTTGGCTGGAGAGTACTTTGTCCAATATTACATTTACCGTGAGAATTTGAATTTGATAATATTTTTGAGTTTCAAGTAATTTTCAAAACTTTCAGAAAATGGGCAAAATGCGAAAGCATCTGCAGTTTTCACTATCGTATTTACCCTTCTATGTGGTTGGGCTCTTTGAGTGTTAAAACTTTTGAAACCGAGCATTTACTCCGTCAAATAAGAGTCCGAAAAAATCCAAGTATTTGGAAAATTATTCATTCGTCAAAGGAAGATTTCTACCCTGTCAAAATCCCCAATATTTGTCTTATCAACATGTTGAATCATAAATATTAAGCTTTAATAAAAATGCTTTTTGACCATAATTTTAGCACTGTTTTCATGGATTCTCAAGTCTCTGGTGCATGAGATCTCGTTCTCCTTTCTTGAACAGTAACACGGTCTTGGAAGTTTTCCACTGTTCGGGCACTGGACACTCCTTAATGTACATATTATTGAAGCGTCCCACCAATTTATGGATGATAGTTTCCTATGCTGCCTTTAGGACGTCTCCAGACACTTGGTCCAGTCCGTATGTAGTCTTCTGCTGTAGTTGTTTAATAGCTTCACAGATTGGAGTAAAAGCCGACGACGATCTTTTCGATTTTGGTTCGGGCAGTTTCCTGCCGTCCGTTTTCGTTCTCATCAAAGTTGCCACGGCTCTTTTGTCGTTCATGTTTCTTCGGCACCGTTTCACCGTTGCTGGCTTTATGTTCAGCTGCTTCATTCAATCGAGTGTTGCGGTAGTCCTTTATCGACTCTTTGACTGTGACTTTTCTTCAACAAGTCCAGTGCTATGTCGTTCGTTCAAATTTTTTTGTGATTTCAGCCAGTTTCTTTCGTTTCTTGTTCATCGCAGTATAGTAAGGCGCTATCTTAGTTAAGGGGGTGGGGGGAGGGTCAATGGTTTTTAGTCATTTTTGGAGGATTTTTTTTTCTGAAAATGTTATTAGACATACTCAAATAACTCTAGCAATTGTTATATTATTGGCTGACAACAAAAATACGCACAAAAAAGAAAATTACTATGTGACTGGATATTTCTTGGCGATTCCGGCCAATATCTCGTAAAATGTCGCTTCATCATGATATTTGGAAGAATTATTCACTGTCTGATGGCCGAAACCCAATGCTTACAAAAAAATAAAATAAAATAAAACCCAATGCTGGCAAAGTCATCAGACGACATTCTCGTGACACCAGACCATCCATTGAAAACTGTAAACGACTTTAAGTCGAGAAGTGCATCAGTTGCGGTCCTATTCATATCTATGATTAACTAAGTTAGGATTAACTAATAAGCGAAAACAAAATCCAAAAAAATTGCAAAAATTCGCCACGAGTAAGCGCCACGCTTGAATAAAAACCACTTACAAATATTTTCACAATAACAACAAACATTTTCAGAAGAAAAAAAATTGCAAAAACCTCCAAAAATGACTAAAAACCATTGACTCCCCCCCCCCCTCAACTAAGATAGCGCCTTTATTTCGTTTCTCGCTATTTCGAAACATTTCCATCTCCGTCTCCTCCCAACAACGTTCTCTATAAATATCGTTGATTTCTGCTACATTTTCTGTGCTCATCTCTCATACCATTCTTTACTATGTTGATCTAAATTTGCTCTCGTTTAAATTTCTACCGCAAAATAATCTTTTTTTGGTGTTTTTTTTGTTATTTCAGTTATTCGGCAATCTTTGCATTCTATAATTGCTGATTTTTCTAAAATATTTCGCAATATTATACTTTTTTTGTACCAACGATCATGGCCGACGAGTTGCTTGAGAGCCGAGAGACTGTGCATTTCGACGAGTCTTCGCTGTTGAATCTCTCTTAGTATGTTTAAGGATTTATAATTCCTAGTAAAATCTACCCGTTCCACTTAACCATGTCACTGTTTTAGAATACAAACTCGGATAGGCCAGTATCTGTAAAAATCATATTCTATTCCTTTTTAATAAAACTGTATGAAGAGCTGACTAGTGTTTATAAATGTTGCAAGTTATATTTCACAACATGACACCATTTCTACTGGTTCTCTCAGTCGTATAACATATTTTCAGTGCTGCCGCACGTCTCCGTCGCCTACAACTGTTGGATGCCGACACCGATGTAGTCGTTGTTGATGGAGAACTCCAAAGGCGTCCTCGCCAGATGGAACAGGTCAAGGAGGGTCAAGTAAAGAACGACGCTGGAGGATTTGTCTTCCCAGTGTCTGATGAAACTGCAGTTCGTCGTTTTTTGATTATTGGATCCGATAATGGAACTTATTATCAATCGGCCGAAAAACTCACTGCGTCAGCTGCTCAAAGAATCATCAAAATCATTGAAAATGGGAAGGGCCACATGGTTCTCCATGAACTTTCCCTTATCAACGCGGCAAATCGTAACCCAAAAATGAATTCTATGTTGTTTACATTGGCACTCTGCTCACGTATTTTTACCCATGATACGACGAAGAAAAACGATTGTCCGTTGCTCAGTGCTTACTCTGAATACATTCGTGAGCTTCATGCCTCTGCCCTTCGTCTGCTTCCCGATGTTTGCCGTACTCCAACTCATCTTTTCGAATTTATTGGATACTGTCAAGAAATTGCTGAGAGCGCGAAGGACGACGGGAATAAATCATCCACTGGGTGGGGTCGCTCCTTGAGAATTGCCGTCAGCAACTGGTATAAAAGCAAATCACCTGAAAAGCTAGCCATGTTGCTCACCAAGTACCCACAACGTGAAGGATGGTCTCATCGCGATCTTTTCCGTCTTGCTCACCCCAATTTAATGGATGATGGAGATGATCATACAAATCGCAGCGATCGTCTTGAGAGAGAGCAATTGTTCCGTTATGCAGTGAAGGGAAATTTGGTTCAAAGAAAACGTAGATGTACAACTGAAGAAACGGAAACATTTAATAAAATATGGGACAAAAAAGCTTTGAAGGTGCCGTACACCGAAACACAAATAACGAAGGAAGAAGAGAGCAGGTCCGTTTTTGACCTCTCATTTTGTATACTAGAAATTGTATCTTTTGAAGAAGTACTATTAAATTATAAAAATAAAAGGCTTTTGGGACCCCGAAGATTAACTATTAGCATTAATAAAAGGTTATCATAATTAGCTGGCAAAAGCCATCTGGAAGATTAAACTGTCAAGTTTTAAATTTAAAATTATATTAAATAATTTTAATTTCAGAGCTCTCGATCTTGTGGAGGCATACCTAAAATTAAAAAACGAGTCGAGTGAAGAAGCTGTCGTCGCGGCCATCAAAAAACATAGTCTTGTTCGTGAGCATTTGCCAACCACTAGTCTCAATTCGAAGTTGGTCTGGGAAACACTTTTCGATGTCCCAATGCCACTGACTGCCTTGATTCGTAATCTTGGAAAGATGACTCTCGTAGGAGCTCTTGATGAATCACGTGTCGATACCATCGTCAAGCGACTCACAGATCAAGAAGAACTCCGTCGTGCACGCATTCATCCAATCACTCTGCTCAATGCTCGCGCGGTCTACGCTAAAGGAAAAGGAGACAAGGGAAGTTTGAAATGGAAGCCAATCGAACAAATTTGTGATGCTCTTGAAGCAGGATTTTACAAAGCCTTTGTTAACACGAAACCTACTGGAAAACGATACTGTTTGGCTCTCGACGTCTCAGGTAGTATGTCGGATTACGCGGTTAGCTCTTCACCATTAACCTGCCGTGAAGCCGCCACAGGCTTGTCTCTTATCCACCTACACAATGAGACCGATGTGACATGTGTGGCCTTCTGTGGTGCACTCACTGAACTTCCATTTACCAAAGACTGGAATATTAAAGAAGTCAACAAATACATCGATTCTCTCTATGTAAGTTAACGCAGCTAAATCCTAGTATGTGTTAAATATGATAAAACAATTCTCTGGCAAGATTCGCGCAAGCAAGCGAATAATTCCATTCCATATTCTTCAATTGCTTACATTCTATCAAATACTCTTCTTTAATTTAAGTGTTATACATCTATTGAAATTTTTGCGAGAAAATACGTCTAGAACTTTTTTTGCTAACTTATCAACTTACTTACTTAGTTACTTAGTCGATCCGTCATTCGCTTGTGTGAGCGCGGATCACAGCTAACCATGCCTTGCGATCTTGGGCGATGGTTGTCGATGAAGTAGTTAGTCTATTTCCTCGGTATATTGAGATTTCTTTACGTAGTGAGTCGGACCATCTCATGGGGGGTCGTCCGACAGGTCGTTTTTGGTCTCGAGGAATCCGTTCTTGTATCAGTTTTGTCCATCTTCCGTCATTTCTTCGCATAATGTGTCCGGCCCATCCTAATTTTTTCTTTTTGATGTGTTTGAGTGGGTCCGTGACTTGGGAGATTCTTCGGATGTCATCGCGGTGCAAGTCTCGTTGGCGTTGTTCCGTGAGGGTCATTCCAATTAATCTTCTTTCTAGTGATGCATGCGTCACACGGATCCTTTCAGCGAGGTTCTGTGTAAAGGTCCAGGTTTCAGATCCGTATGTGAGCGCGGGAAGAACGATGGTGTCGAAAAGTTGAGCTCGAATTCGTGGGCAGGTGAGAGCGTCGGTGGTGCTTTTGATGTTGTTGAACGCTGCCTAGGCTGCCCGTCTTCTTCTGTGGAGTTCAGGTTCTAGCTCATTTCGTGGGTTGAGTAGCCTGCCAAGGTAGACATACTCGTCCACGTCTTCGATTGTTGTGATGGTTGTACTATTACTAATGATTATAATTGACAAACAGCGAATCAACTGCAGTGACATTAAATAATAGCAGAACTTCTAATCTCATCATCAAACCTTCAGTTTGGCGCCACTGATTGTTCACTTCCAATGCTCTGGGCCATAGAGGAAAACTACAAATTTGACGTCTTCATCATTTACACCGACAACGAAACTTGGGCTGGAAAAATTCATCCATTCGAGGCCATCCAAAGGTATCGTGAAATATCTGGAATTCATGATGCTAAAGTTATTGTGATGGGAATGATGGGCCAGGATTACTCCATTGCTGACCCATCGGACGCCGGAATGCTTGACATCGCCGGATTCGATTCGGCTGTTCCCCAAATTGTTCATGAGTTTGTTACTGGAAGTATCTAAATGTCAATCTCTTTAATAAAATAATTATTTATAAAAATTGCATTCCGTAAATTTCAATGAATTTCAGTTATATTTTACTTAACAATTTAAGGAAACGTTTACCAACCTATAAACAGTTACAGCAGACCTTTATTGCAAGCAATTAATCACAGTCGCTGAAAAAATCAAATGAAAAATAGATACAGTATACTTCCTCCATGACAACGGTCGACCACATGTCGCGGTCAAGTTTACTCTCCGGACATTGCCTTCTCTAATTATTACTTGTTCCAATCTCTGACTCATTTCCTGGGTGAAAGTATATTTCGAAATGAATCTCTGATCTCTAGACCAACCTCAGTCTTTATTCGATAGTAACCCGCGTGCTTTCTACCGAAAGAAAATTAAACAGCTATGTACAGTGCTGGCCATAAGTATATAGAAAATCGGTTTTTTTAAGATAACAAAACTCATACTCGAAAGATGGCCATCAAATTTTTCCCATGTTTATGAGGGTAAATTGCGGTAATTAAAAAAAGAGTGTCAGAAAACAATCAAAAATTTTAAAAATTTTAAAAATGTATTAGAAAAATGAAAAAAAAAACCAAAGAAAATGACAACCTGTGAAAAATGTAATAGGGAAGCTCCGATTGGCAAGTCAATGGCCAGGAAATGATTAAAAATGATTTTAAACTCGTCGGTGGCTTCGCTACGATCGGTTGATCGTGTGCACAGCAGATATATGTAGAATGCAAACAGATGATGTCGCTTTGTGTGTCCAATTTCTTTTGTAGAATTTATTGATATCTCAAACTTGGGTAATTAAACCAATGTAAAAGATATAAAGAATAAAAAGTATAAAGAGAAGGATATGAAAAAAAAAACGAAAATTCAAGGAAAAGTGAAATGAAAAGTTATAAGGGGAAATCAAAGACAGTTAGTAGGCGGAGCCTGCGGAGGAAGAAAGGAATGTGCCCCCGGGTGTGAAGCAGAGTAGGGCGGAATTGGATTTTGAGAACTCGGAATCCGAAATCCGGAAAACGGAAAAATACATTTTCCACGGAATCTGGAATCCGGAAAACGGAAACAAATTTTTTTCACGGAATCTGGAATCCGGAATGCGGAAAACGGAATTTTAACCATTAATGAGGGAATCAAATGATGCAAATGCGCTCTGTTTGCAAAAATTTTTGCGGGAGTTCAAAAAAGTATACTTTTAACAACAATTGAGAATAAAATATTAAAACTCATAGTCGGGCGGAATTGGATTTTGAGAACTTGGAATCCGGAAAACGGAAAACGGAAAAAAAAATTTTTCACGGAATCCGGAAAACGGAAAAAAAATTTTTCACGGAATCCGGAAAACGGGAAAAAAATTTTTCACGGAATCTTGAAAACGGGAAAAAAATTTTTCACGGAATCTTGAAGCCGGAAAACGGAATGAAAAAAACGCGGAATCTGGAATGCGGAATCCGGAATTCCGCCCTTCTCTGGTGTAAAGCCTCCTCACAATATTGCATCAACATTATTAAAAATATATATGAAATACTCGATTAATCGAGTACACTTAGGCTGGACTAGATCTAGGAAATTACAGGAATCCGTTTTCCCTCTACAAAACCTGCACTATATGTGGGTCAGTGTGTCGATTCGAAAAATGATTTCTCGAAAAATGCGTTTTTCGAAAAATTTCCGAAAAATTCTCGAGAAATTTTTCTCGTTGATTTCTCGAAAAAATTTTCGGAAATTTCTCGAAAAATTTTTCGAAAAATTTCTCGAGGAATCGCGAAAAATGATTTGAATGGAAAAACGATAAACAACGCGCTTTGCGTTATTTCGGAGTGTCGTTCGAACTACTTTATTTTTTTTTTAATCAAAAATGTTTTTTTTCGAGAATTTTCGAAATTTTTCGAGAATTTCTCGAAATGCTTTCGAGACGACTCACTGATGTGGGTGAAGCAGTATTAGAGGCGGTCGGTATTCAGTTTCTTACGTGGATGGACGCGACAGGGGATGAAGTAGCAAAAGGATGTTTAATGCAATATGTAGAGAAGTGTGAAAGATCAATGGAGAAAATCACGATCTCCGATATCCATGATGAGTGGATACGTTTCATCCAAATGAGGCAACAAATAAAGGTCATCTCAACGTCTAGTAAGCATACACCACCGGTTGAGGTACAGAAATTGGATTTTAAGAAATCCATCGATAAGAAAAGGAAAGTCTACAAGAAGAGCAGCGAAGTAGATGGTGAGAAGAAACACGAGAAAAACAGAAAAGCCGCGGACTTGTTTCAAGTTTGGGAAAAACGGCTCATCATTACGCGCGAAATTTTATTTTTATTTTTATTTGAAATTCCAAAACCGCAAAATAAGACTTCATGACTTCTAGAATTTATAATTCTACACCGTGAAATACTACTGTTTAGAGATTTTCAATACCATTTATGAACTTGTTCAATTTCCAGACTTCTCCACTCGATCTCTGACATCTGATGATTCTTTGGAATCGTATTGGCAACGTAATTGTTTACATGATCGTACCTGTACTCAAACTCAATGTCATCGTACGTATCCGAAAAGTAGAAACCTATTGAAGTGCCGACAGTTGTTTTTCTATTCAAAAGAAAAACGGCATACACCCGTTAGGTAGGCGTCTTGTAGGCTGTCGTAGAAATCAGCAAGTTCCTCTGGATCGGTATCAGCGACAGGTGCGTAAACCTGGAAGATGGAACAGTTGAGTTTCCTTCCTACTTGTATGATAAGGTAGCCGATACTATGGTTAAGAGTTTTGATTTTTATGATTTCTGGGAGGAGGAAGCTCTTAACGATAAAGCCGACTCCTCCTGACACGGAATTACTGTTCCGAGATCCCAAGAAAAACCCGGTAACCTCTCGATGGGTTTTGTACTCTTCTGCTGTTCGTTTTGTTTCCGAAAGTCCGATGATATTGTACTTTATTTTTTTTGTTTCTTCGAGAAGTTCTGCAAGTCTGTTTTTGGTTGCGATAGACGTACAGTTGAAGGTGCACACTATTATATCGATTCTTATTGTTTCGAGCCATCGCCCTGAAAGTTTCTGGATTCCATCATCAAAGAACTCTGGCTTCTGCTGGGCAAAGTACTGAGTCAACTCAGTTTCGATGTCCTTCTTTGTCTTGAAAGTTTTGCCATCAAGATGTCGTTGGAGACGGCTGAAAAGCCAAAAATCAGAAGCAGTGAGATATGGAGAATGCGGTGGATAGGACGATACAATTCATCCATACGGCAGGAGCTCAGCATTTGTTAACCTTGCAACGTGAAGGCGCGCGTTGTCGTGTTGAAAGTAAACTTTTGCTTTTTCTCTTCGGCTCTTCTCCACTGCTTGTCTAAGTTTTTGCAACTGTGTGGTGTAGACGTCAACTGTTATTTTTGAGCAATTCCCAATACTCGATTCCTTCCACGGACCACCAAACGCACATCATCCACTTTTCCACGTGAAGTTTGGGTTTCAGGACGTCTACCGGCTGCACATTTTTGTCCACCCACTGGCCCTTCCGTATTTGGTTACAGTAGTATATCCACTTCTCATCACCAGTGATCAGATCATTCAGCCAGGCTTGAGTGCGGTGAGAAGAGTAAAGAAACATACCGATGTCCACTCGGCGACCCTTATCTTAGTCCTTCAAGGCACGAGGTACCCAACGTCCAAATTTTTAGAGTTTTCCAAGGGTTTGCAATCCACGTACCACATTTGCATAGCCAACCCCTAAAGCCTTTGACAATTCACGGGTGGTTTGAAACGGAACGGCCTCAATAGTATTCTTTAACAGGTCCAAGTCCAACTTCCGGACCGATCTTCGTTTACCAAACCAAAATTCTTGGCTTCAAATCGATCGGTCCAATGCTTGATGGTAGGGGCAGTAGGATATTTTTGTTCATATATTTCTTTGATTTTCTTGTGAATATCATGAATTTTTAAACGAGAAAGGAATAAAAATAAAATGACATTTCGAAATGTAGACGGTGAGGGACGAGAAGAAAAAAAACAAGAAGGAGGAATGAGGCAAAGTGTGTAAAATCAAGTCCGTGAAATACTCTATCAAATAAAAAACACGTTCCAAGAAAAACAATCCCACTGACGAGATATCAGTTTTCAAAGTTGAGCATCCAATAGCGAAAGAATCTTATGCACCAACCTAATATTAAGACTTATTTTCGTAGTGAGTCGTGGTTTGGGAGATCGGTAATTTTACAGAATCGCCCCCCCCCACACCTCTATCGGTCCCCCATAACCGGAATCACCCCCCCCCCCATAGTTATATTTTCGATTACTTTTGGATGTGGGGTGATTGCGTGTGGGGGACTATTCCGTGAGATATAAATATTCGAGTTGCCCGCCACCTCTTGATGTGGGGGGCCACTCCGGAAAAAAATAATCTTTTACAATGATCAACACAAAAATGAAAATGATTACATTTCCCCGGGTTTCAATCGGAGACCACGTCTCTGCAACGTGGATGACCCTCCATCGAAACTGGTTGCATATGAGGTCGCTTCGACATGATTTTTGGATGAATAAAATAAAATAGGTCTCGTTCTCTGAGATTCATTCCTATTAATCTTTTTTCTAGCGATGCATCCGGAATCTTTCAGCGATTTTCTGCTTCCGAGTTCTTGAAACCAATCAATGACATAGAGAACATAAAGATGATAAGAAAGACAATATACATATACATATGTACATTTGATTACACCCATAAGTTTCGATAACGGAGAGAGAAATGAGCGCGGAGGTGCACATTTCTAATCATTTTTACATATAATTCAGAAAGGTAAATGTTACATTCTACGCCTATTCTTATAAGTTGAATGTATTACAGTGCGTTCAACATTTATACGGTCGCCCCTGTTTAAGACTGTAACAGCTTGATTAGGGGATTTCACAACAAGGCAACTTCAAAATCGAATTTCCCACAAAAAGTTACGTATATGGGTCAATTTTTAGGACCCTATTTGAAAAACATTTGGTATAGCGCCTGAAAGTCTGAAAATGGTCTATTTGCAAGCGTTTCATATTTATACGGTCATCCTATCAAAAGTTGTGAAAACAATAGCAAGTCAAGGTTTAATACTTGGTGGCTGCACCTTTTGACAAAATAACATCAAAAAGGCGATTAGGCATAGAGTTTAGAAGTGTTGTTCCAATCAGTTGACATGTTGTTCCTAGCGAAATCAAGACGGCGAAGTTTGTGTTAACTATAACTTTTTGTGTTAACGTAACTTTTTGTGGGGAATTCGATTTTGAAGTTGTCTTGTTGTGAAATCCCCTAATCAAGCTGTTACAGTCTTAAATAGGGGCGACCGTATAAATGTGAAACGCACTGTATTATTATTTGGTGACGTGAACTACCCTGATTCACTAACCCTTTCTAATTCCTCCACATATTCCACGTGGATTTCTCGTCTCTTGAGAACGCCTAAGTTCTCAAGTTCAGTTTCAGTTCTGTCGTTGTCCTATAGAATAAAGACTCTTATTCTACCCATTCTACTCTCTCCTTGGGATCATAATGGCCGGACCGCAAGATGCGTCAGTAAATATACATACAACTTTTAGTGCATATTCGGCAAACTTTGCTTTGCATTTGTGTTACATTCTACGCCTATTCTTATAAGTTGAATGTATTATTATTATTGGGTGACGTGAACTACCCTAATTCACTAACCCTTTGTAATTCCTCCACATATGCCACGTGGATTTCTTATCTCTTGAGAACGCCTAAGTTCTCAAGTTGAGTTTAAGTTTCTGTTTTGTCCTATAGAATAAAGACGTTTATTCTACCCACTCCACGCTCTCCTTGGGACAATAATGCCCGGACCCCAAGATGCGTCAACTGGCGATCAGACTAAGGCTATGGCAGATCTGACCCAGCAGCTGGCAACCCTCATCACAGCATTTGGTCAGTTTGTGCAAAATCCAGCGCCACCTACCGCAACCACACCATCAAATGTGTCCATTGGAACGAGTCAGCTGGTGCAATCTATTTCGACTCGAATTCCGAATTTCGCGTATGATCCGGAAGAAGACAAAACGTTTGATGGATGGTGGAGTCGCTATGAAGAGGTTATCACTAAGGATGGAGCATCTCTCACAGAAGATGCGAAAGTCAGGTTGGTTCTGTCCAAACTTGATTCCAAAGATTACGCACATTTTTCAAATCGAGTACTGCCGGCACTACCTAACTCCTTCAAGTTCACTGATCTGATTTCAAAACTCACCGACACGTTCAAGTCGACTTCTTCAATATTTCGGAAGCGTCAAGAATTTTTGAGAATGGAATACGATGGATCGTCGATTGAAGAGTACACGGGCCTGGTACTCCGCCGGTTCACATCTTCGGAATTCAAAAAGATGACCGATGATCAGACATGCTGTATGGTTTGGATCAATGGATTACGTGACAGTAACTACACCGACATCCGTACCAAGGCTCTTCAAATCATGGAATCAAAGCCTACAACTACTCTACTTGAGCTGGAAAAGGAAATCAAGAGGCTCCTGGATATCCGAGAAGACTCCAAAAGTGTATGCAGAGTACAACCAGCTGAGATCAATGCCATAAATCGAAATGCAATCAAGGACAAATCACAGAAGTCTCAGAAACCTCCACCGTCACCATGCTTCAAATGTTCTGGAAACCACTGGGCTAAAGAGTGCCAGAAAAAGGTGACATGTCATAATTGTCAAAAGAGCGGTCATATGGCAAAATTTTGCAGAACCAAATTAAAAGGCAATGAGTCTCCGAAAGGCAAAATCAAATCGGTCATCATTGGTTCAGCGACCAACTCACAAGTCAACCGTATCTACCGTACAGTCAGTATCAATGGAAAAAAAGTTGAAGATGCAGATGGATACAGGTGCTGATGTCACGTTGATCAGTACAAAAGATTGGAAGCTGTTGGGCCGTCCAGAACTTCAGGCACCAACAATTCAAGTAAAATCTGCAAACCATCAACCGATTGCCGTCAAAGGATTCTTCAAGTGTCAATTCAATCTGAATGGAATATCCGCATCTGGAATGGTGCACGTGGCAGAAACCGGATCTCTTCTGGGAACCGATTGGATCTCCAAGGATCCACATCTTTGGAAAATTCTCAATGCCAACCAAGTCAGCAAAGTTTCTTCCGATGTTGGATCAGCATGCAACTACCTGGACAACATGCGTGAAAAACTTAAGGCTGAGTTGAATAGAAAATTTCCAGATGTCTTCAAACCAGAACTTGGTCGGTGCAGCAAAACAAAAGCTTCTCTTGTACTCAAACCAAATGCTCAACCAGTGTTCCGGAAAGCCCGTCCAGTTCCATTTGCGTCCGTGTCCACCGTTTCAGAAGAACTTGAACGACTACAGAAAGCTGGAGTAATATCACCTATTAATCACTCTGATTGGGCAGCACCAATCGTACTTGTCAAAAAGAAGAACGGATCGCTGCGGATGTGTGCCGATTTCTCTACGGGTCTCAACGACGCCATCCAACCACACCAGCATCCTCTTCCAACCGCAGATGACATTTTTGCAACTCTAAACGGTGGGAAATTCTTTTCTCAGATTGATCTCGCCGAGGCTTACTTCCAGATTGAGCTCGACGAGCAAGCCAAGAAGATGCTGTGCATCAACACTCATAAAGGATTGTTCAGCTACAATCGTCTGGCATTCGGAGTCAAGTCTGCTCCTGGATCCTTCCAACAAATCATGGATTCAATGATCACCGGTCTCGAAGGGACAGCTGCGTACCTCGACGACGTCATCATCTCGGGCTCAACCATCGAAGAGCACAATAAGAGGCTGATGGAACTGATGAAGCGGATCAATGACTATGGTTTCCGAATTCGACTAGAAAAGTGCACATTCTTGATGCAGAGAATCACCTTTCTTGGATTCATCATAGACAAAGATGGAAGACGTCCGGATCCAGAGAAGATTGCAGCCATTGATCAGATGCCACCGCCAACAAATGACAGCCAAGTCAGATCATTTTTAGGATTGATCCAATTCTATGGATCATTCGTCTCGGAGTTGTTCAAGCTCCGTCCACCATTGGATGCCCTTACCAAAAAGGATGCCAAGTTCCAATGGACTTCTCAATGCCAAAATTCATTCGACCGTGTCAAGCAGATCCTTCGTTCCGATTTGCTGTTGACTCACTTTGATCCGAGTCTACCAATCATCGTGGCGGCCGATGCCTCTCAATACGGTATAGGTGCAGTTATCTCACATCGTTTTCCAGATGGTTCCGAGAAGGCAATATACCACATCAGCAAAACTCTCACTGCTCCACAAAGGAACTACAGCCAGATTGAAAAGGAAGCTTTTGGACTCATCACTGCTGTCACCAAGTTCCACAAATTCATCTATGGTCGTCACTTCACACTGAAGACAGACCACAAGCCATTGCTCTCAATTTTTGGAGATAAAAAAGGTATCCCTCTTTATAGTGCGAACCGTCTCCAGCGTTGGGCTATCATCCTGCTCAACTATGACTTCTCCATCGAGTACGTCAACACTCGTGATTTTGGCCAAGCTGACGCTCTCTCAAGACTGATATCCGAACAAATTCAACAGAAGGAATGTGAGGATCGCGTGATTGCTCAAGTGGAATCGGAAATCTTGACAAATCTGGTTACAACGTGTGACCAACTGCCTGTGACTGCTAAAATGATTCGAGCATCGTCCAAGAAGGATCCACTGCTGAATCAAGTATATCAGTACACTATCTCAGGTTCGTGGCCCAAAATCTCTGATAAAACTTCACAATTATCTCTTTTCCACAACCGACGTGATCAACTCTCCATCGTGGCCGACTGTTTGATGTACAATGGTCGAATCGTGATACCACATGCTCTGAGATCCCGAGTCCTCAAAATGATACATCGTGCTCATCCAGGAATTGTGAGGATGAAGCAATTGGCAAGATCACTAGTCTACTGGCCAGCCATTGATAAGGATATCGAGAAAATGGTACGTAGTTGTGATGAATGTGCTTCTGTTTCTAAAAATCCAATCAAAAATACTTTGTGCTCCTGGCCGATTCCAACAGCTCCATGGCAACGCGTTCACTGCGACTATGCTGGACCAGTGGATGGACGATACTACTTGGTAATAGTGGACGCATTTTCCAAATGGCCAGAAGTCGTCTCAACCACATCCATAACATCCACAGCGACCATCAACATATTGAGAAGAATTTTTGCACAATTTGGAGATCCGGAGACGCTCGTAACGGACAACGGCACACAGTTCACGTCATCTCAATTTCAAAGCTTCTGCAAAGATCGAGGAATCAGTCACCTTCGATCTCCACCGTTCCATCCTCAGTCAAATGGACAAGCAGAACGATTTGTGGATACCCTGAAAAGGGGATTAGGCAAGTTGAAGGGGGAGGAAAACACAGATACTGCCTTATATGTGTTCCTCCAGAACTACCGCTCAACTCCTTGCTCAGCCAGCCCAAATGGCCTCACCCCTGCTGAGAACTTCATTGGTCGGAAGATCCGTACTTTCCTGGATCAATTGCTCCCCCACGATCAACTTCCCGTCTCGCATGATACAGAGATGGAGAAGAAGTTCAATGCTCAGCACGGTGCCCGGCGACGCAGCTTCACAGCCGATGAAAAGGTTTATGTTAAAAACTTCAGTAACATAAATACTACCACTTGGATTCCAGGAATTATCCAAAGACGGATTGGACGGACGCTGTATCGTGTGCTCGTCAAGGATACGGTATGGATTCGACATGCCAATCAACTTCGCCGACGTGACAACCCAATCCATTTCGATGTTCCACTGGACCTGATGGATCCAATTGATGTGACAACAACAACCGCTCCGGCTCCAACCCGATCAGCCTCTCCACCAGCTCCGATGCCCCGGAAGTCTACCCGCATCACCAAGCAACCTCAACGATTGGTCGTGCAACCGAATCAGAAATCGTATAATTAATTTCGGTGCCCCCTATTCATCTTTCTCTTTCAACTTAAAAAGGGAGGTGTTACATTCTACGCCTATTCTTATAAGTTGAATGTATTATTATTATTGGGTGACGTGAACTACCCTAATTCACTAACCCTTTGTAATTCCTCCACATATGCCACGTGGATTTCTTATCTCTTGAGAACGCCTAAGTTCTCAAGTTGAGTTTAAGTTTCTGTTTTGTCCTATAGAATAAAGACGTTTATTCTACCCACTCCACGCTCTCCTTGGGACAATAATGCCCGGACCCCAAGATGCGTCAATTTGAATTTTAGATGTGTGCTGAAGTTACTTTGTATTTGTTTGTTGAGAACCATTTCAGACATTAAATTACACAACTTATCGCCTTGAAAATCAGTTTTCTTCAGAAATTCCAGATATTGTATGACTCCTCAGATAAAAAAAAGCGACAGCCGTTATTTCGGGGTTGGGCTTCCGAGTTCTTGAAACCAATCTATGTCCTAGAGAGCATAAACATTATTCCTCCCATATTTCGTAATTTCAAAAGTCGCGATATTTGATGAAAACGAAAACCCACCAGGTGATTGTGTAGCAATGCTAATTCCTATATTGATTACGTAAAACCCCCTTTTAATGACTTGAAACCTTAAAAAATTAATCGAAAGAGGCATCAAACCTCTTCAGACAAACTTTCCTTTTAATCTAAAAATTACATATGTTTTCCCTTTTTAATGTCGGTGATCTAGAAAACCAAAAACCGTTATTTTCTATATTCGGAAGTAGTGTGTCGTGTCGATTTTGGAATTGATCGATTGAATCGAATTAAATCGACAATTTTTGAATCGATTCAATCGATTCAACATGATTCGAATCGCGATTGAATGAATAAAAATCGAATCGTTCGATTCGATTCGATTTTATAATTGAATCGATTCGATTCGATTCGAATTGGAATCGATTCGATTCGATTCGATTCAATTCGATTCAATTCGATTAAAATCGATAAAATCGAATCAACAAAAATAATGCAAAAATAAAGAAAAAAATTTTTTTTTCACGGAATCCGGAAAACGAAAAAAATTTTTATTCGCGGAATCCGGAATCCGGAAAAAATTTTTATTTGCGGAATCCGGAATCCGGAAAAAATTTTTTTTTCACGGAATCCGGAAAACGAAAAAAATTTTTATTCGCGGAATCCGGAATCCGGAAAAAATTTTTATTTGCGGAATCCGGAATCCGGAAAACGGAAAAAAATTTTTATTCGCGGAATCCGGAATCCGGAAAACGGAAAAAAAATTTTTATTCGCGGAATCCGGAATCCGGAAAACGGAAAAAAAATTTTTTTCGCAGAATCCGGAATCCGGAAAAAATTTTTATTCGCGGAATCCGGAATGCGGAAAACGGAAAAAAAATTTTTTTCGCGGAATCCGGAATCCGGAAAAAATTTTTATTCGCAGAATCCGGAAAAAATTTTTATTCGCAGAATCCGGAATCCGGAAAACAGAAAAAATTTTTATTCGCGGAATCTGGAATCCGGAAAACGGAAAAATTTTTTTTTTCACGGAATCCGGAAAACGAAAAAAATTTTTATTCGCGGAATCCGGAATCCGGAAAAAATTTTTATTTGCGGAATCCGGAATCCGGAAAAAATTTTTTTTCACGGAATCCGGAAAACGAAAAAAATTTTTATTCGCGGAATCCGGAATCCGGAAAAAATTTTTATTTGCGGAATCCGGAATCCGGAAAACGGAAAAAATTTTTATTCGCGGAATCCGGAATCCGGAAAACGGAAAAAAAATTTTTATTCGCGGAATCCGGAATCCGGAAAACGGAAAAAAAATTTTTTCGCGGAATCCGGAATCCGGAAAACGGAAAAAAAAATTTTTTCGCAGAATCCGGAATCCGGAAAAAATTTTTATTCGCGGAATCCGGAATGCGGAAAACGGAAAAAAAATTTTTTCGCGGAATCCGGAATCCGGAAAAAATTTTTATTCGCAGAATCCGGAATCCGGAAAACAGAAAAAATTTTTATTCGCGGAATCTGGAATCCGGAAAACGGAAAAAAAATTTTTTTTTGTTGATTCGATTTTATCGAATCGAATCGAATCGAATCGAAAATCGAAAATCGAATCGAATCGAATAGAATTGATTCAAGTCGATTCATTCGCGAAATCGAATCGATTCAAATCGATTTGCCCGTTCAACAAATCGAATCAAAATTGATCGATTGTTGAATCGATACGACACACTATTCGGAAGCCACGATCATCAACGATAATTATTCTGTCTTGGACGCTCCGACACTAAAGAGGGAATCACGAAAAAGAGGCAGCTATTGCGAAATGAGCTCATCTATCTGCATGTATTGGTCATACAGAGGTCTAATGGGGGCAGATACTGACTGTTGGAAACTAGTATTGTTACACCTATTAAGGATTGCTATTTTACAGTAGTTTGATAGTAATTTGACTGCTATTCAACTGCTAGTAGGTTAGATGCGCAAAGGTGCAAAGCTGCTAAACTTCTGTACATCTAGTCCTCGAACTACATATGTAGATCAGAAACAAAAACAAACTGTAATTGTCGACCCCGCCTAGTAGCTCCGCCGAGAGCAGACTTGTCGTTCCCCAAAGTGCATCCGGCACTTTGTCCCCTTCGTGAAGATGAAGAAAAGGGAAAAATTCGGAACCTCGGATAGACTAAAACCTCTTAGACGAAATCGAGGAAACCGTTCTGCGACTCCGTCAAAACCCTATTTACAAAACAAAGCGCGAGATTTAGTATAACAAAAACAATATATAAAAAAGGTTAATTTAGTTTGAATTAGAGAAAAAAAAGGAGCTTCAGCGTATCGAGTGGTACCAAAACATTTCGAAAAGGCGCGTCGTTGTCTCCGCGACCGTAGGTCCTGCACATCTTACTCACAGATAAATTCAAACGGCCTTTAGGTTGAGTTGAATTGGAGCGCCGAATCAGAAATAAACGTATTTATTTACGTGGAAAACGAAGGAAGTGAATATAGATAATTTCGTGCGTTAAGTCCGGGATATTTTGCGGGAAAATCGGTAGGCTCGGATTTATAAGGCCGCAAAGTTGTCGATTTTAGTGGAACAATCACACAATCGACAACAGTAATCGAGAGTTTTCTTTATTCTCATATAAATTATTTAATATTTGAAAAGAATATGTGGTACATAACATACATATATTTGGTTTCCCTTCAATTTAAACGTTTTTTCAGTGAAAACATATCAAAAATCAAAGATTTCCGGAAAATTTATTGTGCAAATGATTTTTCGGAACAACTACCAATGCTTATTCGTCACTTTGCTACTGTGCATCTCAAGTGAGAAACACTCACGAAATTCAATATTTAATCAAAAATTCCAGTTTACTATTTTCTATTTCATAGTATATTTTCGGTTGAATTAAATATGGAGAAAGCTGGAATCGTTTCTTCTAAAGGGTATCTGTCGAGTAATCTGGGAATGGGCACTCGATTGGGTAAGTGATTTGACGTATTAATTGAAAATTTATATTAAAAATGGTAAATACAGGGTGAGAAATAAATATAGCGCCGCAATTTTGCATAAGCTCTGGCGCCTGCACAATGGTTTGTGTGGCACACAAACTTATCTTTCTATTCAGTATTTTGTTTTTAGCTATTTCCGAATATTTTAGCTAATTATATGACCTTTGAAGGTAATGGTGGCTCCTTCTCAATTCTGATCTGCCATTGTGGAATGTGCAGAGTGGGATGACTTATTCGGAGATCATTCAGAAGCGAGCTAAGACCTTTGAACGACAAGAGGAGAAGCAGTCGTCCGGTGTCTGTCACGACTCCTGATGTCGTCAAACCCGTCATAGAGCAAATTCGGAGGAATCCGTAGAGAAGCATGAGAAAGATTTCAACAGAGTAGAGATGAGCCCAAAATCGATGAGACCCATTGCCCGGAAAAAGCTTCATATGGTTCCTTATCGATTTCAGAAGGGCGCCTTCCTCATTGACCACAACAAAGCGTTACGATTGAAGAAGGCCAGAGCTCTCCTACGAGTCATGCAGAATAGCAACCATCTGAAAACGCTGTTTACAGAGGAGAAATTGTTCACTGTAGAAGCGAATAAGAACGGCCAAAACAGCCGGATTTTAGCTGTCGATTATGAAAGTGCCAGCAAGAGAGGGAAAATTCTAAATAAAACGTCTCACCCGGCCGTTGTCATGGTATTTTGTGGAATTTGCTCCAATGGGAAGACGCCACTGGTTTCTGTTGATGATTCTTGGCGCGGAGGTGTTGTCGTGGTTCAAATTCCACTTCGTTGATTGCGATTGGACATACCAGCAGTACTGAGTGCCGGCTCACACCGCAAAACTCACTCAGCAGTGGTGCGGTGTCAATTTCTCCGATTTTATCAATAAGGATCTCAATCCAATGGATTTTGCTGTGTGGGGATATTTGATCCACAAGTATCCATGTAAAATTCCGTAAAATTCACGTAGAAAATTTGGAATCCCTGAAGATCGCTCTGACAGCTGCATGGGACAATTTGGACGTTGACTACCTCCGTGCCGTCGTCGGACAACATGAAACTGTTCAACCCGAAGAGACTTCAGGCATTCATCAAAGCGAAAGGAGGAAGATTCGAAAACTGTTAATGCTATAATTTTTGTTGTTGTTTAATAAATATTTTGATTGATTTTCAGATAAAAGTCTTTCGATTTTTTAATGTCTTGAATGCGGCGTTATATTTATTCCCCACTCTGTAAATGCATTCTTCCCAAAATTCTCTGAAACCCCGTTCATTTTCTTTTTGAAAAAAAAACATAAATGCTTTTTTAATGGGATTTTTAAATGTTTTTTTTTATAGGAAATAATATGTTCGAATTATCCTCGCTTCTTGGCATCGCGAGGTCTCTCAACCGAACTGCAGTGTTTTTTATTGAAAATGCATTCAACAAAAATGAATTAGAAAACATGATCAACACGTTTCCCGGCTTAATTGAACAGTATTATGTTGTTTACGGTGCTGTACGTTTTCAGATTTCTCTGCAATTGAACACATCAATTTTACAGCGTCCTTCTACAATTCGCGATACGGTTTTCCACACAAGATGCTGTATTTTTGAAGATCCCAGAGTTCTGCAAAATATTGACGACGAACATATACATCTCACCGGGACTCTTTATCAGGTTTGAATATTTATGAGACGCGGTTTTGTATTGAGTCCAAGATTCACCAGAAAGTGTTTTTTTTTCTAGCTTTTAAGCTCATATCTCCGCTGAAATGTGTAGTTTGTAGCCTTTACGTCCAAACCTCTACCAAAATACGTAGTTTGTGGTTTTTCATTTGCACAGCTTCAACCAACTAACTTCGAATCAATTAACATATATAATTCATCATCTCAAAATCAGCTAACACTTACAGATCTAAAATCAAAAAAGCATTAAATTTGATGTATAAACTAAAGCTGAACAAAAAACCAATCACATATTCGTAAACTCTTATTCACAATTAACGACTAGAGAATGACAGTTTTCTGTTGAGGTTTCATCTGTATTATTTTATTTCATTTTTAGACAGAACGGAATGCTCTGGTGGCAAAGTATAAGCGTTTTTAAAATAGCAGATTAATAAAAATGTATTGCAGAGCTACAAGTACTTCCCCAATATGCGTGATGAGCATCTCAAGTGGATAAGAAAGCCAACAAATGACTTTGAAGGATTACCGAAATCAGATGGCTCCACACATATGTAAGAATAATGAAGTTTGTTTATATTGCTTGAAAACGCCGTAGTCTGTAGTTTAAACCTCAACAAAAGTGGTTAGACTTGAAATTAAAAAAATTAAACATTTTGGCTGACTGTGAGTATGAAGTTTAATGACTACAAACTACAGACAGTTTTTATACTGAATGACTAAAATCTGTAAACTTTAAATTGAGTTTTAGACTTAAAGAACCCAATATATTTTATATGAGGTTTAGACTTTCATAGAAGCCAAAACGTTTTCCAGAACATGCGTCCATACGAGAAGAGGTGACTTTATTGGAGTGGGGTTTCAAGCATCAGATACTCATTTTATTAGAGAAGCAGTGAAATATATTGAAAACAAAGGTTTGATTTCTTATTTTTGCATATAGACGATTTCTGAAACACCAAATCATGAGTTAGTTTTCTTCGTTCTTTGAAGTGCCTATCTGAGGAAAGCTCCACAAGTCAAGCACAAGTCGCTGACATGCCTGACATAAAACTTATCCTAAACTTGTGGTGATCTATTATCGGATCGCGAGTACGTGGTTTGTCGTATAGAGGCGGGGTTTGGGTCTCGTTAGGGCTATCCGCGTTCTAACGCGCCAATTTAAAAATTGTAAGGAAGCGCACACACTGCGTTTGTGATTTCTTTTCGAAAATTTAGGCGAAAATAGGAATTTTTTCTATTTATGTTTTTCTTCGAAAATCATGTTTTTTAAAATTAATTTTTATTGTCAAACTTCGCTTCAATTTTCGAAAAGAAATCACAAACGCAGTGTGTGCGCTTCCTTACAATTTTTAAATTGGCGCGTTAAAACGCGCTATCCCCTAACGAGACCCAAACACCGCCACTATACGACAAACCACGTACTCGCAATCCGATAATAGGTCTATACTTGTGAACATGCAAAGTTTGGTGTAGACTCGTGGAGTCTTGCTGAAATTCTTCAGAATCTTAATTTTCAGAAAAAACCGACAAACCTAGAAAAAAAGTTGTAATTTTCGGCGATGATCTCAACTTTATGGAGAATTTGTTCAATGGATCAGTTCTTTCGATAGATGAAAACGCAAAGGTTTGCCATTTACGAAGATGTCCCATTACTGTACACCAAGTTACCAGCCTACCTTATTAGCTTCCTAATGATAGAGGTCTAGAAATCTGCTATTAGCCTATTATCCGCGTTTGTATTATCTGAGTCATCGAACTTCACGCCTTTCAGCAGACTAAAAAAAGCTTGTACGATGCTCCGATATGCCGGTTCACGATGTTTGACTCTCTTAAAGCAGATCACAAAATTATGAACAAGAATTTCGCATTTGGGCATATAATGTTATAAATGTATTATTTTTGTCCATTTTCAGATTTCGAATTCGACTTATTTTATCTCACAAAACTCGCCTTCCGACGACATTGTGTATTCTAAATCAAACTGTCACGTCGTTTTGATAAGTGGTAATCAATATCAGAATCTTCATATTCAAATAAACTTTTCAGCTTCCCATTCAACTTTTGGCTGGTGGATCGGATATATATCAGTCGGCAACAAGGCGTATTATATGGATATGAGGGTGGAGTATGTTGGCGCACTGGTTCGTTTTGTCATCTTTTATGACACCCTCCAAATATATTTACAATGAAAGCGCCCTTGCTGTGGCTCATGAAAGAAAACAAAAGAGCAAGTGTAGTTTTGACAGCATCTGGAAAAATAATTGCAGTAGTTTGTGATCTTACGTTGTGATCGATGTTACGTTTTCAGCCTAAACCAATGTTTTAAAACTAAGAAACTTTGTTAATTAGTTATTTAGTCGCTCAGTTCTTCGTCGATCAGTTAAACCTTTTTGACGTCTGCCTCGTTCGGCTTGAGCTTTTGTGAAAGCCCAAACTTCTGAGCTGTAAGTATAGACGGTAAGTAAGAGAGAACGATTGAGCCGAAGAAGTTGGATCGTGTTTTGGGAAAAGTAAGCACATCAGTTGTAGTTTTAATACCACTGAATGCCACACATTCCTCACGTCTTCTTCAACTCCAGATGTCTCGTTCTATGTTAAAACTCAGGCAGTACTCTATAAACTACAAAGTTTGACTGAAATTTACTTTTCGAAACAAGGCTTATAGACTTTAAAATTGAGATTTTTCATTTGCATCTGATGCTTAAAATGTCGAAATGTCATGATTCTCAAAATAAACAGTTTTAGATTTAGTTAACGTATAGGCCAAATACTACAAACTAAACTACAAGATCGAGGTTCAGACTTAGCGACTACAAACTTCATTTTTTATGATGAGCAAACGTCAAATGCTATTATATAAAATATTTTGTTACGGAAAAAGAAAATTTTCAAAATTTTTAATTTTTCAGAGAGCTGGGAATATACATATCCACGACTATTTCTTGCCACACTGGATTCCACTGAAATTCGCTGCCGACAACTCGACAATTGTTGTTGGTGATAAAGTTATCTGATCATATTGCGTGTTCACAAATTCTGACTACTCCAAGAAAAATCGCCATTCTCTTTTTCAAATTTCAAGATATCAGCAAGCAGCCGACCGTTTTTCTTACAAAAGCTAAAACTAAGAAGACACGAGACGCGGAGAAGCCTTCTGTATGAAAATATATAACAACCCAGTTTATATATTTCATACTCTTCAAAAGACCTCAGTTTATTTAAGGTTGTTTTTCATATTAACAAGTATTGTCAATGCGCTCTGGCGCACTTGTTTTTCCTACGTGTGTAATGACGTTAGATGTTATTGATTTCACATTTGCAATAACCTTACTTTTGTTATCGATTGTTTAATTTCTCTTAATTCTCTTAATTGTCTTTGTTGTGTTTTTATATATTACGCCAAGTAATTATATTGAATCGTTCTGTGTTTAATAAAATTGCTTGGGTTAACAAGGTTTAATTACCCAAGTTTGAGATCTCTTCTACGCACAACAACCACGTCACAAGGACACAAGCATAAGCTCCACGCTAGGAGTTTATACACCTTCTCAACCACTCTGATTTTGAGCATTTTAAAGCCATTTTCATTCATTATCATATTCAAAACCATTCTTTACTCTTTTGAATTCTCTAATTTTTTGACAATTTCAATAATTTCGAATGACGAGACCTTCAAAATGAGTGCAAATTCATACGACCAGTATTCTGTTATGCTCATTTCATTCATTAGACTGGTCATATTTCACAAACTATCCTTCCGTGCTCTCTTTTCTTAAAAGACAAGCTGTTCTTTTTCTCAGCTCAGTTATATGTTCAGCAAGCACTGCACAAAAATAAACTTTTTTAGTTGCACCATCCTTTGTATTCCTTTGAATGTGCTGATTATGGCAACGGTTAAAACTCCTCGTGTGATGGCTTTGAATCCAACGATTCGAGTTTCTCTCTAAAGACAGAATTGTCAATTATATTTGTTGTTGGATGCATAGTTTTAATTTATTTCATCCAGTTTTGCGAGGTATTCTTTTCTTAATATACATACATATTGGTTTTTGGTATTCGTGCTGCTTTCAAAAAAACACAAACGCCACTGATCAGTGTGCCTACGTTCTTAAACGCTACGTTCTTTTGCCAAACAATGCAATGGATGGATCGACGACAAATCCTTTTCATAAATGTTATGTCAATATGAAGAATAATTCATATTTTTATCCAAAAAATCCCGCACATAACCATTTTTATCAACACTTATTACCTCACTAACTAGAGAAAGTTGTAAACTCACCATGGAGTTTCCGACCTATGTGAATCGATAGATTGAAACACGCTGAGAAAGGATCCGTTTTCAGAATTTGCTGAATGCTTCACCGAAGCGAGTTATTTTGATCTGAAATTCCAGCACTAACCATCTTGATGTCGTTCCTCCGCGACATCACAGCCAATTTTTATTGATTCGAACCGTGGCATTTCAGATCGAAATAACTCGCTTCGCTGAAGCGTTCAGCAAATTCTGAAAACGGATTCTTTATCAGCGTGTTCTAATCTATCGATTCACATAGTTCTGGTATAGAAATTCTATGGTGAGTTAACAACCTTCCCTAGTAAGAATTTCCGATTCAGCTCTTTCTTTCCTATTATTGAACCGTTGAGTGTTTCTATTTGAAAATCAATAATCCCAGTGAAATCGTAATTCCAAAATCAGTCTTCCGGTTGGCAATATTTGTTGAAAATTTCAATTTAAATTCGTGTAGTACTCTTGTTTCTATGATAGCAACAGGCACACACCAGAGTCTCAATTTTCAGTGTCTGTTTCAAATGTATAGATCTATGAAGAATCCTCAACAAGATCGTTCTAAAAATTCTAAAAATGGCCGGCTATGCTCTTTTTCATTTCGTTCGCATTATCAAAAACTTTCTTAATAACCATTAATTTTACTATCAATGCAAATCTGCGGTATATCAGAGTGTGATTTCTTCAATATTCTAATCATTACGCGTTTGCTCTCTCCAACTTGAAGCAGTAAAAATGGGAGTGAAAACTGATTGTCGGTGTCTCTTTGAAAGTAATGTAAATATTACAGATAGGTGTTAGAATTTTAGAGATTTTGGAAACGTTCTATCATTTTCTTTTCAAAGCAGAATATCCACACAGTTTCGAGAAAGTTTGGCCTCTTTCTCTAAACATTTCGAAAGTCTTCGAAAGTCGTATATGAAACAAAGGTCAATTTGAAATCAGTTCCTCTGGAGTTATTAGTCAGGTAAAGGATTATGAGTCAAGTATTGGGAAATGCGTAAGCGCAGCATTTGCGTGAACTGAGTTATCAGCTGAGATTATGTAATGTGCTTGGAAATGTCTTCCAATTTTAACAAATTTTAACAAGGCAATACATATTTATTTTTATTCAGTCATTTCAAATTTAGCAAGATAATTCTAAATAAGGGAATAGCTGAAAGCCGAGCAACGTTAGAATTAGCACTTCATCATTTAAATCAAAGCACATCGATAATGAGTTACTAGCCACAGCTTCTTCTTCAGGGATTCTCTCCAGCGAAGTGGCAAGCGGAACCAAGCCAACTAAACTTCGCGCTTGCTTTAGTTTTTCGAATGTTGTATATGAAACAAAGTTCATTAATTTGAAAGCAGTTCCCCAAAGAGTTATTAGTCAGGTAAAGAGTTATGAGTCAAGTATTCGGAAATGCGTAATCGCAGAATTTGCGTTAACTGAGTTATCAGTTGAGATTATGTCATGTGCTTGAAGATGTCTCCCAATTTTAAAAATGGAACATTGACATTTGGAAAGGAAAGAAACTAAGCACAATTCGAAAATACATAGAGAAAAATAAATAATTAGAGAACTAGTGAGTATGTATTTTATCTCTTATCTATTTTTCTATTATATGATATCATTTTAAAAAATTAAAAATTATCAATTGCTTTAAAAATGATAACACTTTTTCACTCCCTCTAATTCACATTAACCACAGTCCCTCCCCTTATGGCACAATAAAAACTCGAAAACTTTACGGCAATTGCTTCATTCCTTTGCAACCCCCAAAACCCAATCAAATTATCAATTTTTGAAAGAATGAAGACTCTAATATTATCTTACATTTTTGCATCAATTTTCTCGATTTCTTCCGCTCAACAACTCATAAACCTGAGCACATTGAAAGGAGGAGGTGTCTCTAATAATTTGGATGTTCAACCACCATTTGGGATTTACGTATCTGCTTATTCTGACTCTCAATCGCCACTTTCTTCAATATTTGTCAAATATACGAACGGCTCCATTTCGTATGTCTTTTTACTTGATATATCAACATTAACCTAGTCGAGTGTTTGAAAACCGGTTCTTTTTTCCAGCTTGTCCGATCTCTATAAACGTCAAGTCGGCAGCTTAGGAGAAATTTCCCCATACCCGATTACGGATTCAGCATACGTTGCAACAAGCTTGTCGGATGACCAGCTGAAGATTCTCAACGGTGTCATTTACCTTGCCACTACCTCACAGCTTAATAACAGTACGTTCACAGCTTTTCCATAGACTATTTTCCAACACAATATTTTTTTAAAGAATACTTCCACGTTTTTGACATATCGCATACTCAAACCATTGATTATGGATCAATCGGGAATATCAATGCGACTGTATTATTTCTGAATACCAATATGAAGACCGTTCCGGCCAGATCTACAACAATCAGCCAGTGGAAACAAAGTGCAGATGCCGTAGCTAGTCTGTACCCAGGGTTTCCTACAGATCTCATCGATTCAAAAAACTATCAAATTTTCTCAAATCCAATTCAGTCTGGAAAATTTAATTTCTTTTTCACCACAGTTGAGAAATTCTCATTGTCATTGGTGGCATTCTATTTGAAGACGTACAGAGGTGTCAAGTTCAGCACTCAGTCCCAATATTGTAAGTTCCCAATAAATTTAGAAGCTTCTCAAATGTTCTCGTAGAGATTGAATCAAACCTTATGAGCTGAAATTAGTCAAGATTTTTATGTTTTACACAGAAATCAGTAAAATTTAAACTGCTGAGTGACAAGACAAGTGCCTATTGTTTTCAGACAACGTCGATAAGTCAACGACCAGTGATTACACGACTACAGGATTCTACATGAAGCCTTTGGGCGTAAAAGGCAGTACAGTAATTATCAATACGCTTCAGAATGCCAATTATCAAGGATTAGTTGGTGCTAATGTAGGTTTGGAATTAGCTGGAGAAAATGAATTGAGATAAAGAAAATGATCAAGTAATTTACTTCACGAACTAGTTTTCTTGTGCAAAATCTACATTTTTTAAATATTTTCAGAGTTCCTGTAATTTCAGATTCTCGGAAATCTTCCAAATCGCGAAAAAGTGACTGTTGGAGTGTACGATGACGCTAATAGCTTTCAAGAAAGTGATCCTGTCACGAGTTATCCTTCACCATGGAGCACTCCGAATATTGGAAAAACTTTCCAAATTTCTTCTTCCGATGGAGACGATGGAGTTTATTACGTACAGTACTTTGTGCATCGTAAGTTACTTTCAGTCTTGTTTCTGGAACCGTTTCCATATTCAGAGGGGTCCTTGAATACTGGAAGCACGTCTCACGCTGGAACTCAAAAGACGGCAAACCCAATTGCTACTTCACCTGGTCCTTGGAATCCCGGAAGCACGCATTCATCAAATGTCCAAACTTCAACTAAGTCCCAAGGAAAAGTTCAAATGTTAATTCCTTTTATCATTTCAATTATTATGTTATTTTATTGTTGATTCTTATTTATTCAAATTCTACTTACATTCGATTTCTGATATATAAATTTTTAACTGAATTAGTGTAAAAAAATTTTTTTAGTGTAAAAACTAATCTGTTAAATGTTTTCTTTCCATACAGTTTAGTTCGCGGCTACGCCTCTGTTTTAGAACATTCTGGAACATTCCGGAATGTCTCAGAAACTTGGAAAACAATGTCTATGAAAGTTGTAGTTTAGCACATATGAAGCTGATTTTTTACATGTGATACACGTACATCCAGATTGCTATTTCAGCAAAATTTCGACTATTTATATCGTTGTTAAGACAGTTTTGTAGATTTCGAGTGTATAGCTCTACAGTATCCCAAGTACCCTGCGACCTCCTGAAGATATGGTTGCGAAGCGCTCGGGTGGCCATGACTCCATCCCGCATATCAAAGTAGGAGCCCCACGTTCTTTTGAGTTATTCAATAAAAAGTCCTGGACAGACAGAGGGAAACACAGACGGAACTATTCGCGCAATAATAAGTAGATTCTCATTACTATTTCAATTATTACGTGCATTGCGCTTGAAATTTCAGAGGTTTCCGGAATTTCGATTTTTGAACGATCATTGTGGAAAGTAATTGATTTTAGCTTCTTCTCAATTTTTCAAACGGCTCGAACTGCACAAACTGTTCTATTTATTTAATCAACGCTACTATTTAACTCCATTACCTTTCTTAAAATGAAAAAAAAATAATTTTAAAAGACCCGAAAATTGCTGATACATGTATTTGTTATTTATGTTGTGAGCGTGGTTTCGAAAGCATTTCGAGAAATTTTTTGAGAAATTTTTTCGAAAAATTCTCGAGAAATGTTTCTCGTTGATTTCTCGAAAAATTTTCGAGATTTTTTCCGAAAAATCAACGAGAAAAACGTTTCGAGAAATTCTCGAAAAAAAAATTTCGATAAAAAAAATAATAAATTAGTTCGAACGACACTCCGAAATAACGCAAAGAGCGTTGTTTATCGTATTTCCATTCAAATCATTTTTCGCGATTTCTCGAGAAATCATCTCGAAAAATTTTTCGAGAATTGTTCGGAAATTTTTCGAAAAACGCATTTTTCGAGAAATCATTTTTCGAAACGACACACTGGTTGTGAGCAGGTTCATGTAACATTGGAATGTCGGAATACGACAGATACAATAATTTGAAAATATCGAAGATTTTCAGAATAGTTTACCGTACCAACACTGTAGATACAATAACCTTAATTTGAAAACATCGAATGTCACAATTGTCCTTTTGGTACACCGACCAGCACTTCACTTTTCGGGGTTGCGTTCATAGGCACATTCCTAGTTTGTTTCCTAAGTTATAGGTATATTACTTTGGATTACTGTAATTACGGTATCCCAAAATTGAAAGTTATGATTTTCCCAGTGAACCTTAAGAATAATCAATCGGCATCAAACTTTTATGAATTCTTCATAGTCACTTTCCTAAGTTTTTTTTTCCCAAAATAAGAGATAGATTACTGTAAGAATACCGCAATTACGGTAACCCAAAATTTAAATGTCGAATTTTCCTTAATATATTCCAATCACGCAAGCTTTTTTTAGTTGAACATTTTCAACGAAAAAAAGGAAGAACTAAAACAAAGCAAGTTAAAACCCGCGTAGTTTCCGTTTGATACATCTATCCCAAGTTGTCTATCCCATACGGTTTCTTTTAAAATTATAATGGTTATTAAAGCATATTATTTATCGGTAAAGATTTCTGGGGAAACTTTGTATTTCATTTAATTAATGATAAATCGGAATTCTAACTATTATAGTAAGGTGTACGCACCTGTCGCTGATACCGATCCAGAGGAACTCGCTGACTTCTATGACAGCCTTCAAGACGCCTATCTAAACTGCCGTAGCAGGTACAAGCTCATCATAGGCGACTTTAACGCTAGATTGGGTGTAAGAAAAGACACGGAACGATACATTGGCACAAATTCAATGGAACCAAGAAACGAAAGTGGCGAATTATTAGCTACCTTTTGTGAATCAAATCGTCTATGGCACATGAACTCGCAATTCAAAAAGGCAATGCATAGACGATGGACACACATCAGCCCCGACCAGAAGCACAAACATGAAATCGACCATATACTGGGAAATGGAAAATTTGTGACAGATGTGTCGGTGCTTCCATCATTCACAAATGGTAGTGACCACCGTCTACTTCGCAGCCACCTGCACTTCAACACCAACATTGCAAGATACGAGCAGATCAAGCGAAGAAAGCTTCCAAAGAGAGAGTTGGACCCGAACACTGCGCACACGCTCAGTGCCACAGTCACAATAGATTCAAATACGGACATTGATCAAGATTATCAAAATCTAATCGAAGTACTCAAGGATCTACAAGACAAAGCAATAACAAGGCCATCCAACCACGTACACAGAAGAATCTCGGAAGCAACTCGTCAGCTTCTAACCAAACGGCGTTTCACAGACAGATCAGACCCAAACTTCAAGTCACTGTCTCAAGAATGCCGAGAAGCTGTCGAGAAAGACCATGAAGAATTCGCCAGAAGCCGCCTACTGAATGCCGCTAATCAACGAAGGAGTCTTAAGAAGGTAGCGAGAGTCATAACAGAGTATAAATCTCAAATACCTTGCCTTAAGTCTCCAGCGAGCGGCGAAAGAATCACTTCTAGGACAAATATGGAACAGGAGATTCAGAAGTTCTACTCGAAACTATTCAGCAGCAACTTCTCTTCTCCCACATCAACCAACACCCCCATCAGAACGGAAACACCACCACCAGCACCACCGTTCCTCCCAGAAGAAGTGCGAACTGCCCTCAATTCATTCCCAAACGGGAAGGCAGCAGGTGATGACAAAATCACGGCAGATTTTCTCAAGAGCTGTCATGACAATGTCATTAGCCTGATCGCACGACGATTCTCGAAGTATTTAGAAAGCGGAAAAGTTCCATTGAAATGGAAAAACTCGAACACTACTCTGATCTTCAAAAAAGGAGACAGAGAAAATTTGGAGAATTATAGGCCTATCTGTCTTCTCTCAGTACTCTATAAGACATTCTCAAAATGTCTATTAAATAGAGTAGGAAAAACACTAGAAGAAGCCCAGCCTGTCGAGCAAGCAGGATTCCGTCGATCATTCTCAACGATCGACCACATACACTCAGTACAACGCTTGCTCGAGGTTGGCCGCGAGTACCATATCCCGCTCACACTTGTCTTCATTGACTTCCACAAGGCATTTGACATTGTGGAACCAAAAGCGATATGGGAAAGCCTTCGAACACAAGGAGTAGAAACAGTCTATATTAACCTGCTCAAAGAGTGCTATGCAAACTGCACAACCACCTTCACACCATTCCATAGACAAGTTGAGGTACCCATCACAAGAGGTGTACGTCAAGGTGATCCAATATCACCAAACCTCTTCTCAGCTTGTCTAGAGCTCGTTCTCGGAAAATTGTCTTGGAACCACCTAAAAGGACACGACGATGACTACGCTCACGTGCCAGGAATAAGGATCAATGGCAGAAATCTCACCCATTTGAGATTCGCAGACGACATCATTCTTGTCGCAAACGACCCACGAACTGCCAGCCAGATGATCCAAGAATTCACAGAAAGGTGCAAGAAAGTAGGACTCCAAATCAATACTAACAAAACCAAAGTGTTGAGAAACACGTACGCCACCACACATCCGGTGATCATCAGTAACAACACAACCATCACAACAATCGAAGACGTGGACGAGTATGTCTACCTTGGCAGGCTACTCAACACGCGAAATGAGCTAGAACCTGAACTCCACAGAAGAAGACGGGCAGCCTGGGCCGCGTTCAACAACATCAAAAATACCACCGACGCTCTCACCTGTCCCCGAATTCGAGCTCAACTTTTCGATACCATCGTTCTTCCCGCGCTCACATATGGATCTGAAACGTGGACCCTTACACAGAATCTCGCTGAAAGACTCCGTGTGACGCATGCATCACTAGAAAGAAGATTAATTGGAATGACCCTCACGGAACAACGCCAACGAGACTTGCACCGCGATGACATCCGAAAAATCTCCCAAGTCACGGACCCACTCAAATACATCAAAAAGAAGAAATTAGGATGGGCCGGGCACATTATGCGAAGAAATGACGGAAGATGGACAAAACTGATACAAGAATGGATTCCTCGAGATCAAAAACGACCCCCCATGAGATGGTCCGACTCACTACGTAAAGAAGTCTCAATATACCGAGGAAATCGATTGACTACTTCATGGACAACCATCGCCCAGGACCGCAAGGCATGGTTAGCTGTGATCCGCGCTCACACAGGCGATTGACGGATCGACTAAGTAACTAAGTAAGTAAGTAAGTAGTTTCCGTTTGATACATCTATCCCAAGTTGTCTATCCCATACGGTTTCTTTTAAAATTATAATGGTTATTAAAGCATATTATTTATCGGTAAAGATTTCTGGGGAAACTTTGTATTTCATTTAATTAATGATAAATCGGAATTCTAACTATTATAGTAACTGCACACTTTGAAATTGTGCAAAAGTTGATCGGAAATTGGTCGGTTGTTGTTAAGATAATCTTGCGAAACACATTGAGCCGTTTTGTAAGCTGTTTCGATGATAGTAGTATGATAAGGAAAAGCGGCCGCCATCACCTTCAAACGTAATACTATGGTTTGAAACTTAGACAGGAAACAAAAAATGCATGAAAAAATACAAAAATGTAAAAAAAAAGTTGAATCTGCGCGTTGTGCATATATCAGAGCTCACGCAAAGTGCACCCTGTACCATTTTCTTAATAGCAAGTTTTTCCAGCTACTGTCAGATTCCAGAAACCGAGAATTGAGGTTTTTCCTCATAAACGGTTTATCGAAAACTCATGTTTCAATCAACTTTGCTCATCTTCCCGTTAACGATGAGCACGCATCGCGCAGAGTCCCCAAGCTTTTGAAATGCTGCGGGGCTCCGATTCTCCACACTGGACAGCCAAAGCACATGGGCACTTTTTACTGTTGCAGAATGTTGAAATCAATTTATTAGTTCTTCTGGGCACGGGACTACTTAAAAACACGTAGAAGTGAGGGCGGGACTTGTTTGAAGAATACGATAAAAAACGAAAAAAAATGAAACTTCCGGAAACATAAATATGTCTTGTTTTCCCCGTCATCATCTTGGAATGAAAATTCGTTTCACGGGAAATCGTCAAGAGTCTAAACTCATTCAAACATCATCACTATTTGATTTCTCATCAATCTTTCAACTCTAGTCTTTCTTTAACTGTGTGCAATTGTCCACAGCTCTAACCAGATTTCCGTGGACTGCTTTTTTTCATCAACTCAATTTAATGTCTGCAGTTGACATCCAAACATACATGCAATTTGTATGTCGAAGCACTTGTGCTTAGGTAGACCCAGATTTTTTGTTGGTTTACACGTCGCACCGCTTGAGCTTTCCTTAACGGTGTGCAATTTGTTTGTTTGTGACCGGAAACCAGGATAAGTTAGAGTTGTTCACGTACGCTACTAATAGAGGTTCTGAGTATGCACGAATATATTTGGTTGTAGATAACAAATCGGGAATTTTGAGCTAACAACTGTAATAGGATTTTATTTTGTAAGGAAATTTCAAATTTAAGTCAACAATTTTGCATGAAACTCGGATAAATTTTAATATTTAAAGTCCATATTAAAGTATTAAAAACCCCGGAAAGAATTAAAAATTTGCTTTGTTAGATTATTTCAAAATAAAAATACCGAAAGAAGATAAAAACGGTGAAAAAATACATTATACAGGGTGGCAGCCATGTACTGTTACGCAACTTTGCGTGGATTCTGGCGCATGAGCACAAGTCGCTACTGTATCAATTTTATTTTTTATTAATTATTACATATTTATTACTATGTTTTTCAATTTTCTGGTTGCAACTTCCATTTTTAAGGTGATGACGGCTGCTTCACCCCATCGTGGTTCTATTATTAAAATGATGCAGCAGGGTGTGTCGAATTCGGAGATCGCTAAACGGCTGAACGTCAACCGAATGCTTGTTCATCGGACTGTCACTCGCTTCCACCGTCTTCGTACACTTGATGACCGTCCAAGATCGGGTCATCCTGTCACTTTGACGACGCCAAAAGCGTTCGGGAAAGAATCCGAAGAAATCCGGAGCGAAGCATGAGGAAGCTTGCTAAAGACTTCAAAATGAGCCGATATTCTATGGGAATCATTGTCAAAGAGAAGCTGAAGATGACTTCGTACCGTATGCAACACGGCGCATTCCTCACCGAGAAAAACAAAGCTCTCCGAATGCAAAAAGCACGAAAACTTCTTCACGGCACGCACTCAGGCACGCACCTCTCGACACTGTTCGCAGACGAGAAATTTTACACCGTTGAAGCAAATAAAAATGGCCAAAACCATCGGGTTATTGCAAAAGATTTTCAAACTGCTTGTAAGAGCTGAAAAATGGTCCAAATCGCATTACGGAAACCGACCCTGGTGCTTCCAACAAGACGGCGCACCGGCTCATCGCGCCAAGGCCACTCAGCAGTGGTGCAAAACAATTTTCCTGAGTTCATCTCCTCGTCAGAATGGCCAGCGTCGTCACCAGACCTGAATCCTATGGACTACGCCGTTTGGGGATATTTGACCCAGAAGGTTTCCACCAAAAACTACGCTAATTTGAGCGCTCTGAAGGTCGCACTTGTGAAAGCCTGGGACGAAATGGATGCCAACTACCTGCGTGCCGTTGTGGACGCTTACCAGAAGAGATTGAGAGCGGTGGTGAAGGCCAAAGGAGGGCGATTTGAAAACTATCGTTAAAACTTGTTTTTGTATCATTTCAATAAACTTCTGTCCATATTTGGTGAAAATTGAACTTGTTTGAAGACATTTATAACGTTTAAAGCGTGTAACCGTATTTGGATGCCACCCTGTATCATGGAAAGTACATCAAATTTTCTATGATTTTTATTATATTGAGTCTTTCCAGCTTTCTCTATGTTTTTTTAAATAGAGCCTGTGAAAAACGGGTTGACATTTTCATATTATATAAAATTTTAGGTAACCTACAATACTTACTTACTTACATCCTTAATCTATCCGTCATTCGCCTGTGTGTGCGTGGATCACAGCTAACCATGCTTTGCGATCTCGAGATTTGGAGGCATGGTGGTCCATAAAGTAGTCAGACGGTTTCTTTGGTATATTGAGACTTCCTTTCGTAGTGAATCGGGCCATCTTATGGAAGGGGTGGGGGGGGGTCGAGGACAGGTCCATATCTGGGGATTATCTAGTTCAATGTGTGTACCACAATGGCCGTCCATAAAACACTGTACACGAACTGAATAGAGCTGTGAAATCGGAGTGGGACCTCATCAACAGCGCTGTCCTCCAGAATATGGTCGCCAGCATGCCGAATCGTTTGATTGAAGTGATCCAGAACAATGGAGGAGAAACTAGTTAATGAATTTTTGTTAATTTTTGATGTTTTTCTTGCCATTCCTTTCCAGTTTTCAATAAACTACGTCTTTTAATGTGTAATTTAGTGTATTTGGGCTTTTTCAAAAAGCGGGAAGGTTTCTAGAAGTGTAAAATTACTGTAGAAAACCTAAAAACGTGTAATAAAACAAAAAAAGGAAAAAAGATCGAAGTTCCGGAGGACCTGCTATTTGCAAATAGCAGAAAATAAGGGGGGGGTCCTATAGATATTGACCACTTGCAGATGCACCTTTGTGTTGTTACAGGGTCCTGGAAAGTGGTGTCTTCATGAAATTTTGGCATAGTGGGTTTTTTTTGTATTTGAAATCGAATGGCGCTTTCAGATTTTTGATATCTCTTTCCGTTTTCCGGATGGACCCCAATTAGAAGGGGGTCCTATAGATATTGACCGCACTGTACAATTCCTGTAAACTGAAATATTCTATCTTGGATGAAAGGCAACTAAACCACTACCGTTTCCAAATATATTGAGCTCTCACTTTCATTCAGTGCAAAGTGGGTTTATAAACAGCGAATTCTTGGTGCATACGATTTGAAATCCAATACCTACCGGATATTCTGCCGCATGACTGGCCAGGGATTGAGTAGGTGTATCCTCCTTCTTCTGCCACCAGTTGTGTTATGTAAATGAAACATTGTGAATTCTTAACACGTCATTAGGACCGTATAATTGCTTCTTGATATATTGTTTTTTGAACTTTGATCAAATGTTCAGCCGTCCAATTTATCTTCTGAAACTCGAGCCAACGTTAGAGAATTTTGTTGTTTAATCCTATACACTTGAAATGTAACTTTCTAGGATGTCATCTGAATCTTGATGGTCTTCTGGAAATCTGATAGAATATAATTAACTATTTGAGAAACAATTTTAAAGAATGCTCTGAAAAGTTTAGGGCAAACTTTTAATTCACTTTTAATCTTCTTCCCCTTAAAATATTACTTTTTCCGAGAATTAAGTATTGTTGTAAACGAATTTAGACCACGCCCCCCCTCCCCCCTAATCTCAATCACGGCTTCGCACAGCTGTATTTGTTATTAATGTATATTAATATTCACATTTTTCTTAATGTTTTCAACGTTATAAATGTTTTTGCTTTTTCGGGAACTTGAAAAGCAATTTCATTCTATTTTACAACCTTTTTCTTGAGGAAAATATCGAATTATGAAATATTTTGACATTAAAATACAGTTTCTAAACTTCGGAAACTATTACAGAGTGCGGAAAAAGTTGTTTAGCCGGAAAAAACGGTAGAACTTTCCACAAAAAGTCGAATCAACTTCAAATTTTAACAGGAGTTTACAAGAATAACAAATTACAAAATTAAATTGATTCAGTATTATCCACAGTTGCTTTGCAACGTTTGGTGACCCTCCAGACAGTAGCTTTGCTGAAAGGATCTCACCAGTTGTCTTGCCTGACTTGTGCAGAGCAATAATTGAAGATCGATGCATAGAAGGACCCGTCATTACTGTAATAACTAGGATAGAAAAAAAATCAAACTTTGCAAATCGGGAAGTGAAAAACAGGGAAAACCATACTTTTTAAAAGCGTCAAAGTTGGGTTACAGTCAGAGAAGGGCGGAATTCCGTCTTCCGGATTCCAGATTCCGTGAAAAATATTTTTTCCGTTCTTCGCATTTCAGATTCCGCGATATGGCGTTTTTATCAGAGAAGGGCGGAATTCCGGATTCCGCCGTTTTTTTTTTCATTCCGTCTTCCGGATTCCAGATTCCGTGAAAATGTTTTTTCAGTTTTCCGGATTCCAGATTCCGCGAAAAACAATTTTTTCCGTTTTCCGCATTCCGCATTTCGCGATATGGCGTTTTTATCAGAGAAGGGCGGAACTCCGGATTCCGCATTCCGAATTCCGGATTCCGCCGTTTTTTCATTCCGTCTTCCGGATTCCAGATTCCGTGAAAAAAATAGTTTTCCGTTTTCCGGATTCCGAGTTCCCAAAATCCAATTCCGCCCTACTCTGGTTACAGTACTGTTGTCGCACACTGTAGAATTTATGAAATAGCCTATAAAAAAGTTGTTGTACACATATTATCGCCGTAAAAAAGTTCCGACATTTTTTCGAGCCCGCGAAAATCGGGATTTGAATTTAGAGGCTCCGCCCATTTCATCAGCGCATTTGCTATGCGCGATATATTTTTATCAGAAGAAACGAAAAAAAAAATAAATGACGCAAATTGATATATTTAAACATTCGAAGAAACGTGTAAAAAAAATTCACGATTGATACAATTTCGTTCTTTTAATTCAGTTTAATTCTGAAAATTCAGAAGAACAAATAAGGAGCCTCTAAATTCAAATCCCGATTTTCGCGGGCTCGAAAAAATGTCGGAACTTTTTTCATTCGATAATAACACACTACTGGGGGAAATGCAAATTTTTATAATAATTTTCTATAGAGAAAATCTAAAAATACTGTTATAAAATCAATTGCTCAGAATCGGTATTAAAAAAATAGAACGCATTTTGATAGCGTTTTTCTGGATTCATTAAAAACTGGAAGGAGCATCCACCAAAAATATCACCCATTTATTGATTTTTTTTTTCATTCGTTGCTGGTTTTTCATATATATTTTGTATAATATTTTGGTATTATCGGATCGCGAGTACGTGGTTTGTCGTATAGAGGCGGGGTTTGGGTCTCGTTAGGGGTTAGCGCGTTTTAACGCGCCAATTTAAAAATTGTAAGGAAGCGCACACACTGCGTATGTGATTTCTTTTCGAAAATTGAAGCGAAATTTGACAATAAAAATTAATTTTTTAAAAACATGATTTTCGAAGCAAAATATAAATAGAAAAAAATTCCTATATTCGCTTCAATTTTCGAAAAGAAATCACAAACGCCGTGTGTGCGCTTTCTTACAATTTTTAAATTGGCGCGTTAAAACGCGCTATCCCCTAACGAGACCCAAACCCCGCCTCTATACGACAAACCACGTACTCGCGATCCGATAATACTTTGGTTTGATTTTTTTATTTTGTAATCGTATCCGAAGACACCCAACAAATTACAATATAACAACTATAAACGTTGCTAAACATTCTGAAAATAAGAAGGTTATAGCTATGAAATATTTGTGATGCAGGCCATACCAAACGATGGTTCGCTTCATAATTTTCCTATGAATGCAATGTGGAAATAGTAAACCTCGGTGTATTTCATAAAGAAAAAAACCAATTGCAACTATGGATCAAATGGAAATGGGTTAGAAGTCCTTTAAACGGCCTAGCTGACCGAATAGGGTCGATGTTGTCTGCCCGAAAACTTTATTGATTCTGATCTGTACTGAAAATATCTGAATGATTATTCGGGACCGGTTTAGGCCGCATCAGCCTAGATGTGTTTCTTTGTCAGTCAAAGTCGATTCACGTTATTGAAGAAAGCAGACTTCGCTAAAATATTCTTCTCATGCTGATTTCCTTATTTTTTGAAGATTTTTAACGATATCAACATTAAAATGGCAAGCAGCAAAAAGTCGAGCCAGAACTTCCATTCATAAATGCACATTGAGCTCTTCCCAACTGTTTCGCTCATTTCCGATTGCCACAGTTAGCAGAATCCGTATGTATCCCTCTTCAGCCTCAAAAATAAACAAAAATGAAAAGTGTTCAATTTTCGATCCACCACTCCTCCTCACCCGATATTTGCTCTCCTACTTTGTGTACTCCCCCATTCAGTTCTCGCTGCTCGTTGAGAAAGTTTAAGTTAGAGCACATTGGAGGTTGATCGCGCTATTTCCACTTTTTGCGATTTTTGAATCTTTCTAATTCTTGGTAATTTCACAGTAAACTTTCTGGAAAACGTTATGAAATGGCTGAAAATCGTCACTTTCATGATGACTTTCACTATTGATTTTGCTTGCAACAATTTGATTCAGGGAGTATTTTAAAATAATACGTTTCCCCACCATTCCAATATGAAAGGCAGAAATGTTCGCTGTGAGGCTCTTCAAAAACCGCATATAAAGGTGATACGCAAACACTTAGTCAGGGTAAAACATCGTAAGATATAAATAAATTTTATACTGTATTTAGTTCAACAGTTTTGTTCAGAACCATGCATGTGCTCGCTTCACAAACATCTTTCATGGAGCAATTTTCAAAGAAGATGTTTGTGCTCTCCACGTAGACAAGATTAATATAGTTTTCCAATCCGATTTCTCCATATTTCGAACAACTTTCACAATAAATATAATAGAGCGCGGGAAGCCTGTGTTCCATTTTGCTAATACCAAATTGATTCAGAAATTAATATTTTCATAAACTTTTTAAGTGATTTTAAAACAGTGTAATGTTCTCATGTTCTCAATTTTTGTGATAGGTTTTTAAGTCACAACTAGTGTGCTTCACCGTTAAAATTTCCACGGTTAAATGAGTTTTCGGTTAATTAATCGGTAAATAAACCGTTAAAAATTCACCGCTTTTCACGGGTAATTAACCGAGTAAAAAAAATTTAACCGGTTAATTAGCTCGAAATTTACCGGTTAACCGCAAGTGAAACGGTTAACCGATGAGAAGTTTTGCTAAACAACGCAAGCGCGTATAATTGGAGTGTCGTTGTTAATTTTTTTGCTTTTTTCAATATTTTTGTTGGTTTTCAATTTTATGGCCTAAAATTTGATTTTGGATGATGTGCTCTCTCGGTTAACCGAAGGTGAATTTCCCGGTTAATTACCCGGTTAATTAACCGGGGAATTAAGCGGTCGATTAACCGGTCAAAGCATTTTTCACCGGTTAATTCTCCGGTTAATTCCCCGGTTAACCGTGGGTTAATTTAACCGATTAATTGTTCGATTAAAAAATAAAATTCACCCGTTAACCGTCGGTTAATTAACCGGTCAATTAGCCTTTAGCTTTCGCCCCTTAATCGCGAAATTTTTAGCCGGTGAAGCACACTGGTCACAACATTTCCAAATTATGAATTCGATCAAATTTCCGCACAATTTTAGATTTTGGTGCATATTGAGTTCATCTTGCCATTGCTCCACATCCACAGAACATACCGAAAAGGAAGATTCACATGTGATGTCAGCCTTGGTATTTCGAAATATAATACCTTCACTTCCTGATCATTTCATTTATGTATGGCTCTTATTTTTATAATTCTCAACTTCATTCGTTTTCATTTCATTTGTTTTCAGTTTCTGAGAAGTGAGGGTAACTTGTTCTATGCTCGTGTTTATGCGATTTTCATAAAATAATATTGTGCACTCGGTTCATACTTAATTAAAAGGAACAGAGGGAAATCTTTCGTAGCGTGACTGAACTATGGCCAGACAGAGAGAATGAAGCAAATTGCCCATTTTATCAGTTTGAGCAACTGCCGTTGCGTCACAATTATCTGTTGTTCACCGATAGTGGCCGGTGGGCTTTGGCTACTTCCCGTTGCCAAACGCCGCATTATGCTGCTCATGTAGTAGGATTTTTGTAGATTCATAATTAGACAAGTGCTTTAATTTTAGTTTATTTTTAGTTTTAGTGCTTTAATAGGCTTAGAATATTCATAATGCGCAAAGTATGGACAACTGGCGTATTACCACGGTAGCAGTTACGGGGAAACGGGCAATAACAGAAAAAAAAGTTCTTCTAAGCCAGTTTTTTCTTCAAAACAATGGTTTCTATAGTGAATAATAAAAAGAAGCTCACAATATCTACAGTATGTTACTTGAACCGCGTTTCATAAAACTATAATTCGGAATACTGTAGTTATACGGTAGTATTCCGAAGTTTTAATCATAAAATCTAGAATTTTTGCTTCGATTGGCCCTGACAGTTTCGAAATTTTGTTCAGATCTTCATTTTCCATATATTTTGAAAGAAATTTGTTATTTTCATCGTTGTTAGACACCCTTGTCGGCAGATAATAAATCTCCACGTCGTGGATTTTTTTTAATTTAAACAATTTTCAGTTTTTGACGTACATACTATGTGAGATATTGACGTCTTCGTCTTGTCTTGAAACAAGATATGGGAGCCATCACGTGAAAGCGGTACGGAGCATTATCGGGTTCGTCCGGGCTCCCCATTTAAATGTTTACAACTCAGCTGCTCAAAATAAACTAGATTTGGTCTATATAGCTAGTTGTTCCACTTGTTCCGCATAGTTTCTCATTTCTAGAATTGAGCGGCCACGCCTAACTTTCAAAGTTTTCCTTCTGCATGTACTTAGAATCTTCGTGGCGTAGAATATCAGTAACCGATTCTCTTCAACATATCCGGAGGATATCGGATCCTTTCAGAAATTCAGAAGGCTAATAAGTGCACTTCTCATGTCGGACCAGAGGTAGCGTTCGGCTTAGCAGGCTATAATAAAGTATAAAGGCATCAAAAATTGCGCTAATCAGCGTGCGAATCTGGCATGGCAACACAGCGAACAACGAATCGACTAAGTATCCTAAAGCATTTTAAGATGATTAGTTGAGCTGCTGCTTAACCTAGAAAAGTCTGTCACAGTTGTTTGTTCTAGACGATTGAAAATGATATTGGGCATCATCGATATATTATAAATATTTTAAGAATATTTTCAGAAAATTACAGTTTCCTACTTTCACAATCTGAATTCTCCATTTTCTTCATCAGTCCCGACATTTTTGAAGCTCAAAACTTCATTTCCCAATAGTCTCAAGACATCATATCATAAATCCTCTCAGTTAAAGAGGTGTGAAATGAGAAGAAATTAACGGGCTGGAATGGTGCTCTTTTTGAGATGGGCCTAATGGCATGAGGTTTACACTTTTCGTTGGGAATGAGTTGCAGAAAAAGCTTTTTAGCATTTCTTTTAACTTGAAGTGAATGCGAATACAATTTTCCACTTTTCTAGTATAAAACTGTTGAAAAATCTAGAATTTGTAATGAAAATCTTGATAAATATAAAAAATTGTGCAATCTTTGTTTCGTTCTTGATATTCTTCTTGAAATCCACAGATAACGATAATCAAAGACAATTTCTTTAAGTTTTCTGTAGAAATTCTATGAAAAGCTCATAAATTAATATTTGCCAGTTTCTCGACGAAGTTGAGGATAAGACTGCTGGCCTAGAAAATGCGGAAGATCGACAGCCACAATTTCTATTCAAATTCTTGTTTTTCCTGCTTGGCCAGCTTTCCTTTTCCAGTTTCATATGTAACTTCCTGAAAATATTTTAAATGCGTCGATCATGTCACGGCTTTGCCCTCTTCTTAGGTCAGAATCAGAAACTTGAAAATATTTTTGTTATTTTTATGTTAATAAACTTTTCAATAAGAGTAAAAAGCACTAAAAACGACAACGACGGAAAAAAGAGAAACCCAAAAGAAACCAACAATTTGAAAAAAAAGGTGGCCGACCTGCTGCATTTGCTAGGCCACCATTGTTCACATTCCCAGAAGTTTGCTTGCGGATTTTAAACCTAAAGCAATGAAAATTAAAACAAATTATGAAGCTATGCATTTCCGGTATTTTCAAATGATTCTGAACAAAAGGAGTGTTTCGATGCTAAAGATGCTCAAAAGTTTCAAGTACATTTTTCATAAAAATGTTTTACGCCAATATTCGGTGTCCAGTTCGCTACATACGTGCGTCGGTACTTCTTTTTGCAAACACTCAAACACAAACTTTCTCCGAAAATTGAGATTTTGGCTTTGTGCCAGCGAATTTTCAGTCTCTGGATGAGAATCGTGGAGAATACATTCCTATGGAAAAGCTCATTTAAAGAAGTGGGAACATACTTTCTTTGCAATTATATGAGTTTCACGGAATCGTCGTCAAGCTTAGTGTTGATATATCTTTCACACAGAAACTTACGCAAAACTTTTCACTACCTGTTCTCATACGATTAGAAGACTCACAACTTAAAACTCACGTCATTTCCTCAATTCCAAAGATTTCTCAATTGAACTCAACTTCCTCCAGAAAAACAAGCTTTTTTTTTTCTTCAAAGTACCCTAACGTCCTCTCCCACGTTTTCACCGCCCAAAAAATTCCAAAGAACACAACAGATACACTAGACTGACGCGTAGGACCGCTTTCTATCCGTTTTTAATAGTGCCTATAAACATGTTTTTGAATTTTTTTCCGTCCTCGATCAGTTTTGTTTGCATTCGAAATTACTGCTCTCATAAGTAAAGTCTGATCAGCTCCAGAATTTGTTTCAACTTCTCGCTACGGTATCATCTAACTCGCAGATTTAGTACAAAGATCACCACTCGTTGTCGGAATTGAGAAAAGGAGGGTTTGTAGTGAAAGAGATCTAAATGACTCAATGAGCCATCTGGATGTAGGTAGGTGTCAACTTTTTGTTTAGAAAAAAAAGTGGAGCTTCAGCGTGCTGATATGATAATTTTCACTCAATTTTTTCAGTGGATCAGTTGTTGATATTTATCCAGCATCTTCAGTTATTCTTTTTTGTTAAATTATAAAGCGTTGTTCTAGTTAAGAACGCAACTGAGAATGCTCTAACTTGAATACATTTTGTATTTAAAAACATCAAAAAACTAGTTATTGAGAGAGTGCTTCACAGAATTTTTACTGCTCATACAAACACACACAATTACCTTGCCTAGTGGGCGATCCGGGCGGAATACAGAATCAATAAATTGGCTAAGACCCACAGTACGACTGTTCGTTGGCTTCTAGCTCGTTGTTCATTTGGCTCCTGAAAGCTGAAAGGCTCTTATGAAAACATGGCATTTTTCAAAGAATTTGGACGTTTTTCTAGAGAGTTATTTTATTTTAAAGGAAGCTATGGACCGGCCCGTGGTCTGCTCGGAGTCTAGATGCTCTTAAACATCCGAGCTGACAGTTCATTTTAATCAATGCATTTGAAAACTGTATTATCAGAATAATTTGATACTTATATGAACCTTGTGCCTTTTCTAGCATTCATTATAATTTTGACGACATGGACCACAAGATTAAAGCAAAAGCATTACAAAAAATTAAGATTTACCCAGCCCAGTTCATCTGTACTATTTGTTTATTTATCCGGAAATTCAAAAAATTCATGAAATATAAATTCATAAGCGTCATCTAGGACACAATTTCCCATAGCAAAATAGCTCCGCACTGCATTTTTTCTTCTCTCTTCTTTCCATTGTACTCGGGAACATCTTTCTGCTTCTCAAAAATGCTTTTCTATCATAAAGACGCATTACTAATCTTTTCTTTGCTTAACCACACCCCCCCCTCTTCCATTTGGAATTCCAACTTCCTCCTCCATCCACTTGGCAGGATTGTATACAAACAAAAAATCTGTGCTCTTTTACCCCAAGCAGTACAATTTGTGTGCTCGGCGAGAATTCCCGCTTGCCTCCGACCGCCGTCAGTTTCCGGAAGATTTTGTATTTCTTACGTTTCTCATTTCGATACTTTTCTTGTTTAGGTTTTAACAACACCAAGCTACAAGTTAACTTAATTTTTGCATTTTTGACAATTCCCTCCATTTTTTTTCATTTCTTAATTTATTATTGAAAAAAATTTCAAATAATATAATCTTATTTCCTGTATCTATCATGTATCTCATTTCTCATTTATGTATCTATTTTGTGTACAATAGAGTTTCCCAGTTAATTTTATTGTATTACAGATTTAGAGACGTCTAGACGTTCTGTCCGAAATGGCTGAGTGGAGCTGGCAAAACCGTGAAAAGCAGATACATGAGAAAGTTTGTTTTTTTACTTGTGGGAGCATTTAGCTTCGGGCGTTTTCCGTGATTCATTCTCACATACGTCAGTGCAGGGAGAGAAAGAACGCCCAGCAGTTTGGGCATCTGGGGCTTGAACGGCTGCTGGGCAGAAGAAACGAAGAAATCTGCCAAAATGAATAGAAACTTTTTTGTATATTCCTCTATCCTTTAAACGGTATCACGGGTAGTTCCGCTCCGGGAATGGGCACAATGAGAAGGAGATTAGGCAACCTCTAATGATCTGATAGTAGGCAGTCACTGATCATTAGGCCGAATCGGTCCAACGAATAGGCAGGCTGCTTCCTGTGAGCTTGATTTTTAGCATTCTGCACTTTCAGCTCGTGCGCATAAACTCGCAGATAACTACAATCCGATCCTGCTATTCAATAGAGCGAATTTGCATTGCCCGCACTAGAGTCTCACTTTTTTTTTGAATGACTCCTCTGATCGGCGCAATTTGTCAGCATTAAATGGACAGAATTCCACGTAAAGCAACTGAGCCCACGGAAAAGCAGGCAATATAACGGCTTTCGAAACATTCTCCCACAATCTGATTTCCTACAAATTTTTTCGAATTGCTTTTCAAATGTAGTCTTTCAAAAATTCTTCTAGGTGTTCGACACGCTCTCCCGCCCACTTTCCCGTGCCAGTAAAGCGAATTCCAACGGAAACCAGCCTTCTAAAGAATCTCCATCTGGATCACCGTGAGTTTTCCACTTTATTCTTTGGAATTTCTGAAATGCTATTCTGTCTCAAGTGGTAACGTGAGATGAACGTTTGTTTGATTCTTCCACTAAAAAAGTGCAGAGGCACTGTGCTCATTTCAGAATGAACGGATTGTGATTAGTTGTGCTCATTAAGCCTTTATCCGATGATTTGATGGCTTTAGGCCCACCGTTAAAGTTAAAGTGGGCCTAATTTGATCTAAGTATGCTCCTATTTTCAGCAGCGCCCCTTATCGTGGGTGTAAAAAACACGAATAACCAAAGAGGACCAAATTTTATGTAGTGTTTCCTTCTAAATTGTTTTTCCGTGTTTGTTCAGGGTTTGTTCCATATTTGGCACTTTGGCGGTTTGCCTGTGCGTGCATATTACAGGTTGCGCCATAAATATAGCGCCGCATTCAAAACGGTGTAAAAACTTCAAATCGAAAGATTTTTTTCTGAAAATCAACCAAAATGTTTATTAAAACATAACAAAAAATATAACGTTAACACTTTTCGAATGTTCCTTCCTTCGAAAGTACGATTCACCACCGATTTGCCGACTCCTAGCTTTTTAACAATCTCCGAAGAAGTCAATCCTTTCTTCGCACACTCTACAATTGCAGATCGGAATGGAGAAGCAGCTACCATTACGTTCAAAGTTAATATAATTGGCTGAAATTTTCAGGAATACTTACAAAGAAAATAATTAATTTAAAAAATAATACTGTGCGCTACAAAAAGCGTTCCGCATGCGCCAGAGCTTACGCAAAGTAGCGGCGCTATATTTATGGCGCACACTGTGATATGATTTGAGGGCAACAGGCAACTAAACCAGCCGGCCAGAAAGTAACCTTTTGAAAAATATTTGAGAAAAAAAACGTAACGGCTCTTAGTTTGACATCGGAAAGGGAAACGAAGAAAAACAGGAACGAAACAAAAATGAAATGAAAAATCTCATTAGCTCTCGCCTTTTGTTCTATCCCTCGTGTTCCCTTCTGACACACTTTTCAACTTATGTTTTCAATTTCCCTCTTGACATTATGAGAAAGAATTCATTCAAAAAAGTCACATTTCATTTCCACGAAATCACACGTTATCCCGTTTCTCATATACGTCACTCGGCATCCCTTCTTCTAATTCCGTAGGTTTTTGAGGTTTTGAAATCTAAAAAAAGGTGGTCATAGGCTTAAAGTTAATACTAGCTAGGGTTTGAGAAAGAAAAAAGGAAATGGCGTGATTAGCAACAAGAAAATGAAAGAAATTTTCGGTCATATCATAAGAATTTCGGCTCTCACTTTGGGTAAAGTTTGTTCCACTCTGGGCGATAATTGTGATCCGAACTGAGCAGAAATTTCTCTAAAATTGAATGTTGTTTGTTTTAATATTTTTTGAGTAAACTTTTGTCCAAGTTTCACACCGATTTCACTTTTTTTTGCAAAAGTTATGCCGTTTGAAGTCCACCCTATTACTTATGCCGCACCCTGTATCTCCAGAAAATCATTAAAAAATATAGCAGAAAGTGTTTAATTTAGAAAGAAAATTGTTGAACTACAGGTGCACCAAAGCTGAGTTCATAAATTCCGGGCGGCTGTTATTGCCCGCCAAATTTTATTGGTTCTAATTCAAAACCATATTTTTTCTGACCGTTTTAGTTGTATGTGGAAGCTCAAAGAGCACTCTGTGATTCACAATTTTTTTCATACTTCAAACTACAACATTGATTTTTAAAAATGTTAACGTATTTTCTCGGTTTCCCCCAATTTTTCGAATATTAATAATAACATTATGTCACTTTCGAAATTTTTTCAGAGTTCTTATTTTAGAGTTACGAACGCCACAATTCTGTTGTTTTTTGATTTTTCTTTGCATTATGAATTCACTTTTTTTTCACAAGCGTGCAGAGCTCCTGCAAGTTGAGAGTTGGTTTGAAATAAACATTGAAGCTAGAGAAAAACTAACTATAAAAGGGAATTTTGTTCAGCTCAAAACAGTTAATTTTAAGAAAAAAAGCTTTGTTCTTCTAATAAACTTTTTAAATGCTTTCATTGTATATTTCATGGTCTGCTTGCACAGGCCCCTTCTCCTTCCTTCCTGAATCGTTCAAATTCCTGAATTGTGTACAACTTCATTGCATTAAAGATCCCCCGCACCTCTAAATATAACCCCCCAGCATTAAACTAAGTTTTATTATGTAAATGACGATACAACTGACATGTGAGGTGCTTTAAAAAATAACCAAATACCTCTTAATTTTGAAAAAGATGAGAAAGTCGACGGAACTATTTTCTTAATAACGTTGAAATTGGCGGCTCGGCCGTCTTGAAAATTGTGAAAATAATCAGCAAAAATTAATATTTCAGTTCTTGAAGTTTGTATTCAAAATATCAAACTGAAAAATCAGCGTTGTACAAATTTTTTTAGCATTAGCATTTTTCATTTTTAGTGAATAGCGAAAAGCTGACGTGATTGAAGTTGAAGTATACACCCGGCTCATTCCAGCTATTCAGCTCCCAACCTTGTAGCTCATCTTGTAGTTGAACACCGAGTTGTGATTATTCAGAATGCAATGCTCATAAATTTTTCCCACACATAGTACACGCGGAGAGCTTTTGTCGAAACAACCTATTTCCAGATTAATCTTTCTACTGTGATTTCTGCTTACCTGAATGCATTTCTATTAGTTTAGCTTGCTTTTCGCTGAATCCTACTTTTCCTTCCGCATTCTGAAATATACAGTATTATGGGCTCTCAACAGTGTCTCTGCTTTCAGTTTGATCATATTGTGATCTCCATAATATGCTTTCACCCCATTCCGAAAACTATTTGTATTTGGGAAATGCTCTCTGATACATGTTTGTTCAGCAGGTTAAAATTCAAAATGTAATCTGATTCTGTAATTAAGAATTGTCAACAAGTCACTGTAATGTTCTTCGTTACACTTGAACAGAAGTTTCTCTAAATTGGTTGATGTGCATATTCTAGGCTCATCAACTCCCGATTTTTTTTCAAATCTTCTCACGGCCATCGCCAAAATATTGTCTTCTGTAGGAGCTCTGCACGAGCCGTCGCATACTTACTTGGATACTTGGGCCCCAGAGAAGGGCGGAATTCCGGATTCCACATTCCGCATTCCGGATTCCAGATTCCGTGAAAAATATTGTTTCCGTTTTCCGCATTCCGGATTCCGCGATATGGCGTTTTTATTCCGTTTTAATTATTTATTCTCAATTGTTGTGAAAAGTATACTTTTTTGAACTCCCGCAAACATTTTTGCGAACAGAGCGCATTTACATCATAAATATTCCCTCATTAATGGTTAAAATTCCGTTTTTCGCATTCCGCATTCCGAATTCCGCCGTTTTTTACATTCCGTTTTCCGGATTCCAGATTTCGTGAAAAAAATATTTTTTCCGATTTCCGGATTCCGGATTCCGTGAAAAAATATTTTTTCCGTTTTCCGCATTCCAAATTCAGTGAAAAATTTTTTTTTCCGTTTTCTGTTTTCCGGAATCCGAGTTCCCAAAATCCAATGAGAAGGGATGTTCTCAGCACCGGGCACACGTCTCTTTCTATTTGTTTCGGACCTTTGCGGCTTGGAACCAGTTGCCGTCGGGAGTATTAAATTTCTTCAGTGTATCAGACCATCTTGTAGCAGGACGACCCAATGTCCCGCAACAAGATTTTATGAGATTTTATGAAAGTCGCGTTTTGTAAATATCCAATGAGATTTATAACAGTAGTATTGAATTTTAAATGTGAAGAAAAAAGCGATAGAGTAAACTCAATTAATCAACCGAGAAGACAAATACCGGGTTTACATTACCTTCCAGTTCATTTTAAGAGTTTAATTTCAAAACTTCTTAGTCTGAATTATAATACATATTATACAATTTGTAAAATTTAAAAGATCCAACCATAATTATAATATTTAAGAAAGTTATTACCTGGATTGTGCCCGTCCCTCACACACTTGTAGCGCTGGTATGAAGAAAATATATTATAAAAATATTTGTTTTGTTTTCATTTCATATTTCAAGACATTTGAAGCTATTTTTAATCATATTGGTTCATTTTTTTTTCGGAAATTCATAAATTATTTCGGTTATTCGTGGGTTTCTTTTCTTCAAATAATGTGTCCGCTCATGAAGCGTTCACAAAATAACGCCCGCTCATTGACCACTTGCTGCCCACGTTCGCGTTTCGGCCGGCAGATAAAAACATGCATTCTTTCCCATCAAAGCCTTTTGAGGTTTTTCACTTCCTCTTACTGAGAAAAGAAAGCAAAACAATGAGAAGGGGTGGGAACAAGGGCGGTGGTAAGCAGAACAGGAATGATGAGTAATAGATGGAGCATAAAACATTGGGAGCATTTAAGAGAATAATGAACACATTTCACATTAGGAAGACAAAAGTGATGACGCTGAAAATTTCTCGGAAGAATTTATAAAATTTGAAAAAAAAGAAGTAGGCTGGTGCCATTTTCATAAGTGGAATGCTCACTGAAAGCGACCAAAAGCTTTGTTTGTTTTAGTGAACAAGAAACTAGACAAATTAGAAACTTCAAAAAACACTGAAATGACCATTCAAGCGAATTGTGCAGTAAAGCACACTTCTATGAAGCAACACATCATTATAATCACCTTGTAATTGTCCTGTGTTGTCCATTCATTTTTGTTCTCTTTCTTCTTGTTCACCCCCCCCCCCCACAAAAAAAGTTTATTTAGAACAAAAAGTTTCCTAGTTGCATGTATTTATGTTTCCTATTTTAACTGAACACTTTTTAGTTCTCGTTTTGACAACGAATGAAGATGATTTGAGTGATCAGCTTATAGATATCTGGAAAATGTTAAATTAAAGTGGGAACTTCAATATTGTTTTGTGGCGAGAGTACAGTCAGTCAGACGCTCTACCTTCTCTGCGCACCTATTCCCTCCTTGATTATTTACCACTAGGAGTTTAATATCATCGCCTCACAGAAGATCATGCAAATGCGCTCTATGAAATGCCTCGTAGACTCGTCACCAAGACTTCTCAGAATGCGTTTAATGGATCGCTGCTCAGCGAGTATACAGTTGCCGAGGGACGGGCTAGATGGGCCAGTGTCTAATTGCCTTCAAAACAATGATGATTCTCGGAAGATGGTTGCAAATTGAAGATTTCCTTCGAGTAATTATAACTTAATTATAACTATCAAGTGATACATCTTCTAAATGGAAAAAAATGTTACGCCCGCGGTGGTCCGTTACGGCCCGCATTGTGAGAGGACATGCTTCAAACTTTCAACGTTCGCACAAATTCAAAATTTGCAATTTGGCGAATTTCACTGCATAGCAACCACTGAAAACTTTTAATGTGCTTTGTGATACAGAAGTCATTCCATCTGCGATTTCCTTTCAATGTTGTCTTAAAAATTCTAGACTACAACAAACTACAACCATGCAACTTACTTAATTACCCAGTCATCTCAAATATTCATTTGGAACAATGCTCATGTTCAAGTTCTATTGTCCATGTTCGTTGCTTCAAAGCAGAGACTCGAGTATATTTCACAGCCTCTCATCTATATTTCCTTATTTTTAACATTTCACCCGAACTTGAACAAAAAAAAACCTTTCTCTCACTCGAATATTCACACTTTTGTATGTCGCGTATGTCGACTACACGGCTCTTCTTATTATCCAGAAAGCGGGCTCCGTGAGCTCCGAACTTTTTTTCTTTTCTGTTCATCTCCCGGCCACCTTTTGTTGTTCTTCATCGGAAATCTTTTTGTCTGAAGCATAATTTCTTTTATTTTGAGTGAGCCAACCACCCCACAGACTACTGTTTCATTCGAAACCTAAGAAAAATAGCAGGATGATCAGTGACTTTTGGTGCGTCGACAACTCCAAGACATCGTGGTGAGTTCTAGGAAAAAGTGTGACACATAATTTGAGAAGATGCTAATTTTCTATAGATTTTGATTCGATATAGGTATATTTCTATGACTACGTCTACAATCTCATATACTTATTCCCCATGGGTTCAATAGTCGTTGGAAGTTCAATATAATGTCTTGGCTTCGTCGTCAGAGAAATGTTTTTTTTTCCTGATGTTTGACGCGTATTTAGAAGGTCTATCGCATTATTCTATAATTTATTAACTAGAAAATATACAGCACAAATACACAGAGAGGCATGCTTTAAACGGATATTTCTTGTTATCTGGAAATGCCCGAACCATTCAGATTTCTAGTTTTTTCTTCATTTGGAATATTAAGCCCTTCATAAATTTCATCAATTCTCTTAATATATCTCAGTTAGTACGTCTACTCCAAAGCTCAATCTCTGACGTAGTTCCTTCTCGTTTCTGTCGTTTTTTTTTGTTCATAAATCCAATTTGTGGCGCATTCATTTCTACTAAACTCTGTAGTATCATTTCTCACCCCCAATTCTACTTCAAACTCGTCCTCTTCACCAGTCGGCTCTCAGAAATATCAAGTTTTTTTTGGCTCTCAATTCCCGCTGATTGGAAACATCTTTTATGTACATTGAACCCGACAGCTTTGGTGGGAATTTCAGAGTCAAGCCAATGCTATTAGGAGCATCACATAAGACGTATGTTAGCAGATATGATTTTTTGAACCTTTCAAAATCAGAGAGTATACTGCATCTATCTATCCTTATATACGTAAAAGTTAAAATCAGAAACAAAAAAAATTTAATAAAATTTCCGATTTTCAAACTGAAATGATTTCCTGATATACACATTTGTCATGAAATGAATCTGACTGAAAGTATTCAAAGGTTGAAAGCAAAGAGTCCCGAAATACCAGAGAAGGTTGTCAGAAAGTGGAATCTGTCTGGCTTTTCTGTCCCATTTGTGGGATCATTCTTGATGAGATAAATTGCATTTTTTTGACATTTTTACTTCATTCAAATAGAATGTATATATGCGTCATCAGATGACAGATGGCCTCAAATAACAGTTTTCCGCTTTCGTCTCATGTGAGGAGACTCGGTAGCTTTGGGAGATGCCTAGGTATGTGTTATTTGGCTTCCAGTGGAAGACACTATGTATTTTGGCAGACGAAATATTATTTACCTAACCAGAATAAAACGAAAGGGCTTGTTTTCCCTCTATTCAAGTTATTCGGATAACAAAAATGCACCAGAATCAAATTTCCCCCTCTCTGAAACTTGGAGAAAACAGCAATTTTAAGTATCTATCTCACTTTCAAACTTTTTTTCTTTTCTGAAGTATTTCCCATCATCTTGCCTTCGAAATGTTCAGACTAATAAAATGTTACCGGTAAGAGAATACATTTAATATTAACAAAAAAGTGCAAAAGTTTTTTATTGTGTAATTTAATCTCGAGCACAACTTCTCGCTTGTTTTTGCTAGATCTAAAGATAAATATTTCGTATTAAGTTTCGTGTCTGCAAGAATTATAGCTGCATACCTCTTGCACTTCTTAATAAGCCTTCTGCTGCAAAAAATTGACGTGATATTCTCATTTCTATTTCCCGAAGAGCCCATAAAACTCCTATGAGAGAGAACTTGTACGTTACATGCATAATTTTTGAAAAACGCTTTCCTTAGTTTAGCCACGTTGTTGTTATTTCAGCTATACTCCGAAGCATCTCTCAACAAGAAATGTTTAAAAAAGCGAGGCTTCTCTAAAGATTAGCATTGTTTTCCGAATTGAAATATACAAACCGATCTACATAATGTATAATTAATGTGTGGGCCTTAAACTTTAGTCATTAAAAAGAAGAGGAAGTTAAGCAAATTTAAGAATCATTCATGTTCTGAAAAGTTTCCATTTATCAAGTTTTCGCAAAAACATTGATGAATCGAAATAGTTTTTGCTCTCGAGTTTTTCACTCCAGCAAGCACAAATAGAGCACCAAACCCGAAGTACGAAATGTTGTTTTTCTTCCTTTTTGTTCATATTTATGATAAAAAATTGAACGCTTACTTTGTTATCAGAGAAAATGTCTTCCTTTCATTGCTTCTTTCCATGATCATTGATAAATTTCATGATTATTGGAGTGATGATCAAATACCAAAATTTGACTTATTCTCGGCAATTTATCGCTTGTAAAAAACTTGTTCCAGAATAATCGGCTAGACTTGTTTAAGCTTGTACTTTAATTGATGTTAATTATGAATATTTTTATTTGTCATTTAAAAATAAATATAAAACATCTAACAAATAAAAAAAATAATTTAAATCTAACGCAAAGCACCAGAAAAACTAAGGAAACTTAGGAAATACTAACGAAATACTTAGGATAACACCTCTTGGTTTTTCAGTTGTACTGCTTCTTTTAGAGAAGAGCTAGGAACTTGATGTCAGCTATTATATATTGCAATACGAGCCAGAAATTTTCTAGTTTAACTCTTGTCGGTAAAAATTGTTAGATCCAGGTGAACCGCTATAAACCTATTTTTGTTCAAAATCGGAATATCAAATTTTTTGAATTTTTCAAACAAAAATTATAATATTAAGATTTCATATATTGGCACTTAACTTGAACTGAAATATTCTTTCCCTCATCCCTTATTGCAGTTCCTAATAACGATTGCTGCCGGCGGGCGCCCCGACGGGCGCGCAACGGGTCCTGCAATAACTTTCTTCATTTTTGACATTTTCAATCAATGCTCTCTCAAATCGCGCGTTCTAAACATGACATTGGATTTCAAAAATTGTTGAATCTTTTATCAGATTCCTTTTTTTTTTGATTATTTTCTCCAAGTAGTGAACCAAGGTGGTTGAAGCAGACAAAATATCTATTTGAATATCCAAAACTATTATTTGAATCTAAACGCAAAGCGAATAGTGCTTTATTTTCGTGAATACACCTGTAACATTTAATGGTTCTGCGTAAAATGATGGGTAGATGGATGTGCACACTATACGGTAAACCTGACGACATTTTTGCGAAATTCAAATCCTTTCCTAACTAGGGAATGTTGTTAACTCACCATGGAGTTTCCATACCAGACCTATGTGAATCGATAAATTAGAACACGCTGATAAAGAATCCGTTTTCCGAATTTGCTGAACGCTTCAGCGAACCGAGTTATTTCGATATGAAATTCCAGCACTAACCATCTTTAGTTCCTCCGCCACATCACTGCCAATTTTTAGTGAGTTGAACCGTGGCAAGTTGGCAGAGTGGGTAAGAGGCAGGGACAGTAGGTCTGGTATGTAAAGTCCATGATGAGTTAACAACCTTCCCTAGTAAGTATACTTGAAAACCAAATAAACAATGAGAAAAATAAGAATCCCGTTTTAAACATATTTCTTCTTTTAGATGTTTTTTTTAAAGCTTCGTTCACCATTTTCAGGGCTTTTTGTTAGTTTTTATTGTGGTGTTTACACTTGAAATTGATCATTTTCTGCATTAATTGAGGAAGAACATTGATTCGTTCAGGAACTTGCCTTCCTCTTATCCAAACTTCGGGTTTTATGTCGGCAAATATTCTGAAATTGCGTTACTATCGGAATAATATACAGTGGTTATTCCAGCTATCCGTCATCTTCCAAGCACTTCTTCGGCGTCCATTATTGTATTATTTTAAGAAATTGATAGAATTAAGGGCGCTACGGTAGTTGGGGGGGGGTCAATGGTTTTTAGTCATTTTTGGAGCTTTTTTCTTGATTTTTTTTCTACTTTGAGGTGCTGTGGCATTTCAACTATCATGATGAAGCGAAATTTTACGAGATATGGGCCGGAATCGCCAAGAAATATCCAGTCACCTAGTCATTTTCTTTTTTGTGCTTATTTTTGTTGTCTGCCAACAAAATTGTTCTAAAAATTGCTAGCGTTATTCGAGTATATCTAATAACATTTTCAGAAAAAAAATCAAGAAAAAAGCTCCAAAAATGACTAAAAACTATTGACCCCCCACCCAACTACCATAGCGCCGAATTAAGAATAGTTATTGGCAATGAAATAACGTCTAAAAACAGCTCAAAATCAGCTACAATGCACGGATTTTGCGTAAGATATTGAGCAAAAGGTGTTTGCACACTAAGTACTATATAAGATTGACCCTATATTTGAGTCAAAACACAATATTGGTCATTTTCTGCGTTAAGGAAAATGAGCATCGCATGGTTCTAGAGGTTTCGCGCAAGATAATGTTTAAAAGTGCATGCATATCAAGCATCAGAATTGACGACCGTTAATCTTTAAATGAAGTCTGGTATAATTTGAGAACTGAGTATTCTGTGAGTAGAATACGAATTGCTCCTTCCCTCCCATACCCCTCCCTGCATTGTCAACTTTGAGAAAACAACTTTTACTGCATATGTTTACAAAATTTCTTGCAGATATGTACGTACACTGATCGGCGCTAGAGCATATTCGTATTAGAGCTCTTTGTTAGAATCCCTTGCAGTTTTCTTTCATTTTTCTTTAGCGAGAAAAAGTAGGAGTCAAATATTCGCTTAGTAGCGGGCGTCCGAGCATCTCCAGAAGCATCTCCCTTCCTTCCATATTGGCATGTTTCGGTACCTGTCAATCACATGCACTATTACATTCATTGTTTCTGAATAGAATCATACGAAACGTCACAAATCTTTCTTTTTTTCCGGAAACAGATACAAAGAAATTTTCGCTATTTTTTTTCTTTGTATACTTTTTATGTTGTCCGAAAAATGTTCTATTTCCAATTTTACCTAATCGGAGCAACTGAAACATATAATATTAACACCACTCTATCAACGAATTCGTTGTTTTTTGGTTATTTAATTATTACATAAATGATTTTCCTTATAAAGTGAAGTTTAGAAAAATGATTTTTAAAAAATCTGGATATAGAAAAATTCGAGATTCTTAGAAGGAATTTTTGAGGGAAGCAATCATCAGTCTGAAAATTTTAAAGCTGTGTTGGATTTGATATTTTCTGCGAATCCATATGTAAGGTGGACAACAAGCAGTATTCTTGTGTGAAAGACCTTCTGAATGTATGAGTGCTGAAATTTTGCTGAAAAGAATGTTCAATTAATTCGGCAGAGAAACTGGAATTGTTTTTTCTATATATTATTGTTCAGTTTTTTTAAACTTAAATATCCGAGTTTAGACGGGTGATTTATATGATTTGAGCACATTCAAAAAAAGTGAAAGATTAGTCAAACAAAAGCAACATACATATATTTTCAGATATTCTAAAATAGCCGTGTTTTTTTGGGACTTCAAGCCACTTCTTTTGTTTTTCGCAAACCCTATATAATTCCGAAATTTCAGGAGATTTTGGGAAAAGGAAGATTGTTCTTTTGACCCACAATGTTTTCCATCTTCCCAACACACGTTTCCTTTTGGGGTTTCCGGTTATTTCCAGATCTATTGTTGTTTTTTGTGGTGTTAAGGTCGGCGGCTATAAATTATGTTTTTCAAGAAGATCCGTATCCCGATAATGTGATATTCGATACTTTGGCTTACCAATTTTTCCACCACTTTCAAGGTATTTGTTTTACCTTGTTTTGATGGTTTCTAGTCGATTTGCGGCCAGAAACTTTTTTTCTTTCGATTGATTTTGAGGGTTTTGAGGGAAAAGCCATTTCTAAAGCTTGCATGTACTTCCACGACATATCATATCTTAGTCTTCTATCTTCCATTATCCGTTTTCCCATCACCGAAATCTAGGTCTGACCACCTAGACAAAAAGAGGCGGGGCTTCCTTCTTTAGCTCCGCCTCCTTAGGGGGAAGTTGAGGGCGCGAAGCAGTTAGTGGGCATTTGCACGGGCACTGACAAAGAGTGTCGGATATTCTACGCCTTTCAAATGACAGAGTTTTAGTTAGATTAATATTTTCAGCTTCAACATGTTCTCCGGCGGAAGAAAAGTTAAGTGGAACCACTTTGGGAAAAAGTATGGGTTGCGGTTTTCGGATTACGAAATGGAGTACGCCGATTTGTATGACGTGGGTTTTTATTATCAATCATGATTAAATTCTTCGATTGCTTCACACTGATTGCATTTTTCCTTCAGAAGTTCCAGTTTTTGAAAGATTTCTTTACATTTTATGCATGATGCAAGCCCTCCTTCCAAATTGAACTTTCTAGAAATATTGGTATTTTCTATTAGTAAAACGTTTTTAGATCCCTTAAGATCTTCGATTATTCGAATAACATCACTATTTTCGAAATTATTTCCGTTAGTTGCTTCCATTAAAATATCTGAAATTTTCGTTTTATGTAACGTTGCAACTAAGTGAATTTAAACTGTCCAACTACTGTATAGATCCTGTTACAAAATCATATCGCTTGATAGCTATCAGCAGAGCATATTACCCCGAATCCCTCCAAGATCTTCAAGAATTAATTTTCATTTCAAAAAAAGTTATGTGGCGGCCCAAATTCACGAAGATTTTGTTTTCTAGGTTCTCCTCAAAAAAGTGCGTGAAGCCCGTCCCGACTTTGAGGGTGATCTGGCGTTCATCGACCAATACGGCCGACAAGTAATTGTCTCCTCCGACAAAGACGTCCGCGAGGCCATTCAACAATCCAAGAACAAGCTGAAATTGCACACTACTCTTCGCGACGGGCACGTCATCGCGGCAGCTGATATGGCCGAAGCGGCACGTGGAAGGCCAGCCAGATCGCAGTCGGTACCACCGGTTTGTTTTGCTTTTTTGAAATTTTGCAGCCAAGTTTGCATTTCAATACAAGTTTTATGAGGAACATCTTGCAGTTTCAGAATTTTAGATTTTTTTGGAGTTTAAAACTTAAAAATTGATGATTATATTTAAAATTCCATTTAGAATGCCTAATTTCGTCACTTTTGAAAGTTCAAAGAATGATCTTTTTGGAGATAACTGACTCAGTTTGAGCCCTGATGGAGCATCAGATATTCTTTTATGAAAAATTTGTAATTGGTATTTTTTCTGGAAAACATTGACCATATGAATTGAATAATACAAAATCTGAAATTTTACTTCCAAGTTATTCAAATTTATTCAAACTTTTATTTGATGCATTAACCATTTTCTTGTTGACAGCAAGATTGGTATCAACGAATTCATTTGAGAAGAGCACACCCAAGTGCAGAGTACGCTGTAAGAGAAAGCAAAACTGAACATCGAAAGTCAATTAGCATAATTTGTTTAATTTCGCTATCAAATGGCGAGCATTATATTGCGGGGGAATCCATTGCTTTTCAATTAGCTGTTTTTAAGTGTTCACGTTTAGAGTGCTCAGAATTCGAGCATTCAGCATGCTTCAGCATTAGGAGGCTTTTTAACTGATTGCCACAAACAGTGCATATTTGAAATGAGCAATCGTATGACCTAAAAATCCGAATAAAAGGAGACTTATGTATCGATCGATATGCACCGAGAGTATCGAACTCTATACTGTAACTCTTTTATTTTCCTTACTATTAGTTTGAGGTGAAACTCAAGAAAAAGAGAACATAACCACTTCCATGGTCCTAGAGAGTAATTCCTTCTGAAAAACTTGGAATATTTCACTTCAGATCGAACACACCGTTGTCTGAATAGAGAAAGAAAAGCTTGATATACGTGAAAATTTACGCGGTCTTCTTTTATCTCCTAATCTGTTGATCAGTCCATTTTAGGATTAATACCTTAAATAATTAACGTCTTCGATCCACTTCATATTTTCAGGCATCTTTTTGAACGTGCTAGCCTCGAGTCTCGCATTCTTGACTTTTGCTCTTCGCTTCCTTGAATGCGTGTACCTGAAACTAAATACTTTTTCTGGTTCCACTTGATCCACCTTCTTTTTCAAAAATTAATCGAGTGGTTTTGAAAAGGAATGTCAGAAAGGTTTGCCTTTGGGCACGCGCAAAGGAAGTCCAAATTTTGTTTGTGAGCATCCAAAACAGAGATACATAGAAAATTTTAAAAATCCCTCGATCGTTGAATAATGTTTCCCTTATTCTCCTTTCTTCTTTTCATTAGCATTTCGCATTCAACAGATTTCAAATAATCTTGGATGCTTAGCCTAGTAAAAAAACATTGATCAACATCCTTTATTCAGATTCTCTGACATTCCAAATAAACTTAAAAAAGAACATTGTCCATAGGCTAAACTAGCTCTAAACATTTCAGGGAAACCAGCTAGAAAATGCTCAGCACTTCCGTCTGGACCCAAAACCAATATAAACGTTTTGATGTAAGAATGCATAGGACGGTTTCCTCTTTTCCATCAAATCAGATGTTTAATCTTTTCTCTCGCTCTTCGGTTCATCTAGTTCCAAAAAGAAAAATGAAGAAATGCAAATCCATGTGTGTATGTGTGTGTGTGTAAACATAAAACATAAATATAACATTTTCTTACACTCTTTTTAGAATCTAGTGGTGCCGTTTTGGGGTGCGCTCTAGGAATAAGCACATTGGAGTCATCTATCATGGAGCAGGGGGGGGAGGGTTCTTGTCGGGAAAATCTTATGTTGAAACAAGGAACTGATAGATTCCCAGATATTATTCTTCTTACAAGTTCTCACGACTTTTTCAGAAATTAATCATCAATCTTTAAAGCAGAGCCTGTTTAAGAATGGCTTAAGGAGCACACAGTGCTAGCGAAATACAAGAAGCAGAGAGCCTAGTGGTTTTTTCCTTAGTTTTACACAAACCGATTTATAATGTTTTTTCTCTAACAGGTGAAAAAGTCTGATACTTCAGAAAAACGTATTTCCATATCAATTTTTGCAATGATTAGGCGTTTAGTCTATGTTTCAGGTCACGCGTGTTTTTTGCAGAAATTGTTTTTGAGCCCTGCCATACATGATTTCTAGCTGCCAGCATTTACACTTTTAATCTTTCATCTTTGACGACACAGAATGCAAAATGGCAAGGCTCGGTGAAGTTCAAAAAGTGCTCCTTGTTCCATTACACTGATTGAATTACTTCATTGCTCTTGTTATTGCAACTTTCCATTAAGTATCTCTGAAGTCATTTTAAGCAAAATGCAGGCGTCCGGGGTTGTGTCTGAAACGCAAGTGATTGGATATTGGGCACAATATGAATACAAACTTCAGGCAGAATATGTGCGGCAGTACCTGTGCAAAAAACAGATTAGAGCACGCCATTTCAAGGTACAACTAGCATTTTTTTATTGAATAATATTGAAAGAATCAAAGCACAGAAAATAAGAAAAAATAAATCGAGGTTCATGATTAGAAGGAAAAGGCGCACTAGAATACAATACATTTTCAAATGAAATTCAATATGGTCATTCTGGAGAACTCAGAATTAGAATATTTGGAATGCTTTTCAAATTCATTGCCTTCGGCAGACAACTCTCCAGTCCTACAAAAAATTAATTTCATCGCTCTCCTCTTCAATTGCGTATGCTTCCAGGAGCGCTCCTACAACACGTACCCGCAACGTTCTCCATCTTCCATGGACAGTGCTCCGGACACGTATCGCCATCATCCCAACCAGATGACACGTACAATGTCCCCACCGCCTATGTCCACAGGCACCGGCACCACGCATTCTCCGCCGTTGCGTCAAATCGGAGAAACCGTCAAAATCACTTCACATCACGGTGGAAGCTATGGAGGATTGGTGAGTTCGCATGAGAGATCATGGCTTAAAAAAACTGAAAATTAAAGAAGTGACAGTGCCTCGTGTCGCATGCTTGCTATAAATTGTCTGAAACATGTTTCAAATGTCGTCTAATTGTAAGGAAACTGTTTCTATTAATTTTCGTGTGTCATGATCTTTTTTTAGACTCGTCTTTTATTCTACAGCCAATTTGGCGTCAATTAGTCCTTTCTCATATTCACTCAGAGGTTTACTTTTTGGCATGTCTTCTGAAAGCAGAAAAACGATAAGTAAACAGATTAGAACCAAGTTTAAAGTTCAAAAAACGACAAAAAATGAAAGTGAATGTATCATTATGTGGGGAAAAACACCCATTTTTCGAAAAATGTCGAATTTCTCGATTGTTCAGTTTTATTTCATTTTCTCTCCAGAACCCATAATTGTATTTTTCAAAAGTATTTTCATATCATATATGATAAATAATTAGGAATTACAGAAAATCGAAATTTTGAGATTTTTGGTGGTGAACGTAAAATTATGTGGAGCACTGAAGTTGTTTTCTTGCTTTTTGTCAGTGTGTTCCCATCAGAATCATTTTGAAAAATAAGAGGGCTTGAAGAAAACGCGAAATTATTATATAACTCTGACGATTTCACAGTGCAAGTTTTATTTTTCAATCTTACTATTTTCCGGCATCATTCATTAAAAAATTATGTATGGATGATCTTAATATTCAAGGAAGACATGCACTAATTGTTTTGTACACGTACAGAATGAAAATTTCCGGCTCTTTTGATCGAATTAAGAGAAAAGACGTCGGACGGGGAGTATGCATAGAACGAGGTACTATATAAATTATTCAAGACTAGTCTAGCCGTGGTTGTGCACTTCACTAACTAGGAATTTCCCTCGTTTTAGGATTCAGAATTCGCTTTTCGGAATTCTTTTTGTGGATTCGGTAAACGTGAAGAAAATTCTAAAAAGTAATGTTTTTGCAGTATCCGGGATTCAAGGGATACCCGTACGGAGGATACTCGAACAGCATTCTCTACGGAATGCCTCCACACAACGGAATGCTCTGGAGGTTGGTCTTTGATCTTGAAATTATAGTATTTTTTAAGTTGGAATTTAATAAAAACCGAAAATACATAGTTTGAATGGTTTAATTCTTCGATTTCTCTGAAAAATTGTGTCTGAAAACTTTCAGAATTAGAAGAATTACTGAACCGTTTCTGTTGGCTAGGACATCTTATTGATTATTTTATTGGTTTCGCAAGTAATATAAATATGTAGAACTCCCCGAGATCTGCAATTTAAGATTTCTTTCAATCAATATCTTCGTTTCCTTAAAAATCCTGTTTTCAGATTCCTTGCCAACCCATTTCCATTCGGAAACACTCAAACCCGTTCCTTTATTGGACCTAACAAGTACCATCACTTTGGAGGCTACAACCACATGTACTCTTCCGGGTTTGGTGGGCCTGTCTGGTAATCAGGGCGTGAATTCCAAAACAATTCGAAAACAAAAACCATTTAAGCCATATCTGCTTTTCTATCTCTTTTTCTCTCTTTTCTCTCTCTCTCTCCCTTCAGTTTATAATGTAAATATTTGGATTGAATGCTTGATATCATTTATTTTTGTCACCAATTGATACTGAAGGAATGAATTTACTTAGTGTGCACACAAAAATGGATGTTTTCTTGTGATTTCTTCGTTCCGATTTGGTTTTAATAAATATTGTCAACCAAGGCTTGTTGATTACTAAAAACTGATACTAAATACTGATAATCTATAATATCCGCGATTTCCGGTCTGCAAGTGTTAAAGACTTTTTTGGCACTACTTTGGATTTTCTTCTGCGTTGTGGCTTCGTGTCCCGCAGTCCATAACTTTGAGCGGAATTCACATAGTCGGTTGTAGAACCTGACCAGCAAGAGCTGAAGCATCAGGAATGCCGGAAAGGACGATTACAGATGCGGGAGTCAAGCTTGGATGAGATATGATAAAATAACATGATTTGAAGAAGCTATTGAATTAGACCATATTCAGTAAGCTCTGGAACTTCTCAATATCGTGGAATTAGAAAATTTGAACAAGCAACATTTGCTCAACAATTTGCACTTTTTTGCTCACAATTTCCTACCAAATTCTGTGTATTTATTGGAGGTCCGTTTTGAAATTTCTCAGAAGTATTTTAAAAATAGTTTTGTAGCTTAACTACAAATGATTCGAACCATGTATATGCGGACAATCTTTTATAGAAACTAGTCCTCGTGTTGTTTTTCAAAGATACTGATGAAGTTTCTCTTTTCACTGATAAAATTCCTAAAAGTGCTCCTCAAACATCGAAGCGTGCACATCAAACATTAAAACGTGCCGCTTAGCTAAAGTATCCAAACTATAGTATCATTTCCAATTGTCAATTATCAGCTGAAGTTTGCAAGTTTTTGATTAAGAAGACCAAAGAAATTGAAAATGTTTCGCAGTGATCAAAAATGAAACCCAATGAAACATCGTACAATTCAAAGGGTATACATTTGTTGAAACTAGAGTGTATACATGTAATAACACAAAATCGTTGAGCCCGTCTGAAATATTTGCCTTCAAACGGCAAACTTCACGCATCCTTCATGGGCAAGCACTGTAGCCGCGTTTAATACTCGAAGAATTTGTGGCGAGTTGCGGTTTTGTGCATTAATTTTGAGCTGTTTTACAGCAATACTTTATTTAAACACTGAAACTTTTCAAACTCCGCTGTGTGCATTTTACCACGACGATTCACAAATTGCGCAGCTCATTCTCTCATATGTATGTATGTAATGTTCTCATATCCCGAAAGTGGAATCTACATAAACATGGAGGCCATGTGACGCTCCTCCCCTTCCAGATGAAACAATAAAGGACGGCTTGCAACAAAATTGAGATTCGTATGATCCTGCGGATATTAATCAGTTGCTCACATATCACTTTCAGACGCGGTGCGGCGAGATTTGTTTCCTCGATTTCTTTCTCTAATGAATCTTCTTCTGAATTGTATTCTGAAAAAAACGCGAAAAAATGCATTGATCCATCTTCCCAGCTGAAGTTTCCAGTACAACCGGAGGCAAGATCTTATAAGAAGGCTTGTAGTTCCATTAGAATTAAGAATATATGTTTTATGTTCCAAGAGCTGTCTCAGTAATTCACGAACATTCATTGGAATCAAGTGATAGACATTCATTTTCTTGATCCTTCTTTCGGGATGGCTTTCTTGTCCAGCTGGTAAATTGGACTAGTAGATATCTTAATATTCTGGATAACGAAAGCGAATGAAGTAGAAAAAAGCAGTTGTCTACCATTTGAAAGATCAAGAACTTGCTCTCTCTGTCTTCAAAATAATCATTCATTCATATTTCCTGGAGTGTGCAAGTTTTCCACCTAAAAATAGCGATAAAGTTTCAATGGGAAAGTGTTTTGATTTTCTACTCATCGGCGCTGGAATTCAACGGAATACGACGGTTCATTCCCGGAAATCACTGATAACTTAAAACTCCACTGATAAGATATGTTTGTCTGCACTACTTAATGAGCGTTGAGCGGGATATCGAGCAGAGTCTCTTCTCTTTTCTTATTGAAGAATGTGGAAGATTTCTGCATTTCTCCTTATAGCTACAACCTCGGCGGTCGTCCTTCCAGGCAATCGTAACACTTCAGCTCTTACTGGTCAGGCTCTAATCGACTATGTGAATTCCGCTCAAAAGCTATGGACTGCTGGGCACCAGGTCATCCCGAAAGAGGAGGTCATCAAGAGACTGATGAACGTTAAGTACGTTGCTCCAAACAAAGAAGAAGACATTGTCGCCACCGAAGTCGCTGACTCTATCCCAGATCATTTCGATGCTCGTGAACAATGGCCCAACTGTCTTTCTATCAGCAATGTCAGAGATCAATCTAACTGTGGAGCCTGTTGGGCTTTTGCTGCTGCTGAGGCGATTTCTGATAGAACTTGCATTGCTTCCAATGGAAGAATCAGCACCCTCCTTTCTTCTGAAGATGTTCTCTCCTGCTGTACCGGAAGTTACGGCTGCGGATATGGGTTAGTGTTTCTTTTTTCATTTTTGCATAACATTTCTCATTTTGAAGGTACTCGTCATATCATTTTTATATTTCTACTTTTAATAATATTTTCAGAAAAAATCTATAAAGTCGAAAACCTCAATAATTCTAATATAATTTACCAATGGTTTTGGTAGTGTTTTTCATAATTTTTAAAACTAGATCAGTGAAAAAAAAACATTCCTTTAAGTCGACTATTTTCATAGACCACTTTATTTTCTTTTCCAAAATATTTCAGATGCGAAGGGGGATACCCACTCCGAGCATGGCAGTGGTGGGTGAAGAATGGATTGGTTACTGGAGGATCATACGAATCCCAATATGGATGTAAGCCATATTCAATTGCTCCATGTGGAATAACCGTCAACGGCGTCACTTGGCCACCATGTCCAAGATACATGTCGCCAACTCCGAATTGCGTCACGGAATGCACTTCTGATATCCCCTACCCAGTTTCATACTTCCAAGATAAGCACTTCGGTGAGTGATGTTTTCCAAATTGTTTAAAATACCTATTTGAGCTTGTTTGTTTGTCACAGTAATAAAAAAATTTGTAAAAGCTCACGATTTTTACACAAAATAATGAGTCAATGTTTAGGAGCCACAGCCTACGGAATCGGATCGCAGGTTGAGCAAATCCAGACAGAAATTATGAGGAACGGTCCAATCGAAGTTGCTTTCACAATGTACGAAGACTTGTATCAGTACCATTCCGGAATATACAAATACACTGCAGGTGCCTGGCTTGGAGGGCACACCTTAAAGATTATAGGATGGGGAGTTGAAAACGGAACCCCATACTGGCTTGGTGTTAACTCATGGAATATCAAATGGGGAGAAAATGGATACATCAGATTTATTCGAGGAATCAATGAGTGTGGGATTGAGCAAGCAGCTGTAGCTGGAATACCAGATCTCAACCGTCACAATTGAATTAATTTAGTCTTATAATTATTGTCTTTATATATATATATATATATACATAAATAAACATCTATTAGGTGGAATCAAAATTAAATTGTTGTTATTTTCACACAAATTATTAGAACAGCGGCTACTTCAATCAACGCTCCTGTTACTCATGTAACAGCTGTGTGTTACTTATTTACTTACTTAGTTACTTAGTCGGTCCATCCGTCAGTCGCTTGTGTGGAAGCGGATCACAGCTAAGCTCTTCTAGTTTAGTGACCACGTGTGTCGTACATGTTTCATAGTTGCAATGCTTATACATAAAACATCTAAAATTTTCGCTTTTTTCTCACTTAGGATACTTGGCCGATTCGTTATTTTCTTGTGTGAGCGCGAATCACAGCGAGCCATGCCTTGCGATCTTGGGCGATTGTGGTCCATGAAGATTGTGGTCCATCCGTTCAAGATCCAAAAAGCTTTATGTTAATTTGCAAAAATATCGGTATTTTCTAACTTATTTTACTTTGTACCATTAGGTAATACCAAAACAATTCGCATTCTTTAAAATGCAATCTATACTAAAACGAGTCCTATTTTCACTTACTCCATAATTCATCCCATAAGCCGGCTGATTGCAAGTTCTGCACCGACTGGAATTACATTGAGTTACTTAATTGCATTCAACATGCATAAACATCCGCTTCGGATCGCAGGTTGATTCAGCATGTTGATTCAGGTTGATTCAGCAAAGCTACCTATAATTTCTGCTGGTGGCCCTCATAGTTTCATCTTTGGCTCCCATGCCATTTCCGGTTCTTTATATGTTCCTCCTCTTCCTCCTCATGCACATCCTTTTTTCGTGAGACCACACCTATTTGCTTATGATATTTGAAAATTATTCATCAAAGTGAAAACAACAAGCCTTCAACTAAATCATTAAAATATAAGAATGTTTCCTAATCCTTAAAAACAGATCATTCCCATCTTATTTGGTATTTAGCGTGATTGATCAAAATGGTCAAAATTCAAAATATAATTGTCGATTAGTTATTATAATATTTATTCATGGATAACTACAAAAAATGTACAATTGAAGACCATTATGAATATTGAATTGTTATTGTACTATGTCAATTCAATTATGGCGAGTGAAATCTGGAATTCCAGCAACAGCGGAATACTCAATTCCGCACTCATTGAGCCCTCTGATAATTCTGAAGTATCCTTTCTCTCCCCACTTGATATTCCAGGAGTTGGCAACAAGCCAGTATGGAGTCCCGTTATCAACTCCCCATCCAAGAATCTTGACGGCGTGACCTCCCACAGAAACACCTGCAGTGTGAACGTAGATTCCAGATTTGTACTGGTAGAAGTCTTCGTATACAGTGAAGGCAACTTCGATTGGACCGTGTTTAAGAATTTCCGTCTGGATTTGCTCAACTTTTTTGCCGACGGCGTAGGCAGTGGCTCCTTAATATAAACATTGTTAAACTGCCTTATGTAAACTTACTCCGGGGCTATCACACAAGTTTAAAAAGATATGAACTAACCGAAGTCCTTATCCTTAAGATAGGAAAGTGGGTAGGTGATGTTAGAAGTGCAGGTTTTGGCGCAAACTATAGTATCATTTCCAATCGTCAATTATCAGCTGAAGTTTGCAAGTTTTTGATTAAGAAGACCAAAGAAATTGAAAATGTTTCGCAGTGATCAAAAATGAAACCCAATAAACATCATACAATTTAGCAAACTTCACGCATCCGTCATGAGCGAGCATTGTAGCGGCGTTTAATACTCCAAGAATTTGTGGCGAGTTGCGGTTTTGTGCATTAATTTTGAGCTGTTTTACAGCAATACTTTATTTAAACACAGAAACTTTTCAAACTCCGCTGTGTGCATTCTACCACGACGATTCACAAATTGCGCAGCACATTCTCTCATATGTATGTATGTCATGTTCTCATATCCCGAAAGTGGAGTGAAACTTGGGGGCCATGTGACGCTCCTCACCCTCCAGATGAAACAATAAAGGACGGCTTGCAACAAAATTGAGATTCGTATGATCCTGCGGATATTAATCAGTTGCTCACATATCACTTTCAGACGCGGTGCGGCGAGATTTTTTTTCAAGTCAAGATCTTCGTCTTTAATGAAATTTCTTCTGAATTGTATTCTTTAAAAAAACGCGAAAAAATGCATTAATCCATCTTCCCAGCTGAAGTTTCCAGTACAACCGGAGGCAAGATCTTATAAGAAGACTTCTAGTTCCATTAGAAGTAAGAATACATGTTCTATGTTCCAAGATCTGTCTCAGTAATTCACGAACATTCATTGGAATCAAGTGCTAGACATTCATTTTCTTGATCCTTCTTTCGGGATGGCTTCCTTGTCCAGCTGGTAAATTGGACTAGTAGATATCTTAATATTCTGGATAACGAAAGCGAATGAAGTAGAAAAAAGCAGTTGTCTACCATTTGAAAGATCAAGAACTTGCTCTCTCTGTCTTCAAACTAATCATTCATTCATATTTCCTGGAGTGTGCAAGTTTTCAATCTAAAAATAGCGATAATGTTTCAATGGGAAAGTTTTTTGATTTTCTACTCATCGGTGCTGTAATTCAACGGAAGACGACGGTTTATTCCCGGAAATCACTGATAACTTAAAACTCCACTGATAAGATATGTTTGCCTGCACTACTTAATGAGCGTTGAGCGGGATATCGAGCAGAGTCTCTTCTCTTTCCTTATTGAAGAATGTGGAAGATTTCTGCATTTCTCCTTATAGCTACAACCTCGGCGGTCGTCCTTCCAGGCAATCGTAACACTTCAGCTCTTACTGGTCAGGCTCTAATCGACTATGTGAATTCCGCTCAAAAACTATGGACTGCTGGACACCAGGTCATCCCGAAAGAGGAGGTCATGAAGAGAGTGATGAACGTTAAGTACGTTGCTCCAAACAAAGAAGAAGACATTGTCGCCATCGAAGTCGCTGACTGGATCCCAGACCACTTCGATGCTCGTGAGCAATGGCCCAACTGTCGTTCTATCAGCAATGTCAGAGATCAATCTACCTGTGGAGCCTGTTGGGCTTTTGCTGCTGCTGAGGCTATTTCTGATAGAACTTGCATTGCTTCCAATGGAAGAATCCGCACCCTCCTTTCTTCTGAAGATCTTCTCTCCTGCTGTACCGGAAGTTACGACTGCGGAGATGGGTTAGTGTTTCTTTTTTCATTTTTGCATAACATTTCTCATTTTGAAGGTGCTCGCCATTTCATTTTTATATTTCTACTTTTAATAATATTTTCAGAAAAAATCTCAAAAAGTCGAAAATCTCAATAATTCTAATATAATTTACCAATGATTTTGGTAGTGTTTTTCATAATTTTTAAAACTAGATCAGTGAAAAAAAAACATTCCTTTAAGTCGACTATTTTCATAGACCACTTTATTTTCTTTTCCAAAACATTTCAGATGCGAAGGGGGATACCCACTCCGAGCATGGCAGTGGTGGGTGAAGAATGGATTGGTTACTGGAGGATCATACGAATCTCAATTTGGATGTAAGCCATATTCAATTGCTCCATGTGGAAAAACCATCAACGGTGTTACGTGGCCACCATGTCCAAGACACATGTCGCCAACTCCAGATTGCGTCGAGGAATGCACTTCTGATATCCCCTACCCAATTTCATACTTCCAGGATAAACACTTCGGTGAGTGATGTTTTCCAAATTGTTTAAAATACCTATTTGAGCTTATTTGTTTGTCACAGTAATAAAAAAAATTCGTAAAAGCTCACGATTTTTACACAAAATAATGAGTCAATGTTTAGGAGCCACAGCCTACGGAATCGGATCGCAGGTTGAGCAAATCCAGACAGAAATTATGAGGAACGGTCCAATCGAAGTTGGTTTCACAATTTACGAAGACTTGTATCACTACCATTCCGGAATATACAGACACACTGCAGGTTCCTACCGTGGAGGGCACACCTTAAAGATTATAGGATGGGGAGTTGAAAACGGAATCCCATACTGGCTTGGTGTTAACTCATGGAGTATCATATGGGGAGAAAATGGATACATCAGATTTATTCGAGGAATCAATGAGTGTGGGATTGAACAAGCAGCTGTAGCTGGAATACCAGATCTCAACCGTCACAATTGAATTAATTTAGCCTTATAATTATTGTCTTATATATATATATACATATACATAAATAAACATCTACTACGTGGAGTCAAAATTAAATTGTTGTTATTTTCACACAAGTTATCAGAACAGTGACCACTTCAAACAACTCTCCAGTATCGCGAGAACAAGTCCACCTGCTACTTTTACATGAGCATCTCTCTGGCTCTTCGAGGATACAAGCTACGGATCGGATAAATAGTTTGATGGGTGTGGGCACTGTTACTTATGTAACAGCTGTTCGTTATTTACTTCCTCACTTAGTTACTTAGTCGGTCCATCCGTCAGTCGCTTGTGTGGGAGCGGATCACAGCTAAGCTCTTCTAGTTTAGTGACCACATGTGTCGTACATGTTTCATAGTTGCAATGCTTATACATAAAACATCTAAAATTTTCACTTTTTTCTTACTTAGGGTACTTGGCCGATCCGTTATTTTCTTGTGTGAGCGCGCCATGCCTTGCGATCTTGGGCGATTGTGGTCCATCCGTTCAAGATCCAAAAAACATTCTGTTAACTCGCAAAAATATCGATTTTGAATTTTACAGTATTCTTCTAAAAATATTTATTGTTTTCAGCACTGGTTTTTCTAAGAATTCAGGTTTCAGAAAATGATTTCATTCAAATCTTTTGAAATTTATTATAACAATCAACTTGCTGAAAAATAAACGAAGTCGAAATTCAATAGTTCTTATGTGTATTCTGATATTTCTTTTGTCAATTGTCCATCCTTTTCACCATTTTTCTCTTCCAACCTTATCATGAATTGAAATCTTTACTCTTTACAAACAAGCAAACTTGTCTCTGATTTCCATCTCTGGTTTTTCCTCCGTCTGCTTTTCTAAATTCCTCAGCATTTGAGTAATGACAGAACGGTCCGAAACTTCATTCCGCCAACCATGAAAACCAAGCAAACAGTTCGAGTTTTACCCTTTGACTTGTCCGCCATGGCCTATCCCAACAGTTCTTAGATCCAGGCCAGCCGAAGCCGAATCTTCTTAAAAACTAGATCACTTGGAAAAGTGGAACATTTTAGAGCTGGATGAGTTCCTTGAATTTATATACATAAATAAGCAATACTATTGTGGAAGAGCAAAAGAATGGTCGTGCTGATACTATGTATCCAGCCGATGTCACGATATTCCAAGGCTTCTATTTCCTATTTCTTTTGGCCTATAGTTACATAGAGTCGATGTACGGCACCGGTCGTAAATTCCGAGGAATCCTATGAATGGCTCTCTCATAAAATACATTAAGATCTTCAACTTACGATCAATTCACTTGCGAGACGTCATTTTTACATCTAGAAAGATCCTTTTTTGAACAAAACACGTGTCACATATAGCCAGCATTTTAAAAGCCGATTTACAGTACTGGCCATAAAGAATGTCCGCGGGCTTTTTTGGGATAACTACGCTGAAAACAGATATTTTACTGTGAAAATTCTACTGTAGCTGCGGAACACCCTCACGGCAACTTGCAGAAAATGAAATTGCAAAATTGCAAAAGTGTTTAATTTGTTTAAATTTTTTGGGACAACTACCGGCCTGCCACCAACAAGTTCCCGGAATACGATCCGAATCTGATGGAAGCCGCAGCTCAGATCTACACTTGGAAAGAAAGCGCCGATGTGACCGAAGACTACGAACACCTCGTCCGAGGAATCTCCCATTGTGCCGCCGCTGCAGTCAAGCCTAGCTCAACAGCCAACTCCAGAATCGACGATACAACTCGCGCACTGTTGCGACAACGATCCACTGTCCACCAAAACCCAACATCTTCGCTGATCGAAAAGAACATAATCAACCGAGTCGCCATGAAGGAGTCGCTGAAGAAATACAAGGACCACCAACTGAAGACAACAGCCGAGAAGAGAGCCAGCCTGAAGAGATGCCGGATGAACCTCGCCGAATTCAAATCCACGACGACGGTGATGCGAGACAGCGCCGGATTCCAACAGACGTCCCGACCGAAGATCGAAAAGATAGTCCAAGACTTCTACACGGATCTCTACCAGTCAACGATACCTGTCCCGCGGATTCCGACGCCAACGCAGCAGCCAGTTGCACCCATCCTGCTGTCCGAAGTCCGTCATGCGATACACCAGCTGAAGCCGAAAAAGGCTCCCGGTCCAGACAATATCTCCGTGGACGTGCTCAAGTGTGAATGTGAGACTATTACGAGGAAACTCGCGGATCGATTCAACCGATATCTAGATCTAGAAATGATCCCCAACCAGTGGAAATCGTCAAAAACTGTACTGATCTTCAAGAAGGGCGATCGCGAAGACATCAAGAACTACCGACCAATCGCCCTGCTGTCCCAACCGTACAAGCTGTTCACTAAGATCCTACTGAACAGACTGGAACGAACGCTAGACGACTTCCAACCAGTGGAGCAAGCCGGTTTTCGGAAGAACTTCGCCTGCCTAGACCACATTCACACTGTCACACAAGTCATCGAGAAGACCAGAGAGTACAAATTACCGCTCCTCCTCTGCTTCATCGATTACAACAAGGCCTTCGACAGCGTGGAACTGAATGCAGTCTGGAACTCTATCGCCCAAGCCGGAGCCGAGCACAAGTACATCAACATGCTCGAGCAGTGCAACGCCGGAACGACTACCAAGATCAAGATGTTCCACAAGGAGTTGACGATCCCAATCGGGAAATGAGTCAGGCAAGGCGACACGATCTCTCCGAAACTGTTCACGTCTGCCCTCCAACATCCAATGCTGGACCTCGACTGGACAGACAAAGGAGTCGCGATCGACGGCAGAAAGCTTTCCAATCTCCGATTTGCCGACGACATCGTCCTCCTCAGTCACAGCGCAGCCGAGCTCCAAGATATGGTCACCTCAACGAAGCCGGTAAAAGAATTGGTCTATGCATGAACAGAAAGAAGACGGAAGTGATGCGAAACAAGTGGGCCGACAAGACTACCATCATAGTGGACGACACGGATCTACCGGATACGGACCACTACGTATATCTTGGCCGCCGAATCTGCATGGACAATGATCTGAAAGCAGAAATTGGCAGAAGAAGAAGATGTGCGTGGACCGCGATGAACACCATCAAGGAAGCAGATCATCTGGTCAGCGACAAGAAGATCCGTTCACAGCTATTCGATACAACCGTCCTACCAGCACTTTGTTACGGAGCCGAGACCTGGGCAGATAACAAAACATCAGACCTGCTCATCACTCGGACTCAACGAGCACTGGAACGAACCGCCGCGAACAGTTCGACAAAGGTCTCAGGAGCGCCGACCTCCGACAACCATCCGGAATCCAAGATGCCGTCACCTACATCCGACGAGCAAAACATCGTTGGGCCGGGCACGTTGTAAGAAGACAAGACGGTCGCTGGACAACAAGATCAACCTTCTGGTACCCACGGGACGTGAAGAGAACACTCGGCCGTCCCGCCACACGCTGGAGTGACGCGTTCAAGTCACTCAACACTCCACAACAACATTGGGCCCAAGCCGCCCAAGACCGAAGCCGATGGAAAACATGTGCCCGCCGCTGGGATGACTCCCAGCCGACTACGGGCGTCTAAGTATCTAAGTAAGTAAGTAAATTTTTTTTCGTTTTTTCCATTTTTGAGTGTTTTTATTTATTTTCAGTTTTTGATTCAGAAGTCTTGTAAATCAGCGAGTATGATTCCCTATTTTTTTTCTAGAAATGGTTAGACCTATTGGAAGGAAATTCCTCACTGTAAGCATACGAGAAGTCATCAATGTCGGCTGGAAACGAGGTGATTCTACAGTTGAATTGGCTCACCAGTTCAATCGATCTCAAAGACAGATCCGTCGCGTTTTGAAAAGATACCGAGAAGATGTAAGTGTTTTTTAACTTTTGAGAACATTATTTCACGTTTAGGGACGAGTTGTTGATCGTAAATCGCAGGGAAGACCACGTATCGCCTCCAGGAACGTTGATCGAAAAATACTAAGCGCGGCTCGAGATGACCCTAGAAGGACTTCTATGGAGATGATTGTCACTTCTCCAATGGAGCCCGTGCTTTCAAGGAGAACTACATATTAGAAGACGTCTCCAAGAAAATGGACTCCACGGACGCCGAAGAAACACGTCTGGAGCGACGAATCTAAGTTCAATTTGGTACGGAATTCAATGGGTTTGTCGTGCAGTTGGAGCCAGGGAAGACCCAAAGTACCGGTGCCCAACAGTCAAACATAGAGGCGGATCGATGACGGTGTGGGGATGCTTCTCAGACACTGCAATGGGCCCGTTGAGATGTATCCATGAAATCATGGATCAATTTGTGTATGAAGATATCTTGAAAAATACGATGAGACCAGGGGTCAGAGCCAAAGTTGTAAGAGCGTTCGTTTTACAACAAGACAACGACCGAAAGCACACCTCGAAGCGTATTGCAAGCTGGTTTCAACGTCGTCGAATCAATTTTCTGGAGTGGCTTCAGCGGCGTCAATGAGACGGGTGGTGCCACGGTCTAAACTAAAGATTTCTCAGGAAATGTAATCTGGATGGTAGAATCACATTTCATGGCATCAATGATGCTACCATACACCGTTGATCATACTCGTTCTCTGGCTCAATGGCTCAATGTAATTCCAGTCGGTGCAGAGCTTGCAATCAGCCGGCTTATGGGATGAATTATGGAGTAAGTGAAAATAGGACTCGTTTTAATATGAATTGCATTATAAAAAATGCGAATTGTTTTGGTATTACCTAATGGTACAAAGTATAATAAATTAGAAAAAATCGATATTTTTGCTAGTTAACAGAATGTTTTTTGGATCTTGAACGGATGGACCACAATCTTCATGGACCACAATCGCCCAAGATCGCAAGGCATGGCGCGCTCACACAAGAAAATAACGGATCGGCCAAGTACCCCAAGTAAGAAAAAAGTGAAAATTTTAGATGTTTTATGTAAAAACATTGCAACTATGAAACATGTATGACACACGTGGTCACTAGACTAGAAGAGCTTAGCTGTGATCCGCTTCCACACAAGCGACTGACGGATGGACCGACTAAGTAACTAAGTGACAAGTAAGTAACGAACAGCTGTTACATGAGTAACAGTGCCCACACCCATCAAACTATTTATCCGATCCGTAGCTTGTATCCTCGAAGAGCCAGAGAGATGCTCATGTAAAAGTAGCAGGTGGACTTGTTCTCGCGATACTGGAGAGTTGTTTGAAGTAGTCGCTGTTCTGATAACTTGTGTGAAAATAACAACAATTTAATTTTGACTCCACATAATAGATGTATATTTATGTATATATAAAGACAATAATTATAAGACTAAATTAATTCAATTGTGACGGTTGAGATCTGGTATTCCAGCTACAGCTGCTTGCTCAATCCCACATTCATTGAATCCTCGAATAAATCTGATGTATCCATTTTCTCCCCATTTGATATTCCATGAGTTAACACCAAGCCAGTATGGGATTCCGTTTTCAACTCCCCATCCTATAATCTTTAAGGTGTGCCCTCCAAGCATGGCACCTGCAGTGTGTCTGTATATTCCGGAATGGTACTGATACAAGTCTTCGTACATTGCGAAAGCAACTTCGATTGGACCGTTCCTCATAATTTCTGTCTGGATTTGCTCAACCTGCGTTCCGATTCCGTAGGCTGTGGCTCCTAAACATTGACTCATTATTTTGTGTAAAAATCGTGAGCTTTTACAAATTTTTTTTATTACTGTGACAAACAAACAAGCTCAAATAGGTATTTTAAACAATTTGGAAAACATCACTCACCAAAGTGTTTATCCTGGAAGTATGAAATTGGGTAGGGGATATCAGAAGTGCATTCCGTGACGCAATTCGGAGTTGGCGACATGTATCTTGGACATGGTGGCCAAGTGACGCCGTTGACGGTTATTCCACATGGAGCAATTGAATATGGCTTACATCCATATTGGGATTCGTATGATCCTCCAGTAACCAATCCATTCTTCACCCACCACTGCCATGCTTGGAGTGGGTACCCCCCTTCGCATCTGAAATATTTTGGAAAAGAAAATAAAGTGGTCTATGAAAATAGTCGACTTAAAGAAATGTTTTTTTTTTCACTGATCTAGTTTTAAAAATTATGAAAAACACTACCAAAATCATTGGTAAACTATATTAGAATTATTGAGAATTTCGCCTTTTTGAGATTTTTTCTGAAAATATTATTAATAGTAGAAATATAAAAATGAAATGACGAGAACCTTCAAAATGAGAAATGTTATGCAAAAATGAAAAAAGAAACACTAACCCATATCCGCAGCCGTAACTTCCGGTACAGCAGGAGAGAACATCTTCAGAAGAAAGGAGGGTGCTGATTCTTCCATTGGAAGCAATGCAAGTTCTATCAGAAATAGCCTCAGCAGCAGCAAAAGCCCAACAGGCTCCACAGTTAGATTGATCTCTGATATTGCTGATAGAAAGACAGTTGGGCCATTGTTCACGAGCATCGAAGTGGTCTGGGATCCAGTCAGCGACTTCGATGGCGACAATGTCTTCTTCTTTGTTTGGAGCAGCGTACTTAACGTTCATCAGTCTCTTGATGACCTCCTCTTTCGGGATGATCTGGTGTCCAGCAGTCCATAGCTTTTGAGCGGAATTCACATAGTCGATTAGAGCCTGACCAGTAAGAGCTGAAGTGTTACGATTGCCTGGAAGGACGACCGCCGAGGTTGTAGCTATAAGGAGAAATGCAGAAATCTTCCACATTCTTCAATAAGAAAAGAGAAGAGACTCTGCTCGATATCCCGCTCAACGCTCATTAAGTAGTGCAGACAAACATATCTTATCAGTGGAGTTTTAAGTTATCAGTGATTTCCGGGAATAAACCGTCGTATTCCATTGAATTACAGCGCCGATGAGTAGAAAATCAAAAAACTTTCCCAAAAATCAAAAAACTTTCCCACAGAGAGAGCAAGTTCTTGATCTTTCAAATGGTAGACATTTGCTTTTTTCTACTTCATTCGCTTTCGTTATCCAGAATATTAAGAAATCTATTAGTCCAATTTACCAGCTGGACAAGGAAGCCATCCAGAAAGAAGGATCAAGAAAATGAATGTCTAGCACTTGATTCCAATGAATGTTCGTGAATCACTGAGACAGCTTTTGGAACATAGAACATGTATTCTTACTTCTAATGGAACTACAAGTCTTCTTATAAGATCTTGCCTCCGGTTGTACTGGAAACTTCAGCTGGGAAGATGGATTAATGCATTTTTTCGCGTTTTTTTTAAGAATACAATTCAGAAGAAGATTCATTAAAGAAGAAGATCTTGACTACATATGAGAAAATGTGCTGCGCAATTTGTAAATCGTCGTGGTAAACAGCACACAGCGTTGTTTGAAAAGTTTCTGTTTTTAAATAAAGTGTTGCTGTAAAACTGCTCAAAATTAATGCACAAAACCGCAACTCGCCACAAATTCTTGGAGTATTAAAAGCCGCTACAATGCTCACTCATAACGGATGCGTGAAGTTTGCTAAATTGTATGATGTTTATTGGGTTTCATTTTTGATCACTGCGAAACATTTTCAATTTCTTTGGTCTTCTTAATCAAAAACTTGCAAACTTCAGTTCATAATTGACGATTGTTAATGATACTATAGTTTGGATACTTTAGTTAAGCAGCACGTTTTAATGTCTGATGTGCAAGTTTCGATGTTTGATGAGCACGTTTAGGAATTTTATCAGTGAAAAGAGAGACTTTATCAATATCTTTGAAAAACAACACGAGTACTAGTTTCTATAAAAGATTGTAGCCATATACATGGTTCGAATTATTTTTAGTTACTTACTTAGTTACTTAGTCGATCCGTCATTCGCTTGTGTGAGCGCGGATCACAGCTAACCATGCTTTGCGATCTTGGGCGATGGTTGTCCTTGAAGTAGTTAGTCTATTTCCTCGGTATATTGAGATTTCTTTACATAGTGAGTCGGACCATCTCATGGGGGGTCGTCCGACAGGTCGTTTTTGGTCTCGAGGAATCCGTTCTTGTATCAGTTTTGTCCATCTTCCGTCATTTCTTCGCATAATGTGCCCGGCCCATCCTAATTTTTTCTTTTTGATGCATTTGAGTGGGTCCGTGACTTGGGAGATTTTTCGGATGTCTTCGCGGTGCAAGTGTCGTTGGCGTTGTTCAGTGAGGGTCATTCCAATTAATCTTCTTTCTTGTGATGCATGCGTCACACGGATCCTTTCAGCGAGGTTCTGTGTAAAGGTCCAGGTTTCAGATCCGTATGTGAGCGCGGGAAGAACGATGGTGTCGAAAGTTGAGCTCGAATTCGTGGGCACGTGAGAGCGTCGGTGGTGCTTTTGATGTTGTTGAACGCTGCCCAGGCTGCCCAGGCTGCCCGTCTTCTTCTGTGGAGTTCAGGTTCTAGCTCATTTCGTGGGTTGAGTAGTCTGCCAAGTTAGACATACTCATCCACGTCTTCGATTGTTGTGATGGTTGTACTATTATTGATGATCACCGGATGTGTGGTGGCGTATGTGTTTCTCAACACTTTGGTTTTGTTAGTATTGATTTGGAGTCCTACTTTTTTGCACCTTTCTGTGAACTCTTGGATCATCTGGCTGGCAGTTCGTGGGTCGTTTGCGACAAGAATGATGTCGTCTGCGAATCTCAAATGGGTGAGATTTCTGCCATTGATCCTTATTCCTGGCACGTGAGCGTAGTCGTCGTCTTGTCCTTTAAGGTGATTCCAAGACAAATTTCCGAGAACGAGCTCTAGACAAGCTGAGAAGTGGTTTGGTGATATTGGATCACCTTAACGTACACCTCTAGTGATGGGTACCTCAACTTGTCTATGGAATGGTATGAAGGTGGTTGTGCAGTTTGTATAGCACTCTTTGAGCAGGTTTATATAGACTGTTTCTACTCCTTGTGCTCGAAGGCTTTCCCATATCGCTTTTGGTTCCACACTGTCAAATGCCTTGTGGAAGATAACATTATGGCATTTTGGTAACGAAACAGTATGTAGTATTTAATACATTTCAGTTTCCATATAGATGATCTTCAATTTTGAGATATCTCAGCATCCATCATTCCACTGAATTCGAGTAGCCGGCTCGTTCCAGGTGAATGGAATTGAATGCAAAATTAGATACAACTGGAAGAACTTCCCAATATGTTATATTCATGAGGGAAAACGGAAATTGTAGGGGTGATTCAGTTTTTTTTGTAGTATTTTTTTTGGCCACAGGTAATCACGAGTGCTTACTTGCATTCAACATTCATAATCATCCGCTTCTAATAGTTAGCAAAGCTACCTATAATTTCTGCTGATGGCCGAGCTCATAGTTTCATCTTTGGCTCCCATACCATTTCCGGTTCTTTATCTGTTCCTCCTCATGGATATCCCTATTTCGTGAGACCTCACCCATTCACTTATGATATTTGAAAATTATTCATCAAAGTGAAAACAACAAGCCTTCAACTAAATCATCAAAATATAAGAATGTTTCCTAATCCTTAAAAACAGAACATTTCCCTCTTATTTGGTATTTAGCTTGATTGATCAAAACGGTCAACATTCAAAATATAATTGTCGATTAGTTATTACAATATTTATTCATGGATAACTACATAAAATGTACAATTGAAGACCATTATGAATATTGAATTGTTATTCTACTATGTCAATTCAATTATGGCGAGTGAAATCTGGAATTCCAGCAACAGCGGAATACTCAATTCCGCACTCATTGAGCCCTCTGATAATTCTGAAGTATCCTTTCTCTCCCCACTTGATATTCCATGAGTTGGCAACAAGCCAGTATGGAGTCCCGTTATCAACTCCCCATCCAAGAATCTTGACGGCGTGACCTCCCACAGAAACACCTGCAGTGTGAACGTAGATTCCAGATTTGTACTGGTAGAAGTCTTCGTATACAGTGAAGGCAACTTCGATTGGACCGTGTTTAAGAATTTCCGTCTGGATTTGCTCTACTTTTTTGCCGACGGCGTAGGCAGTGGCTCCTTAATATAAACATTGTTAAACTGCCTTATGTAAACTTACTCCGGTGCTATCACACAAGTTTAAAAAGATATGAACTAACCGAAGTGCTTATCCTTAAGATATGGAAGTGGGTAGGTGATGTTAGAAGTGCAGGTTTTGGCGCAAATTGGAGTTGGCTCGAGTTCATCTGGGCAATGTGGCCAAGTGACGCCGTTGATGGTCTCTCCGCATGGGGCAATAGAGTAAGGCTTGCATCCGAATTGAGATTCATAGGATCCTCCAGTAACCAATCCGCTCTTCACCCACCACTTCCATGCTTGAATTGGGTATCCTCCTTCGCATCTGAAATGTTTTCGAATTCGTTGATTATTAGATTGTTTAACTTTCATGAAGTGTCTTTTGCCCTTATCAACTAAAAAAAAAGGAAATATCCCTACAAAGAAAATTGAAAATAGAAACGTTGCACCTACCCATCTCCACAGCTGTAACTTCCGGTACAGCAGGAGAGAAGATCTTCAGAAGAAAGGAGTGTGTTGACAGTTCCATTGGAAGCAATGCAAGTTCTATCAGAAATAGCCTCAGCAGCAGCAAAAGCCCAGCAGGATCCACAGTGAGATTGGTCTCTGATATTGTCGATAGAAACACAGTTGGGCCATTGTTCACGAGCATCGAAATGATCTGGGATAGAGTCAGCGACTTCGGTGGCGACAATGTCTTCATCCTTGTGTGGAACAACGTACTTGGTGTTCATCAGCTTTCTGATGATCTTCTCTTTCGGGATGATTTGGTGTCCAGCAGTCCATAGCTTTTGAGCGGAATTCACATAGTCGATTAGAGCCTGACCAGTAAGAGCTTGATTTTCACGACGGCCTGGAAGGACGACCGCCGAAGTAGTAGCTATAAGGAGAAGAACAGTGAGCTTCCACATGTTTTGATACGATATGAGAAAATAATGTTTTCTTCGGTGCTCAACGCTTCTTAAATAGTGAGCGTTCATCAGTCTTATCAGCTGTGTTTTAACTTAACAATGGTTTCCGGAATGAAGCATTCATTTCAGGCATGTGACCGAAATAGCTTCAAGAATAAAGATACTTCCGCGTAGGTAGAACCTCGAGAACTAACAGGTCTCGTTTTTCCCGCAATTATAGGAGCACTAAAAAAATTTATAGAGCAGTCAAATATTGTGTTTATCTAGTAATCCAGTAAGATACTTCATTCTGAGATAATTTTTGGAAGGTTGCGGTGAAAAATATAGTGTGCAAAATGTCAGCGGTATTCTATCCGTTTCCGAGGAGCATGCTGAAATTAATGGTTATCACATTGGAACTATGATTTACGATTTCCAGTGCATTTCATGGGCCCGCGCGGCGATGTAACATATTAAGTCCATTCTATTGCTATATTTAGTTGTAATCCGTTTTTGGAATGGATTTTAATCAGTTATTCGTCTTGGAAATTTCCGAGATTCTCGAAAATTTGCTTTCTAAGCTCTCCACTGTCATTTTGTTATACCGTGGTGTTTTCTTGTAGTGATAAGAACACAAATTAACTTCAAATGATGATAAATTCAACTCCAATGAAACTAACTCATATTTCTCAAATCAAAAATCAAAAAGAGCACACATTTGATGCCAGTATGCAATTTTTCAGATAATAAAGTAAACAAAGCACTTTTTCTTTCAACTGTCAGAATTCTAGCATTCCTGAATACCAAAATAGAATCCTGATGCAAAAATAGAACTTTGCATCATCAGCAAGCTGATATTAAATCAAACAAAGGTCTTTGTCTTCATCGTTTTTTCTTATCATCACAAAAATCTATCAAAAACCAATAATTTTACTTATTATTGGTATTAGCAACATTTCATTGGTCTGAAAATGCTGAAAATATTTGGATCGATTTGGGCTCCACCCTAAAAATATTTGCCGGCTAGTATTTCATCGTGACCGGCGAACATCATTATTTGTTTCAGGAACGTTCTCAAACCCTAAAATGTTGAACTCTAATTTTTCAGGAACTCTGGATTCCTCCGAGAAAGCAAGTTTTGTGATAGGAACGGCTGCGCTATAACTTTCTGGAAACTTAAAGAATATCATTTAGAGGATACAAGTCAAAAAGAAATAATAATACCTCATTTCCTGAGCCGTACTTCAAATAGTCTACTTCACAAAGTCCAACTACAATGAGATGCTTGCTGAGCTCTTTCTAACTTCTAAGAACAGTTTAATAGATTTGGATTACGGATTGAGGTAGGACGGATCGTCTTGTCGTCTGTTTTGAGGATAGTAATTGCAATCGACTCTGAAAAACTTATTTTCTTGGAAAAGAGCGAAAAAATTAGATGTACAGCGGAGTTGAGAGAAGCCACAGTGAAGAGCTTTTGCATATATGGCACTGGCACCTTCCTTCGTGCCCATTTTCGTGAAAACCGTTCAACCATTATGAAAAATTTTTTAAATTCCAATGAAAACGTGGTAAAATACATATAAACAATAACAATTATGAGTCACTGATAGCGTGTCAGTTCCTTCCGGCTGGCGCCAATGCACCTTCACCACATCTTTTGATGGTAGTACCAAAGTTTGATCATGTCTAACATTTTTTTAACTACTACATTAGCAAAAGCATCGCTTCTCAACCATTCAATGAAAATGAAAATTAAAGTGAAACGAGTGCATCTATTTTCAAAAAAAATATCGGAAAAAAATGAAAGGCGACATCCACTTGAACTACATATACACTTTCAATATTTACATAAACTTTCGTACAGTTTTGTAACAATACGATTCATCTAGTTCGTGAGTGATTGAAATGTTTATTCGAAAACTTTTCAATCGGCAGGCCCGCAACAAAAAACTTGCATGATTCTGCATTCGTCCAGCAGAATATTTTTTCTCAGATGTCGCCGTCTGATATAACGCTTTTTTTAAGAATACCATTATTTCAATGTGAAATGAGAAAGAATGTTGTTTTTTTTTCCGATGAGCACTTCCAGCAAAAGTGTTTCATGTCAGAAAATTTTCTGTAATGTCTGCTGGTCTGCTGAAAATATGTGGGTTTTCTATTCGCATAATTATTTTAGTCGGCGGAAATATCGATTGAAATCTTTGCAGATGAATTTTCATTGAATTATGTAGTTTACCATTTCTCTGTGCGTTTGCTCTATACAGTTATATGACTCTACTAAACAGATCCTTGAAATTCGTCAAATACTCCACGGAATTATAAAGTCTTAAGACTGTAGCGTACCTTGGTTTTAAAAAAAGTTACCTACTAAACGAATAATCTACCATAATCATATTTGCAGTCATTCCGAAACGTACTCATGTGGAGTGATTCATAATTGTTGTCAAAATAAGAGCTACTGCTCAAGAATGATCGCAAATTGTAGATATCAATCCGTTTGCCGGGTCGATGCCATCGATCCGTCTTTATTGATCCTATTTCAAAACTTTGTCACTTATCATCGGAAATTAAATTCATGGAACTAGCCGAGGTCTTCAATTTGCGAGCATTAAATTTTCTTGAATAAAGTGTTTTGTAAAGCCCTAAGAATTGCTTGGAAATAGATTTGATATAGGGAGAATGAAATGTGTAAATTTAACTCAAATGAAAATGTTTGGAAATAGATTTGATATAGGGAGAATGAAATGTGTAAATTTAACTCAAATGAAAATGTTTTTTTCTTAAACAATCCGAAGTTGATACTTAAAGAAATTGTATAGAATAATGAAAAAATAATTATATAAAAATATAAAAATATTAACAATTGCAAGCCCTTGATTTCAGGTATATTTCCAAAAAATGATCACCTTTGACTTAATTAGACGATCCGTTCTTCGGTTGAGTAAACGCGGATCACAGCACGCCAAGCTTTCCGGTCTTCTGCGATGTTGATTCAAAAGAAAATGTATCGGTTTCCATGTTGCGTTCATACTTCATTTTCTCTAAGAATCCGGCCATCTCATCGGCGGACTTCCAAAAGGTCATTTTTCCTCTGTATAATTCTGGGTACAATATGTTATTTGTTTTGAGTAGTCTATCAAGATCGATGTACTCTTTAACACCTTCGATAATATTCGTTAACATTAACATACCATTTTACTCGTACTTTTTGCGTCGAAGTATTATATATTATTGTTTTGATCGTTCAATGTTAGCCGCTACTCCCTTTATGAGGATGATTGTTAGATGCAACACTCTTCTCCGCGGATTCCTCCGGCTGACCTTCTCGAGCTTACCGCTACATTTGCGAAGAAAGGGATTACTGAGGCATCAGTCAGAAACTTTGAAGTGGTTTTTGAATTGAGAATTCATTTGACATAGGCAACTGGACTTGTGTAGAATGGCGGGTAGTTCTCCTATCTCGTTTCGCGTGTTCTTTCGGATCAGAGTCTGCGACTGTTGGGTACTCTTTAAATATGGTGCAATTCCAAAGAGTCCCCATAGTGAAAGTAAGGGATCCTAATATTTTATATATGAATTTGACCTCCGTGACTCTGGGAATGTGGCTCATGATGAAACCAACTGCTTATAATATTAAAGTGGCGTTCCGGAGTGCATCTGAGCATGGCGTGTCAAAAGTAGAGACGGAGTGCTTAGGACCGAATGAGGTTGCTGCTGTTTTCAGCGCATTTGGTGTCTCCGATTTTCTAATGTGGACTGCTAAGCCAAAGGTGGTGCCGCCAAATCTGAAGGGGTATTCGACGCTACTTCCAACCAGGGTGAGACTGTGTACCTCTTTATCTGATACACCCCCTTCAATATGGAAAGGAATTTATCTTCTGATATCACTAGAAATGCGGTAAAAAAAAATTTTTTTATTTCAAAAAAATTAACAAAAAATGTCATGAACAAAGAAAAATTTGTAGTATTTGCAGTGTATATAAGTACAAGTATTAAAATTGCAGCGCTGTACAATCAAATATATTTCTGATGAAATGGATTATTTTTGAAGTTGTGTAAAAGGCTGAAATGCTCTGAAATGTTTTTGAGAGAAACGTTCTGACCTATAACTACATATTTGTAGTTGGCAATCTTTTTCTTCCTTCTCAGGTAAAACTACTATAGCTCGATGATGCTAAGAAATGAGTATTTCTATATAACATAAGTGAAATTGGGATGTTCTCGGTGCAGTAAGAGCAGTTTTGCATGAAAAGATTTCAGACGATAGTCTTCAGAATATTCCAGCTTCTACAGACTTCTTTAAACAGATCTGAAGTTAGGATTAGTGAAGTTAGAAGAGTTGTTTTTAACTGAAAGCTCACTTGTTGCATGTTTGATCAAATGATACTGTATTTATTTTTTTCTAAGAAAAATTGATTATAATCAACTTTAGCTAACTTTCTTCTATTTGAAGTCTATTCAGTTTTTAAAATTTCTAAATAATACATTCAAGTTAATTAAACGCATTTAAAAATGGCAAATTGTCACAGATCGTTTCGGTTTTGAAGCCTTGTTCATCTTGCTTTTTTGCCTTGAAAATGCCATGAATTCCATATAACAAAGAAATTCCGAAACGTTTTATGCAAAGAGGTCGCCTAGTAATTACATAGTTCATTTTCTTTTCCTCTTCACCGCTCCGCTACTTTTTCATAATTCCATTTTCCGACCCCTTCTCCGTTCCTCATTTTCATTTTCTTCACGTCCATTTTCTTTTTTGTACATTTCTCAGAATCCCATGAATTATACATATATCTGTGTTTGTGTGAACTGGGTTAGCAGTACAGTTGCAACTATTTTGTCCCCTCCTACCACTCCTTCCGCAGTGTGGAACATGCTACGCTAGTATATTTGCGTCTGGTTCCATTTCTGTTTGTTAAGACTTTAGCCTTTATTCTATTACTAGCATTCAAATTTGCACTTCTTGAATGTTTATTTTACAGATCAATTTGATAATTTTGAATATTCGAGTATTTCTAAAATTGGTAGGTAGCAGAGTTCTTTTCGGATCTTCAAAAGTACACAATAGTTTAATAGCTTACCATTGTAAGCACTTCTGAAATATGTATTTTCAGTACACTACTTAATGATTTTCAAGTAGTTACAAGAGAATATGAAGCTGCAGAAACACAAAGAAGTGCTGAACTACAAAACTGAAGATCCATGCTCTATGTGTCTACCAATATTCTTTTGAGCATACAAACGACTTTTAGCACGGTATCTCAAACATAATAACGGTCATTTTCTAATGAGTTCACTACAAATAAATATATTTTGAAAAGTACTGTATGTTCCCGACGATCTATAATAACTTCTTTAATTTTTCAATTGTCTGAACCTGAACCCTATTCATTATGATCCAGAATCTTAGATATTGAGAAAGCAATCTCCAGCTTTAATGATCAATCACCGCCCATTTTGAATTCGATTTTCTTTTGCTTCCGACGTTCATTTTCCTTTTTTTGTGTCATCTCACGTTGTCCTGCAATATCTCGAATCACCGCCAGTTTCAATTCAATTCCTCCTCTATGTCCTAATATGCTACTTATTTTCAAGTGACCGTTTCATTTTCCCCTCACTTCAAAGAAAATGCCGTTGTCATTTTCTTCTTAAGGCGCTATTTATCTGACTTCCTTCCCGTATCTTTTCACATTTTTTGCAACACATTTTGAATATGTTAGACTGTGAATATTAGATTTCGAAAAATTCGTGAGTTTCCTCTTCATTTATAGCTTATATTTTGTTTTGAAAATAAACTGTTACATTTTTTTTCCAGAAAACTCACAGAAATGTACATTCTTATCAAGACCCTCTACATCTGCATGACCATCTTCCAGAAGTTTGCCACCTCATCAGCTATTGTCCATATGACACAAAATTCACTGAATGGGGCGAAATTTTACGAGCTCAGAAGATCTCCACAAAAAATCAAAGACACCTTCGAGGTTAAAGGTGGCATTCATTTTCTGCTTCAGTAAAGCTTTAATTCCATTTGTTTCAGCCTTCAGAAATTTCACTCCTACAGTAATTTGTGACTCGGATCGAATTGGGCTATCTCTACATGAGAATTTCGCCGATATTCGAATGTTTGCATCCGAGCACTCTGGTCATCCGGAATGCACCCGACGATTTTCATTAGAAATTGCACCACAGCTTGTGACACGAATAGATGGACCGTGTGGGGTTAGAAAAACTTATATGGTGAGGAACCGAAAAGAAGTAAACGGAATATTAGCATTATTGCCGATATTTCCTATAATTGGATATCAATTAGCTAATGCGGATTATTTTGTGAATTACGAAATTCCTTAGGGTCTTTTCAAATTCATTTTGCATCAACTTCCACGGATAACAATTTTAAATGGTGCATAATTACCAGGGCGTTCCATCGTCTTTGGTAACCTATTCCATCCGCATCATTGTCTCACATAACCCAGACGAGCTAACCGAATATGATAAAATCTACGACGTCACTTGCTCCTCACACCTAAAAACGATGGAAGTGAATACGGCTTATGATATTATGTAAGTGGTTTCCCCTTCATCTTCTACTTTCATTTAGCACGCCAAATGATGTGGAAATTAGTTTAAAAATAGACCCTCTATTTTGAGTGACATTGGATAGTTTATTTCGCTTTCGATCTGCGGCTAAGCAAATGAAAATGGACGTCTTCTGAAAAAGTGAATAAAATATGGATGAGAAAGGAAATTGAAAAATGATCATTGAGCCTTTTCGTTTGTTCATTATGTGATTTCAGCTCGCCTCAAGCAACTACAGTATACTCCACGGCCCCACAATCAAAAGATGTACCAAAATGCCGGTATTCGCTACACCACGATAGAGTTGGAGGTCCAAAAACTGCATCCGCCTACGTTGGAGAAGTGGTTGGTCTTTTGCGCAATTCTTTGTTATTGAACGGATAACTTGCTGATTGGTAAATCTCTGTGTACACCAGAGTAGGGCGGAATTGGATTTTGGGAACTCGGAATCCGGAATCCGGAAAACGGAATGAAAAAACGGCGTAATCCGGAATCCGGAATCCGGAATTCCGCCCTTCTCTGGTATACACTCGTTCAATTGTTGGGCCAATCACAAGTTACGACGTTCGAGCTGCTCACACTATATCAAAAGCTTTAGATTTGAGCTAATTCTGTGTATGATTGACTTGATATTGGAAGATGGCAGAGTTACTGGGAGTTCCGCGTAGCTGTTTTAGATATAACGATATTTCATTTCAGAAAAATTTATACATCAGAAAAAAAAGATTTTCCACTTTTCATCTTAAGATAGAGAGCTCATTTTAAGAATTCGAATTTCGTAAAGATTGTCACTAAAGCTTAATATTACCGTTCCATTAAAAGCTCTCCTCTCTCAATCTTTAGATCTATCATCGATGGAAGTGCTCATCACCTCTATACAAGAGCAATTCACTTCAAGAGAAGTCTCCTAAATATATTTTCAAAGTGTATGCTTGTGTAGTTAATGATCAAAACAACCGAACCTACTCGATTATCGATGAAAATGGATGCTCACTGGACGAAGAAATCATTCCGACTCCTGATTATGATGTTGAAAATGGAATTATCTACACGCCAAGTAAAGCATTCAGGTGACTTTCCTATTGAAGAGTTTTGAAAATTAGAAAGAAAACTTCGTTAAAAAATATTTTTTATCCGTACTTTTAGATCATCATTTAGAATGTAATGGTGTTGCAGATAGTGTTCTATTCTAGTTAAAAAAAAAAGAACACGTTCTACAATAATTTCCAATTCAACTACAAGTGTGATGTGTCTATTATTTGAGTAGTCTATGACCAAATCACAAATCCAAGCGGTGAGGCAATATCCTCGCCGAAAAACCATAGTGCGACTTTATTATAGCTCGTTTCAAAGCGAATTGTTTTTCTACCCTTTTAGTTCATTTTCACGCGTAGATAAGACTCTTCTATTAGTAAATTTTGTAGCCTTCAAAGCCATTAAAGTAAATTAAGCGCAATAAAGTAACTACGTCGTCAAGCCTTTGCGTAACCTTTGAATAACGTTCGATCAAGCTTAGATATTACTGTTTTTAACATATTTTCTTAGGTTATAATACGTAAGAAATCCGAATAGGATTTTACTTTCCCTCAAAACATCATCAAATCTGGCTCAAGAGCTGACGAAGATTCGCTCTTAAGTTGAAAGGAAATTTTGAAAAAGTAAGTCAGCATGGCCTAGAAATTCATATGACAGACGCGCCAGCCAACAACAACTTTGCAAAGTCCCTTTATTTTCTTTTTACGACGTCTTCCTGTTTTCCAGATTTGCAAACTCAAACCATGTGCATTTCAAATGCATGATTTCAGTGTGTTCAGCCGTCGATCCCTCATGTCGGGATAGTGTTGTAAGTATGGGTTTGAAGGAAAAACACATTTTTCGAAGGCTGCGTCTTCTCACCAATTCTTCATTTCACTCTCCCCCCCCCTCCTTTCTCGTTTTTCACCGGGCCCTATACTGAATTTTAAATCAAGTGAAAGACTGGAGCCTTCTCATTTTTCAGCCGCCGAAATGCAAAAATGGAGAACAAAAGAAGCAGGAACTGAGGAAGAAAACGCGGCGACAACTACCAGAGGAAATGACAATCGAACAGAGATTACTCAGAATTCATGAATTCATGAATGCGAAACGACAGAATATGACGGTGGAGGTCGGCAAACCTGATGGAAACGGAATACGGAGTGAAGCAGCACCGTTAGAAGTGGAAACAGGATCATTGAGAGTGATTAGTAATGTTTACGGTAAGAGACGGGTTCCACATTTTTCAGAAATGTACAGTTACGAATCGTTGTTTATTTCAGTTATTTTTTTTGTATTTTCAAGAAATTAAGTTATTACTAACGGACGCTGTGTGTGGGAATGTAAAACTATTATTTCGAAATCTTAAAATTCTTGAATTAACTAATTCGCAGTAGTCTTTTGTCATAACCGTCGTTATCTTATTCTCAAGTAAATTCACGCAATGTACGGCTATGAAATTGGCAGAAAACGCGCCTATTTAGCAACTTCCGCATGGACAGCTTATGAGCCATATGGCCAATATTTGAGTAGTTTTTCATGATTTGGGCCCCGGCTGCACTCTGTAGACGGTACCTTAATTTTATGCGTTTTAGCAGCATGCTTGATTTGAAAAAGTGAAGAAAATGTTGCAATCAACCGTTATTATCAAACCGAAATACTGCCTTTCCAAAATGCGATTTTAATTTCAGAAGTACAAAAACTGCAACATGTCTTGCATTCCTATCAAATATGGACGTGGATTTTGTGCTTGCTCAACGTCACTCTGGTGGTGCTCTGTATTTTGGTAACATTCCGATTGCTAAAAAATAAATACATAATGGACATCAAGGACAAGACGAAGACGGTGTTCCGGCGAGTCCCATTTTGAATAACAAATGTACTATTTTGCTTTCGAGCGCAGTGTTAGTTGTTTAGGACTGAATCATGAGCATTTTGTCGTATGAGCTTTTGTGTATTTGTATATATATACTTTATAATATTTTTATGTGATATTAAATTTCCCAAAGTTTGCCTTGTCCCAATGAAGTGCCAGTAACTCAAAGAAACCGTATTTTGTGTTCTGTAGAGCTAGACAATACTCGAGCAAAATGTGATTCCCTGTCAAGAAACGCTTGGGAATCAGATCTCCCCGCAAACATAGAAAGAGCAAACGTGCATCAAAAGCCGCAATTGCTTTAACATTTCCGATTCTTAAAATGCATGAATTACAATAAAAATTCTCCCTGAGTCCCGTCCTATCCTTTTTCCTTTCCTTTCCTTTTTCAATTTCAAGATGACAAGCTCAGTGTGGGTATTGCAGTGCCAAAAGAAAATCCAATAGGGAAATCTTCAAAGAAAGTCGTTAATTTTTGAAATTAAATACTCTAGCCGGCACTTGTCTGTCTCCTACAGTTTTTTATAGTACTATTTCAATATTTTCTTCATTTTCAAGAGTCCCTACCTTACGTGGCTCCATTTTATTTGCTCTTTTCCCGTTTCCGTTGTGCAGCCCCCTTGCAACACCTTCTTTACCTCCTCTTTTCTTTCCTCAACAATACAAATTTCCTGAAAGAACACACGCCTTGAATTGTACGTTTGTGTTAAAGGGAGTTTTTCCAAATAGGTAGAGGAGGAAGGGGAAAGTAAATACTGATGACGTTGAAAGTTTTATCATGGCGGTTAGGAAAATTTCGAAAATTTGCAGCGGAAACCGAACGAAATATCATCTGTTTCCAATGCAACTGATAAGCTTGCTTCAATATTGATAAATTTTGAGAACGCATCAACATAGTGAATTCACAAACAAGTATATTCAAATTGAGCTCTCAAATTTCGTTGTTCTGCCGAACGCCATTCCATGGGATGGTTCAACTCACTGCGAAAAGAAATCTCAATAGAACGAAGAAATCAACTATTTACTTCATGGATCACCATTGACCAAGATCGCAAGGCATGGCTGTGATCAGCATCCACACAAGCGAATCAAAGATCGAAACGTAACTTCGTAAGTAAGTAGTTACAAAATAAATATACTCATATGAAATGGTGTATCATCAACGGAATTGCTAAAAAAATAAACACATTTTTGAACGAGACTGATGTTTACCAAAGCGCGAATTGTCTGAAATTCTGTATTGAGACATATGTACTTCTGGTGATTGCTTTCATGAATAGTCACTTTTTTATTTTTTCAAAGGTTCTCTTTGGCAATGCAAAGCTTGAGCTCAATATAAATATGCTGATTTGTCAATTAAATATGATGATGCTCTCTTAAAATTCTTAAGTTTTTCGATATTTCATCCGAGTTTCTCTGCAAATTCTCGAAATCTACTCAACCGTCAACGTCATCAGTATTTACTTTCTCCTTCCTCTTCCACTTGTTTGGAAAAACTTTTTTAACACACACGAACAATTCAACGCGTGTGTTCTTTCAGGCAATTTGAATTGTTGAGAAAGAAAAAAATGGAGGTAAAGAAGTCGGAAGGTGTTAAAGAGCACTGCACCATTGAAACAGAAAAAGCAAATAAAATGGAGCTATAGAAGGGACTCAGGAAAATGTAGAACATATAGAAATTATACTATAAAAACTGTAGGAAACAGACAAGTGCCGGCTAGAGTCTTCAATTAGAGAAATGAATTACTTTCTTTGAAGATTTTCCAATTTGATCATCTTTTGGCACTTCGATACCCACACTGAGCTGGTCATCTTCAACATAAAGATGATGAAACATTTAATAGTTCAGGGACCGGCTTGCGGTATTCCGTGAGATATTGAGAAAAGTATGTGCGCACATTAAACGCCGAACTTGACGGCACCTCATTGAAATTTAATTTCATGCTAGCATTCATATAAATGCCTGAAAATTAAATATTCTTATATTAAAATATGAGAAAGTTCTGAATGATGTCCTCTTTCCAAATTGCCAAGGCGGCATATCGTCTTGGTAATTACTATATAGTACAACTGGACTTAAAGCCGACCAAAAATGTGCAAAGTATGAAATTTCTTAGGATGTATTATCTATCCGCGAGTACGTGATTTTTCGTTTAAAGGCGCTGTATGGGTCTCGTTAGGGGATAGCGCGTTTTAACGCGCCAATTTAAAAATTGTAAGAAAGCGCACACACTGCGTTTGTGATTTATTCAGTTAACAGCTTAAGAAAATTGACAATAAAAATTAATTTTAAAAAAAAAAAAAAAAAAAAAAAAAAAAAAAAAAAAAAAAAAATTTTTAAAAAAAAAACGCAAAAAAAAAAAAAAAAAAAAAAAAAAAAAAAAAAAACGCAAAAAATGCCACTTTAATGTTATTCACGGTTGCATTTTAATGCAAAAAAATCCATTTTTTTTTGCATTAAAATGCTTTTCGTGCTTTTCATGAATAACCCCATAATAACTAGACCTATAAAATAGGTATGTACTGAGCGCCACTCGATCACCGTTTCACATAATTTTTCATTGAACTGAAAATTACGATTTCTAAACGATTTTGTTTTCTGATGAAATTGAAGAAGTCTCTATTCAGAAAATGGTTCTGATGAATCAGTCCAGAATAACTCGCTTTGCTCTGAAGCCAAGGGTTTCTATGCATTCCAATTTCTCTTCTCTAATATTAGTGGTTCGAAACTCTTTCATTTAAAGTTTGAGTTGCATAAGATCTTTGCTCTATTAATATGTGTAAAACCCGGAATTTTTCTTAAAATGCTCTCCATTTTCTATTTTTCAACCGGACAGCCGTTTCCTATTACCTACTTTAATCCTTTCGAAAATTCGTTCCTTTCAGTGAGCCTTTTCGTGTTTTTTTTTTGAGTACAAATCCAGTGAAAATAAACTTTTTTGATCATTTCCATTCAGATTTTTTTTTAAAATTAGGTTTTGGTTCGCTTTACGTTTCTTGTAAACCTGCGTACTTCGGATAAGACAAATTTATTTTTCTCTCTCTCTCTCTCTCTCTCTCTCTCATTCCTTCAAATTAAAAACAAATTTTTAGTTTTTCTGTGATGCATATGACTTGTATTCAAATTCAAATTCAGATTTTATTTCCTCAAAATAAAAAAATATGAAAAAACACATTACTGATCTTACTGAGGTTTTATAAAAACCAACGGAATACCCTCTAATTTGAACCGATTTGAATTAAATCCCATCTTTCGATACACAAAAAACAGCGCTTAAAGTTTTCAGAATGGTTCAGTGATCGCTTAGCATTTTTTGGCAAATTTTTGAAAGGATTTCCGGGATTTTGAGGTGGCAATGATTAATCATTTTTCGTATTCAAATTCTTTTAGGTTTTCGGAAAAACAGAAAAAAAAACAAGCACTACTTTTAAAAAATCTATAAAATTAAGTTTTTTTTTTAATTGGATGCGAAGATCCACATTCCTAATTTTAAGCTATTGGGGTAACGAGGTTTTGCTTCAGTAGATTCGAGGTAAATCAAAATTTTAAGACTGAATTCTTCTTCAGTGTTTCTCACCTTTTTAAAATGTTTTTGCTTGAACAACTTCTCAGTGAAATTACTTTAAGCTTTGTTTTCTTAAAACTGCATAGCCAGAAAATTAATTTTTCGGTAAACATTCCGATAAATTTGCAGCCGCTGAATCAGAATTTATTGAAAAGCCTGTTTCCGGAAAACTGGAAAAAATAATTCGTTGTGTCATTTATTTCAGAATTCATCGTAAACCCCGAAGAGCAGAATACCTTTCTTCAAAATTATGGAACTTGAATTTCTGAAAATCTGTAAAATTCTTATTAATGATTTGGAAAGCGATGATCAATTAAAGTCTTCTGATTCTTGATCCCTGCCGACGCGAAGAGACGTAGGTAGCTCTTGTGTCTAGCGACTAGCCAATTTCACCGAGTCCATTTGAAGCACAGGATGTCCGCCGCCTCCGGATCTCAATCCACATGATTTCTCTGTTTTGGGAGTTCTTCATTCTAGGTTCCAGGAGCGTGTATACAAAAAATTTAGAGGAACTCATGAATATTCTAATCGCGCAATGGTGCGAGTTGTGAACCGATTACCTGCGTAGCAATGTCGATGTGTTCCAGAGAGCTTTTTGCACAAGTCTTTAGAAAAGAGGGATTGAGAATCAGAAAGCTTTATTTTTCCATTGAGTGACAATTGGTTGATTTCCAGAGTAATTTTTCTATTTTGAAAAATGTTAAAATGTTAAGTCATGTTTAGGAGTTCTCAAATTTCACAGCCCACCCAAAACTATAGTGTAGAAAACATTGCGGCAACTGAAAAATTGAAGCACAAATCGTTATTATTTATCTTGACCGAAAAGAGTGAATTTGCGTTAGCATAGCCTCGGAAGCTCTTCTTTGAAAATGCTCCAAGAGAGACGCAATTTACAGAACTGTAGCGGAATAGTAGTAGAAATGAACGGTCTCTTTGGGATACTTTTTTTATTTATGTTGATTTCCTACATGTCAGGATTGAAACGTCATAATCTTACGAAATCCGATTTAGGACTCTCGTTTCTGCTAATCCCGATAATTCCATTCATTTTCATATGCTCGGAAACCCTTTAACGTCGTGTTTCCTGGAAAAGTGGAAAAGTGGCCTGCGTCAGAAAAATTGCCTCGTTTCAGTTTTTCGAAGCAAAATGGGTTTTTCTTCATTTCTCCCTTTTTGCATAGGCATCTGTGAGCGTATGTTTCTTTTTAGGTATCAGTGAAGTACCATAAACACAACCTAAAAAGAAGATGGGAAAAGTTGGTTTGTTGGCGGAGAGCTCAGAAAAAAGCAATTACTGGGTACGACTATCATGTTTTTGAGCTTTCGAGTTTTGACGGAGCTCTTTCTCGAAATGGCGGATGACTGGTTATGAGTGTTGGGAGAGAAATGAAATGGAGAATAACAGGAAAAGAAAAAAAACGTAATGGAGAGAAGGAGAATCTGAGAAATACGACTTCTCGTTAGGTTTTCAGTGAAAGTCGGGTTGGTTTAAAAAACAAGAAGAAAAACAAATAAGGGAAGAGAAATATCTGAAAAACATCGCAATATCATTGAGCTGTCAGCAAAAAAAATGAATTCACAATGATATTTGACAATATTCGGAATCGTAATATAGCAATACGAGTTTCTTCGGGAATTTAAATTGAAAAAATTTTCATCGAAGGCGTTTTTCCCATTTTGTAGTATAGAATTTCTCTTTATTTTTTTTACATTCGAGCTTCTCATAGGTCTAATTTTAATTTCAAAAGTTCAATTTCTTTATCTTTTTCCTTCAAGTTTACAGAAAACTGCATGAAAATCGTTGAAAATCTAAAAAAAAGGCATGACTCATATTTAGACTGATTTTTAATATTCGGAAGATTCATAGAACTATTCAAAAAAATGTTCAGATGAAGGAATTCCCTCATTTCCTTTGAAAATTGAATCTCATCTCTTGAATAAAGTTCCGTACGTGGGGGGTATCTATCTATATTCTTTCAACTTTCTCTGGTTGGCGCCCTTCGTTTAGAATTAGTATGGTTTGTAGCTAAAATGGTTTTTCTGCAACTCGAAATAGATCTCCAGCTATTGTTGTTATCCGGGCCGACAACAAGTCGGCCCAATAATTTAATAAATCGTTGAAAATGAAAACGCAAAGCAAATTGCAAAATTTTGGCCTTGAAGTATGTTATTAGGAAACGATTGGATCACTATGGATATAGTGGGAATTGAACTGAAAGTCCTTAAACAATTGGGCTGCTGTTGACTCGACCATCTAAAGGATTCCGCTATAAAACTATAGCACCTAAAATATTTTTTATTTATATAAATTCATAGAACGTATTTGGATCCCTAATTTTTTATTTGAAGCCAATTTAAAAAAGTCCCGAAGGGGGGGGGGGCACTGTTCAGCCCGGATCTAAAGTATGTCTGCGTCTTCAAAAATTGTAGGACAACCGTTCCCACGCTCAGCATCGCAGCTTTTCCACTTTGGTTTAACGAACCAAAACAGAATTCTATTCCATTCTGAAGACACTCCGTTTGTTCATCTGTCTCCTATATTCTCTTTGTTCAGCTCGAAAGCGGAGAAAAAAAAACCAAAACATTAAAAAAAATAAATGTAATGCTTTCTCTTTTCGATAATAATCCGTCATCTGACGTCGTCGTCGTTGACACAATGCGCATTGGACGCATTGCGCATTCCGCAAAAATAGCTGTTTTCGGACACCTGTGCTAGTTGTATGTGCGCCTCACAGCTACAATCAGAATAGAGTGAACGATAGAGAGAGAGAGAATTTTTTTTACGATTTACATAGAGTCAGGTGTAGTTTATAATGACGTAAATGGTGAACCGGAAGTCGGAATATGAATTTCTAAACCGGCGCATTCGAGATTGGGTGGAGTTATTTTCATGCGGTCCGGGTTTATGCGTATAAAATTCCGAAGAAACCCTCTTTTTTATATAGGGAATTGTATTTTTGCCGACATATTATCTGGTTTTCTGAACAACGAGTACCTACTTTTCAATTAAATTTTTCTGCAATTTCAGAAAAAGGCAACATGCGTAGTAAAGTACAAAAACACAACATCAATATTTATTCGAAAAACAAGTGTATTCGTTGTTCTTTTACTCCCGGCTCACAGTCCCGGAGAGGTGCTCATTGGCTTAAATATCTGAAACTGTCATTTTTGTATTCTGTTTTTTGTTCCTGATACTTTAAAGTTATTATTGTAAAGAAACTTTGTTAACAGAAATTTCGAGCAATGCTCTTTAACTTGTAAATTAGTAGTTTTTCAGTTATCATTGCTTGTTACCAGAAATTTTGGGTAACAAAAATAGTTTGAAAGTTTTCAATAAAAATACAGATTTGCATCAGACCAAAAACTGTTATGTAATCGTCAGTTTTCGGGATTTATTAATCCAATTTCTAAACTGTATCACTTGATGGATTTCACAAAATTCACTCACGAAAATCGCCAAGATCTTCAATTTTTGACCGGTTGCATGTTCATGTTCCTGTTAAAGAAAGTTGTGAATTTGGCCCACATCGGCCGATGGTCTGAACCAATGCGAACTCTAGAAATTTGAGTTTTTTTTCAGCTCTTGATTCTTGGTAGGGGAAACTGGAAATTATTTGGAAATGTTTTATTAGCGAAATACCTGAAAAGTTTTGCAACTTCGATTTGCTCGAATATTCCAATTTTGCAATTCGATCTCACGATTTTCGGATAGCTTTAAGGTTTTTTTCCACCCAAAAGTTTCCATTTCTCACGAAAAAGGTGATTTCTGTACTAATAATTCCTTTTCATTTTTCATACTCACCAAATCCTCTTCTCTGTTTCACTCTTGCTATTCCAATCTATCCATTTTCTAGCTTCGTGATTTGATCAAACTTCTTCAGCTTTCCAGAGTATGGGGCTCTCTGACTAATCACATTTAGTTGCTCTCGCGTTTTTCGACGGAGAGCAGACGTCGAAAGGAGGCATATTTGACGAAAAGCTTGTGCTCAAAAAAGTGGGCGGCGCCCGGAGGAAGTCTAAAGACACATTTAGCTCAAGAATTGGTACCCAGGATGAGTCCAGTTTCAGTTGCCCAGTTCTCCCTCATTTTCTATATATTCGCCATGTTTCCCACGTTTCGTGTCTCATTGTGTTTGGACCGCAGGAGGATGGATTGTCACTTTTATGTCACTTCCAGTTCTTTTTTGCCGTGATATAATGCAATTTGTCAATGAATGACGAGCTTCTCGCAGTGTTCACAATGTTCGGAGCTACAAAAACAACAATAGGATTGGTGGATTGTTCAGTTTTTTTGTCGATAAAAGAAGCTGAGGAAACAATTGAGTTCCGAAAAGCTAGCTAAATAAAGTCTACAGCGTATCATCCACATTCGCAAGTTTACTTTATTGCTATCTTTGAAATTTTAATTTCCAGGTAGCTCAGTAGAGCGCACCTTCCATCCATTCAGTGAGCGTTTCAAAGCATCAGGTTCTCATATAAATGAATTCTTCCTTCTCACTTCATCTTCTCTTTCGTACCTCTGTTACTCCTTGTCTCCTCGTCTCCTTCATCGCATTCGCCTCATGTCCAACCAGCCATGAGGCCCCCGGGTCGGCGCAGCCGCAGACAGCAGGACAGGCCAGAAATGCGTCCAGGACGCATTGCGCCAAAAAGAAACACCGCGTGCTGATCGGAGACGCAGTCGCCGGTGTGCGGTGTGTGCGCATTGCGCAATGCGCAAACGCCCCGCCCATTAGTGTTTCGCGATGAATGCGGTCGCCCCGTTGCGGTGTTCTCTCGAGGGATGGCGCGGAAGGCTCTGCGTCTCTACACCGATTGAGCGTCTGTTTCTCTGACTATCTATCTGTATGTGTGTGTATCTTAGATTGTGGCGGTGGTTCCGGAAGATTGAAATCGAAAGATCTCGATTTCAATCTTGATTTTGAAGTTTTTGATTGGGGCTGCAGAATAGTTCAATCATCTTCTGAGCTATCTCTTGCTACGGCAGATTTCTTCTTATTCTATTCCCCGTCTAACCGCTTATCTTTCTAATTTCTTCACTCTTATCATTACTATTTTCCATTCATTCCTATCTTGAATTCTTGCTGTCATCTCCTTTCTACACTTTAGCTGAAAATAATGACGAATTATTTTTACATTAACGATTATAAAATGCCATATTTATTCCCTTCTCTATCCTTCCCGATTCCCTTGGGGAGTGTGTGCCCGCGCGCAAAAAAAGAATCCGACTCCAGATCAGATATGAACTAATGAGAGAGCACAGAGAGCCCATAGAAATCACAGAAGAGCCATGGGCTCTAACGCAGAGCTCCCGTCAGCTGCCTGTCTCGAGTTCATGGGACCGAAGACAACATGTAAACATAACCGATATTTCCCTTCAACCAGAACCGCATCCTGGTAATAGTTATTGTTTTTCAAACCGATAGATTTTGTTAAAAATGAGGGCGTGAAAAAAAACTGAGAAAGTGAAAAAATACTAAATCATGCTTAAGACTTGTTTTTTTTTAATTCTGCTTTGCTTTTCAGTTACAGAGAATATTTCAGTCTCCAGATATTTAACAATTTCAGTAGCCTCTTTTAGTGAATATTTTCTTGGTAGAACAAAGTAATTTCAAAGTAGTATGCGCCTTTGATACCGTACCACCCGCTACATGTGGAACAAGGAGACAGGCGGTCCGATTTTTCCTCAGTTTCCCATTTCATTCTTTTTCACGGGACATTTAAAACTAAAGAAAGCAAATAATTCTTTTCTGGCCTAATCACTATAAAAACGTGTTTGTTTTCGGAAAACGTGGCGTAACCGCCCGTTATTGATCTTTTAAAAAAATAGTGTGAAAGCGTTCATTGTGCGATTTTTGTGAATTGCCAGGAAAAAACGTGAGTTATCAAAAGTTATTTCGCAACTTTGACGTAGTGGGTTCTTTTCAAAAAAATTTCGAAATTCTCAATGTTTTTTCATTCGGGAAGTTTGTTTATATATATTTTTAAATCATTTTCCAAGTCTTTCTTCTGTTGTTTTGTCCTATATTTTCTCACTCCTAAATGCATGCTTCTTTTTTTGACATCCGTGCACCGGTTCTGTGGCTTTCCGAGCAACGCCACTACTTTCGTGTTCCGCTTATCTGGTACCGAAACCAACAATTTAAAAATTTCCGCCGCCAAAACAACGAGTAAAGGGCGGGGCTTTTCCTGCTGCTGTTTTAGAACCGCTTCCGCCTAAGACTCCACCCACTGTTGAGTGTATGCGTGTGTCTGTTCCCGATATACCCCTATATGGCATTGAATTCGCTGACTCACAAAACGCTTGGCGTATATAAAGTGTATGTCAGTTAGACAATATGACTCACATACTGTTTTCTCTTTTTCTTTTATCTCTCATGGTCTCATAAGTTTTTTTCTTTTATGTTCTGAAAAAGTGGCTTTTGAATAATTTCAGAAAGTAATTTCTCTAAAAAAATATTTGTTCCGTTCTTTTTCAAATTTTGATATAAGAATACTGGAGAAACTAATGTATACACCACGCGAATGCACAGCAACTTAAATTTGAAAATTAAAGTTAAACTTAGTATTAAAAAAAAACAATTTTTCGCTAATTATAATTACAGTATCATCTCCTGACTTCGTATCTCCCGAACTCTTCTTCGTGGAACCGCTCCTGCAAATTTCACGCATGATTTTCACCGGGACTATAGAAAAACAAGTTCCTTATTTATTCTGTTTTCTTACCAAAACAAAATCCTCTCTCGTAAATGAAAAAATCTAGTACGTTATTATGTCGTGACTATTTTTGTATATAAAAACGCCTCATCTCCGTTTTATACACAGAACTTGTTAATTAATGCTATAATTCTAGTATTGCTTGAGAACTGCGGAGCTCGCTTTTCGCGCTGATTTTTTCGAATTCATACCTGAAGATATAATAGAATGATCAGCTAAGATAAAATAGTTGCCCAACTGTGCGACCCCTGCCGTCCGTTATTAACTCAGTTTATTTTGAATTCCAGGAATTCGTTACTCGCTTAGCCTCCACCTTAAAAGCATTCTCTAATGCGGCACCGACGCATTGCGCACACCACCAGTCGTCCATCAATGACTGCCGGCAGAATCAGCAGCAGCAGTATTCAGACATGGGCGCAGAATATTGATGCCAGCAAGCGAGAGATTCCAAACGAGAGGAATAGAGAAATAGAGTGTGCACATACGCATGCTCCTACCCTCCGATTAACCGGGAATCATTGCATACGCCTAGTCAGACTGAAACGTTTTCATCTCGGTTTCGCTCCTATTTTTCTAGATGTGTTTTCGATTCTTTTTCTGTTTTCTTTTCTGTCGCACTGGCTCCCGCTATAGTGTGAACTTATGGGAGCTCCAAGTAACTGGAAAAACTCAGAAACAACCGTCCTTCAAATATTTGCTTAGCGTTCGCTCAGAGATATTGGGACGGCTTAGAGTCAGTAGAACGTGAAACGAAGAGTTAACCGGGAGAACCATTTGTTCTATCATATGATTCCCGTAAAATTGATTTTTCAACGTTGGTCTATAACTTTTTGCAATTTTTGCCTAATGCTGTTTTCTCGTGATTAAAGTTTTTAAGGGTGATCTTTGATGTTACATCTTATTAACCTTTGCGATATATATAACAGTGAGCAGCGCTTTTCGCGTCATTCACAGATGAGTAATCTAACTAGTTCCGTGAAATTAGTATCGCCAACCTTCAGAATGTTGGAGGCGGAGCGCTTGAATTTTTATTTTACACAAAGTGGTTAATTTTGTTAATTTTTTGCTAATACCCGTTGTTAATTTTTGTTGAAAACTATTCGCTAGAAAAGGTAAATTTATTTCTTATTTCTCTTATATATATACCTGCATGTGCGCTCAGCCGGGAATTGGGAGATTGTGTTATTGATGCAGTGTTGTCTGTCCTGCTACTGTTATCCTACGTAAAATGAAATAAAACCAGTTTTGTTCTTATTCGCTTCCCCTCATCACATGCCCCTCCCCGTCCTATTTCACCGGACATGGACGAACGGCGTCTCCTTTCTCTTTGGTCGTAATGTTGGTCATGAAGACGCTTATATCAACTCTATCAATGGGCACATTTACTTACCCATCCCATTTTTCCGTGCAACACAAGACGAAATAGTTAATAGGGGGAAATGGAAACAGATAATCCGATAACCAAAACACTGACCCCTATCCTATCCGTTTGGTTGGTTCCCCTTGTTTTCATTATCCACTATTTTCCCTTCTCTCGACCAACGCCGATTAGAGTATTATCCGTTTCTTCTCAATCTAATCTATTTATTAATTGGTGATCATGGGTATTTGAGTTGGACTTTTGAGAAACAAAGACCAACCGCAATACTATCCATGTCGTTAAGAAAACTTCCTTTAAAATGGCTAATGGAGAATATGCTATCAGGATAAGAAGCAATATCAAATAAATTGATTCTGTAGCTCTTCCTTTAGATTGAAAGGGCTAAGTTGTTTTCTTCATTTATAACTTTTATTTATCAATTTGTAGGTAATTTTCATCCTTTGCCGGCTAATTTTTTTCCTTTCTTCTCCAATCAACCCCCTGCCCCCACCACTCTTCCTATTCCGCCTTCCTTGTCTTCTCGCTCCGCTATATACATCATTACATACGTGCAAATGTTCGCAAATATTTCTAATATTTTTTAAATGAATCAATTTATTTTTTTCCTAATCGTTTGATATTGTGGTATCCGCCGAATAAATGGCTACTTTCCACATCTTTTACAACAAAATTAAATTCAAAAAAATAATGATGACAACAACAAATTTTTCCTTCATTTTTGTTTTTCATTTTTTTTGCATGTTTTTTTTCTAAATTTTATTTTGCAGGCTTCGTTTTCTAACTTCCCAGCTTCAACAATAAAATGGCCGATCAGTTGACCGAAGAACAAATCGCCGGTAAATTTGTCTTTTATAAGAAATTGATAGAATTTTAATAGATGGCGTAAATTGCTTTGAAATGTGATACTCCCTCATTTCTTTAGGCTTCTTTATAATCGGATGCAAAGAATTGAGCATAGCACCGTAGAAATGTCAATTTAATAGATGAAACATTAGCTGTAACAGAAGGATATCGGAAATTTTTGTGTGCAGATGTGTATCTATCGCGGCAACCTGTTCCATTTATCTCCAGATGTTCATCGAAAATGAAGTCTCAAAAATTATTTAAAAAAACAGCAACAAAAAGAAAAAGTCTTCCCAGAATATTTTGAATTCTCCGAATTCTATAAAATTGTTTTCGTCTTTCAGAATTCAAGGAGGCATTCAGTCTTTTCGATAAGGACGGAGATGGCACCATCACCACTAAAGAATTGGGAACAGTAATGCGTTCACTCGGGCAAAATCCGACTGAAGCTGAGCTTCAAGACATGATCAACGAAGTCGACGCCGATGGAAACGGAACTATCGATTTCCCAGAATTCCTGACGATGATGGCCCGCAAGATGAAAGATACTGACAGCGAGGAGGAAATCCGTGAGGCATTCAGAGTAAGTTAAAATTATGGAACTTAATATTTCGAAGCTAATTCCTGATTTTTTAATAACGATTTCTGGCTTTGAGTACTCTCTTTTTTAATAATAATTTAAAAAATGTTTGATCTCAGGGAAACCTTATTCTAAATTCCAGGTGTTCGACAAGGATGGAAATGGCTTCATTTCCGCTGCCGAGCTCCGCCACGTAATGACTAATTTGGGAGAGAAGCTAACGGACGAGGAAGTCGACGAGATGATTCGTGAGGCCGATATCGATGGAGACGGGCAAGTCAATTATGAGGGTAAGTTCACTTGCAGCTTGAAATTCAAATAACGAACATAGTTTGCAAATAAGGGAGGGTTGTACTATAGCGTTCTGCTATTATCGATAGGAGTGGAAATGGTCCCTAAATTGGTTTAAATTGTTCTTCCTTTTTTTCGTTCAGCATAAATAAAATCAGCTAATTGCGTCAACTTTACCACTGAAGGTCTAGTTGATATGGCTCGGATTTCTAAGGAATATTTACCTCCTGCGCTCATCGCAAAGTTTTTAGAACCTAGCTTAACTCTTATTGAGTTATTGAACACGCTGGCGATCACTGCACGATAAAAGTGTAACAACGATGTAGGACGCGCTTTGTGAAGAAACGGTGCTTGGGTTCATTAGAATGTGAGGCATTTAACGGGTCAAATAATCCACAGTCGGGTTCTAAGACGTATTTTTTCATATTCTATTCTATATATTGCTAAAGCTGGTCGTTAACGTATATGTTTCATTCAAATATTCAAATATTATTTTCGCCTTTTACATCAATATTAATAATATAACATTTTATATATTTTCAACCCATTTTATGTGGATATTTGTGAAAAAAAACATACATTTGTATCATTTATATCCTTTAATAGTGCCGATTAAAATCAATAAAATTGAAGAGGCTGATATTCTTTCTCAATACTTTGCAAGAAAACACATTAGAGCTTAAAAACATTTAACACGAAAATCAATTTCTAATTAGCGCGAGTTTTGCGGTGCCGGTCGTGGCGTTAACTTTTTCAGTGAAGTGCGCTCAGTGAATACGCTTCAGCAAAGAAGTGGAGCACCATGGTCTACTAATTTTTACTAATTTTTCTAAAAACAGTTCATTTATTACAGAGTTCGTAACCATGATGACCACCAAGTAATTATGGAATCGGGAACTGAAGCCGTATCGCGAGGGGATCACCCACCTACTATCAATCTCTTCATTCTTATTTTTTTAAATTTTCCTTGAAAAAAAGTAAATTCCGTCGCGAGCCCCCAAAAAAATCAATTGCAATACACATTTCAACCCCTGATCCAACTATTCGGAAAAAAGTTGTTCCAGTAATGGATTTTTTAATTTAAAGCTACTTTTTCATTGTAAATGTTTCGGCTCCAGATGCTCAGTCCTTTTACTACACTTTTTCGCTTTTTCATTCTTTTGAAACTCAAGTATAGGTCATTTTTCCTTATATAGATAGTATACATATTCTTTTCCTTTCTCTTTTCGAAAAATGATTGAGTTTCGATCCTTTCCCCGCCCCACATCAACAAAAAGTCCCTGTTCCGACCATCAAACCAATAGGTTGCCGATGCTCTCGAGTCTGCGGCTTGACCGCCTCTCCAAAAAAAATGTCTTCATTCGTAAAATTCAAAAAAAATTAATAAAAAATCCCGGCTTCAATTCCCTGTTCACCTTCATATTTCTTTGTTATTTTTTTCCAAAGTTCTTCCCCAAATTATTCCAAACTCGAAAATCTTTCTTTCTTTTTTCTCCCCTTTTATTGAAAGTGTAGATTCTTTTTTGCACCCCTCCACACCGTCACACGGGCCACACTCGATTTTCAAATTAAAATTGTAACTGAATTTTTTTGTCATAGCCCCGAAATTCGATCGTTCGAGATTATCAGTTGTGACAAGAATTTTGGCGCCTAGTGAACCTTTCTAAATGCACCACTGCTTTTTTTGACGTTTTTTTTTTTATTTTAAAATTGCCGCGCGCACCTATCCTATTTCCCCGTCTCCCTCCAAAATTCTTCTCTGCGATGAAAATTCCTATTTCAGCCACCATTAGGTTTTTTGTGAAATTACAGACTGAGCCCCGCCCCTTTAATTATTTAATTCCTTAAATCCACCGTTTTCCTAATCTCTAAAATTCAAGAATTTATCTCTGTTAATCTCGCTTCCCTTCTCTCTCGATTGTTTGAACCTTTTCATTCTTATCCGTTGTTTCGAATGTCTTGTTTCATTCGAAACAATAACATTTGAACGATTGGTGAGTATCGAAAAATGGAAGGCTTCAAAAGCTATAAAATGAATAAATTTATTTGTTTGATAAAAAAACTATTCATTAACTGAAAACGGGAAAATTTTCAAATGTGATCGTCTTGTATTTTTGACTCTGGTTGGGCTTGCCATCATCAAAATCGAATGTTGTTGAAAAGACGTAATTTTAATATTTTTTCGAAGTGTATTTAAAAAGAAAATACCTAAAAACGGCAAAAAATAGGCGAAAAAGTGCCACCCACAGGAAGCCAAATCAATCAAATCAATAGAATACTTGCAAAGATTCGGGCCCCACCCGGTAAGAAGTTTCGAAAAAAAAGGCATTGAATAAATAAAAAAAACTACAACATTCGCGTACGACATCTGCAGCCTTTTTCGAACATTGAGCTTTATTTTGAAGAAATCCATGCGATCGCTCGCGGTGGGCCAGGGTCTGACTAATAAATCATTGCGTCGTCCGCTATCCACTAAGCTGAAATGTTCGGCTTAAGAATATAAGTAATCAAATTTCGTCAACTAAAGACTAGCAAACTACCATAAATTTTGGAAATCCGAAATATTTCAGTGGCTACTATACGAAGAAGTACGCAGTTGTCAACACACTGATCCAACAGTATGATCTGGGTAATAAATAGATTCTACTGATTATTAAGGAAAAATGCAAAACGGTAATAAATTTGAAAGCTCTAGCAATTTTTTAATAAATAAATAGCCAAACTTGATAACTAAACCTTGGAATATTTTTTTCAGTTTTGAGAAGGTATGGTGTGTTAGAATTATTACACAATAGAATTAAGATGTACTTCAGGCAGTCATATGAAAATGCGCTTTCTTTAATCTAATAAAACACCGACCCCGCGTGCTTTTGCGAAGTCGATTTATTGCTAAAATTGTGAGGGGCAGCTGCAAAGTTCGAAATATAATCGTTTCCTGACAACAATTCAAAAAATTCTGAACACGATTCGGCACAGTGCCTTATGGAACGGCATATGTAACACCGGAATTCAAAGAATTGTGGTGGACCATGCGCCTTTTTTGATATAGCGCGTAATTTTATCACTTCCTTTACAGATTGAAAAAGGTAAAATTCAAAAGTTTTCGGTTGTCCACGAGGATCGGAAAGGATTGGAAAAATTGCATACGGATAATGGATAATGAAATAATTTGGATATTTGATACGGAAATCCGCCTCTGGTTTGTAAACACCGACAATGACATCCAGATGACCGGCAATCATAAACGACTAAAGCGGGGTATAACCAAAAAAATACTTCACATTTCTAAAAACAAATTTACAGCACTTGTTCTTTAATTTTTTCAACTGGACTCTAATGAACTAGTCGAACCAGAGTATCACGAAGAGCATTCCACAATGGAAATTCTGATAAACAGCGCAAACGCGAATAACAAGAAGAAATAATCCAATCTACTGGCATCTGCAACGATGAAGTCCCTTCCTAAAATTTCTATGAAGTCAGTTGAAAAATGCAGCAAATTAATTTACATATTATGAATTCTGTTGAAATTGCAAGATTTGAAATAAAGTAATACACATTGAAAGGAAAAATATTATTCTGTAGTGTTCATAATCTGTTCGTCGGATAAATTTACGGCATCGTTCACATTTCATTATCAGCTAGGTGCCAGATTGCAGGTTTTGCTGCTTCCCTGTAAGTTTTTAGAGTTTAGGGTGGCACTTGGACCAATTAGAATCGTACATGTTCAATTCCAAGATTCAAAGTGCTGCACCGTGTTCAGAATTTCCTGAGAAGTCGTCAATATTTATTTCATCATCTCTCTTTTTGATTCCATGCGTTCATAGTCAGTGAAACCAAATTGAGCTTCCAACGAAGTCCCGATGTGCGCGAACACCTATGTATGAATAAATTGGTAAACGGCTTAACCGCTAAATTGAGCAAAACGGGCAAACGATACTTTTGAGATACCATTTTCACCAAAGCGTATTAAACGGCGTTCTTGTAATTAATTGTGCCTAAATTAATTCATCGTGCTTCACATATTGCGCGTCTCTCCCTTAAACTTTCTGCTGAAAACTTTCTTTCCTTCTGTTTATGTTCGCGAGTTTTTCTTTCTTGGTCTTCCTGCCATTATTCCCGTTCCGTACCCAATTCGCATGGCGTGGCGACGCACGAATCCTCCTCTCTCAAATATCTTACATTTGACAGAAAAATAGTGAAAGGGAGGACACGAATATATACGTAATGTATGTAACGTAAGAAGCTTCACTGGATGGATCATCGCAACGTCTTCTTCATCCCTCCCTCCTCTCCCTCTCTCTCTTTCTCTCGTTAGCATCTCGATTTTTTGTAGGACCGTCTCTGTGCCCCGCCTCGATATGCCTGAGCCTCTCTGATCTGTGCGCTATTCCGATCATCTAGCCGCCATAGGAAAAGCTAATCGTGTGGAGATGCTTGAGGGCGGCATTTGACCATGTTGATCACATTCTCATGTATTCATGTGTCTATGACTCGACCGTCACCGCCACAAACACATCACTACATGAATGTGTGTTTAAAAAATGAGATTTTATTTTTCTAATTCATATTTTCATCGTTTTTCATTTGTTTTTTTACTCCTGCATGGGAGGAATTCTACAATGGCAAAGTTCACAAGTCGATTTTGTTATCAGCCGACCGTTGTCATCTTCAAACAGCGGCTTTTCCATATCTTGACAGCGCTGATCCTAATATTAAATGAAATATTTGCATTGTTGGCCTCATTTCTAAATGGCATAAAACTTGAATAAGTTCAATTTTTAAGTTTCTTTTTCTTTTCAACTTACTCTGGTATGAAACATCCAGAATGTTCGAGAATAATTCCAGAATCACTCCAGAATTATTGATTTACATTATTCAGTCCAATTTCCAATTTTAATTTATTTCTCTATTATATCTTGCCAGTTTTCACTAAAAATACTGAAACGTTTACTATCGATAACTGTTGGAGCAGTGACTCTTCCCGTATAACTTTCCTTTCTTCTATTATTTGTCGAATGGCATTTTTAACTGTTAACTTACACATTTTTTGAAACAAACCGCCTAATGCCAAACACGTTCCTCGAAAATTAGGGTAATTTTAATGTGGAAGATGATGAACTTCAATCCCAAACTTCCGCAGACAGCAACATTTTACAATCTAAATCTATTTTATTGCTGGATATAACGATTGAATTGAAGGAAAAACTCGAAAAATTAAGTTTATTATTAGAAGATTATTGGGAAAGCTGCAATTTTTGAATATTTAAAAATAAAATAATACAAAATTTGAGAAAGAGAGAAAGAAAGAAAGGTAGAGACATAAATCATTAAAGCTGGAATAATAGATGTATTATGCCATACAGAAACTTGAAAATACGGAATATAAACGTTTCTTTCGCATTCTTTATTTCTGCTCAGAAATAGTTGTGATTCTACATTAAATTCCATATATTTAATAAAATTCGCTCTCTGTTAGCTTATTGATTTCACTATTTCTACGACGTTCTCACCACGAACCTTTCCAGTTCCTACCCAAGCTTGCCGTCTTTCATTCTCCACCAAAGAGGAGATGAAGTCACCGGGAGCGGTGATATCACTGTACATTCGTCAGTTCTTCCGGTGGACGGGTGTCCAAGTGTATCGGTAAGTGCGAACCGAGTGCTTTATGCAGATTTTCACCTCGTTTCCTTGTGTTCCCCCAATAAAATTTGTAAACAGAAAACAGAATCTGTCGGGGAATTTGGAGACTAAGTGAAATCGAAATGTGATTTAAAATTCCATTTTGCAGCCATCCAGCTCAGTTCTTTTGGATACCAATCACAATCACCTTACTGGCAGTTTTGGGACTCTTAAGATTTTACGAAGAGAATCGGATATGGTATTTGTATAGGTGAGCACTATTCAAAGTGATATTTTTTGGTAATACCTTCATAATTGGAAACTGGTCTGATCCTAAAAAATTTTTTTAAAGGTCTTAAATTCATTATTCACTTTAAATATCACGATTGTGGACCGGCTGAACCGGTGATCTGGCCTATCACTTCCATCAGCATATAAATTATTTCTCGAAAAGCGTTGCAAATTAAAGATCTTAATGCATTTTCTAAAATAAAGAATTCATCGTAACTATCTAGCTAATGACCACAGGACTTGAAGCCCTTAGACTACGCGCCGGCATCTTGATGCTATCGGTTCGGCCACTTTATTGATTCTGTTCCAAAATTTTATCGACTAAATGCATTGCCATATTTGTAAAGCCATAGAACTCGCCGACATATACAATTTGCGATGTTTTCCAAGGAATCATTTAAATTTTAAAGGAAATTGTGAGCCGGTGATGTCCGGATCGGTACGCATCACAAGCATTCAACACATAAAAATTCCACTTAAGAACAGCTACTTTTTCACCAATATCATTCACGATAATGATTTTTGACGTTGGGGAACTGCTTTCTTATTCTACAGTTTTCGGATTGAAAAATAGCCAAAATGAAACATAAAACAAACAAAAACTGTACTTTGTGATTCAAGGCCACCAATTATTCAATTCTTCTTTTCGAACAAGCTTTCATTTAATTCTTTAAAAAAAATGTGTGTTTCAGCCCAGAAAAAGCAGATTCTCATTTTGAGCACGCAGTGGCCAATGAGTTTTTCAACGATCGTGGCGGGAAGTTTTGGTTGGAGGCGAGTTTCTTTTCAGTTTTGCATGCCGAATTTTTCAAACGAAATACTATGAAAGTTTAATAACTAAATTGAACAAATATCGTTTTTTTTCCATTCTCAAGAACTCCCAAAAAATTCCGAAATTCAGCGATAACTCATACCTTTTTTCTACAATCAGTTTGTTCTTTCTTGATTTCTAGTCACTCTAATTCCTTCATTTTATCAGACGATAATTTTGGAAACGAATTACGCCAATACCTGCTTCCTCCTCTTCTTCTTCTCCTCTCTATGTTTAAGCAGATAAGCTGGTTTTTCTATCTTGGTGACTATTGCATAAGAACACAGAACCGAAGGAAAACACACTGATTTGGGTGGTGGGGAGAGATTTATCACATTGTATTATACTTTGGAGAGAAATCGGCAGCGTAGAAATCATTTGGGAAGCAATGTAAAACCTTTGGAAATGCAAGGGCGTGACATAAATGACGAACACACCCGAAGACAGACTGGGTCACAGTTTTCAAAATCGATGGAGCTCTGAAAATATTCCACATTTTATAATATAACAGTTTATCGATTCAGAATTCGCTGACGTTTCGATAGTGACACTCTGTCTGTCGATGTACATCCTGCCCCATTACGCTTCGAGAATCTTTTTGAGATCTTCTAAATTCTGGTTCGGACTATTCGCAATCTTTTTAATCTGGATGAACTTGTCAAACAATTACGCCTTGTCAATAAGATACCGATTTCATCTCGTATTTCTAATGAACCTACGACTTTTGGAATCCGCTTTTACTCTACGATCAGGAGTACCTTAGATGCAAAGAGGTTATCCGAAAATCCTTTTCCCTCAACATTCTCTCCAGATAATACTTCTAATTGAATTTCACTACGGATCGATAAAAAAAGATGCTACTCCCGAAGCTAGGATTCAAAACCCACGACAATGAAGCATTCATCTCTCATTTTCACCGGTCTATCATTCTTCTTCTCCAATTGAATTAATGGGGCAGTTATAGTTCTATCACATTATGATCTTTCGGATGGTACTCAATTTCTAAATTGATTCAATTTTTATCAGTAAAAATATTCTACGGTTGTGGTTATGCCGTGTGCCAACCAAACGATTACAGCCTATTTCCAGGAAAGTTGTCTTGTTTTTCTCCGTTGCTTCTTTCGAAAAACTACCGGAAATCTTTTTGAGCATATCGTCGACAATCCTCAGAATTGATGCATTTCTCTGTCGGCCGGTAAAATATTTATTAGTTACAGCTTAGCTATCGCTTCCTAGAAGCACTGGAAAAGGTTAGAATATCTCGAACATATAGTTGAATACGGGTCTTCAAAAAAAAAATTAAATTTTTCTAGTAGATAAATGTGTTTTCTGAATAACTAAATACATAAAATATACAAAACAAATTAAAAAATCAAGTTTAAAGTTCAACTTATGCTAAACATGGAGCCAAAAATAAAGCGAAAGCTTAAATCTTTTTCCTGTTCCTGAATTCTGATTCACATTGTCTCCTCAATTAGACCCAACTTTTATAGAGTTTGAAGAAGGCATGACCCCTGAATCCTTGAAGTTCTAGTTAACAATGGAGCGCAATATCACTTTCGTCCTTTTCGTTTTCTTTGCCCTCAAAACGGAAGAAATGCAAAATGTATCTGAAGACGAAGAAAAGAAACCAGTTAGCCATGTTCACTTTAGCGGTTTGTTCGATGGCCTCGTCGGGAAGAGAAAACTAGCGGAAATCTTTAAACAACGGGGGAACTCGGCGTTGCGTTCAGGTGCCTTAGGAGCTAATAAGTAGTATAAAAGTCGTTTGAAATACGATGTACACCATTCTTTTCAAGTCATCAATAAAGTTCAAGATTCTCTGATTTTTCTAGGTACTCTGAAGTATTTCGTTGTAAAACTTTAAAATATTTATTTCCCTGCTTCTTCTCGATTCATCTTGAATTATGTTTCACACATGATTGTCCTCATACGCCTAGTGACGACGATGACGAGTCACTGCCTACAATATCAGACGAAAATCTGGTGTTGGTCTTTGAAAGATCGAATATATTCCACGCTTCTGTGATAAAAATCAATTAAATCTCATCGTTCGGGGACTGGCAGAACGTGTTGCGTAACAGGAAACGGTGTATGCGTACTAAGCGCCGATCTTGACGACATTTCATTGAAACTTTTATCATTGAAATATTAAATATTATAACTGAGTAATCAGAGAGATATGCTCCCCGCCCCCATTTGAACACAAATGTCTAATTCGAAGACAAAATATTGAGAACGTCTTAAATAATTTCAAATAATGCTAGCTTCATTATATTTCGCTTTCTTCATCCCTCCAGTTACCGCATGTTCTCTACTGCGCAGTCGTTAAAATTCGACTGACGCCAAAAAACTGGAAATAAAATCCCGGCTGGGTTAGTTCTTGCGCAACGTGCATCATTCCCGTTCTTCCGATGGCAATTTTGGTTGGGGAAACAGAGTGAGATAGAGAGAGATAATTTTTTTAATGCTGTTGTAGCCTTAAAAAATTCTGCATAATAAATACTTTATCTATATTAGTTCTCGATACAATTTGATAAATGCGCTTCGAAGACTTCAATTGTTGGAGCTTTTGTATTTTAAATTGATTTTTCACTGAATTTAAACTCTCCGGAGGAATATCACCAAAATGGAAAATTTAGAGAAATTTAAAGGTAACAAAATTAAAGGTAATGTAATGCTTAATTAACGACAGCTCCTGTCTGGAAGTTTCTATCAAATGCGCTAGAACCCTTGCTTCTTTACAGTAAACGTTTGATTACCATGTCTTTCAAAATAATCGAATCCGATTTAAATGTCGCCTATCATTCCTTCTTCAGCACATCGCAAAGTGAACAGTAAGATTTAATCTGTTAACTGAAGAATTTCCTGATTCAAATGACTACGATGCAAGAAAGAACAGCGAATTTTTATACAAGTTGAAGCGGGGAAATGTCCAAAACTAATCTCTTATTCAAGCGAAAAGAAATTCTAAACCAATGTAAGAAGGGGCAACGGAATTGATGATGAAGACGTTTTGCATTCAGAAACAATGAAAACAGCTTACAGCTAGAAATCAAAGTATTGACACTGCAATTTTAAGTTGGAAAGACCGGAACGACAAGAAACTCTGAAATCAGTAATATTCGGAAAACCTGATTAATTTAGAGTTCAGATAAAAAATCGAAAACTTCAGTATCAACGTTTTCATGTATATTCTCCATTCATTCATAAAACTGGTTCTAGATGTCGCGTTACAATTGTTATTCTAGCCGCAGTTTAAATCTTTTGGGTTGGTGCTATTCATTGTATTTAGAGCCAAAGTGCTCACGGGGAACTCATCATAAAATATCAAATTGTTCACAAATTGGTGTACAATTCGTTGCACACCAATTGGCGTAATACCCTAATTAATTAATTAAAAAAGGAGAGCATTGATATGCAATTGAGAGGAAAAGTGGTTTACAAAATAGTTTGTTTGTTATAGTAAATTTTAAGCAAATATTCCCGTCTAGAAGCATTCCTACGATGTTCTCCATTCTCCAGTTCAAAGTTGAATTTTATGAATGATTTGTTCTATTTATATTATTATAAAACTTGCAGAGATCTGCAATTTGCAATCTTATGACAGCATGAGCCTTGTCGAAAGTCTTAAAACTGGATGAGAAGCGTTTTGCTTTCTTATATGATACATTCGTTATTAATAATCAATATTTTTGAAGAAACAAAGATCAATATCATTTTTCGCAGTTTTTTTTTCTAAATTCATTTATTATTCCACACATCAACCTGCCAAACGAAGAAGCGCTAACGACCGTTCACCATCAATCCGACCACTCGTTTTCGCTCCTGTTGGCTTTCTGCGTATTTAAACCGGTCTCTTCTCACACATTCATCTAATTTTTTTCATTCAAAAACCAGCAAAACGTTGGAACATCATATTCAGTAAGACAACGCGCAAACGTTCCAGCCAGTTAATCAGAAATCCAAAGGGATAGGTTATAATGCAATATTGGGGGGGGGGGGGGGAAGGTGAGACATTAAGGCTTGTGAGAAGAAAGTGCAAGTCGATTACGTTGCAGATTCGACGAGTAAAAGTGGAGAAAGGCGGTACTAAAAATACATTTATTTAATCGGAATTTAAACAATATTCCTTGATTTGGGAATATTGTAAGTTTAGGAAGACTCCAAACCGGAAGATTGTCCCACAGGATAAAACAGTACGACAAGCTTCTAAAAAGTTTCGCAATGTCTCTCTCGCAATATGTAGGCTTTTTTTCATTTTTCAAAACACTTGTATGGCGCTAACTTCCGTCGCTCCATGCCCTCCACAATTCATATGATCTTCTGTAAAACATTGTCAAATTTAAGAAGCTACGGCTCAGAGCGATGCATTCTGTACCGATGCATTCTGTACCAAAATCGGTGCATTCTGTTCCAAAATCCAGGCGTTAACATTTTCAGATTAAAATTAATTTTGACTAAAATACATTTAGAAAAAGGTTTGTATTTGAGTTAACACGAGAAGTTAACAATTGCATTACAGGTGACGATAACTGCCAAAGACATGGATAACCTCCTCCGAAGAGATTATCTTGACGGCGTAGACTCGTTGGCAGAATTTCTACAGTACAACTTCACAGTTCCGTGCAACGGAGTCAAAGGGAAAAACAGACAAGATTGCTCATTTGCTGATTTGTGCTCAGGCCAGTGCAATGATAATCAGGTTACTAACCTTGCAAATTGTTATTTAATTTATTCAAAAATGCATGCTTCCTTCAGGTTATACCATTATTCAACTTGATCTATCGAAATTCATCTTCTCGACTACATCCAAACTTCCGATTGACCTATCCAACAATGCACCTTTACAACGATGAATATTATGTTGGAGAGCATTTTGCTGGGGTTAAAGTTGACTCAAAGACTAACGTGTGAGGTTTCCCTTCTCATCTGAAAATTAACACTAATCGAGAGACAGGGAGAGATAGAAAGAGAGAGAAAGAGATTATCAAGTAGAACAGCGTTAGATGGAAGACTTAAAATTCTAGACTAACTGAAAGCAAAACAATTCGAATTCATGCAAAACTTTCAGAATCTCACGTGTTAAAGTTGTTGTGCTTTACTTCCGAACTGATCGCCAAACTCCTGAAATATCGCAAGTTATCAACAATTGGGAACAGAGTCTTTTCAATTATGTGGAGCACTTCGATCATCCCACACTCAATATGACTGTAAATTCAGATGCCATGATAGCCAGAGAAGTCCGAACCAATGGTCTTACCTGTGTTCCATTTTTCTCCTTCTCTGTCGCCGCCGTTGTCATTTTTATTTTTGCCACCAACAGTCGAGAGCATTTTGTGCTCTCTCACAATATAGTCATGGCTGTGTTAGGGATCGCTGGACCTTTGATGGCGATTGGAACCACATTTGGCTTCCTCTTCCTCTTTGGCTTCCCGTTTAACTCGATTACCTTGGTTATGCCATTTCTAATCATAGGAGTTGGATGTGATGACGTCTTCATTATCATCCACGCCATGCGGAAAACCGATAAAACTGCTAGTTTAGAAGAACAGATTGCTGAGACAATGGAAGAAGCGGGGCCATCAATTACGGTAACCTCTGCCACCAACTGTTTGTCGTTTGCAATTGGAATTGCCACACCGACACCCGCAATTTCGTTGTTCTGTCTATACACTTGCATCGCTGTAGCCGTGGATTTTGTCTATCAGCTCACATTTTTTGTGGCTGCTTTGGTATACGAAGAGAAGAGAATAATGAAACTAAAGAAAAACAAGAAAAGCGAAACGATCGAAAATGACGTAGATAACCATTCTCAAAAGCACAGGCAAGTTCTGTCCGTACAAAACTCGATCAGATCTACGGCTGGCTCACATCCACCTCCTGCAAATCCGAATGGCATAGTTAGCAGATACTGTAGATTTTTGAAAGACTGGAGAACAAGAATGACTCTTTTTATGATCTTATGTGGCTATTGGACAGCCTCCTATTACGGATGTAAGACAATGGAAATTAAAATGGATACTACAAACCTTATTATGAATGATTCCCCTTTGAACAATATCGCATGGATCTACGAAAAATTTCTGTGGAGTGAAGGTCAATTGGTTCTAGTTTTTGTCAATAATCCGCCTGATATGGAAAAAGAATCAAATCGTCATGAAGTCCTGGAACTAGTGAATCGTTTCGAGACTCTTCCATACTCCATGGGAAAAAACTCCACTTCCATATGGCTCCGATCATTCCTCTATCAATCATCTCTCTATCATGATGGCAAGGGATTCATCGGTTTGCTACAAGACTGGTTAGAAGATACAGAAGGAGGAGGTGCTAGATGGAAAGACATGTTACGATTGAAAACTGCCGAAAATGGAACAATATTGGGAATCGAAAAGTTCATGTTTGCAACTGCTTGTGCCATGGGCGACGACGCTAACTGGGCGACAAGAGAAAAGTTGCAAAAACAATGGAGAGGCGTTGCTCATGAGTATGCCCATTTCAATGTCACTGTATTTCAGGTGTGGTTTTTATAAAAATGCGCTACAAAAATTGTCCAACTTAGTACCAATTTTGATCAAACACAAGTTTAGAACAGGTCTCCACAAACATTGGCCAAATTGGACTGAATGCCACATTTTCCCACTGTTTGAGAACTTTCGCTAAGCTAACAGCACCTTTCCATAGAGTGGGAATCAGTCAATGTTGCGAAGAATTCAAGCCTCTTTCAGAGTATCATTCTGTGGCCAGTCCTCAAACTGAAAGCTACCGTACTTATTTCATTCTTCAAGGCATCATTATTCAGAGCTACTCCTTCTATATTGACCAGCTCGACTCCATCGGTGGTACCACAATGTCAACAGTAATTTGGGCAGCCATCACTATGGACTTGGCCTGCCTTCTTATGATCCCTGGCATCAATTCCATTCTAACCAGTACCATCGCCATGATATCTATTAATGTCGGAGTGTTCGGTCTTTTATCAATGTGGAGAGTGAATCTAGATCCAATCACCATGTGCACCACTTTGATGTCCATTGGATTCTCTGTTGACTTCACTGCCCACATCTCTTACCACTACTACCGTAATCCAACGTCATGGACAACGGATGAGAGGCTGGCAGATGCGCTGAAATCTATCGGATGGCCAATGATTCAAGCAGCCAGTTCGACAGTGCTGTGCATTTTTCCTTTAATGTTCAATACAAGCTACATGGTTTGGGTATTCGTGAAAACGATTCTACTGGTTACGATTTTGGGAATTCTCCATGGAATCATATTCTTGCCGGCGTTATTACTAACGGTATGAAAATGCATACGATGATATATTAGAAGACTTATTTTTCCAGTCCGGTGACTTAACTCGCCTGTTTGGTGACTCTGGAAATGACAAAATCAAGCCCGAAAAACCTGAAAAACTTGCTGCAATCTCACAAGCTTCAAGCTTTTCAAGCACAAAAAGTGATAGCGTTCTAGTCAAAAAAGGTGAGTGAACTTTGTAATTTTTTTAAAATCAGTCTTCTGATCAATTTTATTTTAGCATTTTATTTATTTATTCTTTGAAAATTAGCTTTGATTGATGGTCGCGTTTTTTGAGCAGATTTAACAAAAATGTTTTTTATAGTGAAGAATCAAAGGAAAACTCGGCTGCAAATAGCAAACCTTTGCGCCACAGTATTTCGGACGCTCCTATTTTACGGTGTCTGTTGCGAACCGAACCAGTAAAATGTGGATTTATTAAGCAGCATTATCCAAGAAATATAGATGTCCAATTTCTACTTTTCAGAGAATTCCACAGAGTTGAGAACACTGCATCAAGAGAGAGGACCCGGTTGATCTACGTACTCATAATTTATTTATTAAAACTGAAAATTCGAACTAGCTTTGTTGTTTTTTTTCTTTTGTTACCTTACCATCAAGTCCGCTACGGGTGCTTTCATTCATTGACGACGTTTTCCGTTTTCAATTTCTCAATTGTTCTTCTTCCATGAAACAGTTTATAAAACCTTTAGAATCAATTTCCCAAGCACATTTTTCTGAAAATAATCTTGTCACAATTCGAATTTGGGAAACGAAAAAAACACAATACAGACTAAAGATAATCCGATTTCCGTAGAAGTGCAAATTCAGCAATGATAAGAAAGCACAAAGTGAAATGATCTCTTGCACAGCTATCAGGCTCTTTTTCATTATTTCAATAATTTTTCATAAACGGAATAAATGAAATGATAAGAACACGGAAAATTAATAAAAGAAAATTGCGGCAAAAGATAAAGGCCAGTTTACAGTTTTCAACAATTGTATGCTGTCATTTTTCCGGTTTTCCTCTCGCACTTTAAGTTTATGAATTTGGGGTTAATGTACCAAAAATCAGAGCATGTCCAATTTCAATGGCACTTCCTTTTTAGTTAACTAATTAATTTTTGAAGCTGATAAATCTTTGCTGATAGTTTCTATTACTATGTCTTCACTAACCGCACTGTTTCCAAGAGCATACCTGAGATCGTACGGTTTCAGGGGAAACGAAAATAAGCGACAACACTGCGTAATTGACTGAAAGTGATGTCCAGGTACAGGCAGTAGAAAAGCATAGATTTCGTATAGATTATAGTGATCTTTTCCTTCCGCCTCCACTGATCGGACATTCAGCGGAAGGAGTACGCAGAGTGAGAGCCAGCAAGTTGCTTTACAAATTTTTTTGTCATCGGCAAATTGTCTGAATGCATTAAATGATTTTTCAACAAATAGATCTATATAAGAATATGATTGAAAATCTTTCAATGGCTCTTTGATGTGAAAATCTGTTTTATTTGTTTCTCCAACTTCAATTTTGCCGTTTTAAATAATATGCATTGAAATTAGACTCAAAAATATTATTAAAACTTTCCTTATTCGTATTTTTCGTCTAGGTTCTTTTGTTTTTCATTCATTCATTAATTATCTGGTTCTTTAGTATGAAAGTCTTCCTGCTGACCGCAGTTCTCTTGCCATTGGCATCGACATTTGTGCTCCCAGAAGTGGCAAAACATCCACAAAACCTCGACACCTACACAATTCCATACAATGATGCCACCGCTCGGAAGCAGATCCTCTATTCCGCCGCCGCTGCGTACGGTTCAACCCCACAAAAGTGCATCGACAAGGCCTTCACCGGAGCCACTATTCGCCGAGTGATCAGCACGCGTTGCGACGTGGATCCAAGCGATAAGTGCGTGGGTTACACCGCCGTCAGTCCAGCTGACAAGGTTATTCTTGTGGTGTTCCGCGGAACAACAAACAATGTTCAACTTATTCTGGAAGGACTGGAAACTATATTTCAATATCATGTAAGTCAGAGACATCTAATGAGCAGGATTTACATGATAAATCGATAATGTTTCAATATATAATAGAGGGAATTTTACGAAATCCTTTTCTGTTGGTTTTCGAAAATTTCTCTTATATAGTTTTGAGACCTGATAGTGCAATTCCGGATAGTAGTGGCAAACATTTTGTGTGCGCACCATTCATTTTTATGAATTTCGTTATTGCTAACACAAAAGGATTCTAGACAACAAAAATGTCTATTCGTAATGAAACAGAAGGCTCTCAAAAATGTAATCTTTTCGAGTTAAGAATTCCCCGTTATCAAAAATGTGCAACACAAAGTCTATTGAATTTCAGACTCCATGGACTGCAGGAGGAGTCGTTTCTCAATATTTCAACGATGGATTCTTGAACATCTGGAATGCTGGACTAAAGGATGATTTCAGCGCTCTTGCTGCTAAGTACCCTGGATACCAAGTTTGGGTGAGATTTTTTATTCTTAAACAATGGCAATGGAATGTCAAAAATAGTGGCAGAAGCTGATAATTTCTGATGGGGTCGAAGTTAACTGTAAGCTCATGTCACCTGTTTCCAAATTAATGTGTTTGTGATAAGTCAGAAGTCAGTTTTCAACTCTTATCAGTTTCAAAAACGATTGTATTTAAAACTAAAAGTTCCGGAACAGTTTAAAGAACAATAACATAGAACATTTCTGGAAAATAAAACTGTTAATAACTTTTTTATGGTAGAAATTACTGAAATTATAAATAGTTGCTTTTCCTTTTTGCGAATTATCGTCAATGGTGCTTGCAGACAGCTATCAGTTAATGTTGTCACATGTCCGTTAGCACTGCTAAAACCGCTGGTTTTTTAAAGAAAATAACAACCACACAGAAACAAAGACTGAAAATAATCTCCACTTTTTTTTAGATCACCGGTCACTCTCTCGGAGGGGCCATGGCCTCGTTGGCTGCTTCATACATCACCTACAACAAGCTATACGACGCCTCCAAAGTGCAACTCGTTACTTACGGACAGCCACGTGTCGGAGACGCCAGCTACGCTGCCGCCGTTGACCGTGACGTCACCAACAAGTTCCGTGTGACTCATGCGCACGATCCGGTGCCGCATCTTCCAAAAGAAAACATGCAAGGATTCAAGCATCACAAGGCTGAGGTGTTCTACAAGGAAAAAATGACTAAATACAATATTTGTGATGATGTTGATGAGAGCGAGTTCTGCTCTAATGGACAGGTGCTTCCAGATACTTCTATCAAGGTAAAGCTCCTAGACTTACTGGATCGGAGAGAGAATCTATTTTCAGGATCATCTCCACTACTTTGACGTCGATGTTAGCCAACTTGGATATTCAAATTGTGCTAATGCTTAGGAATAAATATTTTTCACAACATTTTTAATTCTTTTAAAAATGAAAAGATGTATTTGCGGTGCCATTTATGTCACTGCTGTATTTTACGGTGTTCCTCCTTTTTGAATGGATTGCTGCAGAAGGGCTATTTCTCCTTTAAACGCAAAATATTGAGTATACCGAGTATTAAAAGAGGGTTGTATGCATTTACAGTGGCCGCCACTGAAAGCCGCCTTTTGATTTTTCAGCTATAACTTTTTAAAAAGAAAATTTGGGAACTTGAGGTAACTTTGTAAACGTTACAAAATGATTCAGGAAAAGCTCCTAGCTCTTATCGATACAAATTTGATTTTTCGAAAAAAAAAAACGTTTCGAGAACGGATACCGGAAATGCGTCCCTTAAGATCTTCCCTTAAGTGGCCGATGGCATTAAGTTCGGGGGCTCTGATTGAGCCACTCTGTTATCGTCACTGTGTTGGTGGCGAACCAATTCTTAAAAAGAAAAGACATAGATGGTTACTAAATTCAACACATTTTTACGTGGTTGAAGGTGTTTTGAGTAGTTAACTTGTTGAAACAAGTAATGAACCATTGGGGATGCACGAGCAAACTGGAGCATCATGCTTTGCAAGATCTGTTGGTACACAAAGCGATCCGTGTGGGCTCGCAACGCCAGCCCTTGCATGTCTTCTCTTCACTGGTTGTTCATTTGAAGCACTCTAGCGCTTTAAGAGTTAAAAAAATCTTTTGAAGTTACGAATTACGAATAATTACGATGAAATTTCAGAGTGAGAGATGACGTTAGTAAGAGTGTTTCAAACTTTGATATTACGAAAAGTAAAAAATTGGGAATAAACTTTGGAAAAGTTTGTAATTTAGGGTTAAGTAGGAGAGGAGTGATAGGATATGATAAGAGTGTGTATGATATGATGATGATAATGTATGATAGGAGTGGCGCATAAAATGAATAGGGAAATAAATACGTCATCCAGAAAATTTTCACCAAAATCATTCTTTTGTGATTTTTGGTTATTTCTGTCCATTTTAGGTTAATGCTAAAACCTAAGAAGTTGTTGTTCCGCGACCAGACCAAGTCCTGACAGCGCTTACATTTTCTGTCAAGCATTAACGCAAGTTAAGATCTATGAGATCAGTATTATTTTGGAATTTTTCAAAAGGATATTTTTTTATTTTCACTGTTTCTATTGTCAAGAGATTAATTTTTGACATCGTTGTTAACGTGTTGTGGATCTGGTGAGGCGGACCCTCTTCGAAAAGAATGACATTCGCCGATTCGAAATAATGCTGTCGATAAACTAAAAAATAAAAAGGAAGTTACAATTTAATGATTTTCTACTAGATAAAAGTTCTGTTATTTACAGTTTTATTTTTAAAACATTTATATTATATTCAGTGTGTCGTTTCGAAAGCATTTCGAAAAATTTTCGAGAAATTTTTCGTGAATATTTTTCGGAAATTTTTCGAAAAACGTATTTTTCGAAACGACACACTGATTATATTACAAATATTTTTCCTTGAACTGTTCCAGAACTTTCCAAATATTGATGAAAACGTGTTGAAAATGATTTTTGGTTACTAACTTATATCTTTAAAAATTATCGCAAACACGTCAATCTCTGAAACACAATGAAACAGGTGACGTGGGCAGTCAGTTGACTTTGTTCCCATCACAATTTTCTTTGAAACTACGAAATTCACAATTGGACGGTTCAGTCTATCACCATTCTAATCAGTTAACGATATTTATTGACAAAAAACTTATAATTTCAAACATTTGATTTGTATGGCAGTTTTTTATTTGTGTGGAATTTAACAGGACTGCTGAAATGACGGAAATGGGTTAAATACAGGAAGCTAAAATGAGTGACCTGGGGATTCCACGTCCTTCATTTTTGTTGCAAACCGATTCAATTCCACCCAATTCCCTCATTTCTATTTATATCTATATGACTGTTTTGGAAAACAATTATAGCAGCTAGTGAGGACCGTGTGAAGTAGAGAAAGTTGGAATGTAATCACAGATATATATAAGTAGGCAGCACTATTTACAGAAAAAGATATTTAGAAAAATTCAATAGACTATAGTTCAAAGAGGGCACATATGGCTTGTTCCAGGTTAGCTTCTTGAACTTCTGCGTCGGTGTAGAGGTCATCGCCGATGGATTTGTAGAGTGAAGCTGCAAAATATTCTACTGACTACATGCTCGATTTGCATTCTATGAACGCATCCTGTACTATAAAAATAATACCTTTAGCTTTCTTTTCTACCAAGTGATCTTTGATTGCTTGTTTCGTTTGCCTTGAGCTGTGCTGTTTTGCGGCTTCCACAACTTTGGGGATTAAAACATCATTTAAATTTCTGGCTTCAATGAATCTAAACGCATCAACAATTCTTTTCTTTTCTAGCATAACTTCGACGATTTCATCGTTAGCCTTGTTCCTAGCCAGAATATCAACTCCCGACTGAAATAGCGTTGAGCACCGTGCTTCATAGGAAAGGAGCAAGAAGGCGAGTGGCTTGGAATCATTGATGACCCGATATGTAACCACCTGTTGCAACTTAGATAGATCTCCCGATTCGGCTAATGTTTCTACAACCATTTCAATGAGATACGCTTCTGGTGTGATTTCCGCATCGAAAAGGGAACGAAGATATTGGAGCATAACGTTGGCAATATAGGACTCAGGAAGGGCTCTATCTTCCTGAAAAAAAACGGCCTTTGATTTCAAAAACGGACGCTGAAAAAAATAACCTTGATTTTTAATTTTGTTTTAAAAAGGACCATTTCTAAGCTATTGCTGACAACGATTTAGGAAAAACAGAACTTTCCAAGTAGGCGTTGCCGGTATTCATACAATTTTCGGTTAAAATCTCAGATTGAAATTTAAAAAAAATATAATTATTTATATTAGAAATTCTTTTCATTTTAAACTTTGGAAAATTATTGTTTTGATTTAGGGGACTTCGTTTTTTGTTATAGTAAACTGATTTTTGGGACAAGCTATGGGCTATACAAGCGGGCGTCGCAGTGGCGGTGTATGATTAGTAAATGGACGAGAGATTTCAATAACGAATCTTTGCAAGATCGCTAAAAATTAAGAAGCAGCGGGTTATGAATGATGAGCAAGTTTGAATTTTATAGTAATACTCACTCTGAGAGGTATCAGTACCGCACTTTGCATTTCCTGCTGTGATACTACCAAATTCGCGTATTTTTCACAGCTATATACTGATTTCTGTGTACTCGTAGAGCCATTTTCAACGCCGTTCTCCGCTGACTTCATGGGTGAACCAGTAAGCATTGCAAACACTTTTCTAATTTGCCTCAATGACAGGGCGCGAGCTCTCAGGCAAGAGAGGAGGTTGCAAATGAACAACTTCTTTCCGTTGCTTCGGCGAGCGAGATACTCTAGCATGGTATGTTTTTCAGCGATTTCTAGTTGACATTTTTCATTTTTGAGACTAAGTGAGTACATGACGCCTCCAGCAGAATCGATTACGACGTCTGGCAAAAAAGTGAACCAGAAGTTAGTGTAGAGAGCGGGGGGTGGTTGGTGTTGAGGATGTGGTTCTGAATAAAAATTGTGTTTACAGAAGGATAGAGATTTGTGAAAACATATTTGTGATACAAGGAAAGTGAACAACCCATTTACAAGAAAAGAAAGCAAAGAAAATGACTTTCATTTTCTCGCAAACTCACCAATAGTTGTTGTTACTAACGGAGAGTGGCTCTTGCTCGGCGAGCTCACTCTGACATCAAAGATAAGGGATTTTTGCGAGGCTTGATGATTAACAACAACCAAATTGTCAATGACGTGGATTCCACAGCCACCGTTGAATCCGAGAATCAACGAGTACTTGAATGTTGGTACTGTATTTGCATCAAACGGCAACTCATAAAGATCAAGCATAGTTGCACTTCGATTACTGTAGCGGAAAACTAAAACGTAAACTTTTCCATATCTGAAACAAAAAGAAAATGCAGCGAACTTCTAGTATTAAAAAACAACTACTTACATTGTAGCAATGGTTGCGTCTTTTTCTAAAAAATTTTCTTTGGAAATAGATCCACCAAAATCAACTTCAAAGCTTTTCATTCTTGTGAATTGAGAATGTGCTACTACAAACGGTCGAAGGTTCGAACAGGATTGACCATTGGCAATGAGCAGTATTTGACAGGGTGCCTCAAAAATGCAGATTTTAAATATTTATAGAAGTTTTGGAAGCTTACATAATAAATAGCCCATGCAGCATTTACATTAGTAGCTTTTATCAGTTTTGATGACTTCTTATCTTCGTTGATAAATAATAATTCAGCACTATGATTATTTACAAGAAGAAGCTGAAAAGATTGCTATTTTTTCTAATTTTGACAAGATTCAAGTTACTAACTTGATTGTTAGTTACCCATTCTACGGCTAACAATGGTTCTTTAGATTTAGTGCTAACTGTCATCTCTAGACACAATGAATTTTCAGTTTTCTCCAGAAAAATAACATCTGCGGTGTTTGCAGTACGCTGCATTGCGCAAAGCCGTCCATTTGGAGAAAATTTTACTGTAGAGGGTTCCCCTCGATCTTTTGTTCGCACATTCAAAATTTTTTCACTTTGAAGAGATTTTGAAGTTAGCCCCAGGGCTCCATTATTTCTCATTGTACATATCCGTTGGCTGGAGCAGTCGAAAAAATTGCGAGTAATGTTTCCATCGTGTGCCGAACGATCCGGTTCAAATGGAATGAACGCCGCGCCAAGCTCAAGCATATTTCTGCTAAAAAATTCTAGTTTAATTAATTTTATTGAGAAGAAAATTTTTTAAGCGGTTAGATTGTTCATTAAAAAGTAAAGTGTCGTCTACTAAAATGCCGAGTTCGCAAACACGCAGAAACTTTTTTGCGAAACATTGGCGTGTCGTTGCTTCGCTTATAAATATCAAAAACTTTTAAATATGTTTTGGCATTAACAAGCCTTCCAGATTCTATCATTTTTGTGTAAAGTTAAAATAAAAATAACTCAAGCTTTTAATAAGTATTTTCCCTTAAGTCTTTCAAAACTTGATTTCCAGAAAACCTCATACATTTCATAACATTAATAATTGTTATTTTCCAGATGGAGGACGTGAAGCCTACTCAAATCTCTGTTTTCAACATTACTGCGGTCATCTGCTCAGCAGTTTTCGCTGTTTTTAGCACTGAAATTGTAGCTGCTATTTCTAGAACGGTCAGTTTTTGAATTTAATTTAAAATTGCACTCTTTCAACTATTCCTTTTTTAAGATAAAAATCTTTGCTAAACCAAAACCGTCTTCGAAGGTCATTGAATTGAAGAAGAAAATCTCCGAATTAAAACGTGAATTGAACCTGATCTCACCAACCGGCGAGTTTGCACGATATTTCAAAAAAGAAAGAGAACTGAACAAAGCAGCTGAAGAGTTGGAAGTGGTAGAAGCGGAATATACATCTGAAACTGCACGGAATCTAAAAATCGAAACTGTTGTGCGTGTGATAATGCAATTTTCCGCACTTATCTTATTGAGATATGTGTCTTCTATAACTGCTTATTGCATTCCTGATACTATTTTCTGGCCGTTCAATATTCTCATCAGATTTCCAGCGATTTTTGGCAATAACTTTTGTCCGACAGGTTAGTTTTGTGTATTCAAATTAATAAAATTCTCAAATAAAATCAGAAATAAAATAAAATACTGAATACACGTTTTATTCCTAAATTATGGGTATTCTTCCAGAGTTCACCGAAGTTTCTGGATTCGCTTTGGCATTTTTGATGATTCATCTGCTCAATCTGCTCCTGAAAACAGTTCGAAAGTCAGATTCGCCAGCAGGCAGCGGGAAACAAAAAATTTAATTTATTGAATATTTATTGCTGACCACGACTTGTATTTTTTCTGCGGGTGCTTTATTTAAGTAAATTGCAATGTTTTTCTCTTTGCCGGCTCACAAAATGTTTAATGTTTAAGTTATTTCTTTTAAAATATTTGATAATTTTGATAATTCGTTATAAGTTCTTATTCAGGAAAATCAGATTATTAGGGTTATCGATTAGAGTTCAATAAAAATGGAAAATCATGATGATCCAGAACCTGGTTCTGGTAAAGCAAAAAAATCAAGAAGGAAAACATATAAGGAAAAAGAGGAAGATATCGATGCTGATATTCTGCCTGAGGTAAAGAATTAAAAACCATTTTTAAATCTGAATACATTCAGGAAGGATTGCACAATTTAGACGGCCAACTTTTCTACCACGCTTCTGTACTTCCATTAACCGACGCACAGTATAAACGAGCCGAGGAACATGGTGCCAAAATAGTCTCTTAAATCAACCTTGATTGGTGTTTCAGGCATAAATCTTCGGTCCAGAAAACGTTTCACGCTGGAAGAATCTGTTCAAATATTCCTGAACTGGAAGAAATTTGCTGAAGAAGCCAACTTGTCGCTTCACAAGGCTTCTGATTACCTTTCGATGAAAATCCAAGATAAACATATTATTCAGCATCAAAAAGAGTACAATTTCTGGCCGAAACTATGCCATGGTCTCCCTCATCGATCAGGAGCGCGTATCAAAAGACGAGCAATGGACATGATGACTTCTGAATTTTTGAAAAAATTGTCATGGGAAGACCTCGCTGAAGAGATCAGAAAAACGTACTATCAACATGAACCATACGATGAGCTTACTATGAAAAAAGCTCTAGTGCTAATGGAAAAAGGCTATGATAGAATACATACTGCGGATATTCTGAATATTTCGCATTCCAAAGGAAAGAATTTGGCAGCTAAGTTGAGACGATTAGATAGGAGGGAAGATCCCACAATGATTTCTATGTTTTATGGTAGGTGGAGCTGAAAATCTAACTGTTCTGTGCATAGAATCGTTTTGATATTTTAAATTGATATTTTAAACAATATATTATCGCCGTAAAAAAGTTCCGACATTTTTTCGAGCCCGCGAAAATCGGGATTTGAATTTAGAGGATCCTTATTTTTTCTTCTGAATTTTCAGAATTAAACTGGAATTAAATTCTTTTCCAAGGTCCTCGTAAATTAAACTTCTTTTAAGAACGAAATTGTATTAATCGTAAATTTTTTTACACGTTTCTTCGAATGTTTAAATATATCAATTTGCGTCATTAATTTTTTTTTTCGTTTCTTCTGATAAAAATATATCGCGCATAGCAAATGCGCTGATGAAATGGGCGGAGCCTCTAAATTCAAATCCCGATTTTCGCGGGCTCGAAAAAATGTCGGAACTTTTTTACGGCGATAATATGAGTATCTACTTATGGGGTTATTCATGATGCATTTTTATGCAAAAAATGCCACTTTAATCTTATTCACGATAGCGTTTTAATGCAAAAAAATGCATTTTAGTTCTGTGCTATGGTCAGTTAAAATGCAAGGTGGTGTCGGATATCGTCACCGAAAAAGTCTATGCGTCTTTAATGTGTCGATTTACGAGGACCTTGGAAAAGAATTTTGGAGAAGAACTCCTATTGTGCGAAAAATTCAAAAAAAAAAAAATGAAAAAAATTGAAAAAATTTTCGGAAAAAAATTAAATTAATTTGATAAAAATAATATGTTACAGCCAAAAATGAATGATGAGGAGGCGAAAACGCGTAAAATTACTATGGCAATGGTGAGAAAATAGTAAAATTATTTATTTGAAAGATTAAAGGCGCATAGACTTTCTCGGTGACGATATCCGACACCACCTTGCATTTTAACTGAACATAGCACTGAACTAAAATGCATTTTTTTGCATTAAAATGCTATCGTGAATAAGATTAAAGTGGAATTTTTTCATAAAAATGCATCATGAATAACCCCATTATTATTAAGCGAATAGTTCCGTCTGTGTTTTCGTTTGTCTGTGAAAGACGTTTCTTTGAATAACTCAAAAGAATGTGGTCCTTTACTTTGATATTCGGAATGGTATCATGACCACCCGAGCGCTTCGCAACAATGTATTTAAAAGGTCGCAGGGTGCTTGGAATAATGTAGAACCGTACACCTAAAATCTACATAACTGTCTTAACAACGATAAAAACAGTCGAAAATTTTCTGATATATCAATTAGGATGTTCGTATATCACAAGTAAAAAAATCAGCTTCATATGTGCAAAACTACAGCTTTAATAGACATTGTTTTCCAAAGTTTCTAAAAATTCCAGAATATTCTAGAGCAGCGGCGTAGCCGCGAACTTTCTACTAGTATATATATATATATATATATATATATATATATATATATATATATAATTTCTGAAAAAAAGTAGAAACTCATTTAACTTGAAATCGACCACCCAATTACCTCAAAACAAAATTTTCGTACATCTGAGCTCTGCCTTTTTGTTTCCATAGTTCTTTGAATAATACAAAAATAACATTTTACCTCCAAACCCTTAGGTTTCCATTTCAATTAAAAGCTTTAGTTTAGTAGTTTTAATGTTTCTTTCCTTTACAGAAACTGCTCTTTACTTCAACCTCCGACCTGAAAAACTACGCCGAGCCGTGGCCTCGAATAATGAATATCGTCTTAATCGCGTCCGAAAAAAAGTTCAAATCGAAGAGCTTAGTTTTCGACTTCATATTTCAGAGCATCGGTGCGAAACGCTTTTGAAAAAAATTGTAGGAATGATTAACGACGAGTACCAAAAACATTTGGCTGATGGAAAAACAGAAGATGAAGCTTGGGAGGCAGCACAACAAGTGGTACAACCTAGGGCCCTTCTTAAAAAAGAGCAACTTTACGAAGTTCTGGAAATACTCTGTAAAAACATTGGAAAATATGATACCACGCAGGAAATTTATAAAAACGAAGAAGTAGCTAAACTGTAAGTTGAGACTTCGAATAAACTGCAAATTTTCGCTAGTTTACGTTTTTAGTATAAAGTCGCACGGAATCACAGATTTTCAATGCGAGCAGCCTGAATTTCAGTATCTCGTTCATCGAATATGCTCCCGCTTATTGCTACCGTAAGTCAGATATTGTTATTTAAAAAAATTGGCATTTTACAGTCTGGAGCTTAGATTTTTTCAACATCTCCGTCGTGATTTTCCGATTAAGTTCAAACTTCACTGTCTTCTCTGGAGCTATAAACGGCTGGAAGTTTGGGATAAATTGCCTTCAAAAAAAAATGAGACTCGATTTGAAACAGTTTTAAAATCAGAATTATCGCGCCCATTTGTTAGCAAAATGACCTTGAAATTTTTGAAAAACAAAAGGGTGGTCGAATGGATCACGGTAAAATAAAAACCGTGAATTATTGTAACTATATTTTTTTATTTTTTCAGGAGCCCCGCCTCCGAAAGCATAATCGAAATGCCGAAGTTCTTTCATTAGAAGCCGGTACCGAAGCCTTTATTCTTTATATTTATCAAAAATTTGGAAACCAGTTCAAGTTACCTTTGAAACTTAGTTCTCTTGTATCATATACACGATCCAACAGCATTCAAGAAATTCTCTCTGAAAATTTGGATTCTGAAAACTCGGAATATCTATCGATGAAAGAAGCAAAAATAGCTGTAGAAGAAGCTTCTGGTAAGAAGATCAAAGTGAAGCTTCGGAATAAAGCTATTTTGGCGAAACAATTTGAAAGCTTTGAGGAAGTTGACAATGGTGGAGAAGAAACTGCAATTAAAGAATTATTGGAACATTCGCAAAATCTGGAAATCATTAATCTCCAAAGAATTGAAAACATGCGGAAAGAAATCAAGGATGTCCTTGAAAAGGCGGATCCTTCAAAAATCCGGAGAAAATACCGAAATCGAGAAGATGACGTAGGTGAAATTACTTTGAGCAAAGAGCTGTATAGACGAAAATCAGCTATGACTCTGGCTTCGAAGAAAAAGGAAAAAGCAAGTCGAAAGGAACCTTCTTCGATGGAGTATATTGAAGCCTCGGATTCGTCTCAAGATGAAGCTGAACCAGAAATGCATCTTACTGAGAAAATGCATAGCCCTTTAGAAGGAAGTTCATATCATGATCCTGAAAATTTTGAAGCTATGAGTTTTCATAATTCTCATCATCTGCGTTCTGAATGTTCTATAAAAGCTGTAAATACTGAAAAGGATTATGAAAACCACGAAGATGAATTGCATGGAACAAAAGAAAGTTTGGAGAAGCATTCTGAAGGTAACCATAATCTTGAAAAAAAATCAGAATAAGTTGTCACGGAAGTGATGGTAACTGTTAATCTGAAGAAAAAGAAAAAACCCTGAATATTGAATGCTTTGAGAGCTTTGATGATTAGGTAGCTGAATACTCTGGAAAAGTACGACCTGACGATGTTCGGTCGCCAAAAAGAAAAAAAAATTAGCCAATTCATAAACATAAAAATATTGATATTTTAGAAAATTTTAACAATGGTCCAGAATCATCTGAAGTGCCCGATGAAATTTCAGACTTGAAAACCAAACATGTTGACGATTTAAATTGGATAAACGAGAATAGGAAAAGTAGAAAACGAAAACGAGATAAATTGGAAGATTTTGACGGGTCAGGAGCTCCAGAAGATGTTTACTGTTCTGAAGTCAAACCGAATAAATTCCGAAAAAAAAAGAACAGAAATTCTGAAATGCCACACGATGATGTCGCCGCAATCTTATACGAAGAAATCAAAATCGAAGCCGAAAAAGTCTAAAAAAAAAACGGAAACGCTTAGAAGATGTATAGATATGTTGTAACCAATTTTCTGTTTAATCGTTTTATGTTTAATGAAACATTAGAAAAAATGAATAACCGTATCATTGATATTTACAGATCATCGAAAACTTTACTGTCCACTCGGTGAAGAAAACTAATCAAACGTCTGTCGCTTTCCGGTGGTTTGGGATAGTTTCTAGAAACAATAGTTAAAGGATTTCAGAAAAGTTCAGATCACAACAGCAACCTTCAATTATCCTCCTTCGCTTTCGATCAGCATTGATAAAATAAACGATGGAACAAAGGAAGAAAATGACAACGAGGCACATTAACGTGTAGATCACGATCAACCATGCGGACCACATTTATAGAACTGGTTCGAGAAGCTAAAAATATAATATTTGTTAAAAAAAGGACATTCGAGATTTTGATAGGAAAAGAACAATCTAAAATGTATGCAGAGTTTGGAAAATTGTATTGTTTAGGAGTACAAAATATTGAAAGAATCAAGAACGCTAAATTAAAACTGTATTAACGATTTTTCTTCCAATATTTGACTGCTCCAAATGCTATCACGGAAGACCATGCCTCACACTTCTCCAAATTTCGAAATTAATTGTGTAAATCGACTACGACTACAGAAGAATCCGCAGTTATTTCTCCGAGATTTTTTGAAATCGCTTAGATGGGATGGCGGAACTTAACATTTTGGAAAAAAAATTTTAATTTAAAAAAAAGTTTAACTGAATTTCTTTTATGTTGAAGGCGCAGGTTGATCTGAAATTTTCAGAAAATGAAAAATACGCACCAGCCGTCGGTTTCATCGCACTCACACACCGGTGTGCCAGTGAATTGCGTCTCTCCTCATCCAATACGCACTCTCGATTAAAATATTTTATTATTTTCACCCCTTTTGCGGGGTGTCGTTTATTTGCATTCTGACTCACAAAGGGAAGATTCTGTGGTTAGAGAAATGGAGAGGCTAGAGGGGGGAAGGGAGAGAACATGAATATTAGAAAATTCGCATATCGATGACAAACGGGTTCAAGTCGGTGAAAAAACTCAATAAAAAATACTTGGAAGGATATGAGAAAACGAGAGGTAGAATGGAAAATATAATGAGAATGTGAAAACGGAGAGCACAACTTTGAGGACAGGTGTTGCGTTGCTGAGGGAGAAGGGAATATGGGAACGGCTTACAACAAGAACTGAAATGAAATGATCCCTTCCTTTTAATAATCTCAATGCTCCGTGTTTTTCATCTGAAAATCCTTCTTTGATAATTCAGGTAGCACAACTCTTCCATCGCGCTGCTCCTCAATTTTGGAAAATGTTTCAATCCATTACCGTTTAATGACTTTCCGTTATCCGACAACGAACCACAACTCCATGCAACACCATCCCCCCACCACTTTCTGTTTCTGGATGGGCGAGGGGCCGGTTATCATTGAATGCTGCACTTTTTTTTCTCATGAAACTACATGAAAAGTGACTAAAAAAGCTTATCACAATGCACAAATAAACAAGACACCCCACATATTGTGATTCATGATTCAGGAACTGCAAATGTAGCTTCGCTCTATAACATTTTAAGCATTATTGGTCGAATTAATGTTTTAAAATTAAAAATGCTTAATGGAATGGCTCGAAAATGAGTATGAGTTGAGAAGCCATCGGAAACCGATTTGCGCCAGTAAAACGTGACCTCTTTAAAAATAGTCAAATTACTAATAAAAAATCAATTTCAATCAAATCAGATGCTAGATGTGCTAGATCCTTTGATCTTGAATTGGAAGAAGGCTAAACAAGACCAGTCGCTAGCTATTCTATATTAACACTTCAAAAAACAACAACAGAGGAAGGGAGGGTTTCAGCTTTCGCAACAAGCTTTCTCAAAAAACTCAACAATGTATAAATAGAAAAAAATGTTCTTATGATAAGAGTTTCACGGTAAATGAAAAGCAAAAAGTTTGATATCAATTTTTCCATATTGAATACAATAAAATGAATAAAAATCGCCGCGCTATAGATAAAATAATATTCGTTAAAAAAGAAATCTATGAGAAACGCCAAGTCCTTCATTCCCATTGTCATCACCGCAATTCCGATTTTCCCCCTCCCAAACAGTATTTACTTTACAATTTTATTTATATGCTAATAACTAGTTCTTTCCCTCGTTTTCCTCCAACCGCCGCCGTCACCAATGCTGCGCAAACAGTCATCACATTGTAGACAATTTGGCTTCTGTAATGTTAATATTCAGAAATCCGCATTTGCGGTGAGACCCAGAATACCTCAGCAAATTTTGGACTCATGCACACCGGTGGAGGAAGCTGTAAGTGTGCTCAACTATTTGGGGTACACTGCTGAGCTGAGCTGAGCGACAGCAAAACAAGGCGCAGGGAATGACTCCAGAGAGGCACGGCATCTAGTCATGAGCACCTGCCTTTCAAGGGTACGATTGACGGGACACTGGTAGAAGTGCATATCCTGCGCCGCTCCGTGCTCAAAATTTGCAGTGACATGTCGAATCGCAGTAGAGCACACATGTAACCCTAAGACAGCAGTCTAATACAACATTATAGTGAGCATTAGAGCAGGAAAACATTAACAGAATTCATTATCGTAGAAGTTCCTCATTCTTAGAATGAATAAAAATAAGTCAATTCGGTTTGAGAAAATGCATGAGCGCCATGGGAAAAAGCGAGTTATATTTCAGATAGTTCTGAATCGACATACACTCACTCCCTCCCTCCTTCATTCTATTTTGCTCAAGAATGACTTGAAATGTTGTAAAAATTGAGAACTTTAGTTACATATGTCCATTTTTTAGTAAATATGTTTCCAGGAGAATTTTATATTTTCGAAAGCCAAAAAATGAAACAATTTGGCGGTTTTTAAACAAAATTTAGAAACTCCGAGATTTCAATGGATAACCATCAGAATCAGTTCGCAATCACGTCGTGCGTCAAGTTTTAAGTCATGGCCTTCAGGCTTCCGAGCCGGGCGGAGAGCGAAAGAACGAGCGAGGTGATTCGCTAATAGAGCTCCAATTTCCGAAATGGAGGGAATCTTGAAAGAATGAAGTTTGAAAAGTATCACTGAAAAAGTGTTGAAAGCTCATTGGCTTTCTTTTTGCGACAAAAGAAACAAATCTCTTACATTTCCGATCTGCACACTGATGTGCATTATATGTATTTGAGCACATCAAACGAGGGTATTTGTGAGCAAACACGAATACTCTGTCGTTTTTTCAAATGTTTGCTCATTGTTACAGTCAAGTACTGGAAAAACTAGTCGGGTTTCCTTATTGAAAGCAAACCGAAATGCGTATTTATGTTGATTGCTAACTCGGAATGTTTTTGAAAGAACCCAAACCCAATAACCCATTTACAGACAAATTTGCCACCATTCTGAAACTGTAATTTTCCTATAAAATGCGCTATGGCGATAAGCTGATTCAGCCAAAGAATACTTGATATCTATAAGTGCTCGCGTGTACGATCTTGGTTGATGCACGTTAAAGATCAAGGCCTCTCAGTTAGTAAATTAAGCAAATATATTTCACAAATCTGGCTTTACATTTCGGGCCGGCCTATCTAAAAAAGGAAAATTACAGAAGGAAGTCAGAACGCTCACAAGTGGAAAAGTTCTATGATCCGATAATAGCTAGCAAAGGACAAAAAACGTCTGGCTTTTTAACGGCTTCTGCTTTGCTCCAGAATTGGCCAATGTATTTTTTTTTCAGATATTTCCCGAATGCTTTGCACATTTAATTAACCCTTGCATAGCCAAGATGGACAAACCGAATCACCTTCTGGTATCCAAGGGATGTTAAAAGAATATTAGATCGTCTCGCAACAAGATGGTCTTATGCACTGAACAAATTTAATACTCCCGACGGCAACTGGTCCCAAGCACAGGACCGAAACAAATGGAAAGAGACGTGTGCCCGGCGCTCAGAACACCCCCAGGCGACTACCGGGCGTTCAAGTATTCAAGTAAGTATCTTAACAAGTACCCCACCCTATTTCGCGTTAAGAAAATCGGCAAATTCTACAAACGAATGGTTATTCCTTTCCTTGTGTTTGGAGTTCAAGGAAAAAAAAAGAGCTCCAAAAATTGGAGCTGTTTGGAGCTTGTTCATGGTCAATTATAATGAAACCTTGATCTATATTAGCTTGAACACCTCGTCGTATCTCTTTAAGCAATTACTACATGATTTGGTCGTCTACTTTGGAATATATGTAATCGCTCTGCAGTTTATCCCTAGAATCTTGAAGGATGCAGGAAAAGAACGGAAAAGCATGAAAAACATTCAAAGCTCATAGAATCGCCATTATCTGTTTTAAGTAACTAGTGATATAATAGCATAGTGAAAAATAGTGAAATGGAGCTAGGAATGCACACCAGGTTGAAAGCGACACTCGCACGGTTCTCAGCAACTCAACAGCGAGGGTAGAAGAGGCTGTTAGTTGCACAGCCTCAACCCCCAATGCAAACTCTTTTCGCTGTGATTCTTGTTTCTTGACACCATTATTTAAACGATTTGGGGGGGGGGCGGAATTCAGCTTGATAATTAGATAGATCTTCACGGTTTTCAGCTGATGTCCGCTTAATTATAGCATAGTTCCCATGCTGATTGACAATGATTATATGACACTTATTTCAGGTATTTTGAAAAGGTATTTGATTTAAAGAGATTTTCAACACAAAAATCGATGAACTAAATGATTCTTCTAAGAACATAGAAGAAGTTTCTTTTTCAGAATCTCAGTTTTCTACTTAAAATCGGCAGACTCCACACATCATCTTCAAAAGTATTTTTATAATCTTTTCCTGTATTTTTTAGTTATAAAACTTCTCGATCTGAAAATCACCATTTCTAATAAAAAAAACGATATAACAGGAGAAATAAGAAGAAAGAGATGGAGAAAAACTTAGAAAATTCAGTCGGTCGAGCAAAAAAAATCCAAAAAGACAGCAGTTTCTAAGAAAATGTTTACGAAACGTGTGAATCAAAAAGAAGATTGTTTACGTTGGCAATTTCCTTTTCTTTTCAAGTTGTCAAATGGACGGCAGTGATCCGTGAATTAAATTGTCTCACTTGGCTTAGGATTCTCAGATTCTTCAAGAATATGACAATTATGAAGTGAGCAATAAAAGAATTCTGAATTTCTTTAAAATTTAATGCGCTCAACTACAATCACTTCTGTCCAAAGAAGCCAATAGACTCGCAAAGCTCGAGCAAAAGTTGGTCAATTTGCGGCAAATGGTGTAAACATGTGAACTTAGAAACTACCGTAGCTAATAGAAAAAAAAAACAGTTGTTTAACTGTAAACAAAAGCAGAATCTGCAGATCTCGTTCGATTTACGGCACACCATTACAGTACAGTCGGTTGTACCACAGGAAGGTGTGATGGCAATGTAATGGCATTGACTATTTGATGGATGGGATCGCGTGTTGGCTAGCAAGTGTGAGAAGTGCATTATTCAATGATCCGCAAACCAAATCACACAGCGCCGCATCGAGAGAAGGGAAGACAGAGAGAAGAAGGCAGTGGTGTGGAAACAATTATGAAGACTTTTTCCTTTTATAAGGTTTCAGATGCTTTTTTCTTTGTCCTGATGAATTCCAGTTGAAAGGAAACAACACATTTCCAACGCTAATAAGGATTTGGAATAAACAATTTTATGAAAAATGAATGGAAGCTATATCTAATTTTCAGATAGTTTTGCTGAAGCTTTTGGAATACATGTTTTTAAAGGATTTTTTGTTAATTGTCTTTTAATTTGAATATTAAAAACATCATTTTAACACAAAGTTGGCTTAAATCTTCTCATGTTCTCTGTTCACCGGTTTTCAAATAAATTTATGGAAAAATGCCTAATTCAGAATTTCACTCAAATTAAGTTAGTGAAGACTTTCGATCCGGACTGAATGGAGCCTGCGCAGAGCTGTTTTTATACATGAAAAGTAACTCTTCTAAAAAGTCGAACAAGTTATTATACAGTTTTGAAATAAGGACTATAAAGTAGGCGTTCTGATTAAATCGTCCTGAACCATGGATCCGATTCGGCATTGATTGAAAATGTTGACATCTTTTTGACCTTATTCAAGGTTTTTTTGAGCATCGACGTTTTTCTAAGGTCAGCAGCAACCGGAGAATGCCATCGAAGGGTGAGCCAGTTTTTAAAGATCCCGAATCCGGATTCGGAAATGAACTAGCCAATTTCAAACGAAACTGTATTGAGCAGCAGCGCATTCTACACTAGACAAAGCTTTCAAGCATCTCTGGAACTAAACAAATTTCAGACGACATCGGTACCAGAAGCTCTCGCCCAGATGTCGAGCATTAAACCAGTTGATTCCTCTGAAAATCGAATCCTGAAAGTTGAGTTTCCTTGTAAAAACTGTAATTTAAAGCGAAATTTTAAATTCAAATAAAGAAATGCATTTTTAAATTATTTATTTCTTCACACATTTTTTAGGGTTGTTCATTATTTTTTAAAGTTTCTTAATTTGATTGAAATTAGGATTTGATAACATTTTCTTTAAATACAAAAGTATAATTTTATTACCGGTTATCAGTTTCAGCTTTTTTGGGAGGGGAAGGGGTGGGTGGACCGCTATAACTATTGCCATAGGCATCAGACTCAGACGAATCAGATGATCATTTCAGGTAAGACGAACTAGAAAGAATCGGTTTGGGTAGATGAGAAAGAGACACGAGAATCTGAATTTGTGAGAAAAAAAGCCGCTTTTATTCATTTCCAATTGGTGATAAAGGACAGGATAGACCGGTGTGCACTGTAATGGAAGCGTTGGCATTGACAGAGAACGCAGGATAGTAGAGACCACGTGGCATGTTTCTGAAATTAAAAATTCTCAATTGAGAAGAGTGTAAATGACTTGAAAACCGCCGTCAAATTTTATTAAGTGATAGTTCTTGGAAATGATCGTTTCTTGGTAGATTTTTTAAAATAATTAAATAATTTTAAGTGCTTTATAATTTTTGATATTCAGAATTTCGTGAATCTAAAAAATGAACAAAACTTACGTGAACGCCATCATATCTCCTTGGTATAACCGTTTCCTATCGTTAATTGTGTATTCCAATGTTCCGCGGTCGCAGTCTAGTTTCACACCAATTACAGTACCTGGAATGCCATTAATTGATTTAGTGTTGGAGAAGCGCGCACTCTGACTTATTCCAGAAGCCACTTCTGTATTCTGTTTTTTGAAAATTCCGAAATTAAATTTCCCATTTATAGAACTAGAGATTGAAAAAATTAAGTCGAGCATCTGAAACCTCTTGACATGGATTCAGATATGCCACCATGTCTGAAATGGTGCAAATGAGCAAGTACTGCATTTTTTTGCTCAACAATTGTTTTCTGCAGTCTCTGAGATAGCTATTGAAGTTTACGAATAACAGTAAACGGAAGTTTCACATATTTTGTGCTTAAACGGACATTTTCGGTGGAGATTCTACTATGTTAGCTACAGAATCTTGAAATAAAACAAATTTCACGATTCTGGTGGTTAATTAGTCGCCCTGGTTTCACTTTAAGTTATTTTCACTATGTTCTCATTTTCCCGCCATTGAAATTTTCCCTAAAAATATCAAGAACACTCTCACCTCTAGTGACTCCGCCCATAATCCTATTATGATGAGTCTCGTTGTGAAGATACCATGATCTTTCACCATCCACATACATTGACCATCCGTGAAGATCTTTGCCGAGCATTACATTTCGGTTCACTGCTGGCTGTGCAACCCCGATCACAATGTCTGCATTTCCATCATGACGGTCGATGGTGACCTCCCAGTAGTGCACTCCCTGAAATTTGAGCTTACAAGATGGGAAATCACGCTGAAATCTCTGCTCCCAAGTTCAGGCAGATCACCGACCTTTGAAAAAGCAATTGATCCCAGAATGGTCCTATACTCCAAAGTGGTTCCGCTCAATGAGGCGCACTCATTTGACAGAACCATATCCCTCTGTGATGGCGATTTCGTGAGTTGAAACCACGCCACAAGAGCGGTCTGTAGGCATATTGGCTCGCTGTACTCACTCTCTCCCGCAGAATTGTAGGACTTCACCCGTGCCGAATAGACGGTGTTGAAGTGAAGACCGTCAATTGTGCAAATGGTGTCTGGACCTGAGTAGACTTCCTGAAACGGTTCAATGATATTAGGTAACTAAAGAAAAATTGGTTTGCCGCGCTCTACAGTAATAATTAAAAATCGGGAAGGCCGTGGCCGGGAAATCAGTAACGGCCATGGCCGTCATGTTGTATATGACAGTAATGATAATATTAGCAATAAGTTGTAGTAGTTTTTTTTCCTTTTGCCCGATGAAATTGTTTTATTATTTTTATTATAAAACACCGACAGCAAATAGAAAAAGCCAAAAAGCCTGTGATGCCACTTTTTGATTTCCTTACCGACCGGTCTTTCCTACTTTTGATATGTACAGTGGAGCGCGGTAAATCAGTTTCTTATATCTTCGATAGTAGAGTTTCACTATCTGCTTTTCGGTTTGCTTTTAGCTGGAAATTAACATTCCATTCCATTTAGAGCTTGCGGTAATTAAACTTGCGATTCGGGCCGAACCAAAGCGGACTGGGGCGGACCACAGCCCTTTCATGAAAATGAACACTAATACCGGGGCTTCGATTATAATTTTCAAGGCCTGCTACTTGACGGCTTCTAGTCGGATACGTACCTTTCTCACACGCTTAATAAAATGGAGAGAGCTTTGCAATTTCAGCTCAATTTAGAGCTGTAATTTACATTTTGAAGAATATTTATGAACCGCCGAGTGGCTCGTTTCTATCTGTTTCAACCCGAACTGCAAATTTCAGACACTTTGGCTGCTTAAAATACCTACTTCGTATAAAAAACAACCGAAATACTAAATAACTCAAAATTTCGAAATTGGATATGAGGATCTAATCTAATTAGCCCCCGAATTTAAGCATAATTCAAGCTCCGTGCTCACCTTAAAATTCCCGTCATCCCTTCCAGTATCAATTTCCAGTGCAAATCCATCTACAGCACTTCCATCGTTTCTTGGCCTCCAGACAACAGTAACCGAATTATTTTCCGCAGAGCATTCCGATGTTTCAATTATTGGTGCCGAAGGTACTAAAACTTTTGATTAAGCAGAGGGTAAGTCATGCAATATTCCAAATACTCCAGTATCCGTATTTAGAACTCATCATTTCCATTACTATATCATAAATATGAAAATAAAAATCACAAGTACCAAAACAAACTGGCGTTTTCTTCAAACTGAAGAGTGATGCACTATTATGGATGCTGGTGCTTATTTTAGTGCAATATCAAGTGTGGTGATGTCACAATTTTCCACAAGACCTATCACAAATCACTACGGATAAATACGGATAAATAATATTTTCTACCTCTTGACGCATCGCCTTTGAATCGGGTGCCTCTACGGCCGGCTATAATTACAGATTTTGTTCGAGATTAGCATTTTTTTCTCAAAATGTGTCGCTTAAAGGACAACTTCTTCACAAAATTACCTTTAAGCTGAGCAAAATCCAATGTCTGAATGGTGTATTGTAAGTGTTTGGTGTCCAGGTTTAGAACGAATTCGGGGTCAGCTTCAGGCTTCGTGCGCATTTCTTTGTGCCAGAGGAACTCCAGACTGGTGGAGCGGTGGAGAAGAGCGTTCGAGACCTGCAAAAAGGCTTTGATGAGAAGTTGGAAAACCACTTCTCAGGGAACCGAAAAATGTATTTTCAAATTTTAAAAATTTAAACATAAATCGAAATTATTAAAGTTTAATTTATTTTGGAAATTTTTACTTCTTGATATCTAATTGTCTGAAAACATTTCCAGCTCAAAATTTCTGTGCTAACTATGTTTTTTTTAGCTTTTCAAGTGACCAACCTGTATATAAATTGATGGATCCGGCTCTTTCAAAGCCTCTATACAAAATTGAATTAGTGCGGAAGTTTTTGTCAACTTTCCAGTGCATCTAACAATTTGAGACTTCAGAATTCTTCTCTTGTTATCGGCTTGCTCCTCTATGTGCTGCATCAGCTTCTCCTTTCTCATCTGTAGCTGCTCAATGAGCTGATCAATCTGAATACACACAGAAGACTTGAAATTGTCGCAATTGTTTCTGATGACATCATGGAGTCCTTTAAGGCGTCCGATCTCTTCTGTGGCTGTCTTCGCTTTTTCTGATAGTTGTTGAAGCGTTGTAGATAGTTCCGTCTGCAAATATCAGATTATACTTCTTGCTTTTCTATGATTTAAAGAGAACCTTCATTCACCCACCGCTCCCCATCTTTTTCAAAGTAATGAATAACAAAATAGTGGATAGATACCCTTTTCTACTGACAAACTACGTAATTATTCGGCAATTAAGGGGAAATGGAATTTTCTCATTTTTCACAGCTCACCCTTCCTCACCAAACCATCTGTCTTTTGTCCCCAGCGATCCTCCAATCCCTCAGAATTTAGAATTCATGAACGAATTTCGTCCAAATGAAGAAGTTTCATTCTTATGCAACCCGAAATTAGCCTAATTCAGGATGGATCGAGATGAAGCAACAGGAAGGGAAGTTCGCGCCCCTACAGAAACAAAAGTGGACGGGAAACAAATTGAATTAGGATGAGATTGGATGGAAAGGGTGTCGAAATAGGATGAGATCTTCTGGCTACGAGAAAAGAAGAGACAGTGCGAAAAGAGGAAATTCTTAGTACATCCGGATTAAGGAGAGAATACTAAAGAAATAGTCAGATGAAAGAGTATCTGGATTCATTCATCTGAAAACTGTGGTCAAATTGCTTGTCTTGGACTTCACAGTATTTCAAAATATTTAATTTTCCGATTTCCGTTGACGTTTCATATTTCCGTGTGGCTCACCGACTCCGAAAAAAAAGTTAATTCATTTAGCAGATTCATACTAGGCACCTGAAACTCAGTATTTCAGATTCATGCCATTCATTATTATTCACTTTTCAATTTCAAATTGCAAAAAGTTCACTGATTTTTATTCCTTCCGCCCCCTTCTAGTGCATTAATTATGTGGTGTCCTATGGCCAGTGTCCAGCAATAGCACAAGTCCCGGAAAAATGGTGTACGTTTTGTGCAACACTTTCACCCTTCCTGTCGCCTTTGGATTGCCGGGATGGAGGGAGGTGATTGATGTCATCGTCTTTTTTGTTCCATTTCTTATTTTAGGGATTTATTTTCAGGATTTTTTGCTTGCTCAGATTTGGGGAACTTTTGAATCAGATTACGGAAGAAACTACTGTTTAATAGAGGCGTATTTATTTGAGAAAACTACGAATATTTCAAATATTTCCAATATTATTTTCATAATCCGCATTTTTCCTCTTGATAATAGAAGAGCATGTTCCACTTTAGAAACGTTCATTTCTTAAGGAGTTGAAAGATTTCATAGTTCAAGGGAGACATGGCTCGGAGACTGGATAATGTTTTCCGTAATTTACGGGATAGAGAAACAGGGCAACGTAAAAATTATTCTAGAAAGTTCAGAAAGTTACGGAAATTTTGGTTTTGTTTGCTCTTTCCAGGTATTTCTCTGAAATTTTGATAGGCGCCTCATTACGTTTGTGAGATCATACATCAAATTGTCAGAAGGCAGATTTTGAGCGATTAGCCCTCTCGCTCTTGCAATTTTCTTTTTCATGACTTCCGTTAGTCCCAAGGCTGCTTCGAGTGACACTTCACCCCCCTGGACAGATATACCAATGATAAATTGGCAAATTATAAAATTGTCAGCTGCTCCATGCTATTGTGATGGATACGGATTCAAGGATGTTGCGCAATGCGAAACGAATGATGGCGTTGTGGATGACGAAGGAGGTGTTGCGTGGTGAACAGATTAGACGACGTGGCTAGCAGAAGGCGTCAGAATAATATGCATACTACAGTGTTATGTAAGAGAGGAGTGCTCCTTGAGCAAACAATTGGGTCGGATTAGAAAGCGGTGCCGACAGTCAAGTAGACGAAGACAGATTGCTGGACAAATTAGAGTATCAGTCTGATGGTCATAGGGATGAAGTACGGTAATGATCGCACAGAGGGGATTCTGATTTTTCTGACCAGGGAAGAAGGATCTGTGTTTCTGCTTGTAGCGGTGTCTATAAGAAAGGAAAAGACCGACATCAGGTGGATGTCATGGCCTGTGTATTTGAACGCGGCGAAGATTATGGAATTAAATATTAAATTCCTTTTCAAAAGAAAATAATGACTAAAAATGACTAAAAATTTTCGCCATATGGAAAAGTTACAAATCTCTAAACCTACATGCTTCAAATTCTTAATAATTAATGAAGGTGATACCTCTAATTTTCTGCGGATCGTCAACGAAGACTGGTATGAAGCTTTCCGTTAGATACTGGCAAAGGGTGTATGTACAACAAGCACCAGAATTGACGAAAAATAATCCTTTTCCTTGCAAGTTGGCGCTTGAGCACTGAGTAATCAGTGAGTAAAACACTGATGAAACGTTGAAAGTCAGTGAACCCTACTTCCTTAAGAAACAACTTTCCTTACCGGATTTTCCTTAGAGAGTGTCATGAGATTTACCGTCAAGTATTGGGCAAATGGTGTATGCACACACTCATGTATGGCAACAGTTTTGCATAATTCTATGATCCTGTTTGAATGTCTGAGAACTGTGTAATCAGAGAGCAAAATGCAAAAAAATTGTTCCATGTCTTCCTTCTTTAACCTCTTCAAAATACACCCCCTCCCACATAATTTGTTCTGCAATTCATCTAGAAATGTCGTTTTATGATATCTTTTTCTCATTTGAATCATAATACACACTTTTCCATTAGTACCATCTCACAATTCTTGATTTCAGTCAATTCATATCACCCTACATTGTTTCACAAGGTCCCTCTCTCACCAAAAAAATGTTTCTCATGTTATTCTCATGTAATTGACAGCCGTCCGTGTTCTGAGTGTGTATGAAAATGTGTATCAGTTCAGCAGTGTCAGCTATACCCACCTGCTGTACTCAGTGTTTATTTACAATCTTTTCCTGGGTTCTACGAATCTTTTTGCACGGAGAGGAAAGGGATCGGGGAAAAAGAAGGAGCAGCTCTTCTGTTTCTTCATGGACCGCCGGGAACCAGGAGCCAGGGAACCAGGAGCCATCACGAGATGAGTTCAGGATTGTTTGAAAACAAATGACAAATGTTCAAAGGGTCAGCCAAAGGGGGATCTGGAGCGGAGGGAGCTTAATACTGGTGCCTGGCCAGAGTTCCCCTCACAAAATGCTTTGGTGTTTGGGTAAAGGAGAACAAAGTAATCGGAGAGAGATGCATACATAACATATTAGGATAACAAGCAAACGGGTATCAATGACATTCACCAATTTGTTGCTATTCGATAGGAGGAATAACAATGGACGGAAAGTGGGCAAATATTGTAGTATTTCCCCACCTAGTTAACGATATTGATAAGCTACATTTCTTTTCACAAAAGCTCAAAAAAATGAAAAATTCTTTATTTGCTGTTTCTGGCGTTTCCTCGCCTGCATACTTATTCAGAATAAGGGTTTTAACCAAAAATTGGCTTTAACACAATTAGGCAAGAACTTCTAATACAGAAGCGTAGAATAGAAAACAACAGAAATGACATCTTGGGGATTCTAGAAGCGGTCATCGTCGGTGATATCCAAAAGGGTCCCAACGAGAAAGAAGTTGTAGAAAACTCACCCGACGTATTCCAAATGTAATATTTTTCCAAAAATTTTGACCCAATTTTTCAATAAATTATACACTTTAAATTTACTTTCTACTTTTCCTCAATTCTTCTCAATGCCTCCCTCAATCATAAATCTGCGTTAAGGTCGTGGTGGACACCAAACTGCTCACATAGTGTTCTTCTCGATTTACCACACAAAACTCCTCTCATAAATTAGCTTTTCCGGAGAGGTGTCCGGGTTCTGGGTCTCCAGAAGGTGGGGGCTCTTTAATTGCTCCCGAGATATGATTTATGGGGCATCTTATGGGTAAGAAGGTGAATGATTAAAATTGGTTGCAGACGCCGAGATGTGGGACTTCACTTAGAAAGGTTTGAGGAAATGAGTGCCAGAGGGAGAAATGACAGTGATTTTAATAAAGGGACAGTCCATGCGATACAAAATTGCTCACATTAATTTTAACCCGGAAACGACAACGCTTTTCCATATTGGCCCATTGAAAAACCAACTACCCTGTTAACCTTTGCCGTGACCTCTATAACACTCACAGAAACATTTGCTTAATGTGCAATAAAACTGTGTTCGCCAATGAATAGTTTCTTTGGCTGGCTCATTGCTCTCAAAAGAGCCGCCAATGTCACAGAGAGTCGAGACTTTACGATGTGTAACTTGTAGTACAATTTGTCCAGTTGGTAAAGGGGGTATCACCTGCGTGAGGGAGGAGTACCTGTTTTGTGAGACTTGAGAGTGCAGAAGAAGCGGGTGCCTTTGAAGCTGACAGAGAAAATGTGTCATTCCTCATGAATAACTGGGACAAGACCTGCATTAAAACAGAGCTCGAAAGTGTTGTCCCCACCCAAACACCAATCTTAGGTAAGGGGTACTTGAGAAATCTCAGAGAACCTTTGAAAAAATAGCTAGCCGATTGCAAATTGCTGGTGTTTTGCAGCAATTCTTATGCAAATGCACAGCAAGTTGCTCTATGTTCTCTTTTGATGCTTAGCCTAAGAAAAATGAATTCTGGCATTCTAGCTTCTTCTAAAAGCTGTCATTTCAATTTTTCGGAAGCTTTGATGCTATAATCAATCAATCATCTAATTTTCCAGAAGTTTAATTTAAAAGAAAAACAAGCTTTCTTGGAATAAAACAAATCTAAGCACCGAATGCGTTTTCCCAACATTTTGTCTGCTGCTGGTGCGCAAGGTATTTAAATTATATTTTTCTATTTAATAGATTTTTAAATGCGCGAATTTCTCTAGAGAATTTATGGTAAATTTAGATAATCCATCTATAAAAATGATCTTAAAATAGTGCAGCACAGTGAGTCTTCCGTCTTTGTCAAGCTGCTCCAGTTTTGTCCATCCCTACCACCCAACCCCCCCCCCCCTCATTCCATTCTTGAAATCTGAATCCATGTATTTCGCATTCATTGCATAACCCTTCATCACCCATTAGCTCATCTCCTTTCACTTCATTTTCTGCGCAGAATGTGTTCTTCTGTCCTGTCATGCCCCCTGTCCGAGTTGAATGAGTGGTCCCCCGATTTCGTCTCACATTTCACCACACACACACACACACACATCATTATCGCGTTCTCGTTCTTGGTGGGCCCGTGAACCTCTTGAATGATATCAAATATCAATAAGTGTATATTAAAATCTTGAGATTCTTGTTCCGTACAACAGATTCTGCCGGCGCCCACCCTACTCCACTCCCCTCCCCACCCATCCTCGCAGTTTTTACATATTGGGACTATGCACATTCATAGTTTTGATCAAGTTGGTATTTGGTACATACTAATTACAACTGATAAGTGATACCCGAAATCGTAAATTTTTAATTAGCGGCCAAACTGTATGATAACGTACGAGGACCCCCCACCCCGTTGAAGTTATATTTTAGTAAAAGTTATAGTTTTAAGAAAAAGTTCTTCTCATTCTTATTCGCCATGCCATTAAGTGCTTTTCCATCAATCTTGTGTGTGACACAACGCCGCCCCAAAAAGAGAAAAGGAAGAGGACATGTTTTCTAGTACTAAGGCTATGCAGACGACGACGCCTACTTTTGTTTGTTGTTGTTGTTCTTGTTGCTTCTGGGATGGATGGAGATGAAGTAGAAGAAGAAGAAGAAGCAAAAGCAGAAGAAGATGCACAATTTCTTCTTACACAATTATAAAAAGTAAGACGTACGGAAGAGTAAAAGTGTATGAAGGATTAACAGCCGAAACTAAAATAGTAAAGTTTGAAGCCCTCGGGCAGAAAGTGCAGTGCTAAGGTAGTAGTCGTAATGTTTTGTTTAACTCTGATGATAATTTTCTGTCATCAGAAAACGGGTTCCTATGTGGAATAAAGAGAGAAACACAGTTCTGCAGTTTCAAAAAGATCAAAACACAGTATTAATCAGATTCGACGACCGTAAACTGTCTGCATCAGGAGATATTATTCTAGCGACTTTGGATTACAAAAATTCCATTGTGATTCATCTAAATAATTATCAAAACAGGCTACTGTAGTATAAGTCTTAATGTAAAAACAAAGCCATTCATCAATCCCTAGCTTCACCAGGCTACACCAAACCCTAAATCAAGTCCCGTTAAGCCTGACCCATTCCAAGGTCGACCACATTTTGGCACTGAATAAACATGTCGTCACAAAACTTGGTAAAAGTTTCCAATTGAACGCCTCTTCGCGCCGTTCTCCTCCAATCCCCGCAGATTAATTCGCTTTGTCGATTTCGAAAGCCTCTAGGTCATTAGCCCCATCGTTGCATCTCCCCTCCGCTTAGTTCAAGTCAAGTCCGATCCCCTCCCGGCAGCCAGCAGGCCATTTATGAATAATGTACGGTATTTAGAGAATGGGGAGAATAATAAGTAAAAGAAAAAGATGGGAGGGGAAGTGGGGGGGGAGGGAAAGAACTATTTAGATGAAAAAGACAGATTTTTGATGCAAGGACATCTACTTCCCTCTTCTGAAGATTTGCGGTAACCGAACAACTAGGCCCCCTTTTTTACCTCGCGCAGACTCTCATTTGATTGACAAATAGGCTCACCTTGTGTCCTTTGCAAGCGATCGGAAGGCTCTGCACATCGTGATTGGCGTGTCGAAGGTCCTAAAAAACAGTTTATAGCTTCGGGTTACGTTAGCAGAGGATAACGCACTTGGAGACATCTGGAGCACACGGCTACCTTACATGCGAGACAATACATGGTTAATCCCTCCGCGGGGTGTGTGACACAGCGGATCAGGTCTCGAGACGTTGTCGGAGTGGTGGGGATGATGTAGGGTTTTCTGAAAATTTTCAAAAGTCATTCATAAGAAAGAAGCTTGGAAGAATGTCTAACTATCGCCAGTTGATTGATTTGTCTGATTGTCGGCAGAAAACGTTTGCAAGTCTTCAAAAATGTTTACATTTCCGAGCAACTCTGAGATTTTCAAGATTTCAATGGAGCTCGGTCGAATTTCTCTATAGTTGAAGACATGTCAAACTGACGGCAGGTTGTCTAGTTTTAAAAGGATGGACGACGCATGAGCAGACTTCTTGGCGCCAAAAGTACCTAACGGCGAAATTTATATGAATTTCAGCTGGCACCAACTAAGTCTAAGCGTAAGCTTGAATATCGATAGAGCGCGTTGCAAAAACTTAACAAAACTCACTTCCTTCCTCCATCTCCAGCTTGTATCAAGTTATGCTGTGCTAAAGGACCCCTGGCAGGATGGAGAGCACTTTGACATGGTGTGCAGTAATAAATGTCGCATTGCTCACAAAACACATTCGCCCGACGGTTCTCGTTTCCTTCGCAGAGTTGGCAATGCTGAACTGACGACGTGGATTCTTCAAACGACGGCATTCCAGATCCAGAAGGCGTGGTGGCAATCGGTGCTTTGTCGGGGTGCGCGGCTAGATATCTCTTGATGACATTTTGCATTGCCAGGTTGGTTGGGGCACTGACAATAGAATTTTCGTCGCAAAAGTAGCTGGGCTTTTGACAAGAAAGGCAAACAAGCTGGACTCCGCTCGTTGATGGTGTTAGAATATTGTGAAGACGGGATAATGGGGGACCGATAATGCTGGATGGGCGACTTGCTGGAAAGAATCGAAGAATATCAAAAATCTTTCAGTTAAAAATGCCTGAAATTTTGTGAAAGTCTATTTTTTCAGAAAATTTCACTTTCGCTTTAAAACATGTTTTTTGAAAGGTTTAGGCTTTTTTTTTTCAAAAATTTAATTTTCCTGTGAAAAACTTCTGAAAATCACTCACATCTTCCACACCCGACAACTCCAGAATCCGTCTCCGAAACCACTGATAACTTATCACTCTCGTGATCACCACCATCCGAAATGCATAGGGACATGGTATCAGATGATGCTCCTGCAAAAAACAGCCACAACAATTATTCCACCATCTATTCAATTACATTCCATTTCCTTTTTCTTTTTCGCCTCAGCCTTTTGTCGGCACCCCGTCAGACGAAATTGGATTACTCAATTCAATCCCATTGACTTCACCACAAATGACATATGGTGTCAGTGGTGCGGGAGGAGACAAATGTGCTCTAATGAAAAAAAGGAGCCACTGCTTTCATAGAGGCATGTAAGCCGTTTCGGACAGAATGTGCATTCTGTCACTATGCTACTTTTCCAGAACAATTTTTTCAGGAAATACGGAAATTCGTAGAAGCTCAAAAGTTTTGGGGTAGATCATTCCACTGTTTTTGTTGAAAACTTATCATTTTTAATTTTAGATTCTCAACTTTTTCTGGGGGAAAAAACCACTGGATCTTTAATTTTCGAAAGAATCAAAGTGATCAGGAACGCTTTATTTTCGCCAACTTACCACTACTACATCCCGAACTCTGCGGAGAAATTGGCGAGCCGGCGACACTCAAAATGTTTGATAGATTGCCCGGAGTTGATGGACGCGGCGACGACATGGATGAGCATCCAGACGACGTGGATGGCTGATGAGATTTCAGTGCACACATCCGACAGAGACTATGACCGCAGGTAAGGATAATGGGATCATCGAAAAATCGAGCGCATATTGTGCATCTCAGCTCCTCCTCCATGTTTCTAGGAGAATTCTGAAACTTATCCTTTAATTTTATGATGAGTTTCCGGAGGTAACGAGCAAGGTAACGCTTTTTGAGGAGAATTGGATAATTTCAGAGAAATGATAGAATAAAAAGTAAAAGGAAAAGTGAAATCAAGCTCAACGACACAAAAAAAAACATGGGAAACTACGAATATGTGAAGTGGCTGTGAGAAAGCTTGTCGTCGCTTACATAAACGCATAAAAAACGAAAAACTGACATGAAACGTTGTTGGAAAACATGGAATTGAGGGGAATAGAGAGAAGAACGGATATCATTTAAAAGTGCCATAGAGATACGAAAAAAATAAGGTTAAAACGGAATTCTGAAGCCTAAATTTTAAAGTTCAGACAAATATACAGTAAAATATCCGTTAAAAAATCTTTGTAAACAAATTGAAAAGACGCCTGCAAAGCAGCCAAAATACCATAGTCTCGATCGAGTGGAAAAAATAGCAGAATTTCACAATATCATTTCCAAACTCTTCATTTTTCGGTGTTTCCTTCGGAATAACTATAAAAAAAACACGTTCTGTTCCAATTTTTTAGTCTGAGAATTGTTGGAGGAAGAGACGATGGGAGAAGAAGAGCCAAGAGGCGGAAGAGGAGGCAAAAACGTACGCGCGGACACAAACCAATGGGCGGGGCTTCGGGACGGACGGGAAGATGGGAAGGAAGAGAGGCGGGATTGACGTGGGACGGAATGAGACAAGATGACGAAGAATGAAGACAGCTAGGTGATTGTGCAATAAATGATGGATTGGGTGGTAATGAGCGAGAAAGACTCGGTTGGCAAGTTGTTGTGAAGTGTTGAAAAGTTGAAAAGTCATGTTGCAAAAATTTTGAAAACTGGATGATCTTACCGACTGGTCGACAAAGAATCGACAAAGTCGACAAGGACAAAGCTCGATAAAGAATGATAAAAAATTTTATCCTGAGCAAAACTTCACAAGTCTAGACCAAACTTTGGCTGAGTGACCTGCGTTTGTCAAGCGCTTGATAGGTCTAGGCTAAACTTTGCACAAGTCTAGACCAAACTTCAGTTGATTGACCTACCTGGGCTTTCCAAGAGCTTCACTGGTTTAGGCCAAACTTTGTACAATCCTTCGTCAAACTTTTCACAAATCTAGACCAAACTTCAGTTGAATGACCTGGGCTTTCCAAGCTCTTCACTGGTTTAGGCGTAGGCCAACTTTTTAAATATATTTTTTTCAGCTAGAAAAATCGTGACAAAAGTTAAAAAAATACAATTTTTATCGAAAAATAAATTATGCCAGCAGTTCTATCGTCAAAACAAACCGGAAATCAGAATTAACTCTGGGCAACGACTTGATAAAGCGAATGCGCTCTGTTGAATAGCTGGCTGATCGAAAATTCACAGAGCGCATTTGCATCGGCTACTCATAATTAAGAGTTTTTTTTTAAATTTTTCATGTGAAAAAGCCTAACCTTAAGGCGACAAGTTCCGAAAATGTTTGTATGAAATCGTCGCACCCAAGACTACTTTTGTTTTCTGGCTAATCACTTATTTCGACAGTCTCAAGTAAAGCTTCTATAGCTCAATGAAGGGAAGCGTTTTTCAATAAAAAAACTCATAATATTAGCGTCATCATCTCAATGAGCTATACATATTTTGTCTGAGAATATAAAAAAATGTAGTTTTAAGCGTGGCGATTACGCACAGCAATTTTTAGAACTTCCACTATGCCAAAATTGATTAAATTTCAAGGCAATCTGAATATAATAAAAGACTCTAGAAATGCTGAAGATTCTCTAAACGAGATCTGAAAAAGGCAACTCGACTAATATTTGAATATTATGTAGAAGGAAATCTGAAATTTTGAAAAAAAAAATGTTTCTGTGTGGAAAATTATGAAAACTGTATATTTTTTAAGACAAAAAATGTATACCCAATAAATTATGATATTTTAGTTCTTCCGACATTAAGCACATTTTATCAGTATCCCTCTCAGAGCAAAAAAAAACGAAAAAAAAACAACTGAGTGCATACAAATGTCGAGTTTTGACCTTTGTTTTGCATCTGCTAACAGAACGTTTCCTGCTCCATTCTATGCTGCTCGTTTCACGTCGAAAATTTCAAAATTATCCGAGGATGAGAGCACAAAAAGAGCAGAGGAATCACTGGGAGCACGGCAGTCAGTGTTTAATAATTTTCTCGTTCTCGTGGCGGCTGTGGGGAGGAGACTCTGATGATGATGATGATGATGATGATGATCTCGTCGCGGACCCCAACGAGCTCATTATTATTTTTGCGATTTTGACGGGAAAATAGAGAGAGAAGCAGAGAGACAGAGAGACGGAGAGAAAAAGGAGATTGCAAAAACGAAAAGGGATCTCGGCACTTTTTATATGAGAAACTGTTGGAGCTTTGGCGGAAACTATTTTGATATTTTGAGCTTCAAGATACCAATAAATTGGGAGGATCCCTGGGCGGGCATTTTTCCGATTGTGAGAGATATGGATAGAATGAAAATAGTGAAAATAGTGTTCCGGCATTAATGTTTTGCTTCCACCATCTCTCTTTTCAGTTCATGCTCACAGTCTTCACAAGCTCTAAGTCGAATCAAAGAAAATACATATTTTTTCAGAATATAAATAATTTCTAATTAAGACTTCCAGATATTCGATTTCAAAACTATGAATATCCACTTTGAGCACCACCATCCAAAATAGTACGACGCTCCATTCCCAAGAAGCCGGAAGGTGAAGCCACAAGACGCCTGTCACGTATCGGCTTAGCCTCCGTGCACAGAGTTGGTGTTTGTGGTTATAAATAAATAAACATATGCACAGAAAGGTATCAAGTTGGTGTCGAAGACAGCATAAGGGGGGGGGGGAAGGGGCGACGGGTGAAACCTATTTGGAGAAGTAGGCACGGAGACGGTGAGAGTCCTTCGGGATTAGTGAAAGTTGGTTATGCTTTGGATTCAACTTTCAAGGTTTTTGTGATCAGGCGAACTGGAGACAAACGGAAAAAGTCGAAACCAGCCAGAATGCTAATGAAAATATAGCTTCAAGGTTGTCGGAAACGAGCATTGAAGGCTACGAGGGTATTCAATGAGAATCCGCGGGATCCCTAAACTCTAGAGATTCTGAATACAGTACGCCTTATTTTTGGAGAAATTACGATTTCAGGAAATGCGAAGAACAGAATAAAACACTTTAAATAACAACCAGCAACTTGCTTTTCAGTGCTGCGTTTTTTTTTAATTCTTGACTCAAAATACAATTTTTTCGTATACAGGAGTTCTGAATTCACTTAAATTTTGAGTTGATGTACCATATTTTCAAAGGAAAAGCGTAAGAATTAAAAAAAAAACCATTACCTGAGTAACCCCGGAAATTTCCAGAACAGATGGCCAAAATTAACCCATGAATTGTTAACTCAAACCGGCTCTCCCTTTCTTTTCCAGTTATACCTGTTTCCCAAGAGCAATAAGTATTTTTAGATATATTACCGAATCGTCGTCTAATCTTTCTTTTTTCTCAACATACTTGCCATCAAAGGGCACTTCATATGGGCAACAGTCTCTTTGTAGTCCTTAAGAAAAAGAGAGGCAGCACAGCTCGGCCCGGTTCTAATTACAGCGTGTCTCTGGCCACACATTTACTAATATGGTAAGTATGTCTCACATCGAACGGCGGGAAGGTGTTCAGGTGGCAAAATAACAGGATTAAGACATGGGTCGGTAGACTTGGAAAGGATAGGAAAATTACAGTGCAGCGATGGCTGAGCAGCAATCGATGAGCAAGAAGACGAATAACGGGGCTTTCAAAGATTTGATAACGATTTTTGATAACGATTTTTCAGTTATATGCAGTTTAAAATAGTTCGTTTTGAGAATACTAGATAATAACGATTTCAAAATTGAGAGAGTTCCTGCGTTGTTTTCCTTATTTTATCGACTCTTTCTCAATACTTTCAGAGATATTACTTTCAGAGTTAGCTATTATTGAAACATGGCTTCATGACTCGTTAGGATATTCACTTTACGATCATTTTCAAACTTAATTTTCAGTTTGCAGGAAAATATACGCCGGTAGGGTTAGCCCCGCACTTCAAATCTTGTTTTCAGTAGAAAGGAGCACTGTCAAATGAGGTATAAAACGGTATGCAAAAAACAGTGGTAAATCCCAATTCAAAAACAGATTTAAAAGGAAATAGAGAACAAGTTGCATGAATAAGTAAGAGAGAGATAGAGAGAGAGAGAGATGATAAATCATGGTGTAACCCTCTTTAAGTTTGCGCCAAAGGACACACCAGCTATTGAGTTTTAGAAAACCCATTGTGCGAAACAATGTGAGTGTTTTTTAACTGAATTTGCGTAGAATGTTATAGTGAAATTTGGTTTGATTTGAAGAAATATATGTACAACTTTAAACTCGCGCTAAAGGCGCGCCATCATTAAAAAAAGAACGCTATTGAGTACGAATTTTGAATGAAAATGTATTCAACTTTGAGTGGAAGATGTGTCAAATAGAGATAAAAATCTTGAAAAGTATCATTTAGCTGGAAATTTATCTATTCTATTTGAACAAAAGGAGGAATAAAGGACAGTATCCAAGCAAACTGAAATACAATTCTTTGCGGTGTACTCTGAAGACAAGACACTGAGCCACGCCTTTCAATTTGCTTCTGCAATCTTAATCTTTGTATAACTTTTTATAGCTGATTCAAACCTTTATGAACCCGACATTCTTTGGATGTTCTACCGCTCTTATCGCCACCCGATTCCAATGTTTCTTCTTCTTGTCTTTCCCCTTCTGCTTCTTCCCAGATGGAGATATAATTCACCGATACCCTCAAAAAAACTCCGGCAAGGGAGTGTTGAATAACACGACGCGCAGAGCGGAGGAAAATTGATGAGGCTTGGGCGTGAGAATGGAGCGATAGGAGAACCACGTAGTGAATGGATGAACACCTTTACACATACACAAATCAACCCAAACAAAGTGGAAATTTAATGGCGAATCATCAGCAGGAGGAGGCCTCCATGACAGGATGGAGCGCAGAGAAAAGGCGATAAAAGCGACCATCATCGAAGCGTTTTTTATTGCTTTCCTCGGCTTCCTGTGTGTTTTTGTTGTAAAGAACATTTTGACACCTTTTTTGGAATTGTTGATTTTAAACTTTGTAGTACATGAAAAGAGGTCAATTCCCAAGAGGTAGGTCAGTATCATTGTTAAACTCAGTTCCGAAGCGGAACGCTGTTTACGGGCCGGCTTAAAACTTTCCTTAAAATTCAACATATTTCAAGAAATATGTATATGAAAATTACAAAACTCGATGAGCTCACTGACAACTGACAACCATCCCATTAAACCTGTATGCCTAGCGGTGTGCTGGATTCCAGCTAGCTGCCCACTAAGCCCATTTTTATATTTCAACATTTTTCTTATAATGTGCTCTGAATCTGCACTTTGCGACCTTTCCCGGGACATAATGATAACTTGTGGTCCACTCGTGGGTCCAAACGACCAAAAATTTACTATAAAGCAAGTTGAACTAGAGCCGTTAAAAAATTGAATATTATTAATATTATTATATTCAGATATTGCTGTTAAAACTGAAAACTAATCGGAAAAGCGACACAAAAAGAAACGGAACAAGTCGGATTAGTTTGGAATTGGGAGAGATTGCAAACGGAACTGAAATAATATTAATATTTTTTTGGGTTTGAAAAAAATTGAATAATTTTGATGATTTCTCAGCCAAGATTGCATATTTTTTCAGCGTGTTTTTTAAATTTTAAATAGTTTTGAAATCAAGCTTCACGAAAAAAACAAAAATAAATCTAAAAAAATACCGAAAAGAAGAATTGGAAGATGCAAAACTGCTTGACCCAAGAAATGAAAAGCTGAAGCTTGAACACGTGAGCGATCGGGACATTCTGACCACAACACGACACTTTCGATATGGAAAAGAACGGGAGGTAGGGGGGGGGGGGTGTCGTAGAAGAGTTAATGATAGGGTGCATACATAAAGTGGTGTGGGTCCCTAATAGATTCTCAGGATACTCAAGACCCCATTTCTCAAACACGCAAGGGAAAATGTTCGATCTTGTGTTCCCTTTTATCAAAATGAAAGATTTCTGCCAGTATTTAGAAATTCCCTCATTTTTGGATTATGATTCAAAAAAAAAGAATTATAATCAGTTGCTTAAAGACATTATCCCCTCCCTGAAACATTGTGGAGGCGAATGAGCAATTTCCGGCTCAAAACTCGAAATGACTACAAAAATGAAAGCGTGGTCATGCAGCTAACTTGACAAATATATAATTTTTAATCCTATGTCACATAGCTAAACGGATTCAAAAGATTTTCGCAGCCACTTTTCTATGCAAAACGGTGTGACAATTATATCACACTCACATATGTATTATTAGTAGTGTCAACCCTCTCTCTCTCTTTCTCTCTCTCTCTCTCTCTCTCTCTCTTTCTCTCTCTCTCTCTCTTTCTTTCTCTCTATATTTCTTTCTGAAAAAGCGGGAAAAAAGAACAAAACGGATTAGTTTTGTCTCTGCGGATAGAAGCAGCATGAACAGTAGCAGAGGAAAAAGATATTGTACAGCCAAACTTGTTCAGATTCTACTGATTTATGGAGATTCTTAGGAGGGGGCGGGGGTGAACTACATGTCGTTTTTCATAGATGTGTGATATGCATTCGTTTGATAATACGTTGTTCGAGGATCCGGGTCTGTAATAATGAAGTGAGGACAAGGAAGTAAGGTAAAATACTACGGGATAATATATTACTGTAAGTATAGCTCTCTGGAATTCTTAAAATATGCAAAAGTTTCAAAACAACCACAATAAGGAAATAATAAAAAAAATATTTGCAGTGGCTCTGGAAATTTAGAATGTTCTGTGTAAAGAAAACTGCGCACAGGAAAAAATGAGAGAAATTTTGCTGTAAATTTTCGGCAAAATCTCATTTCTGGAGCTAAAATTGGTGTTAATTTGAAAAATGAAAACTGCTGAAAATTCAAGCGTTGATGCTTTAAAACTGTGGATTCTTTCATAAACTTCTCAAATCCTTTGGGGGATCAGATTAGGTCGCCAATGAGGAACATCCTTGAAAGTTAGTTTTTTTTTCGAATTCAACGTGATAAAATTCAGTAGCTCGGCATTCGCTTGCAATTTCTGCCCAAAAATTGTGCAAGGATATGGGCTGATGTCGCCCAAGCTGCGGTCCGAAGCAGTCGCCCACACCTTCGTCGAACTTTCGCATGATATATCGACATTCGCTGGCATTTTTTGTGCAAGAGTTAGGCGTTACCCGAATTTCGGAAGAAAGTGCTCATGATTGCACAGAGCAGAGTTGGTCGAAGTTTGAGCAAAAGTTAGTCAAAGATTTAGAGAGGCAACTCGTATTTCTAGCGAAGTCTTTGCTGAATAACCTTAGCTGAATGGTGGAAAGAAAATCACGAGAGTACTCTAATTATTTTAAATTTTTATTCAAAATTGTTCACATTTTCTCAAATCGAAAGTATTCTGAAACATAGCATTAATTTAAATGAGGGTCTGCTAAAACGTCAAGCATACATAATTTCGATTATCGGAACCACCTTACCTAAAGGAAATAGAACTCTAATGGAAACAGCTTGTCGTTCTCTCTCTCTCTCTCTCTCTCTCTCTCTCTCTCTCTCTCTCTCTCTCAATTTCTCGTGCTAACAAAACGAGCATTCACAGATTTATGAGTTCTCCTTCAGGTCCTCAAAGAGCCAGCCATAGAAGGATCTCATGAAAGGCAGAGTGAGCACATAATTATCTTTTCTACAAGACCGCAACGAAGAGAAAGACTGGGGAAGAAATCGGACAAATAGAAAAAACCACTGGAAATAATCTATTGGGATCAGAAAGAAAAATGTTACGCAATAGAAAAAATGTAAAATTTTCTGAATTCTTCTCAGAAATAATAGGATTTCCATTTATCTTGTCACTAAGCCAGACCGTCCACCGTCCTGATTTCTAAAAACTTAAAAATGATCAACGAAAATGATCAACTACTACGTGGGCCGGTGGAGAGTTGCTCTGTCGGTGATCTGCCTAAATTTAATTCTTTGAATTCTACTTCAGTTTTGGTTTGATGAATATACCGGCAGACTTACAGATAAACAGATACCTACTGAGACTTTTAGTGATATGCAGCTAAGCAGGTGCTAAGCAGGTGTTTTCAGCGGAAAGTGTCAGGCTTTGAAATTGTGTAAATGAGTTAACATGTAGAAGCTGAAATATTTTTAAAACATCTTAGCAAAGACCCACACTTAAAACTACATTTCTGTACTGGACAGCTTGCATGTGCAATCTCAAGCAGGACTGTTATCTTTCAATGAAGGGAGGGCATCTTAGCTTGTAGAGAAATAGCTTATTGAAATTGCAGCCTTTCAGCTGCAAAAATAAATGATTTTAAATTTAAAAAATTCCCCAAAATATATTTCAGAGAATTACAACTTTCAGTTTTTTAGCTCATCTACACAATCTCAATGAATGCAATTTTCATCGGAAAAATTCCATTTTCCATCTACATATATATTTTCAGTTTCTGTACGACACTGTGCAAGAACCAAAAAATCGCTAATTTTTCAGTTTTAAATACATGGAAAGACCTAGAAAAACACTATAAATCCTTCAAGTACACAGAATTTCTAATTAGATCTTGTTAACGTTTTTGCAGCCTCTTTTGTCTTCTTTGAAATCAAGGCCAGCACTATTCCAACACTCCTCTGTTTTCGGCGATGCGCAGCATAAATACTAGTAACGGTAGTGTCAAAAAAACTGTCTAAAACCGACAAAAATGATTTTCGGCGGCGATTCTCCGATAACAAGCTTGGCATTCTAACAATTTCAAAGGCGCATTCACCACGGTCAGTAGGCGTGGGAATCACTTTTTTCCTTATTTATTTATTCTCTCACTTCTTCTTCCACGAACTCATTCATCCATGACACTGACCCATAGTTAAAAATCGGAAAAAGGCTTCATGAAAGGAGAAGATGGTCATCCCGCCTCTCTTGAAACGAGCCGCGCAAAGAGCGAAAAATAGTGGAAATGCGGTAAACGGTGAAGTCGACAAAATACGAAACGGAAAATAAGCTAGTTGGAGCATAGAATCCAAAGAGGTATTCTTCAGGATGAAAAGAGGAAAAAAATTTTTTCAATTATACTATTCGAGGCTTTTTTCTCAGTGTGCGAGTGTTTTTATGCTGCATTGAATTTTTTGAGCAACTGCTTTATTAAGCATATCGAAAAACTCGGGGAATAAAAGCCTGATTCTGTATTCTGATTGCTTTAATGAATAAAAAAATATGCTCAAGAAAGTGGGAAATTTATGAAATTTCCTTTATAGATACTGTAAAAAATATACAAACTTCAGAAATATACTTTTAGATGCTGAAAATGTTCATATTTTAATAGCTCTTTTATATAAGCTTAAAATTGGAAATTTTCAGCTGAAAGTCTTTTTTTTTCTTGCACTGTTCTATATGTTCTATCTGCACATAAAGAATCTCACTGAACAGTGTTGTACTTCAGAGATATAAAATTTTACAGGGAAAATGAAGCCGCTTAATTTATTTTGGATTTCTAGTCCAGTTTAAGCCAAATTTAGATGAACTGCACTGCAGCAAACTCAAATAACGGGTTAGAAAAGGAAATAATCAAGCCTTTTTGCAGCCTGCCGGCACCGCCATTATTTGGTTCTCTTAAAAATCAAAGAGAGCCAGCCGGAAGGCTTCAGCGAAAACGGATGGATTCTTTTGGGACGACAACTGACACTCCGAGTGAAGTTAGTGAAACAAGAAATCATGAAAAAGCAAGAGTGAGAAAAGTTTGTGTGTATGTACACAACATAATGATGATAATGATGAAAATGAAAAAAGAAGAAGTTGTTTTGGGAAATGGAAAAGTAGAAGAAAATGAAAAAGATCTTCTTTTTATCTTTCCCTTCTAGTACTCATTGTTCTTTTCCCATTGCTCCAAACTCACTAATGACCAAGTGATGAGTACATTGAGAGGAAGTGTGTGAGTGAGTGAAGGTGCCTGCAAAAAAGACCTATTGTAACGAGGTAGATGATTGACGGATTGGAATGGAATAGTGAGTATGAGACGAATGGAATTTGGGGTAATTCACCAATATGTCACAAGAGGTACCAATGTGGCATGAAGCTTTTAAGAAAGCAGAAATGCTGTCTGGGCAGTCGCACAATTTTCTTCAAAATAAAGATTAATGCTTGCTTCACAAAAGAACTACATTGAATATTTCGCCGAGTTCCTAGAAGATATCATTCGACGATAGCAATCAAGTTATTCAGCTTTTTGGAAACAATGGTCAGCCTTGTCAACCAATTCTCGGCAACTTAACAGTTACTGGTCAATGCTATTTTGCGCATGTGACTTGCTTTTACAATTTTTTAAATGAAACTTAATAAGATCGGAAATTCTCAACCATTTTAAAGCTCTAACTTTCAGTTTGAAAACCGCTAAGAAAAATCTCGCGTCTGTCCGTGTCTTTCCGGATTACAAGTATGGAAAAGTGTGGAAAGAAGAGATTACGATCTAAAAACTTCAAATAGTAATTAATTCAAATGGAGATTTGAAATAAAACTTGAGGAAATTGAAGGGATTAAGGTATGACTAACGTGAAGCCTTGGTACCTGGATATAAATAATTCTCAACTATCAGCGTCAGAGCCTACCGTATTTTTTTGTGATAGAGATAGAGTCGGATCAACCGCAGTCCGTCACATAATGTTTTCTTAACTTAAAGTAATGGCTCAAAGTGGATCTATGCTTGGAGATCGTGGTGTCGATTGATGGAAAAAAACTGAATTGTAGCTAGTATATAGAGACCCAATGAGTTTCGAATTAGCAGAGAAGGGCGGAATTCCGGATTCCGGATTCCGCCGTTTTTTTCATTCCGTCTTCCGGATTCCAGATTTCGTGAAAAAATTTTTTTCCGTTTTTCGTTTTCCGGATTCCGAGTTCCCAAAATCCAATTCCGCCCTACTCGGCTAATTAGAAGCCCGTTTACGGATGGAGTGAAAGGCTCGCCTATATCTGCAACTTTTTTCGTATGTCTATCAATAATTACGATTTAGTAGAAAGTTATGAGTGGACCCGTGATTGCCCGAATATCAAAAGTAAGACACCAGAGTCCACCCTTCTCCACCGACTTTTAACCCTAATACCCACCGGAACCTGTCAGTTTGCCACGTCTCAGGTTACCTTTTTTTTAACCCTTACTCCTTTGAACCGACACCATCCGGTATCGGATGAAGTTACGTCACCAGGGTGCCTTTTTGGCGGGTGACACCCGCCCGGGTGGTAAACCAAGACCACCCGTCGTTTTCACTGGGAGTGTGCGGGATACTCCGTTTGCGCAACTGTTGCGCATACCGCTCTTCTTCTCACTCTATCTGAATAATGAGGTCATCTTGTTTTTTGTTTTCTTTTGATTTATCTATGACAACTAGGAAAGATTAAAGAAATGGAAGGGTTGGTAGTTGTTTATTGGACGCGACAAACACTGGAGAAAGGAGACCAGTCTCTCGTGTCTTATTTTTTAAGCTAAAACTTTCAGAAGAATTAAAAATTTCAGAAGAATGAAAAATGAAAAGCTAATGAAAATCCGTAAAAATTCATGGCTTAAGATCTGAAAAAATTACAGCTAAAATTATTTCCTCTGGAAACAGAATATGATCATTTTTAAGAAGCCTTAACAATTTTCGATTACTCTGTCGAACATTTAGAATAAAAATCAGAACAATGACACCAATAATCATGATTAGAATGCAATGTTCTCGCACTAAGCTTATCCAATATTCAAGGTTCACTTGAACAAGAACTGCTTTATCCCAAAAAAGTTTATACTAACCTTCACTCATTCTAAACCTCTTTTTCAGTTTGACAAGATAATCCTTCTATTTCTTTTTATATTTGACTTTGAATTTGATCCATTTATAGATTACAACGGTTGCCGAACCGATATCCAATTAAAATATTTAGCGGATATGAGTTCTCTGGGGATTTACTGGCCCTCCTTGTTTTGTTGTTGTTGTGAGCCGTGAGCAACGATAAACAATTAGAAAAAGAGGGTAAGCAGATGCCTTTCACTTCTGACTAGGCCATGACACCTTCTTATATAACAATAGGATAAGAGGATATTAAGGAATCGATTTGGAATTCGGAAAGGAGAAAGTATGTGGAAAGATAGATGGACTCTGAAGTAAATAAACGAATAAGCATCCAAAATTTGATATTTCATGGAAGTTATTTTCACAAAAATAGTTATTGGAAGTTTCGCAATCTGAAATCTGAAAGTTTCAGATAGGAAATCATACAACACGCTTTACGATTATAATGCCCACCTGGACACATGCGAAATCCGCCCATAAATCATGGTGTCGGCGTCTCACCATGGCGATGAGCGGTAGAAAGGGCAAAAAAAAAGGACAGAGAAAGGAAGAGCAATCATAAAATGAGATCAAATTGATGGATACCCACCGAAATAATGTAAAAAACGGACGTGGCAAAGAGATGGAATTTCAATTCGAAAGTGGAATCTGCCAAAGGAAGGCAGATGTTCAAAGGAAAAGGACGTACTCTCATCAACACCCCCACTGTGCGCCAAATGGGAAAAATTGAGAAATGAATGCTTTATGGACATATTGAATAAGGTGACGATGATCAGATTGTTTTTGACACGATTTCTGGGTGGGAAGGTGTGGATTTGAATTTGAATTTCCGTGAATTCTAGGATCATTTAAACAAACATTTTGTATGCATATTTTAAAAGTTTGCATGAAAGCAAGTTTTTTTTCAGGAATCAGGAGCCAGGCAACGGCGACGTGAAATATTAAGCATTCAATATTTAAACAAAACTCGGGGAATGTTTGTCTGTCTGCAGTTTGCCTTGAGCAACAGAACATTGCCGTGAACAACGCTTTTGGGTGAACCGGCAACTTGCCGCAAAACGCTGACAATTTATCACACGAAACGGTTTAGCTAAGCGATGTTTGCAAAAGGGGTTTTTACCAGATTTCAGGGGTCTGTTGGCGGTCCGGCCAACCAGGCCACTGTGTTGAATTAGTGCCAAACTATACTGCATAAATTCACGGAAGCTCTGAAATTTTCGATTTCTTTCCCAGAAAAAACATTGATTTTGACAATATCTAAACATTTCAAGCAATTTAACATCCAACTCTTCTGTCTGGTCTCAGAACATTTGCTCTCCCCTTCTCTTTGTGGACATAAAAATTTGGATAGAAATGTTTGAAGGTACTAAAACTTTACGAGCTGAACGTGGTCGGAAGGCGGCTAACACTCATAAACATCAGCAGTGCAAGTTTTTAATCTTCTGACATGGGAAATTTGCTAGCCTCCTCAGGTTTTGATAGAAAAACTGCAAGCTGAAGTCTTAGATGTCATTAAAAATGTTATATATTTGTGAAGGAAATTGTAGTGGGAATCAAAAGTTGGGAAATACTGTGAAGGATGAGTTAGAAAAAGAAGTAATACCTGCTCCATAATGAAACCTAAAGAATGGAGAAATTTGAAATAAAAATTCTAACCCTTGTTACATACTGTTCCACAATCCTGTAATACTAATTCTTTTGAAAGATTTGCGTTCGCCGTCTTGTCCTTCATATCTTACGTGTCCACCTCGTTTCTGAATCTTTCAGAACACGTCATCTGAGAACCCTGGAAGCATGAACACCTGGTACCTGCACGCCATATCTACAAAATGGCCTTGCAAACAAAAATCTTCGAGAGCGGAAAGAAAACAAAAAATCCCTCTTTTTTTCAAAAAATGCTTGTTCGGAAGATTGAAGATGTCAAGCTAAAGGTGAGGGACCAAAAAGAAAAAAGAAAAAAAGAAACGCCAACGGAATGGCAAGTAGTGTTAAATGCAAACGGATCATCAGAAGTGAGAGAGAGAGAGAGCTAACAGAGAAGGCTACAATTGAAATTTGACTAGTTCTGTTATTCTAAGACTATGGAGAAGTAGTGTACAACTTCTTCAACGTAAAATAATAAAAAAACCCATGCGGAGGCATTCAGAAATAACCGTCGGCCAACCATGGGTTCCTCCATTATATCAGAAGACTCATGGTTCATCACCGCCGTGGAATTCTAGAAACTGAGTGATCTCCCGTATTGTATGTAGTCTTTATTTGTAATGGAAATTACAAATATTTGCCAATTTTTCCGGAATTTCGAGAATTCGGGCCAACTATGGATCACCTCATATCCTTCTTAAAATTGGAAATTCGCTCGAAAAATAACAATTTTAAAGAAAACTATTTAGCTACTATAAGTCGGTTAGAGCATACTTTCACCCCCCATGCCCGTATGATATTTCCTCCCCCCCCCCCATCTGTAGGGTAGAAAATCTACCCCCCTCTACATCTAAACTTATGGGGAGCTCAGTTCACTATTGGCCCCCATTAAGTCTGTGGGGGACCATAGTAAACTCCACGACTAAAAAAAAACAAAAGTACCATTCACGCGATTGAAATACAGGGCAATGGTGTGGGGGGTTCCTTGGGGGACTTTCCACACTTTGGGGGGTGATAGTGTAGTGGGGGGGAAAGTGTTTCGGGGGGTGATACTGTAGTGGGGGGGGGTGATTCCATACTTATACCTTTCTCTACTGCTCTTTTTCAATTCCGGCTAATCCAAAATCAAAACTTTCACTCAAAAAAATTAATTTTTGCTTGAAATTCCAATATATCTCCAACAATAAGGAATAAAGCTAGAAAGGCCTCTTTGGTTTCACTTTTATCTAGAAGACACCGAGCAACCTTGGGCAGGCATAAATCTTCGAATTAAGCGAAGAAAACTAGGAAAGCACACTCGGGAATTCAAATTTCTCGAAGGAGTATGCGCACTGAGCTAAGAAACTAACTGAAACTGATTAAAATTCGTGTATTTTTCTTCTCTTTTTCGTCTCATTTCACTTCACTTCTTCATAATCATTCTTTAGATGTCCTCGATCGAAGAGTGACGCGTAGAATCCTCTGGAGAATCGCCAGTTTTCATTATCCGTTTTTTCCTAGTTTTCTACTTGTTTTTGTGTAGCCTTTCAAGATGAATTTCACAAAATTAGAATTCAGGCAGGTCGAGCCGATTTAGTTTGATTCAGCGCAGATGAAGACCATAGAATTCAAGATAATAAAAAAAAGTGAGAAAAGAAACGATGAAGAAAGTTAGGAAAAATGAAAGAAAAAAAGCGAAGACACTTCAATTTCCATTCATTTTTCATTGATAGAGCTCATCAATAATGGACATTTCTTGGACACCCATAGGGAAAGGGGTCACAAGTCTACAATAAATAAAGGAAGTTAGTGAGGAAAATTTAGAAAAAATATATATTTATCGAAAAGTGGCACACCTAGGAAAACTGGAATATTGCGAAAAATGCTTTAATTTTTGATTGTGTATCCTTCTTTTTGGACTCTTTATCAATTCTATAGTGATTTGGTCATTCTTCAGAGGAAAAAACCATAATTCCTTGAGGAAAAATCATGAAAGAACTCCAAAATATTCGGCATTTAATTCGGGGGGTACAATGATTCGGGGGTACAACGGGGTACAAACGATTCGGGGGTACCAAATTCATGATTCGGGGACGCTTCTTCTGTATTTTTGCAGTTCGTGGTACTTGGGGAGACAAAGAATTAGATGAGTCAGTACTCATATTGAACTCCGGAACACGATTTTTGCTTTGAGATCTGAACAATGACTCAAAAACAGATTTACTGTCATGAACTTGGTACCCCCGGAATCGTTTGTACCCCGTTGTACCCCCGAATCATTGTACCCCCCCCCCCCCGAATTAAATGCCAAAATATTCATAAATTCGGATTTCTGTTAATGCAAAAGCATTTTGACTGAAAAAGTTCTTAATGAAAATTTCTTTTGGGTGAAATAACGTTTTAGTTTTATTGGCTTAACTCTATCAAAATATGAAAATTTTCAGCTTCTTCGGTATTTTTAGTTTATAAGCGAACAGTGAACAACTCAAATAGAAATTGATGATTTCCCGTTTCTTCAGAGCTGAGACTCAGAGCGTTACTAAAAAAATTTTTTAATGAAAAAATGAAGTTTCTGTAAACAAAATAATATATTTTGAAGCTTCTGAAAATTCCAGAAATACTTCTAGAAATCGGGCATTTCCGTCTTAGAAAACATCCAAGTACTGGATGTTTTTCAGAAAATTTTCAAAATTAAAAAAATGCATCTTTAATAAAATATTAATGATATCTGAAAAATTTCAATATTTAAATCAATATTTTAAAGAAAAAAACTGGACCAATTCGAACTGCTTAGCCTTTCGTGAATGCCTTTCAATTTATTCCAAATGAAATTAGAACGCGTCCTTCCCCCAGAAGAAGATATGCGCTTTATTCTTTATTTCGATTCAGCTTATTCTATATTTTTCTGCATTTATTTTTTAATTTAGAAGGATTAAACATATATATATATATATATATAAAGAATGCTATCGGTCTTCTGAAAAATAATGATATAACCGAAAAGTAGTATCATCATGACCTTTCAATGTTTCGATTAAGCCGTTTCCGATTAATGTGAAAATGAGTGGATTTTAGTAAAAAAAAACGATGCAGAGAGCCGTAGAAATGAATTGCGAAACACACCTGATTGCTCGGTGAGCACGTCGCTGATTTCGTAGCGAAGTAGAGAGAGGGAGAGAGATAAAAACTGAGGAAACGCTTGGAGAAAAGCTTGGTAAAATTTGAATATAACAAGGAAAAGTGAGCTAGAATTGCGTTAACTTAGTGGTGATGACGATGTTTGTTGGAAATTGGACCTCTTGAATTGACAGAAAAAATAGTGGGCGTAAAGGAGAGAGAAAAAGAGACGATTTCAGCATCAAAAAAAGTGACGGTGCTGTTAAAATTAAGGCTAAAACTCCGAAATTAACTGAAGAAATTTCAGAAATTACAGACAGGGGTGAGGCAACTCATAGCACAGATAATGGCATCTGAAGTTTTGCGTAGGATATCGGACAAAGGGTGAATGAACATTACACGTCAAACTTGACGGTAAGTTACTAAAACTTATACTTGCATTGAAAACTTAAAAACGCGCTCTACTGAAAAACTTTTCTGAATAACAATCCTGAAATTCAGATAATTTAGGGCTAATACAGTTATTCAAGTCTCAGTATCACAAAGAATGCGTTTTCGGTGAAAGATATGCTCAAAAAATACTACCAGATTTCTATTTTTCGTGCAGATATAGCAGATATCATTTCAGGAATAATGTTCCGAAACAAGCTATGAAAACTGGAAGGAGTCGAAAGGGATACTAGAAATTAGCGAGATGTCCGCGTCTTCTCATCCTCACTGACGGCTCCAGAGTACAAGATGTTGCCAAGATCAGCTTCTTCCCTCACACCGTCATACTTAATACTCAAGTGATAAATCAATTGTAGGTTATCACAATGGAGACATCAAGCGCCTAGAAGGGCGACAAAAAGGTCAGATATCTCCACGAGATAAGCAGACGATGGTGTTTAGTGTTTTAGTATCCAGGGGACCATGTGTCCTCGCCTAGTCGTAATTGAGATATCTCTCGTTATGAAACAAAACGTGAGAGGGTGGGGGGGGGGTGGCGGATAGGGTTTATGGTTATGTTTCACTCGAGAAAACAGATGGTGTGGGTGGGCTTGTTAAATTAGATCTTCCCGGGGGGATCGGATGATTATAGAAATTCGAAATTCGAAATTCCATAATATAAAAGGAAATTGTTTTTTGGGTGGCCTAAAAATACACTGAAATCAACACTGTTCATTAATTGAACGTTTATCTGAAAATCATGGAATTCAGAACATTTGGAAGCATCTTCTCTGGCATCCCATACAAAATTCAAGCCATTTTTGTGGAAAATTTGTTCAGACTTGCTCAAAATATAACAAAAAGGAGAGCCCACCTTCATTTTCGCGGCCATTAGGCTTACTTGCTTATAGTTAGTTACTTAGTCGATCAGTCACCCGCTTGTGTGGGCGCGGATCACAGCTAACCGTGTCTTACGATTTTGGGATCTGGGCATTAGGTTTACCACTAGAAATAAAGCGCAACCCTTATATAAAACGTCACCCTCTAATACCTTTTCTCCCACGACATTCGTTGCAGATTATATTGAATTTTCGGTTAGGTTTTCCGTTGGTTAGGCTTTCTTTTTTATATATAAATATGCTGATTGATTTGTTATGACAGATCAGAATCATTAGAGAATGCTACCTTAAATATAAAAGCGTCTAACGGTGTGCTGCGTGGCCAAAAACGCAAAGGCATTATGATAAGACTTCCATGGTAACTAACGTTTTGGTTTTTAATCAAACCAGCTTATTTTTACAAAAAAATTGAAGGAAAGAACTCCAGAGTCAGCAGAAATCAAGACAAAAGCGTAATACTTCTAATCCCTTTGAAGACTGCACAAAATGGCTTGAATTGAATCAAAATCATCAAAAAAAAGTTTTAGTGGTAGCGGTTTGAATCTGCACGAAACCAATATACAGTATCGGCCAAAAAGATATTCGCAAACAGTTTTTCGAGCATAACTTTTCTGAAACTTCCCGGATCGTTTTGATATTTTGAGACACAATTTAAAACGGTATAAGAAGTTGATTCAACAACAAGAATAATCAAATTTTCAAAAATTTGAAAAAATATCGAAAAATTTATGAAAATGGCAAAAAACTGTAAAATGGAACTTTGACTTTTGAGATCTAGGAAAGACCGGTAAATGAAAAACTACTATAAAACATGACTAAAATAGTTGTAATACTTCGTTGGGTAGCCTTTGGCGTCGATGACCGCCTGACATCTTCTTGGCATCGAGTCGAGAAGGGTGTCGATAACAGACAGGGGGATGGCCTTCCAGACAGATTGGAGTTGATCGAATTTCTGATTGGCATTCGATGTACGGACCCCTCTAAGTTGTCTCTCGACATGCTCCCAGATGTGTTCGATCGGATTCAAGTCAAGAGAATGATTGGGAAAGTCCAGAAGATCCACGTGGCGGCGTCGGAACCAGTCCTTGATGTGCTTCGAGGTGTGTTTCGGGTCGTTATTCTGCTGAAAAACGAACGCCCGGCCCACATTAAACCGTGCCCAGGGTCTCATTGTGTTTTAAAAGATGTCTTCTTACACAAATCAATCCATGATGCCTGTAATTCTTCTCAGGAGGCTGATTGAAGTCCCCGAGAAACGTAGCGTAGCATGGGCCAGAGCTCATCTTCACTGGGGACGCCAGGATTGGGCTAATCACGTGTTCGGTGACGAATCCAAGTATAATCTGTTTGGTACTGACGGTATCAAATGGATTCGCCGTCCGGTTGAATGTCGGTTCAATCCCAGCTACCAGCTCCAAACCGAGGTGGTTTGGAGCTGTTTCTCTGGGACTTCAATCAGCCTCCTGAGAAGAATTACAGGCATCATGGATTGATTTGTGTAAGAAGACATCTTTTAAAACACAATGAGACCCTGGGCACGGTTTAATGTGGGCCGGGCGTTCGTTTTTCAGCAGAATAACGACCCGAAACACACCTCGAAGCACATCAAGGACTGGTTCCGACGCCGCCACGTGGATCTTCTGGACTTTCCCAATCATTCTCTTGACTTGAATCCGATCGAACACATCTGGGAGCATGTCGAGAGACAACTTAGAGGGGTCCGTACATCGAATGCCAATCAGAAATTCGATCAACTCCAATCTGTCTGGAAGGCCATCCCCCTGTCTGTTATCGACACCCTTCTCGACTCGATGCCAAGAAGATGTCAGGCGGTCATCGACGCCAAAGGCTACCCAACGAAGTATTACAACTATTTTAGTCATGTTTTATTGTAGTTTTTCATTTACCGGTCTTTCCTAGATCTCAAAAGTCAAAGTTCCATTTTACAGTTTTTTGCCATTTTCATAAATTTTTCGATATTTTTTCAAATTTTTGAAAATTTGATTATTCTTGTTGTTGAATCAACTTCTTATACCGTTTTAAATTGTGTCTCAAAATATCAAAACGATCCGGGAAGTTTCAGAAAAGTTATGCTCGAAAAACTGTTTGCGAATATCTTTTTGGCCGATACTGTACGTCTTGCCCCATGCTGCTCTCTCTCTATCCCAACAGTGGGGAAAAAAATGAGCGCACACTTTCATTCCGCTTCTTGTGCTCTTTTTTGCTCGACACTATGAGCTCATGCTCTCTTCATTTCGTTTAAAGAAATGAAAAGAAAGGGGAGTATAGTATACAGAGCGAATGGGCCATTAAAACTGAACTGAAATTGCTCGTAGAAATGAACGGAGGAAAAATGAAGCGGGAGAAATACGAGGGGAATTCCATTTCTGAGAAAATAGAACAGGGAATCACACCGTTTTTTGATTAAACGATTTGTTGCTTTTTGTCTTTTTCTACATATACGCCCGATGTTTTTTTCGAATAAAGAGCCCGTGAGATATACTTCTTTGGGAGCTTCAAGTTTTGCAAGTCTTTTGCAAATCTTTTATAGAGTTCTACAGTTTTCTGCTTTCAATTTTCGAGACATTTTCGGTCCTGTTTATTGGTTTTTCGAGCGTCCCAAAATACAGTGTAGCACATGAGTATGGAGACTTTTGTTTTGGAGCCTAACAATGACACAAGAGGGGTAACGGTGAAACAAACTTTATTATCCAATGGAGTAGGACATTTTCTTAAGAATATGCTTAGAATTAAATCCTTCAGTCTCGATATACGCTTGAACCATGGCTTTATATTCCAAGAATCCCGATCACTGACTTGGTGGATTTAGAGCCATGCAAAGGAGCCCAATCTTCACACTTCTATCAATAAAGACGAATGGAGTTTTACCTTCGAATGTGAATCCGGCCCATATCATGGCCGATTGTGGAAATATCTGGTTGAATGCCAGTCGAGATGTTGGGGACTTGGAGTTTAAAGAAGTTGCTGCTGGTTCTAGCAGTTCGGAAGCGATCTGATAGTCAAGATCTTTTCGTTGGTTCAGATTACTCTGGAGAGGCGTCTCACGTGGAGAGTTGCCAGGATCATCGTTGATTTTGTCAGTTGGTTTTCTTGGACAGGACTGAATCGTTCCGGGTGATTATCTTCTTCATGATTCAACGAATTTGATTATTATTGACTAAGACGTACTGTTTTCCGAAACGTTTTCTGTTTCTATGTATAAGACACTTCACCGTTTTGCAGACTTCAGAATACGAGCGATAACGGACACGCCGACTCCATCAGAAAAGAGCTTCGCAATGAAGGGTTGATGCGGAGAAGCTTGCTAATGAGTGATGTACGTAAAGTGATGATTCATGCTTTCCATTTCGGCTTAAATAGGCTCCCCATAATCGAAATTATTCGAATATTTTCAGAAATCGAACTTAGCCAAGAGATCTCGAAAATAGGTTTCCATACTGGTCACCCTGTAGAATCATGTTTGGGGACTGTGAAAAAAACGGGTGGTATACAGTCCGTGAGAGAAGCGAATTACTGGGAAGATTGATACAACTTTCTTCAAAATAGTAAAAATAAAAATAACGAAACAGAATTGGCAAAAGAGATGTTTGATTCTGGATCCCTGACCTTAAGAAGACAATTCGAGTACTTATCGGGAGTGGTAACGGGTACCAATAGAGAAAAATCACTCATTGGAGGAAATTTTGAAGAGGTAATGTCTGAACCTAACCAAAATCTAGAAGAGCTCAAGAATATTCTATTATAGTTGCGACTATTATAGTCTGACTATTATAGTCAAGTTGACGACCACCTTACACCTCGGTGCAACTCCATATTTATACAATTTTAGTCTGTATATTTTGAAAGTATCGAAATGATCGTCTTTGTCGTTTTATTACTTAGTTACTTAGTCGAACCGTCAATCGCCTGTGTTTGGCGTGGATCACATCTAACCACGCCTTTCGATCTTGAGCGATCGTTTTCCATGAAGTGTTATAGACAGTCGGTTTCCTCGTTTGTTTTATACGGATAATCGATCGTTTATTACGATCTATACTCGATTTTATACTCGATCGTTTTATCGTTTTATAGTCAGTCGTTCCACGATATGTCAATTCCAATTTTACAGTTTCTGCTCATCTTCACGTCTTCTGTTAATGAAACCAATAACTCTCATGTACACACTGTTTCCAAAAAAGTGAACCGTTCGAAAATTGGTTTCAAAAATGTATGGCGGAGCTTTTTCACACTAAAATGCATATTAGATATGACAGTTTCTTAAGTCTCTTAAAAATTAAAAATGGCAAGTGTGTAGTTGAAGGTAAGCTCAAACGGGACCTAAACGATTCAAATGGGACAGCCCAGCTTCAATAAAAGGTGAAAGTAGCGTATTCGTATATTGAATGAAACCAAACGTCACTTTAAAGAAATCTGCGAAACATACAACTTCATGCTTATATTTCAAGCTTCAATCTCCAACCTGAAACCTCAAACTACAGTATTCCAGTTGAGCATTCTCCAAACAATGCTTCATAATCTTGAGCATAATTATATAAATGAAGCCTTTTCTGTCACATAGCACATACAGGACATCTCAACAAGCTTTCAGCAAAAAAAAATGAAAAAAGGAAGATTAAAAATAGACAAACCTACACAAAGAAGCTTAATGATGCTGAAACATGCGAGAAGCGGCAAAAAATCGGAACGAAAAGTGGTGGTTTGAATAGAATAAAAGAGCATGAGAGCTATAGTTTTACGAGCCACTTTGACGAGATCATTGGTAGGAAAAAACGGAAGGAAGGGCACAAAGAGCATATTCATGTCTTTTGACATGAAAAACAGATTTTGGATTTTTCTTTTTCAGAGTCATATCTTGTTGGGAACAGGGAATCTAGCTTTTTTGTTTCCAACATCTGAACAGTGAACAGAGAGGTGCAAGTAGCTGGTAGGCCAGATGTGCAACGTTTGAGCAGTTTGAGCCTACTTTGGCAATGGATAGCGCAGCACAAACGCAGGGAACGTAGGCCTTGAGCCATCAAGCATACAGTACCAATCAGAGTTATAGCAAGAGATTCCTCAGTTGACAATGCTTGACGTTGAGATTGAGTAAAAAAGTTCGTATACTTAGAAATGCACTGAAAAGTGATAGGTGAGGTTTTGAAATTTAGAAATTCTTTTATGCAGTGGGCAAATTTTCGCTACTTTGCAAAAGGTGACTCCTCAATGACGGAGTCTGCACCTTATTGAGCCATAGCATGTTTGTTTGCCGTAGATTACTGTAGAGAAAAAGTTTCAAGCTACTAAAGTATAGTTTCAGATCCATTTACAGCAACGGGCAAGGCTGCCTAATTAAAACTTCCTTCAAACAATGAATTTTCACTCCATTAGACTCTTGTCAAGCGCCAGCCACGCGGTACATTCTTGATCGATGACCTATCCAGGGTAGTGTGTCGTGTCGATTTTGGAATTGATCGATTGAATCGAATTAAATAGACAATTTTTGAATCGATTCAATCGATTCAACATGATTCGATTCGATTTTATAATTGAATCGATTTCATTTAATTCGATTCAATTCGATTCAGTTCGATTCGATTCGTTAAAATCGAATCAACAAAAATAATGCAAAAATAAAGAAAAATAAAGAAAATAAGAAAACTTCAAACGCGCGAAGCATTGATCGTAGAGCGCATTTGCACTATTTTTGTTGATTCGATTTTATCGAATCGAATCGAACAAAATCGATTCAAATTCGATTTTCCCGTTCAACAAATCGAATCAAAATTGATCGATTTTTGAATCGACACGACACACTAATCCAGGGTTCTCTATAGACTCGGGCTAGCCGCTGCCAACGTCACGGTGTCTGGAATGAATTCGCTAAAGTGAAATGGTGTTGTTTTCAGTACCAATTCTAATATCATTGAGATTTATAGTGAAAATAATGAAAACCGTTAAGGATTCGGCAGGGCGCGTAGCCAGGCTGGATTCGACCCACCGGCACCGATAATCAAAGTTAGGAACGAAGACAATGGTATAGACAATCTCAATTTCTTGGGAAGGCAACCATCAAATGTATGATACTCGCCTATTAGAATAAGGATGCTGGAAATCTAATTTTATCTTAATTTTCACAAATTTTTAGAATACTGTCAGTAGTAGTGAACAATATGACTTCTGAAGCAAGCCAAGTTGGATCCGACTAACTTTAGCCATCAGAATAATGTTATCTATTATCAGTGAGCACTCATCAATTATAATATGCATTATTATTTTTATCAAATCATTACCCTCATATTTGTTCTCAAATATATTGCTGATAAGCAAGAAGAACATAGGTAACATTTGTAGATTGGCATGCGCGCGAGCTAATGATTAAATAAGGGAAATTAGAAGAATTGGGAAAATAAAAAATGTTAAAAAATTTTGCGCGTGGAGTGGGGTATGGAAAACGAGTCTTTTGAGTAAGAGACGCCCTGGAATTTCGAATCTTGATTTTCAGATTCAGATTGAAATGAATTTCAGACGGGAAAATTACATCTGTAATCTGCCGAATTGTATGTAAAATATTCGAAAATTCCATGAATCTGCTGCTATGCACTTCAACTTTTTGCAACTTAGTACATTGCATTTGAAAAATAGTTTGTTTTAACCATATTCCATAATTTTAGAAATTCTTTGGTTTTTTTGGGAAAAGCTTGCTTTTGAAAAAATACCCAAAAAAAAGCTCGGGCACACTTCAAATATTTGAGTATACTTAGTTACTTAGTTAGTCGTTATACGCTTGTGTGGGTGCGGATCACAACTTGCGATTTTCCGTCCTCTGAACTTTTTTCTATAAAAAAAACTAGTTTTTACAATTGAAAATTGAAAGAATTTAAAAATTAATCGTAAAATACATAAGATATATATTTTGCACTTTCCAAACGATATATTTAATGAGATGTTGGTTTTCTGTTTATTTTTAAGCACTTTTTTGATGCTCCGTGTTGAAAAAAAGATTGATAGTGGGACAGGGCTGAAAAGAGACTCATCTCTGTAATAGTACGGGCAACTTTCTGTTTCACTTCCTTTTGTATAATATTTTCACCGAGGTACAATTAAAATTTGGAAAAAAAAAGATTTGAAGATAAAAAAACCGTAGTATAATAGTAATGACATCTAAAATAAGGTACTCATCATGCTCTTTCACAATATTTCACAGTATGAAGGTTGTGAAGAAATCGAAAATCAACAGAAGGTCGTTGTATTCTCCATTCATCTTAACGCCCCTTCCTCTCTCCTCTAATTAACCATCCCATTTTCATTTTGAAGCACCACCACAACCTCTCCGCTCCTTCTCCCCCAATACCAATTCAACCACATCATTGACATATGCCTCTATCCCTCAGTTCAGGCAGGACACGTTCCTCCTTTTAGGTGCACCGATGCTCCTCGATGAGCATAATGTGATTTTGTGGGGAAAAGGACTAAGTGCGGGAGATGGGAAACACGGAAAAGGGCGAGAGGATAGGCAGAAATCAAATTATGCCAATTAATTGGAGGAGGAATGGAAAAAGAAAATGGGTGAGAAATATAAAAGTGAAATTCAGTTAAGAACGTCTTCAGTTGAATTACAGACCATTGTATAATAAATAATCAATTAATCGTTTCCATCAATTTGTCTCCAATTAACATGCTTTATCAGAACAAGAGGAATAACTTTCCAAATTTCAGCTTTGTATTCATTGAATTTCATCTTCCATACTTTAATCCGGGCAGAAACGGTGAGAAGTGGGCTATGTGGGCTGCTTGTGTTTTTCAAATAGAAACTCACTTCTTAAAAATGAGGGCTGACTTTAGATTTCGATTTTTTTTCTTATAAAAGTGAAGCGTGATTCCGATAAACAAAGTGTCACTAGAACAGAATCCCTTAATTTCAATATATTTTTAAAATATCGACTTTAATACTCATCCTAGTAAACTCTTCAGCCTACACGCGTTCTGCCTTTCTTCTGTTATCATGACCAAAGCCATTAAGAAGCCGATCTTACAGATTCCGAGAGGAATTCATCGGCCCGGTTACTCTACTGATTCTGTTTCTATAGTAACATATCTTTTGAACACAAACCGTCAAGATCTTCAATTTTTATAAAATAAGTCATCAGCCGAAGTCATTAAGAAGCGGATCTTACAGATTCCGGAAAGGATTTGCCGGTCGGTCCTGCTACTTTACAGATCATGTTTCTATAGTTGGCTTTTGATCATAAATCGTTAAGATCTTCAATTTGGGAACCATTTTCAGCATTTATTTTTATTAGGAACAAAGCTATGAGAAGACCAGATCTGCCAGAAAACACATTACTCTAGCATGACCCTAACTAACTAATAACTAACTAATAGACCCTAATATGATTGTATTTTTTAAAACATTTTTTGTGTTTTAAACCATTTTTCTTCATTCAGGATCTGTTTTGCTGCATTTTTTGGCATTTCATTAAGAGACGAACACAAAAAGCCATCTTTCGTCTCGTCTTGAATTCGTCTTACACAATAAAAAAGTTGAGCATGTGTAGCGACACAATGCCTATCTCTGCGTCAGACGAATGCAAGACGAAGACGAAGACAAAACGAGAACGGACATTCGTGGAAGTCTTACATATCATGATAGCAAAAAAAACCCAAAGAATTAAAAGAAAATGTTAACTTCTTGAATTTTTTTTCGGAACAAGAACATTTCCAAAGAAAACGAGACTCAATGTGTCATAAATTTACTTTTTTTTAATGAAACCTTGCCAACGCGATGTAATTTGAGCGATTCCATTTTCCATTCGCGTATAACTCGGGAGTCTGGGAGGCGAAGAAGTCATTCAACCACTTTTCGACATCCTTTCTATCATAAAATTTCTGCCCTCCAAGGTGATTCCGCAGGGAACAAAAAAGATTATAATCAGTTGGGGTCAAGTCTGATGAATACGGTGGGTGACACAAGACATCTACTCCGAGCTTTTCGAGGTTCTGGCAGGCCTTCAAAGTGGTGTGCGGTGTTGCGTTGTTTGTATGTATGTTATATCAGCAAGTTGTAAGGTTTTGGGCGTTGTTTTGCATCAAAAATCCGTCAAAACGTGAGGAATGAGTTGATGAAACTTTGTCACTCTTCCAGATTCATGAAGAAGGTCAATGATAGTTCGTTGAGGATGCTTGAGAGTCACCGCAAGTTCGCGTGACGTCGCTCTTGGTTCTTCTTCTAGCGCTCTCGAGCGCTCCACACGTGAACGACAGGATCTCAGTTCATTTTTAAGATCGTTTTTCTCTTCGACAACCTTTTCGAACCTGTAGCAGACAGAGCCAAACACGGCACACAAGTTACGAAAAGCTTCGCTTCATTTGCGTCCTTGGAGAAACTTGTACAGAAAAGCACCTCTTAGAACATGGAGATCAGCAAACAAATTCTCGCTTATTTTGAACGCTACCTTTATTTTTGTCAAGTTTGTCAAGCATGCATAATAAGCACTTAAAAATAAAAAATTAACAGAATCAGAAAAAATTAAATTACCTGACTGAGTTTTCGCTCACTGTAATACTTGAATAGATCCATAAATTAAGATCGAATTGTTAAATAATGATAAATGCGCTGGCAGATGTCTTCTGGAAATTCTTATCATTACATATTTTATAAAAATTGAAGATCTTGACGGTTTGTGTTCAAAAGATAGGTAACTATAGAAATAGAATCAGTAGAGTAACCGGGCCGATGAATTCCTCCCGGAATCTGTCAGATCGGCTTCTTAATGGCTTCGGTCATGATAACAGAAGAAAGGCAGAACGCGTGTAGTCTGAAGAGTTTATTGGGGTGAGGATTAAAATCGATATTTTTCAAATATATTGAAAGAAAAAATCAAAGAACTCGAAGAGCACTTGTAATACAAAACGTACAGTATTTATAATAATGAGTGGAGGGAGCATTGTCGTTAAATATGCAAGAGCTCCTGATCGGATATCAGGTGATGCTGATCTTAAAGGATGACGAGCATACTGTAATGTCCCTGAGCGTGTATTATCTTGATCGGGAGAGAAGATGACCGGATTGTCTAGAAAGCAGAGTAGGGCGGAATTGGATTTTGGGAACTCGGAATCCGGAAAACGGAAAACGGAAAAACAATTTTTTCACGGAATCTGGAATCCGGAAGACGGAATGAAAAAAACGGCGGAATCCGGAATGCGGAATGCGGAATCCGGTATCCGGAATTCCGCCCTTCTCTGCAGAGTATGGCGGAATTGGATTTTGGGAATTCGGAATTCGGAAAACGGAAAACGGAGAAAAAATGTTTCACGAAATCTGGAATCCGGAAGACGGAATGAAAACAACGGCGGAATCCGGAATACGGAAGACGGAATGAAAAAAACGGCGGAATCCGGAATTCCGCCCTTCTCTGCTAGAAAGTGACAGATACAGTATGGGATTTTAAAAAGAGCCTGCGCACGACTCGCATCTGTCCTGGACACTCTCCTAAAGCTCTAAGTGCATTCCTACCGGAGTGAGCAGCTGAGTACAAATGACAAGGCGATCCGTATAAAGGATATCATCCATTACACCTCTCCCCTTATTATAGGACCGACTCTGTTTAAAAACTTGTCAAAGGCTGCTTATTTTCATTATGTTTTTGCTTGATAGACCTGCTTATGTATTTCCCATAACTAAATCCCATAGCTAGGATCAGCTGATCCGTTTTGCATCACTCACAGTGCACTTACACATTCTCGTCTCGAAATCCATTTCTACTATTCCGTTTCCTCCATTTCGACTAACGAAGCCTTTTCTGGAACATTGCAATACTGCTATAAACCCAATATTAGAAAAATCTGGGCAACTTCCAACATATTCTCTTTTCAGGCAAACATTCTTCTTATACGCATACATATTTCAATTCCATTTTTCCTTCTCCTTCCTATATCCCTTTTTCTTTTGCCACGGCCTTCATAATAGGCAAAAGCACTCACATCGTCAACGCCACCGAGCTCCTTCTTCTTTCCTCTTTCTTCGTGTCTCATTTCTCATTTCATTCCTCATTTATCTCTTGCTCCACGGCTTTAACCTCATATTCCTACAGCAGGCTTTACACATTGCCTACTCCTTCCAGCTTATTTCCAGACATAATTTGGTTTGTTTCGGACTGCGGCGTATCCGAATAGTCTCTATGGAAATGTTTCAAGAATCGATACGGGAAACGTTGCGATTTGTATCAGTGTGAAAACTGAATTCTTATTATTTTTTCAGTGTACCAAGTTGAGCACTGTTGCTCCGCAGCACTATGTAAACATAATATTTCAAATTGTCTGCTTTCTAGACTCTTTGAAGTATAGACGACACCATAAATGAAATGAAGCCGTTGCTAACACTACCCCGTATTTCATAGTACCAAGTTTTGAAGCATCTGCGAAACCAAATTTATTTTCACGGCCTATATGAAATTATTCTTCATTATCCCTCCAAAGCTCAAATGCTTCCGATATCCTTCATCCTGCTCTGATCCCTCGAAAAGTATTCGGAAGTAGTATGTGTAAAAAGTTGTTTTTAGTGAGCATTTCTGCCCAACAGCGATTTATGCAAAGTTTGTTGACTAAATTATTGCAGATTTTTACACAAACTGTGTCGCAACTAATAAAATGTTTGGTCATTTCAGAAGAAATATCCAAAAATGACTATCGGTCGCAAAAATGAGAAGAAATGAGAAGCGCACTTCACAGTTCATTTCACCAATTTTTTCAGAATTTTCAGATTTTCCAAAAGATTAGAGTTATAAATCAAATTCGAAGCAAACTTACAACCTCTTACAAATCTTGATATCAAAGAACTTGTAAAAGTACAAAAAATCAAGAATTTCCGCGGAATCTTCAAGTGAGACCCTTTGCCAGGTAAGATACTTCCGAGAAGTGGGTTTTGTGAATTTAGGATCTTCGAATGGTCTGGTCTAGGGACTAAAAGGGGAGAGGGGTGGGTTGGGTCTGCTCCGAGACTTGCTCCAAGATAAAAGATAACATTGATTACTTTACTGTTTTGGACTAGATCCTTTTACAGAACTTCAGGATTATCTGAAAGAAAACTGTAAAAATATGATAGATCTCTCCGCATTCCAAATTCAAGAACACATCATCGCGGTTACCATCGTCTTTTTGTTCTGAAACTGCTGAAAAGCAATGACTTCAGAAGTAAAATTCTATCTTTGTAATATATAATATATAGTAAAGAAAAGATTTTAAATGCAAGATTTAAAGGTTTCAGATAAATAGATTCGGTTGTATTTTTACGTTTCCACAAGCCATCGTGTTGTTCCTATTTTTAATGATGTAAAGTTTATGCTCCGCTGAAATTTCATTATTATTCAGAGTTAGTTTGCTCTGACATTGAGTATGTACTTGATGTTTAACATTCCTAATAGGACATTGTGCTTTTTTTCAGAATAGACGCATAAAAACAAAATGTTCCTAAAATCATCAACAGTCAATTCATTCTTTTTGCTGCCTTTACCTTTTTGATTCTTTTTTCTCCTGGTTTTAGTTTCTTTAGTAAGTTTTGGATTCTCTTTTTCTTCCTCAATTTTTTTATTGTGGTTTGCTCTTGCCACAATCTTGTAATCCATTCAAATTCTTCATGAGAGAATAGTCAGGGTTTCCCTGATTAACTGCTCTACGAAAAAATTCTTCGTGAAGTTCGAACTCTTCATATTCTCACAATTTTTATTGAATCTCTCCAAACATTCAAAGCATTGAATACAATTTTATATTTTTGGTCATTCTATTTTGGTTCTTTGGTCTTTGATCTTAGATTTTTGGTCTTTCATTTTGTCAAATTTATCAATATTTTTGATTTTTATTGAGAAGCTAACTGCATCAAATTTAACTTCGTTCTCGAACTGAATAGTTTATGACCAATTCTAAATGTTCAATTCCAAGTCCCGAAGGGGATTTTCGGGCTGACGCGACTCAGAAAATGGAATTATCAATAATCGTCAATTTGAAATACAAAACACTCTGGCTTCTGAAACAGTAAATGCTCGTTTCTATATAGTCACTATGAGCGGGGGGGGGTTGTTCAATAAATTTTCAATGATCCATTTTATCTTTTATCCTGAAGCAAGTTTTGGAGCAAACCTAACCCCCCTCCGGTACCTAGACCATTCGAGACCTTACACTTTACCAGGTAAGAATGAACCTAGACCATTCTTACTTGGTAAAGTGAATTTCTTGAAGATTCTACGGAAATTTTTTGATTTTTTGTTTATTGATATAAGATTTCCACGAAAGACGAAGACAAATAGTCGTCTAGCATTCGTCTTACCCAATCGTCAGACGAATTCAAAACGAAGAAAAAGACGAGACAAAGACGAAGATGAGACGAGACAGCCGAAATTTCCCCCAAAGTTTGTTTCGACTTTCATTTACAAACTCTATTTTACTATGAAGTCTTTTGGAAAATCTGAAAATTCTGAAAAAAAGAATGAATGTACGTACTTACAAAAATGGGTGAAATGAACTGTGAAGTGCGCCACTCATTTCTTCTCATTTTTTAGAAATGTCGGATTTCTGACTAAAAATTTGCATTAAAATAGTCGAAAAAGTATAAAAATCGCTTTTGGTCCAAAATGTGCGCAAGAAACAACTTTTTCCAAACTACTTTCTGGTAACACTCTTCACTTCGGCTTTTGCAAATCCTCCATAGAACTCATAGGAGCAACTAGTGGCTACCCGCCAGCGGCTCTCTCTCTTGTTTCTTCGTTTCTCAAATCCCCGCATCAGAAAGAACGGAGGGACTCTCCTCTGTTTCTCTTTGATTCCTGCGTTTCCGTTACTTTTTCTCGCTCATCCGTCTTCTCCCAGTTTACTACCAACACGTTTTCGCCGTTTTTCCAGCCGCTTAAAAAAATAGGAACACAACGAGCCAGAGGTGGCAATGTGGAAAATCGGTTCCCCTTACTAGCAGAGTCTTTCCGTATCTAGATTTGTTTTGTTTTCAGAAGAAAGGCATCTGGTGTGCCGTCATTCCGAAATGTCATTTCAAAGATCTAATTGTAGTATTGTGGCACGGAACAAGAAGAAGGATGGTAACCTCAGAAAAAAAGCATCCCATGAACCAGCTAAAGAGCAGAAAAGAGAAGAGGTGAGCACAAAAGTACTGAAAATATTTTGTGAACTTCCTCTTTTCCAGTCTTTCGAAGCTAAAACATTAAAGGTTAAAACGAAATCATCTGATACTATGGATCCTATACAAAGACTCAAAGCACAGTTGAACAATCCTTTAACGCGAACTTTCCGACTTACAAATGTTCTCCAAAAACGTTTTTTTTCGATTTATTTTCCCTATACAGGTATAATTTTGGTGAGCCTCAGCAGCAAGATTACTTAAATAAGAATGATAATTTTAATGATCACATAACAAGTGCACTTCGATTTTATAATAGTTTGGAAACTTCCGGAGGAGAGAGAGAATCGCAATTTCTTGAAAATTCAAGCCAAGCGTGAAACTAAATGAGCACTTTTAAAGAGCGCGACTTTACCTTGGTTAAATCTTTCATATAGCAGCTTTATGAAAAATAATTTCCTTAAAAGTAATAAGAGAAGCGAAATGCTCAGAACAGCTGATTAATTTTAAAGATTATAGGAGGAGGAGGCATGGGGAGTGCACTTCATTTAGTCATATTCCCTGTGTCACGGTATTGTCTATTTTGAAAGGGATTGAACAAAATATAAATTCCGCTTTTGAAAATACATTTAAACAGTATACAAACCAAGACATTTTTAATCGTAATCAATTATATTATCTTATATAACTGATTATTAGATTACTCACGATCATGAATTTGTAGGGTTCAGAAATTTGAAAAGAAGTTTAATCCTAAACTTAACAGTTTTATAAATTCAGCATTTGTTTCAGACTCCGTCTCCAATGTGGCTTCTCGAGGCATGCGTAGCTCCAAGCACAGCGAGCTCGCACAAATGGCTCACAGAGTTTCTTCCAGTGGCCACACATCTTATTCTCGCCGGTCGTCCAGCCTTTATCATCGTCAGGAACTCATGGAATCCCACACCGTTTGATCACTATCCGTCGAAACCCGCCACGTGTGTTCTGACAATTACTGGTAATGATAATGTCTATGTGTCAACTGATGCTAATGTTTGGACACAACAAGAGATACGATCCACTGTCGAGGATTGTGATTTTGTCTCTGGTAACATGTGGTTTTACATACCATATGGAGAGCCACGAAGTTCTGATGAACTTTTCGAAAATGTCATTGACCCACTCCTGGCATGGAATCGTTCTCCTACCGGTGAAGGAGAAGTCATTGGTAGCGCAGAGGATGCGTTAGCCCTTCTGTACTGGAATGGCCTCAAAGATGTTTTAGATGTGAGCGCTAAGAAAATGGAAGTGAGCTACCCCACGCTCCAATTAACCGAAACAGATTAATCGCAATTGCAGAAACTCGCTGCTCATATAGGGATTACTATCGAAAACCAAAAAACAATGATAATCAACTGTCTTGATGTAGATTTCTCTGTAAATGCGACATTGACAAGCGATGCTGATAAAAATCAACGACAGATTCCGCTTTTCGACATGTTTTGGTTCGGCATCGCCTTGATCATTCTGCAATCACTGTACTTATTATCGAAATTGCAAGTTTTCCGGGATTGGCTATTTTGAATCATAACGTTTGTTAATTATGGTACCTCAATGTCTGGTGAGATTATTAATATAAACTGAAAATTCACATTCATGTTCATGTTTATTGGTTCAGAAGAGAAAAGGAGGGAAGCAAATAGATAAAACTCTTTTTTTGAAGGGGGTCAGGCGATATTTTCACAACACAATTATCTATTTTTGCGGGACAGTATGGTGTTTGATGAGAATAAGAAGCGTTGAAACGTGGGACATATACATTCACACAGACACACATTTAGAGGAAATAAATTAGGTTACAACGTGAAGTTTGGGGATGGGAAGTGTATAAGGAATTCAGGACAGCAGAAAACGTTTAAAAAAGCATTAGATTTTTTATGGGTGATAGGGTAAAATTAGAGTTTCGTGAAAAAAGTATTTAAAAAACAACTAAGAAGATGGTTGGAGCGCGCCGAAGGGACAAGTTGAATCAGAAGACGTGTTGTATCACAGAATATATAGATTTTATTAACAGCATCCACTGCTCCTTTTGTCTTGAACCGGTTGACTTCCCGTGATACGAACAGCTAGACCTCCTCCAGCTCCTTGAACTGGTCCCATGCGTGATTTAATCTCGGAAGCCATAGTGAGGAAGGCCTGTGAACAATTAATTATTAGTTTTTATCTAGGAAGATAATAAAAATATTGTTTTTAGTTTGGCCCGCTACAGATAGTATGTTATTTACAAACACTTCTCAACGAAAAACAATAACATGATCTTTCAAATTAGAATGTTTTCGAAATTGATTTTTGTGCATTGTGGTTATAACGAGACACGCCAATGTCACTGCAAATTTGCAAAAAAAATTTCAGAAGAAAAGAAACCTGCTCCACGTTGGTTGATGATTTGGCTGAAGTCTCCAGGAATGGGATTCCAAGTTGTCCGGCATAATCTTGAGCGGCTTGAGTCTCGACAGCTCTCTTCGCAGTCAAATCGCATTTGTTTCCGACGAGCAGCTTGTTAACATTCTCGCATGCGTACCTGTCGATTTCTTGAAGCCACTGCTTCACATTGTTGAAGGTTTCCTAAAATAAAAGTTTTTGTTGTGGAAAAAAAAATAAATCGAACCTGATCAGTGATATCGTAAACGACGATAATTCCGTGAGCTCCACGGTAGTAACTAGAAGTGATAGTACGGAACCGCTCCTGTCCAGCAGTATCCCACTAAAATTTCCGGTTTGGATTATACAATTTTATAGTAAACTCACGATTTGAAGCTTGATAGTCTTTCCATCGAGCTCAATAGTTCGGATTTTCTATAAATATTGTTTTTCTTATCGGGTTAGCTCTGATTTAGGAAAAAACTTACAAAGTCGACTCCGATTGTGGAAATGTAGGATTCGGTATAGGTGTCATCAGCGAAGCGGAGCAGAAGACACGATTTTCCGACACCGGAGTCTCCGATAAGAAGAAGTTTAAAAAGGTAGTCGCTGAAATCAATTTAATTAATTTTAAAAGTCTTCCAAAGAAGAAAAACTCACTATTCTGGGTTCATGGCGGCCATCTTCGATTTGTCGAAGTGTAAAAATAAGAACCCTAAAATTAAATAACTACCGCTTACGAGTTAACAACCTTTTAAATATTATACTGAGAAAAATCTATTGCGAAATAGGGAACGGTGACAAATCATATGACAGAACGAACAGTATTGCCTAGCGAGGCTACGTGTATAATTTATCGATCGTGATTTGTAAACAAAGGGACACGCACGATGCAAACAGGTTTTGTGGTGCTTATCAAAAAAGCAAAAGTTCTTTAGAGATCTCATAAGAAAAATTTTAAAAATTCAAAACGCGTAACCGACAATCCGATTTTTAGCAGGGCTCGCATAAAATATTAAGATGATTAATAGCAAAAAAATTAATGTTGAGCATTGTAAAAATCGAAGCAGACTATTTACGAAAATTTTACATTGAGTTTTACAAATTTTCACAAAACTACGGCGAAAGGTGAAAATTAGTGAGGAAAAGCAGTAGAATCAGAAAAATGACGTGGCGAGACAACCAGATGAACACCCCGTGACTGCGAAGCGGCCAAACCGCGACGCCTGCGACAGGGCGCTGTTGCATATTTTACACTTTTGGCATTTTTTTTTAATAAGCTTTCAACATTCAAAAAAACTTCGAATTTGCAAATAATCAAAAGAAAAATGGTAAAAAGTTTGTTTCAATTCCGTTTTCAGTTTTTTGTATACTAGTATTATTTAATATATAATCTTCTTCCCGCGTATTGTTTTCTTCTAATATTTTTTGAATTGTCATTTATGGTTCACAAACTGCTATTTTGAATGGCCGTCTGAATTTCACGTAATTCGAACAATATGTTTATTGAAGATCGATTGCATAATTTTTGCTCAAACAGCCTAATTCTTGAATAAAATAGCGATTTTTTAATGTTAATTTAGCGATAAAAACATAATAAAAACATGAAACAATATATATTAAAGGCGCGTAATCAAAGTTGATTGTATCTTGATAGGATTTTTAAGAGGGAAAGAGATTTATTATTGTGTTATAAATTTCTCATCCTAATAGGCAAATACGTTGCTTACATGAATAACAAATTTTCTGAATATTCCGCACACCTTTGGGTCCATAATTCGTATTATGTATGCCTTGAAGTACATTGATTAGAAAATAATAGAAATGTGTTTCTATTGGTTTCATTTATATCAGGCAAACTCAGCAAAAGTGTTGCGGAGTTGAGATGAAAAGTTATAGTGGTGTAACCACGAAAGTCGCCATGTCCTTCATAAAATTCCTTTTCTTTCTAATAGTTTTTAATTCCCCTAAATCTCAATTTCTTCATGCAGCGACACTGCTTGAATGCATGAATTTTACAGACTAGCTGATATATGGGTGTAGCCTCATCGCGTACGACAAATAACAATTTCAGGTTGGATTTCAGATAAAAAGCAGTACTCGAAATATTTTAACACTTTCAGACAAGCCTCCGTAAATTTTTCAAACACCGATGTTTCACAAACAGGAAAAAGCAGTTCACAAAAGATACTAAAAGCATCTTCTCTCATTAAATTTTCATTTAAGGTAAGCTTCCTTTGCTTAAACACTGCTTAAACACAATCACTGTCGAAAATTAATAAATCGTTGCCATAATTACTTTTCCACTCTATCTGTCTCAAAATTTGATTCAAAATGCACATGAAGAAAAATTTATCTAGTATCCCTTTTAAGTTACCTTCAAGTAATTATTACATGCATGGTGGTCGCGAAATGGCCTAAGCTTCTCGTTCACATGTCTTCCAGAATACTTCGTTTAAACCTAATCGATAAAATAGAATGTTCTGTAGTTTTATTTATAGAATAGAATTTTTTTTAAAAATTACACCTCACAATAATGTTGCGGATTCGTCCAGAGACATTGCCTCTCTCTCTCAGACAACTGTATTTTGTTATTGTTGTTAATAGTTGTTCGTCAGCTTGTATAAAATAAGAACAAAGTTTTAGAAAAATAAACATTTCCAGCGAAAATCTTCGGAACGAGAGCATGTACGGCCATTCGAGGAACTGATTAGAAGTTGGCCTGTTGGAGATCTCAACTTGCTCATAACAGAGTTTGAAGCTGATGCAACACTTTTGGAATTTCAAAAACGATGTGATTTGACAAGGAAACTTCCTAAATCATGCATTGATGAACTTGAAAAAGGCAGTGCAGCCGCTGGAGATTTTAATGTGATCTTCAAGCATACTAAAATTCGTACGAATCAAGCTTTCCTAGCACAGCGATGTAAACATCTAAATGTCAACGCAAACATCGATGATGATTCGGAAAATTTTCACATCCAAGAAAAAAATTTTCAGAAATTCGAACAAGATGATATAGAATTTTTCTTAAAATCATACATATACAATGAAATATGGCCAGATGAAAAAAGGCCGGAATTGTTAGCTCAGTTGTGCACAGAATTTGGATGCCACAAGAAATTAGAAGACGATATAAAACAAATGTATAAAAACGATCTGAAGAATGGAGATTTGATAATCGAAGTCGTAGAAGGAAGTGAGTAAATTTTCTGTTAAATAAATTTGAAAGTTTTTTTATGACGAGTGAAAATGTGCTGAAAAACCTGAAAAACAACATTTACTTTATGCGGAATGATTTTGAGAAAAAAAAGTATTTTCCAGCAAATTTACCATTTCGTATTGTGTCCTCGTGAGTTCCTACATGTGATCATTCTATTTATTTTTTTCAACGAAAGCGTTTTATTTTCCGAAAGATTTAAAGAGACTGTGTTGTATTTTAGATACAGTTATTGAATTCTTGCCGCAAAAACGGATTACGCGAACTGACGATGCGTAGTTTTTCAATATAGACAATCTGAGTAAAGAAAACATTTCATAAATTCAAAACCCAGGTTAATTCTGGAATTCAACGTCTCTTAAAAATTGCTGTAATCACTCTCCTAAGAAATCCAAGAAGAAATTGGAAAAGTGTTCCCTTGTCTGCCTCAATTCTTTAAATTAAGTTTCCTATCTCAGTTTCCTCCAAGACATTGCGTTGCGGAAACTCAATATAGACAACGTAATCTTGCCGTTTAGTTGCAGAAAGCCGGACCATGTCAAAAAAAGCTATCTAAATTCACCCAAAAGCTGACAACTGCTCCCTTCGAAATCGTCTGGTGTGGCAACTTTCTATTTAAAAAAACCCGATACGGAATGATTTCGAAAAATATTATTTATTAAAGAATGTAATTGCTCAATAGTGACAGAAGAACTAACTTTTCCATGTTCTCATTTTTGTTCTGGAAAATATCAATTAGGAATATGACTGCGTACAGAAAAAGAAATGAAAAAGATGCAAACGAAACAACTAGCAAACTTTCATAATAGTAAATTTATTAAGTAAAAATTATGAGCATAACAGCGATAATTATGCTCGTCTTATTAAATGAAGCACCAATAAGATTTTCAGAAAGCGAAGAATCGATAAACTGCAAAGAATCTTTCGAAATTCGGTGCTCCTCTCTCATCGCCGCTTCCCGAAGTTCAATTATTCGATCATTGTTGTTGAAAAAGTTTGCAGAAGAAAAAGATAGTTCAGAATCTTCAAGGAAACAGAAACGAATTATATTTTCTGAACTGATATTCCCACGAGCGTTTGCACCGTTATTCATCTCGTTCTTGTATACCGATCGATTGGATTGGAGTTTGGCACCAAAAACGGAGAACTCTATCTCATCATTATCACAAGCAAAAGCTATTACGAAAAGTGGGAAATCACCCGACGTACAGCTGGCTAGAGCATTACAAATTATTGAAATAGCGAGATTTTTTGAAGTGACGAAAATGATACAAGGCAAATTTTTATAATCAAATTTCAAGAGATCGATATTATGCTAAATCGTTTCAGCTTGTGAAGATGTCGTTGTCGAGAATCTTTCGTGTGACAATGTTGTTAACATTTTGCAATGGAGTAGTGCTTACAATTCAAAGTACATTGCCACTCATGCATTCCGCTTTGTTGAACAAGAATTTTCTCGAATTGCAGTCTCCAATTCTCTCTACGATCTCACTTCCAATGAAATGACCGAACTCACTCGAAGTCAATTTCTGCAAACCACAGAGCTGGAGCTATTAGACGCGTGTTGTCGATGGGGAGAACATGCTCTTTTGAAAAAAATGGAAGAAAGAGAACCAAATTTGGTGGCCGACACGTGCCATTCCATAAGTCGGCGGGGTCTGAAGAAATCTGAAAAATCAGGAGACGAACTCAGGGAGATTCTGAAACCTCTTGCAGAAAACATACGAAAAGACTATGCTCTCCCGCCATTCCATCAAGATTTGACAAATGCATACAACAAAGGAATTCTAGAGCAATCTCCCCTAACTCAAGACTTATTAGTTTCTTCAACGACTTCGGAAATAAATCCAGATTTACATTGGTTGAAACCAGAGCAGGATAGTCCAGGACCAAGATATTATAGGTAATGACTTAGTAGAATATTAAGCTCAGCAAAATACAATTCTATATTCAATTCTCCGTTTCTAACAAATGAACCCAGATAAAAAATGCAATCCTTTTTAGGCCATACCATACCGCTGCTCTGAAGCGTCGAAGTTTCATAGATCCCAACTGGATCGATAATTCATGTAAATCTGCTCTTCAACTACCAATTTCGCTAGAATTCACCAGTTTGTATCCAGACATCGTAAAAGAAGACGTGTTTTCTAAAGCTAAGGAGCGAATTTCAAGTAGAACAAAAAATCCCGATTTTATGTGCCTTCCGAGAAATTATCACAAGAGAAAAGCTCTGGAAATGGTAGTAAAGACATTTTGAAGCAGAATCAACAAGTTGAATTATTTTCAGATAACTCGACAAACATTAATCGAGCTTGATATACCCGAAGAATGCTTATCCTGCCGTTTAATTTTAGAAGATACGGAAAAACCAGCTACGCCTCCCGATGTATTGCCTCAAACTCTTAGCTGTTTTGATATTTTTTAACATTTTTCCTTATTGTATATACTAACTATGATTTCCAAATAAGCCGACGGGTTATTAAATTATAGCATGCTATTATTTAGTTATAATAGTTATACATAGTAGTTATACGGGGAGTTAAATATTGAGAATAATTGTTTATTTTATAAGAATTTAAATTATAATAAATAGAAAGAAAGACAAACAATCATTCTGGCATTTTGTTAAAATCGAGTATTCCCTTCTTCAAATGAATCAATTCCAATTTTAAGCACATATGGGGCGTCTTCAGCTTCCTTTCGTTGTGGAACGGTGGATTTCCGACCGGCACCACCGAAGAGTAGAGCTTCGATTTTCATAAATGGAATTTCGAACAAAGCCGACCAAAATATAGCCACAATGAAAGAAATAATTGTAACTGGGAGTACGGTATTCAGAAACTGAAAATAATGAATATACAACTAAAAATCTAAAATCTCTTAGAGAAACGCAGCTTGTAACTATAAAAATAGACTTACAAAGTAGGAAAGTGTTGAGAAGTTTAAATCAGAACGAGATTTTCCAAAAAAGTAGCCAGCTACCATGATATGCACCAAATAAGCGCAGAAGGACAAACGAGCCAATGGTATCCATAACGGGAGACTCATGAAATCATTGATAATGCTTTTTCGATAGCAGGTGGAGATCACAATCCACGAGAGAGCAAAGCCCCATATAACACGACTAAAGCAACTGAAAAGGTAACAATTAGCAGAACCAAGTTTTAAAGATCTTCCGAGTTAACCTGTACAAAGCTGTTTGCAGAGGTGACCAAAGAGGCCCTGACGTATAGTTTTGAATTATAAGAACTACGAAAGCCATGGAACCGAGAGAGAGAATCCACATGATCCAGTCGAGGCGCTGGAAATGTTGAGTTGGTGCATTTAGGTATGTAATATTTTAGCTACAATTAAGCAGAATAATATTAAAAAACATTACTTAATAATTTTTAATTTCGATATTGTTTTTTTTTGCGTCGAGAATTAAGATATACCGAAATCTCATAGTAACCTTCAACAACAATCCGCAAAAAAAACCTACCGGGTTGATATTGATTTTCGGAACTCTTCTCATATAATATCCCAATATTAATCCCATTATGTAAATTTGACAGCGAATCAGAGGATTGTAGTAATTCCATAGGTCGTATCTCCTAAATTTACGAAATTTCAATATACATCATCAACCTGTGAAAAAGCAGAAAAGCATGTAGATTAACTAATTCTTACTTTGCTTCAGGATCATATCTAGGATCCTTGGGTCCAAAATCGTAATCTGTTGGTGGAAAATGCCAAAATACAATTTGGTAAGCATTGAAAGCAGTTGAACCAGCGAATAATAGCATTGAAATCAGAAAGCCCACACGTTTCCCACCGATGGCAAAACTCAAGAGGATCACAGGACTTAAAATAAAAAGTTGGAGGTCAGTGGCAAGATACCATGTGATGACGTAGCACTGAAATTAAATGTACTTAAAGATTTTTTGCTTTTTTTAATTAAAAATTAAAAAATAGCAAGATTTCCTATATTGGCGTTCACTGACTATTTTTCGTTTTTCTTTGTCGTAGAATATCTTCTCAACTATAAGCTTGCAGCAATCTTGCAAATTGTCCAATTGTTCCCAAGATTTTTCAGAGAAATGCTCATTGACTTTTTTGTCCTAATGACTATTGAATATTAACTTTCGAGCTATTGTATCCTTTGACTATGTGTACATGACTAAAGCCGCTAAAGCTAATCTCTCAAGCTGCCGAACGTTTTATTGCGTTGCGTTCAATTCAATGTGTGCTAGGGCAAGCTTTGAGCGAACGCTAGAAGCGTCTTCGCGGCTTCAGTCGAAGTTGCCCAACCTCCGCTCAAAAGCTGCAAGTGAATGTTCGATATAGAACTGAACTGAAAACTGAGCGGAAATACCGCACAAAAAAGTGCAGACTTCAAAAATTAAGTTTAACAATTGTTTGGTTTTGGAATAATTAGATTACTTTTAGCGATTCACTCTCAAAATTGACCACCTCCCAGAGAAGGAAAAATAGGAAATAATCAATAATAGACATGCTCTCCAATACTTCAATACTTACAATATTTCCCGGGTCCACGATGTTTTGAATATACAGCAAATTCAACCAGAAATTGTGACCACATGTTTCTTCCTTAATAGCTGGAGACATAAAAATAGGCATATCCACCATGGATCTCGAAAAGACAAAAGTATAAATGAGAACCGTAACGTAATAGACGGGAGTCAGACGAACAATTCTATGCACGTAGAACATCAGCCATCCACCTGGAGACAGTACTGCTTTCCGTTGTTTTTCAAGTTTTTTGAACCAGAGAAAGGATAAAAGGAAAGCTGAAATGAAAAAGAAGGTGTCGACGGAGAGGTAGGCATTGACAATAAGAGTGCCCAAATAAGTCTTGGTGAAGTCGAATAGATCCGCGGGATTACCTTTAAGAAAAACGCGATTTTATGAATATCAAATATGGAGTATTTAAAGAATATAAAATTTTAGAATTGTAACAAAGAATCATAAAAATACTGAAAGCCTATATGCATCTAATGCAGATATAAATAAGTCTAAATATAAGGTTTTGATGAGGGCCAATACTTTTTGAGTGTTAGCTCTTTGATTTTTACAGATATATCGTCCCAAAATAGTTTTTTCCTTTATGACTGTTTCCTGTTTTACTCTCGAAAATTGACGTTTTCCTTTTCGACTTTCTGCCTCTTTGAAATTCAAAATTTGAGGAATTTTTGTGAAAGGAAAACTTCGTTTCCTTTCTTTTTCTAAATATGTTTATTTCTTTTTGAAACTTACTGCAAATCACCATTAACATAGCAGCACAATGCCCAATAATAACCCATACTGTTGAAATGGACCGGATGCAATTGAGAGAAGTCACTTGGCCTTCCTAAATATTTCATAATTATCGGACTAAAACTTGAAAAAAAATTAATTAAGCTTTTCTTGCGGGACTAAAGCGGTATAAATGAATTAAGAACAGAAAACAACTGAAAGAAATATTTCTCTTATGCAACTATTGTAAGGAAATTCATATCTATGTAGCGCCACCTAGTGTGATTAGCAAATCGTCTAATCAGGCTTTAACTGAATGCGATTAATTAGCCAAATAATATAAAAATAATATCATTTGTTTAGCATATAGAAATAATACGTGATAACTAGAGAAATCATCGAATAGAAAGGAATTTGGGATCATGGAGATTTAATAAATAACTAATGGAAAGTTCGCGGGAACGCCGCTGTTCTAGAACATTCTGGAATCTTAGAAATTTTGAAAACAATGTCTATTAAAGCTGTAGTTTTGCACTTATGAAGCTGATTTTTTTTCGACCTCCTAAAGATATGGTTGCGAAGCGCTCGAGTGGCCATGGCTCCATCCCGCATATCAAAGTAGAAGGCCCACGTTCTTTTGAGTTATTCAAAAAAAAAACGTTTTTGACAGACAGACGGAAACACAGACGGAACTATTCGCTTAATAATAAGTAGATTGGACTAATACATTGAAGTCACGCACGCCGTGCTTTCTTTCATTGATGTCGATTTAATTATGTTGGAGTAAGATTTCTTCAGGCAACTTTATAATAATCTAATTGTAGAAAAATTTGTAACTAGTCCCCCCCCCCCCTGAAGCCCAGTTAGTCTAATTCGACTAGGCTCGAATTTACGGCAAATGATTGAATTTAGATGACAAAGACAGTAACTGGAAACTTTTTTTCTTAATAGATTAATATGGAGGAGCCTGAATTTAATCTTAAATTGATGTAGCCACTTCTATAGTTATTCATCCTCTATGTGGAGTAGAAGATCAACAACTGATTTTCTTTTGCATATTCGGAGGAGATCGGCACCCCGGCAGAGCTTCAGTTGGCTAATGGGTAAACGTGTCAAATAGGGTCGGAGGTAGCGCCCAATACTCTCTGTGAGCCGATGGCTCTAGCTTTGGCATAGCAGGCCACAATAGAGTAAACAGGCACACAAAAATTGCAAAAAACAGAAAAATTGCCGCAGTCCTCGGAGCTATTTTAGGTTTAATTGGATTAATTCTGTTTTATCTAGGCGATCCTTGATCTCACGGCAAAATTTAAACGTAGATTTTATATATTATTGAAATACTTAATAAAGCTTTCACGAAAGACGAAATAAGACCTTCTTCGTCCTCGTCTTGGATTCGTCTTGGATTAAACGTTGTGTGCACACATGCACAACTTTTTTATTGCGTAAAACTAATGCTAGACGAATTGAAAGACGAGACGAACGGCGAGACGAAATTTTTTGTTTTTGTCTTTTGTGGAAGCCTTAATATTTAATCCATCTGTATCCATATGTATCAGGAAGTTGTAAAAATGGGAGGAGCATAGCCCCCCCCCCGAGCCAGTTTTTTGAGTTGACAGTATTAAAATTAATATTGTTTTTTCAGAAAGTTTCAGACTCTTATCTAAGTTCCATGTTACCGTTTTCAAAATACAACTGACTAGAAAAACAAAAATGATTCCAACGTTAAACATTAAACAATTGCTAAAACGAAACGACTGTCTAAGAGTTTTTTTTTAGTTTTGCTGGATTGTCAGGAACTAAAAAATCATTAATGGCACCGTCTGTTTTCGCAAGGCTACAAAATATCAGTGTAGACTTTTGCGAAACAACGGGCCTTCAAACCTTCATGATACGAAATTCATTGCATTTTTGGCTGGAGTCTCCAGAGTTTAATTCACCTTATTTGTCTGCTTCGTATTGAAAATTTCCAAGAAATTACGATAAAACGAGAACGCCATAAACACCTTCCATCCAAACTTTGAGCTGCGTTCTTTTCTTTGGTAATCTAACTTTGATCTTCGATGTTCGTAGTAATAATCAATTGTTCCAGCGGCCAGAGCGGTAAGAATAACTGCAGCTGACATGGCTCTGAAAAATGAAAGCTTCTCAAGGCAAACAATTAAAGATAACTAACAACACTAGAAAAGTGCCGAAGGAATATTTTGGAATTCTACCATTAACATTGCGGACACTGCAAACAGGCGAGAGCTGCTCACTGGCCCCGATGGCTGAAAATATGTTCAGATATAATTGTTGATACTTAGTCGCTACCTGATCTGAAATAATCGGTCAAATCCTCATTTCTACATGACCAGGGAAGACAGATATCCACCCCAATTTGCGGAATCTGGCATGAATCGTTGAATGAGTGAGGGTGCATCTTGATATCAAAGAGTATTCTGAAATTATTATTTTTTCAGCTTGTTAACTATCCATGGATTCTAAATAATTAATTAACCTGTAATAATCTCCTCTGATTGTTCTATTGAGAGTTGTGGAATACATATTTACAGATTTGCATTCCGAAAAAGCTCCAATATTTAGCAGATGACCACGCGCAATTCCAGATCCAACTTTACCAGCAGAATCCATCACTGAAAGCTGGCCTTATGTGCATCTCTGAGCCTAGACTGTGTACTCACTAGGCATTAGATACTTGTTTTTTTCCTGATCTGTCATTATTGATGGTCCCGTGTAGTCATCTTCTTCGAAGTGTTTTGCGACGTCAAGCACGCCATATCCCAAAAACATTAATTCCTCATTGCATTCCTTGGGTAACGAGTTATTGGCTAATGATTGAGAACCAAAAGCAGTAAGAAAGTCACTGGTTTTATAATTTTCCTGAAAATGCGTTTTTTTTAGTTTTGCATGTTAAGAATTTTTCGATGTTTGCCCCAATTAATTGCATTGGGTAGGAAGATGCAAGACCACATCAAGGAGGCGGACCGTAGAAACTGAAGCTTTCTTTACGGTGTCTAGGTGGCTGTGGTGAGCCAGATTAAGTTTTTCCGAATCCAGACCTGGCAGATGCCTGAATAAGACGGAGTCAGCAAGATCTCCAGGAAAACAGCTCAAAAGAATCGCACGCAAACATTATTTGGGGTTTATTTGGAGTTTAAGCAATTCTTTGAGGAATATTTCACTTTTTTGACTGTGTTTTTTGATTAATTTTTGGCACAAAGCTGATTTTGGTTTACTTTGGCCGCAAAGGTCATCGGCACGAATTGATAATAATGTATGGAAAGTTAGAATTTCTAGCCTTATGGGATATTTAAAATTTCATCTTTAAAAATAGGAATGGCTTGATCACTAACTATAAGAAAGCAATATAGCTAAAATTAAAACTCACGTTTAGCAAAATAATAGTAAACATACCAATTCTTTGATAACTTCAATAGGATGAGCTATAAATTCATCCAATAATTCCTTTGCCTTTGCTGGATTCAGCTCTATTCCATATATGAGTCCAAAATTCAACAAGATCAAAATTCCGAAAGTAATAGACTTTATCATCATTTGAAATGGAGACAAGCGGCTCGTGTGAGCCAAGTTTTTATGGCTGTAGAAGTGTCTGAAAATTTCAGGTCTCCAACTTTAAAACATTCAGCATTGTTTTGCCTCGTTTTTATCGTTATCATGCTGTTGTCTTATTTTATCAGTTGATGGAGTGCTCACGGCAACGATTGACAGCAATAATAAAAAACATCAAACTACCAGCTTAAAAAAAGAAGGTAAATTGAGAAATTCAGAATTGTAGAGTCGAACGACAATGTGCTCAAATGAATTTTAGACTTCACACAGTGCATTTGTTTGTATGATGTAGGGACTGCGTAGTTAGTCTGAAAAAAGAAAGAAATTATGCACTTGTGAACAGCGCGGCTTAACAGGCTATCAGGTTTTCATTGCTTTGTGGTAACTCGGATTCCGCCATTTTTTTTCATTCCGTCTTCCGGATTTCAGATTCCGTGAAATAAAATTTTTTCCGTTTTCCGTTTTCCGGATTCCGAATTCCCAAAATCCAATAGCGCCCTACTCTGCAGAGAAGGGCGGAGTTCCGGATTCCGGATTCCGCCGCTTTTTTCATTCCGTCTTCCGGATTCCAGATTTCGCGAAACATTTTTTTTCCGTTTTCCGTTTTCCGGATTCCGAGTTCCCAAAATCCAATTCCGCCCTACTCTGGTACGCAGACACTCAGACTCAATTTTTCGGTTTCATTTTTTTTTAATACAGTGTATTTTGGTATTGTTTTGTGGCCCATAAAATTATTGTGCTTTTAAGATATAGAAAGTCCGTCTGGAAAGATTAACTTAAGCCGAACTAAAAGCTATTGTAATGGGTCGTAGGAATGACGTTTACAACAGGCAATTTTGGTAAAAATTTTGTTAATCCCTCCATATGACCTGATGATCCCAGACTGGCATAGATAACAAAGACACGGCTACGTACGAAGTCTTGAATATCAGAGTATCATTATTGTTTTACTGATAAACATTGTTTTGTTGAAATCAGCTGGTTAACTCAAATAAACGGAAGTGTCATACTGTGTAAATGCTGATTTATTTCTTTAAATACGTTGTTCCTTCTCATATAAACTTATTTCTCCTTGTGTACCGAGCTTCTACGCGTTGAAAAAAATAATTCATTTCAGATAAATTCATTCTTCAAACTCGATGATTTCCTGATATGTAGGAGAGTCTATCAAATCAAGAAGTACAGCGTCTAACGCTTATCAGAGGTAGCGTCGAACACTCTCTGTGAGATGGCGGTTCTAACTTCTGCTTAGCTTGTCATATTGAAGAATCCGAGACTTCAAATTCGCTCAAAAAAACCGCACCCTAAGCGTCAGTCCTCCGCACTCGGCCTCCGCTTCTGAACTACCTATGTGATTCAGAAGCTTGAACGGATGTGAAAAGCTCATAGAATATTCCTAGTTTTTCAAAATGCACTGAAAAATAAGATCAATCGGCCAAAAACAAGAATAACCGATTGAAGAGTTTGCACATTCTCTTGCAGATCTATCGCCACTGACGCCCGACTCAAAGAAACATAATAAATAGTAAAATTCGACATAATTGGAATCTACGAAACTCAAACAAGGCAATTGGAAATGTTCGGGCATTGGATCGTTACGCTGTTCATGTTTTGACTCAGAAAAATACATAGATACCCGTGTTGACATGGGCTTGTATATTCCTTCTTTACACAGTAAGCACGATTGATTGGATCAACTCATAACAGGTGGTGAGAAATGAATTCTCTACGATAATGAGCCTGAATAAATCAATAAATATGCACAGCCATCCGATGTATGAAGTTCATGATGCTCTCGATTTGGTGGTCTGTTCGTGAAGTGGAAGAAGATGGTTTAACAAAACTCGAACACTCAGTTTTCAGGTCGAAATACATCGAGTAAAAGCTGTTAAGGTTTATGTAAATGCTCGAATACATACTGCAAGAAAAACCAACGCAAAACTACATAGTTGGATATGTTGTCGATAGTGGTGTGACTGTTCCTCTAAAATCGACATCTTTGTGGTCTTTTAAATTTGGGTGTATACCGATTATCCCTGCAAAATTTATTGGACTTAGCGCCTGAATTTCAGGCAATTTATTTCTTCCTTCCATTTTTTCCGTTTTAATCTGATTTTCTTCTTTTACTGTTCATTTAGCGCGCCTTTCAATTAATCTCATTCCTGCAGAAGACTCCGTTAGATGCGCAATACCGCGGTGCAACTTGCGAGGCACTCGACAGGAATGGAGTTATCAATGGGCATTTTCGATTTTAATGTCCTGCCTTTTTTTGCATTCTTTGTGGCCATTCATCTTTTTATTTTATAATTTTTAATATTTTATCTTCCCATTACTAATTAATTATTTTGCATACGGCTACAATAATTTAAAGGGTTAAGATGGAGTCGCCTGAGGTTTTTGTACAGTCGACGACTCCTAGAAATATTTCCTTGATTAGTTTTAATTTTTGCATCTATTTTTGAATAAAACGGGGTCGACAGGACATGAATAAACTACTCCTTCCGTTTCCCGTCCATCCCTGTTTTTTCTTCCAGGGATAATAATCCTTTCCGTCGTCAGCAGTATGTATCATCTCACTGGAAAAGAAAAAACTATAGAAAATAGGAAAAAAACGTGTTGACAGTTGACAGAATTCCACAAAAGACGAAGACAAAAAGTCGTCTTATCTCTCGTCGTTCGTCTCCTGGTCTTTCCATTCGTCTTCCTTCGTCTTACGCAATAAACGGAAGTATAAACGCAAGATTTATGGAAGTCAGACGAATTCAAGACGAAAACGGGACGAGACGGACGAAATTACGCCCAAATGGAAGCCTTTGTTTACAGTGCTCTTCAACTCTCAGTCTTCCTCCTTCTGACAGAAAGCTTTTGTAACACGATAGCAGACATATATCAAGAAGGATACCGATAACTTCTAGCTTCTCTCAAGTCTTTCATTTATTCATATATATTCAGAACATTTTCGCAAAATTTGCCGATGACAATCGGCAAGCTAAAAAAATTGTACAACAATTTATCAAAACTGAAAGGAGTTCTAATAGATGGGCCCGTTCGCGTCTCTCGTAAAACTGTAAAATTTGTGAGTTGGGATTGCTCTTTTTTGACCGTGTCGTGCTATTTCGCCTTAAAGTAGGAATCAATTATCTTCACTCATAAGAGTCGGCACATATGTAATGCACTCCTGGATTGATGTTGCTCAGCGACTTTGCTTCTCTCTTCTTGCCTGAAATTCAAAACTAGTCACAACTTCCTTGGTTACCTTCAATTAACCTACAGAGAATGACGTTCCTGTAGTCTCTTATCATGAAAATTGCAACAATTGCGTCAAGCGCTGGATAAACACCAGTATAGAGACTTGGAGCATTTGCATATCTGCCAACATTGATAGAAAACATTGGGAAAATAATTAACAGGCCAACAGGAGTAAACATCGTGCACAGTGGGATTAGTGCCTGTCAAAAAAAAAGTTTTGAGGTAGAGCGAACATTTCCAGCTCAGAATGAATATGATTCTTCAAAAACCATTCGCTAATAATGAAAAAAAATGAAAGTGCTGAAGCACTCTTAAATGCGATTGATGTTATCTGACACAATCCTAACCAAGACAATTATACAAATTCTTGACATTCAGCTTTCCTTATTCAAATGTAAACTGAAGCTTTCGAAAATGTTTATTTCGTATATTCCACACGAAAAGAAAATATCATTACAATTTTCTTTCATACTGCATATAAACTATATTCATCAAAAACCGTTTAGTGCTGTTTTCGTCCACAATTATTGAGCAAATTTAGATTAAATTTGTTTTTTCCTTCCCCTCCCCCTTGACTTTCCCGCCTCTTCAATCAGTTTTTCAACGTTTTTATATTATCAGAAGGGATATTCACACATATAGAATAAGCCTATAATATGCAAAGGAGTACGACTATAAGTATATAATCGTCTTGAATGATCCCTGTCGGTTATTTTTTTGGTTACAGAAACAGAAACAGAAAGTTTACTATGATTATTAGCTGAAAATGTTGAAAAAAAAACTAGCAATTCGGTCGGTAATCGAGATTACCTGATAGAAGATGTTTAAGAACAACTCATAAAATTCATAATGAAGTTGAAATATACAGGGTGCGGCATAAATAATGGGATGGGTTTCAAACTCCATAACTTTTGCTAAAAACGTGGAATCTATGTGAAACTTGGAAACTTGGACAAAATACAAAAGTTTAACAGAACAACGCCAACGAAGACATTCGAAAAACCTCCCAAGTCACGGAAATACATCAAAAAGACAAAATCAGGATGGGTCGGGAAAAACCGAGGAAATCGACTAACTACTTCATGGACAACCATCGCCCAAGATCGCAAGATTTGGTTAGCTGTGATCCGCGCCCACACAGGCGAATGACGGATTGACTAAATAAGTATACCAGCTCGCTCTTCTGGTGTTCTCAATGATCAGGTACTAAACGGCTTGTAGACAAAAATTTATGCCGCGTTCAAAGTTGATTTCCAGGAGAAATTTCCTGGAAAAACGCTGTCCAAAGCTGCCATTTTTTTCCAGATTTTCCGGAATCTGTCGAAACGAGTGTTACCGTAGTTTGCTTGTTCCCTTCGAGACCACCGACCGTCGCACGATTTACGGATCTTTTTAAACTTTTTTTCGCTATATTCGGCAGTTTTTTCTGAATATTTCTTCTCAAATGATGGAGAAATCGTTGAGAATCTCGAAAACATTCGTGAGTGGACACTCGTTGCGACAGTTTCCGGAAAATCTGGAGTTTCCGGAAAATTTTCCAGGAAATTTCTCCTGGAAATCAACTTTGAACGCGGTATTATGAATGAAGGGAAGGACACCATGCAGTTAGATTATTTGTGCATCGCTGCAGTCCCCAATAATCTCCAATGCAGGCAGACACAGCTTCAACGGTTGACAACTGGCTTGCTAACTGCACATCTACTCCATCTGCCTAAACTTGAATTATAGCATTCCCTATATTTGCGGCTCCCTGCCATTTGCGGCTCCCTACACAAATTTCAAGCCTTTCCCAATTCTAATCAATTTCCATAAATATCCGCGTTCGAATAAACTTTTAAAACCAGACATTTATTATAGAATCCATTAAACCGCTATCAGAAACAATAAAAAATTTACTTACCTGCAGTATTAGAGTTGTGAAAAGCTGATTATTTAACTCTTTAGTTTTTTTACTCATTGATCCTCCGGCGCTGTTCATTTTTCGATATGTCTTCCACCCAAATATTGCCATCGTTAGAATACAGGATTGCTGAAAATATATAATTCTGAAGTACCGAGATTCTCGAAGCGAATCAAGAAATACCATAATTCCGCAAAGAATAAACGCCGCTATAAAGTCAATCCAACTGATCACAAATGCTCCAGTTGCATCTTGGTACTGAGACTTATCCGTTTAATTTAAAAAATATTCGCTTTTTGACAACTTACGAAATATAATAAAGATATATAACTCAATTGGAAAGTGTCTTCATTATAATTCTCATATATAGACTCTCTACAACATATAAAATATACATAGAGAAAATGATATGGACTCACCTCATATACTCTGATTTTTTATCAGATGGCGCTAATAGCACATTCACTGTGAAAAACCACATAATCGAAATGAAGAAAGGTACGGTGTAAATACGGAGAAGGTTTATTCCATTGAAGTGATGCATGTGCTGCGGTCTGGAGAACGTGGAATGTTTATGAATGTTGCATGAACATCTACAGCGGTCTTAGACAAAAGTGATGTACAGTACTGGCCAATGTCCGCGGGCTTTTTTTTGGGGGGATAACTACGCTGAAAACAGATATTTTTCTCTGAAAATTCTACTGTAGCTGCGGAACACTCTCACGGCAACTTGCAGAAAATGAAATTGGATCATTGCAAATGTTTTTAATTTTTTTTGTTGTAATTTTTGCAGCTCTATGAATCGGCACTCAAAATGTACATCCGAATAACCATAAAAATCGTGAGTATTCCTCAATGTACGGATAGTTACAAGCAATCTACAGTAACCTACATAAAATGTACAAAAATGGATTTTTTATCAGTTTTTTTTTCAACTGCCCAAAACGAATATCGATGAAATACTTTAAACATTTGTGTATGAAACCGAACGTTTTCTACTAAAATACTCATTTTTCAGTGACGCTCACTGATAGAGCGATATCAGTGTTTCCTGAAACCGTTGAAAAACAACTGACAACAAGGTAAAAAGGATGGGAATCTTCTTTTAGAAGATGAGAAATATCATGCTTTCGTTTCTCTTTTAGTAGAATATCTTCCTCAAGCCTTTCAATAAAGCGATAATAAATTTCAAATTTGAAGCTCTAGTCAAAAAATTTGATGTGAAACCGGAGCTGGAATTCTAGACTGGAATTCTCGGTGTAGAAATCACCAAACACTGTTTTACTTTTGACTTAATCAATAATGTTTCAGCTAATTTGAATGACATAGTACTAGCTGAAATGCTCTGCATTTTGATAAGCGCCAATGCTTCACCAAAGATCGGAAGGACTGGTGGGCCCTCGGCACCCGAACCATGATCAAATCGTCTAAGTGAATGAATAAATGCTTTGGCAATTTTTGCTCAAATTCTTCTCACATAAATCTGTACGTAGTAGTAGAAAACATCTACATAAGTCTCAGACAAAAGTGCTGTAGCTCTATGAAGCAGTCTGATTCAGCTAGTTGTGTACTGAAGCACCCTTCACTTCATTGAGTTTTAGATTCCATGAAGTGTATCTATCTTGCCTTAGGCTATTGGATAAACTTGTCAATTTCCAAAGTGCAGGTTTCAGCTTGAATATTTTATGGTTTTTTATGGTTTGTGGTTTTCAGAGCTCCTCAACTTCTTCTAACTCATTTTTTATAATCTTAAAGTTACGAATTACCACCTGAAAGATCTGTAATTGCTTATCCTACTGTATGGTACTGTAGTTCTTACCTGCAAATAGCAACAAATCTGTAGACAAAATGAGTGGCCAGCAGGGATACACAAAGAGCAAAAGTGGCACAGTATAGTCCGATCAATGGCACGGCAACCGGCTTTTCATACTTCAGGAAGCTATCAACGTATATGCACATGCAAGTCCCAAAAATATGAATAATCTGAAATAATAGTAGAATTCAATTTTTAATTTATGTATTGGGTGCGCTGAAAGTATGATAACACATTCAGAGTAATTTCAGTTTCTCAAAATGACATGTATCAAGAAGAAAATTCAGTAATGATTTATTGAAACCTTTCTAAAAATTAAATCAACAAAGTTGCTTGAAGCGCTTGCCTTTGTTCTTCACAACATCCATGAGCATCTTCGGAAACGCCTCCACTGAGGTATTCTGGGGATAACATGGCGCATTCTGCTTTCAAACTTCTCTTTAACGACTGCAAATTGAGATGCGATCGTGCTTGGGTCCTCGACTGAAGAACACCCCATACAAGATAGTCAAGCGGATTCAAGTCTGGCGAAGAGACTGGTCATTCGGAACTGGCGATGAATGGAGAGAAGTTGACCGTGCACTAAGCTTTAACGAATTGTAGTACCATATGAGCGGGAGCAGAATCCTGCTGAAAAGTCCAGTCTCGGTTTCCAAAATGGGATTCGATCCACGAAAGAACATACTTATTCAAAATCTCCAAACGGTACTCTTTGTTGATTTTCACCCCAGGATCAACGAAATTGAGAGGCATATTGGCATCTGAGGTGATTGCATCAAAAACTTGTTAAGTTGTTAAGAATATGAAGCTCATTCTTCTCATGCTGCGGTGCGGATTCCGACTGACTTGCTCTCTGACGGCGTTGATTCTCTCCGGAGTAATCAAAGTTCGAGCTCTCCCGCTTTTTGAACGGTTCTTGAGCGTATTCAAATCATCAAAACGGTTAATGGTTTTTCAAGCGATTGTTCGTGAGATTCCGGGAGCATTTCCGATGTTTCTTGGGCCCATTCCCCTCTTTGCCATCTCGGCGGTGGTGCCTCAGTGCGTAGAATTGACCACCATGCCCGTAAAAATCAACCTAGAGATTTTAAAGTTAAGAAATAAGATAATTAAAATATGCTGAAAGTATGTAATGGAAATAAAATTCTGAAACGAAATGTGCGCTAGCGCCCACCAGCTTACGCGAAACTCGTGTTATCAATAAAAGTGACATAATTAGTCAATGAAGCAATTTAACAATGAATGCATTAAACCGGAACTTATGAAACTTGAGAACTACAAAATTAAAGCAAACGTTGAACATTTCCTTTAGATTTCTTACCGGCTGTGTCAAAACGTCAATAAGAGCATAACAAATTGAAAACACACAAAATGACATCATAATGTATTTGTAAGAGCCAAAGTGTCTCGTCGATTTTGCAACTATCAGCCAAAGCAAAATAATATTGGTGAATTCAGCCAGAATAAACACAATATACTGAGATATTTGTAAGAATAGAGGCATTGTCGCCACTTTTTTGAAGAAGCTGATAATTCAAGGAACTATAATGATTTAATAAGTCAAGTTGTCGGTGAATGTTGAGCGATTTCTATAATGATAGAGGCTAAAACCACAAAAGCCGAAATCTAACTTTTCTATAAATTTTTCGAATTAACTTGCAACTTGCAACAGTGCGGCAGTCCGAAGTTATACGGCTATTAAATGTAACCTTGCCAGTTTTTCGGTGAATTCTGATTTGAATATAACTTTTTGAGTGGTACGAGAAAAGTTGTCTTCGTTACTACACAAAGGCGATGCTTGATCGACGAAGGCAACGGTTTGGCGGTTTCACTGAGACCCCTCCCCCTTTCTGATAGGCCCCCACCCCCACTCTCCAACCGCACGCAAACAACGTGATCCACCAACTTATAATTGAATAGCAAAATCATAAATTCGGAATCAAAAACCAAAAATCTGAAAGGGGAGGCAGAAGGGATCAAATTTTCTATTGAACGGTGGTGGGGTGGCTTACAAAATTATATTGAAAAAAGTGAAGAAAAAGAGAATAAAAAAGGATTTTTTTTGAATCTACGTTGATTATTCTTGCCAAAAAGAATCAAAATAAAAGAAAATAATAAAAAATGAAATCTAGGGATAATATTAGCATTGCAAAACATGTCTAACAGCAGAAAATAGTACGTGTTTTTTAATTGATTCTGAAATCTGAAAGCTTTGATAATTAAAAATGCTTGACCGTAAGGACCCGATTAAATATCGAACACAGAGAATCATTATGCGAGTCGAGTGAAAATTTGCCAATCTGAAAAACTATGCTAATGAAAATTTAGAAGGCAGTGTCTAGTATATTGGGGAATTTTCTGTGCAAGTGCGGAATATTTCATATATTCATAAATTTCTATTCATATATATTAAAGCAGAAACATTTATTTTTTACAGTGAAATGTATGGAGAGTTTGTTGGTTTTTTATTAGAGCTGCACGCTTTAGTGGCCAGAGCGAATTCACCGAGTCTTTGAAACTGCTCAATATATTTTTTAGATTACAGAGATCCAATGCCTTTCCCGTTAGTGTTTAAAATTTGGCCGTCAGTATCAAAACTTATCGAAACGAAAACGAGTGGAACAAAACAACAAACCTAAATCAATCATCTAAAAACCGAATGATGCAGGGCTCTTGACAAACATTCAATTTACTGAATGAAAGAATTAGTATTGTTTTCGATAATAAAACTAATTTTCTTCTGAGTAAATAGGTAACTTGATTGAGCTCGTATGTATGCTCACATAATTCAGCGTTGAGAGTGAACATGGCACCAGACCAACAGCAGCATGGAGGTTAGTGGACCAATCGCCAAGCGTTCGTGCAGTTCGTGCCAGTTTCTGTCATGAGACCCACCCTCAAGTTATGTTAGGTGAAGCAACTTGTTTTTCGCCAGTCCGCATCGCTACAGGGTGGCCGCTAATTACCCGTACACGATAAAACGGCTATAAAACCGGAACCAAAAATCAAAGAGACTTGAGAATTAACAAAAAGTTTATTGAAATGATAACAAAAAACATAAATTAATATTGCTTCATGCGGTCACCTCGCTTGCGGATGACAGCCCGAAGACGTCGCGGGTAAGCATCAACTGTGGTACGCAGGTAATCGGCTGACAATTTGTCCCATTCCTTGAGCAAAGTCTTCTTCAGAGCAGCCACACTTGAATGGGGTTGAGCATTGACCTTGCTCTGCAAGACCCCCCACATGGAGTAGTCCAAAGGATTCAGGTCTGACGAGGAAGCAGGTCATTCTTCCTTGCGAATGAATGCAGGAAAATGCGTTGCGCACTACTCCTGAGTGATGTTGGCGGTGTGAGCGGGTGCACCATCCTGCTGGAAAACCCAGTGTTGTCCTTTTAAGTGTTTTTTGGACCAAGGAAGAAGGAACTTCTCTAAAACTTCTGAAATATAAAGTTCCTTGTTGATTTTGGCTCCCTGATCAAAGAAGACCAATGGTGCTTTGCCATTTGAGCAGATGGCTCAGAAGACCATGCCGCTGACAGGGTGAGAGACTTGATTGATGGTAATTCCTTTGTCAGATGCTTCTTGGGAACTATGGGCCAACACACGGTGATTTTTTGAATTGAACTCGGCCTGTACTGTGAAAAGTTTTTCATTAGAAAAAAATGCTCATTCGTCTGCGTGCGGCGGAGAAGACCTTTTGTTTTCTCCAGACGTGGCTTCAGCAAGAATCGAACACGATGTGGAGTCATGTGGAGCTGGTTTTCCCCGAATGTTGAGCTAATCAATAATTTGAATAGACGGGCAATATGGCCACGAAGAGCAAGTAGCAAACATAAAGATGAAGTTAAGGGATGAAATATTTATGTCAGGCAGATCCATAAGAGAACATCCAACACTCCTAACTGTGAAAGGAGCTGAATCAGAGAGATCATTAGCCACCATATTTAAAATCAAAATTGCTGATTGAAAAATACATACGATGCAGTTTTAAAATGTCCTCCATGGCCTAGAGAGCAACATTGATCCGTCTCTTAGAAGACTTCTTGTTGGGTGGACACTTGTTTCATAGTCACAAATCAAAGGTTTATTATGAAATACCCGGAGAACTACGGTTCTTCCTAGATTTAAAGAAATAGTCTTGATTTTTTTGAAGTTTATAAAACTACCAATGAACTGCTCAGTGCTACCCAAATAACAAGTTTCAGAAAGAGCACTAGGGTCACTGAACCACGTGCTCACACTCAAATGGAAGCTGCTGTTTGCAATTAAATTATTTTGCCAGAAAAGTATAATTTTGAACCAGTGGTAGCATTAATCGAATGTATTCTATAAAAATCGCAAAACATTCAGATAATGACGGTTTAAGTCAGAACCAATAAAGTGACTGACAAGCGGACCGACTGTTGTAGGGACCGCTGGTTCTATATTCACGATTTAACTTTATTTTTAGTATACATAGAAGCCACTGGTTCTATAATTTTCAATATATTCCCATATATTCTCTGGATTTTGTGGAAGGTTATAAAAAAGACTGTTGACGACTCGGTTTCGCTCGATTCACAATATTCAGAAAGACCGATATGATCTGCTGTTTGTAATCACAGAACTCGGTTAGAAGTAAATTATTTAAATCCAATAAAAATACATTGTTTTCATTGAGAGTTCGCTCTTGGAATTGCAATTTTTATTGAAAAACTCCTTATTTTGATATAGCATAAATAAGTAACCTGAAATTGAAATGTTCTGAAAACTTCAAGAATAAAATTTCACGTTCAAAACTGCATTTTCATTGCTAAAAACGCTCTTATACAAACTGCGCCAAGACTGCTATTGCTCAATTGAGCAAACTGACATGTCACAAGTTTATATATTATCTCAAAGTCATATCTACAGGGTGCGCCAAAATTACAGCGCCGCTAGTTTGAGTAAGCTCTGGCGCATGCAGACCGCTTTTTGTAGCGCACAGTATTATTTATTAAATTAATTATTTTGTTTTTAACTTTTCCTGAAAATTTCAGCCAATTATATTAACGTTGAAGGTAATGGTGGCGTCTTCTCCATTCCGATCTGCAATTGTAAAGTGTGCGAAGAAAGGATTGACTTCTTCGGAGATTGTTAAAAAGCTAGCAGTTGGCAAATCGGTGGTGAATCGTACTCTCGAACGAAGGAAAATTCGAAAGCTGTTAATGCTATCTTTTTTGTTATGTTTTAATAAACATCTTGGTTGATTTTCAGAATAAAATCTTTCGATTTGAAGTTTTCACACCGTCTGGAATGCGGCGCTATATTTATGCCCCACATTTTACATTTTTATCTGTAGCATTTAAGAATTTTCTTCTGAACTGCACGATGCTATAATTCAAGCTGAATAGTTAGTTAAAAATGGTTCATCAAATTAGAATAGTGTTATTTGAGCGTGACTAAACTTGTGTATTCATATTGTTAGTACTGGTGAATGAAGGCTGCACACGCTTTCGGCCTGGAAGATTGTACTTTTGCAAATCAAATTAGACTACTTTCCAAGAATCACTCACAAAGTACAGTTTCTCGGAAATCTCGTATCATAAATATAGCGACAGCGGCTTCGAAAGCCGGGTACAATCCTGAATATACGCAGAGTGCATTTGAAAACAATGGAGATATTCCAACGGAAAAAATGGGTAGAATGATGATTGATGCGACTGGACCAAACATTGTGCACATTGGTATTAATGTCTGAAACTAATTGAAAGCTTCTGAAATGCCCATAAACATGTTTTGAACTACCTGAATAACTAGAGTTTTGAAAAGCTGGTTATTAAGCTCTTGGGTTTTTCGGCTCATCGATAGTTTTACAGATCGCATTTTTTGAGATATTTTACATCCGCACATTATCATTACACTTATGCATGTATGCTGAAAAATTATTTTACAGAAAATTTAGAGATACTCGAAGGTTTCAGAGTTACCATAATTAGGCAAGACATGGAGCTTCCCATAAAATCCGCCCAGTTTAATACTGAATTCCCCGATCTGTCAGTGTGCTGAAAATTTGAATATGACATTTTACGACATATTTTCCAAAAACTTACAAAATACGAAATTGCTATATATCCGATTTTTGAGAGGTCTTCATTGTAATATTCAAAGATTTCTTTTCTGGAAAAAAAACATTTCAAAGATTCTTTCACAACTTCATTCTCATGAATCTTCGAAACAGTTCAAAGCGAGACACTTAAAAAAAAAGAGAGGGGTGTCTTAAACATAATTCTTAGCTTAGAGATTTTCAGAATTTTCAGACAAAACTCGAAATCCGAGACTTGAATCTCATAAACCTACAGGGTGGCTGACAAATAGTGTTACGCAACTTTGAGTGGATTCTGGCGCATGAACACACGTCTCTACCGTAACAATTTTATTTTTTATTGATTATTAGATATTTATTATTATGTTTCTCAATTTTCTGGTGGCAACATCCATTTTTAAGGTAATGACGGCTGCTTCACCCCATCGTGGTTCTATTATTCAACGGATGCAGCAGGGTGTGTCGAGTTGGGCTGTTTATCGGACTGTTACTCGCTTCCACCGTCTGATTTGAAAACTATTGTTAAAACTTATTTTTGTATCATTTCAATAAACTTTTGCCAAATTCTGGTGAAAATTGAACTTGTTTGAAGACATTTATAACATTTCAAACGTGTAACACTATTTATCAGCCACCCTGTAGAGTCAAGTTGTCCCGGGGATCCGGCTCAAGCCTAGTGGATTCAAATGAGATTTCTGGAACTGTGTAATCAGATTTTTCAAGAACCGCAGCTCTTGATTTTTACCTCGCCAATTCCGTTTTCTCTTCAGTAGGTCTCAACACAATAAAAACTTCAAAAAACCAATATGCTGAAATTAAAAAGGGAATTGCGTAGACTCGAAGTAATTTCCATCCTTCAAAATGATGCAAGATGTGAGGTCTGAAAAAGTAAACAAATTGTTGTGTTATGGCTAACATTGTAAAGGAAGGAAGACTGAAATTTCTCTAACTATAACAATTATGTATAAAAATAATAATAATGATAACATTTATTGATATTTGTATTATATTTGCTATTTCGTGGTGAAATAAAATACAAAAAAAACATTTAAAAGACATTGATCTTAATTTATTATCTCGATATTTATTGCACTAGTGAATACCGTAAAAACTCAAATAGAGTTGCATGCAATACTGACAATACTATTAGAGGCGCAAATCTATTAGAGTTTTTACGGTAACTTAAAAATGGTCTTTTTTTCATAAAAAGATTAAAAACGTGATAGTACTATGGAGTTGGACATACAAAAAAGAGGTTTCAGCTGAATATTTAACTATGCAGATTTTAAAAGAAATAGAACGACCCCCATCTTTTGATTGAATCAGGCTACAATTTTGAGTAAGGAGGCTTCCACGAAAGACGAAACAAATCGACCGTCTTTCGTGGAAACCTTTCATCTCGTCTTCGTTCGTCTTTCAGTTTGTCTTGCGTTCGTCTTACGTCGTCAATTAAAATACATGTGTACCAACACAATGTCTATCTCTGCGTCAGACGAAGACGAGACGGTCGAATTTCAACAATTTGAAGCCAGAATTAATGCTTGAAAAAAGGCAAAAATAGTAGGCATTAATGAGTTCAACGAATTTATTCTATAAAAAGCGCCAAACATTCAGATAATGCAGTTTTAAGTCAGAACCAATAAAGTGACTGACACAGGTGGACCGGCTATTGAAGGGATAACTTGTTCCATATTTACTCTTATATAGAAGTCACCGGAATCTATGTAAAATTTTCCATATTTTTCTATATTTTTCTATGTATTTTCTTGATTTTGAGGAAGGCTATAAACAATCTGTTTACGGCTCGGTTTCGCTCTGTTCTGCTCGATTCACAATTTTCTGAAAGACCGATAGGGATAGCAAACCTCGCATGCACACAAATGCGATCTGCCGTTAGCAATATACATATTCGCACAGAAAAATCATTTAAATCCAATAAAAAATGCATCGTTTTTGTGAGTTGTGAGTGACAGTACAGCTCATTTAGAATTACAAAAATACAGATTTTCAGTGGAAAACTCCTAATTTTGATAGAGCATAAATAAGTTATCTGAAATTGAAATGTTTTGAAAACTTTTATATTAAATGATCACGTTTAAAACTACGTTTTCTCTGTTGAAAACCTTATTCTACATTCTGTCCCAAGACTGATATAGCTCGGTGAAGTGAGCACTACGAAAAAAGGTTTTCATTGAAAAAAAATTTTTTAAAGAATAACAATGAAAACTGAATTGAAGTTTTAAATGATTATATCCTAGAAAAAAAATAATTTTCTATATCGTTATAGTTTCATTGAGGTTTCAGATGTTAATTTTCTAATTTTCAGCTTTACCTGCAAACCGCACAATATCTGTACACAAAATTTGTCGCCAATAAAGAGACGCACATCCCAAAACTCGCACAGAATGCTGCAGCAAGTGAGACAGAAATGAATTTATAACACTTCAGAAAACTACCCACAAAAAGATACATACTGGAGCCATAGACATGAATCACCTGTAAACTCTTTTTGGATAACTGCACTGAAGTCTTCTAGTCTAATTTAGTCTTACCGGCTGTGTGAAAATCTCCACCCAAGCATAGATTATACAATAAACTGTATAAATAACCATTAGGCTTCTGTAAGCCCCAAATCTAGACGAAGGTTTTGTGAATATCAGATAGAGAAGTAGAACATTCAACACATTTGTAACGAAGAATTCGGCGTATTGCGCTATTCGTAGAATAAGCAGCATGATACTAAACACTGAAAATGGGATATTCAACTTTTTTAAAAATTGTATGCTGGAAACTATTTAGTTTCAAGGAAATCAAGCAAATGGTTTTTTTGATATTAATAGAAGAATTTCTTAATATTTCAATGTCTTCTATGTGTGCTCTTGCAGCTGCTCTTTGATGAAGACAGGATTTTATCCAAGTACCTGCCGTAGTACCGCGTTAGAGAAATGTGTTTTCTCGGAAAAAAAAACTAATTGAATGAGGAAAAAAATTAATCCAAAAACAACAACTATATTAACCGAACAGCAAGAAGTAACGAGATTTTAGACAAATACCCTTTGAATTTCATTAAGATTCCATTTTGGTAGTTGTAAATATTTCTGAACGATTTTTTTGATATATTGAGGAAATATAAAAAAATCAGAAATATACGAAGTACATAAAAGTTTTAAGCAAATTCAGTTCCATTTGAAATGTTGTTGCAGCTTCCTCAGATTCACTTAGAATTGCAGAACGTGTTCGGACTAGATTCTCCAATATTCAATATTTATGGCGATGTATTCAATCATCAACCAGTTGACTACGCGGTCTCCTTAAAACGCCAGTGGGAACAATATTTTTTCATCAAATTATCTTAAAAGACTGAAAACCTTTAATGTAATCCTGATGAAGTGGAAATCTCTATAAGAACGCACTTTATAGTTGCGAAGTTGTGCTTGGAAACAAATTAGACTCCAACTGTTCTTTACGAAAATGCACAATGAATCGGAAAAAAAGTATTCCTCAAGAAGTACACGAAATAAATTGCAATCATAAATCGATTAACAACTTATGTCCTTTTTTTGAAACGGTTTTTCGAGTGAAAGTGGCTAAAATCTGTAATCGTTATTCGCTTTTTCAAACAGCTACAATTGCTCAATGTTTAGCCTTCTCTCCGCACTGTTTAGTGAAGTTGCGGTTATGTAAAATTTCAGTAGCTGAATGAAACTACCAGGCTTCGAACATTCCCAGCTCAACATGAATCGATATAAGATTTTTCAAAGAAAAGTCGTCAACACTGAAAGAAATTGAACGTACTTAGTTACTTAATCGGTCCGTAAATCGCTTGTGTGGGCGCGGATCACAGCTTACCATGTCTTGCGGCCCTGGGTGATGGTGCTCCATGAGGTAGTCAGAAGATTTCATCGATACTTCCTTTTGAAGTGAGTCCGACCGTCTTTTAGAGGGTCGTCCGACAGGTCGTTTTTGGTCTCCAGGAATCCATTCTTGTAGACATACTCATCCACCTCTTCGATCGTTGTGATAATGGTGTTATTTCTGATGATCATCGGATGTTTGGTGGCATATGTGTTTCTCAACAATTCGGTTTCGTTAGTATTTGAGATCTCGAAGGCTTTCCAATATGGATCTCTGTTCAACACTGTCAAATGCCTTGTGGAAGTCAATGAAGATAAGTGTAAGGGTACTCACGGCCAACCTGGAGCAAACGTTGTACTGAGTGTACTATGTTATCGATCGTTGAGAATGATAGACGGAATCCTGCTTGATACACTTTTTTCGTACTCTATTTAATAGAAATTTTGAGAATGCCTTATAGGCTACTTGGAGAAGGCTGATAGGCCTATAATTCTTCAAATGTTCTCTTTCTTCTTCTTCGAAGATGAGAGTAGTGCACTCTTAAATGCGATTGATGTTATCTGACACAATGCTAACCTAGACAATTATATAAATTCTTGACATTCAGCTTTCCTTATTCAAATGTAAATTGAAGCTTTCTAAAATGTTTATTTCGTATATTCCACACGAAAAGAAAATTTCATTTCAAGTTTATACCATACTGCATATAAACTATATTCATCAAAAACCGTTTAGTGCTGTTTTCGTCCACAATTATTGAGCAAATTTAGATTAAATTTGTTTTTCCCTTCCCCTCCCCCTTAACCCACCCGCTTCTTTAATCAGTTTTTCAACGTTCTTATATTATCAGAAGGGGTATTCACACATATAGAATAAGCCTATAATATCCAAAGGAGTACGACTATAAGTATATAATCGTCTTGAATGATCCCTGTCGGTTATTTTTTTTTGGTTACAGAAACAGAAACAGCAAGTTTACTATGATTATTAGTTGAAAATGTTGAAAAAAAAACTAGCAATTCGGTCGGTAATCGAGATTATCTGATAAAAGATAAAATATGTTTAAGAACAACTCATAAGATTCACAATGAAGTTGAAATATATGTAGTTCCCCAGCAAAGTTGAATGCCTGAAACATTCTGTGGTACTTATGATCCTGATCAATCAGAAACGGCCAACAGACCGGCTTATATCTTTCTTTCAAATAATACAATTTCCGGGATATGTTAGCAAAATTTGGATATTGGGAAGTTTTATATGCATAGCAAATCTTTCAGGAAATACTTTGTTGAAGCGTTTTTTTGTATTTACACTTGTGAGCTGACAGTGAAAGTCCTGCCATTCCTGAGCGTACAGTTACAATTCAAAGTTTTTTTCACAAAGTTCAGCAAAGTTAACATTTTCCGACTTTTTCTTAAGCAGGAACTTCAGTTTAGCAGAAAGTCGATGTAGGTCGGAATCTTGGCTGGAATCTCAACTATGCAACTTGTAGGAAAACCGTTTTCAATGATTTTTAGTGAATGGCTTATTTTTCGTTACCAAAGTTGATAAACGAAAATTCGAATAAAGCCTTAGACGTCAGACGACGTACTACCATGATTATATGCTTATCTTGAATGAACTCTGTTAGCTAGGCTAGCGACAAAATCTACTTATTGTTAAGTGAATATTTAGTTCCGTCTGTCTGTCCAAGACGTTTCTTTGAATAACTCCAAATAACGTGAGCCTTTTATTTTGATATTCTGGATGAAGTCATGACCACCTGAGCGCTTCGCAATAATATATTTAGGAGATCGCAGAGTACTTGGGATACTGTAGAACTATGCGCACATAAACTACAAAACTGTCTTAAAAAAACGATATAAACAGTCAAAATTTTGCAGATATAGCAATCTGGATATCCGTGTATCGCATCTCAAAAATCAGAACTACATCTTTATCTTTAATAGACATTGCTTTCCAAAGTTTCTAGAATTTTCCAGAATGTTCCAGAAAGCTCTAGAACACTTCAGAACTTTCCAGATTTTGCTGCAATTGTTTATAGTAAAATATTATAGGTCAAAAAATATGTCAAATATCAGCTTCATAAGTGCAAAGCAACAATTTTAATAGACATTGTTTTCCAATCTTTCTGGAGCATTCCAGAACTTTCTAGAAAGTTCTAGAACACTCCAGTACATTCCAAAATTTTCTGCAATTGTTTATAGTAAATAACTCGCTGCCGAATGCCAGCATAAACCGTCTGGTATAGCTGATTTTAGCTATTTTGTTAAAAATTCAAAAATGAGACGTTTTCGAAAATCGTAGTTGTAGTCGTTGTATAATAACTATAAAAACGATCAATTTTAAGTGTTCCAGCTATATAATCTGAAATATGTGATTTTTATGAAGATTGTATAATATATTCCAGATTATTTGAAATACAAACTATTGTTTTCCTTTCCTCTGACTAGTGACGTGGGTCGGATCATAATTTTCTGTCGGGAATGCAAAGTCGCCTGGCTGTTTGTTGAAAACTGGTCTACTCAGGTAATTTTTGGCACATGTGGCCCAGGTTGAGGCGCGGTTGCCGGTGCTACGGCTTAGCGTGCACGCTTACCGACCTGGGACACATGTGCCAAAATTTACCTGAGTAATGTCCATAATATCCCTGTTTAAAATGCTGAGTGTTCATCATAAAAGAAACAGGTATTCAGAATATGTTCCATTATTTGAGCATCAAACATAACTTAAAAGAGTTTCAGAAGCTGGTCCATGGTCGACCAGTATCAAAAATATTCATTTTTAGTTTGCACGCAGCTTTCTTTTTATCTGTTCAGTTTTAAATGGTTTTCGCATTTTTACTGGCAGGTAGACTAGACAAAGATTTTCTTCATGCCCCCCCCCCCCCAACGACGCGCTATTCTCAAAACGACCATCGTTGGGTATACGTCTAAAATTATTAATATCCTTCACAACAATTTTTTAATGAATTTTAGTTTCCGGTTCCGTTATCATTGCCAAACGGGATCAAGATTAATGCAGATCCATCCTAAGAAATCCAAAAGGCTGAGATTAATTCAGATGATCTTTTTCATGCCTTCCTACAAAGGAAGGAAAGGAAATAACCTTCCTTCCTTATTTGCAGTTTAGTCACGTAGTTACATAGTGGAAAAAGGGAAAACTAGATATTCTATGTCTTAATTTAGAGAAGCTGAAAATTGCGGGCTGAAATTAGACAACATTAAGTTTATACTGAAACAGTAGTGAACTTGACAATGAAATTGATTACCATATAATTTTTTTCATTTTGAGCAGGAGCTGGAACTATACTTTCCGGGTCTGCCTGAAAACTTCCACAATTCCCGAAATTATATGACTAACCGCTCAATAAAATCACTCCCAAAAAACTGTACCCCTGAAGCATTTTATCAAAAATGTAGCTATGGCGGCGTCAAAATCTGGATACGATTTTTCAAACGCTTAATGATGTGTGAACTGTGAGCCGACTGGGATAAACATTGTGTACGTTGAAAGAGAAGTCTGAAATCCACCGAATATTGTAAAAAATAATGTCGATCGAGTACAAGGTTTGTCTTATTCTGTTAGTGCCGCATAAATAACTCTCACAAACATTCTTGTTTGAAAAAACCATTTCAGGCCTTAGAATTCGGTTGCTAGGCCATGAACTCGATTAGTTTTGCCTGCAAAAATTCATGTTCACATCTACATTCGGAATACAAGCTTATTATAACAATAAAATTATACTCTACCATTTTACATATTTAAAAAATGGATCAGTATCTTTGGAGCACCGCAAAACGAGATTTGCATAGAGTTGCCTATGAAGCTCTTTGATTTTCTTGCTCATCGATCTTTTACAGATTGACTTATTTGAAAATGTCATCGCTACCATACATGATTTCTAAATGTAACACTTTTTTTAAATGTAGAATCCTGTTAGCTCACCATTACAATGCAACTAGCACTGAATCCTAAGAAATCTGCCAAGCAAACCTTCCAGATTGTTCAGAGTGTTGCGAAGGAAACGACTCCAGAACATAGGGGTATTTTGAAATGCGACGCATTTTCTAAACAGAAAAAACAATTAGTAAAGAATGGTACTATATCCCACTGTACCAATGTCATCCTCATACCTTTCCATTACGTCTCCATTACGTCTTCCTCGACATTTCAAATGCTTCAAGACTAATTGATTCCCCTTCCTATCTCACAATATTCCGACTTCATTTCTGTATGTCTCAAAACAAGAAAAGGCTTCAAGGAGCCGAGTATTTGCCAACAGAAAGGGGAATGAGATAGATCGAAAGAAGCTTCAATTGCGCGAGTTGTGTAGCCTTAAAAAGGTTTGGCGGAAATTTCAGAATTCAGATTTTTTAACGAAGATTTGCAGATTCCATGATACTCTATTTTGAAGTTTCGAATGATGATCGCATAACCATTTCTCACTCCTCACAGCTTCAGTGATTCTCACATAAATCACCGGAGAATGGGCAGAATGTGCAGAAGATTGGTAGCAAGATCAGTAATGCGCAAATGGCCAACTAGTGGGCCAGTTGCCAAGCGTTTGAGTAGTTTTCTTTGGTTTTAGTCATTAAATATTTAAATTATATGAGGAGAAGTAATTTTTTTCGCCTCGCTGCCGGAAACAAACTCACATTTCCAAACGGGCAACTCACCGATGAAAGAGCCAAAAAAACAGACTGTCTAATGTTTCAGAATACTGGTACCGCAGAGGTTCAAATCTTTACTATCATATTACAATATTTACTATTACAAAGAAAGAGTCCGTTCCTCCGATATCTACAAACTTTTCAGAATTTCTTGATACAAGGAGCTCGGGAGACTCTAGGACAGTTCTGGGCGGGAAGAATTTGTATTTTGTGACCACTTCAAACAATGTGTAGATTTCCAAAAAAAAATTTAAATAAACAGTTTCCCCGGATAACGGTCCAAACAGTTTCGTATTACTGAAAACCATAGAGTGCTGAAACAATAGAGTTGGGACGTCTACAGAAATAATTGGCAATGGTAGGACAACCACTTTAGGTCTTCTTGCTGTAATCGCGACTAATGGAGTTTGAATGGGACAAGTTATATATTATATATATATGTATATATAATATCTAGTTCAGAAATAGGCGACATCATCTTATTAAGGGTAATGACTTTAAGGTCTGTCGCATTTCAAGGACTATTAAAAGGGTGCCAATAAAGGTTCATGTATTTTAAATTGAAACATTAATTTAAAAAAAACAGCGGAATGCGGAAGTTGCGCAGAGATTGACAGTCAATGTATCAGATGCCTAGCGTTTCGGCAATCTGCTCCTTTTTTGGCCATATCGTTCCAAAATCCAATTTCCATTGGCTCCATTGTTATATTCCAATTGATTTGATTCTTATGAAATACATTAACATCTTCAATTGTTTTCCATTTGAAAGAAAATTATAAGTTCGGTCCGTCGTTTGCCCAATTCGTGCCTGATTACAAGCATAAGTAAATCAAGAAAATTTATGACTTCGGATGTTCTAGCCACATCAAATATCGCTTTACAATCAAATAATTAAAATTTGAAGCAAAATGTCAGAGTGGAATGGTAGCTCAGTTCAAATGTTCTATTTGAAGATAGAAAGATCCTGTCTTTCAGGATAGAGCCAACGTTTATATACCCATTTATAGAGAAGATAGATTTTCTCGATTAAAAACGTTCAATGCTGTATGATATGTAGGATTTTGTCGTATTCCTATTGTTCATTTTGAGAGTGCCACTAAGTTTATGAATTTTCGTTCTCTCAAAAAGACGAGACCACTCGGATATTTAATTCTAATTGCAAGCTTGAAGCAGTTGGTCATACTATTCATCGGTGCTCAGGATCTGAAGACCTCAGCAATATACATACAATAATAGTATTTCATTCAGACAATACAGTTGTGGAGCTCTAGCTTAGCTTTTGTATCTACAAACCGCATGCTGTAAAAGTCTTCCGATTACGGTGGGAACCCATAGTTATAACTAAACTTTTTCGTATTAAAAAGCACTAAGGTCTACAACACGAGTCCTCTTTATGAGCACTGATTTCAGTATTGGAACAATTAGAACTATGCGGATTGGTCCGAGCAACAAATGTGCAGTTTGGCGACACGGTTTTCAAAAATTTTCAGTTCGCGGTTCTGCTGTCATTACCAAACCTTTTCGACACAAATATGTACAGTATAACAAACAGTAAAACCATGAGTATATAATCATCTTGGATGATCCCTGTTATCTATTTTCTTTCAGAAAAAAACTTGTTTATTATAATTCTATGTTAAAAACTTTGAATAAGAAACTGTTGAATGAAAAATTGCAATTTTATGGTACGAATAGTCTGGAGTATATGATTTTCAATTAGGTAACACTATATTCATAATTATACGGTAATGTGCAGAATTTTGAAATTAAAATGTGGAGAGTCTTCCATGCCAATATAAAGAAACTCAAAATATGAAAAACTGGTCATAATGAAATTTTATTTATTAAAATGAACTGTATCAATTCAGTGTTTTGTCATGAAACAATGATGAATCACGAGTTACTTCCCAGATGGAATAGTGCTGAAAATTCGAGACAATTTGACCTGAAATGCTCAACAGAAGGCTCATCCTAATCTCACTGAAGTACCAGATATGCATGATGTACGATTCAAACCTTGACTTCAAGCAAGTACACGATACACATCTAACGCATCCCCTGTTCTATGCAGTGCGCAGTTCGGGAATAAACTGGACAGCAGTTTTCCAGCGATTTTCAGTACATAACTACGTTTTCATTCCAAAGGTGACAGGGATAGAGACAAATGCAGAAAAATATTATGATATGCAATAGGCTATGATTATCTTGGATGATCCTTTTTCGTTATTTGTTGCCGCGAAACCGACAAAAAATGCACTTATTTCGATTTGCCGTTTAGTCATATTGTTTTAAAAAAGCAAAAAAATGAAGATGCACGAAACGTGACAGTTGAATAAAATCTAGCGATAATCTAGCAAATCCCACAAATGTGATATGTGAGCAAATCACAGGATGCTCACACAACGAAGGTGTTGGTACTAGGTAGAAGCTTAAAATTTCAGCCTAGTTGGTTGAATTTTAATATTGGATAGCAAAGACCACTGTCCAAAAGCATTAAAAAAGCTGAAAATAGTGTTCGCTTGTCACAAAGTAAGAAAGATTTTTCCATAATCTGAAAATGAGATGCATTTTTAAGATGTTTATTCTTCATTACAAATTCTGCTGAAACCAAGAAAATAATGCATCAATTTTCTATATTCCAAATTATCAAGCTAACTTCTGCGTTTCGCGTAACACAGCCGTCACACAAAAATATATTCGAGTGTGCAGACATAAGAAATGCGGCGAGGGCACACCAGTGTCAGCCAGAAGTTAGACAGACGATGCTAAGAGAACCAAAGCTGGCAAGAAGTCTGGAAAGCTAGATGGAAAAGTCATATAGACAATTATGCTCCTTTAACTTCATTGCCGGGGCTTGTTTTATTTTTTGCTATTATTGAGGTGAAGTATCGCTGACTTCTGAACAGATGCCGAATTGCATCACGGTATTGGCTAGACATGAAAACGCAGAAAATTCCATGAGTAAATGAGTGGACGGTGAGCAGCACGTTGAAACAAATTATGATGTTGACGGAAAAAATGCTGAAAATTGAATGGATTTTCTGGAAATTTCAAAGTATGAAAACTCACTAAATGTTATCATTTCGGTTGTAAAATGCTTTTACAAGGTATATCATTCCGAGTGGAGCCTCGGCGATGAAAAATGCAATTGTCGTGAAGACAATCAGTTTCGTTGTGAGACCCATTTTCTCATCACGCAATCCACTGGATACTCTACTATTTGACACTCCAGAATTCCGGAGTTTCCGCAACTGACGTAGTAGAAATACAGTTAGCGTTGGGTAACATATACAAGGTATAAACTGAAAATTCGAAATTGATCTTTAATTTGTCGTTTCTCCAAATATAAGTGTTTGAAACACTTTATCGAAAATCATACCTTTGAGATAATTGCATCCAACATTACATAGATTCGGAAAACAATTTGATTATTAATAGTAAAAAATGGAGTTAGCGTCACGGAAAACGGAGGTCTACTGTCGATATCTTGATATTCAATACAACTGAAATGCTTCGAATACTTATGTAAATACGAAACTGTTTCTATGGCTTCAATCATTTGAGTTGAAAACTCCGACAAAACTGTTTTAAAACTTGGCTAAAAATGACTGAAATTAATCAAACTTCACACATTCACACCGTACTTGAGCTTTTTCATGAAGTAATCTAGATCTACTCTTTGAATCCTACCTACTACTTCTTGAAAAAATAATTTACCGTTTCATCGAGCCGTTTCCAGCGGAAGTGTTTCTAGACTTACATAATGGGCAGTGGAAAACTTCTATATTCTAAGACCTCATTCCTAGATAGATAGAAGCTGGATAAAATAGCACTTAAACACAAAACAACTGCCATAAGAATCCAACCCATAAATGGCTTCGACCAGTTGCTGAAACCATCCGCTCATTCCTTATTTTCAAAAACTCAAAGAACTTATCGGCGTTAGCTTTTCTCAAAATCAAGTATCTTGTTGTGGCCATTAAAACACCTAGCCACGAGCTGCACCGTCTGAAATAATCCTGAAAGCCCCAGACCAGCATGTCCGTGTAGATTTTGTATCGGGTCGTAGAGGTAACGCTAAAAATATTTCAATATAATGGGAATTTTTCTCTCGTTATTTTTCCGTTATTCTACTAATTATTCTCCAGAAACCTTTGGGTGGAGATTTTCGCTTGGGCTTCGCCTAAAAGCGGTCGAACGCTCGCTGAAAACTCCGTGAGCTTTCACATTTGCTCATCTCCTGATTAATTCTCACGTTTATAACAACACACATCGCCTACTGCCCGCCTCAACGATTTGCTCAAGCATGGAATAAAGCCTAATTATTCTTTAAAAAACTACTGTAAATGTCTAAATGACATGCAAAAGTTTGGCAAAGGCTCTGTGGCTCAATGGATAACTTAGTCGGTTTCCGTTCCGTTGAAACTTCAGCAATAAAGTTGTAAGCGAGTTCATAGTTTTTCAGGTGGACTCACCATTCCGGATTCTGAACATCTACCATAAAATAATATTTGTAGATAATCGTGAGCATTGTACAAATATCACTAAACGCGATGCCAATCATCAATACGTTGGTAGAAGACGTTCTCATATCTTTCCTACTCAGAATTAAAATATGAAATAGATTTATTACTAGGGATACGAAGCCTGATGATAAATTGATTACATGAAAGTAATTATCGATGCTACTGAAAAAAAAATCGTCTCATCTATGTAGAAATGAATCGAAGCGTCAACTTACTCAACAGCATTTTTGAAGCTACGAAAATCAAGAGAGGGCATTTTTTGCGTCGAGTGGCTATCTGGTGAAACTAGGTCTCTGAATACCAAGCTGGCCGAGAAGTGAATAATAGACAAAATACTTTATACTTTTGATATTAAATATTTGATTAATAAAAACTCATGGCTGAAACTTGCAAATTCTCGAAAACAACTTGTCTGAAAGACATGCAATCTAGTTATTTAGATGGTGCCAAAAAACAGAATTAAATCAAATAAACGCCAAACATAAGAATTGTTTCCAATAAATTAAATACCACCCCCGTTGAAGCATAACATTTCGCAAGTTTGTCTCAATGAGCTTTAAAATTGAAACGACGTGAGCTCAAAATAGCTCAAAATGCATGCCGTCGCTTCACCAATGTCACGAAACTTGAAAATTTGAAAATAATTCTAAAAAGATTGAGAAGTCCCGATAATTCTGGAGTTCAATGTACAAAAATAAACAAACAAAGCACGAGATTTACAATAAAGAAAATTGTTTCGAGGAAAGAATCTGAAAAAAGTTAATGGAAGACACAAATCAAAATGAAGACAATATAAATAACCGCTGAAGAACAAATAATTTGGACTAAAATTTGAAACAGCAAAAGTATAGCAAAACTCTCCCACAAGTCTTATGCGAAAAACGTCTTAAACTTATGGAAAATCAGCCGAGCTTTGCAAACTTTCAAAGCTTGTCCTAGCCTTGTTGTCGAGTTTTGCTGAGAATTCAAGAAAAACTTCTCTCGATTTAGCTAAAATGCGCGCGACCCAAGTCTGTGGAGTGTCGTTGCTCATTGACTTTTCTTTTTTCCATTTTTTAATATTTGTTCCAGTTAACTTGTTCTGAAACTCAAAGCTCTGTCGTCAATGGCCAAATAGGGCGGAATTGGATTTTGGGAACACGGAATGCGGAAAACGGAAAACGGAAAAACATTTTTTTTCACGGAATTTGAAATCCGGAAGACGGCATGAAAAAAACGGTGGAATGCGGAATCCGGAATTCTGACCTTCTCTCCAGAGTAGGGCGGAAATCGATTTTGGGAACTCGGAATCCGGAAAACGGAAAACGGACAAAAAATTTTTTCACGGAATCTGGAATCCGAAATGAAAAAAACGGCGGAATCCGGAATGCGGAATGCGGAATCCGGAATCGCGCCCTTCTCTGCCAAATACTTTACTGGATATCGTATTTGCACACTGTACTTTTCTGAGTCAAGGGTGCAATACTATTGTTTAAGCTTGTCTCTGCGGGGCAATACTATTAGAGGTTTCACGGTATTTTGAAAAAGGTTTTAAAACATTTATATATTAAGCAAAGTGACAGAAGAATTCCTTTTTAAAAAAATTGCGAAATATCACGTTCCGCCGTATTAAAAAAGATTATCTCATTGAAAATGCTTTATTTTCTCTTGGTACACACATATTGAAAGAAACCCTCTTAAATTGAGCAATAATAGAAGAGGTAGAGAAGAGTTATCAACGAAAAAATAGCAAAATTTCGAGCAGTTTGTTCCCAATTGGCGGATACTGGGCAGCAGTTGCGCAGAAATGGGTAGGAATTGGACTGCTACTAGACGAATATCATGGCTCCTTTCTTATGCAAGCAATGTTCATAATGCTCGGCGGTGTGCAACTATTCAACGAATGTTTGCAAGTAACGGAGCACAAGCTAGTACTCGTCTTTTCTAGACGGTGCTGTTGTCGCCATTCAGAAGATAAGAAGTCAGATGAGAACACCAAAAGCAAATATATGTTTTCTATTGCTATATTTGAAACTTTTTGTGCATTTGGGCGTAGTAAACGATGGATTTTCCCCATTTCTCCTGAAATCCTACGCCATATATGTATTGTATTATTGAAGCAAAGGACCAACAGCTGATCGCTTTAATATTTGCGAACTCATTTATATGTCCTTAATGACAATTTTTAAATCTGCAAAGTTGAATTATTGGGAAAAACTAGAAAATAATGCTTTAAATAAAATGTGTTCACGGTATGGCCAGCTTCTCGGCTCAGAGACAAGGTGGACGGCAGAGTAGGGCGGAATTGGATTTTGGGAACTTGGAATCCGGAAAACAGAAAACGGAAAAAATAATTTTTCACGGAATCTGAAATCCGGAAAACGGAATGTAAAAAACGGCAGACTCCAGAATGCGGAGTGCGGAAAACGGAATTTTAAAAAACATGAACTGTTGGGAAACATTTCGAAAAATAAAAAAAATGATGTAAATGCGCTCTGTTCGCAAAAATTTTTGCAGGAGTTCAAAAAAGTATACTTTTCACAACAATTGAAAATAAAGAATTAAAACGAAATAAAAACGCCATATTGCGGAATCCGGAATGCGGAAAACGGAATAAATATTTTTTTCACGGAATCTGGAATCCGGAAAACATTCCGCCCTTCTCTGGTGGACGGCACGCGAACGGCATACCAGTATTTTGCAGTATACGACTTTGTTAGACAAAAAAAAAATAAACCAAAGAAATCAAAGCACAAAAATATTGTACAATGCCCCAAAAAACTCGGTGCAAAACGAGCAAAAAAAAACAACAACACAAAATTTGGTACAAAATAACCAAAATATACTTATTCTTAAGCTAAGCTAGATTTAGCTGTCATATTTCGGTTCAAACTTCTTATTTGAGCTGTCACAAGAACTCGTTGTAGTTTGTATAAGCCATTTCCTCATCAAGTTTCGGATCATCCTTCAAATCTAGATTTGGGGAGGGGACGAAAAAAGTATAAAACAAAATGGATTTCTCGTTGACTTTCTCTGCTCTGCTCTCATCTCTTCTGACATTTCTCTGCTATTCATTTTCCAACGATAAACTGGAATCTGCAGGAACGATGTTCCATATCAATCCAGACATTATGGAAGTACACGCGGATGGCCGTGTGCCTTGCCGTAGATATATAAAACTCTACGAGCTCAATACTAACGAGAAGAAATTGCCAAAAAAATTGACGTCCTAACTCTATGCTTCGCATATTTATTTTTGACTATTTATTTTTTGGAATACTGTAATAAACATTTGGAACAGGTTAATTAATTACGGTCAAAATCACAGGTTCAGGCATGTGTGATTTGAACAAAACCTGAACATCTGGTAGGGGTACAACAGCGTGTTTTGGTCGACTCGGGCCGACTAAAGGGCCGGCACACTGTTTCCTTTAAATTGAAAATGAATGTTTGAAAAATATTATTTATTTCAGATTTCGAGAAGTTCTGTGATGTTAGGTTCCGTTGAAATGATGCAATGTAAAAATCTCTGGCCCTCCCTGCCCTTCCTCTGGCTTTTCAGTCTTTGTTCAATACGCCAATTATTTTCAATTTAAAAGAGTTCGGACCACAGGTATTGGTCAGTTAACAAAAATCGACAATCTTGTCTAGAATTGCAGCCGAATATTTGCATTCTTGTGAACCGTCTTCAAAATTAACCTAATGACTCGAAAGACTTCGCTAATTTTATATTTTGGAGTATTTTATTTAAAATAAAAACCTTATTTGAATATTCCTATAAACGGGATTGGCACCAGACTCTAAATCCTCTCGAACCAGCCAACGATCCATGCAGATATACCATCTGAACTTGAACATCTTCTTTTTTCCTAGTAAAGTCATTATGATTTGGAATAAACAGCGATTGCGAATACAAAAACACTTTACAGTCGAAAGAAAGGTTACTTTTAAAATATATCAACAGGGTGGGAAGACACTTCAAATATTTAAGCACACCATTTTACGGCTGATGAGCAGATCAATATGACCACGGTATGGCCAGCTTCTCGGCTCAGAGACAATGTGGAAGGCACGCGAACGGCATAGCATACCAGTATTTTGTATTGTCTACGATCCTGCTTGTTTTCGATTATTTTCTGAATTATTTTTCGTGTCATATGTCTTCCAGATGAAAATAAAATTAGCACGCATTTGCGAACTCTTGACATTGCGATGAACGCCCACACTGCAGTATACGACTTTGTTCCACATCCAAAACACAATGAGCCGGATAAAAACAATTTCGTCTGCATAAAAATAGCTAAAATCTCAATTAGACAAAAAAATAAACCAATGAAATCAAAGTACAAAAAGATTGCACTATGCTCGAAAAAACTCGGTGCAAAATGAGCAAAAAAAAATGGTAGCACGGTGGGGAGAAGCACGAGCCATTTCGCTAAAACAAAACTTATGAAGCTGAAACTTGGGAAAATCGTAAAAAATACATAAATAAATAAAAAAAAAATTGAATGTATCCGCCCACTGATGCGTCAATGCTTGCCTGCTTGGCGCGGAGCCCGTTTTCGGGTAATTAGGGGTCATCCTGTAAAAGGATTATAACAAAAGTGAAATAATGGGAGTTTGTTAACAGTCGATTGTCATCAAAAAAGAAACACTTCCACCAGCATTTGTGCATTGACACATTTCAGAGAGGTGCCAACCGTGCTGAAGCCATGCAGACAGGTAACATGCTTAATATGTAAAAACGCTTTTTTTTTAACTATTGACTATGCTATGTAACAGAGTTAAATTGGTTGATATACTATTTTTTGAAATGTGTGATACTTAATTACTTAGTCGATCCGTCAATCGATTGTGTGGGTGCGGATCACAGCTAACCATGCCTGGCGATCTTGGGCGATGGTGGTCAATGAAGTAGTCAATCGATTTCCTCGATATATTGATACTTCTTTACGTAGTTACCGGTAAATTCATAGATCAATTGTGACCTTTCTCCCATCTGGAATTCTCGCTTTTAATTGTTCCCTAAAGGTTACCAAGCAGCTACTGTAGTCCCGGGTTTCGACAAGAACGCTGTAAAAAAATCTGAAGACTCATAATAGGCAAAACTATTCAATAATGTAGCAGATTTTTGATTCCAAATTCAGTTGTTATTAAAGCAAAGCTTCTCCTCTTTGCAAATACTATGAAATGTGTGAGGCAGCGTATTGCGCCCCCCCCCTTTTCTCTATTCTCCCGTAATCCTGACAATCCGTTATAAGATTTGGAATCATTCATCTGTTGATAACATCATGATATTTCTAAGCTGGAATCAGATTCTTCGTCACAGTGCCTGAAATTTAGAAGGGGGGAATAGCGGCACAATTGCAGAATTACAGTTACCTGATAATTTTCAGATTACAAAACGGAAACTCATCAGAGTTGCGGGTATCCATTCAGCATCTCTATAAGATGATTGAGCTCTAAGCCTGAGCTGGATCACTAAAATAAGATGTCATGATGAGCAGTGTGTCGTTTCGAAAGCATTTCGAAAAAATTTTCGAGAAATTTTTTCGAAAAATTCTCGAAAAATTTCCGAAAAATTTCTCGAAAAATTCTGAAAAATTTCTCGAAAAATTTCCGAAAAATCAACGAGAAAAATTTTTCGAGAAAATTCTCGAAAAAAAAATAATTTCGGTAAAAAATAATAATAAACTAGTTCGAACGACACTCCGAAATAACACAAAGCGTGTTGTTTATCGTATTTCCATTCAAATAATTTTTCGCGGTTTCTCGAGAAATCAATGAGAAAAATTTCTCGAGAATTTTTCGGAAATTTTTCGAAAAACACATTTTTCGAGAAATCATTTTTCGAAACGACACACTGGTGATGAGTAAAAGTTCAAGAGAAACTAGTGTTCACTACGAAATGATTTCACTTTTAGATAATGAGGAATCGTAGTGTAAAGAAGTATATTTTGTCAAACCGAATGATGCTCAACATTCAATTATCCTTGCTATAACAAACAGGAGACTTTGTATGTATGGGCTGTACGTTGTCTTGCTCGCGAATTCTTCATAGCTACCAGTCCATTGGGAAAATTACTTTCACGAATACAGACATTAATTTGCGAGTTTGCACACATTTTTCCACATAGTTTTCCTTTTTTGGAGAGTGCCTCCAGACATTATTCAACATTAGGAAAAAAGAAAAAACAAGGGAACTCATCCAGAATTTCGAGGTGAATCAGCGGCGGATTCGTCATAATTTTCAGAGATCATATTCAGAGCAACACAGTGCCTTGAGGGAATACGTCGCCAGACAGGTGATCAAGAACAAGAGGCGGTATACCCACCCTACCAAATTGTCTTTTGAGAATATATTTACGAGGAAGTGTTTTTTTTTTGAGATTTATAGTAGTTATCAGTTCATATATTCAACTAGCTTCCGTTTCCTTACATTTTTCGATTTGATGTTGAGTAGGTTAGTATATTTGATAATTTGGACGGCTGGTAGTCGGCTGGGGATGTTCTCAGCGCCAGGCACAGTCTCTTTCCATCTTTTACGGTCCTATGCCGCTTTGGACGAGTTGCCGCCTGGAGTATAGAATTTCTTCAGTGCATCTTGTTGCGGGACGGCACAATCCCAATCCAAAAGCTCCTACATTTGCATTGTTCCTTTTATACTACTCATGTTGCCGGATGGTTTAAAATTAGTATAAAAGAAACAATACAAAGGCAGGAGCTTTTGCAAGACGCTTGCAGATTTATCTCTCATAAAGGAACAGTTTTAAAATCTGAAAAACGTTAAAACTTCGGAGATCAGAGCTATATTTTGCCGGATTCTCTGAAACCTCAAAGGACAAGCAAAAAGTTGGACGGTACAGTCTTGGCACTACTTTTAAGCCCCCAAGCCCATAATAGTTTATTATAGCCTTAAGTACATAGTTCACCAAAAGCCGAAGACTTCATGCAATGATCTGGGTATTGCTTAAATGTCTGAAAGTTCCACCCACTCTCAAAATTGTCTGTCTGCTACTCATTTCTGTGTTAGCAGCTAGATACTCAAGAATTAAGACTTGTATTATAATAGCGGAATTTTGATGAGACAGACAAAAATTATAAATAGAAAAGAACTAAAGCATTACAATTAGTCACGGGCGGCTACAAGTAGGATGATTTTTTTGGCTTCACACAGCACTTTTACGCAATGCTTCGTCAATTCACTCATCTCTCTGACTCGAGCTAAAGCGTTTAATTGCTTCAATTTTTAAACTTGCTCACTTTTTGAAAATTTAGATAATCTGAAGTTAGATATGAACGAGAACATCACGTGGTTCATGGAGGATGTCCATATCGAGCTGAAAACAAAGTTGTTGACGTTGGTGCAGTTGGCGTATGGACTCCCATCGTTATTCCTCATGTTCTTTTGTTTTCTCCTTATTGCGACCAGAAAAAAGTACAGGCACAGTACCTTTTACATTTTGGTGTTGTTCGATTTATTAACGGTGAGCTTACCTGTAACTATTCAGGAAATCTGAAAATATATTTTGCGAAACGTAGACTGACGAAACATTTTTATAGCTAATTTCATTTTAATTTCACATATGACTAGCCATGTTTTGTTAGTTAGAACGTTCATGGTTAGATGCTCCGAAATGCATCAGAAACCAAAGTAGAGCTCAATTGCTCAATTGCTCAATTGATTGCTCAATTGATGCCGTTATGTCTCCCGCTATGTTGACACGTAATCGAACAATAGATACCAAGTTTTTCATAGGAATACACTTATACAGAAAAAGGAGTGAATAAATCAGTCGACGGAATCCGAGAATTCTGTCTTTAAGTAGTAGTGATGACGTAACCTCAGTACTAGATATTCGCGCGTGATCATAATAGAAATTGATCAATAGGCAAGGTATTTTTACTTGGGTGGATCAAAACTAAGTAGATAGCTAATGCATGTGTAGAATGCAACGGAGAGGTACTTTTGTGCTCTATAATGTATTGAAGTGACTAGAATTTTTTAGGTGACCAATATTATTAAATTCTAGGTCCCCCTGCTAGCCAAATCTAAAATTTTCAAATGATCTTCAATGAACTTGATTTCCAATGCTTTCAGAACATCTGCGTCTACCTGAATACGTGGATCGCCATCCGTATGGAATGGCACCCCTGCATGATTTTCATCCTTAAGGGCATTCAAATCACCTTCCCTGGATTAATTGATTACATTAAGTATTTCTCTTACTGGTTCTTCCATATGCACTTTTGGAGTGCTGCACTGCTGACTATTCATCGGCTGACATCACTTAAGTTCCCGCATCAATATGAAAGAGTGAGTAATCCAGGGTGATTCTATTATCTATGACGAATATATTCATTTTCGAAATAACGCTCTGAATTGCCAGCAATTCAAAGTGGGCGGGCGCGCCTTTTTAACGCTTCTAGGAAATTTGAATATTTTCTGCAAAATCTTCAGTACTGGCCAAAAAGGTATTCGCAATCAGTTTTTCGATCATAACTTTTCTGAAACTTCCCGGATCGATCTAAAATGAGAAGATCCCGCTTTCACAAGTTTTTACATGAATCTCTCTCAAAGAAATTATTTTTTTCTTGATTAGTAATCAACACTTTGATCAATTTGAAGCACTGAATAAACGGGAATCATTAAGACACAATTTCTGATCCACTTTCTAGTATTTTTAAAGTTTTTCGAAAAAAATCGGATTAGAAGGATGTCAAATTCGAAGCGCTATTCCAGATGTTCTGATATTTCTGATTATAGTGAATATACAGCACCGGCCATAAAGGTATTATATTGTCGAAAAACCATAATATAATACATACATTTATGGCCGGTACTGTATGTAGAATGAGCACCGGTAAGAAGAGCATTGCGGGATGGGGATTTTTAGGCAATGTAATCAGACGCAGGTAACTTATATGTCTGAAAGAGCTGAAAATGCATCTGGAGCAAGAAAGTCTGTGGGCAGCAACACTGACTGTGTTTCGACCTTTATGGCCGGTAGTGTACATGTTTTTCTTTTAGTTTTGGAAACGATACTGGCCATTGGTCTTCTTGGTTGTCTGCATCTACAGTCATTTGCCACGGTATCTGTGGAATGGATTTTTATATGAGGTGTATATCGAAAACGGGAAGTTGATTTGCATGAGCTTCCCGCAAACCATCAATCGAGCCATAAATGTCGTTGCCATCTTTTCCGGAATCTATTTCATTGTGAATTTGACGAATGGAATGATCTGTGCTGTTTATGCCGCAAGACATATTGAATGTATGTAAGTGGAAGTAGAAATTCAAGAGTATTTTATCAATAAAAATAGTGAAAACTGTGCGGCAACGGTGTTTGCAGATATGTAACGCATATGGCAAGCTTCGTCTTCTAGGAAAAACTGTAGTAATCATATTACTGACTCAAACATCGTTGATGCGACGCAGCTTGCTGACGCGTTTTTTTCTTCTCAAATGTTTTATACTATTCAGGATATTTTAAGCCAGTTTGATAATCTTTTCAGCGGCACCCACAAAAAGCTCCAGGATAAATATCAAAAAGAAGCTGACAACAATAGCTCTGTTCTACTCGTTTGCTTACACCGCTGAGGTTACATGGAGTATTTTGAATTCCTTGAACTCGTACCACCATTTCATGCCTAAATGGTTCGTCGAGAATAATACGGTGCTGTTGACTTGCGCGTCCGATATGGTATGAAAATCACCGTTCGTTTTTCATGGCGTTTCTTTGAAAATGCATCATTTCAGTTTACTCTCTGCTTACCGTATGTCTTGCTCATGTTTGATACAAACGTCAGAAGTGATTTGTATTTCTGTACAAGGAAGAAGAGCCAAGTGGGAACCGTTGTCGTTTCAGTGACCTTGGGTTCAAAGAACCGATAAATTCTCATTTCAGAATTTAAGAAATTTATTCCCTGTTTTTAAATGTTGTAACTCCTCTAGTTTTTAGTTTTGATCTACGGGTGTGCGCCCACCGCGCACACTATTCTATTGTGGACCGCCAAATTTTGTATTCTATCTCTAAGGTCGGACCCGTATAAAAGGACGTGACACTGCTCATTTCCCAAGAACATTCTACTTTCTCTTTTTACTTCTCCCCTAGTCTTCCCCCCTATTCCTCCTATCTGTATTCTCTATTATTCTTTAAAATAAAGCCATGGATACAACAGTAAAAACATGTAATTATATTCTCATGAACCATTATTCTCATAGCTAATTATATTTTTTAAATTTTGATCATGCTGGTTGTGCTCAAATAACATTGCTCATAGGTCGCCCAGAGATTCATATTTAAGAATGGTCATTGCAATGAGCTATGCTATCAGGAGGAGAAGAGCAAACGGCAAGCAAATTCTGGATTATGATCAAACGAGAACGAACCGAATTTACGCAGAGATATCAACGGCCGTAACATCTACGAGTGGTCTGACAGAAGGCTTTCCTTAGTCTGGACGCACATACATTAGACACAGATTGCCGTGTCTAAAATTTTGAAATAGATATTAAGATCGGTTTTACACGCCTGGATCACTTCACAAAATAATTGAAGATATCTGCGAAGCTACTGGATTCCACGTTTTCGCTCAGGCTGTTTAATGGCGGGCTCGCGATGAGCAATGTTCTTCTGCATGTTTAGCAGTCTTCTTATCCGTCAACCCTTCGTTCTCCCATCCATCTTTATTGGTTATTCATAATATAAGAGTCAGCATACTAATTGTTAAGCATGATGATGACTTGCAGGACGTTGTCGATTGCGAGGATCAATAGAGATCTCTAAGAGCAACTCTCCGCCTAGAATGTGCATTTTTTACGTCATTAACTTTCAAAGTGCAAATTACGAAACGTCGCACATTTATAGACAAAATTAGAATACATATATCTTTGATAGGCCTTTGATGATGAGAAATGACAATATCATTTGGCAATAAGGCAAGGAAGGGAGAGAGAAGTTATAAGGCGAGCTAAATAGACATCAAAAAAAAATAAAAGGACATTGAAAATACTGGAAATACTCGAATGGTAGATCTCGGCAATTTGTTTTCACTCCGAAAGAAGAACAATCCATAACTCATTATGAATATCTTGTGTAAACGGCTATTAACGGCTGACATTGGAGAAATCAGAAACAATTAATGTTCCATGCGTAAACTCAAAAGAGGAATACCGCGTTTAAAGGAGCACTGATTTTTAAAAATGAGCATCTTCAAAGCACAGTTGATAAACATGAGGTAGTCTTTAAAAAACGAGGAAAAATGATTAAATAAATATATTTTTTGCATTTTTCAATCAACTCGGAATAGAAAAGGAAGGTCTAAATACTCAATAAATGCTTTACAGTGTAGTGAATCTGTGTTCTCGGAGTATGCTTGTATGGTTTATGCTTCATGCCTTGCAAGCCTTGCAGATCATATTTTCCGCTTCTGGGAGTTCTCTCCCCTTGACAAAAATCGAGGAAACTTACTAACTGCTGCCTTCTAGAATTTCGCAATAAATGTTTCTGAAAACACTCCTTCTGAAATTTCTTTATTTCTGCATTGCTCTCCTGTGTTTCTGTTTCCTGCAAAGGAGATGCTATCAAACTTACCTCTTCTCGTATGTAATCTCCTAATATGAAGCTGGCGTTTCTCATCAGAAAATTGTGATTTTCTAACACTATAATACCGGCGACTTCAGACAGTCATTGGCCTGTTGCTAAGCATTACTTGATGGTGTTTGTGATTCGATTGAGTTCCCGTACAACTTTCAGAGATCAGCATCATATAAAAATGTTAGCCTTGAAGAAGGCCATGAGTGATCAAGTGTAGTTATGAATATTGTGAAGAAAATATACTTTTTTGTCAGTGAGAAACACTTCGAAAATGTAATTAGTCAAGATAAGGGCAGCGCCTGCTTTCTGTATCAACGTGCTAAGTCAAGATTCCATATCCCTTGAGGGTACTGATTAGTTATCCGTAAGCTTGTTTTTTAACACAAGTCTTTACATGTCTAGCATTGAAAAGCCGATAGATGAAGTGTTTCCATTTTTGAGTTTTTCAGATGTCTAAAAAGCCACCAATAATAAACTCTATGGAAACCGTAGAAATTGATTTGACTGCTCAGGTTCTTACCCTTATTCAACTGACATATGGCGTGCCATCATTTATTCTTATGATTTTTTTGTTCTGTCGACTCACAAATGCCCAAAAATATGACAACTCGTTTTACAGACTAGTACAGTTTGATTTGCTAACGGTAACTTCATGTTCGATGCTTCAAAATTTTATCTGAAATTCCTTTAAGAACATCATTCTCTATTTGAACACGTGGATAGCAATGCGGCTTGAAAATCATCCAAGCTGCGTTTTCATTTTGGTATTCATTGAAACAAATTTCTCTGGAATTCTGACGTTTTTGAAATATTTAACGTATTATTTCAATAATATGCAGTTTTTATCTGCTGCTGTTCTGAATGTACATCGCATGACAGCGGTTTTCTACCCGTTCAGTTATGATCGAGTAAGTATAAAAGAGATGATCTGAAAATATCAAAATACCCAAATAAGAATGCTCAATAAGCGGAGATCACGGATAAACCTGGAATTGACGTCAATTTTAAGAATACGTTCATCTCGTGCAGTAGAACACTAATGAAGACTTTATGAGGAATCACAAGTCGGCTCAGCGTTGAGCTGCATGGTTAGAATCAGAATAGTTGGAATGCGCACCTTAGAAATGAACTGGAAACTCCCACTTTCGGTGGACAGTTTGCGAGTGAACGCTGATAGTGAATAAAAATAGTCTACTACCCATTAAAGTAAATCCTGTTGAGTAGCTGAGCTACAGTACCTCCATTAAGGATTTCAGCTTTTTGTAATCCGGGTATCTTTTTTTGGGAACCGCTGCCGACTTGTTACTTTCAGCATACCTTCATTGAATCAGTTTCGCCCTGATTTCTTACGAATATCTCAGCAAAACTAAACAATCAAATCCCACTGTAGTTGAGCAAGCGTTTCGTCTGAATTCATGACTTTTTAAGAAATAATCACAGAGTCTCTTGAACGTTTCCCTTATACACATACTTGATCGGATTAAGATCAGCAGGTTATCCTTACTAACCTATAACATTGCCGCAAAGGCACCTAAATGGTCTTTAGTTTGAAGACCATTAAGGATCCTTAATCCGGTCTTAAAACAACTTTGTTTCGAAAAATAATGTTTCAAACCTTGATCTAAAGAGAAGAACGTTTTTAGTCATTACCATAGCTGAAAAATACTTCCGAGTCCTATTTGTCTTAATGACAGCATTTGTGATTCCAGATCGCCTTTACCTGTCTATAATGGCGGCGACGGTGAATAGGTCCGATGCCATTTCCCAAAGCATCCAGTTTTGATGCTGGGTGAGATTAAGATTGACACTAGAAACCGCCAAGCGTAGTCTGCTGAGATGATTGAAGAAATCCATTTGCGTTTTGATCTTTCCAGCGATCCAGAAATTGAGAAACTGAACATTTTAGTAGGTTGAATTGATGTGCTAAATCTTTCACCGTCATTCCATTTCTACGTTTGTTAAGGATATAATTTTTCTAGGTTTCAGCCAAGTTGCGTTTTCGAGTTTGTCTGCTTATGTATAAAAACACGAAAATATCTACAACTAAACCATGACGTCAAATTTCAGATAAATTAGTAAATAGTAAAAAAGAAATTATTCTGAAAATGTTGAGTCCAAAATTATCTACTGATCTTTCAGGTGTGGAATTCCAGCTACATTTTCGTTACAGTCGTCTTCTGCATCTACAGCTACCTTCCAAGGCTTCTATGGGATTCTGAAGCAATCACAGAAGTGAAATACGTCAACGGAACTTTGATGAAGCTACGATATCCAGATGTCTCTGACTACGCAATAAATGTGACGGCGGCACTTTCCCTGACGTACTTTATACTAATTGTTGTCATCGGGTTGTCCACCGCTTACCTGATTGCGAATAAGATGAAAGGTACGTCACAAAATGCACCGAAAGCAAAAATCACAAATAGTGAATGCCTCCACCGTTAATTTAAAGAACAAGCTTTTCACTGTCTTCATACGTATGTACATATCTCAAAAACCGTTTACCTATGTCTCAGACGCCTCCCATTCAAGCCTGATTGCCAAACGAAAGCTTACAAAAATCGCCATTACCTACTGTGTTGTATATGCTGCTCAACTCATATGGACGCTGCTCAATAGCGCCAACTCATTTTGGCCATTTTTGCCTGAATCGATGATGCTGTTCAATACAAATATTCTATTCTTTTCTTCAGATATGGTGAGTGAACTAACAAACGAAGAATCCACGAGAGTTCTATTCTGACGCTCTTTTCAGATGACGTTGGCACTTCCATGGATTCTTATATTTCACGATGGAAATGTGAGAGTGGATATTTTGAGATTAAAGCCACAGCCGGGACCATTTAATGCAGTCTCTACAATTGTTCTTTGATTTTCTTAAGCTCGACGGTTATTAAACAGCTTTCCCATATTGTGGAGCATGCGATTTCTTAAAGAATTTCGACTTTATAAGAAGACATTGAAGTTTCAAAGTTTATATTTTTCAACTTTCATTTATATATTCTTTAAAAAATGGTTTCACAAACAGGATTTTGATGTTATGTATGATAAATCTGGGAATAATTGGTATTTTAGATGGCATTTTGTCTGAATAAACATTACAAAATTGAAGATCGCCTTAAAAAATGAGCTCTAACTTACCGTTATAACTTTGGAGTTGAGTTTTGTGCATGAGTTTGAAATATATGTATGAGGACTTATATATAAAATTAGTAAAACAGCTTTTCTTATTTAAAGAGATAATGTCATTCTTTTCGATAGAATTTCAATTCTTCGTTTTATATCTTTTTTGAAAGGTTAAACATGCATAGCAGTCAGAAGATGGCTCCCTTTGAAACCACTGAAGCATTCACTTTTCCAGAGTTTAAAGGAGGTTTCCTTTAAAGAGCTTTAAATCTGCAGGCAGTAATACGGCGCTGAGAACACCCCCAGCCGACTACCGGGCGTCCAAGTATCCAAGTACATTAGTAAGCAGTAATATACAAGTCAAGAAGCGGGCTATCCAAATATTGAGTGGGCTATAGGAAATAAAATAGGAAATGAGAGAAAAGTTCTAGAAGAAGGTATGGGAATAATAATATAAATATTGGAAAGAAGATGATCGGATCGAACACAATCTGCATAAACGAAGATCCATTCTTGACGTTATGGCAGGTGCCAAAAGTCATTGTTTTTTCACTGTATAAATCAATTATATTCCACTGGCTGCTATTGTAATTTTTGTAAAATCTTCTGCTTTTTTCATTCCAAAACTCTTGTTACAAATCATAAGAACACCATTACGGCAGGTAATTGAAATTCATTGGACTCACACCAACAGAAATCAGAGATTAACAAGGAAAAAGAGCTTTTGTGGAGTGGGAGGAACGATGAGCAAGTTCACCGAGCAGTACAAATCAGGCGACCTTACAAGGGAACTGTTTTTAGATAACGTTTGAGAATTTTATGAAAATTGGTACACAGACACTTTCGAGCATGCTGAAAACCATGGCAAACTTTTTTTGTTTCTTGTAATTTCATTTTCTAGAGGTCTCCAGAGCACATTTCTCTCGAATGGAACTTTCAGAATGCCGAAAAAGGGTATATGAGTTGTGTTTAATTGTTTTTTGATCTCAAAGGCTTCTACTCTAAACTTTAGAAAACAACAGAAATTTTCGGCTTGGAGGATGGCTTGGAGGCTTGGAGGCTTGGAGGCTTGACGGCGTCAATTGCTGTCGTGTCTTTCCAAGTGCTCCAGGAGTCGACGATCAAAAGAATATCTTTGGGCATAGACGAATCGAAAACCACTTTTTCGAAGAAAGTCACCATGTTGTTTTTAGTCATGATGTGACTGGAATGGCACGTGACTTCCAGATTTGATGCTTTAAAAAGACCTTTCTTGGGAAATCGGCCTTTGGGTTCTTTCAAATTAATGAATAATTTGGGGTGCATTTTTCCCGACGCGGAGATCAAGGGAAGTACTGTGTATGAATGTGTAGTTGAAGAGACACTTCCAACAACACAGTGAACATCTTTGGATCCGGTAAAAGTAAGAATCCGAGCTGTGTTCATTTCGAGCTGGAATCCACTCTGATCAGCATTGTAGATGTTGGATGGGTGGTACAAAGGGAAGTGTTGGTTGGCCGAATTCACGAAATCCTTGGAATCCTTCTCAATCTGATCGCGAGTCTTGGGTCGAACGGTAGACACAAATTTCGTGATTTTCCTGGAGGAAATTCAGTACATTTTCTTCCATCCAGCCATGCCAACTATCCGATCCGACAAAGTTTCCAATGCATATGTTGTTCTTCCTTATGATGTCAGCAATAAGATAGCGTAGAACGTTATCATGTAGGATTTTCATGGTGACTTTCTTCGAAAAAGTGGTTTTCGATTCGTCTATGCCCAAAGATATTCTTTTGATCGTCGACTCCTGGAGCACTTGGAAAGACACGACAGCAATTGACGCCGTCAAGCCTCCAAGCCTCCAAGCCTCCAAGCCATCCTCCAAGCCGAAAATTTCTGTTGTTTTCTAAAGTTTAGAGTAGAAGCCTTTGAGATCAAAAAAACAATTAAACACAACTCATATACCCTTTTTCGGCATTCTGAAAGTTCCATTCGAGAGAAATGTGCTCTGGAGACCTCTAGAAAATGAAATTACAAGAAACAAAAAAAAATTACCATAGTAGGGTTCGAACTTGGGACCCCCCGGGTTCCAAACCATCCCACTGCCACTACACCACCGCTGCTTCCGGAAACGGATGATATGGAAGCATAGAGAAGAGTGAGGTCCCGGGATGGGGGAAAACTTCAGATGCGATGAAAATTCAGATGAAATTTCAGATGCGAATATTCAGCTTCTGGAGTGTTTTAGGCAAAAACAAAGTTTGCCATGGTTTTCAGCATGCTCGAAAGTGTCTGTGTACCAATTTTCATAAAATTCTCAAACGTTATCTAAAAACAGTTCCCTTGTTAGGAAATTCGACTACAACCGCCACGAAGATCTGGCTCTACTCAATATTTCCTATTCGCTGGCTGTTGTGTTTCTTTTAAGGCTTCCACGAAATACGAAACAAATCGGTCGTCTTCCGTTGAAGCCTGTCGTCTTGCCTTCGTTCGTCTTTCAGTTTGTCTTGCGTTCGTCTTACGTTGTAAATTAAAATTCACGTGTATTAACACAATGTCTATCTCTGCGTCAGGCGAATTCAAGGCGATGACGAAGACGAGATGAGATGATTTTATTTCATCTTTCGTGGAAGCCTTTGTGCTTCTTTCATATGCATACAGCTACGTTTGAAGTAATTTCTTCGCAAACAAGATGTCTGAAGCGGTTCAAAACTGGCTTCGATTTTCTTGCTTTTTTAATTTCATTCATGGCGAGATCCTCTCATATTTAATAAATACAGTTACGCGAAATTGTGTTAATTTGAAAGCCACATATTTCGTGCATTTCATGAAATTTTTGTAATAAAAAAAGAGTGGCATTATACACTGATAGGATGCTGAAAATGAAGCGAATTAGCTAGAATTGCAGCATTTTCCCGACAGCTACAATGTCTGTTGTCTATCGAACCTGACTGCGAAATTTATGTTTGAACTGTTAATTTGCTTTCAACGACTTTCATGATATCGGAATTTTCGCAGCACAATTTGTGTCATGACTAAATGTAGATGTGGCAAAGAGTTTTTTAAGATAGCAAGTCAACAACCGTTTTTTTATTTCCTTATCACCTCTGTTTAGAACATGGTCTGTCAGATGACTTATGGTCATAACCATACAAATGGGTTTATTGACTTCGCATTTATTACGTGATAGCAAAATTATGCGACACATAAAGTTATAATGATAAGAAGAGGCGGGACAAGTTAAAGTGCTCTGATTATAGAACGTTTTATAAGTTCGTTTTCAGCAAGTCAAGTCAAGCTTAGTCAAGCAAAAAATGAAAGTTTTCTTTTCTTGCTTCATCGGGATTTTGCTGGTCATCAATCACAGTGCTATCCCAGTTGACTTTGGTGCCTGTCCATTCCCGAATGGCACAGACAAGGCCATTCACTCTTATATGTGCTCTAACAACGAACAATTCTCTATAACTGACATTGAAACATACGATAAGAATGGCAATCCGTTGTACCCAATTGATCCACGACAAGAGTTCATTCTGAATCTGACCACCTACAATCACGGACCGCAAATTGATGACAACAAGGTGAATGTGAAAATCTATGAATACAAGGCTGGATGGACTGGTACCTGCTCGTGGACGTCCGTTCCAACATTCGGATTGCTAAACGGAATCGATGGTTGCGAATTCGCACACAACTGTCCGCTGACATCGGGACCCCTCTTTTTGATTCTTCCGTTAGACTTGAGCCAATTCTCCGCGATCATTGATATCTTGGCGGCCTACGTGAGTCGCGTTAACTTTTTGCAGTTTTCTTGAGAAAATTGAGGTTGATTGATTGAATCAATCTCCCCTTCCCCTCCTCCAAAAAAGAAATCCAAGACAGTGCTTTTCAGTACGGAATTTATCTTTCCACGGTTTTCATTGCGTTTACTGCATAGTAAAAAAAAACGAATCTCAGCTTTCATCTGGCTTTAATTTACCATCATGTACCATATATTCCAGAAGCCATATCAGCTTGAAATCCGCATGTTCAATTACAACGCCGGAGATACTGCTCACGAAGAAATTGCTTGTGTGATGGCTCAAGTGGAGCTCATCTAAGACTCCAAGCGTAAAATTATGTGCCAATGAACATTTAACTTGTAAAATAAAACCATTGATGTTTTCTCGTATATCAAAAAAAACGAATTTGAAAAATTGGAGGAGCGATGGGAGTGTAGGTACGACGAATTGTATCAAACGATAAAATTGGCGATCGGTCTCTGTAAATTTCACGAGATTCCTTCGAAAATATTGAGTTTCTTGATTGAAACAGATAAGAAACTTTTATTTAATGATACATTCACTTATGAAAAAAGTACAAGAAATCGGAGCGTGCACACTACTGAATCATCATTCATTTAACTGTCGCTGGAAGATGCATTTTTGTTTAATGACGTGGTTTCCAAACAGTTATGCAAGAGGCAATGATAAGTGTGTAGTATTAAGTATTTGACCATCTGTGGTAAACTAATTCGCAAGCGTCCAGTTCCAGGAATAACAGTTATGGTCAAGTTTGACGCTTGGCATGCATACACTTCTTCACCGATATTTTAAGCAACACTTATGGTAGATATGCCCGACCCGAGGTCAACTTCTGAGGAATACCTCACAGTTTTATTTGTAACGACTTCATTTCTCAAAAGCAACGAATGTGCGGTTTAGAGTAAATGTTTTGCAATAGGGAGTATGCAGTGCGTTGCAGGTTTATAGGTCAGGGGAGAAAATCTTCTTTCCAATGTGGGGGGTAGGCGAAATTACTGCTCTCAACTGGAAATCACCAGCAGTGGAATTTGTTTTCTGGAATTACGAAAGCAAGAACATTTTCTTCGATTCTGATGAAATATCTTGTATAAGACATCCTGTTGGAACCATATTTGTTCCAAATCAACAAATACTGACAGTCAAACAAGCAGGGCGGGAACGTGATGGACTAGACTAGTCATGCTTCAGTCGTCACGGTATCGGCACTCCTTATGGTAACATTGAGACTGGATCAGTTTGTCTACGAATCAATCTTGAAACGAGAAATGTTACCGTATACCCAGACTTGTCCATCAGTTCGCTTCTTATTTCAGCAAGAAAATGATCTGAAACACTCTTCTAATCAGATCAATGTGAGCTCAGCCTAAGAGCAGTTCATCCCTTCTATAGAGAATTGGTTAGCAAAGCTCCGCGTGGACATCATTGAGTAGCTCAGTCTGAATACGGACCTTCAAATATAATGGTCAGAATCATTATTTTTGGACGATTTCAGCATCTTAATCACGAAGACCGCAAGTTTTTCTCTCATTTCTAATATGTTTTATCATTAAAGAGAAATTTCTTTATTATTAAAGCTTAAAAGTTCGTTTTCATGATCAGTTTTCGTGTTTAATCATCGGTTATATTATTTGTTTGCTTTCTGAATCCCAAAACACTGAAATCCAATTTCTCGAGAGCACTGCAATCCAATTTAAGCCAAAAGCGGTTTGTTGGCATGTGATGGCCGAGCAGGTACCACACCATCAACACCAAATAATTTGGCAGCTTTGCGACTTCTAGCTAGCATTTCGGTAGCGATTCCTTGATGTTGCCATGGTTTTCCAACACTTGACAGCTCACGATAGATTACTGTATTGACGTCAGAAGGAACGAGGCTCCAGTATTCGTCGTGGAATTTTTGAAGTGCTTTTACTAAAAGTGAAAACATGACATTTGCAAGGAATGTGTAGCTAATATATATTTTTTTGTATTTTCAATAAGCTTACTGTAGTTTCATATGTACGCAAAAAACCAAAAGAAAAATTTGTAGTTCCGGACAATCCAGCCTGATCAAGGCGGAGCAATCTGGCCTGATTAGGCCTTTTCTTCTTTTCTAATAAAAATAAATATGTAGCGGAAGCCGCAAGTTGAAGGCCTTGGTGCATTTTGTAAAATTATAGCTGTCAGTTTTGAAATAGTTTCAATCAAATGGCCTGACGCCAATTGCTTCAATATTTTTAAATTTACACTGCTAATAAAAAGTTTAAGAAATAAGAAAAAAGTTTCGATTAAAAAAATATTTTGCCGACGTTGCCCGGCATTCAAGTATGAAGAAAACCTCACAATATCTTAACATTGTTTCTGATAATCCACCGATGGCTTCATCTTGAGTTTTGTCTCTCTCAAATTCCTCTCTCTTCCAAACAGAATTCAGAAGAACGCCTACGACTTCTCCGTGTTCTGTAGTCACTACGGTAGAGAGTGGATGCTTCAAACATCTTTTGACCACTTCTTTGAATATAGGATGCAATTCCTTTACGGAAAGATTTGTAGCCTGTAAATAATACGGTTTTGATTGTAAGTCTGCGTATTTTTTCTGCTACCGTAACTCATTGATAAGCTTTCTCAAGATATTACCAGCGGAAAGTTCGCGGGTACGCCGCGACTTTCACTGGCTTCCACTGGCTTTCGTTTAGAGATATTGTAGTCGTTCTGTTTTTCTCTTATTAGTAAACAATTTATTAGCAGAACGTCAAAAACCAAAAGAAATTTACATCCCGTCCCGTATCCCTAGTACCCTGCGGCCTCCTAAATATAAGAATGTGAAGCGCTCGGGTGGCCATGACTCCATCCCGAATATCAAAGTAAAAGACCCTCGATCGTTTGAGTTATTCAAAGAAACGTCTTGGACAGAGTCAAAGACAGACAGAACTATTCGCTTAATAATAAGTAGATTATTTTTAAACCAGTTTTCGTGTGATATGTGAGCTGTGCTGGTCTACTTGAACCTCGGGAGGCCTCCACGACCATCGTGTTCAAGCCTACTTTTTCCAGCAGTTGTGGATTTCGTTTCGATTTTTGATGTTTCATTTTTTTCTTTTACTTCGTATATAACAAAAAAAATTGATGAAAACTAAAGAAATATTATTTTTATTCTGAACCACCAACAATAAATGGTAGAAAACGATATGGAGCCGATGGCCGTGGATGATTTTCCGACATTCCCCTGATTTTTAATTGAACATGAAAGTGAGTCAAATGAATTGCGTTAAAGATATTGAGCTCTGATCTGGAAGTTTTGTAAACTGGTCAGAATTCCTTTGTTTTCACGAAGATACAGTAACTCGTTGTCGACACTACGGCTTATATGAAAATCAGAAAAATCAACTCACTCTTACACTTGGCTCATCGTGAACAAAATACGTCTCCAAAAACTTTATAATTGGTTTTTTATCAGATTTCACTGCAGTACGATAGATATAGCTTGTGGTCATTGGTTATTCAGAAATATCGCAAATGAACCGTTTGCGCTTCTGCCATCTACCATCGCTCTTTTAAAAGACACGAAATCGTATTTTGTGCTCTTACTCCATTATTCACACCTCTTATTTAGACTTTTGGCTCTTTCATTTACTCTCAAGACTGCCAGCCAAAACAAATATTGTTTTTTAAGCGTATTTTTGTGTCACTTTCGCGCAACGTGCTATTTGACGCCTCTCTCTCCGTTTAAAAGTACTCCGACAATGAATTTAGAGATTGGAAAATACTTGAGACAGTATGAATTATGTGCGAGACTAAAATAAATTCAAAAACGAACTTTTGTATGTTGTGTATTTGCAGAAGGATCATGAGATTATTGGGGGGGGGATTGAGTTTCGTTACTACAGCTATTCATACTTTGAATTCAAACACACATGACTTTTGAAACAATTAGAAGCAAGTGCAAACGAACTGGAATATTGGTTTGAGTTTGTGCTTTTTGTGCTCAAGACTTCTGATTGCAGGCAATATATTCAAATAATCCTTCATTGCAGTTTCAAAAAAAGTGATTTAATATAAAATTGTTTTTAATTTCAGATAAGATAAGCTCAAAGTCTCTCCAGATGCAAGGAGTTCCTCATAGTCGCAACTGAAGTACTCTGTTGAACTGCACCAAGATTCTTCAATCGCAGTATTTCTACTCGATATGGTTCATGAATCAGAGACATGGCAATAGTGGAAATCAACCCATGAGTACTTATTATAAGAAATGCAATATTGTTAAGAGCTGAAAATGATTAGACAGTTTGGAGAATAGCAGAGCCTAAATGTATTCAAATTTGATTCGGTGAGCTTTGCTTTTTATACGGGCATTTAAGCAAAAGACACAAAATAATTATTTGAAACTTTTAGAAAACTATGAGGACATACAAATTTGTAATGATTCTGAATTAAAGAACCTTCAGAAGTTAGAAAACCAACCTTGATTGTAATAGCCTTGTGAAATGGTGTACCCGCAATATATTACCGGTAGCATAATAACAGCAATTGGTATAGTTGTTTGGATAGTGATAGATACAAACATTTTCGTTTGTAGGTACAAAGTGAGCTTTGATGTGACAGTTTTTTTGCTTTGACTCAGAACCGATCGGAACGTCAGAGCGACGAAAATCACAATTATTGCAAACTCCACGAGCAATTTTGCTAGACTCGCCCATATAGCCGGACCAACTTCAGTGGTTAAAACAAAAATTGGGCCAGAATAAAAGCATCGAAGTGTACGAATTTTCTGGAAACTGCTTGATAAGTGAAATGATTATTCGGAGTACAAAAATTAGAATTTCAGAACTGGCCACTTCTGAGCTCGCCGTTACTAACTAGGGAAGGTTGTTAACTCACCGTGGAGTTTCCATACCAGACCTATGTGAATCGATAGATTAGAACACGCTGAGTAAGAATCCGTTTTCAGAACTTGCTGAACGCTTCAGCGAAGCGAGTTATTTCGATCTCCACATAGGTCTCCACGGTGAGTTAACAACCTTCCCTAGTAAACCGAACTGCTTGCAACCGGCCGTCTCACCACCGTTTCGCAATCCCTTCGTTTTGAAACGTCCAGTTGCGTAGCGAAACGATATTTGGCGAAGTGCCAAGTTCTGAAACTTTTACGAAAGATTTTATTTCCTTGGAGAAATATTTTTTTGATATACAGTGTCGTGCAAAATTATACGAACCGGGGTGATTTTTACCGAAACTCGACTTTGGATGATCCGATCGACCCCAAACTTTCAGGGATTGAGGAAAACGCTTTAAAAATAAGTTTGAATAACAAAAGAACGAATTTACTCAAAAAAAAGTTATTTTGAGAAAAATTTTAAAAATTGAAAAAATGGATATTTTGATTTTTGATATTCATGGGAAGAAAAAACAAAAATGACAAGTTAAAAATCAGGGGAAATGATACGAAATGATTAAATTAACTTACAATTAATACTTGGTCGCCATACCTTTGGCTTTGATAAACGCCTCACATCTTCTTGGCATCGAGTCGATCAAGTTCATCAGGGTCTCAAGTGGGATTTTGGTCCATTCTTCCTTGAGTTTCTCGAAATTTTCGGTACATTTTTTTGCTTTTCTGGCTTTCAAACGTCTGCGAAGGACCTCCCAGATATGCTCAATGGAATTCAGGTCAATGGGATTCGAATTGGACTGGCCAGGTTGGCTTGACGCTGTGCGAACCTATCCTTGAAAAAGAGGGAAGAGTGTTTAGGATCGTTGTCTTGTTGGAACAACCAACCACGACCTATCTGAGACCTTCCATATGGCAACATTTCCTTCTCCAAAATGTCCTTGTACATGCACCCTGTACTTGTACTTCGTACTTGTCCTTATACTTGGCGTGGAAGCAGCCCCAAACCATGACGTTACCACCACCGTTCTTAACAGTCGGAGCCTGGTACTTGGGATCGTACCGTTTGTTAACTGGACGCCGTACATGAGTGATTCCTTCTAGCCAATCATCAAATACTTCGATTAGTCGCTTTACAGTAACTTATTCCACTGCTGAGGTGTCCAGGGCAAATGATCCTTCTCCCACTTCAATCGAGCCAGACGGTTCTTCTCGGAAATCATTGGCTTTTTCACTGGGCGCCTTCCGAAGAGTCCAGAATCACGCAGACGTCTTTTGACAGTGTCGCTGGACACCTATAAGCCATATCAATTGAAATTTTTTGAGAAATGTCCAAAAAACTGACCTCGACTCCATATTGGGCCTTCAGTTCAGAATTGATATCCGTACTTGTCAGCCGCGGATTTTTCTTGCACATCCTGACAATGATTCTGTCGGTTCCTGGTGATGTTTTCGAAGGTCTTCCAGTACCTTTCAATCGGTTTCGAGTGTTTAAAGTTGCCCATATTACCGATTTAGAAGTCTTGAGCTGTTTCGCGAGGGTGGGCATATCCAGACCCATCTGACGACCACGGATGATAGCCATTTGCTGCGATTCTGATAAATTAAGTGAGCCACGTGGTCTACCCATTCTAAATAACAATAAGATAACGATAATAATTGAAAAAATTAAAAAAAATGAAAAAAAAAACCAAAAAATCGGATTTTACCGATTATCGAAAAGTTCAAAAATAAGTTCGCAATTGTTACTGCTTACCGTAATTTATTATTCAAACTCATTTTTTAAGCGTTTTTCTCAATCCCTGAAAGTTTGGGGTCGATCGGATCATCCGAAGTCGAGTTTCGGTAAAAATCACCCCGGTTCGTATAATTTTGCACGGCACTGTATTAGAAAATAAAATACAGCAATTTTTGATGGATGGGGAATTGTCTGGTTGGCAAAAGCCCGAGATCACCAGCAACGTACCTCAAGAACATTGGGAATCACTGTAGATTGGTCGGGAACCATAAAAATGTATGGAATAAAGTATGTGCACGCTACAATATAGAGGCATCCGATAAAAAGTTTTCGAGACCTTTCCCAGAACTTAGCGGTTGTTGTCAGAAACGTATACCGGTTTTCAAAAAGCACCAGAATTGAGAGCACGACCACTAAAATTCCATAATCAATTTTCTTGCAAAAATTAATTCGAAAAATTTCGGCGATTCTTAATAATAAGAGAAAAGAACCTACTACCAATTTCCACTACCAACACTGTAATTTGTATCGCTGGATCCACTCCCAACCACATAAATATTCCAAATGAATATCCCGCGGCTGTGGGAAGTAGCAAATAAGGAATTATGAGCAAACTGAGAGTGATATCCAAAATTGCACTCCAAAAGTGCACATTGAACAAGTACCATTTCACACTATTCATCCTCTTCGGAGTTTTGAAAAGTATTAGGTATCCCACAAATATGTGTATAGGGATCTCTAAAATTGTTAAGCAGTGGAAACAAGTTGAAACGAAACCAGGAGTATCCAAAAACCCATGTGTTTCAGAGCACGACATGACTGAAAATGAAACTCTTCTTCAGAAAAGCTTGATTGTGACAGATTTTGAATATGCTGTTTCGACAATTGCAGAAAGCACCATAAACATAAGCACTTCGGAAATCAGCGGTGCAATTTTTTTTTCAGCGCAGTCAAATTACTTTGAAAATCCACTACACTACTTATTAGATTGATTCTTAAGTCCTGACAGATTATTCAAGTTGATGTTTTGTTAGTTTTTCTTCTCTGGAAATTTGATGTAGACAGCTGTCTTTCTGTCTCTTGGGAGGTTGAACGTACCCCTATCGACAACACAATTTGTATCATTTCCAGGGATCGCATCACTGAGAAATGGCTATCGCTTTTCCCCCACTATATTTCATTTTCGAAATGTCATTTTATTTCTGCTTCTATCTGATCTGAAAATACCCGACATTAATCGTCGAATGACGAAAGTTTATGATAAGGATGCACCCTCTAAAAGTACCATGGTTCCATCGATTCGAAAATGACGATTTTTCATTGAATGATGATGCCCGTACCGAAAGACCAACGGAGTTGGATTTGGATACGTTATGCTCCGAAGTGGAGAGCGATCCTTTTGTGTGTTAGCAAGGATTCTTGGGGTTAGTCAAGCAACCATTGATCGGTGCCTTGCATTCCTTGGAAAAATTCAAAAACTCGGACGATATGTATGTATGTTCCCCACGTTTTGACGGAACACAACTTGGACACCCATGTTGACACCTGCTTAAATCTTCTCACGCTACACCGCACTCATGGATGGTTCGATGAAATCATTACAGGAGATGAAAAGTGGGTACTCTATGACAACAACGTGAGGCGTGCCAAGTGGTTTGATCAAGGCAGACAAGCAGCTGATTTTCCCAAACACGAAGTTCACGATAAAAAGTGATATTGCTAGTTTGGTGGTCTGTTCGTGGTGTAGAGTATTGGGAAATTGTTCCTGATAGTACTACTATAACAGCCGATGTCTACACTTTTCAGATTCAAAAGCTGAGACTACATGTGGAACTTGCTCGAGGAAAAAACGCCGTTGTCTATTATCAACACGATAATGCGAGACCGCACGTTACAAGAAGACAGAAGCTGAACCCCCAGGGTATGGCTGGACTGTTTTGCCACGCCCACCGTATACCGCGGACTTAGCGCCCTCTCATTATTATCTTCTCAGTCATCCCCAACGGCATCTTGTTCGAAATAAATTCACAACTCGGAAGGATATCGAAAATGAGTTGAAGTCGTTCTTTAAGTCCGTGTCCCTGGTGGTTTGGCAGGACGGCATTTGAAAGTTGATGAACCGTTATTGATAAACATGGTCATATAATTTAGCTGATAGCGTAGCGTTTCGATCAGTTATACAATAAACTTTTCAAACTGAAAATGTGTCAGGACTTATGAATCAATCTAATATTAACAAACTGCAAACATCAATGATCCATTAAAGTAATTCGATACTGTGTCTCATTTTTATGACAGCTTTTAGTGATTTAAAATATAGTGTATCCGAAGACGGATGACGATCTCGCTCGTCGAAAAACAAAATCCATTTTTCCGGTAGAGAGGGTGGAATAAATTTATGTTTAGCGGATAAAGGAAGGAATAATGAATAAAGTGAAGGAATGCGGATGGTCAAAGCGGTATTCTGCTCAACTCTCAAATAGAATCTTCTTGATTTTCTGTAAATATCTGTTTGGACACTTCTACGTCATGGTCTGAAATATTCTGCACAAGGGGACATCTAGTGGGTCACGCTTGATTCATTCCGACGAAGCTAAGATGTACCAAGTGCAAAGACAAGGCCGTCCATTCATAAAATCTATTGAGCCTTGTAAAATTGGAAATACTCTAATGGATCTTTGATTGTCATTTAGTTAATAGGAATTTTGTTGATTATCAAAGTGATTTGACATTTTCAAAAAAAATATCATTTCTTCCTTTGTGCTCATGCTTACAGTGACTCACTCTCTAGAAGAAAGCTGACTTGGTTAGAGGTATTGTACTAGTTTCAAAGGGATCCTACAACATTCTCAAATGCGATCAGAAGATTCAAAAAACATATAAATAAATTAAAAAAAAAAAACGATTTTATGACAACTGAGTACGGGGATATCATTAAAAACTGGAGAAGCTGGAAAAATCATCTGCTGTCTAGCCAAACTGCTTGGATCACAGAAAAAAGAGGACAAGAGAGCAAAATGAAAAAGGCTTCTATTACACTTGAATGATTCAATGAATGACTTCAATTATAATAAATGAAAGAACTTGCTTGCCGTGGGTTGTACAAAGATCTATTTATTGTTATAGTAAATAGTACTTTGATGGTACTTTGGAAAATAAACCGAAAATCACATATTTCCAAGGATCTATGAAAAATTCTCACGATTCAAGCGATTCGAAGAAACGCGGTATACATATATGTACGAAATACCAATGAGCACAGCTGGGCACAGTAATTGGGCACAGCTTTTATATGAGATTTACAGGGTGGCAGCCAAATACCGTTACACACTTGAAACGTTATAAATGTCTTCAAACAAGTTCAATTTTCACCAGAATTGGACAGAAGTTTATTGAAATGATACAAAAAACAAGTTTTAACGATAGTTTTCAAATCGCCCTCCTTTGGCCTTCACCACCGCTCTCAATCTCTTCGGGTTAGCGTCCACCACGGCACGCAGGTAGTTGGCATCCATTTCGTCCCAGGCTTTCACAAGTGCGACCTTCAGAGCGCTCAAACTAGCGTAGTTTTTGGTGGAAATCTTCTGGGTCAAATATCCCCGAACGGCGTAGTCCATAGGATTCAGGTCGGGTGACGACGCTGGCCATTCTGACGAGGAGATGAACTCAGGAAAATTGTTCTTGCACCACTGCTGAGTGGCCTTGGCGCGATGAGCCGGTGCGCCGTCTTGTTGGAAGCACCAGGGTCGGTTTCCGTAATGCGATTTGGACCACGGAAGAACTGCAGCCTCTAAAATGTGTTTTCTGTAGTATGTTTGGTTCACCTTGGCTCCCAAATCAACAAAAATAAGCGGGGTTTTGCCATCGGAGCAAATTCCACCAAAAACGATGACTGAAGACGGATGAGATGTCTTATTGAGAATTTTTCCGTTCTTACAGGCAGTTTGAAAGTCTTTTGCAATAACCCGATGGTTTTGGCCATTCTTATTAGCTTCGACGGTGAAAAATTTCTCGTCTGCGAACAGTGTGCCTGAGCGCGTGCCTTGAAGAAGCTTTCGTGCTTTTTGCATTCGGAGAGCTTTGATTTTCTCGGTCAGGAATGCGCTATTTTGCATACGATACGGAGTCATCCTCAGCTTCTCTTTGACAATGATTCCCATAGAATATCGTCACTTTTTGAAGTCTTTAGCAAGCTTCCTCATGCTTCGCTCCGGATTTCTTCGGATTCTTTCCCGAACGCTTTTGGCGTCGTCAAAGTGACAGGACGGCCCGATGGTCATCAGGTGTACGAAGACGGTGGAAGCGAGTAACAGTCCGATGAAGGAGCATTCGGTTGATGTTCAACCGCTTAGCGATCTTCCAATTCGACACACCCTGCTGCATCAGTTTAATAATAGAACCACGATGGGGTGAAGCAGCAGTCATTTCCTTAAAAATGGAAGTTGCTACCAGAAAATTGAAAAACATAGTAATAAATATGTAATAATTAATAAAAAATAAAATTGATACAGTAGCGACTTGTGCTCATGCGCCAGAATCCACGCAAAGTTGTGTAACACTACATGGCTGCCACCCTGTATTGTCATTAGGTATTCTGTACACAAAAAAAGCAAAAAAAAAACGTCACCTATGCATCAAAAATGGAATGAAAGTCCGAAATATGTTTAAAGTCTACGTAATAATGGTTAAGCGGAAACTAAATCAATTTATTGTTTTTTTTTCGCCTATTTTTTGCGTCTTTCTTTTTGCACAATTCGTCATTATTCTACAAAGTACAAAATCTGCAAAAGTTAACTGCGCTGCAAAAATTACTCAGAAATTGAATGCTGGGAAGCTTTTTAATAGAAACATTAGTCAAGATTCAAATTTTCTAAAAAAGAAGGAGAGCCTTGAAGTAATTTCACAAGAGGAAGTAACCGCAAAGGGATCCACATCGGTCTCATCTTGAATTAAAGCCGTAGACAAGAATACTCAGTGTTACACCAGACAGCTATCATTTACTTACGTCGTTACATAGTCGATCCATTATTTTCTTTGTGTGCCCGAGAATCACTGCTAAATATGCCTTGCGATGAATCAATCAATTGATGTCCTTGTCGTATTGAAACGTCTTTCGCAGTGAGCAGGATCATCTCATAGGGGGTCATCCGACATATGGCTTTTTTTGACTTTAGGAATCGATTTATGAATCAGTTCCATATTCCGTCGGTTGTTCGCATAATGTACCCGTCTCATTCTTAATTGTTTCTCTTTGAAGTAGTTAAAGTATGGTCCGTGACGTCGGAGGTGTTCTTCACTCGTCGACGTTGTACTACCATGCCGTCAAGATATTTACCCGATCAAACCAGATAGCTGCAGATCTCAACATGTTTCTTTCTCATTATGGATTGCGGTCTGGATACCGTACAGTAAGCGACTCCAAAGTGCTTTTGTTGCGATGAGAAGCCCAGCCTGCTTTACAGAGTCTAGCGTAAAAGTGATGTACTGAACTGACTTTTGTTTATAACCAATAGCAATTTTCAAGATTTCCGGACTGAAAATACGGGGAAATAAAAGGAAGTTAAAAATATGGTTCGTGGCGGGCTGGCAGACCACTTTGCTCTTTTTGGCAATTATATATTCTTTTTAAAAGAATTTATAAATCTCATATTGAATATTTATGAAAATATTCGATGTTTATTATATAAAATGAGATTCACTTATTTTTCGTTTGATACAAATCGAGGTATGCGGTAAAATTATAGTCATCGTCCTTAACTTTAATTAGATTTTCAGATTGATTTGTGAGACGTTTAATATTATTCACCTGCGTCAAAACAAAATTATGGACTACATCTATCACGAATTTATGAATGTAGCTTGTAATTCTGACAGGTCTCTCAGGTGAGAGATCATAACATGCGGATTTGCGGAGTTTTTTTTTCCAAATTTTGCCAAGTATTGATGAGTCGTCCCTTCAAAGAGCATAAAGAGATAGATTTTTTTTTCAATATTTCCAGTTCTTAATGATTGGAAACTGGTTTTCTTGAAATATTTTGATGACGGCTGCCTAACGACTGACTTTTCATAATTATTTTTTCTCGCTCCATCCGGAAATACTGAACCTCAAAGGTACTCAGAGAATAATAAGTCTTACTCATTTAAATCAAAAATTACCCAAGGCAGCTTTCTTCTAGAGCAATGAAGAAAATATTTTTCTTGAAAAAGTCAAAACACCTTTAAAAACAACAAAATTCTTATTAACTAATTGAAAATCAAAGATCCATTCCAATTTCACAAGACTCAATAAATTTTATGAATGGACGGCTTTGTCTTTGCACTCAGTCCACCTTAGTTACGTCGGAATGGAACAAGCGTAATCCACTAGATGTCCCCTTGTGAAGAGTATTTCAGATCATGATTTAGAAGTGTCCACACAGATATTTAAAGGAAATTAGGAAGATTCTATTTGCGTAACGAGACAAGTTAATGACAAGAGATGAGCAGAATTTCCGTTCTTCGCTATAGAAATTGGTATTCAGCTCTCCGCTTTTCGCTGAAAATACGTTATCCACTTTCCACCGAACAATAGTTATTTTATTAGTTATTATCAAAAATAGATGAAATTCTAACAATGAATGATCAATTAGAACTTTGAAATATCAATGGTCAACTTGGAAGGAGACTATAAAATACCAATCGCACCTTCGCGCCAATGCCATCGCGCCACTGTTGATGCGTCATACAAACTCCCTCAGACTGACGTAAAAAATGATATCCAATATCGAAAAACTATATGAGATCAATGATTTTCAGTAGTATGTTTCCTTGCAATGAATGAGACCTAACCTAACGTTGATGTCCATAACCTAACGTGATCCACATGGAGCGAGTTCATCGTTTTCTTGATTGCTTTGTTCCACCGTATTCTTTAGTCATTCTACCTGAGAACAAATAGGAGACAATAGAAATATAAGATTGACTGAAGTTCAACGATATCATGTATCTTTGCCATCTTGGAAAATCGGGCCAAATATCAAAGCAGAATGTTGAGAAGAAACCAGAATTAAGTGAAAATGACTAGATCTTGTTTTGATTTCAATATGGACATGATGGGTTGTGCGATAGTGGTTTGGTGAAATCACTGAACCTTGTACCCGCGTGGTTTTGTAATATTTTTTGAAAAAAGTCAAGTCATGTATGCATATCTTCAAATCAAAATGTGTTTTTTCTTCATATTATGAGAAAATACGATTTCCAGCTTTTAGAATACCATCAGGCCAGGTACGAGTCTCACATTGAAGATCATCTTTTTGAAAACGTTCGGTCAATTTGCTCAAGTCAGTCTTGTCAATCTCTTCAGTTCTGTTTCTTAAAGAGGTTAATCATGTCTATATTTTTTTCATGATTGCTCTGCGATTACTCAAATTCGAGGACAAGAGTTTCAACGAACCGCGTGTCGCGTGTCGCTCCAATTTCTTACTCAAAATCTTGTTTTATCCACGATGCTAGCTGAATAAATTCAGAAAAATGTCGTTCAAACTACTCGACGGGTTTTCGTTGTATTTCCTTGAATAATAGCACATCAGAAGAAACAGAATCAGGATAAGAAGCAAATCATACAAGGACATTCAAGAATCGCTGGCAGGTTTCGGAGATAAACATTTTAATCAGAGGAATTTGAATCGAAAGATCAAAACACGCTGAAACAGTTTCTGTGACTTGATGTCCGTATTCTTTTTGCTGAATCGGAATCATTCATTAATAAGAAACTGATTCAGAAAACAAGAACAATAAAATCTTTATTTTTATATGAAATGGAAAATATATTCTAGGCTCCGTAATTTGAATTACTTTTGCAGAAGTCAACTGAGAAAAAGCGCAATTTTGAATAAATTCAAATACAATTTACTTTAAAAAAATGAAAAAAAAAAGCATCGTGAATGGAATCAATGAACATGATTTTTTTAAAGTTTTAATACTTACATACGGAAGGAATTTTGCGCAAACCGTTGCTCAGACATATTTGCGAATTTCGAAGACAGAAATCGGATAGTGGAACGAGATGAGCAGCTATAACGCAAAATAGAGCGGAGGAGAGCAGACAAAGGACGACATGGGGGCAAATGGCTAAATATTGCACCGGGCAAATATTTTTTTAATACCTTACTTCAGGTTACTTCTCTAAAATTCTACAGGCAGAGCAATTCAGATTAAATGCGTCAGAAGTAAGCAAAAATCTCACAAAAAATGCGTGAGAGGTATTAATACTTACATATGTACACAGTATATACTTACTTACTTGAATACTTGGATGCCCGGTAGTTGCCTGGAATGTTCTCAGCGCCGGGCTCACGCTTCTTTCCATTTGTTTCGGTCTTGTGTGGCTTGGGATGAGTTGCCGTCGGGATTATTCAATTTCTTCAGTGCATAGGACCATCTTGCAGAGGGACGGCCCAATGTTCCTTTAACGTCCCTTGGATACCAGAAGGTGATTCGGTTTGTCCATCTATCTCCTTGTTTTCGGACGACTTCGCCTGCCCATCACATCATATAATATATAGTGAACCAATTAGTATATTTCTGAACGCTTCGATTTATACTAACTTAAAATCTGGAATTCAGGCTTTTGTAACTTAATAATGCATTTTTTATATTTTACTTGGTCTCGAATTGAACTCCCACGCTTCTGAATACTGACCATTAGCACGGTACGGAGCATGTGATATGTGAAATCTTACTGCATATTATAATAGAAGTATATAAATTTATTTTTCATACAAAATCAATAATTTGTTTCATCTGACCCGTAGGCTAGAACGGGGAAAACGTTTGAATTGAAGTTGAAGATGTTGAAGCGTTTTTGGCTGTAAATAAGCGCTCTCTTCTTCTGTGTAGTTCAAGATCGTACTCGTTTGGTTCATTGAGTAGTCTACTAAGGCAAAGACGTTCTTTGACGTCTTCGGTAACTGTCGTGGCTTAGAGAACAAGAAGAGGCAGAGGCGAATGAGCTCCTAAATACTTGTATTTAGAAAATAAAAATAGGATTTTTGAGTGATTTAATCCGAAAATTTTTATCGATTAAATCAATCATACAAAGAATAATTACAGTAACCTTTTAGTAGATTAATCTTTAATATGGAAACAATGTAACATTTTCGTATAAAGCAATACTAATTATTTAAAGAATCTTATTCCAAGTGAACCTTTTCTGTAATAGCTTCTTATGAATGACTGTTCCCAATCCCGCACATTGAATACAAGGCCTCCAAAACACCAAAACACAGAAACTTCTTCCTTGTGTTTGCATCTTTTGATCTCAATTCTTCCAATCTATGTCACTGGCGTTGAGTAGAACACAAACGATGACGCGCCAACAAAATACGGAAAACATAGCTCGTTCGATGTCCTTATTTGATTGTTATCTTTCTTCCTTCTCAGATTGTTTTTTCAAGATCAGATTCTGAATAAATGAATGAAAAACTTTAAGATTCTTCATAATCCAGTATTAGGAAGTCAACATTCATATATTTTTGCTTGAGACCAAAGTTGTCCGATTCCGTTGAGACGGACTGTAAAGGAATGGCGACTTTCTACGGTACTTCAATACATTGTAACCGGATATAAAAACTGCGCGATGCAATGCATTTCAGCAGATTGAAGCAAATGCGTTTCATTGTTTCAGAACCATAATTTCTTTAAGAAGATCTACACTGTTACACTGTTTTTGGAATTTGAAGATTCCCTTAAAAAATACCGAATCCATCTCTTTGTTTTGTTTCGGAAAAAATAATTGGCAATTTCCCAAAGTTCTAAGGATGGCTAAACTGCAAGAAATCGTATGATTTTATAGCCATTCTTTTTCAGGGTGCGGCATAAATAATAGGATGAGATTTTGAGTCAGGTTTGCCGCTGGTACACCGCGCACGGCGCGTACGGTGATTTTTATTACACTTTTTTGTTTATGTTTTTCAAGTTTTTCTTTAATTTTATTAAAAGACTCGTTAATGGTGGCTGCATCTCCTTATATACTCCCTATCCTGGGTTGCAAGAGAATTAGATTGTCCAATTATGAGATTGCAAAAAAACTAGTGCTTCATTCTTTGCCCTATCGGACTGTGAGTCGTTACCAACGTCTTGGAACACTGAAAGACATGCCTAGATGTGGTCATCCCATTACTGTCACGACTCCTGAAGCTGTCAAAAAGGTACGATTCGCAGAAATGACGCAAGGAGCATGAGAAAGGTGGCTAATGAGAAGGATATGAGTGACAAGTCTATGAGAAGAATCGTCGAAAAAAATTGAAGATTACCCTTATCGTATCCAAAAGGCTGCGTTCTTGACTGAGAAGAATAAGGCTCTCCGTGCATACGAAAAGCACGTCACCTCCTGACTGGGAATCGCTTCGGTACGCACCTCCGCACTGTGTTTGATGGCGTATGAAACCTATCCAATTTTTTAAATTTTTTACGCCGTACCTTGTGTATGTAATATCTCTCTGAGAAATTATGATGAAAAGATAACGCTATACGCCCCTCAACATGCATTCTGTTTAGTCCAAAAGACATGAATCTTCTCTTTGGAAGAGAGAAAAACGAGTCGCAATGAATTGAAAGAGAATGGATTCCTCGAGACCAAAAACGACTTGTCGAACGACCCCACATGAGATGGTCCGACTCATTACGAAAACTCACTCCGACTCACTACGTCGAAATACATATATCGAGGAAATCGACTGACTACTTCATGGATCACCATCGCCCAAGACCGTTAGCTGTGATTCGCTGTTAGTTGTGATCGGAAAGAATTATAGAAGGAGAGGGAATACAAAATGAATCCGTTTTTTATATGATTACAGTCTCAACAATTGCACTATCAGTCTCAAGCATACAAATGCTAGAATGCACACGGTGAGACTGCACACGGCCTTTACTCAATAGCCCAACAACTTACGCAATATCTCACGCCAATCATTGAGAATAATGTAAAGTGTTACCGCTAGTTGAAATGAAAGAAGCGGACCTGGCCTGTATCTTATATATTTGACTAAATATTCAAGTGGAATACCTTTGGGGGCCAACTTGATTGATTGAAAAATGAATAGACCACCATGATCCATTGGAAATTGATCTTAAAAACCAGTGACCAGTGATACACCCTTAAACCAAGGGTTCAGAGTGCAAGCCAGCGGTTATCTATATTTGAGGTTCCACATTGAAGTTGGGATTCGAAGTGATGCTGAATACCTTCAGTAAGCCAAAATATGTAAAACTGTTTTGATCCAGAGAAAATGAAAGTTGATAACCAGAGAGGCATAGGCTTAGGCTTAGGCTTAGGCTTAGGCTTAGGCTTAGGCTTAGGCTTAGGCGTAAGCTTAGGATTAGGCTTTTTTACATTCCAACAATGGCGTAAACTGATTTTCCGGAGTCGGCGCCTTTGGCTAATTTGGTTTTATATAAAACAATTATTTTAGTAACTGTTTTTCTAAGTTTTTAAATATGATGAGATGGTTTCTCACCATGTATTTCTTTAAAAAAAATTTAATTAAAAAAATGATCTGTTTCTGATTAAAATTTACAAAGTTTAGAAATTTTTTAAATAATTAATATGAATTTGATTTTGAAAAATATTGCGAAAGGTTTTTCTGAAGTTTTGAAGCGTGAGCCGTTGGCCCAGGTCGGAGCCGACCTATTCGAAGTCTTTAGTTTTGCATTGAAATTACAAATACAAATAGCTGGCGTGGAGGATAATTTTGTTTTGCATCGTATTTTGTTTCAGTTTAAGCAAAATTTACGTTGGAATTGCTAAAAATGAAAAGATGTCCGCATGGAATTTTATTGTTATTGTCGACTAGATACTCCCTCAATCGCTAGAAACGTTGCAAGAAACATTGATTTGTTGTCAAAGACGTTTGCCGACGAAACGTTTCCCGATAAGGCATACTGTACTCCACTGTCCGAAAATCGTTTAGGGACTATTTCTGCTGTTGTTCACTGAAATCTTGAGGAATGTTGTTTAAATTGGGTTATAGGTACGCATGCTTTCATGATCATAGAGCAAACAGATGTTTGCTGTTTTCGGGGGGGGGGGGATGTGCAATTGAATTTTGGTGAGTTTACGGTAGTATATAATAACGCGTTTAAAAAGTTCAAAATGATGCATAGAAGTTTATAATTTATTTCAGTCTTCCGTTACCATCGCATTACAGTTTGAAACGACTGCGACAATTTTTAGGAAGACGGTACATTGAAAAATGTAAAAATGACGAGCTGTTTTTGAATAAGTTTCAAGTTTCAAGTTTTGTACAAGTTCCAGGCAAGACGTCAGTTCAGTGAAACCTTCCCTTATTATTGCAACTGCTCGTTTCAGAACTATGTAATCTAGTTATATACAAACCGGTAATTGCAAAAAACTGAAAATATAAGCCATCATGTTCTAGAAAATGGAATATTTTGAAAATAACCGTGTTCCTATTCTTGTTTTACAGTAACTTTTATAGATGGCTGAAGCTGAAGCATTACCCAATCGGGATCGTTATTGCCGAAAATATATAGGCTCGTTCTCAAAATTGTTTTCAATTTTCCCGTGTTTAAGATATATTTTTTTAAAAGTTCATCATTCCTTCGTAGTGTTTTACTAAACACTTTGCTTTTCTGACCACTCGAAAATGATGATTTTCAAATTCCGTTTAAGACCAACGTGTCCTATTCGAATATAAAATCAAGACGATCGCTAAGAACAAAAAGGCGTTTTCGATTCCCTTAATGCTAAAGATTGCTGATGTTAGAAGAACCGATAAAGGTACGCGGGGTGGTAGAGCGGATACTGTAATAGCTGACCTATCCGAATCTTAGGCCCGCCTTCATGTGTAAAATTGTTTAAAACGGGTAGGTACTGTATGCAAACTTAATGAAAATTGCGCAGTGAGATACTCAAAATTACATTTTTTTTCCGTGAAAACTTTCTATTTCTCATGTTGCGTAAATTAGTTTATGAAAATAGAAATGTTCTGAAATTGTTTGCAGGCGTTCTGGCTCCTGAAACTTCATTTTTATAGTTGATTTTTTTTGCTCAATGAACTGAACGCTATTTCTTTGTTTTCATTGAATTATAGCAGCAGTCTTTTCTGAGACTCCTGGAAACAATGGCGACTAATAAATTTGCTTTTGCTCCGTGTTGCTCAGTGCCTTTGTTGCTGTACCTCCGATAAATATATTAAAGAATAAAAGTGAGCAGAATCTTGACCAGAGAGAGGGAGAAATGAATGAAAAGTTTACCATATTTAATTTGAGATAAATTCCTCATAATTTCGCAAAATTTTCAAAGCTTTGAGTATAGAAATTATCTTAAATCATCGCTTTTTATTCTTTTTTATGATTCTTTCAAAATCTTGTTTACTTATAAGTCGTCTATGTTCATTTTGGTCCCGCGAGAATCCGCGAGAGAGACGTGAAAAGTTGTAAAGTAACGCAAAGAGCGGTTCACCGCGGGATGAAGAGAAGGGGAAGCTTTTGGTCAATGAACCATCGATTTAAAAATTGAGCAGTGAAAAAAATGCAACAAAGAAGCAATCCCGGTCTAAACTGCGGATTCCAATTTTTGGTAATTTTCCAGAATAGCCTCTATCTACACCTCTATCAGTCCCTTATAACCAGAATCACCCCCACCACAGTTATGTTTTCGATTACTTTTGAATGGGGGTTGGGGGTGATTGTGTGTGGGGTACTATTCTGTGATGTATAAATATCCATATTGCCCCCAACCTCTTGATGTGGGGGGCGACTCCGAAAAAATATCCAAGTTGCATCAGGCCAAATGCCGTTAAGCTTCCGGACGTATACATCGCCGGACGTATTCACTACTTTATAAACCCTATCTGCAAGTGTATAATGGCGCAGCTGTCATCAGAGCGAAGCTCAGCAGGGCTCGACGAGGTCATCAATTTTCGATCAATTTCAAACACTAACAATTATCTTTGATACAGCTCCCTAAGCGCCCTAGCTCACTTAAGTAGGCAAAACATTTCACAAATGTGTACAACGTTTAAGACTGGAACTGGAACTTTACATATGAAAAATTTAAAAATTTTCCATCGCTGTTAACTTTGGAAAGAATTGAACTTTCATGGCTTTGGAAGTTTCAGGCAAAATCTAAATTTGAAAGATATTATTAATATTGAACTTTAGCCGAATTCCCTTCACAATACTAGGAAATGTGATTGGAAAACAAGATTTAGTCATTGAACGACTAAATCTCAAGGTGAAAATTATAAATTTTGCACAAAGGCACACACAAACACAAATAACATTTCGCACAAAATTTTGGTTGAACTCCATCTGATTGAACTATGAGCTCGCCCAATTCGTTTTTCGTATGTATTCTGAGCCCCGCAATCTTAACCGTGCGATCTATTATTTGCTGCTTGCGTGCAATTACTGATTTTCTCAATTGCCCGCTGAAATATTCCGCTTTATTATCACACAATTTTGATTATTAAAATGGCATTACTATGCTAATTAGGAAACACTATCAGGGTTTTCATAGTTGTTTTTGCAACAAGCTGCGTAAGAACTTGCTCTGCTCCAGAAGTGTTTTCCTAAATAGCTTATTCTGAAGGCAATTTTTGTCGTCTGCCATTCACTGTAAATCAATTATCATGTTATACTCCACAAAAGCTTCTCTCATCGTGACCGATGATTTGTTGAGCCTCGAAATTGCTCTATCTATATTTCGATAGTTTTTAAAAGTATTACTCACTGGATACGATGACACAGACATCCAATGATCCATGAATAATTAACAACAAAATCCTGAGAAGGATGCTTCCAGAAGGTCAGCGTGCATGCACAATATCCTACCCAAAACCTCATGACAAACCCCAGAAACGAATACGGAAGCATATATAAAATATCCACAATCTTATGATGAAGTTATGTGGAAATCGCGCGAAAGTATGCAGTCAAAGCTGGCGTTAATTCCTTGCAGTTAGTTTTCAAATAAATTGAGTTATAGAAGTAAAAGCTCGCATCTGAAACTCTTGTAGTTTTTTTAAGAAAAACCAAAAAAAAAGTTTTCATTCCAGCAAGCAGCCATTCCATCTATTAAACGACTCTGATAGAGCAATGTGCTGCAGGTTCTTAGATAAAAGAGTTAAGATTATGATTAGTTCATTTGAGTAGAGTACCGTGCAATGAAAAGTACAAGAAGGGATTTCTCGTGGAGAACACCCAAGTTTGTGCATTTTGTGTTGTGGGAAGTTTTCGCATCTGAAACTAAATTTTGGTAGCTTTCAGTTTTTTTCTGTGCAGTTTTATGCAAAAGTGAACGCTGCTGAAAGGGATGACTGCAAAACGTAGGAAATTGGAGGGTATTCACTTCATTGAGCAACCGCAGTATTGGCTGAAACAGTAGAAACAACGCAGTCTACGACTTTCTATTAGCTTTAGCTGTGAACCGCTCACACCACAATTTTCAGCACATTCCTATCCTCATTTAATGGCTTAAAAAGTAAAAAGTATGCCAGTACAGAGAGTTCTAGAGTCACGAAAATTTGGCTCTTTAAATTGAACAGGGGGGGGGAGAGTCCTATCATTACTAGACAGACTCTACTAACTACAGGGTGGCAGCCAAATACCGTTACACGCTTGAAACGTTATAAATGTCTTCAAACAAGTTCAATTTTCACCAGAATTGGACAGAAGTTTATTGAAATGATACAAAAACAAGTTTTAACAATATTTTCCAATTCGCCCAATATCAAAGTTAGGCATCCTTAAATAGAAATCAGAAATCAGAAATTGATCATTTTCCAAAAAATAGATATTTTGCAAATCTAAAATACTATACTATGACTAGAAAAATGCGTTCTCACCGTTCTCTTCTCTCTTGAAAGAAAGAGCCTTCACTTGTCTCGAATAATTTTGAAGCTCCCGCTATAATGATTTTAGCGACTGACTGAAACAGTTCTGCATACAATAGGAAACATTCAGTGATTGGTCCATTCATGGCAGATAATTCTGAGAGTTGTTTTTTCCTACATTAAAATTTAAAATATCGGATCTCCTCCGGTTCTCACGAAATTCAAATCGGCGTTAACCTAGATGATTCTACAAAAGCCAATTGATAAAATCTTTGAAACTGCGCTATGAAACATGTTTGTGTTTCTTCGACATTCCCTTGATTCTTCACCACAACACATATGATCGAAGGATCAATTTTGTTCGGCAAACAACTGATTCTTTTCAATGTGTTATTCAAGGTTAATACATGTCTTTTTTTATATTTAATTTTCATCATTTTCACAAACCAAATATTTGATATTTTATTTTTTAATAATTAATTATTGTAAAATTGTAAAGACTACTACTACTGTTTTTCCATTGATTATTTTACATCATTCATCGATCCCGCCCATAAACCACAACACGAAAGGACAAAAAAATCCATGTTGTGAGGAATCACTTTTTTTTTTTTAATATTCTTCGAATATCTAGTCTAAAAACTTATTTTTAAAGCTACAACTTTAGTTTTTTTTTGAATTTTTTAGAGATTTGAAAGTATTACAGCGCTTCTGAATTTTTTCTAAATTTCTCGACTATTTCAAGCATTTTTCTTGAGTGAATTCCGCAATAATAGAATTTAATTTATGAAGTTAACTCATCCTTCACGAGGCTTCTGTCGCCTACTGAAATTGATAAATAGAAAACGATGACGGCGTTTTTTTCTTCTGAAAACATGCATTTTCAAGGAAGTTCGTTTTTGAGAATTTTAAATCTATAGTTGGCAGTCGTACGAAAAAGGTGTTAACTACAAAAATGAAATTCTATTTTTGTAGAATTCACTTGAATTTTTTTTTGAATTTATCGAACATTTCTTGACAATATGGCAAGCACCTACAATCTACTGTAAATTGTACTGAAAATGATAAAAGTATCAGCTGCATTGTGCATTTTTATAAACTTAAAACTAATTTCTTGCTATATTATGCATAACAGAAAACCAGGCAGAAACATAGTAACCACCACTGTGATTTTTTGAGTGAGCAAAGTATACTGAAAACCGATTTCAAGCGAAAAGATTATTCCATTTTAAGCAACTCATAATCCTTCTTAAATCATAACACATTCGTTGCAAATCCTAATTTATCTCAACGAAACAACGAAGTTGTACAAATCTTAGTTATTTCTCAAAATTTTCATCTACCTCAAATCAGTTTATGTGTAGCTTGAATAAGAGAGGTATCTTTAAAATCATCGAAAATTCCAGATTTTCAGTGCAAACTGCGGTAATTTTAAAAGGGATTTTCTCATTATATGTAGCTACTAATTTGTAGGTAGATTAAAACAGGTTATTAATTAATTAAAAAAAAGTTTCTATGTAGAATTCACTTTAAAACTCTAGAAGTCATCTAGCACCCCAAATTTGATAATGTTTTATTGGCATTGACTACTGCACATTATCTACATTTTAGTAAGTTATTTTGATAAATATAAAACCAATTTTTAGTATAAAAAGATATTTGATAAAAGAAATGAACTGTGACGCGAAATGTTTTCATATTTCATAGACCCTTTTTCACATGTACACCCCGCCCATGAATCACAACACACATGATCGAATAGTCAAAGAAGTCGGACACTCCGTAATGAAATAGCGAAACAAAGCGCTGAGATGTTCAATGGACAACCAGTCCTTCCGTGCGGCGGAAAATTGCATATAGTTTGATCTCCTCATACAAAGCGGCGTGTGATCGACATTCCCGCGAGGACAACAACAGCCATTATGTTTCTGATCACTGCGTCCTGCGAAGAGAAATTATGTCCTTGTACTTGAAGAAAGGGCATTTGCTGGAGATTTATGCGCGGTGTGTTTTGGTTTCCCACTATACCTTCTTTAGGCGGATATACTAATAAGCTGATGTAGGTGGCATAGAACATGAACAATTTTTATGTTCCAACCTTCCAGTTGTGATAAATTGATTAATTTCATAGAAACTGACTTCAGGAATAGCAGGTAGAATATTTTTTCTTTTTTTTTAACTTTAATTATGGTTTTTTTTTCATTGAGTCATTCACGTTTTCAGAATTTTTCCAAAAAAAGCAAGTGCTTCTCGGAATGAAAACTCTAATTTAGACAATGACAATTTTGGTACCGTAGCCCCTTGTTGGCCATTTCAAAGCCAAAACATCAAAATTGAAAAATTCAGGTTTGCTTTAGGGCTTTTTATTGAATTAATGCCGTGTTCAAAGTTGATTTCCAGGAGAAATTTTATGGAAAAACGATGTCAAAAGCTGCCTTTTTTCCAGATTTTCCGGAAACTGTCGCAACGAGTTGCAATCTACTCACAAATGTTTTCGAGATCCTCAACGATTTCTCCGTCAGAATCTATCCATCATGAGGCGAAATATTCAGAAAAAACAGCCGAATATAGCGAAAAAAAAATTAGAAAAACTTGAAAAAAAATGCGTTAAAAAAGAGCCGTGAATTGTCGGTGGTCTCGAAGAGAAGAGGCAAACTACGGTAACACTCGTTGCGACAGTTTCCGAAAAATTTGGAAAAAAAATGGCAGCTTTGGACAGCGAATTTCCAGGAAATTTCTCCTGGAAATCAACTTTGAACGCGGCATAAAAATTAAAAAAAATACAAGGATTGAACAACTATGCAATACAAAGCTTCTTTAAAACAGATGTTGAGTAGTCACGTGTCTTTCTCCTTGACCAATCATTTCGATTAGTTTTTTTTTCATCTAATAAGCAGTACTCAAATTACTTTGAACTTTGAAGCGAAGCGCGATCAAGAAAACGAGTGCTGAATTCTCTGCGTGATGTAACTTGACATTTTTCCATTTTATTGCTTCCATGAATTTTGAGTTCACCGTAATTATATATCACAATAATAAAATAATGTAGAATTTGTTTGTTGCTTTACAATTCCAAAAAGTTGAGCGAAGATCAAAAATCTAAACGTTTCTGATTCTCTTGTGAGAACTGGTACATTTTTAATTGACTTCTTGCAATTTATTTGCGAAATTTAGGACGTCAAGTCCCACTTTTTTGTCACGACGAGCGCCTTTTAAAGCAGCTGAGCACACAGAACATCTGTGTATTTCAATGCAACTGATCATGCCGACCATATTTGAAGTAAGGAAAACGTGGCTATGAAATAGTTCAGATGCTCTGAACACGACTTCAAAACTTATACAATCCATATTATTCGGTGTTCAAAGTGAATGTAGTGCAACAAATTGCGCAAAATCGACAGCAAATTTTCGTTTTTTTTGCATGTTTCTTTGTAGTTCATGGTAGTTCGAGATCTTCTCACACTTAATGACAACATTTGGTAAACCTAATGACAACATTTCCTTCGTTTTACCCCATTTAGAAGGTAAAATATATAGTGGGCGTGTCTCTTCTCGCTGAAAATTCGAGAATGCCGCAGTCTATGAAAAATAAGCTTCGCTTTGGCACGAAGTGACCCTTTTTGCTTTTTGCATTTACAACCATGATTAACTTATCTACTCATTTAGTCGATCTTTTATTCGGCCATGCCTACCGTTCTTAGGCGTAGTTACTTGTGATCTGCTGTAAAAAATTATAATTATTTTCCAAAATGTGTCAATCCTAAATATCCCAAAATTTCGGCAGATGAGCAAGCCAAGTGCAAACCATGGGCAAACTAATGAATGGTCAAACTCTTAGTTATTGGTCTGTAACGATCCCGTGCTTTCTGTATTTTGTGTTTTTTGTGTTAAGATGATCTTTTCAACCGACTTGTCTTAGACATAACAGGTTCATAGTGCATAGTTGTGGTATTTGCGCCCAATAGAAAGATCAAGGTTGCATCTAATCTCCAGTCTCCGTTCATTCCAGTATAACATATTTCTATTTTTCTTTTCCTTTTATGATATTTTACCGATTTCTTGTAAGCTTCATTTTAACTTCAATTTCAGTCTGCGCTAATGAAAAATACAAAAAATAACAAAATAGCAAATAGCAAAATTCTTTTAAATTGTCTTACTTACTTCCTTTGTTACAGAGTCGATTTCAGATCCGTATGTGAGCGCGGGAAGAACGATGTTGTCAAAAAATGTTCGTTGTCTTCTGTGTAGTTTTGGTTCTAGCTCATTTCCTGCGTTAAGTAGCCTGCCAAGGTAGATATACTCATCCACGTCTTCGATTGTTGTGATGATTGCGTAATTACTGATGATCACCGGATGTGTGGTTGCGTACGTGTTTCTTAACACTTTTGTTTTGTTAGTATTGATTTGGAGGCCTACTTCTCTCATTATTCGTTTTTTTTTGTATTTTATTGAACAATTGTCTCATTTTTTCCAATAATTTTGGTTTTGATATATTGCTCACATTTTTAGAACACCAGAACACCCCAGCCGACTACCCGGCGTCCAAGTATCTAAGTAAGTAAGTTTTAGCATATATTGAAACTTGGTCTGCACTTATGAACCTTCAAATCTTGACTTAGACTTCTGGGACACTTATGGAGTTTTGCTGAGGAGATAGCTTATATCAACATTGAGCAAGGGTTTAAGAGACAATGTCTGAGAGATTCGACCACAGCTCAACTGCCCATAGTCACAGTTTGAAAAAGTTGTTTCAATTGGTCTGATTTTTTATATAATAGGTACTTGTGGTGCCCTAAGTACAAAACCGTATTCAGAATTAGGCTCCGCCCCCTTCGAGTTGAGATACGGTAAGGGTGTTTCGAAAAAAAAATTTTTTTATTTTTTGAGATAATCTCGATTTCTTTTCTGGAATCGGTAACCGGTCACTTATGAAGCATTTTTGTAGTTGAGAACATTCTTTTAGCTTTTCTCCTTCCGACCAAAAAATTGAATTTTCGGAAAAAAATGGTTTCATTTCCGTATTGTGGAAAAAAAATATATTACGGGAAATGAGATCTCATCTGAACTTTATACTTCAGAGTATGGGTTACAAGAATTCAGAACTGGTTGGCCGCGCTTCTGCTGCCACCAGTCTTTTTTTTCACGATTTTTGTCATTTTTCTACTGTTTTGGTACCTTTTCCCCATTTTTTGGAAAAAATATATATTACGGGAAATGAGATCTCATCTGAACTTTATACTTCAGAGTATGGGTTACAAGAATTCATAACTGGTTGGCCGCGCTTCTGCTGCCACCAGTCTTTTTTTTTCACGATTTTTGTCATTTTTCTACTGTTTTGGTACCTTTTTCCCATTTTTTGGAAAAAATATATATTACGGGAAATGAGATCTCATCTGAACTTTATACTTCAGAGTATGGGTTACAAGAATTCATAACTGGTTGGCCTCGCTTCTGCTGCCACCAGTCTTTTTTTTCACGATTTTTGTCATTTTTCTACTGTTTTGGTACCTTTTTCCCATTTTTTGGAAAAAATATATATTACGGGAAATGAGATCTCATCTGAACTTTATACTTCAGAGTATGGGTTACAAGAATTCATAACTGGTTGGCCGCGCTTCTGCTGCCACCAGTCTTTTTTTTCACGATTTTTGTCATTTTTCTACTGTTTTGGTACCTTTTTCCCATTTTTTGGAAAAAATATATATTACGGGAAATGAGATCTCATCTGAACTTTATACTTCAGAGTATGGGTTACAAGAATTCATAACTGGTTGGCCTCGCTTCTGCTGCCACCAGTCTTTTTTTTCACGATTTTTGTCATTTTTCTACTGTTTTGGTACCTTTTTCCCATTTTTTGGAAAAAAGGCAGCTGAACCGCGGCCAACCAGTTATAAATTCTTGTAACCCATACACTGAAATATAAAATTCTGATGAGAAGTCACGTGCCGTAATAAATTTTTTTTCCACAATACGGAAATGAAACCATTTTTTTCCGAAAATTCAATTTTTTGGTCAGAAGGAAAAGAGCTAGAAAAATGTTTTCCACTACAAAAATGCTTCATAAGTGACCGGTTATCGATTTCCAAGAAAGAAATCGAAGTTATCTCAAAAAAGAAAAAAAAAATTTTTTTCGAAACACCCCTACCGTATCTCAACTCGAAGGGGGCGGAGCCTAATTCTGAATACGGTTTTGTACTTAGTACATGACATGTACCTATTATATAAAAAATCAGACCAATTGAAACAACTTTTTTTCAAAAAATGGGAAAAATGGTACCAAAACAGTAGAAAAATGACAAAAATCGTGAAAAAAAAGACTGGTGGCAGCAGAAGCGCGGCCAACCAGTTATGAATTCTTGTAGCCCATACTCTGAAGTATAAAGTTCTGATGAGATCTCACTTCCCGTAATATATTTTTTTTGTACAATACGGAAATGAAACCATTTTTTTTCGAAAAATCAATTTTTTGGTCGGAAGGAGAAGAGCTAGAAAAATGTTTTCAACTACAAAAATGCTTCATAAGTGACCGGTTATCGATTCCAGAAAAGAAATCGAAGTTATCTCAAAAAAGAAAAAAAAAATTTGTTCGAAACACCACTACCGTATCTCAAATCGAAGGGGGCGGAGCCTAATTCTGAATACGGTTTTGTACTTAGGGCATCACAAGTACCCATTGTATAAAAAATCAGATCAATTGAAACAACTTTTTCGAACTGTGACTACTGGTGGTCGAATCTCTCAGACATTGTCTCTTAAAGTTTAAAATTGAAGCCAGGATTTCGCGGCATTTCGGTTTTGTTTCTCGCTAAAAAGCAGAAGGTGAGCAATTAAACACCAATAGTGCAGAAACATCGGACTCTCGTGCGCAGGATCAAGTGAGACACGACCACATGGAGATGCGAGTATGGGCGGGGACAAAGACAAAGGGCTGCCTGGGTAGCGTTCAACAATATCAAAAACACCGCCGACGCTCTCACCTGCCCCCCGAATTCGAGCTCAACTTTTCGACACCATCGTTCTTCCCGCGCTCACATACGGATCTGAAACCTGGACTCTTACACAGAGCTTCGCTAAGAGAATCCGTGTAACGCAAGCATCAATAGAAAGAAGATTAATAGGAATGACTCTCACGGAACAACGCCAACGAGACAGACATAAGAAAAAGCGCCCAAGTCACGGGCCCACTCAAATACATCAAAAAGAAAAAATTAGGATGGGCTGGGCATATTATGCGAAGGAAGAACTGACGGAAGGTGGACGAAGCTGATACAAGAATTGATTCCTCGGAACCAAAAACAACCTGTCGGACGACCCCCCATCAGATGGTCCTACTCACTAAGAAAAGAAGTTTCAATATACCGAAGAAGGGGCTTTAGGGACCACCACCGCTCAAGATCGCATGGCATGGTTAGTTGTGATCCGGGCCGGCCCACCCAAGCGAATAACGGATCGACTAAACTGAACTAAACTAAAAACTAGTTATAGGTATGTAGGTATTTTAACATTACGATAACATACGTTAACATCATTAAGCGTCTTTGGGGAACTTCTCGGCTCCTTGACTAAACTAATTTTTAAAAAATCGAGGACAGTTTTGAAAAAAAACTATACCGACTCGCAAAGAAGTGCACCTTGGCTCATCCTGGTATCCTCCACTGCTTCATAAGTAGAAATCTTCGAGGTGCACAGAATATGCTATATCGGCGTATATTTCCTTTTACAAAACGTCAGAAAAGTTGAGAAGATTCACTGAAGATTATCGCGATCGCGAGACACGACTGGAGAGACTGGAGGAGTCTACGCAGAGTCGAGCCAATTGGTCTTATGCACTGAGTATACTTTTCAAAGTGTTATTATTGTTGTTTCTTCATTTTTTAGAATGTTTTTTCCTTTTTATTAATTAATTTTTTCAATGATTTTTGATTTTTGTGATAATTGTTGTGTAAGTCTTCTGGAATGGTCAATTATTAGTATAGTAAAGTCGTAAAAGGGGTTTTGTATTCTGATTGGCAATTGTTACCGATCAAATGTAAATTTGATCGCTTGTACCTGCATTGCTCTTCAAAAGTATAGGCACCCCCTCGATTTCGGCTATTCTGGATTTTATAGGCGAAATAAAAAAAAATCGGCTAATGCAGTTCGATCAAGCATGTAAGAAAAACTATAGGTATGATATGAAGCAATATCTTGTTGGAAAACAAGTCCTGAACGACGACGCCGGTTTTTGAATGGTACCAAATAGATCCAAAGTACTTGCTGATATACCAACGCATCCATCCGATTTGAAATGAACATCAACTGAAGCTTCCTCGTTGGCGGTGAAAACTTCCCACACAATGACCGAGCCGCCCCCGTAGTTTCGCTTGGAAAAGATTCTTGTACTCGGGTTTCAGTACTTCATGGCTTCGTGGACCTTGTGTCCAGAAGAGTAAATGGATCGGAGAACAGCGTTTTTCGACACCGAAAGCCGAAGATCAGTCTTTATTCTTTGGTAGAGTTGAACATAATGCGATGAATGGCGCGGTGTTCGCGACTTGACAATTTCTTCGGTCTTCAGGAACGTGGAGCAGGACCAGAAGCCGGATTGCGATCGTAAGTGAAGACAGTTTGGAGACTCCATCCTAACTGGCGGACGATCGAAGATCTTGAGATTCCTCTAGCGATCAGAGCATCGATTTGAGCTTGTTCGGCGGCGGATGAGTGAGGACCACGTGGCATATTTGAAGAAAAAATAATAATGGAGCAAAAACAAAGAAAAAAACTCGTTTTCATACCCATTTTCGGCCATGAGTAGCTATACCAAGAACTGTATATACTTTGAACGGCGCCGATTTTTGGTGTATATACTAGATCCGAAAATCCGATCCGATTGGATTTTTTCACCCGTAGGTTTTCTTACACGCCTGACCGAACGGAATTAAACGATTTTTTGAATTCCAGAAAATTCAGAACAGCCAAAATTCCTTTGTTTTTAAGGTCTGACCTTAAATTGCTAAAAATTGGTTTTACTTCTACATCTCTCAGAACTCTTTCATGCAATTTTGACGAAAATAGAGCTATTCGAACTTTTGAAGATTGTCGACAGTTGTTTAACCGAAACAAAGATTAAAATGGAAGATTAAAAAATGATGAAAGACAACGATTTTGCATGAAAAGCTTTAGCAAACATCAGCAAACTCGGAGAATATTTTATTGTTAATATAGCGTTCGTCTGTTTCAAAACAAATTTTTAAACTTCGGCAACAAAAAAAAACAATTTTTCCTTCAAAACTGTACATTTTGCTCTGAAAAATACACAAAACTCTTTACAGAATGAAATTTTCCCTGTTCCAATTAACTCCTTTGAGTATTTCTGTTTCATTAAATCTTCCATTTTCGTTAAATTCTAAATACCCTCGACAATATTGAAAAGCATATCTGAAAGAATTTCAAATTTTCCACTGATAACATTGAAAGAATTTAAATTTTGCTTTAATGAATTTTTTATGTCAATTTTGCAGCATATTTTCTAGTTTTCAGTTCAGTTCCTATTCCGGAATTAAGTAATATTTCAAGATTCCTTCTCGAAAGATGCATTTCTAAAATTTCATAATTTTTAATAAGTAGATGTTCTGCATACAACGCTAAACCGTGTAACATTAGAATGCGGAATTACAGTTGATTCTTTTAGATGTGAAACAGCGAACAGATTTTGTAACCTGACAAGCATTAGACCATCGCGTTTTCTTCACGAATCCTCAGGGCATGTAAACATCAGAACACGGACTTTGCATCACAGTATCAGTTCATTTTTCTGCTATCTGTTTGTATTATTGCTATCATTGAATGAGCATAAATTGATATTAAGGACTATGTTTCCTTGATCAAAACACACAGGCTTTTAATTCTTGCATCATCAATTTCCAGTGTGCCCACCCCTTCATCGCTCCGCCTGTCCACCCAGTTTATGTTAATGATCTCCGAAGGTACCTGTGGGCGGTTCCGCTTTGTTCTCATACCTCCGCCTTTTCCACATCAAACTATGAACAGTCGCCGTCACCCGGCCGACAAAACGCATCATGCTGTCTTATATGCCTCTTATTCTAATTCGCGTCGCCTTTAGCTTTTTTTGATAGTGTTTCCCTTATTTTACTTCATTTAAATATACTTTTAAATGATTTCTTTAATCTCCAACTTCTCTGGTTTCTCTAATAGCAACGTGTTTGACAATCATGGTCTTGCAGCGAAATCTCTGTCGTTATGCTTCAAATTTCATGCTTTATCGCCAAATGTCGCAATTAAAATGTAATATTACAAGAATCTCAAAGATTGATATGTGATATCAAATAAGAAATAGAAGATTTTTGAAACATATTATGTTTAAAAGACGGTATACATCACAGTTGCTTTCCAGTTTCTTATAGTTATTATGAATTTCAGATGTGTAAGGCTTTCACGAAATACGAAGTATGACCGTCTCGTCTCGTCTTCGTCTTCGTCTGGAATTCGTATGACTTCTTTCGTTCATACTTGCATTTATTGAGTAAGACGAATACAAGACGAGGAGACGAACGACGAGAGGAAAGACGACTTTTTGTCTTCGTCTTTCGTGGAAGCCTCACAGATGTGAACTGATAGAAATTAATGAGTTTCAAGTACTAAATTAACGAACAAACAATTGATACATTAAAAAGAGAATTCCGTTGTTTTAACAATATTTCACTGATAATCAGTAGGTGCTTCTTATCAACAAAATAACAGAATGTGCAACATCACTCCCATTTCTTAAGCATCTCAGAGTTACCGATTAATGCATTTTTTAATTTTGTGAAACTGCAGAGAATCAAAAAACTTACTAACGCGGTTTATGGTATATCAAGCCAGCGCGCCTTATCAAGCCTAACAAACCAAGCGCTTAACCTTTTCTCTATAATCTGAGAACAAATTCGCAAAAATAGAGGAAAATATAGAATCAGATTAAATTTGTCATGTCAAAAACAAGAATAAATAAATAAAATTTGTAAGTGTTGGCATTTCTAGACTAAATGTTCGGCAACATATTCATTTTGAGTGATAGTTTCTTCGGATTTGAAGCTTCTGTTTCTCTTGTTCTAATGGACGCCCGTCAAATTCGCTGGGGAAAAGCTGCATTATAAATTCTGGAAGATTTCCGGAAAATATCTCAATATTATTTTTTTTTCATTATACTTTTTCCCAATTCCAAAGTGTACAGTGATTTTTTTTTTTTTTTTTTTTTTTTTTTTTTTTTTTTTTTTTTTTTTTTTTTTTTTTTTTTTTTTTTTTTTTTTTTTTTTTTTTTTTTTTTTTTTTTTTTTTTTTTTTTTTTTTTTTTTTTTTTTTTTTTTTTTTTTTTTTTTTTTTTTTTTTTTTTTTTTTTTTTGTACAGTGATAATCAAAAGTATAGCCCTCCAATCACTCGATTTTAGTGAAACGAGAATGCTGGTATAAGATGGTGAGAAGTGAATGAGATCATACGATCAGACGTGCCGAAAACCATGCAGAAACAAATTTTTAAGCAGATCAATCTATTTTAACTCGATCTAGAACATTGACCTCTAAAATGAATCACCAAAAGTATAGCGCGCTATAACTTTTTGCTTATTTAGCTATCAGAATCCATAAAAAGGGCGGACGGATATTCTGATTATTTTTACGTCATTACTCTATTTGTTTTGTTTTCCTCTAAACATGCTATGTGGATCACATTTATGATTCACATGGATCATAAATGTGACGGGGAACGGATGATAAATGTGCTGCGGAACGATCCTAAATCGATTTTTTGATGGCAAGAAGGATTTCAAGCACTTCCATAGCCCCTCAACTAGTGAATCAATATCCAGTTATTTACGAAACCCAATCTCTGCACTAGATCAACTATCGGGAACGGCAAGAAAACGGTGTTCGTTGTCTTGTCTCTCAGTTCACAGTCTTCAGAGTGCGATGCGAAGAGAATGAGATCGCATCAGCGGTGAATACCTCCTAAATCTGGTGGATATCCTACCAAACGGCATTTATGGCTTAATTGTTCGTCAATGGAACCCAATTAATTTTTAAATGTAGAAATGCTCAATGTTTATAGTCAGAACTCATCACCCTTCATTGAATACGCGCTACACTTTTAAGGGTGTTCATTTTTGAGAGTTATGTTTCTAGGTCTCCCTAAAGATTGAAATGGGTTCAATGGGTTTTATGTGAGCATTCACATTTCTGGAAAATAATAGATTAAAAGGTTTTGCCATTAAGTATGCGTGATTTCTCACGTATTCTGTTTCATGTTGTAGCCCATGCCCACTTCGCCCGCTAATCAGCACATATTTCTCTAGAGTGCAATGAAAACGAGAATGTGAAAGGACACGTTAATTCATAAATCACCAAAATGAAACAGCGACAGACTTGGCGAACGTGTTGGTTTCACCTTTTCCCGCCGTTTCCGATTCTTCCTTAAACAAAAACGGACAGATTTCGTAGTGAAGGATATAGGAGTTCATTAATTTCTTATTCCGGCTGTATTCTTGAAAATAGAGAACGCGTGACTCGCTAACTCATCTCACTTCTCAGTCGATTCACTACAATTGAGAAGCTCAAAGGAGAGAGTCGGAGGCACACCATCACCTCATTGAAGCGCCGCAGTCATGGAAATCATGCTGTTCATAATAAAAAACGAAATAAAAATCATTGTATACATGCTATTGGTTAAAAAATCGCAGAATTTTCTATACTTTAACACATTTCTTTTTCATTATTTTTAATATTATGATGATAGGTACGCGGTACTTTCAATACCCATACAATAGTCCAGTTTTAACAGTTTTCTTATTGTGCTTTTATTGTGCCGATTTGTTCGTTTTTTTTGTTCGTTATTTCTCTCCGCAGCCTCATTCCTAACTTTTAATTTGGAAAATACTTACGAATTGAAATTGCAATTCATGACCAGAGTGGGCAAGCTGGTGGGTGGTTGAAAAATGTTTAAACATTTTATTATTTATTTTTTTAATTTCCTTCTTTCTTATAGAATTCAGAATTAGTGTTTTAGTATTGTTCGACTTGAATTTCAACCCGATGCGCTGTTGAAATCGCGAAAGTTTAGTCATTTGAACTTGTGAGAATCTGATGTCTTCTAAATTCTGATGCCCATTAGAATTGCATAAAACATGAAAACTATTTCAGTTAGTATCACCTGTCTGTAACAATTTTGGGGTCATTCAACTTCGAATTGCGATTCTTTGTGTTAAGAAATTGTTGGCTTTACAACATTTCTGGCTATCCAAAAATCGAGCAGTCGATTAAAGTGTTACATGATCCGTTCAGCACAATTTTTCTACGCATACATCAGCAACATGAAGCGTTGCATTTCATGAGCTCGTAACATGCAATTTTAGCCTGATCATATGCTTTTTTCGACGATTTTTTCCCATTTTTGGATTATTGCTTTTCGGATTCAGTGAGCTGAATGATCATTTTTTGGGTGGAGCAGAAATCACTTCTTGCAAGAGGTTCATGATTCATAGTTCAAGAAATATAGAAAAAATAGGTGATTTCAACGAAATTCTTGACTGGATGCAGTCTCTTCTGCTTTTAAAAAATTTTAAAGGTCTTCTTATGATTTTTTGGTCTCGAGTATCAGTTTCATCCATCTTCCGTCGGTACATTGTATAACGTTTTTGCCCCATCTCAATATATTTAGATAAGCGTACCCTGGTCCTTTTGACCTTATTCCGGTGTAAAAAGCATCGTTGGCTTTTTGCGATTTTACAATTTTTATGGTAGATATTAAATTTGAATGAGGAAAGCAGAGAATGGCGGAATTCCGGATTCCGCCGTTTTTTTCATACCGTCTTCCGGATTCCGCCGTTTTTTTCATTTCGTTTTCCGGATTCCAGATTCCGTGAAAAAAAATGTTTTCCGTTTTCCGTTTTCCGGATTCCGAGTTCCCAAAATCCAATTCCGCCCTACTCTGGAGGAAAGTCGCATCTCATTTTTAGGGAATTATTAGCCCTTTCATAGCAACCAAATTAAAAATACTTATTAAGACAGGCAAATCGGACCACACTTTAATTTTCTTCAAGTCCAAAAATATTATATTATTGAGGAAAATGGTAAATTGTATATCTTGTGATATTTCATAAGAAGCAACGTAATTTGTGGTAGATTCGTAGAACTTGTACCAGCGAATTGTCAGTGCATCACTTTATTGATACTGATTCTAAATTGGAATGGTAGGACTAAAATTTGCAGTCTATCACTAGGAATACTTCTGATTTTGAAAAAAGTTACGAGCCGGCACATTGTCTGAACTTTTGTTTTTTTTTCTTTTGGAGATGTCTTCCATTCATCATTGGCCGTGGCCTAAAACTATACAGTTAGGAATTCGACCAGCAGATATATATTTGTCGTAAGTTTTTAGACTACTGTGAATCGCATTATATGTACTATTTTGCTCCAATGTGCCAAAAAAAACCGTTTCATGATATAGCTCGGTAGCTATAATAATAAGAATTGTTACTCGTCTATAATTGTTTGGAATTCATTCAAATGCAGCGAGAATTGAACAAAATTATATTGAAATGATTATAAAAAAAAAGCTGCTGAAAAGTTTTCGAATTTTTCCTCTTCGGCTTAAATAACAGTCCGAAGTCTCTTCGGGTAGGCGCCCACTACCGCACAAAGGCAATTTGTAGAGATGTCTTCTCATGTTTTGAGCAGCGCCGGCTTGAGAGAATCGACGGCGTATATTGAGAAAATTCTAATCCAGCGAGCTAGCAGGTCATTCTTAAAACGAGATGAGCTGTGAGAAATGCGCGTTGCACAAATAATTGAGAGTTCTTGGAATGAAGGACTGGAGCTGAATCCTTCCGGAAAGTTCAAAAGCTACTTCCAAAGTGTGTTGGCAGCTTGTCATTTATCCGTGCGTTGTTTACAAAGAAGGCGTGGTCTCAACGTTTGCCACCTGTTTGATGGCATTTTGCAAACTTGGTAATGGCTTCTTTTTTCTACTCAAAAGAGTATGGCGTGAAATCAAGTTTCGGTGCACTCCCGATCATGTCTATGAAGCATACCGACAACCGAAAGATCTGCAAACTTCACTTCACTGTCTTTCTTCGGCATCGATTAATATAAAATTTTGTTTCAATGCCCTATGCCACCATATCCTTCACCATGTTTTATCACAGCATCAAAAAGAATAGAACGAGCAAAATAGAGACACAGACACGCGAGGACAGGGAAAGGGAAACAGACCAATTGAACATAGGCTAAATGGACTAGAAATCGAAAGAAATTGGAAAGAAAAGATAAAGGATAAAGAAATATTCCGACTGTTGATACAGACGTCACTAGGGAGGCATCGAATGAAACAAAATATTTCTTGCGTCGGTGAATGCGAATCTGACTACGCAACAATCAGGAATCCTTGATCTTTCTGTTTCTTAACCGATTTGTTGATTTTTTTAACGGTAATAAAGTTTTGCGCCCGCCTACCATAGCCGGAACCCTCCTAAGCGGAATTTTCATAACTTGAACAGGTAGATAAGAGATAAGGTTTTAGTGAAATCCATTTCTTTGGATTTTCAAGTTGTTAAAAATCTAGATCACTATTTCCGAAAACACGATATTTTTAGCAATCAACCATGAATTCAGAAGGATTAATGTTGGAAGCATAACTTATTGATCTCTCATTCCGACGAATTGAAAAACCTCTCCTTATGCTCGTCAGCCAAGCTTGAGGCATCAGACTGGTTGAGAGCATTGAACTTTTCAAAGCTATTCGAATTCTTCTTCATCATTAAATGTTTGTTTTTGCCGGCTTCTGATTTGGAAGCACATACATGTATATAGAGCGCATTCTTAGAAATAACATTGAAAATCGGTCCTCCATGTCGTCCGTACCTGTGTAAGCGGTTGATTTTTGAAAATGGAAGCACAGTACTATCAAATTGAAGCTCATTGGAGCACATTTTGATGTATGAATCTTGTGTGAAGCACTAGCCTTTTTCAAGTTTGCGGTTTTTTTCGGTTGAAGGGTCTGGAGCTTTGTTGGTGTAAAGATCAAAGCATTTGCTGGTTGATTGAACTCCTACATTTGTCGAAAGTTATCTTTCTTCTTTTTTGATTTGACCTGGAAGAAATATAATTTGTTATTATATGTTTCCGCTCATATTTTCTCCAAAATATTTATATTTAAGCGTGATCAAAATGCAAAATTTCCTCAAATTTTAGAGCTATGATACCATCAGTCTTGGAATCGCGGCCATCACCGTACTCCTCGTCAGTGTCCACATCTTCAACGTCATCTCCCGCCTCTACGTCGCCTGAGTCGTGCGCCGTCTGTGGTGATGCTATAAATGGGAAACGATATGGCGCGCCGGCTTGCCTCGGATGTATTGTTTTCTTCCGAAGAGCGGTCATCAACAAAAGCCAGTACAAGTGTTGGAAACAGGGGAACTGTGTGATCACATTCGGTACGTCCGTGTTGTTTTGTTATAGTTTTGAAAATTCCTGATTTATCTTTTCCACATTCTCTTCTCATTCAGCTTCACGGTGCGTCTGTCGTTGCTGCCGGTTGCGCAAATGTTTTCACGTTGGAATGAAACCAGAAGGTTAGTATCGTTCGGTCTAACAACAAAAAATAAAAATAAAACCGAAAAACATTAGAATGGCTACCGTACATCCTTTTACATTAAATATTTGGCCATAAATAAATATCAAATTTGGGGTAATAGTAATACTACTGGCGAATTGTGAATACTAATACTGAATGGAATTCTTAAAATTCAAGTAATAATCAAATGGGTTACTGCAGGGCTGTTCAAACAGCCGTGGGAAGGCCGGGTCGCGGCCTCTGCAAAAACGCTCTATTGCGAATAAGCGGGGGTATGTGAAATCGGAACAAAATGAGAATAGAACTCGTAGGAAATCGGATCTTGATGAAAATAAAAATGTTAAAAAAGAAAACTGTATTGAATTGGAACTGATAGGGGAATTAGAACTGTTTTAAAGTAAAACCGCATGGAAGCGGAACTGTATGGAATTGGAACTCTGTTCAATAGAGCGTGTTTGCTTTACAACAGTATTTTTAGTTGATTTAACGCTGAGAAAAATAATCTGGGTAAAGCAAACGTGCTCCATTGAACAGAGATCCAATTCCATACAGTTCCGCTTCCACGCGGTTTTACTTTAAAACAGTTCTAATTCCCCTATCAGTTCCAATTCAATACAGTTTTCTTCACATTAAGTGTGGGTTCGGTTTCGCTTCACGGCAAAATTTGGTTTTGCTTTTCTGATTTTGTTTTTTTTTCAAGTTTTAAAGTTAAAAGCGCTCTATTGCGAAAATGCCGGACCGGGTCGGATATTGGGTTTTTCCGCATTTGCACACTTTGCATCCGATTTCACGACGATTCTCGGTGTTTCATATCGTTTTTATTAGAAATTCGTTGAATTGTCATGCTTTTTTAAAAGCTATTTTCAACCAGATTTCATTTTAAAAAAAGACACGCTTTTATAGATTTTCAAAAAAATATATTTCTCAAAAATGAAGGTCAGTCTCTTTTACTAAAAAACTAATGTTCTATTGTAAAATAAATTTTTAGAGTCGTATTCAAAAAACATGATAAATTAACGAATTCCTATTAAAAACGATATGAAAAATCGAGAATCGTCGTCAAATTTGATGCAGTGTGGAAATGCGGATAAAGGCCAATATTTTACGCGCAAACTCCAACTGGCTTTTTCGCAATAAAACGCGCTTGCAAAAGCCGCGGGGAGGTCAGCCTTTTGAGGCCGGGCCCCAAGCCGGCCGGAAAAAAGAACAGTCCTGGGTTACTGTAAGTATTTATCGGTTATATTAGATACCACTAATTTCCTTTATTTTTTCTTTTCCTAAATCTTTTTTTACACAAATTAATAGTAAAACTCCACAAGTCTAAGACAAAATTTAAAGGATCACAAATCACTGTCAAATTTTCCACAACTTATACCGGAGGCTTGTGGGAGACCTGTGGAGTTTTGCTGAGTAAATACTGTAGATGAGCTGACAAACGGAGCACGCTAGTTCTAAGAAAAATTCCAAGTTTTCAGAAATAATAAGCTATTTAGTAGCTCCAATTTCCTTGTTGTTAAAGGCATCTCAGTTGACATAGAAAATGGAAAAACGCAAAGAAAGAAGCAAGCCTGACCCTCCGTAGTAGCGTTGAAAAAGTTAAATGGAGGTATTTGAATGCACAGTTTTCTTAGATTGGAAACGATTCAATGATTTTTTTTATAATGCTTTTAGAAGATATAAATAAATGTCGTCTCGTTGGAAAATCACAAGAGTCACGTTCACATTTCATCGTTTTCCTAAAGGACGATGGCCGTGAGGGTAAATTGATTCTTAAAGTTTATTCAATAATCGAAAGTGTTTGAAATCACATTTAGAGTTTTAAAATCGAACATTTTTATTGAAAATTTTAATGAAAAATTCGCCATCTCATCTTGTATAGTACCTACTGTATCTGATATCTCACGGATCAAGAAAATCTGAAAAATGAGATTGATGAAAACTGCTTTGGGGCATAGTTTCTCATAAAGAAAAACGCGGAAAGAACTCTCATTAGACACGTTTTTGGAACGTTTCCTCAAAAATTGTTTATTTGGTTTTTCAATAGTTCTGAGGTAAAAAAATGTATGAATATTTCCTTTTTTGAATATTGAATGATTTCTCTCTTTCTCCCTCTTTCCATCTTTCACATATTTTATAAATAAGATACCAGATTGTGCAATCTGCTCAAATACAAAAGATCAATACAGCTACACCCGGTTAACTTTGAACACCAGCGCATTATTTTATGACGTCAGCGGTGTGACAAGAAATCAAAAACATGGTTTCGCGGTAAAAGGGGGTCAATCATTTCCCTTCTATTTTTTCTCACTTATTTCGTTTTCGCCCTCTTATTTCCTCCCGTATTTCAGCAATTCAACGGCGAGATCTTCTTGGACCACGTAAACCAAAAACGATCATTGCGAACGAAATGAGCCATACGGTCGACATCTCTCTCCATTCCTCGCCGAGCCCACCACAATCAAGCAGTGAAAGTGACAATGGAGGTATGTTTTAAATATTTGAAAGATATTCAACAATTACCTGGTCCTTTAAAAATATTCCTATCAGAAATTCTTAGGAATTAAAATGAAATAAATAAAATGTAAATTCCTAAGCGTCTTTTTTTTAAACATCTTGTCCTGAAACTTTTTTTTTTAATTAAAGAACTTAAAATCGACATACATACGTATTTAAATTTGGAAAGCGACAAAAATACTCCGAAAATGTCCGAAATTGTACCGAATGATACCAACCTTGTTTCAAATTGTTAACGCAATGTTTTAATAGAATAATTCAAATTAACTCTTATCTTCAAATTTTTAAATATTTTGCTAATTTTCACCTTTTCCCATTTTCAGAAACGCCAACTTTTGACATTGACGCTCTCATCCATCTGCAACACGACCAACGTGCCCAACATGAAGCTTACAGCATTCATCAGATTGATACTGTCAGTTGTGTCCGAATGAAAAAATACGGCAAATATCACAGAAGAGCTCGTGCCAATGACATCAACTTCGTGCTGAAATTGGGACTGGAAAATGCAAATGAATGGGGAAATCAGTTCGAGCCATACCGCAATATTTCTCAGAAAGAAAAGAACTTGGTGTTGTCCGAATTTGGATTTGCATTTCTTCTGATTGATCAGGGATATAAAACAGCTCAGAAAGCTGATGATGGCTTTTGGTTGTTGCAAAATGATACATTCATGCATCCGGATTACTTTTTTGCTCTTCCAGAAGAAGATGCGAAAAAGGAGAATGCCCAACAGAAAGCAGAGTAAGTTTATGAGAAATGGAAAATTTATCTTGAAGCACATTTATCTTTACTTTAGCTCATAAATAACATCACCTTCTATAGATAGATACCAGGGACTTTTGCAGTGATTCCAGAATCGCGAATCTTAAAATATTCGCCAGAAGTTTGAAGCATTAAAGTCTAAAATTTTCAGACTTCACTATTCATTCGTCAACGAGCTAGTGGAGTGCGTCAGCGACCCATTCAGAAAACTGCAAATTGACGAATTCGAGTGTGCGATTCTCAAGACTGTCCTTCTCCTGACTCGTTAGTTTCTTTGAATCTATTTATCTCAAAAGAACCCTCTTGATTAAGATTCTTTTGTTCAGAAGTCATTTGATTGAAGTGCATGTAACAAAAAAAGGATTCTAAAATATATACCGTAAAGGATCGGCACATGACAAACCAATATTCATGTTTGTGTCATTGGTTTCTGGTAGTCATGACTTAGAAATCAGCGGAAATTTTTTATTTTTGAAATAGTCTGAAGCGATTTTTCACTAGTCAGGGAATCGCTCACCACAGCAGTAAAAATGCTGGCATTGCCATCGAAATATTGAAAAAAATGAAACAAATGGTCTCAGGAAATAACCTCCAGAATTATTATTTTGCACAACACTATTTTCTGTTGAATTGATGAATGTTCAATACTTTCAGCATCTTTCCCTGGTCACGTGGTCTACAAAGACATTGATTGCCTCCATAGCAAATTCATGGCCGAGCTGATGGAGCACTCAGCTCAACGATACTCAGACACAGGGCCAGAACGATTCGGCGAGATTATTCTGCTGATTGGCTCAATCCGTTGCGCAATAAAAACAATTTACAATCAGACTAGAAAATCCGACATGTTTCATTTGATGACTTTTGATCCATATGTAAAAAATATTTTCCTCTCCTGATTTGTTGTTTCTTCGGGTTTTCTGTCATGCTCATCTAGCATTTTATGATATCTTTCAAACACATGTCAATCTCATTTTTCTTTAATTATCCTAATTTATACAACCCTTGAAGCCTTTCTATTTATTTATTTTACCTCGTCTTAAAGGGGGAATTTAAGTATATATGTATATGCATATTTATTGCCAGTACTGTATTAAAGTGGAATCATTGTATTACATGTTTTGCCTAACTTTCAACTGAAAACCTTGAAATTTAAACATTACACCAGAGTAATGTCACTGTCAGACTGTCAGAATGTCAGAAACTCAGAAACTGTCAAAATATGAAAGAAGCTTTACCCTCTACCACTTTTCCTTTGGAATTGCAGCGCTTTCATTGGGTATAATCGAGAAATTAGCAACAGTTCCACAGGGCCCCCAGACACTTGGCTACTAATCATTGACCAAGATGATGGTGATCTCTTGAAAGAAATGTTAACGCGAGACCAGAAAAAATCAAACAAAACTGAATTCAATTAATGAATTGGAATTTATGATAGTTTCTTTTACCCAAAATGTAATGAGGTGGTTTCCATATCGGTACATAGAATCCGATCATCTCAACGGCAGACGTTCAAAAGATCATTTTCCATCTGTCCGTATTCATTCTTGCATCAACGTGGTCCATCTATTATCATGCCTGCGCATCACATATTAATTTTCTTCTCTTCATGAATAGTCGTGAGTCTCTAACGCATCATAGACGACTGATGTCTTCTCGATAAAGACTTCTTTGACGTTGCTGGGGCAAATATGTAATCGAAGTGCTGAAGAATCTATAAAACAAAGCAATAACAAATCCATCTAACTACGCATAGAAAAAAATCTCGGAAAAAACTCGCCAGCTTCTGACCATAAGGCGTTTCACAGACAGATCGAAACCAAGCTTCAAGTCGCTGTTTCAAGAATTCCGAGAAGCTGTCGAGAAAGACCATGAAGAATTAGCTAGAACTCGCCTACTTAATGCCGCAAATCAACGAAAGAGTCTTAAGAAGGTAGCGAGAAACATTACAGAATACAAATATCAAATACCATGCCTTAAGTCTCCATCGAGCGGCGAAAGAATCACTTTCAGGACAAAGATGGAACAGGAGATTCAGCACTTCTACTCGAAACAATTCAGCAGCAATTTCTTTTCTCCCACATCAACCAACACCTTCATCAGAACGGAAACACCACCAACAACACCACCGTTCCTCCAAGAAGAAGTGCGAACTGGCTTCAATTCATTCCCAAACGGAAAGGCAGCAGGCGATGACAAAATCACGCCAGATTTACTCAAGAGTTCTCATGATGATGTCATCAGCCTGATCGCACTACGATTCTCGAAGTATTTAGAAAGCGGAAAAGTTCCATTTAGTAAGTGGAAAAACTCTAACACTACTCTGATCTCCAAAAAAAGGAGACAGAGAAAATTCGGAGAACTATAGGCCTATCTGTCTTCTCTCAGCACTCTATAAGACATTCTCAAAATGTCTATCAAATAAAATACGAAAAACACTAGAAGAAGCCCAGCCAGTCGAGCAAGCAGGATTCCGTCGATCATTCTCAACGATCGACCACATACACTCAGTACAGCGCTTGCTCGAGGTTGGCCGCGAGTACCAAATCCCGCTCACACTTGTTTTCATTGACTTCCATAAGGCGTTTGACAGTGTGGAACCGAGAGTCATCTGGGAAAGCATTCGAGCACACGGAGTGGAAACAGTCTATATAATCCTGCTCAAAGAGTGCTACACAAATTGCACAACCACCTTCACACCATTCCGCAGACAAGTTGAGGTACCCATCACAAGAGGTGTACGTCAAGGTGATCCAATATCATTAAACCTTTTCTCAGCTTGTTTAGAGCTTGTTCTCGGAAAATTGTATTGGAATCACCTCAAAGGACAGGACGACGACTACGCTCACGTGCCAGGAATAAGGATCAGTGGCAGAACTCTCATCCACTTGAGATTCACAGACGACATCATTCTCGACGCAAACCACCCACGAACTGCCAGCCGGATGATTAAGGAATTCACAGAAAGTGCAAAAAAGATAAAATATTAACAAAAAAAAATACTAACACAACAAAAGTGTTGAGAAACACGTACTTCACCAAGCATCCGGTGATCATCAGTAATAACGCAACCATCACTACAATCGAAGACGTGGACGAGTATGTCTACCTTGGCAGGCTACTCAACCCAAGAAATGAGCTAGAAATGGAACTCTACAGAAGAAGACAGGCAGCCTGGGAAGCGTTCAAAATCAGACAAAATTGATACCGATTAATTAATTGGAATTTATGTTGGTTTTCTTTTACCCAAAATGTAATGAGGTGGTTTCCATGTCGGTTCATAGAATCCGATCATCTCAACGGCATACGTTCAAAAGATCATTTTCCATCTTTCGGTATTCATTTTTGCATCAACATGGCCCATTTATTATCATTTCTGCGCATCACATAATAATTTTCTTTTCTTCATGAATAGTCGTGAGTCTCTAACGCTTCATAGACCATTGATGTCTTCTCGATAAAGACTTCTTTGACGTTGTTCTGTGAGTTTCATCCCGTCCTGACTTCTTTCTAGAGATGCGTGGACCACTCTAACACCTTTTGCTAGTGCTTTTGTGAAAGTTCAAACTTCCGAGCTGTACATTGAGAGCGATTGAGTTTGAGAAGTTTGAGATTGAGAAGACGTTTGAACGTACTTTGGGGCGAATAAGCAAAGTGCTGAAGAATCTATAAAACAAAGAAATAACAAGGCCATCCAACCACGCATTCAGAAGAATCTCGGAAGCAGCTCGCCAACTTCTAACCAAACGGCGTTTCACGGACAGATCGGAACCAAGCTTCAAGTCACTGTGATTCGGGCCCCAATTCTCCAAGTAGTATATCGAAATTGACTGAGAATACGCTTTGACGTCTTTTAGTAGATGTTGTTGGAGACCGGGCGATCCGAAGAGAAGTGTTATACGTCATTATAAAGCTGGAAAGTTAGACGAAATGAAAAACTGTCCTCTAATGTTTGAACATTTTAAAATTAAAAACGTAGTTTTGAAAAACAATTTTAAAAGAGTTCAAGTGAAATATCAATAGAGCTATGAATCCGTGGGTTTTCGTCGCGCAAGAAAGGAGCTCACGTCAAGGATTAAGTTTCATATTTGTAGAATTCACTGAAAGTAATCAACCTATATATGCCATCCGGATGTTATATTTTTATCTACAACTCTTCAATTTCACCCAAAAAACTCATGTAAGACAGATAAAGTTCGCGTGGTCGAAATTCGTACGAAAAAAAGAAATCCATATGTTTAAAAATCATTTCAGCTTCCATCTAAGATCAAACACGTCGGATATCTTTGGCAACTTTTGGCGGCTAAATGCGGAAATTAAAATCGTCATGTGCTCGATTTCCCGAGTTTCATATTTTGGAGCTGTCTGCCCTTAAGAGATCCTAATGATTATCTGAGCTGAGTGCGCCAGAGAAATATGAAGTATTTCGGTAAAGGTCGTGCCGGTTTTATTATTTTTATTTTTGAGTTCCTGATAAGAAAAAAATACGATACTACGGGATTACTCGTAAATCTACACAAAATTCAAAAAATCTTTTTAAAATTGCACATTTTCACTATTTTTCTATTTTTTTTCATCTGTACCATCAGAGTCATGGTTGAAATCAAATTTCTTAGTTGTGGATTTTCTTCTCAAAACAAGAGTAATTGCTGTTGGTGCACGACTCGCTAACACGAGTCCTTCACCCTCAGAATGAGCAAAATCTATCGAATATGTATAACCTTTAGTTAATACTTTTAACTACTAAGTCATTGAACATTTCGTTTATGTGTCGCACAGAATGGTAGCGTCGCAATCCTATTCAAATGTTTGCAGGTCATGGCCGTCGAAAATTTTTACAGTTCAATGATGATTTGTTTCTTTGAGATTGGGAGGTATCCAAATGTCCGCTGTTGCTGTAGTTGACCATTGTAGTCGTGATTGACTGATGCAATCTTCTTGACGCAATCCTCGAATGACTCATGTGGTCCACGGATTTGGAGACCAGTCGGAATACATACCGCATCAGTTAGTAATTTAGTTTCTGCACCATCAATAGTTCCGAACATAAGAAACAATGTGCATAGTGACAAGAGAGTTGTGTCAACCGAAAGGCTGATTGAATGAGAAGATGCCGTGGTCGGCTGTGAATCTTCATTGTAGTTGATTTTTTGGCGATTTCTCAAGTTGTACCGCCTGTCAGGCTGTATGGTCTTCGTTGATGTTGTATCATCTGGAGTGCTGTCTGATGATGATGGATCTGGTGTAGTTTCATCCTCTCCGTCCAACTCCAAGGGAATGACTTGGTTTGCAAACAGAAAGCAGAGTAAGTTTATGAAAAAGTTGTCAAATGCTGAATTTCATACACCAATATGGAAACATTGCAACAGTGGCCCTCTATGCGCTTAGAATTTCGATGCTCATGGTCTCCAGCAATTCGTAACCATTCACGAACAAAGTACACGTTCCAGAACTTTTGTAATAAATTTTGAGTACTCCACTATCTTGAAGCACATTTACCTTTACTTTAGCTCATAGATATCACCACCTTCTATAGATACCAGGGACTTTTAGCAGAGTTTCCAGATTCCAGAGAATCTTAAAATATTCGCCAGAAGTGTGAAGCATTGAAGTCTAAAATGAAAACTACAAATCGACGAATTCGAGTGTGCGATTCTCAAGACTGTGCTTCTCCTGTCTCGTTAGTTTTTCTGAATCTAATAATCTCAAAAGAACCCTCTTAATCTGGATTCTCTTATTTAGAAGCCATTTAATTTAAGTGCAATGTGACAAACAAGAGGTTGTCAAATATATACCGTGAAAGATCGGCACATGACAAACCAATATTCATGTTTCCGTCATAGGTTTCTGGTAGTCATGACTTAAAAATCAGCGGAAATTATTTAATTTCGAAATAGTTTGAATCGTATTTTCCACTAGTCAGAGAATCGCACACAACAACAGTAAAAACTGTCAGAATATGCAAAAAGCTTTACGTCTACCATTTTTTCTTCGAAATTCCAGCGCATTTCATTGTTTTCATTGGGTACAATCAAGAACTTGGCTACTAATCATTTACCTGGAGGAAATGTTAACGCAAGACCAAACAAGATCAGACAAAATTGAATTTGATTAGAGAATTGGCATTTATTTTAGTTGTCTAGTTGCTCAATCTTTCGTCGGGAATGGATGAGTTAAAGATTGTGCGCAATACACGGTCAAGGGCGAATTTAAAAAATCTGAATGTCAAAATAACTCTCCGAAGAGCAGTAAACGAAGACATTTCCTTAGAGTTGGACGGAGAGGATGAAACTACACCAAATCCATCATCATCAGACAGCACTCCAGATGATACACCATCAACGAAGATTGACCAAGTACAGCCTGAGAGGCGGTACAACTTGAGAAATCGCTAAAAAATCAACTACAATGAAGATTCACAGCCGACGACGGCATCTTCTCATTCAATCAGTCTTTCGCTTGACACAACTCTCTTGTCACTATGCACATTGTTTCTCATGTTCGGAACTATTGGTGGTGCAGAAACTAAATTACTAACTGATGCGGTATGTATTCCGACTGGTCTCCAAATCCGTGGACCATATAAGTCATTCGAGGATTGCGTCAAGAAGATTGCATCAGTCAATCACGACTATAATGGTCGACTACAGCAACAGCGGACATTTGGATACCTCCCAATCTCAAAGAAACAAATCATCATTGAACTGTAAAAATTTTCGACGGCCATGACCTGCAAACAATTGAATTGGATTGCGACGCTACCACTCTTTGCGACATAAATGATTGCACATTCGGTTTTCCAAACGCTCTGAATCCTGAATGCCACAAACTGCATGCCATTTTGGGACTAGGAATGATCGCATTCCTAACACTCTTCTTTATTTATGCTCCTTGTTTTGTTCCTGTCCGATTACTCGATGTCGCCATAGTTAGAATCAAAATGTTCAAATGGATTGGAAAAGTCATCTGCAAAACTTTCACAGGATTGATGACGAGAGCAAGATAAAAAAGAACAGAAAAAACAGAAGAAACAGATGGAAGCTGTCGATAGTTAACATTATCACTTTTTTTTTCAGTCTTTTCAAGAAATTGCCATACAATTTAATTATCAAGACGATCACTTTCTCATTTTTTGTAGCACGTCGCCACGGCTATTTTTTTTTCGCGCTGTATAACAAAGACCCGTATCAAGACAGACCACATTGCTTGAAAACAACAGTCAATTCAAATTACCGTAAAAACTCAAATAGATTTTCATGCAATACTATTGTTCGTGGAGCCTTTTTGAGAACCATACTATTAGGGGCGCAATTCTATTACAGGTTTTACGGTATTCTTCAACACCACAAATTTTATCAATTGCGCATCTCACAATGCTAATCTCACAAAAACAAATAAACAAATCGCTGCTCGGCCCGGAGCTCCAAGGACAACATCATCGATTACTTCCTTCAAGGACACCACCAGCGATTACATCCTCCAAGGACACCATCAGCGATTACATCATCCAAGGACATCATTGTCGACGCTTTGTGGCCCCGGAGTTATCTCGAAGAGTATCTCAGCGATGACTCGCTTATCAGACATTTTGTACTCAATCCGAGCACTCTCCTGGCATAGCACAGTACTTTCATTTAATATTAATATGTTTCCTCCTCCCCACACATACATACCTTGGCCCCTCCCACACACACTCACGTGGTGGACAAGGAGCTGAACGGCACAAATTATATTTCTCAGATCATATTTATGAATATTTTCTTTCTCTCTCTCTCTTTATCCTTCTTGCAAATATTCTATTATTTCAAAAATAAAAAATTGTGCAATCTGCTCAAATTCAAAATTTACTATTAGAACAAAAAGATCAAAAAAGCTACACTCGGTTAAAAACTTCGAACACAAGCGCTTCATTTTGTGACGTCAGCGGCGTGCCAAGTAATCCAAAACATTTTTTCGCGCTACAAGGGGGTCAATAATTTCCCCGCTTTTTTTCTCACTTTTTGTTTTTGCCCGCTTATTTTTTTTCTATTTCAGCTATTCTACGACGAGAATTTCTTGAACCACGTAAACAAAAACGATCATTGCGAACGGAATGAGCCATACTGTCGATATCTCTCCCAATTCTTCGCCGAGCCCAACACAATCAAGCGGAGAAAGTGACAATGGAGGTATGCTTTAAATATTCGAAAGATATTCAGCAAATGATTGGTTCTTTAAAATATTCTTATTAAGAAACTTTGGAATTAAAAAAATAATTGAATTCGTAAGCGTCTTTTTTTAACAGCCTGTTCAGAAACAATTTTTTATTAAAGAATTTGAACTAAAAATACTATTAGTATTACAATTTTTCCTATTTTCAGAAACGCCAACTTTTGACATTGACGCTCTCATCCAACTACAACACGAGCAGCGTGCCCAACACGAAACTTACTGCATCCATCAGATTGATACTGTCAGTAGTCTCCGAATGAAAAAATTCGACAAATATCACACTAGAGCTCGTGCCAACGACATCAACATCGTGCTGAAGTTGGGATTGGAAAATGCAAATGAATGGGGAAATCAGTTCGAGCCTTACCGCAATATTTCTCAGAAAGAAAAGAACTTGGTGTTGTCCGAATTTGGATTTGCATTTCTTTTGATTGATCAGGGATATAAAACAGCTCAGCAAGCTGATGATGGCTTTTGGTTGTTGCAAAATGATACATTCATGCATCCGGATTACTTTTTTGCTCTTCCAGAAGAAGATGCGAAAAAGGAGAATGCCCAACAGAAAGCAGAGTAAGTTTATGAGAAATGGAAAATCTATCTTGAACCACATTTATCTTGACTTTGGCTCATAGATAACACCACCTATAAATACAGGGACTTTCTGCAATTTCAAAATTTTCAGACTTCACTATGCATTCGTCAACGAGTTAGTGGAGTGCGTCAGCGACCCATTCAGAAAATTGCAAATTGACGAATTCGAGTGTGCCATTCTCAAGGCTGTGCTTCTCCTGTCTCGTTAGTTTTTCTGAATCTAATAATATCAAAAGAACCCTCTTAATCTGGATTCTCTTATTTAGAAACCGTTTAATTGAAGTGCATGTGACAAACGAGAGGCTGTCAAATATATACCGTAAAAGATCGGCACATGACCAAACAATATTCATGTTTCCGTCATAGGTTTCTGGTAGTCATGACTTAGAAATCAGCGGAAATGGTTGATTTTTGAAATAGTTTGAAGCCGAATTTTCACTAGTCAGAGAATCGCGTACCACAACAGTAAAAATGTTGGCATTGCCATCGAAATATTGAAAAAAATGAAACATATGTGCTCAGGAAATAACGTCAAGAATTATAATTTTGCACAACACCACTTTATGTTGAATTGATGAATGTTCAATAATTTCAGCATCTTTTCCTTCTTCCGTGGTCTACAAAGGCAGTGGTTGTCTCCTTACCAAATGTATGGCCAAGCTGTTGGAGCACTCAACTCAACGATATTCAGACAAAGGGCCTGAACGATTCGAGGAGATTATTCAGCTGATTAACTCCATCCGTTGCGCGATAAAAACTATGGAAAATCACACCAGAATGTCCGACATGTTCAATTTGATGACTTTTGACCCATATGTGAAGAATATTTTCCTCTCCTGATTTGTTGTTGCTTCGGGTTTTAATTGAAACCTCATGCTCAGCTAGCATTTGATGATAATTTTCAAACACATGTATGCATATCTCTTTTTTGCTATTTATCGTAATCTATACAACCCTTTAAGACTTTTTATATATTTATTTTACCTAGTCTTAAATGTGGAATTCAAGTATATATGTATATTTATTGCGTATGTATATTTATTATATATATTTATTGCGGTCATTTGAAAGTGGAATCATTTTATATGTGTTTCCTAACTTTCATCTGATAACCTTGATATTTAAAAATTACCCCAATATAATGAACTGTCAGAATATGCAAAAAGCTTTACGCCTACCATCTTTTCTTCGAAATTCCAGCGCATTTCATTGTTTTCATTGGGTACAATCGAGAACTTGGCTGCTTATCATTGACCAAGATGATGGTGATCTCCTGGAGGAAATGTTAACGCGAGACCAGACAAGATCAGACAAAATTGAATTTGATTAGAGAATTGGCATTTATTTTAGTTGTCTAGTTGCTCAATCTTTCGTCGGGAATGGATGAGTTAAAGATTGTGCGCAATACACGGTCAAGGGCGAATTTTAAAAATCTGAGTGTTAAGATAACTCTCCGAAGAGCTGTAAACAAAGTCATTCCCTTAGAGTTGGGCGTAGAGGATGAAACTACACCAGATCCATCATCATCAGACGATAACCACAGAGCGGACAACCTTTTGCACGGTACTGTACAGGGTGCGCCATAAATATTGCGCCGCTACTTTGCGTAAGCTCTGGCGCATGCGGAACGTTTTTTGTAGCGCACAATATTATTTTTTTAATCAAGTATTTTGTTTTTAACTATTCCTGAAAATTTCAGCCAATTTTATTAACTTTGAAGGTAATGGTGGCGTCTTCTCCATTCCGATCTGCAATTGTAAAATGTGCGAAGAAAGGATTGACTTCTTCGGAGATTGGTAAAAAGCTAGGAGTCAAACAAATCGGTGGTGAACTAATCTCGTTCAAAAAAAAAAAAAAAAAAAAAAAAAAAAAAAAAAAAAAAAAAAAAAAAAAAAAAAAAAAAAAAAAAAAAAAAAAAAAAAAAAAAAAAAAAAAAAAAAAAAAAAAAAAAAAAAAAAAAAAACTTCATCGTCTCTGTTGCTTTAGGGAGTTGGGAACGTTGAACGCCAAACGTAGAAGTGGTCGCCCGGTGTCTGTGACAACTCCAGATGCGGATGCCCCAACTTCATTCCGAAGGATCAATGGCCCGCTTCCAGCCCGGACTTGAACCCGATGGATTTCGCTGTTTGGGAATATTTGACCCAACAAGTGTCCACGAAAAATTATCCAAATTTGGGAGCCCTGAAGACCGCCTTGACAGCTGCATGGGACAATTTTGACGCCTCATACCTCCGTGCCGTCATCGACTCCTACCCGAAGAGACTTCGAGCAGTCATTAAAGCGAAAGGAGGGAGATTCGAAAATTGTTAATGCTATATTTTTTGTTATGTTTTATTAAACATTTTGGTTGATTTTCAGAAAAAAATCTTTCGATTTGAAGTTTTAACACCGTCTTGAATGCGGCGCTATATTTATGGCGCACCCTGTAATGAACTGTGCAAGAAGCTTTAACCTCTACCATCTTTCCTTGAAAATTTCAGCGCATTTCATTGCTTTCATTGGATAAAATCGAGAAATTAGCTACAGTTTCATCAGACACTTGGCTACTAATCTATGGCCAAGATGATGGTGATCTCTTGAAAGAAATGTTAACGCGAGACCAAACAAGATCAGACAAAATTGAGTTCATTAGGGAATTGGCATTTATTGTAGTTGTCTAGTCGTTCAATCTTTCGTCGGGAATGGATGAGTTAAAGATTGTGCGTAATACATGATCAAGGACGAGTTTACTACTGCTACAACACGAATTGTCTAATTAGACGAATCAGTTAGAAAGGACATTGGAATGAAGAAGAGGATTTTTTGAGAAATGTTAGAATATGTTTCCTGACAAACTGGCTCCGTACATGTAGTTGTGAAATTGAAAACAGTTAGATCACAGTTTTTCACAAAATTTGGTGTTCATAATCTATGTTTGATCCAGGAATGCAATTTTATAGACAAAGCGAAATGCGGCTTGTATACGGTTGTATACCATACTCCAACCGGATGACCTTATTAAGGTATGAATGAAAAAAAAATAATCGATCGTTCTTGGCGAAATTCAGATCGATTAGGAACAAGAAATCTTTCTCGTAGAATCCGACCATCTGTATGCCATCCGGATGTTATATTTTTATTTACAACTCTTCAATTTCATCCAAAAAAAAACTCATGTAAGACAGGTAAAGTTCGTGTTGTCGAAATTCGTGCGACAAAAAGAAATTCATATGTTTAGAAGTCATTTCAGCTTTCATCAATGATCAAACACGTCGGATATCTTGGCAACTGTGGATCAGTGTAATCAGTGTTATCTTAAGAAGATTTTAAGCTGTGGACGCAAAAACTAGAACAATCCTTCAGCGATAAATACGGAAATTAAAATCGTTTCCTTAGCTTCATTTCCTTCATATTTTCAAGCTGTCTGCCGTTAAGAGATTCTGATGATTATCCGGGCGGCCCAATGAGCCCCGTTCACGCTAACGTTTCGTTCAACTTTTATTTTTTCAAAACTTTTTAGGGTTGGGAATGAATATAGCGCCGCATTCCAGACGGTGTTAAAACTTCAAATCGAAAGATTTTTTCTGAAAATCAACCAAAATGTTTATTAAAACATAACAAAACAGATAGCATTAACAGTTTTCGAATCTTCATCCTTTCTTTTTGATGACTGCCTGAAGTCTCTTCTGGTAAGAGTCGACGATTGCACGGAGGTAGTCAACGTCTACATTGTCCATGCAGATGTCTTCAGGGCTCCCAAATATACTTGTTGAGTGAGTTTTGCGGAATGAGCAGGCGCTCCGTCCTGCTGGTATGTCCAATCGCCACCAACGAAGCGTGATTTGGACCACGACAACAGCACCGCCAAAAACCTTCCGTTGTTTCAAATAATGTTTCCAAATGTAGAAGACATGTGGTGTAGTCATCAAATTTGATTAAAAGGTTCTAAGAAAAAAATGGTTGAAGAAAATAGTGATTTATCTGGACTGATTGCCAAAACCACAGAACTTCGTCAGCAGTGTTTAAATCACACTGATAGAGGCACAGGGCATAGATTTGCTAAAAACAGTTTCAATCTTTGATCTAAAAATGATGATTACATAAAACAAAGATGAAACAAAGATTGATGTTGTTTCACAACATTTCCTTTTTTCCGCAGAACTTAATGTATTTTTCTTCAGCCAATACTTTATGGGTTTCATTAATCTAATGTATTGCAACTTTTTGTTTCAGTTTCTTATCATTTCCATCTAAATGAATTTTTGGGGCGTAATGGACTTGTGCGCACCGCCCGGACGCCGTCAGCTGGCGGAGGAGAGTTTATAAAGAAGAAGGACTGGTAGTTCTTGAACAATATAAGTTTTGCGAAGTCATGGGTGGTCATTTGTCGCACTTGGAGCGAGAGGAGCATTCAGAAAAGTTTGAGGCTTCATGTGGACCCATTCGAGGAAACGCTTATAGACATGTAGGTTTCTCATTTTGGTTTTCCATCTGAAAAAATTGAATTCTACTCTGTTTACTATGATACTAGTTGTGAATCCACTGGACGTGGAAAAGAAAAAACTGGTAGATCACGGAGAGCTCTATACGTTTTTTTGATTACAGAGGTGGTTTTAAATAGTCTTAATATTTAGTTGGGCAACTTTTGGAAATCGATTTTGACGCATAGACTACTCCAGCTCACAGAGATGTTCGATCAGATTCAATAACGGGGCATTAACTGAACCAGTCCTGGAGAACTGATCCAGGGAAGACTGTGGCGTACACTTGAATGAATCTGAGGAGGGTCCTGGCATGAACGCGTGGTTTCGTTAAGATAATATAACTCTGGTCCCTCCCCGATTGAGTTCACTTCATCTACTCGTTTTGTTTCGGAAAGATCGATTATGTCGAACTTTATCCTTTTTGCTTTGTCGGACATAGACCTACAATCGAATGTACAGTGGTCCACATAATTTTACGGTCACCCCCAAAAATCTCAAAATTTCGATTTTCTGTAATTCCTAATTATTTATCATATATGATATGAAAATACCCTTAAAAAAATAAAATTATGGGTCCTGGAGCGAAAATAAAATAAAACTGAGCAATCGAGAAATTCGAGATTTTTCGAAAAATGGGTGTTTTTTTCCCACATAATGATACGGTCACTTTCATTTTTTGACGTTTTTTGAACTTTAAACTTGGTTCTAATCTGTTTATTTATCGTTTTTCTGTTTTTAGAAGACGTGCCAAATGGTAAATCTCTAAGCGAATATGAGAAAGGACTAATTGACGCCAAATTGGCTGAAGGACTCTCGCACCGTCAAATCTCTAAAGAAATGAAGCGCTCCCTAGATTTAATCAATCGATATGCTGCAAATCCACTTGGTTATGGTATAAAGAAGTTTTCTGGTCGTCCACCTTTTCTTTCTGGACGAGACAAGCGAAGAATTATCCGCAGAGCGTCAAATTCTAATGTCACTTGCTCAAAGATCAACAGCGAACTTGGACTTTCCGTATCCGTGGAGACTGTTCGCCGCGTTTTTTGAAGAAAAAATTCATCAGACGCTGAAAAATGAGGAAGGCTCCAAATGTGACCGCCAAACACCGAGAAAATCGAATTGAATTTGCTAAGAATAACCAAAACACCGACTGGAAACAGGTAAGGATTACTGCAGCTTTCTTAAACTGGTATTATGTCTTCAGATTGTCTTCAGTGATGAGAAGAAATTCAACTGCGATGGACCGGAAGGCTACCGTGATTACTGGCATTATTTGCGGTTCTGCGGTTCTCACATCGAAACTTCATAGGTGGAGGAGTGGTGGTTTGGGCAGCAATCAGTGCCCAAGGCAAAGTCAAACTTTGCTTTGTACCAAAGAACATGGACGGTTGCCAATATCGATACGTGATAAGAAGAGGTCTCATACCATTTATCCGTCGGAACCGCTCCAAAAATTTCACTTATCAGCAGGATGGAGCTCCATGCCATCGGGCTCGACGCACAATCAAGTGGATAGGTGACCGCGGAATCCCGATTCTCGATTGGCCGGCCTGTTCCCCTGTGACGTAAACATCATCGAAAATGTCTGGGGATACATGGTACGGAAAATCTACGAAGGAAAAAAGATTTATGCGGACATTCCATCCCTCAAAAAGGCTATCATTGAAGCATGGCAAAAAGTGGACCAACAGCTGCTCGACAATTTTCATTCGTCTATGGATGGCCGAATTTTTGAAGTTGCTCGACAGAATGGTCGTCCCATCGATTATTAATCATCATTCGTCTGTTATTTTCTTTTTTTTACATTTTTGAGCAAGCGAACGTATTATTTTGTGGAAAATTTTTTACCCTTTTTTCATAAAATTCTGGTTTTTTTCTGATGTGTGAATTTTAAGGCTATTTTAAGTTTCTATCATGAAACACCTACTAAAAGGCCATATTTCTTCAATATGAAGCATTTTGGTTGAAAAGTCAGTTTTCGAGATTTCGAACATTTTTGGGGTGACCGTAAAATTATGTGGAGCACTATATAAACTCTTAAATGGGTTCTTCGTTTTTTTGGACTATAAACCTCGTTTCTCTCGGTCAGTACAGATAGGATAAAAAACAGTAAAATAGAATGTTAGACATTAATTCTATTGTAACTTGAATTTCCTCGGTGAAAATTGTTTCTTTTCAGGGCGACAAAATCGTAGACGGTTTCCTGGGAATCCCATATGCGAAACCACCAATTGGTGAACTCCGGTTCAAAAAGCCGCTACCGGCTGAAATTTGGACTCAAACCAAGGACTGCATAAAATACGGACCACGGTGCCCTCAATCTGGAATATTCCCAGAAATGATCAACTTCAAAAAAGACGACATTCCGGATGAAGCAAACTGTCTAACGCTGAACGTGTTCTCCCCACGATGGGAATCTCTAGAATTCGGAAACAAGCGTCCTGTCATTGTTTTCATTCATGGTGGAGCTTTCGAGCTGTCAGCTTCCAGAGAATACTGTGACTACTCGGCTTCAGGGTATGAATATTAGAAATATACTGAAAGCCAAATTCCCATAGCTGGGATTCAGGCGCGTTAAAAGACTTTAGAAGTTCTCAAGGAATTGAAATTATGGAACGGTGCGTAAATTGTAGGTCTCCATGAATTCTTTCAAGCGTTGACAACAAATATGTATGGCTTTAAAACAGAATAAAAACTGTGGCCGGCCAACCACATCGGTCCGTAATCTCTCATCCTGGTTATTTAAGAGCGTCTAGATAAGAGCCTGCTTGTTCCATATATCTTAAATTCTTATTATTTAAAATACTCTGACATCTTCAATATTTTACCACTTTCGTGTCGTCAATTTCCATGAGCCGTCCCGTGGTCACCCCAGTTTGAGTCTGTCTCCATAAGTATGGAAAATCCGATTTTCAGGACGCTGCCTCTGAAAGACGTGATCTTGGTAACTTTGAACTATCGAGTTGGGATTCTTGGATTCTTCTCCACTGGCGACGAAGTTTGTCGTGGAAATATGGGACTTTGGGATCAGACTCTGGCTTTGAAATGGGTACAAAAGCACATAGCATCGTTTGGCGGTGATCCGAATAATGTAACCATTTTCGGTCAGAGTGCAGGAGGAGCAAGTGTAGATTTACTATCGTTAAGCCCACATTCGAGAGGTAACTCCAAATATTCTATATTCTATACATTTTCTTCTGAGCAAGATTATCAATCCTTCTTTTCCAGACCTGTTTCACAACGTGGCACCAATGTCTGGAAATGCTCTCTGCGAGTTTGCTTGCAGATCAGCGAAAAATCAAAGAAGATCTTGTTTGGAATATCTTCGCCATATAGGATATTCCGGGAGTGAGGATTCTCAAGAAATCTTCAATTGGATCAAGGATAAGCCGATAGAAGAAATGGATCGAATGAATGGCTTCCAGCTGTCTCTCACTGGCCTTTTCGTTTATCTACCTAACGTGGACGGTGATTTTCTCCCAAAGCCGCTTGACGAGCTGAGAAAAGAAGCGCCCAAAAAAGCAGTAATGCTAGGAGTGACGGAATATGAAGGACTGTTTTTTTCTTTTATTGAGGATAAGAGACCTGCGAAGCAGATTTTCAATGATATGATTGCGGGATCGTTCAAAGAAGATACTGGGGAGAACTTTGAAAACATAAGGAAGAAGGTTTTTGAATATTATACGAAAAGTGTGGATCCAAACGATGAGCAGAATATGAGAGAAAAGCTAGTTGATGTAAGTTTTTGAACTAACTGAAATCTTTCGTTTCTTTTTTGTAACAGCAAGTTTATCTGAAAATCACAAGAAAAATAAAATAAAATAATGTAGGCGCAAATATTTCAATTTTCTTGAGCTCTACAATGATTGATCTTTAGTCCAAATGCGTGATTCTGCTCAGAATCAGTGGGAAGATTTTCTAACAATTTTATATGTTCCAGATGAATAATTTTTTAATCACTGAACTATCATAAAGCTGGCCTGCAGACCGTTTTGCAGGCGAAATAAGACGTTCGAAATTTGCATTTCACTCCGTTTTTTGGTTCAATTTTCCAAGAATTTCTTCCATTTCTCTTTTTTCCAAAGCCGTAACTGCCCTAAACGTTCATAAATGTCTAGCTCAAATTAACTTAACAATGATTATATAACTTTCAGTTCATGGGAGATTTCGTGTTTAACGGAGGAGCAATATCTACAGCTCAGGCAAGCTTGAAATACGGCAACGACGTCTGGTTCTATGTTTTCGATTATGTCAACCCAGAAGGGTTTGGTGGTCTCGAAAAACTGACGCCGTTTGTGGGTCCAACGCATTGCACAGATCTTCGATATATCCTCGGAGAAGGGGTGTATAGTGAGTTCAAGCCAGACGAGACGGACTGGAAAATGATTGACAAGATGACAACGATATATTCCAATTTCGCAAAATATCGGTGAGAATTTTTAGTTTGATGTTTCCAGAAACACACGTTTAACTTCAGAACTTTATTCAAATCGACTAGCGAATTGTCTTTTTTTTAGAAATCCGAATGGAAAAGGACGAGTTGAATGGGAGCCCTATTCCTTAGATAATCCAGAACGTCACTACCGAATTGGATATCCGCGTGGCGAAATGAGAGATGAATATCATAAAGGAAGATGGAAGTTCATGAAGGAAATCAGAGATCAAAACAATGTTCTAGAAGAAGTTGTGTATGGCAGATAAATTCCTTGAGTGCAAAATGTCCAAATAAAAGTCTGAAATTTCACAAGTAAAAGCGGTTCCAAAACTACCGAAAGAAAATAGAAGACACTTACAGAAATGCAAATAGCATTTGCAGAGTGAGGAATTGATTGGTAAACTGCGATCAGGCTTTTTAACGCCTTCTGATTTTATGCATACTTGATTAATTTGATTTTCGTTATACATAATACGATCCGAGATCTGCTACTAGCGGCTCAGGATAAATTAGTTTTCCACCGGCTCGCGTTCGCATTTGAGCTTCAGGCATGAGATTTTTCAAACACAACATGTCAATTGTTTTGCACAAAATAATTTCCTTTGCTGGCTCTGTGATGAGCATTTTGTGCAAAAACTTGCAAAGTTCGTCGACTATAGACTGAGTTACGTAGTACAACGAAATGACTTGCAAACAGTGAAATGTGGCCTGTCTCAATGATTTTTTACTAAGTTAAAGCTCAAAATTGAAAAAAAAAATTATATATCTACTTTTTCTTTGTTATCTCACGAATCTGAAAGAAATAACAAATATTTTTAATTAAATTTTCAATTTTCACAAAAACTGGGTTCCTTAATTAATCGGCCAGCCAAACAATTTTTGCCAAATTTATTTTTGAAGTTTCATTTTTCCGGAAGACTCTTGACAACACTGAGCATCGACTGTCCGATTTGGGCGCTATGAAAACATTTCTGTTTCGTTCATGAAAATTATCAACTCTAAAAATCTGAAAAATAAAATGCTTCGGGTTTTCAATGGTTTTCGATAGCTCTCTAAATTCTCGAGAACTGATACCGTTTCATCTAGATGTTTCAGGGATGTTTAATTCTAAAGAGGCATGCTTTGTCAGGACTGCTAAAGTACCTTAAGGATTTATTATTATCATCATTTTATCATTTAAGAACCCTTTAATGTTTAGCGAGTTCTGATAAGATCCTTGATTTTCAAATTCCAGCCCCCCAATTGCTCTTCTGCAAAACAACTCTCGCTCATCCGTAATCAATTCTCCACGTTCATTATCTGTATCTCCCAGTCTGATTGCTCCATTGGTTATAGCTTCTTCTAGTTCATTTTGGATTGCATTCAACGGCGGCGCTGTCTAGAAACCAAAACTTTTCAGTGGTTTTCTTATTGTTGCTAGCTCTATTCGATGTATGCTAATTTTTCTGCAACTTTCTTCCTAAGGTTCATTACCTTCTTAACAGGGAATATGAACTAATTTGGAAACAAGGCAAAACACAATTAAAGCGAAAAAAAAACTGGAAAACCGAAGGCACTTATATCTTATGATATGAAAGTTTTAATTGGGGAAAACTGACCATGATGGCTGTGGACAATTAAGACTTAGATTTTACGTTGAATAAAGCTTTTACTGAGCACTCCGATTAATACTCAAGCTGAATTTCTAGATAAATTTATCATAAAATAATTTTTGAATGGAAAGAAGGTGTCAAAAAATTAAAGAGCCTCGCGAAATTGTTCAGCCTGAGCCATTCTTTGTATCTCTAAAAATAGCATTTGAGATAGTTTTCTCCAAAGATTGCGTCATTTATAAAAGTATGACGATATCCGAACTCATCTATGGTCTAGTGGTCTAACACCTTTCTCAGTGACGCCGTGTGTTGTTCGTATTATCTGAGATGGACACCATGTGACTGCTGTGGGAATGAGGGCGATAGGAAAGACTAACACGACGGAATGTTCTGAGAAACAAGAGCTGTTTGTTTGATATGGATGCAAAATTCTAAATTTGACGAATGTTGGAATGCTCACTGAAGCCAGAAAAAAAGATGCCTCATGCAAAGAAACTGGTGAAACCAGAATGCTGTTGAGTTCCCAGAAATCAAGGTTTCAGCCGGCATATTATCCCCATTTATTAGCTAATACTGTAGATTTCGATAATTTCGAGTTTTCAGATCAGAAGGCAACAAATGAATTCCATCATTTTGCGTGTTTGCACTCCAGTCCGTGTAGAACAGATAGTGTATGTAGATGTCTTATTTTGCAAAAAATATGCTAGTCAAACAGAATTTTGAAAATCACTGAAATTTGCGTACTGTATATTTTTTCATTATAGTTCAACAAGTCGCCATTTTTTTCATCGTGAATGCCCTTTGTGATAAATTGAGTAAGCTCTTATCTCTACATATATTCCCCAAAATTGTTCGTTTTAGAATCGTCAATTTCTAATTTAGTCACGGTTTATTTAAAAAAATTGAATTTTCAGACGATGAAGCTTTAAAAAAATGATTCCGTTCTGTATATATACAGTACCGTGCAAAAGATTGTCCACTCTGTGGTTTTCGAGCATAACTATTTTTCGAGTACCGATATGTAGCCAAAATTTTCACCAGCTGTTTTTAAGAAGGTTTGACGGATTGTGGTCAAATTTCATAAAGAAATATTAAAAAAATAAAATTTTTAGGTGAAAAAATCGAAAAAAAAGTTGACCTTAATTTTTCAAAAAATCATAACTTTCGAAAAACGCTTTTATTAAACACATAACATCCAAAAACTAACAAATTGGGTCTAGTACTTTGTTGCTAAGCCACGAGAATTAATATAGAGCCGATCAAAGTGCCGATTACAGACTGTGGGATCTTCTTCCATTAAAGATCTTGGCGAATAGTAAACTGATCTTTTAGAATACTTTCCCAAGCATGTTTTTCGAATGGGAAGCAGGCACGCTTGTTGAGCTCGAAAAGTGCTGCAAAACTTGTAATCAGAGTGTGTGAGATCTGAAATTATTTCAGAAACCGGCTAAAAATATTTGTTATTTTTTAATTCGTATTCTTTTCTTTCAAATCTCAGTCTATTCTATTCTTCTTAAGAAGCAATATTTTGAAAAGTTTTTCGTAAATTTTCGAAGCCAGTTTTCAAGAACTTGCTTTGATGGTTAAACTGGAGTTGGGCTCAGTCATACTATCAATGAACCCGCCTATATATCGGCTCAATCCCACAAAGCTGTGTTCGTTTTTTTTTGGTTAATTTCAGCAAAAGTTTGACCTGTGGAACGCAGTGAAAAATTTTATTTTTATAGCAAAAAATGGAAAATATTAGAATTCCAATTTCTTCTTATTTTGAAAACCCAACAGTTAATAAGAAAAAAACCAATTGAATGTGGTGGCCGTGGCTTATTTTCCGATGCGACGACCTTCCACATATTTAAAAAAAACACAGTAGAGCAGAAGCATTTTCATGTTTTTTTCCCTAAAATTTTCCTCACGAATACTGAACGTTCCGAATGAAAGAAGTAGTGATTTATTCTAATATTTACATATTATGTTTTATTATCAATCCTCCATTTTCCAAAGCTCTTTAATTGTGCTCCAAAATATTTAAAATCAGAACAAACTTCTTTGTTGTCACTTTCAGGATGCTTACCCCACATTTGCATATCGATATTCTAATCATTGAAACGATAATAATAATTCCCGTTTATATATTGGTACTCACTGGTATTTGGAGCAGCCGAAAAAAGCCGTGTGTTTTCCGAAATGCGTATTATACAATGGTGCTGTCCCAGGTTAGGAAAGGTTTGAATTAAGACTATGGTATTTCATTGTCAAACTCGCATTCTTTTGCATCTTCTACTTTTACATGGTGGCCCGGAATTATCGTTTGAATAATCACAAAATCTAAAATAATGTTCAGATTGAGATTAGATTCAAAAAATGTTTATTTAGATTATTTAGATTATAAATTATTGTTGCTTAGCTCGACTTTCTTTCGCTTTGATGATAGTCTTTAGACGACGTGGGTAGGAGTTGATGGCGGTGCGGATGCAGTTCACGGACAAATAGCTCCATTCCTCTAGGAGAGCCTTCTTCAAACCAATCACATTTAAGTTTCGCTGAACTTTACTACTAAGATTCCCCTAATGGAGAAGTCCAATGAATTCTAATCCGGCGAGGAAGCTGGCCATTCGCCTGATTTAGACTTCTTTTTCCATGAATACCAAGGGACACTTGCTTGTTGAGCATACTGTTCCGAATACCATCACGCTATCTGGATGAGAGACTCGATCAGAGAAGGGCGGAATTCCGGATTCCGCCGTTTTTTTTTCATTCCGTCTTCCGGGTTCCAGATTCCGTGAAAAAATTTGTTTTCCGTTTTCCGGATTCCAGATTCCGTAAAAAAATATTTTTCCGTTTTACGTATTTCGGATTCCAGATTCCGTGAAAAAAATTTTTTCCGTTTTCCGGATTCCAGATTCCACGAAAAAAAATTTTTTCCGTTTTCCGTTTTCCGGATTCTGAGTTCCCAAAATCCAATTCCGCCCAACTATGAGTTTTAATACTTTATTTTCAATTGTTGTTAAAAGTATACTTTTTTGAACTCCCGCAAAAAATTTTTGCGAACAGAGCGCATTTACATCATTTGATTCCCTCATTAATGGTTAAAATTCCGTTTTCCGATGTTTTTTCATTACGTCTTCCGGATTCCAGATTCCGTGAAAAATTTTTTTTTCTGTTTTCCGGATTCCAGATTCTGTGAAAAAAATTGTTTCCGTTTTCCGTATTCTGGATTCCGCGAGATGACGTTTTTATTCCGTTTTAATACTTTATTCTCAATTGCTGTGAAAAGTATATTTTTTTGAACTCCCGCAAAAATTTTTGCGAACAGAGCGCATTTACATCATAAATATTCCATCATTAATGGTTAAAGTTCCGTTTTCCGCATTCCGGATTCCGCGGTTTTTTACATTCCGTTTTCCGCATTCCAGATTCCGTGAAAAAATATTTTTTTCCGTATTCCGAATTCCAGATTCCGTGAAAAAAAAATGTTTTTCCGTTTTCCGTTTTCCGGATTCCGAGTTCCCAAAATCCAATTCCACCCTACTCTGCACTCGGTGAACGATCCAAACTTTCTCGTTAGCTTCTTGGGACTTGTGGGGGGAAACACTCTATTTTTTGAGTTGAGCTCAGCTTCCACCGTAAATCACAAAATAGTTTTTGTTTTTTTTTTCAAAAACATATTTTGACAGCTACTATTCAAGCCTAGCAACTGAAAATTGTTTTTAAACGCCGAAGATAAGGCTTCCACGAATGATAAAACAAGTCGGTCGTCTTTCGTGGAATCCTTTCGTCTCGTCTTCGTTTTTATTTCAGTTTGTCGTTCGTTTTACGTCGTCAATTAAAATACATGTGTACCAACACAATGTCTATCTCTGCGTCAGACGAATTCTAGACGATGACAAAGACGAGACGAGACGGTCTTATTTTGTCTTTCGTGGAAGCCTTAGAACGACAATTTCCCTTGTGAAAAATGTTAAATTCCGATGTTTTCTTGTCTTCAAAATATATATGTTGTAGGGTATTGCGGACATTTTAATTATTACTGTGATTTTTATCGTTTTGATCGCTAGATATTTCAACATCGGAAATGATCTTCTGATGAGCCTCGAACCCTATGGTGCAACTGTGCTTTCGAATACGGGACCAATGATGTTTATGGTGCGAATGTTCGGGATATTTATAATCACTTGCCAACGATTCATGGCAGTCATTCGTCATAACAATGAAGTGAGCAAGACGATGTTGTAAGAATAACATGTATCCATGTAGCCACTACGGGCACAAGCCACAGCTCTTTTCAATTTTAATACTTTTAATCATACGGCCTTGCAAATTGGCTGTACACATGACTGCAAGAAAATGAAAAAAAAATTAGAAAATGTTAAGTACTTCATCAAATGGAATTTGAAAAGTAGGTGAAGTATAAACAGTGTCGTTGTGATATAGGTACCATTCTACTTTTCGGTATTTCACTAGAATCTGATAAAGCCAATTGTTTCTCTAATTAACGCCAAAAAAACAGCCCGGCTGAAAGGAAGTGAAGAATGAAACATGAACCGGGCGCAGTGGGCTGTTTGTGCACACATTGCAAGTGTGCTCTCTCCTCTGTTTACGGAAAAAAAAACTCCAAAAGACATTGGAACCGTGTAGACCGTATTATCTTTTTCTGAAAACACAAGCATTTTATACATTTTGACAAACTCAAATTTTGCCTTATTTCAGAAAATTGAGAACCTTCATCCTGTAATTCTGGTCCTTATACACTGGATGTTTCCAATTCTAGTCTATTCTCCGGTTTTCTTAATCAGCAGTGCTCATTTTGAAAATTCGGAAGCTTTATATTTGATTATCTGCGAAAGCCAGAAACGGCTATTATCCATAACGGTTATTATATTTTTTTCCATTACTTTTATTTCAATTTTATTCATGTATCTATTGATTCTTCGAGCGCTTTTTATTACTCGTAAATCCCGAACCAGATCGGTTAGACTGACTTCTTTGTGAGTTATTCCCAAAACGTGGAAAAGAATAATGTGGCAGATTGTTCCAGCCATCGAAGATCCTTCCGAAATCGAGAATTTCGTTTGGCTATTCATGTATTTTTTCTTTCGATGATGTCAGCGTTTGTGTTTGGTTTCTACACAACACAATTCTTCTCTACAAATCATGAAAATGTGAGTGGCTCATTTCAAACGAGCTCTTTGCTTGTGTCGCATAACTGGCCCTAGAACTGATTAGTCAAGCGTTGCTTTTCACTTTTTCCATATTTTGCCTTTGCTTTTCCTTAGTTTTAATGCTTTTAATGCAATTTTAATGAAATTTTAAAGACAATTAGCATACTGTGCATCACAGTGCCATACTTCCACCTTTGTTTCGGGCAATAACTTGGGAACCAATGAAGAATTTGAACTCTCCGATGGTTCAGTCTTCTTTGATAACTTGTTTTAGTTTGGCTCGTTCGGATTAGAAACAAAACGGTTGATGCAGTCGTGTTAGCGATTCAAGTGCTTTGTAATAGCTCATCTGGCTCAGCCATCAGTTTTGAACGAGTTAATTAAAACTTATAAAGCATCAGTCATCATATTGCCCAAAGGCAAAGCAAAATGAAGTGAATACACGGTCTTTCAGTAATCTCGAAAGCGCAGGATAATAATTAAACGGCTCGTCTGGAAGTCATAATTCTGTTATTTTTAGAAGTGGACGAATAGAACGGTTGCATCTGTTGAAGAATGCATATCTTCAATTCTTCACGGTATCTCGAATACTTTTTCAAATATCACTCCTAAAAATGTTCAAAATATGTAATTTTGTATCCTAAATCCAATTTTGACAAAAAATAATCAAAATCTTCATCAGTTCCCAAGTTATAGACCAAAACTAAGGTTGAAGTGTGGCCTTGCAGGACACTGCATTAAATGTTAATATTATCATTTAGCAGTGCAAAACTTTAAAAGTTATTTTATAAGATTTAATGGAAAAAATTCATTACACAAGAGAAAATGGAAAGTGACGTATCATTTTCAAATTTTTGAAAGGGTTTGAAAAGATTGAAAACTTTTCATTATTTTTCTCATCTGCTCCTGTTTAGCTCATTATCGGTACATAACCTAAGAATTTTACATTGCAAGTGTTATAAGTTCCAAGAAAATGAATGTTCCGTCAATCCTCATTTTCGAGTTTTGTTCGAAATGTTTGGGGGTGGCGTATCATTATTTAGACCACTATATTGTTTGAAGTCTGATTTTCTATTTTTTATAAATATAATAATTTTTTTAAAAAACTTTCAGGAAACTACTTTAAGATGGCTTCGTCTCTACTATCCAATTCTCTCTGCCAATTTTTCTTATATCAACCCAATAATTCTTCTAACCCTTGACGGTGATGTTCGGAAAATGTTAAAGTCAATGTTTCGGATATCGCACGTGAGCAGCATATTGTAGAACTATTATGCATTATTTAACTTTTTGAAGGTTCATGTTTCACAACATTTTGCGTCGAATCTTTCTGCCAAAACTAGTGGAATGACTTGAATGGCAGAAAATTCAAATTCAACGTCTTCTTCTTTTCCTGGCAAGCTTCTTCCCAATATTAATTAATGCAGTTATATGTATATCTGGCAAACGGCTCTACGCGAAAATTTTTTCTAAAACACTTCAATCCTTTTATAGTGTTTTATACGTAGAAGAAAAGACGAAACTCATTAAATGAGCAGAGCGTCGACCTTTCCATGTTGAAAAAAAATCCGTGAAAATCTGGGTGTCATTTACAACTCCTCCCTTACTTTTACTGATCACCTCAGTACCATACTTCGAAAAGCTCAACAACGCATCAACATATTTTTCAATGTCCTCCGCCGAGCAAGTTTCCAAATTTTCGTTAAATTCTTTAAAATTTATATTCGTCCTACCCTTGAATACGCATCTATAATCTTTTCTCCAGTACTAAAAGAACATATTAAACTAATTGAAAGTGTCCAGAAATCTTTCATAAAAAAATTCAATTATAATTATATGTCATATTTTGATTTCCTTTATGATTGTAGCCTTACCTCACTAGAACACAGAAGACTTATTGCTGACTTAGTTTTCATATACAAAATATCAATTTCCAAAGAAATCTCTACTAACCTAAACTTGCCAATTTCCTTATCAAATGTAAAACATCTCAGACGTCACTCACATTATTTTCAACCCTCACTTGCAAACTTTTCCAAACCTTACTCACAATGTTTCACTTCCCGTATCATCAAAGCTTGGAACTCTCTTCCTCACTCAATTTTTCCCACAAAAATTGCATCGTCCTCATTCAGAACTAACAGCATTCAATTAAATCTTTCACCACACCTCACATTAATTTCTGAGAAATTCTATAATTACTTCATGTATATCTGTAACTTAATATTTATTATTATCTAATCTTTTCATGTATTATAACCTTGAAAATATAAGAGGCAAATCTAGTCCTTTTTCAACGAATAAATATTTTTTTTCTTCGTTCGTCGGCTCCAGTTAGGTGACAATTTTCGAAACTGGCTAATATTTACATTGTGTGCATGTGAACTTGCTGCTTCATTGTTTGATCAGGGTTAGTAAATAGGATTTTTCATTTTCCCTTCTTTCAATCAAATTATTAAAAAGGAATGTACTGTAACGGCCAATGAATAAACCAATTAATAGTTTTACATCGTTAAAGTACCGGTGAAGTGTAGACCTTACATGATGTTTCAGTTTAGTGGCAAGAATAATAGAGGAGCGACTAAAAATTTCCTAACAATTTTCAAGAACCGGCTTTATTTAGACATAATATAAATTCAAATCGGCGACAAGGTTGACGATTTTCTGGATGCTTGCGGAATCTGAATATCAATTTCAAATGATCGACAAAGACGGAAACATGAATATCGGGTGGAAAAATCTAAAGCGGGTCGTTTATATAAATTGAGAACGAGAAGGAACATATGTGATTTGACTTTCCGGAATTAAAGAAAGTGCTTTGAAAAAATTATTATACACAAACCTATTTAAATTGACCCCTTGAATGAGTCTTGCTTTATCGTGTCCCCGCGAAAGTCATCAATCAGCCATCAATCCCTGGTAACAGCTAGGAGACTTGGTTGGCCTAGAAGCGGTCGTCCAAGATCTTCTACCTCTTCGGAGCGTGATATAGTAGATCGCGAGTTCCCAGTGGCATGCAGCTGGCAAAATGATTCCACGATGATATTCCCAATAAACGGAAAGTGTGGTTTAATCAAAAGAATAATTACATGATAGCTCATAATCTTCGTGTATTTAACAGAAAGAGTAGACTCATTCACATAGCTTCTCACCCTCTGCTAATCATGGTTTACTGGGGAATCATGGTCTCGGTTTTAGTTTCGAGCTCAATATTTGCATGATGCATGATGGCACTCCTGCCAACAATGCGAGCAGTGGTGCCAATCCAATTTTCTTAATTTCATCTCTGAGTCAGAATGGCCTTTCTACATAGAGCTGAAATCCAAATCTGATGGATTATTCGATATAGATCATTTTATTATATCTATATTAAATTACACACACGGGTCCACCTGTAACAAACAATACATTTATCGATATTTATTATATGAGAAGATTGAGATGGTATTTAGTGAACGTGTTGTGCTTTCCAAATCGTATAAATGCGGTTTAATCTTCTTCTCCATTTAGTTTTCATATTTTGAACCAGTTGGCGACAATTTCAATACATTCCTGGATATTATTTGGGGCAGAGACTAAAATTTTGAAGTCAGGTCATCGGCCAGGGAATATACAGTGCCGTGCAAAATTATACGAACCGGGGTGATTTTTACCGAAACTCGACTTCGGATGATCCGATTGACCCCAAAGTTTCAGGAATTGAGGAAAACGCTTTAAAAATAAGTTTGAATAACAAAAGAACGAATTTACTGAAAAAAAATGTTTTTTTGAAAAAAAATTAAAAAATTGAATAAATGGATATTTTGATTTTTGATATTCATGGGAAGAAAAAACAAAAATGACAAGTTAAAAATCGGGGGAAATGATACGAAATGATTAAATTAACTTAATACTTGGTCGCCATGCCTTTGGCTTTGATAACGGCCTCATATCTTCTTGGCATCGTGTCGATCAAGTTCATCAGGGTCTGAAGTGGGATTTTGGTCCATTCTTCTTGAGCTTCTCTAATTTTTCGGTACAATTTTTTGCTTTTCTGGTTTTCAAACGTCTGCCAAGGACCTCCCAGAGATGCTCAATAGAATTCAGATCAATGGGATTCGGATTGGCTTAGCCAGGTTGATTTGACGCTGTGCGAACCAATCCTTGAAAAAGAGGGAAGAGTGTTTCGGATCGTTGTCTTGTTGGAACAACCAACCACGACCTATCTGAGACCTTCCACATGGCAACATTTCGTTCTCCAAAATGTCCTTGTACATGTACCTTGTACTTGTACTTCGTATTTGTCCTTTTACTTGGCGTGGAAGCAGCCCCATACCATGAAGATACCACCACCGTTCTTTACAGTCGGAACCTGGTACTTGGGATCGTACCGTTTGTTAACTGGACGTCGTACATGAGTGATTTCTTCTAGCCAATCATCAAATACTTCGATTCGTCGCTTTACAGTACCTTATTCCACTGCTGAGGTGTCCAGGGCAGATGATCCTTCTTCCACTTCAATCGAGCCAGACGGTTCTTCTCGGAAATCATTTGCTTTTTCACTGAGCGCCTTCCGAAGAGTCCAGAATCACGCACACGTCTTTTGACAGTGTCGTTGGACACCTGTAAGCCATATCGATTGAAATTTTTTGAGAAATGTCTAAAAAACTAACCTCGACTTCAATTTGGCAATTAAGTTCCGAGTAGATATCCGTACTTGTCAGCCGCGGATTTTTCTTGCACATCCTGACAATGATTTTGTCGGTTCCTGGTGATGTTTTCGAAGGTCTTCCAGTACCTTTCGATCGGTTTCGAGTGTTCAAAGTTACCCAGATAACCGATTTAGAAGTCTTGAACTGCTTCGCGAGGGTGGGCATGTCCAGACCCATCTAACGATCGCGGATGATAGCCATTCGCTGAGATTCTGATAAATTAGGTAAACCACGTGGTCTATCCATTTTAAATAACAAGATTCATGCATAAAAGAACGATAATACTTTTAAAAAATGGAAAAAACCAAAAAATCGGATTTTACCGATTTTCGAAAAATTCAAAAATAAGATCGCAACTGTTACTGCTTACCGTAATTCATCACTCAAACTCATTTTTTAAGCTTTTTTCTCAATTCCTGAAACTTTGGGGTCGATCGGATCATCCGAAGTCGAGTTTCGGTAAAAATCACCCCGGTTCGTATAATTTTGCACGGAACTGTATACATGAGCATTTGAGTTGGAATTGCGCAAGCTGGTAGTTTATGTTAACTAGATAGAGGAAGTTTCATAAAGCCAAATCTTGTACAACTCCCGTTGCGACTACGAATGAGACGTGCGTATTAACTTTGACTTTCGGTATTAGCTTTTCCCGAAAAGTCTTAACTGATTCACTGCAGTTTCATCCACACCGATATTACGGAGTTTCAGTAGAAATCTTGGGGGAAAGAGTGAACAGGCGTATCGCATCAACAGATTTCATGCGGCCGGACAGCTGTTTAAGTATTGCGAAAAGAGCCGAAGCAGGTCGGCTCATAAACTTCTTCAAAAATGAAACGAGTTTGAATGAAGCATCGCCAGGCATCTTATATTGCGGAAAACATACATATAAATTAGTCATTCATCGTCGTATTGGCATGGAGTGGTCAATTCCAGCCAATAATCATAAGTATGTGTCAACGTCTTTAAAGAAGTTATGCCTAAGATTGGAAAATGAGCAATCTGCTTAGCACATTTTGCAAGTCGTAGCGCATCTTGATTTTCGCTGAGCAACGGTGTAGAAGTTGTTGGTGCAGAATCCGTTACGGGCCCAAGCGGCGCAGCTAGTAGTAGTATCACTGATATAGGAAGTGCAAGTGCCAGTTCCAGAAGAACTAGTGGTGGCAGATGTGCATCTTCCGCAGGTTCTCTGGCAGTAGGTGTTGACAAAGTCCTGCATTCCGACCGTAGTACAGATGGATAGGTCATTGGCACAGTTGGTGACAGCGTCAACACATCCTCCCTCGTTACATAATCCACAAGCGGATGGGCAGTCTTGGGCGATGATGGTTCTCCAGGCTGGGGAGCTGCACTGTGCGTTGACAATAGAATTGCAGTCGAGGCGTGGGTCTGAAAACATACCGTATGATGAGATCTTACGGAAAATAATAAAATGAACATGTTCGGAAGTTCAGGTATCTGTTGGATTTTGCTAGATTCAGATTAGTAGAGAAAGAATAGTTGCCAAAAGAAGTATATATTATTAATGAAAATGGTTCCTAGATATGGACTTCTCGACGTTTTCTTAATCCTTCATATTTCAAAAGCTCACCTTGAATCAATAGTATTTTAGAATGAATATCGTGTCAGCTAATCAAAATTTTTTAGATGCTACACAGTTATGAAAAAATATGTTACTCACACGCAACATTTGGGCAATTGTATGCACTAGTCTGACAGCAATATCCGCATCTCTTTGGGCAGCTAGAAAGGGCAGCATTCTTCATGTCCTGATTGAAAGGTGCTGGAGTGGCTGTAGCGGTGATATAGCAACCATATGGTCTAGCTGAATCGTTTCCAGCGGATGGAGGACCATCAGCTGCTGGATAGAGAGCTTCACATGCAGCATCTGAGACAATATTGGAACAAACAACGGCTGATGGAGCATAGACAAACTGGAATTAATTCATATCGAATGGGAACTCTCCTGATTGCCAACTCACTTCTGATCCATTATAAGCAGTGCAGTTCAGATCAGCCCCAATCTTAGCGGAAACTTCTGGAGCGAAAAAAGAAATTAGAATGATTGAAGCGAAGGCGATCATTTCCATTTGGTTTTAGTTTATACACGAATGTGTCAAACTGAAAACGACTGATGTATCAACCAAAACCGATTCCCCTTTTAAACGAATTGTTCATCACAAACTATTGACTTTACACACCTGCTTCTTTCGTGTTATATTTGACTTTTTCTGATATCTTCCGTCCGTTCTCTTCACCTTCACGCGCTTTTTCAGATTTCATGGATTTTACCATTCTTTGAACAGGTGTGCAAGTGTAACAAGTCAATAGGAAAATGGAGTATCTGCCTTTTTCGGGCAACATAACTATCTCTCGCTTCTGCAAAAATCACAAGGTTCGTCTCTTTCACTTCCGAGCATCTATACGATTAATAAGATCTGCATATAAAATTTCAGATAATTTTAACCTTTTCAAACTTGATAATTTTTTCACACCCAGGAAAGTGTATCTGAACAAAAGGAAAACCATCTCACGCTAGTCGGAGGTAGCGTCGAGTACTCTCTGGCAACTCTAGCTTTGGCTTAGCAGAACATATTAGGGAATCCGCCTTACCGTCCTTCACACTTTTACAAGAATCGCTGTAATTACGCAACGACGCTCCACCGAAGGATTTCAGGTGAAGAGAGTGATGTTTTTTTTGAATTAAGTTAATCCTTTCTCGAAAAAATTGTATTCCTTTTAAAACGTGTATTTTGTTCGTTTGTTTTATACAGGAATCCAAACCCCCGTATATAAATAGACTGCCCAGTGATTTAATGAAATTCCGAAGAAAATTGGCATACTGTGCATCGCAGTTCCATACTTCCACTTTTGTTTTGGGTACGCTACGTTTCTCTGGGACTTCAATCGGCCCCCTGAGAAGAATTACGGGCATCATGGATCGATTTGTCTAAGAAGACATCTTGGAAAACACAATGAGATCCTGCGCACGGTCTAATGTGGGCCGGGCATTCGTTTTCCAATAAGATAACAACCCGAAGCACACTTCGAACCACATCAAAGACTGGTTCCGACGCCGCCACGTGGATCTTCTGGACTGGCCCAGTCCATCTGCTGACTTGAATCCGATCGAACACATCTAGGAGCATGTCGAAAGACAACTCCGTACATCGAATGCCAATCAGAAATTCGATCAACTCCAATCTGTCTGGCAGGCCATCCCGATGTCTGTGATCGACGCCCTTCTCGACTTGATGGCAAAAAGATTTCAGGCGGTCATCGACGCCAAAGGCTACCCAACAAAGTATTAAAGTTATTTTGATCATGTATTATTGTTATTTTTCATTTACCGGTCTTTCCTAGATCTCAAAAGTCAAAGTTCCATTTTTCGGTTTTTTGCCATTTTCATAAATTGTTCGATTTTTTTTCACATTTTCGAAAATTTGACTATTCTTGATGTTGAATCAATTTCTTTTACCATTTTAAACTTTTTCTTAAAATATCAGATCGATCTGGGAAGTTTCAGAAAAGTTGTGCTCGAAAAACTGTTTGCGAATACCTTTTTGGCCAGTACTGTATGTATACATAGACTGCCCAGTGATTGACTGCTTCTTCTTTCAATAAAGCGTTCAATGCCTCAGAAATTCATATTTGAAGTACCTTCCGTTCTATCACGCAGCATTTGCCTTTCAGGAGCACTTTGGGCACTTTTGGTATTTTGGAGTAGTGAAAGACTGACGTACCGTACCGGCCATAAAGGTATCATATTATGGTTTTTCGACCATATCTCATTCGATATAGAACGAATCCATCTGATTTTTTCACAGTTTGTTCATGAAGCAACAGTGTATCAGTTAAGAACATTTGGATTTGTGAGACTAATTCATAATGGAGTAATTTGAAAAAGAACGAAAACAACAAAAACCCGTATTTCTTCAATGAAACTTCGTGCTCTTAGAAATTGTTCTATCTGCGAGATTTCAATATTTTGTGGGAAAATCATTTGCATCAATTACTGCCTGGCATCTGCAGCGCATGGAATCGATGATTGTGTAGATGGTTGATTGGGGAATCTTCTTCCACTCCTCCTGGAGACATTTGAGCTTCTTGTCGATGTTTAAAACTGTTTTTCCGGTCAATAAAACAATTTCTAAGAGCACGAAGTTTCATTGAAGAAATATGGGTTTTTGTTGTTTTCGTTCTTTTTTCAAATTACTCCATTATGAATTAGTCTCACGAATCCAAATGTTCTTAACTGATACATTATTGCTTCATGAACAAACTGTGAAAAAATCAGATTGATTCGTTCTATATCGAATGAGATATGGTCGAAAAACCATAATATGATACCTTTATGGCCGGTACTGTATGATAGAGCGGGGGCGGGAAATAAGAGAAAGAGAATAGGAAGGTAGGAGAAAAAGGGGTATGTAGTTTTTCGTTAAATAACGGGTTTTTACTATTTTTTGATTTGAATTCATTCATCTCTTTTATTGCCATTTTTGGCTACTTTTCGAATAAAGCTCTTGTTTCTTGAACACTTGTTCCAGGCAGGTTGTAGCGGCGACGATTGTTGATGCAGCGGAGACGATGGAGCCTGAACAGGTAAGCGTGAAGGAAATATTTAAAAATTTGCGATAAGAGAATTGTATGCAGAAATATTGAATGATAAAACTTACTGGCTAGGAAATATCGAACACTGCAGCGAATCAGTAAAGTCTTATCAGGAAAAACAATTCTCGAAAGTCAAAGTCAATAATTATTTGTTGCACGTCTCATTTAGAGTCACAACGGACGGATCCGAAGCTTAGGCACTGACACAGGACCTTGAATCCTGATGACGCGTGCATCACTATAAAGAAGATTACTAGGGTTTATACTCATAGTCAATGAGACTTACACACGTCGAGGAAATCAACAGATTTATATACATATATAAATGCCCTTATCGCCCTTTGGAGTGGACAAGGCCCGGACCAAGATTTACTGCAAATATTTCCATGACGACATGGAGAAACAGTGATCCAATCTTTCTCTGTTCAGTGACAGTGTTTTTGTGTTTATTGTCACACCGGGGATATGTAAGAGTACCAGTGTGTGTCTGTTTCTATGTGTATGCACATTACGTTTAAAAAAAACTTATAAAACAAGTGCAGCAAATATTCAGAACCTCATTCAGCGATCGATGGGGTTTTCTAACATGTCATAAAACCCAGAAATATTAGAATCTTGGTGCATTCTGTCAATCAACGTGGTCCTTCAATTGTCGTTATTGCGTATCACGTGTCCATGTCCTTGTTTGGAGTTGTTCTGTGTTATCCCGTCCAGTCTTCTTTCAAGAGATGCGCGGGCCACTTTGACTCTTTTTGCTAGTGCTTTTATGAAATTTCAACTTCTGAGCCGTAAACGATAGCGGGGAGATCGTTTGGGTCGAAGATGCTTCACCGGAATTTCGAATTCCCTTTCTATTTACCAAAACAAAGCAAATTCCTCCAGTAATTTCCTGCCTTTATCAGATTATAATGAAATGTAATTTAAAGTTTCCGCTGACGACTGGTCACTTGTATGTGGACTTTCTCTCATGGAGATTTGCTGGAGTGGTCAGTGTTTGCAACTCCGTCGGAATCATAAGAATCTTCTAAAATTTTCATTTAGGCTCATAGAATTGAGTTTAAATTGAGTTTGAAAAAGTGAAATATTCAAATACATATACTCGTTATCAGAAAAATTATAGAACAAATCTTCTTGATGCTCTATAATAAGGCACAGAAAACTCACACATTTTCTGATAGTAGAACCGATAGATGGAGAATTTACGTTTAATAACGAAGATATGTTGGCATTAGGATGAAAAACGGTTATTACAATTCTGGCAATTGGTTTTTCGAAACGATATCAAGCAGAGTATACCACTCCTGTCAAAAAGCTCATTTTCGTGCACAGAATTCCTTTGTTTCATGGACATATGATTTACATTTCGCACCTGTTCAAATGAACGGAAAATGACAATTTTGTGGAAACACATAGCTCCTTTGTACATTTAATTAGAGATTGCACACACGCTGACAGAAATGTACAAAAGCAGGAAATTTTCATACAACCATACACTCAAACAGTTATTCTTCTTCCATTGCTCCAGTCAAGTAAACGCTGAAGATGATCGCCTTCGTTTCAATCATTCTAATTTCTTTATTCGCTCCAGAAGTTTCAGCTAAAATTGGGGGTGACCTGAACTGCACGACTTATAATGGATCAGAGGTGAGTTGACAATCAGGAGAGTTCCCCATTTGATATGAATTAATTCCAGTTCGTCTATGCCCCATCAGCCGTTATTTGTTCCAATATTATCTCAGATGCTGCATGTGAAGCTCTCTATCCAGCAGCTGATGGTCCTCCATCCGTTGGAAACGATTCCGCTAGACCATATGGTTGCTATATCACCGCTACAGCCACTCCAGCACCTTTCAATCAGGACATGAAGAATGCTGCACTTACTAGCTGCCCAAAGAGATGCGGATATTGCTGTCAGACTGATGCCTACAATTGCGCAGATGCTACGTGTGAGTAACATATTTTTTCATAATAGTGTAGTATTTATAAACTAATGATTAGCTGACACCATATTTATTATAAAATATCATAATCTCATCAATGGTATGCTTTCAGACCCACGCCTCGACTGCAAGTCTATTGTCACCGCACAGTGCAACTCCCCAGCCTGGAGAACCATCATCGCCCAAGACTGCCCATCTGCTTGCGGATTATGTAACGAGGGGGGATGTGTTGACGCTGTCACCAACTGTGCCACTGACATATCTATCTGTAGTACAGTCGGAATGCAGGACTTTGTCAACACGTACTGCCAGAGAACCTGCGGAAGATGCCCATCTACAACTACTTCTGTTTCTTCTGGAACTGCTTCCACTGGCACTTGCACTTCCTATGCCGCGGATACTTCTTCTAGCTGCGCCGCTTGGGCTCGTAACGGATTTTGCTCCAACAACTTCTACACCGTTGCTCAGCGAAAATCAAGATGCGCTACGACTTGCAAAATGTGCTAAGCAGATTGCTCATTTTCCAATCTTAGGCATAACTTCTTTAAAGACGTTCACACATACTTATGATTATTTCACGGAATTGACCACTCCATGCCAATATCGATGATGAATGACTAAATTATTTTTCAATGTTTTCCGCAATATAAACTGAAGCAGAAAGAAACATGATTTAGAATAATTTTCATATCAGGAGAACAGGCTGTCCAGCCCAGGATGGGGATTCTTCTACTATATCTTAGAGCAACTTGACTGTGCGAGCGACGAGCTCAGTGAATGTGAAGTTTTTGGTGTCGATTTCGACGCCAAAATCGAGTGAAACCATGTCTCATGCAAAGTCTCTACTCGGCTTCGTCCATTCGCTTCGAAACGAAGCAGAGTTTGCCTCTTCCCACAGACATAATACTCACCTTTCTTCAGTCGAACCGCGCTTTTTTTCTGCAAAACGCAAGCCATTTTTTTTGAAGTACGGAGGTCCTTTTTCTTCTTCCTGTGTTTAATGAATTTGCTCTTCTTCAAACAAGTCTTACAGATTCAATGGAAACGCTCATGCACATATCACTCTTGACCTTGGTGCAGAAGTTGACGTCATTCGATGCTTGTGATATGCATCACACGGACTCTTTCAGCGATTTCAGCGAATTCGGGGACATGTGAAAGCGGTGTGTTTGATGTAGTTGAACGCTGCCGAGGCTGCCCTTCTTCTTTTATGCAGTTCCGGTTCTAGCTCATTTCGTGAGTTGAGTAGCCTGCCAAGGTAGACATACTCATCCATGCCTTCGATTGTTGTGATGGTAGTGTTATTTCTGATGATCACAGGATGTTTTGTGGCGTACGTGCTTCTGAAGACTTTGGTTTTGTTAGCACTTATTTGGAGGTCTACTTTTCTGCACCTTTCTGTGAATTCCTGGCTGGCAATTCGTGGGTCGTTTGCGATGTCCATGTGCGTCAGATTTCTGTCATTGATTCATATTCCAGGCATGTGAAGCGTAATCGTCGCGGTGTCTTTTCATGTAGTTCCAAGACAATTGTCCGAGGACGGACGAGCATCTGAGAAAAGGTATGGCGACATAGAATCACCTTGGCGTACACCTCTTGCCCATATTACTCTCGGTTCCACACTGTCAAATGCCTTGTGGAAGTCAATGAAGACAAGTGTGAGCGGGATATGGTACTCGCGGCCAACCTCGAGCAAGCGTTGTACTGAGTGTATGTGGTCGATCGTTGAGAATGATCGACGAAATCTTGCTTTCTCACCTGGCTGGGCTTCTTCTAGTGTTTTTCGTATTACATTTAATAGACATTTTGAGCACAGACAGAAGACAGATAGACCATAATTCTCCAAATTTCCCTTTTCTCGCTTTTTGAAGATAAGCGTAATTATAGAGTTTTTCCATTTAAATGAAACTTTTCTTCTTTCCAAATAGTTTGAGAATCGCCGTGCTATCAGGCTGATGACATTATCGTGGCAGCTCTTGATGAAGTCTTCCGTGATTTTCTCTCCTGCTGCCTTCCCGTTTGGGAATGAAATGAAAGCAGTTCACACTTCTTTTGAGAGGAACGATGGGGCTGATGGGCTGTTTGGGTGGCCTTGTTATTGCTTTGTTTTCCAGATTCCTGAGCGCGCCGGTTGGATATTGATAGTCTTCATTTATGTCTGTATCTGAATCTACTATGACTGTAGCACTGAGCGATGTATCGTCCCATGTCTTTTCTTACGCCTATTTTAGCATCAAAGTCGCCTATAATGAACTTGTACCTGCTACGGAAGGTTAGTTAGGAGTCTTGAAGGTTGTCGTAGAAATCAGCTAGCTCTTCTGGATCGGCCTCAGCGACAGGTGCGCAAACCTTGAAGGTGGTACAGCTGAGTTTCCTTTCTAATTCTATGATAAGGTAGCCGAATTCATTTCTAATATTTTTGTTCTTGAAGATAAAGCTGACAATCCTGACACGGAATCACTGTTCCGAGATCCTTAGAAAACTCCTGTCCCATCTCGATGAATTCAGTGCTCTTCTGCTGATCGTTTTGTTTCCGAACATCCGATGATATTTTAATTTATTCTCTTTGTTTCTTCGAGCAGCTCTGCCAGTCTACTTTTGGATTCGACAGACCTGCAGAGGAAGGTGCCACTCGAAAATCGGTTGTAGCAATTTTTGTGTGCCTGTTTCCTCTATTATGGCATGCTCCGCCAATGTTAGAGCTATTTGGTCACAGAGAGTATTGGGCGCTACCTTCGACCCGATATGACACATTCACCCATTAGCCAACCGAAACTCTGTCGGGGTGCCGACCTCCACCGGATATGTAGAAAATAATCAATTGTGTATCTTCTACGCCACATAGAGGGTGCGCAACTGTAAAAGTAAACTATTATTCCAGAATCGGTCCAATATCTGACATCATATAGTTTAAAGTAGTGATGGTTTTTTGAAATGGAACAATTTGAGAATCTGGCATCATTTTAAGAGAGCATTATTCGGAATGAGTTTGTCGAATTTTAGTTTTTCATCTACGATAGAATATCGGAAAATTAGAAATATGTTTCCAGATAAAGATTCGAGATAGGCATCAGCTCTATCCAGAACATTATCCAGAAATATATCCAGAACACTATCGTTCCATTCTTCCATAACCGCCGCCGTACCCACACTTTCCAGGAAGATAAGGCAACAATCCATCGCAGCAAGTCCGCAATGGGTTGGTTTTCCGCCAAGAAAGTCGATGTGATGCAGTGGCCTGCCTGCAGTCCGGATCTGAACCTCATCGAGAATGTCTGGAGATACTTGGTGATACCACAACGGCCGTCAATACAACACTGTACCCGTGCTAAAAAGAGCTGTGAAATCGGAGTTGGACCTCATCAACAGCGCTGTCCTCAAGAATATGGTTGCCAGCATGCCGAATCGTTTGATTGAAGTGATCCAGAAGAATGGAGGAGAAATATTTATTACATTTTTTTTTTGTTCTTGATGTTTTTTTTGCCATTCCTTTCCAGTTTTCAATAAACTACATATGTATGTTTGTTAATGCGTGATTTAGTAGATTTGAGCTGTTTCGAAAAGCTGAAAAGTTTCTAGAAGAGTAAAATTACTGTAGAAAACCGGAAAACGTGTAATAAAATAAAAATAAGAAAAAAACTCAAAGTTCCGGAGGACCTCCTATCTGCAAACAGCAGAAAGGATGGAGGGGGTCCTATAGATATTGACCGCTTGCAAATGCACCTTTTTATTGTTACAGGGTCCTGGAAAGTGGTACCTTCATGAAATTTTGGGCCGAAGGGGGAGGGGGGGTTTGTTCAAATCGAATGGTGCTTGCAGATTTTTAATATCTCTTTCCGTTCTCCGGATAGACCTCAATTAGAGGGGGGGGGTCCTATAGATATGTACCGCGCTGTAGTGCATCTCAAACGTTTGAACGGTTTCTGAAGTCTTCTCAACAAGGATGTTTTTGAGGATCCTCTGTGAGTGTTATACCAATCAGTCTTCTTTCTAAATATGTGTGGGTCACTAACTCTTCCTGCTAGTGCTTTTGTGAATGTTCTAACTTCTGAGCCGTAAATGAGAGTGGAGTAGAAGAGGCTCGTTCGCATTTGGGGCAAATTTGCCCTTCAGTTGCATTTTTATTATCATAGATTTTACCATACCTATTCATTTTACATCTTTTTCTGTGTAAATCTGGCTTCAAATCATTATTTTATTGAGTAGTTTACAGAGATAAATTTTGTCTTTGGAATACGCCCATCTTTATGGAGACTGCATGGTCTGAGGTGAATATGTTTTTGATTTCGATAATGTTAATATGGAATAATGACTTTCTTTACTTATCGATCAGTTTTTGGATCATTTTACTGACATTTTATGAGTCTTTCACTACAAAAATGGTGTCGTCAGCGAATCTGTGGTGCGTGAGATTTCTGCCGTTAATTCTGAATCCTGGTTCTATTTTGTAGTCATTCTCCGCTGTGCCCAAGGCAGGCCGGTGATTAACTTAGATAAAAATTGATAAAAAATTAGTTGCATGATAACAGAGCTGAGGTATTCCTAGAATTAACTTCCTGGCGATTTTGAATGGTCTGTTGAATGTGTGAGTGCAGTGCTGCAATTGTTTTTGAATTTCCACTCTATTGACCAAGACAAAGCAATTTCCTCGGGAAAAAGCCTTTGTCAGATTATAATTAAATGTAATTTGAAGTTTCCTCATTATCGATAATAAATAGTCACCTGTTTTTGGATTCTCTCTCGTTGAGAATATGTTTCCTGGAGTTATCAGTGTTTGCACCTCCGTGAGAACCATTAGAATCTTCAAACGTTTTTATTTAGACTAATAGCATTGAATTTAAGTTGAGTTTTAAAAAGTGAAATTTTCGAATATACTCGTTTTCAGAAGAATTACAGAACAAAAATTATTTATGCTCTATGATATAGCCCAGAAAACTCACAAATTTTCTGCTAGTAGAACCGAAAGTTGGAGAATTTCCGATTAATAAAGAAAATATGTTGGCTTGCTGCATTAGAATAATAAACAATTGTTAAAATGCTGGCAATCTGTCGTGCGAAACGCCGAATCAAGAAATCGGGCACGAAACACAATACCAATCAGAGAGTACTGACTGTACTCCTGACAGTAAGCTAATTTTTGTTCGCAAAATTCCTTTGTTTCAATAACATATGATTTGAATTTCGCACCTGTTCAAATGAACTAAAATTTACACCTTTGTGGAAACACAGAGCTCTTTGTACTTTTGATTAAAGATTGCACTTGTGTAAACTCTGGCAGAAATGTATAAAAGCAGGAAATTTTCATACAATCATACACTCAAACAGTTATTCTTCTTCCATTGCTCCAGTTAAGTAAACCCTGAAGATGATCGCCTTCGCTTCAATCATTTTAATTTCTTTTTTGGCTCCAGAAGTTTCCGCTAAGATTGGGGGTGACCTGAACTGCACGACTTATAATGGATCAGAGGTGAGTTGACAATCAGAAGAGTTCCCATTTGATCTGAATTAATTCCAGTTCGTCTATGCCCCATCAGCACTTGTTTGTTCCAATCTTCTCTCAGATGCTGCATGTGCAGCTCTCTATCCAGCCGTTGATGGACCTCCAGCCGTTGGAAACGCGTCAGCTAGGCCATATGGTTGCTATATCACCGCTACAGCCACCCCAGCTCCTTTCAATCAGGACATGAAGAATGCTGCCCTTATTAGCTGCCCAAAGAGATGCGGATATTGCTGTCAGACTGATGCCTACAATTGCGCAGATGCAACGTGTGAGTAACATATTTTTTTCAAAATAGTGTATTATCTATAAACTAATGATTAGCTGACACAATATTCATTCTAAAATATTATTGAATCAAGGTGAGCTTTTGAAATAAGAAGGATTTAAAAAAGTCGAGAAGTCCATATATAAAAACCATTTTCATTAACAAAATTCATTAATAATATTATTTTGGCGACTTTTTTTTTGCTATCCTGAATCTAGCAAAATCCAACAGATACCTGAATTTCCGAACATGTTCATATTATTATTTTCCGTAAGATCTCATCAACGGTATGCTTTCAGACCCACGCCTCGACTGCAAGTCTATTGTCACCGCACAGTGCAACTCCCCAGCCTGGAGAACCATCATCGCCCAAGACTGCCCATCTGCTTGCGGATTATGTAATGAGGGAGGATGTGTTGACGCTGTCACAAATTGTGCTACTGACGTATCCATCTGTTCTACTGTCGGAATGCAGGACTTTGTCAACACCTACTGTCAGAGAACCTGCGGAAGATGCCCATCTACTACTACTGCTACTTCTAGAACAGGAACATGCACTTCCTATGCCGCGGATACTTCTTCTAGCTGCGCCGCTTGGGCTCGTAACGGATTTTGCTCCAACAACTTCTACACCGTTGCTCAGCGAAAATCAAGATGCGCTACGACTTGCAAAATGTGCTAAGCAGATTGCTCATTTTCCAATCTTAGGCATAACTTCTTTAATGACGTTGACACATACTTATTATAATTTCATGGAATTGACCACTCCATGCCAATATCGATGATGAATGACTAAACTATAGTTCCATGTTTTCCGCAATATAAGATGAAGAAGCTTGGCAGTGTTTTATTTAATCTCATTCTATTTTCGAAGAAGTCTATGAGGCGTCGCCTCTTCTCAATCAGTATCTTAAATGTGATCACATGATTAAGAATTTCTGCTTTAGAATCCGTCCTATTCCTGGTTTACATAAGTATTAGATTGAACGAAAAATATTCGTAATTTTTTGAAGGTCTGGCGTTGTCATCTAGCATCAGCAAGTTGTAAGTTTTTGGGCAAAGTATTCGATGAGCCAGAACGGAACCACTGTTTCCCTTTGAGTGCAGTATAGGTCCGCGTGGACAGTGGCGCCATCTGGAAAAAGCTCTCGAAAGATTACGCCTTCACTGTTACACCAAATCGACATTTTTTTTCGTGAAGTTCTCCTTTGAGGTCTGTTTCAGCGGTTTCCTAGGCCGGGACCCATTTTCTTTTTCGGTGAGCAGAGAAAGTGGCAGGTCACAATGCGTTGTTTTTGTGAAAACGACCAAAAATGAGGAACGAGTTGGTTATACTTGTTGCTCTAGGCTCTTCCTCCAGCGCTCTTGAGATATCCGCGTCAATATCCATACGTGGATGGCCGGATCCCGGTTTATCCTCAAGATCGTAGTTCTCTTCGGCAATCTTTTCGAATCAAACCGCCATGGTTATTGTAGGAGACAGAGTTCTCTCCTAACACGGCACACAGGTTACGACAATCTTCGCTGCATTTGCGATCTTGGAGAAATTCTCACAGAAAAACACCTCTTTCAGCATGGAGATCAGAAAGAGGATTCTGGGTCATTTTGAACACTACCTGTAAATTTAACAGGTGTTTTAAGGAGGCATAATAAACACTTAAAAAATGGAAACAAAATCAAAAAAAATTAAATTAAGATTGAGCAATGTCGAAATCTTTTTTATTGGCAGTGTTTGAGTGTTGTTGTGACACCGAGAGTATCTAGGAGTACATGTTTGTATCTGTTTGTGTGTATGTGTTGGTACGTTTCGTAAGAAAATCTATAAAACAAGTGAATCAAATATTCAAATCCGCGAGTTCGATGGGACTATGATACATTGGCAATGTGCCTTATTTGTGATTTATTTTCTGTTTTTATGAACGATACATAACCAGAATTCAATAGTTAAATACATGTGTGTGAAAGCTAGGAATTTCTAATAAATAGTTGGAATTCATTCAAATGAAACAAAGATTGAAATACATAGAGTTTATGAAGTATAAAAAAGTACTTTTTAAATCTTCCTTATTCGGCTCCAAATAGACTTTACATCCCGACGTCCATTTCTTTTTGCCTTATGGATATAAAAACGACAAAAAAACCGAACTACCGCCAAGAAACCACTTGAAAGGACACGTTGATGACTACGATCATTCGCCTGGGGTACGGATCAATGGCAGAAATCTCGCCCCCTTGATATTCGCAGACGACATCATTCTTTCTCGTCGCAAACGAACCACGAACTGCCAGTATGATTTTCAAAATTTCCGTCTTTGCCTTTAAAGAGCATTTAGAGCCCGAAGTTTCATCGGATTGCCGTCCGCATGTAGCAGACGGCGCGCAAGTATTTTGTTGCAATGTCGTCTCTTGCTTCGAGTGGTGCCATCTTCAAAGCATTGATACTGTGCTAATAACTCAATTCCCTTTTTTTTCAGAATGACCATACTAATGTCTCCAAAAATTTACCGTGTAATAAATCTGATTGACATTGGCGCATGTGTTTAGGAAAATTAGTGCGGTTAGTGCAAACTCGAGCAAACACAACCAATGAAGCTGGGCGGGAAGCTTTCTTCAAGATTTTTCCATTCTCACAAGAATAGACATTGGCTGAATTTTTTTTTGTCGTTTTTATATCCATAAGGCAAAAAGAAATGGGCTTCAGGCGATAGTGAAAATAAGCCTTTCACACACATTTAATCCCCCCCCCCACTGGTTTAATTGATCACCCCCAAGGTGGAGTTGAGCTCCACAAAGTTAATGTTTGGTCCGGGATATCAAGTCTCGTTGTAACCAAAGACGGAATATTTAAAAAGTATTCTTTAGTTTTTTTTCAATATTTCAATAAACTCTATTTCAATCCTTGTTTCATTTGAATAAGTTCCAACTATTTATCAGAAACTCCTACACTCGTGTATCTAACTATTCAAGAACTTTTTATGAACGGTTATGCATCGTTCATGAAACCGAAAAAAGAATTTACAAATATGTCAGTGTATCATCGATCTCGCGGATTTGAATATGTGACGCACTTGTTACATGTATATATGAGAAAAAAAGGTTCACATAGATACTCTCGGTATCATAAAAACACTTTAAAACTGTCACAAATAAAAGGATTCGGACACTATGTTTTTCCATCTCGTCATTGGATTATTTACTGAAATTCTTGATCATGTGATCATACTTGAGATACTGATTGAGAAGAGGCAAGGGCTCATAAACTTCTTCGCAAATAGAATGAGATTGAATGAAACATTGCTAGGCTTCTTCCTCTTATATTGCGGAAAACATAGAAATATAGTTTAGTCATTCTTCATCGATATTGGTATGGAGTGGTCAATTCCATGAAATTATAATAAATATGTGTCAACGTCATTAAAGATGTTATGCCTAAGATTGGAAATATGCTTAGCACATTTTGCAAGTCGTAGCGCATCTTGATTTTCGCTGAGCAACGGTGTAGAAGTTGTTGGAGCAAAATCCGTTACGAGCCCAAGCGGCGCAGCTAGAAGAAGTATCCGCGGCATAGGAAGTGCATGTGCCAGTGGCAGCAGTTCCAGAAGAAACTGAAGTAGTTGTAGATGGGCATCTTCCGCAGGTCTTCTGGCAGTAGGTGTTGACAAAGTCCTGCATTCCGACGGTACTACAGATAGATATGTCAGTGGCACAGTTGGTGACAGCGTCAACACATCCTCCCTCGTTACATAATCCACAAGCGGATGGGCAGTCTTGGGCGATGATGGTTCTCCAGGCTGGGGAGTTGCACTGTGCGGTGACAATAGACTTGCAGTCGAGGCGTGGGTCTGAAAGCATACCGTTGATGAGATCTTATGGGAAATAATAATATGAACATGTTCGGAAATACAGGTATCTGTTGGATTTTGCTAGATTCAGGATAGCAAAGAAAGAAAAGTCGCCAAAATAATATTATTAATGAATTTTGTTAATGAAAATGGTTTTTAAATATGGACTTCTCGACTTTTTTTATTCCTTCATATTTCAAAAGCTCACCTTGATTCAATAGTATTTAAGAACGAATATGGTGTCAACTAATCAATAATACTACACAATTATGCAAAAAATATGTTACTCACACGCAGCATTTGCGCAATTGTAGGCATCAGTCTGACAGCAATATCCGCATCTCTTTGGGCAGCTAGTAAGTGCAGCATTCTTCATGTCCTGATTGAAAGGTGCTGGAGTGGCTGTAGCGGTGATATAACAACCATATGGTCTAGCGGAATCGTTTCCAGCGGATGGAGGACCATCAGCTGCTGGATAGAGAGCTTCACATGCAGCATCTGAGATAATATTGGAACAAATAACTGCTGATGGGGCATAGACGAACTGGAATTAATTCATATCAAATGGGGAACTCTTCTGATTGTCAACTCACCTCTGATCCATTATAAGCAGTGCAGTTCAGATCAGCCCCAATCTTAGCGGAAACTTCTGGAGCGAAAAAAGAAATTAGAATGATTGAAGCGAAGGCGATCATCTTCAGCGTTTACTTGACTGGAGCAATGGAAGAAGAATAACTGTTTGAGTGTATGATTGTATGAAAATTTCCTGCTTTTGTACATTTCTGCCTGAGTTTGCACAAGTGTAATTTCTAATTAAAAGTGCAAAAGAGCTCTGTGTTTCCACAAATTTGTCATTATCCGTTTATTTGAACAGGTGCAAAATGGAAATCATATATCCATGAAACAAAGGAATTCTGTGCACGAAAATGAGCTTTTTGACAGGAGTGGTTTAGTCTGCTTGATATCGTTTCGAAAAACCAATTGCCAGCATTGTAACAACCGTTTTTCATCCTACTACCAACATACCTCCGTTATTAAACGGAAATTCTCCAACTATCGGTTCTACTATCAGAAAATTTGTGAGTTTTCTGGGCCATATCGTAGAGCATCAAGAAGATTTGTTCAGTATTTCTTCTGATAACGAGTATATTTGAATATTTCACTTTTTAAAACTCAATTTATACTCAATTCTATGAGCCTAAATGAAAACTTTTGAGGATTCTTATGATTCCGACGGAGTTACAAACTCTGCCACTCCAGCAAATCTCCATGAGAGAAAATCCACAAACAGGTGATCAGTCATTAGCAATAATGAGGAAACTTTAAATTACATTGAATTATAATCTGACACCGGCTTTTGCCCGAGGAACATTGCTATTGTTTTGGTCAATAGGGAGGAAAGGAAAATCGAAATCGGCTGCAGCACTACACTCACACATTCAACAGACCGTTCGAAATCGCCAGAAAATTAGTTTATCATGCAACTAATTTTCAATCAATTTTACCAAAATTAACGCACCAGAGATTTGCTGACGGCACCATTTTTGTATTGAAACATTCATTAAGTTCCAGTAAAATGCTTGTTTAAGTCAATAGACAGAAAATTTAAAAATCCGGGGCAGCTTCTTCGACTCAAACATTCTGACACCATTCAAACGTTAGAGACGCACTACGATTCATGAAGAAAATAAACTAAGATGAGCTGAACATGTGATGAGCAATAATGACAATGCATTGACGCAAAAATGGATACCGAGGTATGAAAAATGATGTTGGGGCAGATGTTGAGCTTGCTTCAAATTGTAAATTAATGATAAAAAGAAAACGCAGAAAAATGAACATCTTGGCGCGTTCCGTGATGTTACGTTTTGATGATAATAAGTAATGATGGAATTTCACTGGTCACTGGTCTCTTGTTTTTTTTTAGATGACTAAAATTCGACTGAAACATTAAACCAACTCCGAATAATGCTCTGTTAAAATGCTGCCATATTCCAAAAGCGTTCCATTCTAAAATCCGTAATTTCTACTTTAAACTATCCGGTATCTATACTCTAATATAGTTATGAAGTCTTTATTCCAAATTTCCATGTATTACTCTAGCCAAAAAACTGAAACAACCTTTTAGGCTCTAGATGGGTACTTCGGCGGTTGAAAATATCATTCACTTCGTGCAAAGATAGATTGGCAGAATTCAACCTACAATCTTGCCTCCATAAACGAAGACTTTCAATACTTCGCACGTTCCACAAAATAGTAACCATTATCACTTTCCAACATTAGCCGAATATCTAAAATAACTCCTCGGGTCTTTATAATGCGCATAAATGCTATGCCATTTGATGCATACCTTACTCAGGTAATTTTTGGCACATGTGCCCCAGGTTGGGGCGCGGTTGCCGGTGCTACGCAGTAAGCGTTCACGTTGAAAAAGCTTACCGCGTAGCACCGGCAACCGCGCCCCAACATGGGGCACATGTGCCAAAAATTACCTGAGTAATCACCTCAACTTGTTCAGCCGGGCTATAGCTTGTCCAATTGATTATTTTACTTAATTTTTTGCTACGCATATTACTCATAATGCTTACACCCTTCCTGTAAATTAACAAATTGCAATTCAATATTAGTATTGCTTCTCGCGTCTTCTATAAAAACAATCCTTGAAAAAGTTACTTCAAACTAGCTTTTCCAGAAAAAAAAGTGTTTTTCTGTCTTCATTCATATCTTCAAAATTCTGTTATCGAATACTTCGAAAATTCGAAAAAGTCTAATAAACGTTTAGTCCTTACAATGATCTAATACTTTGACTTCTTTTTTTTCTATTTTCGCTTAACCAGTGACATAGATTATGATCTCTCTGATTTCAGTTCAGATCTGAATTTCTCTATTCGTTTTTACAACGTAAAGGAGAGCTAAACCTGAAGAATTGACTATTCACATCCGCATATGCACCCAGATCTTCTCCAAATATCTCCAAAATTAGGAGAAGCCGGTACCGGATGTACATAGCAACTCGTATATGGTTAACACATTCAGTGTTATATTTCACAAATCGCTATCATTTTATATAGATTTAAAAGTTTGAAACTATGATCTACGGATTCTCAATTCCCAAATTGTACATATGTACAGTTGCTTCATTTTTTTCAATTATTTAGATTGGTTTTCATTGTTTACCAGGCTATTTGTCGTTGCATTGGTTTTTGAAAAGGCAATATATCCAATTTAGCCCTTCGCGAACTGTTTATTCAGATTGTGGAATCGGTCAAGTCCCAAGTGCCGTATTTGTCGTAATGGAACGATTAACGGAATGAGTATGTGAAGTGTGATAATATTTTTAAAATACCACCATTAGCTTACGGCACTAAAACGTCACTTTTTATTATTTAGTTTTCACAGGATTGGTCAGTTCCTGGATTTAGACGAGTTCAATAAAAATAAAAAATCATAGAGATATATAAATTAGCGAAAACATTGTAATTAGCAAATTTTGCACGTCGAAGCGCAGAATGACTTTTTCTGAGCTGTGGTGTAGAAGCTGCTGGAACAGAAACCATTGGAGGCCCAGTTGGAACAATGAGATGAGCTATCAGCATTATAAGATGCACAGGATGAAGACGATCCGGTAGACGAGGAAGAGGTGGATGATGGGCATCTTCCGCAAGTTCTTTGGCAATAGGTGTTCACAAAGTCTTGCAATCCAATGGTAGTACAGATGGAAGTATCTGTGGCACAGTTGGTGACAGCGTCAACACATCCTCCCTCGTTACATAAACCGCAAGCAGCTGGGCAGTCTGTGGCAATGATGGTTCTCCAGATTACCGAATTGCATTGGGCATTGGTGATAGTGGAGCAGTCAAGGCGTGGGTCTGGAAATTAAAACAAACTTCACAAGAAAAAGCAAGAGGGAAAAGTATAAATTATTTTAAATCTACTGAAGAATTGAGAATATAGAATTAGAACTCTAGCCAATGTTTATAGGCTTCTTTTTCGAACCGTTGGGTATGCTATTCTGATCTGAGAAGTTGGGCAAACTTGTTTTTTGCTTGATAAGAGGCAAATTCTGAGAAAAATTAAAAATTTTCGACCAGCTTCTTTTTTTTTAGATTCTTAAACATCAGAAAAGATATTTCAAAAATAACTTCTTAAGTGGCTGGTTCGTCCACGGTAGTCTGTTCCACTGTGCCGAAATAAACTTACTTAGTAAGTAAAGTGAGTAAGTAATTATCTAAGTTTCAACTTACAAGCAGCATTGGAGCAACTATATGCATCCGTTTGACAACACAATCCACAAGTCTTGGCGCATGTTTCCAGTGCGGCAGTTTTTATATCATCAACGACAGCAGATGGAGTAGCATTAGCCGTAGTATAACATGCCAATGGTCTTTCAACATCATTTCCAGCAGCTGGATATCCCTCAGTTGTGTTTGGCGCTGCATACAGAACTTCGCAGGCAGCATCAGAAATGGTGTTGGAGCACGCCACAGCTGCTGGAGTGTAGACGAACTAGAAATATTAAACTTGATTCTAGATTGTAACGGTTTTTGTAAATAGTCATCGGTCTGCTGATTTCTGAGATATAGATACTTGGATGGCCTCATCAAACTATGTACTAGTTTTCAACAGAGATTATGTGCTAACTTTGCATAGTGTTGCCTTAAGATTTGTGAATGACTGAAGTTACTTACATTGATACCGAAGTGTTGGTACTATTTAATAAATTTGTGTTAATTTCATATCAATTTTTAATTTTTTTTAACAAGTTTTTTCGAAGTGTGCTAACATCGTGCACTTGTACGAATTATTATCATTCTCGTCCTTAGAAAAATGTGAAGCGGTAAAAATGACGCTGAAATTTATTTTTTCGTGAAAGTCTTGAAAGTTTATGATTGATACATTTTTAAACTTTTTTTGAGCCAATTTTAAATTATTTATAATGTTTAAAAACTTTCCAAAACATGTTTCAAAACTGAATAATACCCACCGAAGTACCGTTATAGCTAGTGCAATTATAATCTCCAGTGATTAAAGCGTAAGCAGTGAACGGAGCCGCCAAAAGAAGTGAAAAAATGAAGAGCATGCTTCCAAAACTTGATATCTATTAAAAAATTGCACTCGACTTATATAGTTAATGGCCAATGCGTTAATTTCCCCTGAAACATGAAATTTGTTCAGCTTTTACGTCTCCTAGAAACATTCGGGAACACAGTTCAGCATCAATTTTCTTTCGTCGGCCATATTCAACCGCCCCTTCAAACTTGAGCAGTAAAACGGGCATTGTTTCAATTCAATTCACATTTTAAACTAGAACATGCAACAAAGAGCTGTTGTTTTTTATACAAACATATTAGTTCATGGACTATGCCAATTAGAGAGAGCCGCAGTGTATGGTCATCAAATTTGATGCTGAACTGTGTGCCTCAATGTTTCTAGGAGACGTAAAAGCTGAGCAAATTTTCATGTTCATCAAAGGACAGTTTCCTTGGAAAAATGCTTGCAATGGTCATTAACTATATAAGTCGAGTGCAATTTTTCAATAGATATCAAGTTTTGGAAGCATGCTCTTCATTTTTTCACTTCTTTTGGCGGCTCCGTTCACTGCTTACGCTTTAATCACTGGAGATTATAATTGCACTAGCTATAACGGTACTTCGGTGGGTATTATGCCGTTTTGAAACATGCTTTGGAAAGTTTTTAAACATTATAAATAATTTAAAATTGGCTCAAAAAAAGTTTAAAAATGTATCAATCATAAACTTTCTAGACTTTCACGAAAAAATAAATTTCAGCGTCATTTTTACCGCTTCACATTTTTCTAAGGACGAGAATGATAATAATTCGTACAAGTGCACGATGTTAGCACACTTCGAAAAAACTTGTAAAAATTTCTGTGGACTGCATTATTTTGATATGAAATTAACACAAATTTATTAAATAGTACCAACAATTCGGTATCAATGTAAGTATCTTCAGTCATTCACAAAGCTTAAGGCAACACTATGCAAAGTTAGCACATAATCTCGGTTGAAAACTAGTACATAGTTTGATGAGGCCATCCGAGTATCTATCTCACAGAAATCAGCAGACCGATGACTATTCACAACAACCGTTACAATCTAGAATCAAGTTTAATATTTCCAGTTCGTCTACACTCCAGCAGCTGTGGCGTGCTCCAACACCATTTCTGATGCTGCCTGCGAAGTTCTGTATGTAGCGCCAAACACAACTGAGGGATATCCAGCTGCTGGAAATGATGTTGAAAGACCATTGGCATGTTATACCACGGCTAATGCTACTCCATCTGCTGTCGTTGATGATATAAAAACTGCCGCACTGGAAACATGCGCCAAGACTTGTGGATTGTGTTGTCAAACTGATGCATATAGTTGCTCCAATGCTGCTTGTAAGTTGAAACATAGACGGAGTACCGTGGACGAACCAGAAACCTAAGAAGCTATTTTTGAAGTATCAGTTCTGAAGTTAAAGAAACCGGGCAGAAGCCCGTTGGAAATTTGAATTTTTCTCAGAATTTGCGTTTTATCAAGCAAAAAACAAAGTTTGCCCAACTTTTCAGCTCAGAATAGCATACCCAATGTTCCGAAAAAGAAACCTATAAACATTGGCTAGAGTTCTAATTCTATATTCTCAATTCTTCAGTAGATTCAAAATAATTTATACTTTTCCCTCTTGCTTTTTCTTGTGAAGTTTGTTTTAATTTCCAGACCCACGCCTTGACTGCTCCACTATCACCAATGCCCAATGCAATTCGGTAATCTGGAGAACCATCATTGCCACAGACTGCCCAGCTGCTTGCGGTTTATGTAACGAGGGAGGATGTGTTGACGCTGTCACCAACTGTGCCACAGATACTTCCATCTGTACTACCATTGGATTGCAAGACTTTGTCAACACCTATTGCCAAAGAACTTGCGGAAGATGCCCATCATCCACCTCTTCCTCGTCTACCGGATCGTCTTCATCCTGTGCATCTTACAATGCTGATAGCTCATCTCATTGTTCCAACTGGGCCTCCAATGGTTTCTGTTCCAGCAGCTTCTACACCACAGCTCAGAAAAAGTCATTCTGCGCTTCGACGTGCAAAATTTGCTAATTACGATGTTTTCACTAATTTATATATCTCTGTGATTTTTTATTTTTATTGAACTCGCCTAAATCCAGGAACTGACCAATCCTGTGAAAACTGAATAATAAAAACTGGCGTTTTAGTGACGCATGCTAATGGTGGAATATTAAAAATATTATCACATTTCACATAGTCACTTGGACACCCACATTTTTCACATCATATTCATACGCTAATTGGGAAATAAATCGCCAGAACAGAAAACCCGCATAAAACCATTGCACCTATTATGGAGCATGTGGAGCTGGAATTTTTTTATCAGCTAGAAACTTTATATCAGCAATGATTTTTCTCTACTTCCTCATTCCCGTCAATTCACCATTACCGTCATCTGTGGTGATTTACACTTATGTTTGACAGCCATTGATACTGTGTGGTGCGAATTGGGACCCGAGAGTATGCAACGCATGCTTTCTGGTTTCTTGACTAGTCTTTACCCGTTCAATTCATTGGCAAGAAGAAGCCCATTGAGATCAAGGTATCGAGATTTCCGAAAGTATATAATCGCTGTTCAGAGATCCTTGCATGACAAAGTCTTTCTTCCTAATTGTTCCAGTTTTACAAATCTATTCTTGGCGTTTTCACCGTTGACCAGAAACCTATGAAACCTAGTGAAAAACCAAACAATCAAACCATCAAAGAACTTGATTCAAACAATACCAAAACATTTTTAAAGTATACTCTTCATATTTCCGATTGTTCGCTGAACTTCATTCACCTCTCCTCTACTAACGAAACATACTACAAAACGTGTCGTGAATCAAAAGACCATCTTTCTACGATTGCCTACGTGATTAGTGTTCGGTCTATCCACCCTGCGTCTCTGATTCTCTCTACTACGCTCGATCACTTTTAGAACACATTTGTCATCTTTTTAGGTGCCTTATAGTTTTACATGTTTCCTATTTCCTTCACTTTTTTTTACTCATGGATTTCTTCTAACTTAACTTAACTTATCAGGCCTGCTACACGGTTGCTTACGTTATTTGATAAGACATTTTTAAAGTCTAGACATTTCTTTCTTCCTTATTTCCAGTTTCAGATTTTCCGAAAAATGATAGTGTCCCGAGAAAGAAAGTACTGCAGTGTGTGCAATCAACTGAGTGATGGTCAACATTTTGGAGCAGTGGCTTGCAAGTGAGTTGTTTTTTGAAATATGAACTTTCTGGAAAGCTGGGGGGTAACTTAGACAATGGATCATTTTTCAAAGTGGTTAAAGACCAAACGGGCGACAACAGACCGGCTTATTATTGTATTGGTAAAGTCTAATGCATGTTAAAAAAATATTGAATTATCATTATGAATGGATAGATTTACAATTCGCGATAAGTTTTAATTTTAAGTTTTGAGCCCTCCCACCACGGTCCGCCCGGTTTGTCCCGGATCTCAAGTATGTTCAAAGATGACAAGTTCTCATTAATAAACTGGCAATTAATGATCAGTTTGAGTTTTTAAGTTTTGAATAAATTGTCCTTGATGGCAGTCCATTGAAATTTGTGGCACAGTGCTACAAAGCTAATCGAGGTTTAAGATATCCCACTAGATTCCCCGTAACCTTTGTGTGAGCAATTTTGGGTCTTGGCAAGAAGTAGTCCCTAAACTGACGAATCTTGTCGTTCCGTTCTAATGAACTTAGGGAAATTAGACTCCTCCCACTGCGATCCTTTTCATTGTGACCTCATGGCCAACATCTGAGCAATATTTTCAACCTTTTCGAAAAATATTTCATGGAATCTTAGCTTCTCAATGTTTCGCAGTAAAGTCGAAAAAACGAAAATGTTAATTCTCCTTTAATTATTTGGCCTACAAGCGCAACAAATGGAATCTGGTCCCCAATACCAACTTTTTTCAGGGCCTGCGCAGCATTCTTCCGGCGGTCAACTTCTATGAGCTTGTCGTCAAAGTTTCAATGTCGAAAGAAAAACGAATGCATTATCAAAATGAGTAGCAGAGACAGTTGCAAGTCGTGCAGATATGCGAAATGTCTGAACGCCGGAATGGATCCCGAAGGTGAGAATTGTATTCAAATTCAAGTTGCGCTAAAAGTGATAAGAGTTCGCTTTTGCGAATGCGTTATTCCCGATGCATTCTCAAAAAGTCGAATTTTCAGTAGTGCAGCAATCTTCACAAAATGTTTCTAAACAAAGCATCCCATCCTGTTCGTCTTCTTCTGCTTCATGCAGCAGCTCAATTCTCAGCGTAAGAAAATTCACGGGGGTATCGAAAGCTAATTCAAGTTTCCAGCAGGACACTGGCGACTATCACCAAACCGCTCCGATTCTATGTGGTGTAATGGAAGGATATCAAAGGTTGTACGAGAAAAGGTATATATTGCATGCGCCGAAATTAACGCCGAAGGCTGCCACCTATGGGGAATTCTGTCAGGTTTACGAGAATGACGTGTATCTACAGTACGAATTTCTGGAAGAAAGCTTCCCGCAGTTCAAAAAAATGACTACATTTGAGAAGAAGCAAGTGTTCAAGAACTTCTTTGCGCCATTTGTCATTCTCGAAATGGGATACAAGAGCTACCGAGAAAGCGCGGAAGTGTTTGTGTTGGCAAATGGAGATTTTATAGACACCGTTAACTTGGATCAGTTTTATTATGACCCGGAAAACCATCAGAATTGTACTCCTACAGATGCTACGAAGTTGGTTACTAAAATCTCCACACTTTCAAATAATCTGAAAATCTAAAATTTTAGAATGTATCGGCCATACTTCGACCAGATAAAGAGAAACGTTTTTCGACCTCTTCGTTATCAGAGTATAGCACTAATTGAGTTTGTTGCCCTGGTTACACTGTGCACCTGGAATGATAGTAAAGAACTTATTTCACTGTTTTCCTTGAGAAAAAACTATATTTTCAGCTTTGGACGGCATGCCAGACTGCTACTACCCGAGTTGCCAGCCAATGAGACAGAATGTCATAGCCGAACTAGTGTCATTTTATCGAAAAGATACTCCCGATGTCGATCCGGTCTTCAGGCTTTCCGGATTGCTCATGCTACTTCCGGCACTTGAGGTAACGGACGGAGTTAAGGCGCCGTAGACAAATATAGTTTTCAGCGGTCCGTGGAGCTCTTCCTCCAGTCAATGGAGGTCAAACGCCTTTTCCGATGTTTCCCGTTCCACGACAAAATCTACCAAATAGTCAATGGTCAATAGTCGCGTATCGGGATATCGAATTTCAATTTCCCCTTTTTTGTGTCTTTCCTTCAAAATTGAAAAGTCTTGAATGCCTTGAACCTTGAATTGTTCCGGTTTTCTAAAGATCCCAGTAAAAATTTTCGGTGCGTTAATTATTTTTACATGTGCATCTCCGTAAAAGATTCATACATCCACCTTTGTTTTGGGCCATTACTTGGAAACCAATGAATATTTTAACATTTTTTGTCAAAATCGGAGACAAAATTACACGTATTGGCCAATTTTGAGAATGAAATCTGGAAAGCTACTCGAGATACCTGGATAAAATTGAAAATATACATATCTTGTTCAACAGTTGCAACCGTTCTATACGTCATCTTCAAAAAAAATAGGACGAGACTGTTTAATTTTTATCCTGTGCCTTCGTGAAGTAATCAAATAAATCCGGGGACGGAGCCCGTCATTACGTACTTCAAATGAATGTTGGGAAACCGGTTTGGCTCTATGAGCGTGTACCCGTTTGGCTTGTGGTTTGTTGAGAAGAACTTCATTCCAAACTAATCGTATAATATTTTTGATCAACTTTTCCATTCCGTGCAAATTGCCGATAAGAATTCCTTGATTCTTGGATTATTTTGATTGTTTTGAAAAATGATAGAAGGCGGTTTTTTTTTCCGTTTTGCTCATATATATTCCGCGCTCTGTAATAAAAATTCGTTTGAAACTTTAGAATCCGCAGGTCTCTTCAACATGAATAATTTTCCGAAATACGTATTATTTTCTGGAATTTATGACTTTTTTTCCATTACATTTTCCATTTTCCTGGCTTCAAAATTTCAGCTTCTTGCGGCTTTATTTCAAACAATACGAAAATCCTGGCGATGGCATTTATTCTTACCATTTTGAAATGGGAACTTCTGAAATCCAAAAGAATATCATTATTGGCACAAAGTGCCATTCATTTGCAGAATGGATCTTCAGAAACTCTAGCCATCATGGCAATCAGTGTCGTCTTGATTTTTCCTATTATATGAAAATTCCTGAAGAATACTCAAGCAAACCAGGAAAACGGGCAAAGAGACATAGTATGTATTGTGTATTAAATAAAATTAAATTTAAAAACTTTCTGAAAATTATGAAAATCTAATGGAAAGCTGTCAAATTTTTTGGGGAATTCCAAAAGTATTCCGGCACACACTATTCATTCATGTTCTAACTTGCTTATCGTATAAATTTCATTCATATTATATTTTCATGTGATGCATATTCCTCTTAACTAAAAAATCAGTTTCCACATAGTCCCGCATTCTCAAATAAACGTTGTCTTTATACTTACTTCTTTAATAGTTCGTTCACCTGAAACTGAATGCGTTTCGCCCCGGAAATTCGATATAAGAGCTCAAAGGGCGGGGAGCCAAAGTTTCAGTTGTACGCACCGAAGCTCTTAACCTAAACTCAAGTTCAAATAGTCGTTTTCCCCGGCTTTTCAAACTTTGTCATTCCATTTTTCTTGCCATTTAATAAATGCTTAAAATTCATATTTCACTGTGTATTTTCTTACTGTATTTAAGTACACAGGCGCAGAAGATGACGCCAGAGCAACGTATGATTAGAGATCAGTGACAGCGTAGCTTTCAATATTTCAGTGGCAAGCTACAAGCGGTTTCTAGCGAATCAAGAAAAATTGCTCGATTCACTCTTCAAGTCATATGATCCTGAAATGAATGCAGTTTATACATTACGTAAGATGGCACTTTCAAATTTTTCGTTTTTTTTTTCTTGCCCTGTGCTGTGAATAGTTCTGAAAATGCTTTGCTACAGGCGAGCTGGGTAGATCACGGGCGGGCAATCTTCAAAGTGAAAACGATGGCTCAAAAATGATAATCCACGGCATATCTTGGTTCACCTTATTAGGAAGCTATAGATTTATAAATATGTCACAAGTGAGCAAAAGCCCCAGGGCGTCAGAATCTAGAACAATCTTGTCATGTTGTCAATCACTTCATAGATTCTCTTTCGAAAATGAGTGGTCCGCATTAACTTAATTTTATAAAATTGAACCAGAAATTCAATTTTTATGCTTAATATTCTGAATTTAATTTAAAAAAATAATACCGCACCAGCAATGCCTGGAAAACAAGTATTATCGAGAGCCCTGTAGAGTGATGATTCTTCAGTTTTCGAAGTTTTTTGGACGAAAAAAAATTAAAGTTTAAAAGTGATGCATACAAAAGATATGCGTTTTAGATCATATCCCAGAATCGAACGTCACAATTCACCCGCCTAGATTCGAAGTTGATGTCCTACTGTCTATGCTGAAACTAGTAGATGTCGTAGAGCCAGAGGAGAAAGTCACATTTCTATTCGATTACGAAATGGTAGCGTGGCTTCATTTCTTACGAGCGTCCATTTAGAATCTTATTTTGATGCGTTTTCTAGAAGTGGTATGATGCTCGTCTAACTTGGGATCCAGAAGACTACGGTGGTATCAGTCACTTATATGTGCACCGATCCAAAGTTTGGATTCCGGAAGCAACGATTGTTGACTGGTTTGAGAGCATTTTCCAATTTTAGAAAATACTAGTCGATTTCCTTTCAGCTCGGAAATAAAAGTGTTCGACAATGAGTATTCTCGATATGTTTGGGTGAGTTGTATGTCATTCCAGAAAGCAGCGTTTTCATCTGGTTTTCTGGCTACAGCAAGACGAAACTACTGAACCAAACAGGCAGCGGCAAGATGCTTTAGAGGATCATAACTGCCGCTTCTCGTTTAGTCTCACAGTTCGATCCTAGCCTAGTCACCGGAGTTGCCTAAGGAATCCGAAAGAAAATTGCATGACAGCCACAGTTTTACCCCTTTTTTTTCTTTCGTGAACGGCGGAAGAAAAGGAAAAAATAAATTCATCGGAGATCAGATATTAGGTTTCAGCTTCATTCGAATGGCTCCATCGGAATGTATATGCCTACCGTAGCATCTGTAGTCTGCCAAATGGATGTCTACAAGTTTCCCATGGATGCCCATACCTGTAGTGTCAATATCTTGTTTCATACATACCGGCTGTCGGAATTTTTGATAAAGGGACATACCGGCACATTGCCAAGACCTATTCATATGCTGGTAAGAGGGAAGCCCTGATATTAAGAGAGATTTAGACGCTCACCCACAACGATCTAGCTGCTCCACCAATCTTGTATTACAGGGAAACGGGGAATGGCAGATGAACTCCATCCAAATGAGTATAGAGACAGTAGCGAATAATGAAACGTATCTAACAAAATTCGAAGCCAAGTTCTCAAGGAACCCTGGATTTTATATTGTTCTTGTGATTATTCCAGCCTATTTCATCAATGCTTTATCAATAGTTGCATTATTTATTGACATTCAAAATCGTTCTGAGAAGTTTTCTGTTGGAATGACGAATATAATGGCGATGAGCTTCATCTTGGTGATTTTGTCCGAGGATTTGCCCAAGACAAAAAACTTGCCAATATTGGGTGGGTCTATCAAAACACTCTTAGCTACTCTCAACCTAGCACACAGAGTGGGAATCGTCGGTTAATTTTTTTTAGCCGCCTTGCGGCTTGACCGATATGCTTCGTTTGAGACTTGTATATATCTGCGTTCCATTGGACATGGTATATATTTGTATTTACGGAATTTTTCATTACGAATATCACAATTTTAGTCATTTTAGCAATACATAAAGATGCATGAACTGGAAAATTATTTGCGCTAGCACAAGGAAATATGCTAATGTTTAAAATTAAAAAAAGGAGTTTACATATGGAATAAGACGAATAATTAAGCGAACAGTGAGAAATTTTGTTTGAAATATAAGAAAATACTCACAAAAAAGTTGCAAAATTTAACAAAACTCGGGAAAACACACAGAAAATGACTGAAAACAATATTGAAATTTGGAAAATTACATAAGGATACATACATACAAATGGGTCGTACAATGAGAAACTATAATGAAAGGAGATTGGAAGAAAGCTAACATTTCTTACAGTTAAAAATTTTTCAGCGATCTACACTCTCGTCAGTTTAGTCATAATGCTCGTTTCTTTGACTGCAGTGGTGATTTTACCCAAATTAAAGCAATATTGCGCCAGTAAATGTGTGGCCAGAAGAGTGAAAATTCCGAAAAATGACGGAGTTCCAAAGACTTCGTAAGTAACATTAGAAGTCAATTATATCTAATTTGCTTGCTATTCCAGCTGGGCTCGAATTAAGTTCTACTTCAAAGTGGAGTACGCCTTCATGATAGTCTTCCAAATTGCAAACTTTGTCAATTTTATCATAATTTTTATTTGATAAGGAATCTAAAGCAGCATGAATAAAAATGATTGGCCAACTGCTTTTCCGCGAAATAATTGATTGTTTAATATTTTGATTTTTTTTCCACAGAAAAACAATTAAAGACAAACCGTTTTTTCCCCCAGTGAATTTTGTCATATGACAGAACGATGGTTCATTCGAGGATATATGTGAATCTTCTCGGCCACGACTCTCTAGCGACTTCTCAACTACTCTTTGCTAAGTATCTCTCAATTTTTTTAGAAATTTAGAATCCACACCTCATTCGTTTTCAGAAAAAAAGAGAAAGGAGCATAAATTTGCAGCCCATGCCTGTAACTTTTGCCTGCAAATTGATGGCCGTGGCTGAGAAACACCGTGCGAGCTCGCGAATAAATCATCGTGGCTACACCACCAACTTGTGGTCGTCGCAGAGAACGAGTTTATTGAATAGACGCAGACAGTGTGGAATGCCAAAGGGCGCTCTTACTGGCCCCTCTCTTTATCAGGAATCTTACAAGCATTTTTAGAAATTGCCCCTAGCTTCATTGTTTGCTTTTTGATTTCTTTATTGTTTTGGGTTTTTTGCCCAATTTTGACGAATCATAAATATAATGCTGCTCATGCGATGAATTACATAAAAATGTTTCTCTATTGGAGAAAAATTAATTGAGGTTTTAAATTTTCTATGATTAAACTTAATTTTAATTTTCTATCGTTTTTTTTAGTAATTTGTAATGTTGCAAACTTTCAAACAAGTCTTGAAAAATAACTCTAATAAAAAAAAAACAGGCTATCAAAAAAGATTAAGCTCAACTCAATATATCCGCAAAGCAAAATAACGCCATTTTTTCGGAAAAAACGCGGTTTTTATCCTAATAGAAAATAATAGAAAGAGAAATCGCATAGCCATTCATAAAATTTCCACAGGCCTACAAGATAGTGTGCAATTGATAAATTGCCTTTCAAATCTGCTAGTAGCTGCAAAATTTATCAACTTTATGTGTAAATCGACCCATTATTTTTTCCCATTTTTTTATTCATGAAAAAATGTAAACACTTATAGACATGCTAGATAAGTTTGACCGCAAAATAATCGAAATTTTTTAAAGGGAATTATAATTAATTTTTCCAGCTACCTTTCCCGAAAATGGATGGCTTGTTTCGCCTATTCTGCGGATGCTGTGGAATACAAGGAGATCCGGAACCTCCGTACTCACATCTCCGCGACGATGCTGTGACACCCGCCCGTGACCCGCCACTGAGACAGACGACAAATCATCACTACAATCAAAGCAATCCACTTCAGCAGCAAGGATTCGTTAATCCAGTTCACGAATTGTATGTTTTTTGAACCTCCTATTACAAATCCTCGAAATATTCTACTACCAGCGCTGCATAATTATGATGCACCTAAACATTCAGCTTATGTATCAAAGTGTAGCGAAAAACGGACGACGAAAATAAAATTAAATTAAAAATTCGGTAAAAAAGCTTGAACTCTACTCCGTGCCTCTTATTCGAACAAAAAAAGAAGATTTTTGCAATTTTGCCATCTGCAATCCTCAGAAAGTTACAGCAATTTCGACGCCACCGATGGTAACGATCTCTACCACCCAGCTCATCATCCACACGGCGGCTACTCAGATTCGCAATCTCCTCCTTCAGCTGATTTGGATGAAGAGATTGTTGAAGATGAAATGAAGGAGAGAGAGCAACTCGACAATATTGTAGAAAATACACAACATGTAAGTGTAAAATTTCCGTAATTTTGGAGAACATTCTAGATAATTATTATTCATTTCAGAGCATCATTGCGATTGGACAAACCGATGTGGACGGGGTAATTATGATGGATACACATCAACGCGAAAAAGCCTACAAAGCAAAAGCTCAGAAAATGGCTTGTGCTCAGCCGTCTACGACTACGTATGATGCCAGTGAGTCTAACATTTTGAGGAAGTACGGTTACTGGAGAAAAAGTGATTCAATAAACACGAAAGCAGGGAAAACACAAATAAGCCATCTATAAAAACATATTTTCAACCCTTGGTGCATTTGCTTTTTCATTCATTTGCGGGTCGTATACAGTGTTTTGTCCAGTTTTCGTCTAGTAAAGATAAAAATGCTTAAACAGTACACCCCAAAAATTGCTTAAAAATCTAGTAACGTTTCAGTGTACGACTTCCAATTCGAGCCGACGCAGACGCCTGTTCAGGTGCCGATTAGATATGATGAGGTTTCGGCTACAATAGATCCATCACCGATCGAAAGGATGCCGTTTTCCTGCCCGGATTTCAATTTGTTGAAGCTTGCCAGAACGATGGGTGAGTTTTATTCTTAAACTTGAGACTATGAATGTGCCGAAGTTGGATCACATAAAGATGTTAATTTTCAGGAGCCAAAAACCCGCAATTCCTCGTAGAACATCCCGATTTGAAAAGTGCCGGAAAATCTCCTTCGGTCACTAGCGCCAAAAAGCAAGATGTAACTTAACTTTAATCGTTATGAATAACGTATAATATTTCAGATCAATGAAGCTCTTGACGGAGTGCATGCATCCGTCGTGGCCATTGAGATAGAGCCACGTGATTTGATTGTCAGTATGGATTTCTAAGCAATATCTTATCTGCTTTCGTGTCTGTTAGTCAACATATGGTCTTCCAGAATTCTATCTTTTGTGTGATGATAGCCGATAGTTCATCGAGTGATTACAAGTCTTTATTAAAATAATTGAGTTGACATTTTTCAATTCTCTTGGCCCAATTTTTCATCTGTTATCTCTCCCTCCTTTTCCAGTGTTTTCGTGTATCCTATTCCCAGCTCCCACAATTTTACACACATCTTCACTTCTAAACGCCTTTTGTCTCATTTCTCACCAAAATCTTCGAAGCTAGCCTTATATGCACGCTTTGGCGCTCGATTGGAGTTTTTCAGCCATAAATTCATGTCACCAAATTTTAAAATTTATTCAGTTTTCTATAGTTTGAAAGATACCTGTATCAATTGGGTTTGGGGTTTTTGAGGGAAATGGGAGTTGTCTTGAAGATATGTGAGGTGGAAACGATACGGAAATTTGAGAAAAAAAGATATCAGTATTAGCAGAAGAAGAAGTATAAAAAGAGTGGAATGAATACGTGGAATATTCTGAAGACGATAACAGAACTTGCAGTCAGCGAATCACTGTTGCAAAGGTTTCCACGACACGCGCAGTGGATTTCTTCGTACTCATCGGATATCCATTTTTTGGAGCAGCCGAGTAGAATCTTAAAACACCTTTTGAAAGAAGTCCGCCCACTTCTGAATCTTACTTGAGATTTATCCGAAACATTCATACACCCTTGGAGCTCACTGACCGCGTGCACCATGTTCGACCTTCCCATACTATTTTTGCTTGTGTGTCTTTGAGCCGCGTATGTACAGTAGTGACCGATACATCGGTTGCTTCTACAACTTGTTGTATGCGACATTGCAGTTGCGTCTTGAGTATTTGTCTCGCAGTTGTAACAAGTATACAGTGGAAGAGTGTAGTCATTGACGCTGCAAAATGGAGTTCGTGTTTGAGCTCATGTGCATCCGCAGTGGGCAAACCTTAATGATAACGACCTCGATCTCATGCTACTCTCTTTGTCTCCATCTTGATTTCGAGAGTTGAAATGAAAATTGTAGACTGTATTGCACATAGGCGTACTGCACACGCAATGACGACGTGGCTTGCCGTTTCCTCTAAAACAAAAAGCTTGTTGGTGCACCAAGGGCGCGTTGCTCACCTGCTCAATGTTATACAAATTTTGCTGCGATAATAAAATAGTTCGGGGCCTCGATAGTAGAATGGGAGGGCCGGAGGACCGTATCCACACCCGGACGCCCCGGTGCTCATATCCTCGTGGCACCAGTGGCCTTCGCACGTTGAATCGCAATCCGGTTGTTTTTCGGAGCACTCCCGGCATTGGATGGTTCTGGTGAATTTGGGACGAGTTGTGTTCATTACTACCTTGTCGTTACAGAAAGACCCTGAAAGATTTCGAGAGTATTGGAGGAACTAGGAGAAGCTTTAAAGTGGCGAAGTTACTTTGTGATGAGTCATCACACAGATTTGAAATCAGAATGTATAAATCCGGACAATCAAACGCAAAGATATGTTTCCTCACCTTGGCAAACGCAAAGAATGTGGTCCGAAAAGTGATCGTACTCACAGCCGTGATGTATTCGTGAAGACCTACGCAGGCAACCTGAATCATCCATTTAAGCGCGAAGCATGTCACTTGTCACTCTCGAAAAGACTAACAAGAAGTTTAAATAAAATAGCTGGCGCGTATTTCACGCTAAATCTCGCATGTTTCAGATATGCTACCTTTAGTGATTTTCGTAGACCCAGGAATTTCAGTTGGTTTCTTCTCGATGAAACATTGATTTGATTCGCAAGAGCCCATCTGTAAACTCAAAATATATGAAGAGCTTTCAGATGTTTTTTTTTCAATTTTTAAAAACGGCCTTCCCCCACAACATTTTTGCTTTTCAGTCCTCTACTTTCTTCATGGTGCTCCTCCCTCAGAAATTCATAAAAAGGTTAACCCATTCAGTCATTCCATTTTTGGTCTACATTGCTCAGAATGGGCTCATTTTGAGCTGCCTGTTGCCATTTTTATGGGCTCTTCGTGTTGCTCGTTTACTGGTTGTAAGCGTTTGTTTTGAGGAGAAGGAGGAGAGAAAGATGTCAAGGGAGCTACAGCGTAACCTGAAGCTGTTTTCTTTCCTAAAGGCGGGTTTATCAAAAAAAAATTATATCAAATTATAGATTTTTATAAATTTTTTAAAAATTAAAATATTAATTTAGATTTATAAAACAAATGGATATCTGCTCAGAAGCCGCCTAGTAACCCGGCAAATTCTTGCTCAATGTTGTCGGCACTGCCAAAACGGTATTTTTCACGGGCAGAATATGCTTAACTTTGTTTTTTTCAAAACTCATATTTTCCGGGTTTCTGGGCGCTTGGCGTTGCGTGGCGGAGTGATTCTGTATGCCTTAAGAGTGTTAAAAATTGGAGCGATGAATCGTAAGTGATACTGAGTGATTCGTATCGCAAATTATTAATCGTGTCGACACTCAGAAAACTTTGCGATTAATTAAAGAAATTTTTGTTGAGAAGTAGCTTTAAAAATAAATAAATAAAACATTAAACATTCTTCTCTTACGGAATAAATTATTATTATTATTATTATTGGAAAAAACACAGAAACTTCATTATTTTGTATTTTCTTAACCAACTAAACTCTCTCACCTTCATTTCCTACTACGGTAAAATATTAAAGGTCTTTTTTCAAAATTGCACAATAATTCATGGAACTTTTCAAAATTGTTACAAGAGCTGCCCGCCAACCAACCTGACAATTGCACGGCTCATTGTGGCACACACCAGAACAGGAATAGCATTCGTTTTTCGATTCCACTGCTATGATGAGGACGAGATTCAGAATCGCCAGGGTCGAAATCGAATAATGCAGTATATGATAGATCATTCCGACCAAAAACGCCGATGCATTCTACGTGCCAAGAGGGATACCTGGAAAAATGCCATGTTACTTCGCAGGAGGAAAACGGTGACATCCTGCATAAAACCACGGAAAAGAAAGATAACATAAGAACAGTAAGATAATCCAGATTCTGAGTCGGTAGTGCAGCTGAGAATGAAGGTAAACTATAGTTTCATTATTGAGTGCATTTCTACGGCATAGGAGCTTTCATTGCTCTATTGTTTCCAGCATTTCAAAAGGAGTTCATGGAAACAGAAAGGGGAAGGGGTTTATGGGAACATTTTAGAGAAATATGGAAAATTCTGAGCAAAAAAAATCGAGTAAAAGGAGGAAAAAAAGAAGATTCCGTCTACGTAACGTTCTGCTAGGGTCATTTTAGCAGATCAATCTTCTGACCTCAGAAAATACCGATGTTTTTGAATATTCACTTTACTGCAGTCTCGTGGAGTAGATGCCTAGTAAACCGGTAATTAGAGCAACTTGCCGATGGGCAAATGCTGCCCAGAGAGAGGGTAGTCATTGGGCAAATGCTACGCATTTCTTCGGTCCCATGAACTGTGAGATTGGGGATAGATGTTGCTCAAAATAGACTCAATTTCATAATTTTGTTTGAATGGTTAATAGTGAAATATTATAGTTTTTTTAACCTTGGGAAGTCTGAAATTATTCAATTGGCTTGAATACCTTAAAAGTTCCCTTCGAATCCTATTTTGCAGCTTAGTTTCAAAAATATAAATATATAAATGATACGTCTAAGAATGATTGAGCTGCGGAGATCAAAAAATATCGATTCTTCAGAAACCGACTAATTCGAATAGTATATCTCAGAATTTTCATTTCAATTTCTTGCAGCGGTTTTCACGACTTCAGAAAATTCAGAAAAAAAAATTCGAAAGAGAAGTGCAAAAATGAAAAAATGATTTATTGAAACGTAAAGTATATACAAGTTTAATCATCACCTTCTGTTGTTTTTAGCTTACCCGCCAGAGCCTAACCCTAGTCCTCCGAAAGGACTCCGCCCCCTTTTTGGAGAGCAACACTCTGGAAGCTCATACTGGCGCACTTCCGGACCCGCCCCTTCATCGAGAAGTCAGCGATGTGGAATTGAATGTTCATTAGTTAGCGTACTCGGAATTGGTTGAAGAAAATGGATTTTATGGAATAAAAAGGAAAGGTATTCAGAAAAGACATAGAAACAATGAAAGACGTTTTCGTTTATAAACCTTGAAGTGGTTAGCCGAGAACTACTAGCCGGGAGGGGATCTTTTTGCCTTTTCCGGGTCAATACTAGATGTTTTATTGTTGAACCTTCATCAGTTATTCTTTTCCAGTCATAAAATTGGTGCATCTATGTTTTCACTGCTTACCGGGTTCATTTACGCTGTTTTATGCGAAAGATAGAATAAGGAACTGTAATATAGTGTTCGGTTCTTTCAGAATATTATTTATTGGTTTTTGTTTATTCATAATGGATATTTAGCCTTAAAACTTCAGAATAATTTGATATTATATCAACAGAGCGCGATTTCAGACATTGGACACACTCATAAAATGTATGCTCAAAACTAGCAAAAAAAAATTCGCAATTTTGAGGTTTCATTGCACCAAAATTCGTTGAGAGAATTCTTTAACGAAAGTATACTTCATTTTTGTAGTTGACAACGTTTTCTTTTTTGTCATTCAGCCGTTTCGCGCTCGAATAATCCTTCTTGCTAAAGGGACGTGGTCATTTTCAGACCAGGGTTGTTTCAGATTTATAGCAAAGAGCGAAGGAAAACCAAAAATGTACCATTTAACTCAAAAACCTATAGAAAATTCTAGTGGTCTGTCATTCAGCGATCAACAATTTGAGGACGAGAATGTTTCAGTTTTATAAGAGAGATGCGCGGCCGCAGTAAACTGTGACACCCCGGATGCAAAAAAAACTTCGAAAATTTCAAATGAAAACTAAGCACCCGCTTGGCGAATATTTCAGATTTCAAGACGAACAGATGTTCTTCAAAGAATCAGAATTTCGAAGATAACTTTCTGATAGAAAAACGACGAGTAAAACGACGGTGCACATTGTTGTTGTTGTTGTTGTTGCTAGCCAAACGTCGTAAGAACAAGCACTTCTTGAATTCAGCGCATACCCGCACATCACCTGCCTCGCTTAATTTGAAATTCGCCGTTTATGCTAGATAAGGGTGGTCTAGATAAAAGGAGTCGGCAAATTAAAAGCATCACGCAAGAAGCAGGCGGGAAAAAAGCGAAATGAAATTTGAAATTCCGTGTCAAAATAGAATCCAATTAAGAGCACTGACAAAGTGAGGCATTGACAACGGTGAAATGGCAAAAGGGCGGCTCCAGAACGCAACCCAAAAAATTTCCGAAAGCCATTCAATAATTCATGGATCCTCTTTCACGTTTTCCCGTCTATTTTCGGGTTTTGTTGTCACCTCTCCATTAGTTTTATTATATATTATGAGCGGTGGAATTCAATTGAATGGAATGTCGGACTAAAATATTTAAAAAATAGTTTAAACAAGTTTTTAAAAGAAGGCAGCCCGGTAATCTGAAAAGAAAAAGGCCGATTTTTGTTTTCCCTGCCAAATAAAAAACTGAATATCCACGAATCTCGAGTACCAGCTCCTTGGGTTACATAGTCTTTGGTGCGAAAATGTTACAATGGAATCGAGAGAATGGAGAAGTGAAATCGGAATGTTTTGAATATTCGAAAAGTTTAAAGTAAGGTGAGGGAATGTGACATATATACGAAGAGAGGCGGAGCACAGAAACAACAATTGAGAATCGTTCAGATTTATGGGCAAGCAACTCATCTGAGAACTGGATATCTACTATTCTGCGAAACTTCATCGCTGAATGTGTGAGGAGAGATAGGAATACAAAAATGATGCATTTTTTTTTAGCAAAAAAAGGAATTTCAGTGTGGAAAATAGTGAAATTCAGCGTTTAATTCCAGCCTGTTGTACATCGTTGTTCATATCTGTAGTACAGTCGCTTATATGCCTATATTCCACGGTTGTGTATTCTAGGCTACAGATGACGAGAAATCAAAGATAGGTTGTTAGGTTTTTCGGAAATCTTTCGTTCAGATGTGAAATGTACAATGCGATTCAAAGAGATCTATTTGAAACAGTGTAGAACATTTTGTTCATAACTCTCTTCAAAATTAAAAACATTGCTTGAAAAAGATTGTAAATTGAAGATATCAGCTAGCTCGATGAATTCACATAAAGCATTTAGGACGTAAGATTTAGAAAAAAACTATTGAACCGCCGTACAATATAGGCAACATCGACAGAGAATCTTCCGGCACGGTTAGTTGTATTATTCGGTGGCTCATTCGCACCATAATCATCATTAAAGGTTTTCAGTAGAACTGTGCAAGTATAGCTCCTATCTCCCAGAATATTCACAAGTTTAGCACGAGTTTACCACGAGTTTTGGATAAGTTTTACCAAAAAAAAATTGTGGAGTTTCGCTATGTTGCGCATCTTTTCTTCTTGTTGGTCGGAAGTTGATCTAAGTTTGGCGATTCTATTTTTAATCAAAAACCGGCAAACCACGCTCTCAATTTCCGGCCAAAACTGGGCAATTCTGGATGAATAGTGGATATTCGATAAACTCAGAAGTCAGCAGCCGGCAAGCATCCGATAAAACTCTACAATTCTGTAATTTCCGATCAAAAACCGACGTTCACTCTACATGGTGCCATTGGGAAATGATTTGAAATAGAATTCTCACTACAACGCTAATATCACTGCAGAAAAACTGTGTAGCCTAAAACGGTGTACACACTACATAGATCACGTTAGCAAGGAAAAAATGGAGCTAGAATCAAAGCAATTCTAATTAATCATTTGGTTTTAATTTTCTAAATAATTTTGTGAAAAACTTCTCAAAAGTTTCGAAACGTCTGCTTTTGAAATGTTAGGTTTTAGAATGTTCCGGAGCAGCACCGAATATGTATCCTAGCGACTGTGGATGCGTCTTTGGGCAGATGAGCACAAGTTAATAACTGATTGCGAATTAGTTAACAAGAATTTGATTGATTTTCAGTGAAATGTTACTACTGTGAACAAAGTTCACACCGTATTCCAGTGTGTCCGTATTTATGGTGCGCCCTGTAATAGTAACAACCGGATGGATAGCTGGAATCAGTGAAAAAACCTGCACACTTCCTTTTTCGAGAAACATTTCAAAATTCAACGAAACCTTTTTGAATGAAATATGCAGCAACATTTCGCTGCCTTGTTATAGAAAAAAGTAATTCTGAGAAATATTGGGCGGGGGGGGGGGGAAGTGATCGAAAGTATAATATTTCGCTCTTCTAGAATCTGGAGTTAGCTCTTAATTTTTTGTTGGCGAAATTGAGCGAATAGTTACTTTTCAAAGGAAGCTCGCCGAAAAAGTAATACGAGACGCCAAGAAAAGGAAAGGAATCTAAAAAGTATTCCCCCAACGAAATGCTACGCCGCCTCTAGTCTCAAACACATGTTCCTTCACGAAAAGTTGTCAACTTTCCCTCTCTCTCTCTCTAAAGACCAATAAGTTCGGTGCCCATGAATTAAAACAAAATTCGAAAATAATAATGACGAGTGAAGGAAAGCGGAATGAGAGAGAACAGAAAAACGGGGCGAATCGGTGGGGCGTAGAGCAGACAAAAGTTGCCTTCATTCTCAGCAAGTGACCTGGGCGTCAAGAAGAGAAAATATTACAATGAGGAGGGGGGGGGGAGTACCGAGAACAGCTGTTCATTTGATTTGTCAGATTGTTAGATCTTCTTGAGAGATACGTGATAAGAAAGGCGGAAGATATATGGAATTCAATAGGCGTGTGGTGTTGGAGGGGGGGGGATATTGGAAAGAAGCGACAAGTGTTTACTAACAAATCAGAAACACCCATGCGGTGATAAGTGACTTTGAGAAGAGGTGGGAAGAAGACGAGCCAAGTTTCAATACCAGTGGAGCGACATGTGTTTGATAAGCTCTCACGAGGTCCCATGACGTTGCAACATGATAAAAACAATGAGCTGAACTTTTCATATGAAGTGGGCCAACTTTCTCTTTGATTTATCACGGATTAAGAGCAAATGAAATTGCGAATGATATCTGGATACAAAAAGTGGGGCGACTCCCCATGACATCGTCCGGCTAACTGCGAAGAGAAGTCTCAATATACCGAAGAAATCGACTGATTACTTCATGGAATACTATCGCTCATGATCGCAAGGCATGGCTAGCTAAGTTAAATCCTGCTTAAATCTATCGAAAGTTTGAAAGAAAAGTGAAGAAGCTGCCTAATGCTATTCGAAAACTGAAAAAAAAAACTTCCACTTCTTTAATTTCATTCGGAGGCCAAGAATAAATAAAGGTTTGACAGCTTCAGAATGCTTCAGGTGCTTGGTTAGTCAAGGATTAAGAGATGGCTTAAAGGTTTCATTTTAGAAACTCCAGACTAATGTGGGTTTCTGCGGATCTGAATAATTTTCAAGTTTGCTTAAAAAGAGCTTTCGAAAAACGGGTATATCATGGAAATATTCCATTTCTTCTTGAACTCAAACAGAAGCAAATGAGTTTTGCAGCAAAAGGGCCAAATTGGCGGGTGGTTCTAATCTAATTTATTATATTAACTCAAAATGGTATTTCCTCTTGACCTAATACAATTTTCAATTTAACATTATAGAAACAAAACTAGGTTTAATGCGGAAATCTGTTATATCTTATATCTATTTCTAATAAATAGAGCTCGCCAGAAAATTGTGTCCATTCACCTGTTTTCACGGTCTCTAATTGTAAATACGATGGTGAAGAAAATACTTATTACGGACAGCATTTCATTTTGAATTAACTCGGCATTGTTAATTCACATTTTGAGGAATGTAGGTAATCTGAAAAAAAGAAAAAGCAGAAATTAGTCGACACTATTGCATCTTTTATGAAAAAAAGAAGCAGTTTCAGAGAGAGAGAGAGACAAACAAAAGCCTGTCAAAACTCTGCAAAACACGCCAGAACTAGGATGACGGGCAAGGAGAGGAAGGAAGGATTAGGTGAGAGGGCGCTCAAACCTTTTTCAGAAACTAAAATTTTAAAGGATTATCATCGATCAATGTGCGGAGAGAAAAATGATTGAAACGTTTGTTTGCGAGTGGAAATTGCAAAAAAAAGAGGCCATCGAATACCCACGAATTTGTCATTTTGACGGATTTCAGGGTTTCGGAATTCCAGAATGGAACCGTGGAGTTTAAATTTTTGAAAGTGTTAATTCGTGGTTTATAAAAAAAAGTGGGGAATGTTTCAGAAATTGAAAGTGTCTTCAGATACCTACTCAATTTCCCACATAATTCAGCTGAAATTTGGAAGTCTGGAAGGCTCCCAAACAAAACGTTTAGACTTACATCTATTTTCGGCTACTAGAATCTTCTTTAATTTCATTATGTAGTTTTAATAAATACATCACTGATGAACTAACTGGACTCAGCGAGCCATCTTGCGGGAAGCTCCACGCACTTCCTACGAAATGCGAGAGGTATGAAAATGAAAGAATTGAATGTTCATTAACTATCAATTTACTAATAAGGACTTGACAGATTTTAAGATTAATTTGAAAATTTTGAAAAATGTAACACTTTGATTATTTTTCGAAGTTGTTCATATTTTCAGTATTCCAAAACACTAAATCGGCCGCCGCCAATACTCCATCCAATCATTTTTACAGATCTCTAGATGTATTGTTTTGATAGGAATGCTATTATCTACTATCTCTTTCTATCTGTGCTCCGATTGACTGACCTCGCGCAACGCATTCTATGAACGACAGTGTTTCCCATCACTACATTCGTTCTTTTTCTATTCATATTCATTTTCAGACTTTTTATTCCTTCATTTGAAAAGAGTAGAAAACATAGCAAAACGTCATTTGCTTAATCTATGCTACAAAAATTTAGTTAAACTTCATTTTTCATAAAATTAATTCCGCGCTTCCGCATAAGGGAAATGACCATCTGAAGCCGAAGCTCTTTGCAACATTGATCGCAAATTTGTTGGTTTTCTGTGATAGATCGTCATTCGCTTTGTATAATAGAACATACGCGGCATCAAATTTGGCACAAAGTCAGTGCAAGATCTATAAAGATACTGTAATAAAATCAAATCATGATCGATTTTATAGTTCTTTTTTCAAAAAGAAAATCAACGAAAGTTATTGAAATTCAAATGAATGTCTAGTTCTCTGGATGCACCATCCCTTCCGTAGCATAGTGATAATCAACGGAGCAATTGATGACTTATTAGGCTCTATTGTAGCATTCAAGAGTGGCTTACAAATGCGTAAAACTCGGAAATGAATAAAGGAAAAAATGGGGTTTCGAAAGAGCTGAAAAATCTTATCTTCCAGCACTCAGTTATTTTGGTCGGTGTGAAACTGGATATCCAGATTATTTTTGCTTTAAACTAGTACTCTGAACCATGAGGTTATTCCCTGAAATTGTAGATTTGAATTTGAATTTATTTATACAGAATTGAACAATATTGGGTGACAGTAGGATTAGATAGGGCCCCTCACGAGGCTAACCTAATGGATTGGGATAAACAGTAGATAAACGGTGCATAGCGCTTAAAAAGTGTATTGAGTACTTTATAAACTCTCTGAGAACGATGAACCAGCAGATCCTAGAATTTTTTTTTGAAATTGTCATGAATTGCTCACAGAACTTGCAAATTGTGCTCGAGCTCGCACTATAGGTTAAACTAGCTGTCTACAGTTAACCACAGCTCGCCCCAAGACATCAGCTCTTTTCGATTACAGAAAATACCACCATTTAAATTCAATTAGACTGGATATTTCCAGAAAAACGAGTTTCAGTTTTTCTCCGCATTTGCGAAATCGTCATGTTCTTTCTCACTTTGCGTCTTGTTTTTGAGCTTCGAATTATTGTTTTCAGTTATCGTGAACCATTTTTTTGATAATTTCTTCAAGATTTCATCAAATTTTAAAATGCCAGATCAAGCATTGTTCATTGCAATTTTCGTGAGCTAAAAAATTGAAGAATACAACCTTGTTTTTTGCTAATTATAGTAAATTATACTCATTAAGAAACTAAAAGAAACTTCACAGCGATTTTTTAGATCTGAACTTTCGAAAACCCTTGATGAAGGTGCTTAGATTGTTGGAGCTTCAGCTTTCGTTTTCAAGCTTTTCCCTTTTCTATGCATATCAATTCACTAATTTCAGAATTTAAAAGTGAATAACTTCGCCGAGACGACATGGAGCCCTTCGGAAAATCGGAAATTGTGGAATGTCACTCTAAGAATTCCTGGACCGCAGAATTCCTCTATTCCGAGGAGTTCGACGCCGTTTTCCAAGAGCTTTTCAACAGATACTTGCACGGCGGTTTCTCTCAACCTGGCGATCGTTTAGATTTTCAAGGATTTTGCAGAATGTTGAAGCAGTTAAAAGAGAAAAGAAACGAGCTGGAAGACAAGTTCTTCCCGGAACAAGCACAAGAAAGAGCCGAGGAAAGGAGTAGAGTGACTGTGGAAGAAGAGACTCAGGGATGTAGAGAATTTTATGAAAAACTGCATGAAATGACAAGAATAAGAAAAGGAAGTGATGGAGATGGACAGTTCAGCTGGAAAAAATTGTTTCTCGGGTGTTTTCGATGAATTTTCAGAAAACTCGGAAAGTCAGAGAAGAAAGATTGTAAAATGACCATATTTTCGCATGATTTTTGAATTGTTTGTTATTTGTATTCTTGGAAATGGAAAGTTGTAACTCTTATTAAAGATCGCAATAAAATCAGTTATAAGAGAATTACATTGTTTTAATGCAGGACAGCATAAAGTTTGTTATAATCAAATTACTCTCAAAATTAGCGGAATTCTCCTGAATAATGTAGCGAACATTTGTAATTTATTCGAGCTTTCTTCGATTCTGGATTTTCGAAATATAGCAGCATGAAAACGCTTCGGGCACTAATCGACAAAAAAATCCAATTCAAGCTTCCAAGCCACGCTTCCAAGCCGAGGCTTTTAAAGTCTTTGAAAGTCAGAAGTCAAAGAGTACAGTAGTCAAAGAGTATGTGCAGGAAAGGGGTACAGTAGTTAATGAATCACTTGTAGTCAATGAGCCAAGTGTAGTCATTGAGACAAGCAAGCCGAGCCTTTTAAAAGCAGAACTCATTATTTGACTTTGTTAACGAAGGGAGAACATACAGTTCGATGCGCAATACTAGGCTCCTCGTCGCAAGAAATGCTGATTTTTGGAAAATCCATACTTTCTATGATCAATCTTTTATTTTTCAGTTATGAAACGTCTAGATTGGTTTTTAAACTTCCGGTGGTTGAACTCTACAGTTTTTGAACTTTTGGTTTCGGAAAGCCCCACTACCTGGAATTTTGTGCCAGAATCGATGAACTGCCATTTATCATTGTTTGAACATCAATTTTATTGATTTTACGAATATTTTGGCTATTTTTCTAAAAAGTTATGCTATTTTTTCTGTTTGCTCAAGTTTATGCCGCTCCTTGTAATAGTGAAACACCTCTATAATTGCCGAGCAAAACAAGAAAAATTATGAAAAGTTGTCTCTAAACATGTAGAAAATAAATTCTGCTTCACGCATTTTGCTCTTTGAAATTGGCAGCATATAGCATTATATTTATATACATTAAAGCAGTTGCGTTATGAGCTTATGCAGCGAGACGGTCTGAAATTTGGCGGTCCGCGACGGGTCGTGACTTTTATGAAAGCTGGTCTAAACAAATTGAATATTTTCACGGGAGTTACTATAATATGATTAAAATAGGAATACATTATTCAATTTTAGGCAGACTATCAAATATTGTGCCGCTTGCTTCGAGCTTCTAGCCTATTATTGAAATTATTTGGAGAGTTCGGTTATTGTAAGATTAGAAATATGGATATGGAAAAACATTTACGAGATGGACGGTGTGTCTCAGCCGGCACAAAAAGCTCCTTTGAAAGTTTGCTGAAATGAGTAAGTGTTCTCATAGAAAGTTCACATGTTGTGAATCAAATTTCGAACCGTTTTATTTCATCACCATACAAGACACACCAACTAATTTTTATAAATAGCAGAATTTCCTGAAAAGCATTTGAAAATGATCTAAAACTATTTTTTTTTGAAATTGGAAAAAATCTTGTTTTTTAAGCGTATTCAAGTCATCAGCACTTGTCTAAAGTGGGGTTAAGGGAAAAAAGAGACATACTAATGGAATATGTAGATTGAAAATCCTGCCGAACGCAAATTGGAAACATCGATGCCTTCTTGGTTTTCCAGTGCCAATTGGGTTGCACATCCCTACGTCTTCTCGCTCTCCAATTCAGACGAAGCAGTGTGCGAGATGAAGAGACGCCAGACACTACTCGACATGAAACGCGTTTAATTTTGGGTCGGACGTCCTTCTTCTTGAGGTTCGAAGAGTCAGAGTGAACAACCGGAAAGTGATATATCCGGAAGAATTTGAAGGAAAATGGGTGGATATGGAAAAGGTTGGAGATGGAGATAAATTTTAATGAAATAGGAAATTGTTGGTTTTATAGGTGCGAACAAACGGAAAAAGAAGAAAAGGGGCGTTGGATTTTTGCTTTTTTTCTACAGAATAAGGAAATAAATAAAAACCTATAATGTCGCATAGAATTCATAGAGTTTTTGCTTTAAGGATTTTTTTGAGAATGGCGGAGTTTAATATTCATTTGGATTTGAACATTGATTCAAGTAATTAAACAAATCTTATTTTTGAAAATTGAAATTTGTTCGAGAAATATTTTTAAGCCAAATCCTTTTCATACAAGAAGCAAGCGAGTGCGCAGTATTGAGATGACCATCGGAGAAGAACGCGACAAATATTACTTATATTAAATTTTAAAATTTAACACATTAATTTCAGCTTTAACTCAAAAAAAAGTAATATTTCGATGCACTATCTTCCGGAAACATCCCGTAGCCACTCCGTGAGCATACCGCTAAACCGGCTACAACAACCTCTCATCTTCGGCTAAATTCATCACGCAGTGACTCACAGAATTTTGTGAAGCCTAAACCGGCTACTAATTTCAGAGAATGTCCCCCGTTGAAGACATTTGATGCTTCAAATTTAGCTGAACTGTGGTTTGAAGGGAGGTCGGAGTGATGGACACTACTCTGATGCTTTGTAGTTTATCAAATTCCATGAGAAGGGTATATTCCAGCTTGGGTTCAAATCCCTTTTTTTCTGTGTTACAGCGAAAAATGCAAACGGTGTATTCCTGATACATAACTGAAAAAATCGCCGAAAAATGCCGTCACACCCCCCCCCCCCCTCTAACCAACTTCCATAGTGCGTAATATTTTTAGACTAATATTTATTCCCATTCCCCAATTGAGAGAATGAAGCCTTTGACAATTTTAGAGTTCCACGTTATTTTATTTTGATAATTTCTATTTGCCGTTATTTCTAACGCGTAAGAAATAAGCCAGCCATGTCTGTGTTTCTATTGATAACCTAGATGTGCCTCGCAGATTTCATCTAAATCAACACATCATTCTGTTAATGGTTGACGTGTGCTCCATTGCGAAGGATAATGGCTAATCCGGGATTTTGTGAGGGCAATCCTTTGTTTTACGTCTTCATTTCTTTCATTGATTTTGGCAGATGCGATATGCACATACATTATTTCAATTTTGGCTTCGAAACGACGTTGAAATTGTCTCACAATGTGTTTGTAATCGTTCTTTTTTTCCTCAAACCTATTTATTTTTAAGCGAAGCTGACAGTTTTCAAAATTCGTATAATCATAATATAAAAGTGAATATGTTTGATAATAAAGTTCCTCCTACTCTGTATATGCCCTTCAATTAAACTGTGTCCATGTTTTCTGAATTACTTAATTTTGTGAAAATTCTATTCTTGTTTTTCTTTCAAAAATGAAACCTTTTGTAAAAATATATAATACCACCTCATAATTACTCGAACGAACATTTTTAAAACAATTTGCGTCCAATAGACTACAACCCCTGTTGGACAGCATCGAGCAAAAGCATCAGTATTTTTTTTCGAAAACAATACTGTTTTCAAACATTTACGAGTTTTTAAGGATTTTTGCTTAGTAGGTTTAATGTAGAAAGAGAAATCCTGACTCCTGTTGGTAAACCTTTAGCAATAAAAACTATCTCCAGCCACCCAGAGCAAAAATAATAACCAAAAAGAAGATGCAACTACCCTGGATTTTTCATTCAATTATGAAGACCACTGATTGGATTTATTTAATTGTGCAATTTTTTTCCAGAAGCCATGCAGCAAGTAGAAGGAAACCACTGTGAAAAAACTGTGGAGCAGTTATACACCGAAGCCGTCGACAGTGTTTTCCACAATTTGTTCAATTTGTACATCCTCGGAGATTTCGCACAGGCTGGCGATTCAACAGATTTCCCAGCATTCTGTAGAATGTTCAAACAACTGAACGAGAAAATCAATGAGCTGGAGAACAAATTCTTTCCGGAAAGAGCCCAGGAAAGAGCAGAACAGAGGGCGAAAATGACAGAAGAAGAGAATTTGTTGGCATGCAGGGAGAGCTATGCGAAGTTGCACCAAGTGACTGAAACTAGAACAAGGCGTCATTACAGCTGGAAAAATCTGTTGGTGGAATGCTTGAGACGAAATTTACCGATGGAAATTTCCCGTCACAATCTTTAATTGGCGGAATTATTGAACACGTCAATAAACGTTTTTATCCATATAATTTTATGTTCTGTCGGGCATTAATATAAAATCATGCATAAGGTAATCAGATATCTTATCCTGAGAAGTTTTTAGATTCGCTACAATACCTGGAATTATTCAGGAGATCTTGTGGAATTTCGCGTTCGCATATCTTCGTAACAAGCCATTCAATACTAAAAAATACAAGCTTGTTTTCAATATATCTCATTTATAACGAAGCGATGAACAAGCAGAAAAAAGGAGAGTTTGCATGATTTTTGATGCCAATCAATTAAATGGGGGTCATTAAAGCTGTGTATGTGGTTGGGAAAAATTGTTTTACTTTCTATGAGTAAATGGGTCGCTTCTAATATTCACGGATGAAGCAAACCTTTGAACTTTCTTTGGTTTTTCTGACGGCTGAGATCTCCGGGCCGGTTCTGGTTCTGCAGCTGTCTGCACTCCGAGAGTTCGTTTAGGAGATGATGGACAAGAGGAAAAACCTGAAAAAATGTTTACTGAAAATACACGAAAGACAAGAAGTATCTACCAATTTTTTAACCAGTAACCCACATTCTCATTTTTGATGTTTTGAATCCCATTGACCTAGAAATCCGCAACCATAACTAATCAACACCGAGCAGATGAGCTTAAACATACTATTTTGCGTGCACGGGGATTTTTATTTGTCGTGGATTTCATTCGCATAAAGCAAAATTCGAAGCAATAAACATTCAAAATACATAAATCCATTTCTCGCATTTTTATTATATTTTACGGAAGGGAACACGACCAAACAAACTCGCCCAACAAAATGTTATTCAATATTTTGGTGGAAGTTTGAATAAGACTATAACCTTAATTCAATAAGTACCTATTTCATGTTTCCTGTCGTTTTCCTTGCTCATATCGTAAAAAGGGTTTTCGCGGAGCGGAACTCTTGCAGAGCCGTTAGAGACAATGTTGAGCATATTATGATAGTTAGCAGCGAGACTTCTCTTCACATCTCCTTTGATTCTTGCTTCTATTTCGTCTACATGTTGTTTCAGTCGCTGAATATCTCGGTTTTTCTGCTTTATGTCTTCCGTGAGGTCCTGAATAACTGAGTCCTTGTGGGCTACAGTAGCATCATACTTCGTTTTCAGAGTGTCCACTTCTTTTTTGTGCTGAATACGGTATAGATTGACCTCTTCCTCAATTCGAGATTTGTATTCGTTCTAAAAATTCATGAATTAATAGAACAGGTGTTTTTTTTAATAGAAATTGTTTACATAACAACTAACCATTTCATCCACAAGCTGATCTTCGTGCTTCGCTGCTTTGATATTTGCTTTTTCACGCTCTTCCAGAATCAGCGCTTTCACACGTCGAGATTCGAAGAGTTCTCGCATTGCCTGAAACACAATTGTTGAAGATAGTAAGGTTTATGAGGATACTTTATGATTATAAAAAACCCTTAAAAAGGGGATGCCGGTAAAAAAATAACTTGATTTTATAGGAAAATATTAGACATACAATTTTGAAAATGGGAGTAGTCGACGTGACATAAGAATTCAAGTTGATGATAGCCGTTACCGATTCTGATTTGTGCTATATTCCAACAATATGAATAATCATAACTGGACGGTGTCTCAACTGTACGGAACCCGAGCTAGCCGAGATTCGGAAAACCATTTCAGTATAGAAAGGTATTTAGTTCGCTTCAGAATTCAATGGCAAAAAAAAAACAAGACTCGAAGATTACCGCGAAGCGACTCATATTTTCGAGAAATAAATTATTTTTTTATCAAAAATATAAAAGCAATCTGTAACAAAAAAATATCGTCGTCAGAATACAAAGATATTGAGGGGTGAGATTTGTTATAACCAACCTTCTTTAAATAACAGGGTTCAATAAAATATGTTGTAGAAACTGATTGCTCTGTGTAAGAAATTTAAAAAATTGCCGGATCGGATTTACACTTCGAACGTTGTAAAAAATCGTGGGCATGAATCAATGTAAATTAATATACAACTTTTGAATTTATAATAAACAGCAATTGGTCTCATCCGAATTTTTAAGCCATTGCACCAAAATGTAAGACCTAGAATATTAGGTAGATGAACAACTCGAATCAGGGCCGAATTCAGATATATGTTAAATTTTGAAGAAAACAGAGACATCAATGCATATTCCCTGTTTTTTTAAGTTTAAAAACTTACCTCGTCTGATTTTTCCTTGGCTATATTATTAGCTTTCTCCAACTCCTCTCTCAAATGGAGAACTTCATCACTTAATGCTTCGTTTTTCATGGCCATCTCTTCATATTTTTTCCCGTTGTCGTCATTTAATTCGGATAATATACGATTCTTTGCCTCCAAAATTTCCTTTTTTTTTTCGAAGTCTTCAATTCTCAGTTGCGATTTCGAGTATTTGGCACTCAGATCAGATTTTTCAGCTTCTAAAGTCTCAACTCTCCGGGCCAAGAGTAGTTCCCGATCGTGGAAATCCTTCAATACTTCCTTTGTTGTTTCTTCCATTTTCTGGAAGACTTTAATTTGTGCTTTGCCCACGCGATGCTCAATTCGGTGAAGTCTTTCAGACATTTCTCGATTTCGGCGAGTCAGTAGGTCATTTTCTTCTTGGACAGTTGTCATTTTTCGAAGATTGAAGCGGAAGATGTCTGGAAAATTCATAGGTGTGTTAATATGAAAAAAAATTAAAGCATGCAAAATATGAAAGGAATCAGTTGACTTTAAAAAATCAAGAGAATCCGCAGTGAATCTTAGCTGATTCTCGAAAAAATATTCCATTTTTAATTTTTAACCGAAATTGTTACCAATGATTTCTTCTTTTTTCATTCCTTTCATTCGTTCCAATTGTTCTTCAACAGTGTAATTTTGTAAAATGGTAGCTAACCGGTCACCATCTTCCATTGTAGTATAATTATTCCAGCTCTCAAACAAATCACGGAAAACTTTATTGATTTGTTGAGAACCTCTGAAAATTGTTGAGCTTTTTTGAGTAGCAAAATATTTTGACATACTTTATGGAAACCGGAGCAAGAATATCAGTGTTTTCATTTTCTTCCTGAATCACTGAATCTCTCAAAGAGCTAGAATTCGTTCTGAAAATTAACCAATTATAACATTTTAACAGGTAATGCTATTATCGCCGTAAAAAAGTTCCGACATTTTTTCGAGTCGGGATTTGAATTTAAGCTCCGCCATTCATCATCGTTGCAGCGCATTTGCTATGCGATATATCAGCTCTAAATTCAAATGATTTCGCTCGAAAAATGTCAATTTTTACGATAATAAATAAGTTACCCCGCTGTACTCCTTTGCGTTTCATCCATTTCAAGTTTGTTAATCTTCTTAGATTCAAGTTTCTGAGATTTGTTAGTAATAATTAGCGTAAAACTGAAACAAATCAAATGAGAAATTTTTGAAAAAAGAAGAAAGCAAAAGCAATTGCCAAATGCATTTGAACTGCCGCTGAAGGAGATGTGCCCATGGAGCGTGCTTGCACATTTTTGATACACACGGCTGGCATTAATTGCAATTAAATTAAATTGAAGGTGTACGAATCAGATGGAGGGCTACTGAAAGTTACGGAAGGATATAACGCTACAAGGCTTTTTTTCTAGAAACACGCTCAATTTCAATAAATCCAAAGATTGACTGTTTTTTTCCGAAATCGTTTCTCCGAACGCGGTTTAAAATTGTCGGGATATCGCACGGTTTTTAGACCAAAGACATCAATATCCTCAAAGCTTATTGATGTCTTTGGTCTAAAAATGTCAATTTGACATACCGATTCGATTATTGTAAATCGAAAGCTGTGAGGTAGACAATTTACAACTGCCTAAATTAAAAAAATACTTATTTCTCCATGTTTGCCAGATTTAACCTTTGGCTGACGAAAAATGCACTTCTACCAAATAAAAGGCTATAGAAAACTTTAGAAAGTTTTCCAGTTGAAAATAGAAAATATCGCTTTTCGTGGTGAGTGTAAAACAATAGAATAACGTTGCTGCTAAATTAAAAAAAACAATGACTTTAGAATTAGTAGGAAAATTATCCGCTTATACTCTCAGGTATTATAGTTTACTATGTTTTTAATATGAAAAAGTAAAAAAAAACGTTATTTATTTTTTAGTGAATTTTTCAGAAATGTAGTTTTTTAAAAATTTACTTGAATATATATCAAACAGAATTTTTCTATATTTTTTTTTCTCAGATTTAGCTAGTAAGGATCTCTTGCAGTTTTTATTTTATTTTAAAGAGAGTTTGTGAGTTTTGTGAGATTTGTGAGTTTTTTTTTTAAATAGAAACGCAGAGCTTTTAAGGAAGTTTTGCAAATCTTCTTTAGATTTAAGGAAAATAGAATATTAAAAATGTAAATTTTGCAGTTTTCGGTAATATTAAAGATTTTTCGCGAGATAGTTTTTATATTAACTAGTAATTTTCACAATTTTGAACCATTGAAAGGCAAATTGCGCGTATTTATTTTAATATATTGTTTGAGAGTACGGTATATAGCAGACTGATTTTTTTTTCTTCCATCGTCGCTTTCGCCGCGCCATTGCTCCTTCACGAATTGTGACTGGCTGCTTTATAATTGTGGGGTTTAACAGGTTTTACCACTGGTGAAAAACGAACTGAACCGAATTGAATCGAGTTGATTCGATTTTATTCAATCGCGATTCGTATCATGTTGAATCGATTGAATCGATTCAAAAATTGTCGATTTAATTCGATTCAATCGATCAATTTCAAAGTCGACGCGACACACCATTCACCGGAATTCGATTCGATTCGATTCAATTCGATTCAAGTTGATTTATTCGCGAAATCGAATCGGTTCAAACCGATTTGCCCGTTCAACAAATCGAATCAAAATTGATCGATTTTTGAATCGCCACGACACACTACACCATAAAACATTTTTTTCTGAATTTTTTCCAAATTGTATCAAATCATTGATCGTGGCGAGACCCAGGCCGCTGGTCGGCTGCGCCCATTACGGTCGCCCACCGTCTTTTTGAATTGACATCCTAAAAAGGAAAGGCTTACGATTGAACCGGAATGCTTTCGGTTTCTATTATAACTTTTATTAGCATATTTGATCAATTTTTGATCAAGCAGATTTGAACAGTTTTTTACTCCTGCTTGTTCTCAAGAAACGAAGGTTTTTTTCCGGAAGGCGTTGTCATAGTAATCCACCCTTCTCTCACACCACCATTGTCTTGTTCTTTTTTGTATTACCTGCTTTTCCTATGCTTCCTACTCTATAGCACGCCCTTGGTGATGCTCGGAAACAGTTTGATAATAAATTGGTCAATGAGTCCTCGTTATAATTTGTCACATTGCTCACTCTCGCTTTTTGGGGTTGTTTTGGGCTGTGGGCCTTGAGAGAGATTCTGAACCAGGTGTTCTCCGACCGTCAAACTAACCTGGATTCTTTGAATTCTATGAAATATACTATTTTTAAGGATAAATGTTCCTCAATTCAAATGAAAAACTTCCATTAGACTTATTAGAAGAATGTGACGCCTACATTACAGAATTTTTGTCTGGAAGTGAGGAAACTTTGGCTTGAAGCAATAATTTTAAAACACATTTTCAGGAGATCTGATCAGTGCGACGAAGCCAGAACTAGAGAGAAGAAAATTCCACGATATAAAATATCAACAAAAAATCCATAACGACGAAAAAAGGAAATTTCTGAACAGAGGATCAAAAAAATATAGGCAGGAAAAATACAATGATCTGTCGAGTAAGAAGTTAATTTCAATTTGTTCCTTGAGACAATAAAACTACCATTGTTTTTGTCATTACTATTAGTTTTCTAGGGTGTGACGTCCAATTTATAAATAACTACCACACCTACTACACTTCCGATGGCGGAGTGGATACAACGCTGCGGAGAATTATTATGCGGCCGATTTTGTGGTAATGCTCCACTGGGTGATTATTGAATATACCATATCTTTCTTTCTAGAAGGAAGCCTATCACGAAGATGACGAGACAACGGTGGCATTGAAAAAAATGAAGGTGCACTTTCCAGTTCAGAGATTGTTTTAAGATCCTGATTTCAGGTGTCAGGAAAGAAAGAAATTATAGAAAAATGGTTTAGAGATTATCATGTTAAAAAATACAAAAAATCAATTAGGAGGTCATTTTCTTGTCCCGACTTTTTAATAGAAATAAATCGGGAAGAGGTAGCCTACAGAAGAATGTATGAAGTGATTTATGTAAGTGAAGTTTAAAAATGCCCATTGAATAAATTATTTTCTAAGAATGCTCATATTTCCAACATAGACGTGTCCTTCCTTCCAAGTACTGTTCCTCCCATGGATACGAGCCGACTTCTCTGCGAAATCTCATTTGCCATGAAACACTTGATATCGCGTGTCAATACTGCAGATTTATCAAAAGGACATATAAGAATTTCTAAAGTTATTTTCTCCACAGAAGATCTGTATGCCTATGTTCTTCCCGAGAGTGAGATTGTCCGAAAAGCTCTCATCGAGTTTTCATCTGATTTCGGAAAGTGGTTCTTCAGCCTAAACGAAGAGCGTAGAAAGAATATCGGAAAATCTAAAAACAAACGTAGTGATTACTTTTATCGAAAGAACGTTATTCTCATACTGAAAGAGTTTGAAGAAGATGGTACAATGTTTCGGAGAGCCCGTCACATCTGTAGAATTCCAGTAATCGATGATCACATTCACTTGTTTCTAGAAATTGATACTGGAATGTTAAGAGTGCTGAATACTTCTAATTATGACATTGTTCGAATGCTGCCAATGGCATGGGCATTAGTCGCAACGCCGATTTTAGAGGTCAGATTTGAAGGAGCCAAGGTAGTGTATAGCAAGCAGACTGAAATACATTCATAAGAAGACTTGCCGATTTCGTAATACTCCTTAGCGGAGTTCTTTATTACATGTCGGAAAACTAATTCTGAAATAGTTGTAGACCGAGCATGACGTTGCCAGACGAATTGAAACGATCAGAAAGACGGGTGAAGCAATAATCAAATCTTTTGATTTGGTGAAACGCCCTGAAAATATTTATAAATGGAATGGTTCCGATGAGAAAAAATGGAGCACACAAGGTGCCGCGGTAGTGAGTTTGCAAAAAATGTTTCATTAAAAGCCAAATTAGAAATTAGAAATAAAGATATTGTTGATTCATAGGCTCCCGCCATTTTTGTAGTATTATTGTTTGACTATTAAAAAAAATGCATGCGATGAAATAAACATAAAGAAGAATGGTGATCGCACCTGTCTACCAACGTAATATCAACTTGTAGATGCTTTTGTGCCAGAAGGACGAAGGCTTAAAGTTAAATAATACTACGAACTCGTTTTGACCTCATGTATACAATAGAGTGTTTTCCGCTGAGACGACACTGCGGACCACCAAAGCATCTATTTTTATCGTTAATTAAATGTTTAGTCACATCGTCCAGCTGTGCGTCTTTAACGATCCATGCTCATTGCTGTTAGAAAGAACCAAGTTTCTCATCCTCGGTAATGTTTTGATCCAACAATTCTTGTGTGGTGTGGAGAGTTCGAGGTTTGCGGTTGATGATGAGAATATATCATACTTTCCCAGGTATATAAGTTTCTCTGAGTCAAGACGTGTGGACCATAAAGGTCCAGTTTTTAAATCTTTTTGATTCGTTCGAGAACACGAATATCACGGGCGATAAGACCCAACCCAACCAACCACTGATGACATGACGGGAACAGAAAGCAGGAAAAAACATGGAAAATGACGGCAACTTATGAATCATCCTAATATGTATAACTAACCAATGCTTAACTACGCTCAAAATAAACGATATATTTAACTTTATCTAGCCTCCTTATCGGATCCTATTCTTGATACGTTGTTAGTCTTCATGAGCTTCAATTGTCTAATTGTATTAGCCTAGCTAAGGTCTGGCGCGCTTTCCAGAATTTTCACTCTTTAGTGCAGGAGTGCAATTCAATTCGTAGACAAATTTTCTCAGCTTCTGACAAGAAAAAACTACTCAATGCCACCAATTACCACGTTTTTCTGTGAAGACAGAAACTGCAGAGGCCTATGCCATACTGAGAAGTACCTTGAAAAGTGAGATCATATTTTAATGAATAAGTTCTTTTTTTAACCTTCAGACCTCCACGATCAGTGAGCAACCCATCGCTCGAAAAGCTCACTGAACTTCGAAACCAATTTTCGTCGGAAAGAATTCTCAGCTACACAAAAGGCAAACCTCTCACAGCTTATTTACTCCCAAATACTGACTCACACCAGGCCCGGTTTTAATTACTAAGATTAAATGAGATAAACACTCAAATTTTCAGAATGAAAGAATTCCTGAATTCTACCGTCGTTTAAAATTTCTCAATGGATTCACTGGGCTTGGAGGATGCGCTGTGATCACGCAGGAAAAGGCATTACTTTGGTGTCTTCATAGCTATCTGAAACTTGCCGAAAACGAAGTAAACACAAGTCTATGGAAACTGAAAGATAAAAATATAGAAGAATCAGTTGTTGAGTGGTTGATTCGGAAGTTGAATTCTGGTGATGTAGTCGGTTTCGATCCAGAAATATTGACCATGGAAGAATATAAAAACGCTACTCGAAAACTGATTCCACGTGGCATCAAGATGTGTGCGATTCCAGGAAACCTCGTTGATAATTTCTGGACCACCCGTCCATTTCTAAAAGGAGATGTGGTCAAAATTTTGAGTCTTGATAATTGCGGGAAAGCGCCATTTGCGAAATTAAACGAAATCAGGAAACATTTAAAAGAACAGAAGTGCTCAGGAACAGTGATCAGCACATTGGACGATATTATGTGTGAGTATCAATCAAACGATAATACATACACTTGATTGAATTTCGTTTTTGTACTGTATGTGTTCACAATACACTTCTTTTACTGATGTCATTCTCGGTTGAGCACTGTTACTATGTCATCCCTTAAACATAGGAAGCTCTCTGCCACTGTCCCCATCCTTGAAGTCGATAGTTTGAAACTGATCCTTCAAAATTAATCTTGATAAACAGATTCCTCGCAGGGTTCTTAAACATCCGTGGAAACGATCTCCCATACAACCCTCTCTCCTACTCATACCTGTTCATTACGTATAATGAAGTCCACCTTTTCATTCATCTAGAAAAACTCGATAAAATTGCTCAAGCTCATCTGAATCGCATGAATATCAAGTTCCACGAGTATTGTCAAGTTCAATCATTTCTCTCCGAGTGGATTGGGACGAAAAGGAAAGGCACGGAATTCCAATGTATCTCCCTGACTCCAGAGACTAACTACATGGTTGGGAACGTCTTCGAAGGTAATTCAATTGTGGAATCCTCTTTTGCACGCAAAGTGAAAACAATAAAGAATAAACATGAAATTTCAGGGATGCGTGCGGCTAATGTTAGTAAATTATTTTATATCTTCTACAATTTTAGCTCATCCAATTTTCAGCTCCGCGATAGCCTCAAAATCATTGAATATTTGTGCTGGTATGAAAATATTAAATGTCGCGGGAAGAAATTTACAGAAGTCGAAATGGTCGAACGTATGGAAAGGCTGAAAGAATGCGGTGAGAGATACATTGGATTGAGGTATCTATGAATGGAAAGTATTTACTGATTAAGTATTAAAAAGTTGCAGTTTTCCCACCGTATTTGCATCTCAGAAAAATACTGGGGATTATGCCCATGAACCAGATCCTGAACATTCCATCACTCACAGCCATCAATTTTTAATCCAAACTGGTAGTCATTATGAAGACGGAACTACAAACTGTACAAGAGTTGTTCATGACTTTCATCCCGACGACGAGTATATTAAAAATTACACGACAGTGCTCAAGGGACACATCAGAGTTGCAAGTTCGCGTTTTCCATCTATGTATGCTGCTCGAATAGATGTTCTTGCAAGGAATTCGTTGTGGAGCCTTGGCTTGGATTACTATCACGATACTGGATACAGTGTGGGACATTCTTTGAACACAAAAGAAACACAAGGTGCGTCGGTGATTTTTTAAAATAGCAATAGTTAAATAGTCCTAAATCCTAACAAAAATTTAAAAAAATTAAAAGAAAGTGTCGTTTAACAAATTCAATGCGACTTTTTAAAATTTTCCACTAAAAATCATTTTTGTTTAAAAGTTTGAATTTAATATCAACCTAAAAACAGTAAGAAATCTTGAAATTTGATTGCCTCCATAATTTTGTCTGAACTGTCTTTTGAAAACTGATATGATAACAAAAACGGATAGGGGAAATTTTCTTGTAATTTTTTTAACCGTGTCGTCTTTTTCATCACAATTTAGAAAGTAAGAATTTCTTGCCAGTGCAAAGTAAGATACTATCTGTTTTTAGTAATAATAGGAGACGATAGAATTCCAACGGAAGGACGCTTATCGGTCGGTCAAACGATAGTAATTGAACCCGGTCTTTATCTAGAGGGTAAATATGGGATTCAAATTGGAAATATGTACGAAATAGTGGACGATTCGACGGAAACGGAGAATTTTTATAAATTCGAGGTTTGTGGTACCTGAATTGTTGTTCGATTTTTATACAATTTTGGTAATGACCCTCATTGTTTTCGGAATATTAAGATATGAATTATTTACATTTAAAAAAAGTCTAGACAAAGTATCGAAGACAATCAAATTTCAAGATTTTTCACTGTTTTTGGATTGATTTCAAATTCAACATTTCAGGCCCTTACCCTCGTTCCCATCCAAACCTCGGTCATCAACAAGAATCTGTTGTCACCCGAGGAAATTCTGTGGCTCAACAATTACCATCACCGTGTTTTATTCCTCTCAGCTCCCACTCTCTTGTCTAAAAGCATGGAAGCCGAGTATCAATGGTTATGCAAAAAATGTAAACCGATTTGAATTGATTCCCATGCAGAGTGAAACAACTTCTCGGTCGCGGGAAGTCGTCGTGAAAACGAAAGTGTTTCAGAGGCGCTTTTTCGTTCTGATTTGTTTTTTTTTTTGCGGGAGATAACCGCTGTTTAAGATGATTGCTGTACTTTTTGCTTCGTGACGTTTTACTGGTTTAATTGTTTTTTGCGTCTTTTATTATAAAATAGTTTCTTTTTTCGATTTTTGGAGCGGCTGATGTTTCATTTTATTTCATAACATTAAAAAAAACAGCACGAAGGCTTCATTATTTTTGGAGCCGACATTTTAAAATGGAAATAAACGAAAAAGAGGAATCATCACAATTAGTACAGTTGAATCACAAGTGGCCAATGGGAGATAAGAGAGGAAGTGCAAAAAATTGCAGTTAAAAAAATGTGATTGCTGTCAATACATTGAATGCTAAAAAATTAGGACTAGAAAAAAAGACTTCAATTATAAAACAATCTTCAATTTTTTCTTGCCTGATATGCTGAAAATGGAAAGGATGAGACTGGGAGAAACCGGGCGCAACCGTAGGTTCACACACATTGACAAAAGAAAAATGGAAAACATTCAATGCGGAAGATTCGTTCCAATGGGAAACATCAAGACTTCCGATTGGAGATACTGTAGATCAGGAAGCTTTTCAAGAAGTTTCCTAGCGTCGAGCGAGAGAACCTCAGGGGCACGGTAGCGATTAGTAGACGTGGATGTGCCGTTGGTATGCCTCATTAGAGTGTCAAGAATACTTGATCTAAAAATTTGCATTAAAAATATTTTTTTCAAACTATAACAAGCGATAAAATCGGAAATCTCGATATTTAATTCTTGTATTATATATATGTGTATAAATATTTCTGAAACTTGGTACAATGACGTACCCATTACTTGACGGTATTATTTTTGCTCCATTTTCTCCATTAGCAAGACCAAACAGCTCGAGATCCTTCTGCAGTGGGCTTGTGTAGGCTGTCGCTACTCCATTAGTGCCCAAAAAATCGACATCAATGATTGCAGAACTTTGGCCTAGAAGTGAAACTCTCGGAATTTTATGGAATTAGCTTCTCTACATCTTTATTTCCCGCCGCTTGCTTTAGAAGTGTTTTTTTGGCAGACTAGGGAAGAAAAAGAAAAAGACTAAGGAAAACTTTTTGGCAGACTAAAAAAAACGTATCATTTTGCTATCACACGACAGCATGTGCTTCAACGGTCATAATTGTCTTACGTAATGCGATAATGAAATGTTCTAAAGAAATATTATCTCTAGTGTCTTGCATTTTCAAGGGAATGACGTTGTAGTTAATCTGTAGACCGTATGTTACGAATTTTGCGCTATAAAAATTTGGAAAGGCAAGCATTCTCCTGGAATTATTTCGAGGATTCGTTTGGGGGATACGCTTTTTTGTGTAACCTTGCAATTTTTCCGCTTATGCTGATTTTTGAAAATTATTCAAGCTATTTTCAAGCTAAAATTCAAGATATATATTGCACAATTGGGCTTGTTGACAGAAGTTAATGTGTTTAGCAAACACAATTTTCTAAAAAAAAATACTTCCAAACTTTGTTAAAGAATGCGAATAAAGTGCTGTCGAAACATTATTCTGAATTGATTCCTAAATCTATTTGTATAATTTTAGCATAACCATGCTGTTTATATGATCTAAACATATTGATTCGTCTCTAGTAATACTAATACCAATGAGAAATGTTCTTGAACTAAAAATTCTAACGTAGTATTAAAATTACTTCAATATATATTACCGCAAAACTGCCTCGGCGTATATTTATAAACATTCATGAAAAGGTATGTATATAAACTAATACTAATATAGTCGATCCCAATGAGTACAAACGATATATGAAATGATAGAATGAATTTTTTCTAAATCGACATTTTTTGAAACTTATTCCAAAGATTTAAAATAGTGCAAAAATTCAACCAGGGAAAGAGATAGCTCAGAATATAATACGCAGAAAAATTCCTAGCGTGGCCGTGATGTAGCGGTCGCATGTTCGCCGTTTGCAATCCGGGAACCGTGACCTTGTGACAATGTCTTCGAAGCTAGCAATGAACATAGAAACAGGTTAGCATTTCAACGAGTTTATGCAATTTGTGGCGGCCCTACACACAAATTTTCGGCATTTATTGCTTATTCCGTGCAAGTGCTTACTGGCTCGATTCATCGGATTCGTGAGTCCTGAGGTATCCCAATCGAAATCGACGGCAGGTATCGAAGGCGAATCATTTGACGGCGCGGATGGTGACGGCGTCTTCTGATAGTCATGATATTCTAAGGATGGTGAGGCAGTTTGAACCGGTGTTGGTAGTAATAGGTTAGATGTATCGAAGAAGAAATTGACAGGGCGATTTTCTTTTTTGGCGATTATCTAAAAAAAGACACTTTTTTTGAAAATTTTTATCGTTATTAGAGATGTCAAGAGCCAAAACTGTGACGAGTTCCTAGCATCACAGTAAGGATACTTGTCTGTTATACGGTAAGAGTTGCTCACTGGGTTAATATGTAGTGATTTAAAATGCTTCATCCGTATCTCCGAATAATTCCAGTCGAATTTTAATGAGATGGCTTCTTCTATAACGCGAAGAGACAACCATAACCTCGAATATCTCTGTTTCTCGCTTTCAAAATGGTTTGACATGTCAGAAAGCGCTTCCGCATTAAGTAGAGCTGGGATATCATAAACATCAATAGAATTTTCCTTTTGTTGATACTCTTCTTGAAATCCATCATCCCAAAAATTATTGTCCTCGAGCATATTTTCTAGAACTTTCAGATTTTCCGAGGTAGCGGGTGGCATTACAGACGGAGCAACTGATGCTGACGTGAACTCCGCTTGCCAATCGCCATCCATATCTTCTTCCTGGAATCCACCCTCAGAGCTTGTTTGTACGGTTTTCTCAAAACCTCCCCAATCTTCTAGTGATTGCTGATGGGCCAGCTGACGAGCTTCTTGAGATCGGGCCAAATTGTTGTCATCGGAAACACTCTCTGAACGATCAGTAGAGGGGCGAGCCTGATCGAATGCTCCCCATTCGTCATCGTCATCGTCGTGGAGACTATTTTTATTGAGTAGAGTAAGAGATGTATTCTGAAATAAGACGAAATTCGTTTTTTGAGATGTGAACTATTGTTTTTAGATACTGTTACTCTCATTACTATTTCTGCGTTTTTATCATTTGGTTTTATTTTGCCTACTATCGAATTCTTAATCAACATTATCATTTATTGTCGATTTCTTCCGACAATTAAATTCCGATGTTTTTAGTTTATTCTGTGAGAAGAGAACAACCATTTTTCGGACTTTACCTGAAGAAAAGTAGGATATCAAAAATTATGAACCCCCTTTCAGACCAGAAATTATTTTCCGTTTTTCCGAGAAATGAGTCTTGAAAATGTCGGAGATGGATATTTTCAGGAAGTGTCTCAATAAATCGGAAAATACTAGAAAAAAAGATTAATTTTATGTGTTGATACAATCGCACTCGCCGTATTTTAAAAAGAAATTTCGAAAAATGTCTTCCTCATTCATGTTCGTGTACTTCTCGTGAACAAAATAATTATCTACAGTTGAAATTTTCTGATTCCGAATTTAGGCCATCGGAAAACGGAAATTTCGGACAAACAATATTTATTTATTTTATCCACAGAAAATGCGCAGCCATGCATTTCGCATTCTCTCCAAAGCTTCTTTTTAAAAACGCAGCGCGAGCGAAGGCGTTACGACACATTTGAATATTAAACACCGCACACTTGCAAATATAAATTACTACAGCTGATCGGTGGGGACCGGCCTATAAAAGATACCTTGCACCTCTTTGAGTGTAGTTTTAAACGCTTTTTACTTTTTTAGTGGCCAGACGTGCAATTTTTTTCGGATCCGTTACCTGGTTCACCAAAAATTCAATTAACAGTTATGGTCTGCCGATAAAAGTTCGTTTTTTTTTTCGAAAAATCGTTGAAAAACTTTTGAGTGGTGTTTAAAATAAGACATTGATCGCTGCTGCAGATATAATATTATTTTGATATTACTATGTAGCTCATTCTGGCTAAACCCGTCCTAAGAAAACGAGCTGAAGCTGCAACTTTTCTCATTTCGCTTTCCCTCTTTTTGTTTGTTATCATCATTCCTTTTATAATTGTCGCAATCAGTACACGACTCAGCTCGAGAACTGTGCTGAAAGGGCGGATCTTTTACAAAATGGCGTGGTTTTTCTTAGTAATTTTAGCGAGCTCCACCCACTTTGCGTACTTTGTTCATTGGTCAATGAGAAATCTATATAACGGGCGAAGATAGCGACAAAAAGTTTGTCGTATGACGACAAGGACGATGGGAATCGGCGAAATAAATGAGGACAGTTGAGATTTAAACAAAAACGAGAAATAGCCGCTGGTCAGCTTTTATTCGTTGCATCCTACGCTTAAGCTAATTTAGAATCTCAGAATTAGTTTTCAATAAAAGTATTCTCGTTTATTTTTCGCAACATTCAATAAAATGTTTCCCCCACGATTGATTTAATAACAACGAAGGTTAGGTCTAAAAACAAATTATCATGTCTCTTCAAGGCCATTTGCATCGATGTTTTATCAATATCAATATCCAAATTACCAGTCTCATTGTACACTTTTGTTAAGAGAAAATTATAGATTTTATTTTATTTTTATTTTCGATCTTTGCAACTAGTGCAGCCAGTCGTTTTAATGTTAATCAATAACTCTTATCAACCTTAAAATATCAAACATTTGCACGAGAAATGTCTTAATGGAGTGTGTGACAAATCAAACTTTTTTTGCGAATGCCGCTAGTATCACTGACACAGAACACAGAATTCAATATTATTTTACATGTAGTTTTTGTTTGATACGTATAAATTGAAATCTCTTAAATATTTATATGTAAAAGAAATGGCATATTTATAATTAAAGGCTAAAATGACACCTCAGCCATCACCGAGTTCATCTCGTGACCATGTGTGCTTCGTTTGTCAAGACTATACCTCTGGCTATCACTACGGAGTTCCATCATGTGTCGGGTGTAAGACATTTTTCCGGAGAACTATAATGAAAAATCAAAAATACATTTGCCAGTTTGAGGGGAATTGCCCTGTTGATAAAAGTGAGTATTACTTAATATTCTGCATTCTATTATTTTTCTAATTTAGCGATTCGATGTGCATGTCGTTACTGCCGCTTCAAAAAGTGTCTTAGTGTTGGAATGGATAGAAATGCCCTTCAGCAAAATCGTGAGCCAATTGGGTACACAAAAAGGACAAGACGACCAAAGCGAGAATTGAAGACAGTGTCAGACAGCTCAAGTGATGAAGGTGGCAACAGTACTTCGCCATCAGTATCGCCACCTCAACATTCAGTGAGTTAGCAAACAAATTGCAATTAAAATATAAACAAATAAATTTCAGCCTCCGCCTATTTCTCCAATTAGCTGCCCTCCTATCCCAATTAAGTCGCGTAACTGTATTTTACAAACTCTATCAGAACGAGAAAAATGTTGTAATAATCTTCGCCTCTCCGAATATCTTCCAGTCAGATCTCTCTACGAAGCGTTGTGTTCGAAGGCGTTGTTGAATGATCCAATTTTTATGTCAACATGGGCACACCCAAGTGAAAAACATAAAATCTCAAATTTGCGATTTTTCACTCAGCAGGACTATCATTATTGGCAAGAGAGGGATTGGTTTTTATTGACAGAATATGCCAAAACATTCGATGTCTTAGAAGCGTTTGCCTATCAGGATAAGGTTCGTAGAGGAAGTGAGGTCAGGAAGTCATGAGGGGGGTTATTATCTAGAACAATCTTAATTATGGCATTCTGTTACAATAAAGTCGGAGAATTTACAGGCTGAACTCGTTCGACATGCAGCCATCACCATTCCAGTGCTAGTTCAAGTATGGAATTCGCCTGATTATGGGCCTGACACAATTGTTTTTCCTGATGGTGCTTATTTCGACAGAACATATCAGCCAACCCGGTAAGTTGCAGCTCACTTAGACATAAGCTTTTTTGTGACTGTTCTTGTTTCGTTCCGCGTTGTGTTCAATCGTTTTAGGCCAGCCGGTCTCAGCAGGAATAAATACCAGATGCTGGATCTTGTGCTTAAGCCGTTTCGTGATCTACAGCTCGACACCACCGAGTTCGCAGCGTTTAAAGCAATAACGTTTTTGAATCCAGGTCCGGAGAGAATTCATAAGAATCAAACTTTCACTTTGATCCAATTCCAGACGCTGACATCACCCTTCCAGCGAAAAAACTAGTGAACAATGAACGCGTTCGCATCACAAAAAAATTGTACGCCTACATGGCGACTAAGGATGACTTGGACACAGCCATCGAAAGGTAGTTTACGTCCCTTTTTCTACAATAATGAATGATGATATCAATTATTGATAGATCACTTTTTGATGTCTTTCCCTTCTGCAGGTTCGCACGATTGGTTCTGATGGGAACGTCCATGTCAAAAATGGCGTGCGAATCAAAAGAGGCTGTGTGGATTGCGGACTTTTTCGAGAAAATCAGATTTTCATCGTTTGCCAGACAGCTTTTCTTTGGTGATGAGGATGAGAAACAGTTTTACAAAATGTGATTAAGATATTTCATTTTTAAAATTCTACTAATACTAATCGAAACAGTTAAAGAACTAATATTATTTATAAACATTAATTGAAGAATAAACCGTTATTGTTTTTAATAATTATTCAACTTTTCAAAGATAGAATAAAACTCACCTTCCGAATCGGAGCCGGCGCTGCAGAAGCTTCTCCAAAATCACCCCACTCACTGTCATCCTCGTTTCCGGCCTGGATTTCTGGACTTTCTTTACTCGATGATTGAATATCGGAAAAACTATCTAGGGGTGATGCAGAAGACGTCTGTAATTGACAAATTAACTTACACGGTTATAAAAACGATTGCACGGCCTTTTTAGATTCGATACTATCAGTCAGTTACCAATGGCCACTTGGTATAGTCGAGTAACAATATCTCGTACATTCAAAACAATGGAACGGTTCAAAAACTGGGTCGTTGCGTTCCTCACATTTTGACTCAAACAAACTTAGATACCCGGGTTGACGTGAGCTCACATAACACTGAACCGTTGTTGAATCAAATCTATACTAATTATGAGAAAAGGATTGTCGACGACACCAATTAGCGTGGTCCCAAATGGAATAAAGATGACAGACATAAAATTCACAAAAAAAAAGATGATGCTTTTAGTTTTGTGGTCTGTTTGTGAGGTAAGATATTGGGGGCTAATAGATGACGGTGTAGCAACTGCGTCAGATGCTTGCACTCGTAAACCACAAAATTAAAATTTCGAAAACAGGTCAAAACGAGTTGTTCTTCAACTACTAGCACGGTGTTCTTCAATTCCTAGCCTTTGTCATTTTAGCAGAAAGACATCCATAATTTGGTAAAACGATACCAAACAGTCTTCGAGAATAACGGCGATTATATTTATTTCACCTCACGTCTCTCATTATTATATAATAAAACGTTTAACGTCAAAAATTACCCGTTATTATGAATCAACCAAATAATAGAGTAGTATGAAGTTCGTTTATGCTATTTTGCTTCACATAATATACGCAAAATTTACGTTTTTTGAAAAATATATAAATAAGAAGGAGTATAATTCTCATTTTTCTTGTTTTTTGAACTGGAACAACAGTAAAACCAAAACATCCACTTTTCAACCACTTCGTTTTAAATGTACGAGGAATTGAAAGGTAAAAAAGGATATTTCTGATTTAATCAAGGGCAATATCTCAATTATAAACGGCGTTTCAGTCTTTATAAGGTCATGTGAATTGTTCATTGATCGTTTCAGTAAACAAATTGAATTAGCATTTTTTTTAATTCTTATAAATACTATTATTGCCGTAAAAAAGTTCCGACATTTTTTCGAGCCCGCGAAAATTGGGATTTGAATTTAGAGGCTCCGCCTATTTCATCAGCGCATTTGCTATGCGCGATGTATTTTTATCAGAAGAAACGAAAAAAAAAATAAATGACGCAAATTGACATATTTAAGCATTCGAAGAAACGTGTAAAAAAATTCACAATTAATATAATTTCGTTCTTTTAATCCAGTTTAATTCTGAAAATTCAGAAGAAAAAATAAGGAGCATCTAAATTCAAATCCCGATTTTCGCGGGCTCAAAAAAATGTCGGAACTTTTTTACGGCGATAATAGTATTCTAGAGAATTTTAACTAGCTTGCCATCGATAGACCGAAGTGATTATAACATGTATTACTTCTAGCACTTAATTTCTCGAACACATATTTGGCCAATAATAAGAAAAATGATGCCCGATTGCTAAATTATAAGACGTTAAGTCATCGATTGTTAAGTTCAATTACTCAAAAATGCCCAGTTTGGCCCGATCGAATTCTAATAAATGCCGGTCTTTAACTGAACTTAGAAAAACAACGGGGAAACTCGGTTCTGGAATTACTTTACTCCACGTAACTGGAAATCGAGTATACCTTTTTTCCAACATAAAAAATATTATTCATCACACTTTAATTTGTAAGAAGCTCAAGGAACGTACATATTCGGAACTATAATGGTTCTGGAAGCTTAGAGGAATTTCAAATAAATAATATTCTAGATTAATATTTGAAACTCACAGTATCGCCTTTCACATTTTCCCGGATTGCAGAAGTCGACATTTTTGAAATCTCTAGAGCAGCATCGAACCGGCTTTCTGAAGCCGACTCTACATTTTTGATTGGACTAAGTGAGCGATTCCTTGCTTCTGGAGGTAACGGTAGGTGTGATGGATTTGGCAATTCTTCGATTTCATCGTAGTCTGGTGGATTCATTACATAGGAATCGTCATCAGCGCAGCAAAATGGAGGAGGACCTTCATCAATTTCCATCGGTCGGCTGAATAAAAATAGATAGTTAAAAAAGGAGGTGAACAACGGAAATATGTATATATTTTGTTTAGTAGATACGATATAAAGCCATATAAAGAAAACGGTAAGACTGGGGAATATTAATTAAGTTAACAGATATTATTGTGGCAAAAAATACGTCTATTTTAAAAGAAATCCTAGAAAAGAGCAAAGCACTTAAATAACTCACGCACTCATTATCAAAGAAAACTCAATGGTATTTTCAGTTGCACAATTAAAAATAGTTTATAGCGAAAGAATCGTTTTTCAAATTCTAAAGTAACATTTCCCAAAACAGTTGCATATTTCCTTCTCCATGGTTCTGCGTTTTGTTTTGTTATTGCTATTTTCTTCCTATTCTTTCCAAAACCACTAATTTCTCAGAAAACAAATGGTGCACAATAGTTAAACTAATTGGTTTTGTTGAAAAAGAAAAGAACTTGAACGTTTCATGGGATGGCTTTCAAATTTATCTTTAAAGTTGTTCCACAAAAGATTAAAAAAAAAACCTAGAAGATGTTATTATATGATCCAAGATAATAAAGAAGACATCAAAAAATAATCAATGATCAAATTTACGAAAATGTAGCATTTTTAAACATGGATAATGTTTTTTAAGATTACGGAAGTTGCAAACTTTCACAAATACATTTTTTAATCAGGCCAAGAACGTTGAAGCCATGGTGGTGTTACATTTTAATTAAAATTAACCTCAAAAGAAAACAGTTTTCAAAATAAGAGTACAACATAATAGCTAAATTATTCAGAAACTGCATATTCAAGGCTCCGCATGGTTTATATTTCGCTTTCTATGGAAAAACAAGTAGTGAGTAGAGGAAAGGAGACCGCATGGATTGCGTGCCGTTTATAATACTCACTCACAGAACTAGCGAATTGGGTATTCAAATGGGTAGCAGTAGTGCTGAGGAAGGATTTGAATCAGGGGTAGAATAACAACGAAATTGTTATTTTCTGAGGACGGAAGAGAATGAATGGATGTGGTGAAACTATGGAAACGCAAAAACGTGAAAGAATTTAGAACATTGCAATAAACCAAAAACGAATCCTAGGAAAAAGCGTTGAAGAAAGTCAGGAGAAAAGTTAGAGAAGTACATTGTTTTATAGCTATGTAGAAAATTCTTATACAGAAACCAATTTCTCATGTTTGTACAGGGCAAGAACTAAAAAGAACTTGAGAAGGACGTTTTTAACTTAAAAAATATATATATATACTTTTACCATTTTTGATGACAAATTTTCTCAAGCTGCAATTTTTTAAATGAGCAACCAACTGATCACAGCTGTTTTTATTGGTTTATGACTATTTGGCAAACTTTTGTAACAAAATAAGTTTTTTCAACAAAAAATTAAATATAGGAATTTTTGAACACCTATTTATTTCAATGGAATAAATATCAAATGAATCACTTACCATTTACCAGCTTCTTGCCTTGTATGTTCTTCATTCTGTCTTCTACGACAAAAACACATTATTTATTAAATCTTTCACAAACAAAAGATTCCAAAGTCTTCTGATTTGATGTGGCAAACAATAAAAAAATATATGTTACCACGTTTACCTACGAAAGGTCACATTTTCAAAGAAAATCAATTAGATTTATTTACGAAGAGAAATTTCTCAGTGAAACACAAATCAGCATCAAAATATGAAAAACAGTGAATTGACAACAATTCAATGAAACGAATCAAGGAAGAAAACAATAGAATACTATAGAAAACGGGAAAATTCGTTATAAAAAATGAACAAGGAGTGACACCGGAAGCTTGTTTTGTATCTGCCGACTGGCTTGCTTCCCTCATCGATTAGCGCATGCTTTTTTTTGCTGACACATTTCTCGTGTCATTTGCACCCTACGCTTTTCTATTTGGATCGGCATTGCCACACGAGTGAGCTCAATGCAAATAGAAAAAGAAGAAAAGGGAGACGTGTTTTAATTTTTCTGCGACATTCATTTTTTTTGCTAGAGCTTTCTCATTTAATTAATGCCTAATTCGCTTTCGCTAGTTAAAAACGAAAATATAAACTCGTTAAAAGGAAACATTCAGTTAAGATTGAAAAAGAACAACGTATATTTAAGTCTTTCGTGTATTCATAAGGCGCCGCGCACAAGGTGTTGCCAAAATTACATATTCTGCAGTTTTTCAAGCGTAAAAACTATTTCCGCAATTTGATGCACGTCGGGTAAACCTATACCGTTTGAAATTTCTTAGTTTTATTAAACATACGCCTTTGAACAAACTTCTGTAACGATACCTAATTTCCTAACTTTTCCTTCATTATCTCCACTATAGTGTGTTTAAAGTATGCCGAATTGCAAATTTTGCTTAAATTGTTGTTTCGAAATGTGCCAATAGTTTCAGAACCATGTTGAATCACATTTCTTCGTTGATTAAAAATTCTATTCACTTATCCTTTAAAAACGTTTTGCTAAATTTCAGTAATGTGGAATCTCATATCGCTGGAAATCTTCTCATTACCTAACTTATGCCTTATCGGGTTTTTGTTCGCGTCTATTGCAGTGAGCAGCCTTTTTACGTAAGTTCTTAAACGAGGAATTCAAAAACGCACCTAAGCTGGTCCGGAAAACAATTCATAAAAACTAAAAGTACACAATCTGACAAAATCTATTTTCCTAATTTTGAACATGTAACTAAACTGGAAGCTCTAATTTTCCGGCAAGTTTATCACCGGGAAATAGCCTACCAAACGAAAAGTTAAAGAGAAACGTGCAATATTTTTGATGTGTAGTGCACGATAGAATTGACTACTTTAATATAAAATTGTAATTTTTGCTAACATTAACTCTCAATAGACCAGGCCAAAGTTCCAATTCTTTCAGTTTTCACTATTAAAGAATTCTATTAAAAAATCACTAAACTTCTTTGACATATAAATGCAAGTTAGTACCGATTTAGTACTATTAATGAGTTGTCATGCAGACTATCTTACGTCACTCCATGGATCAAAAGACGTCGGTTGGAATATCTGGAGCTAGAACCAGTATACAGAAGTTCTCCTCTCCAACATTTTCCAAAATTGCTTCAAGAAGACCAAGATGCCTACAAGAGATACACTCCCTCTCAGTGCTATCTTTCAGTAATAATTCCAGCAATGAACGAAACGGAAAGAATCGAAGCAATGCTCGACGAATGCTGTGATTATCTAGAAAATCGTGCTGTGCAAGATAAAGATTTCACTTATGAAATTATTGTAGTGGATGATGGATCTACTGATAATACAGCTGATGCCGTAGTACAAATCGGAGCTAGACGCAAGAATTTAAAAGTTTTGAAGTTGAAAGCTAATCGAGGAAAAGGTGGAGCTGTGAAAATTGGAGTTCTCAATGCGAGCGGAAAATTAATTCTCTTTGCTGACGCCGACGGAGCCACAACGTTTCCTGACTTTGAAAAACTTGAGAAAGAAATGTTACGAACTGTCGGAGGAGAACCTCTAGACGAATCATTCCCCGCAGTGATTGTTGGATCAAGGTCAGATTAGGAATCCGAGCAGTTCCGCTTTTCAAAATATTCGAATAATTATAAACATCTTATTTTAGAGCTCATCTGGAAGCTCAGTCTGTTGCAGAGAGATCAATTTGCCGCACAATTTTAATGCATGGGTTCCATGCTCTTGTTTACGCATTTGCTGTAAAAACTATCAGAGATACGCAATGTGGATTCAAGCTTTTCACAAGATCCATTGCTGCCAGGGTAAGAATTTTGAAAATCCTGTGATTCTCCAAAAAGCTATTGATATTGAGATTTCATAATAAATCGTGAAAAATAATCAGAAATTTCGAAGGTTGTAAAAAGCTGGTTAAAACAAAATGCTCTTACAAATATTTCTGAAGTTGTCTGAAATTCTCATTTACCGCCAAAAAGTTGAAAGTTCTTTAAAAAAATGTCGAAACTGCTAATCCCTATACTTTTTTAAAGGTTTTCCCTGTACTCCACGTGGAGCGATGGGCATTCGACGTCGAGCTCATCTATCTCTGTGAAAAATGGACAGTACCAGTAAAAGAAGTGAGCGTCAGGTGGAAAGAAATCGAAGGATCCAAAATTACTCCGATCTGGTCTTGGCTGCAAATGGGGCGAGATTTAGTGCTCATTTGGTTCAGATACGCGGTATTTCCAGCTATAAATCTTCATTATGTATTTTTTGTAAGTATGTGACTTTCAGGTTGGAATTTGGAATGACGAACAGCCAAGATGAGCTACTACGAAATAGTAGAAATACTGTCGAATAAAAAACATATAATGAAGGTTAAGGAAAATTGTTACTGGGTCGACAAAAATTATTACTGTTATTAATTAACTAGCTTTAATTATTTTGTGTGTTCGTCTGTTTCTTTTTAACGAATTCAATTGCTGGTTCTAAAAATTTAAATGATTCCTGTGGATTTTTTATTGTGATCATTTTTGTTGCGTTTTCCTTTTCCGTTTAGTTCTCATTTGTTGGTTCTGTTTCTTCGGGATAACTTATTTCTAAATAATAATCTAACTTTGTATTACTCGTTGCTTGAGATTTGATATTTTTGTTTTTCCGATACTTATTGCTTCGGTAGTTCATATCTGTTCACAAATTTCTTCTTTTTTTTCAGAAATATTTGAGTGCTTTTTAGAAATAATGGTAAAAAAATCAACACCAACCCCTAGGAAACAGAATCAATTTTCAAGTGATGAAATTGTGATGAAAGAGGAGGTTGTGCTCAACGTAAGCTGTTTTTTTCCAATGTAATTTTAAACTAACTATAATCAAAGAATAGATGTCGAACAATTACAAAGTAGTAATAGTAAAAAATTGCAAGAATGACAGTATATTATTTTGTAATTGCAAAGTTACAATTTATACTCTTTGAAAATAAACATTGACTGCGAAAATATAAATTTTCTTAACGTAACGAATCGCTCCTGTAGTATATTTGCGTAGTAGTGTGTAGTATTAATAGTATATTTTACTAGACCTATGACGACTGCACCGATTACATTGAGTACGATGACACCCAAGACTTTGATATAAATGAGTACTGTAAGAACATTCAAGTATCCATGGTAAACGAATCCGAAAATGGCATGGTCTTAGAGTTCGACATCACTCGTATTGAGGCTCCCATTGCAAATGCTCTTCGTCGAGTCCTTATCGCCGAAGTTCCAACAATGGCTCTCGAAAAGATTTATCTCTACCAGAATACATCTGTCATTCAAGACGAAGTTCTTTGTCATCGCTTAGGTCTACTTCCCCTCCGTGTGGATCCGCGTGGATTTCAGTTCCCAAAAGAGAAGGTAGTGGGAATCAATGAGAAGGGAGTAGATTGTGATGAAGAGCCGGAAGGGGATCCGAGTAGAAATCTGATTTTCAAAATCAACGTGTCATGCACAAAGAATCGAAATGCTGTGCCGACGGCCACTGATCCGAAGCAACTTTATCACAACAGTTCTGTCTATTCCCGCGCTTTTGAATGGGTTCCAATCGGAGAACAAAGCGAACACTACACGAAATCTACAGCTCCACGAATAGTGTCAGACGAAATTCTTGTTGCCAAGCTCCGCCCAGGGCAAGAGATCGAAGCGAGTTGCCACGCTGTAAAGGGAATTGGAAGAGATCACGCAAAGTTTTCGCCTGTCGCCACTGCTTCCTATAGGTGATGCGCAACTTTTAAGCTCTTTTTTATTAAAATGCTTCAGGCTGCTCCCAACAATTCGTCTGCATGCAGAAATCTCCGGCGAGGCGGCTGAACGTCTCCAGTCTGTTTTCAGCGAAGGAGTTATCGCTATTGAGAAGAAAGGAAACAAACGAGTTGCCGTCGTCAAAGATGCTCGAAAGGATACCTGTAGTCGCAACGTCTTCCGTCACGAGGATCTTGCTCAAGTCGTGCAACTCGGAAAGAACAAGCAACACTTCATTTGTGAGTGGTTTTATGCCTTCTGAAATTATAAACACGTGAGGTGAACTTTCAGTCAGCGTGGAATCTACTGGAGCTCTCAAATCGTCGGAATTGGTGGTGGAAGCGTGCAAAGTGATGGAGTCTAAGTGCGTCTCATTACGCAAACAGATTCAGTCTCTCATTAATGGATAATCGCAGATTGCCATTATATTCTTGCGTTTTTTTTTCAATATTTCCTATTTGTTACTGTTTTCTTGTTATTTTTTTTCACGTTTTTTCGGAACTGAGTTTTATATATAATATAAATGCTTCTGGTATTTTATCGGCGATAATATTATTTTGGAGGTGTTTTCAGCAGATTCTAAAAGTCTTGAAATACCTTAAATTGATTTTTAGCTGCAAAAAATCGGCCTAAATATGGTCATTTTTTAGAGCTCTATGTAACTAGTTGAAAACCAAAAAAAAATCAATATAAGGAAAAATGGGATTTCCGATGGTTCAAGTATTTTTGATCGCTGCTCGGCAGGTTGAAAATCACTCATAATTTTCAAAATGAAAATTTTTGCATTTCCAGGTGTCAAAGCCAATTGCCGACTCTGTGATTCGATATGGAAAAAACCATCCTCTTTTTAGAAGCAAATTATTGATTCCTCTTGGAAGAGGTATTGATTGTCACATGCCATCCTTGTAAGGATAATCTATTTTCTGTAATTTTTTTTAGGTATTTCTCGTTTCACATCGCGCCTTCGAATGAAGGGTCTCGGCCTTAATATGCAAGTATCACAAGCTCCTATTTCGGAAGCGGCCGCCTTAGAGGAAGCATCCGATTTTGTACAACAACTGGTGCTTTTTTCGTATTCTGTCGGTGTTTTTGCTGGATACTATTTTTACACTAAAATGACCACCCCTGAGTCGTTGAAAATGGAAGAGTATCAAGAATTCAAAGAACAACAAGAGAGGGTGAGAAAATTAGACAATGAGTTTTTCACATAAAATGGGAAATATAGGCTATGAAGGAGCTCCGATTACAAATCGAATCCCTCGAGCAACGTCTGGCGGCTCAGCAAAGAAGAAACTTCTTTTCGCAGTTAGGATTCGCCAAAGATAGTAATGAGTCACCGAAACCCACTCAGAGGACGTCAGAATCCACGTCATCAGAAAACCCCCCGGAGGAGAAATCTGGTTCAAAACGGGCGCCGGATACGTTGAAACAACGGTTTCAGCGAATCTCCTCTCTCCCAATCGACGCAGCCGCCTCGTTGATTCTCGACGGTACGTATGATGGTGATGACTAGTCACAGAGAAGGAATCTGGATCTCATATTCCACCTCAACCACTTGTACAGTAATCCATTAGTCCCCAGATCCCTGATCACACGTATTATATTATACATTTTAGCTTCTCCCTGTGTGTGCTCTGTTTCGTGTGTGGGTGTCATCTTTTGTTATCGCTTTTTTTCAGCTCGATATGTTGAAAGATATAACATAGACGGAAACAACGCGTGTTTCCACTGTTACTCGTATTGTTGCTTTTAGCTAAAGTGAAAAAAAATACAAATTTTTTTGAAAACGAATTTTATTAATAGAACGAAGAAACAACAACTTCATCGTAACTTTATAATCGAAGAGCTCTTCTTTTGACCGTACCTTTAAATCATAATATGTGAGCACTTGCAGAAAAAACGCGAATTTATTTCAACTTCGGTTTACGCTATCATCAGGGAATGTTAAATTACTCATTTGTTATAAAAGTTACTATTACAAAACATCGAGAAAAATTGATAAATGTAAACGCCAACAACACCGAGTTGTTAGTAAGATGGAATGAATTATACACTGGACGAGTGTGTTTAATAAGAAAAGTGCATACGCAGAGATCTTTAAATAAGCGATACAGACCAATAACTGAAAAATACAGCTAATACTCACGTAGTCTCTAAGCCGGTCGAAAATCCTAATGTAACACGTTTTAGTCCAAATATGAAAGGCACTTAATAAATCTTTGAATTTCAACATGGAGCTTAATTAATTGATTACAAATTATGGTGTTTTTTTTAATGGGTCCGAAATGCCGCTTGTGACTTATCACATAATTCAGACTACACACTAGAGCCATCTCCGTCACCATAGTTTTTTAGTAGTCTCCTATCAAATTGTCCTTGTTTTCTAAAATTATAGTATTTCGTTATTAGTGTTGTTGCTTGGTTTATTTACTCTATGTATATGTAGTTGCCATTTTTCACATTGCTTATTTACCACTCATCGATTGTCATGCCTTTTTACTTACATCTCGGTGATAAATTCATGTCTTTTTCTGCTAGTGGTCGGTATATATGGTTTTAAAAAGGGATACGTTCTTCGATGTCTAAAAACATTTTTAAATGAAATTTTTTCTATGCTAAAGTTCTCGTTTTCTTCATTGCTTCTTCTGTGAGCTCTCCATGATTGAAGATTGGGTCTTCAATGGCACGAACAATCATATCGAGCCATGTAGTTTTCTGATAATCATAGCAAATTCGAGTCGAGTTGGGAACTATCGTATCTGTATGACAAAAAGGATTCCAATTTTAAATATCAGTTTAATTCCTGAAAAAAGTACTGACTGCCTCTTCGTTGGTTCTGAGATGAAACGGCACTCGAAGACGTTGGTGTGCATTGCTTCAGCAACGAACATATGCAGTTCCATTACCCAGGTCATGTATCACATCGAAGTTCCTGGTGACATATTTTTGAGCAGGAAATCTGTCGTTTGTTGCATCCATCGCCTCGTCCTTGTCCCCTGTCCCGCAAATGCTCATATATACTTTTTGTGGATAGTAGCATCAATAGAATTTCATTTTTATTCTCGAGAGCATTAGTTGGAACGACGACTTTAGCAATGTCTCCAATGTACCAATCTCTTTCGACCATTATCCAACACTATATCTTCATGATTTCTGAGTTCTTCTGGAACTTCCAGGTGCCCATGAGAATGAGATATGAGCCGGAACGGGCATATGGGATCAAAAGATATTAAAAGAAAACTCCTGCAAAGACAAATAACGCTTTGAATGCCAAACAACGAATGCACCAATGCTTCCAGACTTGTTATCATATAGAAAATTGGAAATTGAAACCACCACCATTACTTACCCGCATGCATTGCTTCACTTCCACCACAGCGAAGCTTCTGAAAGCACTCTCTCCTCTTTGTTCACCACTTCTATTTACATCTCTCTTCAGACGAAGAGTACCTCGTCGTTCGTCGTGGTTCCTCGGTTGGAATCGAGCTCTCTACCAATTTTGCAGCTCGTGGAGAGCGTCTTCGTTATCGAATTCCCTTGTTCAACTTTCGAGAATCAACTTTTCAAAGCGCACTTAAAGAAGCATCTAGCCATATCATTGGAGCCAGGAAAATTCATAGAATTAGTTATATTAGTAGTTGATTCATTTTTGCTGAAATTTCCAAAAAATTGTTTATATCCAGAATTCAGGAACCTTTTTGAACTTTTTAAAAAAATAAAGTTAAAATAAGTTTTCGGGACAAATTTCAAAATTAATTATTTGACAATGCAGCCCTCTCCACCCCGTAAAAGAGCTTTTTCATTTTCATTTTTACTTTACTGTTATTTTTCGGATGTTCTATGTATCATGTTCTTTCGTTTGTTTTGTCCCTGCTTCCAAATAGTTAGTAACGAAAAAGTTCTGAAAATTTCAGAAAATGCTCGAAAATTAGTTTAATCTCAGGACGGCGACGAAAGACGACTGAACAGAGCTAAGGGAAGAGCAAGATGACGACATCACAAAGTGTATATAAATTCCTTAACTTGAAGAATCGGAAGTATGTGAAAGCGCTCTGTTGAGAACTTCCTTTCCTTTCGTGAATATCAATGTATTGCTCAACTTTTCTAACTTTTTAGCTACTTATCCAATTCTTCTTCTATTTGTAAAATTCCCATTTATCATCTTCTGCAAAAAGAAAATAATAAACTAGGCTGCATTTCGAACCATGTTGCTCCTTTTTTTTCAACAGACGATCCGTAAAGAGTGATTTGCAAACCCGACGACAATATCATTCTGAAAAAAATACAAAAAACATTCAAGCATTCAAGAGAAGTGATAGAAACCTTCGGAAACCGCCACGAGATGCTATGCAGCTATTCTTTTTGTTGAAAAAGAATTGACGAAATTGTTGGAAAATTGAATTTCCGAAACAGAGTTGAATAAAGTGGACCTTTTTCACACTAGTTTAAACTTCCTAGTCTTGGACTAACTCCTTTTTGTTGCCTCATGGCCGGCAAGTGATATTGAGATTTTATTCAGATGACGAGTTTTTATGGTTTCGGGGAAGAACATTTGGAAATTCAAATTGATATAGGCCACGCCCCAATGAAGCAACACTCCCAACGATCTTGATTGAAACGCGTACAATTTTAATTAAATGTTTACGCAATTTTATGCCACAATCCAGCTGAAATTTGAATCTGAAAATTTCCCGGTGCAACAGGTACCCGTTTTGACCGTACAATAGGTTTCAGATTCAGAGTCAAAATTATTGCATCAATTTGAAAAAAATATATATAATTCAAAATTAATTAAATTATTTTCAATATCAGTTAACATAATATGCACCATCAAAATCAACAAATACTACCAACGAATGAGTGAGTAGCTGTTTAATTCCGTTTCGGTAGAAGTTCCGCCTGCGATCAAAAAAAGATTGCATCTCTGTCATGAGATGGTTTTCATTTCTGTTATTCATTTTAATTCCTTTCCATCCAGGAAGTGATTCAGAGGTCGGAACAAGTGGGGGCCATGTCCGAAGAGTATGGTGGATGGGGTAGAGTCGTCCAGTCGTCCTGAATTTTGTGACGAGTCACCTTCGCGACCGTTGTCATTAAGGAAGTGAACAATTTTTTTGATTTTTTCAGCAACTGTGATCAATTGCTTGCAGTAGAGGCCTTCTGTGACTATTTTATAGATGGTCAAAAGTTTCCAGTGAACCGGTCCTTCCAAGCTCCGCCAGGTGCACCAAAAGTGTAACTCTCTTTTAGGCGTTGGAAACTCCAGAATTCTCAAGTTTCAGTCACTGATGTTCATAGTTGACATACAGTGTCCACTTCCCATACTCAATAATCAAATTAGAAAGCCATGTTGTCGTTCTTTTTCGTGACAAAAGAGAAGATGCAACATGTGCGGACAAAACATCGTGGAGTGCCCGATTGACAATACTTTGAGAGTGTCCAAGCTTGCTTATAAGATATCTGCTCTACTGACGGGTGTCCTCTTTCTCCAGCACCAGTATCTCGTCTTCATCAACAACCGTTATGTGAAGAATCTTTGAATTTCACTTTCCCAATCCCGAATTTTCGGAGCCAACGAACTGCTGTTAACAGTGCCAGCACTCATGAAATGATTGATCCGATCCGCATCTTGTCTCGTCGAAGAGCCAGGACGATGCTCATACAAAAGCCGTAGGCGAAGTTGCTCTCGCGATAGTTGAACTGCGGAAGAAGCCATACTTACTTACTTAGTTACTTAGTCGGTCCGTCATTCGCCTGTGACGGCGCGGGTCATAGAAAACCTTGACTTGCGATCTTGGGCGATGGTGGCCCATGAAGTAGTCTGTCGATTTCCACGATGTATTCATACTTTCTTTCGCAGTGAGTCTGACCATTTCATGGCGGGGGGGGGGTCGTCCGACGGGTTGACCCCCATGAAAAGCTTCTCAAAGTTTCTAGAGAAAAAAGAAAACGTGGTAAAATAATTTTCTCAATTTTTTTGTTAATAAACGAAAAAACACATACATTTCTTCTCCAGAAAAATCTATTATCGATAAAGATCCACAAGCGAGAGCTGTTTTGGAAATGGCGGGAAGATCATTGCACTCAGAAGCGTATCGAGATCCAGCACCGTTGCTGAATGTATAGATACTTGAAGACGTCATAGTAAATAATTACTTTCAACTAATGATTCCTTCGCTCAAACCCTAATACATTCTTAATTAAATCAATCACGGGGTCGTCAATGGGCCATTCGAGAAAAAAGAAAACGTGGTAAAATAATTTTCTCAATTTTTTTGTTAATAAACGAAAAACACATATAATCAGTGAAAATGCGGTAATTGCAATAGAATTTTATTTTCACCAATTTTTGTGCATTTCATGCTGTTTGAGCTTCCGAAGCGCTGGGCGTCCCAATTCTTAATTGATATCGTAGAGCAAACTACGGTGTAACCAACTAAACCAGCGTTCTATACCCATGATTAACTGTTCATTCTCAAGTGAACCATTTTCCGAAAGAAACTATTCCGCTCATTCGAAAGTCAGTAACACACAAGAGACAAGAATTACGTATTCCCAGCCGGATTTCCGACCACTCCACGACATGATAAAATGCCATTCAGCTACCGTAGTCCACGACTCCTTGCTTCGAATCTTTTGCTCTGCTCAACAGATTTGACATCATCAATGTCCCCATTTTCAAACTTAAATTTCGATTATCTGAATTCTGTGTTTGTGTCCTAATCTTTTCCTCTGCACAACTCTTCCCGCCGTCCGCCCATAATCGAATTTGAACTCCCTTTTCGTAAAATTTCCTAGGCCATCAAAAGGATTTCTTATGGATTTTTTTTAGTATTTTTAGAATCGTATAAACTTTCTTTTCAAATTGTCTTGGTTTTAATTGAATAATCCGGCTTGTAAATCTTTTACAAATGTGTATGTTTCGTATTTAAACGAACACTAGTGATCTTTTCCAATTTCATCTAATTTTCGACGAAAGATCCAATGTTCAAAGATGGAGTTTTCCATTTTGGGTGACCCAAACATGTAAAAGTGAAAGAAAACTTTATTAGGAACGAGGCACATTACCTTTTACTTCGCTTTTATCTATATTTTCTTGAGATGTAAAAGAAAGTTGCAACTACAAATACGTTTTGCTTACGCTCAAAAATGTTACAAAATACGAAAATGTTTCCAATTTTGCTTTTGGTCCACAACATTTATTTGCTTTTAATGAATTTTGTTTTCGTAAACAAGCTGAAAAACATGTACAGTGTGCTTCGGAAGTATAACGATTCCTTTTATTTTTGTTGTTCTGGATTTTCTGGGTGAAATGAAAAAAACATCGGCTCAGGCGTGTGAAAAAATCTAAAGGTAAAACATTTCCGTCGGATTCCATGTTCCCCTTTTCGTAAAATTCTCGAAAAAAAATTGAACTTGATTTAGAGTCGATAATTCAAAAAATCGAAGGTGTCAAAAGTGTCGTGGAAGTCTCCACAACCAAGAAGACCTTCCAAGGGAAATCAAATAAAGAAACTCCACGTCAATTATCCTCACGGGAATCAACTAGAATATCCCCCATTCTAATCAATGGCCACGCCTCTGACCCCGGTGACCAGACCAACTGATGACCATCTGCCAATCCACGTGGACCAGCACTATAAAAGGACCACCGATCAGAAGGAAAGGCACTCTCACTCTCGCTCACTTCTTCCGATCAGAAGCCGAGGACTCTCGCTCACTTCTCCTGCTTCCGATCAGAAGCCGAGGACTCTCGCTCACTTCTCCTGCTTCCGATCAGAAGCCGAGGACTCTCGCTCACTTCTCCTGCTTCCGATCAGAAGCCTAGAAGTCCAGTCCAAAGCACCGCCCAATCTACCGACATGTCCACGACAACCCACGTCAAGGCGACGCCAGCCGCAACCACACCAACCATGCCAGCAACGTCTCCTGGGAACAACGGGACCACAGTCAACGACAGTCAGGCCGGTCAGTACGAGCGCAAGGAAATTGAACTCCCGCTAACACTCCCTTAATAAATACGTCGGAGTAAAAGTCTTCCATCGAACAACTCGGCGGGTTCGCCACCCGACCCGCCGAGACATGATGCATCGACCGGGAAGGCTTTACTCTGTTCGTTTATTGGCGGAGAACGAGCGCCTTAGACAGTGCTCCGGTTCCCTGGGGGCTTGTTAAAAAGTATAGACTGTTTTTGGCATTGTTACTCTGGCGGCCGAAAATGGGTATAAAACCAGCGTTTTTTTTCTTTATTTTTGCTCCTGTATTATTTTTTCTTTCAATATGCCACGTGGTTCTCACTTATCCGCCGCCAAACGTGCTCAAATCGATGTTCTGATCGCTAGAGGAATATGAAGAACATCGATCGCTAGCCAGTTAGTAAAGAATTTCAAAGCTGTCTCTACCTATGTTCGCAATCCAACTTCTGGTCCCGACCATCAGCTTTCGGTGTCGATAAGAAGCTGAGAAGAAACCATGAAGTCAGCACCAAAACTGAAACCCGAGCACAAAGCAAAGAGACTCCAGTTCGCTCGCAACAACATGTCTACGAATTGGAAGAAAATGCATTAAACTGGATGGCAGCCAAGCCGTATTTAATAATGAAACACGAAGAAAATTTGTCTAGGATCAACTTCTCTGATGAGAAGTTCAATTTTGATGACCCTGAATCACTACTGGAGAGAATTGAGAAAAGAGCCAAGAATCTTCTCCAAGCGGAACTGCGGGGGCGATTCGGTTATTGTGTGGAAGCTTTCACCGCAACAAGTAATCCAAACCAGTTTGGTATCATTCATAACCTGTCGCCGTCGTTCCGGACTTGTCTTCCAACAAGACAATGCACCGTGTCACACTGCCAATAACTAACATCGATATTCTTGTCTGGAGCACAGCCCTGCTCCATACAGAAATATCGATGTTAGTTACCGTGGTCGATTTGACCGATCTACATATGACACATCGCCACTGACAAATTTCTAATAAACTATAAATAGCCTATCGATTATTAATTAGAACCGTGACGTTCCTGATCACATAACCGGATTCTTAAAGTACAAAGAGTGTGGGAAATTGCGCTGCGCTTTCTAAATTTATTTGTTTGAGTTTCCTTGAGGTTTAATAGACAGCCGGAAAAAGAAACATTCCAAATATTTCTTTAATATTTCCTTATAAAACCATGTCCATTACCATGTTAGAAAACAATTTATCTTATTCCTCGGTACAAAAGATAATCGTTGTTCTTCCTGGTTTTGTAAAATGTGTATTCCCAGTTTGAAATTAGTTCAATTCGAACCTCACCTCAACCCACAATTTTTTTTCTCAGTAACTTGCTCATCTCTTGACGTCAGAGAGAAGGAGGAAGACGTGTTCTTCGAAATGTCTCTGACCGAGGATAAGAATTGAGGAAGATAGACAGCCGCGATTTGCAAAATGCGTCTCCATTTTTCTGAAGTTCTTTTCAATTTTAGAAGCAAGAATGAAAAATACTTGATTTTGAGAGTATCTTTGAGATTTTGAGAGTACCAATACTTGAATTTGTGCAGCTGGCGCATTTTTTGAGTAGCAGTTCCTCCACTGACACTTTCCACTTGATGCTCATTAATTGCTTTCCAGCATCCTACTATTAACTTGATTAATAAGGAACGGTAAATTTTAAGAAATAAACATGTATTTATAACCATTAGGAGCAAGCTCAGTGTGTTAGGCTAGCGTAGAAATCCGACATAATTGTTACATTTGACTTGTAAGCTAGCCCCATGTCTTCTTGAATCGACGCTGCTCTTATTCTAGAGGCGGAACAAAAACAAGAAAACATTCCGAATTGATTTGCGCCAAAAACAATGAGCAAAGCTTTGTTCCCTTGGAAGAAACAAAGGAATCCTCTTGTGCTTTTTACACTACAAAACTCCACCATCCAACTGATAAAATAACAGATGCAGCAAAAATACATACGATAAAGGAGTAGAACTTAAGAAGAAACCTAATAGCCGCCCGTCAGCCGAACACACGCTCCGTCTGATGGATAGAATTTGCACAATAACTTTTTTGTAGTTTTAGCTTATCTGCAAGTTCCCAAATCATATTGCAACTCTTTCTTCCATCTCACTGGGGATTATGACCATTTCATAACACAGCTATGTATAGATCTTTCTGAGTTGCGTGCATTGATGGTTGTCACAAATTTTAGTGCATTGCAACAAGATCAGGAAAGTAGGACGACCGTCGAAATTAGCTTGAAATACATAGCGGCTTCTGGCCAGATTTCAGATTGTCCAAATTGATCTATTTTATACTTTTCTTAGCAATATCTACAAATTGCGGAGTTTCTAAATAAATAGCTTCCAATCTAAAGGAAGATAAGCGCCGATCCATGATTTGGCCGGGTCGGCCAGGATTGCAAGTGTAAGCAAAATCTGGTGGATGATAGGTCTAACAATTATAACGGAAAACTTCATTTGCAAATGATGTATTTTTCGAAATACTGCATTCCTTTTGAATATTTTTGAAGAACGAAGATTATTGTATCTTGAATTTACATAACTGTCCAATGTTCTCCAACAAAATGTCGAAAATGACATTTTCCTCACTATCGGTCAATGACCCAAAATATAAATACCTAAATGCGTGTCATCTGAAAATCCAACAATTTAGTTTTTATAGCCGTGTTCATCTTTCACTTCACTTCTTTCTAGTCTGTCTTCTATTCACAAACGTCTTCTGCCTCCTCTCGAAATCGGCTCCACCTTTCACAATGACGCATTTTCCAAAACGTTGTACATAGATCATTGCATTGCACTCCTTTTCTTCTTTTGCGCTTCGGGTGATCCACCACTCCTCCGAAATTCAACTCGACCTTTTCCAGTTCATAAGCTTTTCATTCTCCTAGAGTAATCTCCTAGAGTCGGCTTCCGATTCTAGGACTTCAAAAATATGTCTACTCAGATGATTGTGTGTGTGGGTGTACGTACACTAGAAGAACGGATCTCGGCAGTTTCCTTTTTGTGAACATGAGAACAAAAAATGAGGAGAGAGAAGAAAAAAAAAATTCGTTCCATGCGAATTAAGCTCCTCCAATTCTTTTGAATTCGATTAGCTCAGTTTTTAGAAAGAGACGACAAAATTCAGATCGAACACTGGACGGAGCATGTTGAGCACTCAGAAGCCATATTACACATTCATAATTTTTAAAATATCGCCATTGAGTTTGCCGAGAACAAAGAGACGACTCAGCTACCTGCCTTTCTCATTCCATTATTTTTTCTTTATTTCTATGGTTTTTTATTTTGTTTTTGGCATTTCAGTCATTCATTTTGCTATTAACTTCAATTTAGACTTCCGACTGAAGCGATTTTGACGCGAATCGACTGTCGCCTCTCGAAAATTGAAGAAGTTACAGTAGTTTTTGTGAAACTTTGAAAAAAATGCAACAAAAAATATAAAATAATGTATATAATTTATATTTTAGCTTTAATTTGCTAGTTCAGATGGTTTTTGTATTTTAATTATTGAGTTGCCCTGTTCTTTTCAGATTTCCCATACAGAAATTCATTTCCAAGTTTCGATCATTTGACAGTAGTTTCAAAATTCGCATGATATCCAATAAGCATAGAATAGTAAATGAGTTCATAATGTTTGGTGTTTTATTTTTGAGTTTTTCATATGTATTACGTTAGAATCCATTAAAAACATAATTATTACTACTTTAACTACTTTGCTACCAGTATGCTACACTGGAACATAGGCGGTCGTGGCCTAGAACTCCGTGACACCGACTAGAAATCAAAATTTTCAAGTGGCTGAAAACCAGAATCCTGTGTTACATCATATCCTATTTTAGACTATTTTAAGCAATACCTACCTCCTGGCGAGTTTTTCTGTAATATCATGAACGAAATTTCATTTTCTTTGGTCACTTCTATCCTCTTTCTTTCCCCATCTGCCAAAGGTGTATCCAATTACACGTCCGTTTCCTTCTTTCCTTTTTTGAAAATCCTTACTTTTTCTATTAAAAGAAGTTGGCTAGTTCTTTGAAGAAAACGCTTGCACGTACGCTTTACTTGTTGGATGTTTTTTGTTTTCTGCTCATTGAAAGTTAATACTCTTTACATCTTTTCAAGTTGTGCAGAAACTTAATTACCCAAGACTGATTGTTCATTATCTCGTTTTTTTGCAGAAGTAATTGCTCTCTTCTTGAATATTCTAATATCTACCATGCAGTGAAGGGTTTGAGGTTTAACTTTGCATTAGGGTGACCTGATAATGTTCTAGTAAATAAGAAACTATAAAAAAAAGGGATCTAACTAGGAAATTATCTAACCTTGTTGGGTTGTTAGGCCTTGTTGCGAACGAATCTGCCTATTCTGGATTCTGAAATATATTCCTGTCGATGTCTTCTGAAAGCAAAGAAATTCACATGTGAGAACTTTCAGCACTTTTCTCGAGAGCCTCCTTCTCAGTAAGACTCATTGAGAGATTGTAGGGTGTGCTGAAGTGCTGAAAATAATTCAAGACGCTAGGCCAGGTTTGTAAAAACAAATAGAAGCAACCATCTTTATGAAATTTGAAAAAAAATCGACTATCTTGGTGTTTTGTTCCTGAGAATGCAGCGAAGATACCGTAGTCCTAGATTGCTCCCAAAGGTGTTGCTGACGTTAGATGTAATAGAAAAAAGTAGAAAGATGGGAAAGACCGGAAACCTTTTGTATTTTGCGTTTTTGTATTCATGGCGTTATGCAAATCGGTCCCTAGACAACAGTTTGAAAGTTGTTTGGTGGAACGTTTTTGGAAAGCTCAACTTTTTTAATTATACAAAAATTCACAAGGAAATGATCGGAGGTGAGTCTTGAACATGGTGTCATTGAGTCTCCTAGCGCACAGACATACAAAGGTTGGAGAAATTAGAAACACTTAATTAGAATACCGACGAATCCGGCCAAAGATGCTCAATATTCTGATATACATAATTGATCATCTAAACACAAAGACATTCTTACAGACTTATACAGCTCCTTCAAATCTTCAAATACCACTTTTCTTGCTTCCCTTTTACATTTATTTCAGCAACCTCCTCCTACTTTTTCAGAAATATCTATTCTGCAATGGATGGCTATGTCTATAAAAGAATAAATGACGCTGAACTGCCACTTCCATACGGACTGCCTTGCATCGAATGATGAACGAGCATTTTCTAGTTTGGGACGTCAAATAAAATAAAGTGAAGTGCAGATGAGGAGAGAAAGAGCACAATGGAAGTCTATGTTTAGTAGTAGTTGGAAGCAAGAAATTATAGGGTTTCGCGTATTTTAGGAGTGTAAAGATACGGGGGCAGGAAACGGCATGACGTTGCGGGGGAAGAGGTCGCTTTTGAATTGGAAAATCTGAAAATGCTCTCAGAAGTTCTTATCGAATCTTCCTTTTTCTGACTGCAACACCTTCTGTTTAATAGTTCCAAATAGATTAATTAAAGTGGCTGGCATCTTTTCAAGATAGGTAATCGCGATCTTTGTCAGTCTACTGTGAGGCTTGATTTCGGCTCTTTTATAGTTAGCTAGCTCTGAGCAATAATACAGAATTCGAGAAACTTTTGCCAATTCTTTATTTTGCCAATTTGCTAACTCCTTCGATTCTAGTGATCTACTTATTAATAAGCGAATAGTTCTGCCTGACTGTAACTCTGTCCAAGACGTTTCTTTGAATAACTCAAAGGATCGTGGGTCTTTTACTTTGATATTCGGGATGGAGTCATGACCACCTGAGCGCTTCACATTCTTATATTTAGGAGGCCGCAGGGTACTAGGGATACGAGACGGGATGTAAATTTTATTTGGTTTTTGACGTTCTGCTGATAAATTGTTTTACTAATAAGAGAAAAACAGAACGACTACAAATATTTCTAAACGAAAGCCAGTGGAAGCCAGTGGAAGTCGCGGCGTAGCCGCGAACTTTCCGCTGGTAACATTTATGCAAGAAAAACGAGTCATAAGGTTCAGTTTTCGCAGAACTAGAATATCTTTTTGAATCATAAAAACATGCGTTCCTCATGTTCTATGATGTTCATGCCACTTTTCTATGCACGCATTATAAATTCTATTGAAAAAAAACGCGATTCTGATGATATATCATCCTTATTTCCCACGGCGCTTGAGCTTTGAATGCCGCAAACGCCCTCCGATACTGAAATTTGAGAAATTTCTCAATGTTGCATGCGGAATTCACTTAAAATTAGTCGGGTTCAATAAATCACATTATTTTCTTGCCTTTAAAATGCTCTATTTCAGTCTTAATTGTGATCCGGGTCAATCCGGATTTGTCATGCTTGACCACCGGCAGGCTCGTCGGCGCATATTTTTCTTCAAAATTAAGGTTATTCTTTGAAAAATATAGCAAATTATAGATCTCTGTCGGTTCTATGAGCTTATTGAAATAAAAAAAACATTCAGGTAATGCAGTTTTGAAATATGAAAAAATGAAGTGGCCGGCCCGCTGCTTAAGGGAGTCTAGTCCGGTGCCCCACCTTTTCCGTAGTGGCAATTCAGACAAATTTAGTGAATCTGTCATGATTTTTAACAAGTCATAATTTCAAATCGGATGCAGTTTACGAGTCGATACGCTAGGATTAATAATTAGGGCTGGATCAATGTTAACCTTAGTCTATTTTGTAATTTTTAATGAGAATTCCAGCCTTTCATCGTAAGAAATTAAAATTAAAATCAAATCAATTTTTCACCTATTTTATGAATAAATCAGTTTCCGCTTTATTCGCTCGAATAATTTTTCTTTTTGGGGATTTCTCAGGCTCAAGAAAAGATATATAAAGATAACTTTCGTTTTTCATCTGTAAATTTTACAGTCAAAAGTTTATCACTTCCAGTTCCGCCATTTTATTATAAATTTATAATGATTATTTAAAAAAAAAAAACGTAAGGAACCCTTTTCCGTAAAACGAGCGCGGAACGCATGACATACGTAAAGCTTTTGCGTAAAGCTATATTTTTCTTCAATTTCAATTGTTGTGTTTTGTATTTTGCTCAGATACATTACATATATGTATTATTAAAAATTCGAACAACTGCGTGGCTTCCATTTTTATAACCCCTCCCCACCAATATATCAAATTTCAATGGGAAGAAAATACCGATTTTCTCTCATTTTTTAAATCGAATTTTCTGGAGGTGCACTCATCGTTTCTGAAATGCTTGAATCATATATATTATGGGAGCATTTGCTAGAATGCTCTGATTGCTCCAGAAAATCGAATGAATGCATAAATAACAGAGACGGTTATGAGGTGATTGTGAATGTCTCTTTATGAAATTCCTGAAATGGAAAAATCCTCAGCTCCAGCTATGCATGACTTCTTCATTGGCTTCAAAAATACGGACGTGAGCGGAGCGGATAAATGGTCTCGCTAATTAAGAAACTAGTTTCGTAGTCTAGGACACCAGCGTTGCGGCTGCCTTATCGCGGTCGAAGAACGAACGATAAATTAATATTCAAAGCTCAGTTACTGCTTGAAATGTACATTATTTAAGAAATTGACTTCGTGTTAGCATTTTAAGCATTTTAATTCTAACAGCTAACCAACTTTTTTTTCTAGTTTTTTGTAATTTCAAAATCATGCTATAAGCACTCTGAATAATGAATATATGTGATCTATTTCCTAGATTTCATAGCAGAAGCTCCAAACTCTTCAACGACTACTTTCGAATAATCATCGCAATTTTCCCGGGATTGAGGGTTGCATCTTGGTGCCCACTTCCCGTTTTCCGCCTTCTTCGATCCCCTTTCTTTTAAACCAGCTAACATTCCTTAATCACACTCTTCCCATCACCGTGTCGATCATCATTCTTCCAAAGCTTCCATTATGACGTGATCTACTTTAATCTCCAGGGGATACTACAATGACTCCGCCTCATTTTTTCTCTATTTTGCGTCGTATCTCCTCCCCGTTTCAAGTCTCCAGAGAAAGCTTTGTTTCCTCTTCCACGTTTTCTCCGAAAAACTAAACATTTCGAACTTTTGTTTGCTTCAAAAAGCGTTTCCCTTCATCTACTTTTGTCTCCAGGCACGCTCCGCCTATCCAAATCTGATCATTCGCCGCACTTTCCGGTGTTGATGAGCTGGGCGTCCGACATATTTTTATTTGTTTTTTTATGAAAGAGTCGGGAAAAAAAAACAGAAGCATAAACCAGCGATTTTTGATATATTGAGTAGTTTGGATAAAGACGCTTCCTTATTCGAAAATGGCGATTTTCAAAACTTGAAAAAATGGGAGTGAGCCATTTTTATGACTGCTTCATGGGGAATTCAGAATATTCTATAGTACACCTATTATAAGAATAAGGATAGTGTTTTCCGAAAAACTTTAGACCACGGCTCGTTTTTGGCCGTGGACAACTTAGTTTGCAAGTCAGCTATTAGATTTTCTAAAGATATTTGAAATATTTCATTCTTCTCACCCATTTTTTTCATGCATTTGCTTGCACATGAACTTTCTTCAAACTTATTTTCAAGTCAGAAGGGACACCTAAAATTTGCACATCTTTTTCGTCCTTTTCAACACCCCTTTCTTATCCTTTTTTTGTGCTTTGTTTAACCAAAAATATTCGTACATTTTTCGTTACTTTAGGCAAGGACACCGCGTGTCCGGACTCAAATATTCTGAATTTAAAACTTTCAGAAACGAAAAGTGAAAAAGAGCAAAATGGATCGATTCTACAATAAGTTCGTCGCTCTTCTTCTAGTTCTTCTGCATATTGGTGAGACATTATTTTCCTTAAAGAAAAGAGCGGAGTTCAGTTTGCGATCTTGTGAAATTGACTCAGGAATGAAGATATTGGTAATTTTCTAGAATCGCCCCCCCCATACCTCTATCGGTCCCGGAATCACCCCCCCCCCCCACCACAGTTATGTTTTCGATTACTTTTGAATATGGGGGGGGGGTGATTGTGTGTGGGGGACTATTCTGTGAGGTACACATAAATATCCAAATTGCCCCCAACCTCTTGATGTGGGGGGCGACTCCGGAGAAAAGGTAATCTTACACAATGACCCCCACATTATATCTTTATTCTCCCCCATCATTCTGGGAACTGAAATCACCCCCCTTCCAGAATCATCCCCCCCTTCCCTTCTAGGACCTTCTAGGACCTTCTAGGACCCCTCGTGATCCCTCCTAAACCAACAGCGTCATCCATCTTTTATCCAGTTCGAAATCAAATTAAAAATTTTTGGAAATTAGTAAATTTCCCCTGGTTTCAATCGGAAATCGCGTCTCTGCAACGTGAATTCATTCTCAATCGAAACTGATTGCATATGAGACCGTTTTGACGTGATTTTTGAATGAATAAAATAAAAAAGTGGAGGCGATTCTGGTTCATTCCATTGGGGGGGGGGGTAATACCGAGGTTTGTGGGAGGGGGGAAATACAGTTATAATACCATGATATTCACTGATCGGAACTGATCCAATTGAAAATGTTGTCTGTTTGTTTTTCCTGAAGGAGATGAAATAATGTTAATTTTCCTAGGGTACATCATTGCCACTCCGATTCAAGGAGCACAAGCTGCTCCAGAAGATGCGGAAGACATGTGAGTCAAGGAGCATCAGCCGATTGCACATATTGAAAATCAGAAATTCACAAGTATTCCTTATTTCAGACGTGAGCTGAACAAGCGCGGCGGCGCCCGTGCGTTTTATGGGTTCTACAACGCTGGCAATTCGAAAAGGGACCAAGTTGCCGCCCTACCGTACTATTTGTATGAGAAACGAGGAGGTGGACGTGCTTTCAACCACAACGCAAATCTATTCAGGTATAGGTGACGTAACATCAAACTTCAGAAACCGCTATTACCTTTCAGGCTTGACAAAAGAGGAGGTGGAAGAGCTTTCGCCGGATCCTGGTCTCCGTACTTGGACAGGTAAGAACTTAAAGAATTTACGTTTTGTTGTTAGGTTTACGCGGTGTCATTTGTTCACTTTTCTATATAGAAATACTGTTTAAAAATTCGCCAAACAAGGTATCTAGGGCGCGGCCATTATGTATATTCGGTAACAGATACGACTTATCTAATAGAATTTTTGGTTCATTACTCAGACTGTATGCATATTCAAAGTTGTGATCATGAATAATTCACAAAATATTCCAAGTAAGTTTTATTTTAATGGTTAAAATATTGGATGGCCGTGTTCTAATTTTTAACTGTAACATTCACGGCCATTAATGCCGTCATGGACATATTTCACCATTTATCGATTGAAATGAAAATGCTTCTTACATTCTCACATTTTTCCAGATTCTACGACTACAAACGCTCCTCTTACCCCATCTATTTTGCTGATAACTCCTATTACTGATTCAGCCGGACTACCGTACACCTCTCAACCTTTCGGTTTTTTGCTATATTTTCTTCTCTTATTTCTTCTACTACTAGACGACTGAACACAGTTTATCACCAAATTTGAAGAAAAAAAACCAAATAATTTCTCAGCGCACTCTCGACCACTTAAAATATGATCCTCAAAAAACATTTTTACTTTCAATTTCAGACCATTTCGTTTTCACCACTCCCCATCCCCTCCCCTTTCTCTCTGTTCCCTCCTTCATCGTCATCGTCATCTTGAACATTTTTTCTCTTAAAACGCAATATGTTGCTGCAATAAATTTTGCTATGTGAATAATAAGGTTTGATTGAAAATCGGAAAAGGAAAATTCACAAAACCTAAACAGCGAAGCAAATTTGAGAATAAACGTTTTCTAAATTACGTTCAAATATCCGGCGTTCGCCTCGATCGGCATTAGTGATTGCTCTGACAAACAGATACATACATTCAGTGATATGTAATAGTGAGTTAGAGATATTGGATGTTGAAGGGAGTGGTTACTGGATCTTCCGGCGGAGGGAAACTTTGGATCTCATGAGGGGGGGGGGGCGAGGTGACTGTTGGAGTACCTACTCGCGTACAATCTTCCCCACCCCTAAAAACGCGGTTTGGGTGACGGGATTCTCTCAAGAAGACGGGTATGCTGTACATCTTGGCGGACATCCGGATCGTACCAGCCTACATTTGTGTGTTTCTTGGAAATCAGCCGTTGTCAGCCCCTTCTGGAAGATCACATTGAGATCTGAAATTTATGAGGATGGTTGAGCGTAGAAAAATCACTATAAAGACTGAATTTGATATTTGGAAACATATAAAAAATCGAAAAATAATTTTGAAAATTGGAACTCCCAATGCCTTGTAATTCAAATTATGAAATCCTCACTACCCTGCCCTATCAGGTTGAGGCAAAATAATTGTGCCATTTTCAAAAAAAACTTTCGAATCAACATTTCTTTATTTATTTCTAATACCAAAATAATATGAATCACTGAATCTCCAGGTTTCAGCTACGGTTGTCCATGAAAGTTAGCATACCGTGTCCACTTCTTATCCTCAATAATAAAATTGGCAAGCCATGCTGTCGTTCTTTTTCGTGACTGAAGAGAAGCTGTAAAAGAAAAAGATTCGGTCTTTGCTGGGCAATAGTTTATTTGGAGAAATCAAAATCGAAGAAACGAAGAAATCGGGAAGATAAAATGCATAAAATGAATGTGCTGAGGTGTTCTTTTATACTACTGTAACGTCCCCCGTTTCCCATTTTATTGCTGGAAACGCGTGGGTGCTTGTGGCCGACAACAGTTAGCATACGAGAACAAAATATCATTGATTATCGTCTTCGACGTCGAAACCTTCGGCGTCGACACTGGGGGCGCCACGAGAGAAAACCGAGTCCAACTGATCCCAAATAGCATTGCAAACCGAAGAAGGCAGCGACCAAAACCAAACCGACGAGTGCAGTTGATCCAATGAAGTTGATAAAACGATGGTATGTCTCACTGATGGCGGTTCCCACGTTGTTCAGAAAGTTGTCGTTGGAAATGTACTCCGTGAATTCCGCAAATTTCTCCTTGACCAAGGCCGAGTCAAAATTGATTTCCTCCTCGAGCTCTCCTTTAACGACAAACTCCTGAATAGACGTTCCACATTTCACAGTACAAATTTCGTCGACGTGCTTCGCTGATGACATAAATGTCATCTCCTCTCGTTGTCCACTTTTGGTGCACTCCAAAAAATCCACTCCAGTTGTTGGGCATTTGACTGTTGCTTCGATCCTGTCGTTGATCTGCGATGAACAAGTAGCCGTTAACTTAGCTCCTTCTCCACACGAAAAACAACCTTCCAAATTCACCTCCTTGACAGTGCAAGTATCATTCTTCACGATCCGATGAATAGTTTGATTCCTAAACTGCAGTTGGATTGCCACCAGCGCACTTGTTGTTAGCTTCGTAATGACTTTTCCTTGCTCCGTTTTGACGACGATTCCTGATTCCCTTGTGGGCAACTTCGATTTTTGCAAAAGTTTATCCAATTTGGTATGAGTGCAAGAGCATGTGATAGTAGTTCCTTGATTGAAACATTTACACAATTCCTCAGCAAAAACACATTTGAAATCCCTTGCTTCACCATACGTTGCACATTGAAATTCTCCAATCAATCCTTTGGTTGGCGCTCCCGCCAGAGCAGCAGTTGTATACGTGAATCCAAATTGATCTTCTTGATTGTCGCTTTTCCAACGTTTGATGAATGTTGCTCCATGAACTGGTGTCGGTGGAGTTGAAAATCCAGTGATGACAAGAGTGATGTTTGTGTTTGGAATGACGTACGGTATTCCGTGATCCACTTGATGCTGGGTCCGATGTCCATTGACGTTGATGTGAACTTCCAAGGAAGTTCTCCATGCGGGGCAAGTGAAAATTTCATAGATCGCCGCTGATGTGGGTTTCGCATAAATCCTGGATAATAGACATGATGGTGAACAAAGTCCACACATTCCGCACGTTACACATCCACAAGTCTTGTAACAGCGACTGTATCCGAAATTTCTTCTTGATTCCAGAGAAAATTCCTCGATATTGACATCCTCCGGTTTCATATCTTCACATTTTGTCTCTTTGCAACTTCCGCGAGTCCAGCAACGATGTGACCAAGAGTGTTCAATCGAAAAATCTCTTGCAAAATACAAAGTTTTCTGAATGCAAGTTGAAATGAGTGCAATTGGCTGAACTTCCACGAATGTTTCCACTTGTCTCGCGTCATCTCGTATTCGATAGCATCCAATCGATCCATTGGGACGAACATTCAGTATCGATATGGTGTTCAGATAGCAAGCACTCCGTTCCTCGTTCAATACACATACTTTCTCATCAGCTTTGATTGAAGCGATTTCATTACATCCATAAACAGTAGATAGCATCCCGAGTAGTAGTAAAGTGATTATTGGTAACTTTTCCAATTTTGGCTTCCGCATTGACATGATAATCTCCCAAATAAAGTGCATCCCTTGTAGTAGAAGTTGAATAACTTTGATGATCCATCGAATGATGGTCCCGATCCCGTTGATTGCAGCCAAGCATGTTTTGATTATGTAGCAGATCCCAAATATCGCGAAGATGATAAACGTGATGTTGATGTAATCCCAAACTGTGAATTCTCCATAAGTCCATGCGTCCATTAGTATAGCCGGTATCATTGAGTCGTATCCTGCTGTTGTTTTCTCTTGAGCCGATGTTGATGTTGCCATTAGTGTCAAGATTGCTAATACCATAAGCGATTGATTTTTCATTGTGGCTAAGCGTGGTGATCTCCGAACTGTAGTTGACTTGTTGACTTCTTGCTCCTCCTTCTTTTGATCTTCCGATGTGTTGTCCATTGTAGACGTCTCTAACGGGAATAATGCTTTCCAGGGGTACTCCACGGACTTGCTCTCGCCATAGTTGAACTGGAGTTGTTTGAAGTAGCCGTTGAGCTGAAAATTTGTGTGAAAATAGCCACAACGCAGCTGTTGGATTGTTCTAGAAGCTTTTCGTTCTAGAATGTTCCAGAATGTTCTAGAAGCTTCTCAAAGATTCTAGAGATAAGAAGAAAAAGTGGTAAAATATCTTTGACTCAACCTAACACTTGTAAAAGCTTTCTACCATTTCCAGATGGCTCAAAGTGTGGACACCAGGAGCCCTATCATAGCTTCTTTAATTTAAAAAAATTTACTAGATCATTGCTAACAAATTGTAGGAGTACAAGTGTTTTAAGATAATGGCTTGAATAAAAAAATCAAATCTGTCCATAAGATTCACGCTCGAAGGCATGAAGAAAACAAATGTTCACACCACGAAAACAACCGGCTAGAATCAACTTAATTTTCAGCGTGAATCTCATAGAATCACTTTTTTTTTCAGAACAAACGTTATAAAAGACTCCGGCATCTGCGATTCGGGTTGTTTATTAAGAGAAGTTACCAGTTTTTGAGAACGATATGGAATCCGGCTCGAATTATAATAGAATCATAGCTATGGAAAAAGTGGGCCCAACATCAATAAAATTGGAACAATTTCCAAGAGTTTAAAACAAAAGGTTCACATTAAAAAACTTTTGACATGGAATATCTCAGATATCTGATTTATCTCTTCCTAAAAAATCAAAAATTTCTGATCATTAAAAAAAATTGAATCTATTATGTTTTTGAGATATCAAATCAACCTCGACGTTAAGCAAATTGGCTATTCTATTAAGGCCTCTTCGCCAATTCAGAAAATATTTGGAGCTTTTCTCCGGATTCAAGTACACCAATGCAATACTTTTCAGTTGCGACCTCGTGCGATTGATGTGGAAATGGGTCTGGCTCGTTGCGAATTCTTAGAAAATATAATTGTAAATTATAAAAAAAAGAAAGATATTTTGAAGATAGATTATGACCTTTAACAGGCTCAGATTATAAGTGTTACCATATGTCTGCCGACCTGCTTCAATCAGCACCACTACTATTATATGAGGTTAAGGAATTCGTAAGTCTACATACCTAACATCCATCACTTTTAAGCAAACCGGAAAATTTATGTTTGTCAGTAAGGAAATGCTAAAAATCCGTTTCCACTTGAACTTATTCAATTTTTGAATCAATTAGACGTCTGCTCCAGTTACATATTAAACTGATTTCCTTTTAACCAAATCTTCTGGCGTCAAAATTTGTGATTTTCCCGCATTGCACTTTACACTACAAATCCAAGCATGGCTTCATATTTGATCCGATTGTCTACATTCAATGGCTCAGATATTTTCAGTGCTTTTTACATTAGTCAGAGACAATGGCGTCACACCTGCTATCATGAATCTGGCAGATTCGGACAGAGCATGAGGCGGTTTATACATGTCTTCAAAATCAACAATCTTCACTGCCAAAAACAGCAAACTGTACAATTCATATACATACATATGTTTTATAAAGAAAATTAGAATTATTAAATACAATGCACACACAGAGGACGTTGGGATGAAACGATGAAACAGCTTCGTGGCTAGTATTGTCGCCTGGTCGCTTAACTGGTTCAGTTGTTAATCTGTTCTTTCTAATGGGGTTATTCAAGAAAAGCACAATTGCATTTTAATTCTAAATATGCCACTTTAATGTTATTCACAATTGTTATTTAATGCAAAAAATGCAACTGTGCTTTTCATGAATAACCCCATAAATTATTCGTTATTTTTGCAAATTTGCAACTTTAACAAGCAATATTTGTGGGAATCTTCCTACTCAATATTTGAAGGTTTCTAGTTGGAATTTCTAAAAATCTGTAAGCCGTCCTCAGCTTTTTAGAATAGAAGATTACCGTAACATTGTGTATATTCCTCATTTTTAACACGTCTTCGGACATGGTGGAATACAAGAGTCGGCGTGAAGAAGCTTAACTGATTTTTGAAGGCTTCTTTCTGTTTCTGACGTGAAACGGTTTGGCTGACATGATAAATTGAGTTGACAACAACGTGAAACGCATTTTCTGAAACTTGGCATTCATTTGCACTTCTGTTCTGTTTTATGCTTCTGATGTCATTTGGTTCAAGAAGTGGGCAAAAGCCACAAAAATTTTGACCAAAGTATTTCAAGAAAGGCTCTATGGTTGAACATTTGGTTTCCAAGGAACTGTGCCATAATTCATTCGCTTCGTCACATTTGCAAAACTTCTGATCTATTGTTTGTGGACCGCTTCTGGCACCGTTTTGAAACGTTTTCACACATGAGCAACGTTTGAATATAGCCTTCTTGTCTGAAACACCCACCAAATTGGATCGATATAGAAAACATGGTGTTGAGAGAAAAGCTGAAAATATTTCAATGTTCTCTGTTATTCTGAAATGGATGACAACACGTTTTGCTGTGCAAAATTCTTTGTTTGGGTGGCTTTACTTCGTTCATCTTTGCTGGACGTTCAACCTTTAGTGGGTTTGCCGTAATACTCAAAATCAAGATTTCGAAACCTAACGTCATGATCTATTTTCAATGCCACAGACTTTTTTATCAGCTTGTTCCGTATAATAGCTATTCTCTCAATTGTGGATTTCATCAATTGTGGATTTCAGATTTGTAATGATTTCGATTTTATATCAGTTTTTCAGAAAACAGGTGAAGTTAGCGCTCAATATTTATAATTTCTCTTTTTTCTGTGCTTTTATGTGTCAAGATTTTCGCGTAAACGAATTCACACTACAAACTTATCTCAAACTATTTCTCAAAATTTGCAGTAATTTCGAGACTCGATCTGGCTACAAATCTAGCAGCACTGCCGTTAGAACAAGATTTTGAAGCCTGAATAATGCTCTACCGTGTTTAAGCTAGTAAGCTGTTTTGAATACTTGAGAAGAAAATAAGTCATTTTCGAAATACAAAGGTTTTTAAGCTTTGTCAACGATGTTTGTGTGCCAATGACGTCACACTTCTCGCAAACTTTATCAAGTAGGAGGTTTTTCAAATCTCTTACTGCCCAACTTTTTCTGCTGCATGTCACCTGAGCGAATCAAAAATTCGCAATCATATATCATTTGAAACTTCACAACTATTTTTTTCAATTTTTAATGGCGTTATCTGGCTAATTTTTTAGCTCAAATAACAAAATATGGATTACTATCAATCAATATTTACAGATCATGACGTCATAGGTCACATACGGTGGTGGGCGTGGCTAGAAAATAGAGATAACGTTAAAATTAAGCATGCCCAGTTGACGAAGCTCGTCCTTATTACAGGAGTTCTCTGTTTCTAATCTTATTTTCTCGTCCGCAAACTAAATAAAGAAAATGATAACCTGAAACCGTCAGAGCCCCTTTTTTTTTGCAAAATTGTACTTGTCCACCGTACCCATTCATTTCAATTTCATTAGTTCTGCTCTGCGATTCATTTTAATCTATTCTGCGACTGCTCGTAAGATCACGCTATTTCTTTTATTTCTGAAAAAGGTCCGTAGAATAAACGAGGTGCCATCCCATTACAGTATCCGGAGAAATGAGAGTATAAAAGATTAGAAGAAGAAAAGAAAAGTGGTATTCTGTTTTACCTCTTTTTTCACATCGTTTCGTTTCGTTTTCCTATTTTCTGGCGGGCTGCAAGCTGTAATAGTTCATGCACTAAACTGATTTGGAACACGGAAATGTTAAGACAGCTGATCGCTTTTAAACTAAGTATATTATTCAAAATTCACTCATTTTTGATCAGAATTTCAATAACGAATTCCAACTTTCAACACTCCCACGCTTTAAGATGTTTTTAAGATGGTTGCATGTAGTTGGGAAGGAATTCTGTCATAATTCAAAACATACGCATCATTTTCATTAACATTGGAGAAGCTATTTTGGAAATTTTCGTAAAGTTTTTTGCTATAATTCGATCTTTAAGGTTTTGAGGGCTGGAAATGCTCAGAGATAATTTCTATCGCAGCTGCTCACAGTGCTCAAGGGTCAATTGTCTTTCCTTTTGATCAGTTTGCGCTTGATTTAGGAAGCTCTGCGAAAGTTGGATTTCATATTAATTTTTGTTTTGTATCTTGAATACGCTTGCCAGAATCATTGACTACATATCAAAATGAACAATTTAAACAATTTATTACATTTTGTAGGATCTTGATAACTACATGATAATGACCACTCAAATGTACCTAAATCTACAATTTTTTGTTTGCTTCAAAGAGAAAAATAGCCTTTTTTGACTGGAAATGTTACGTGTCACTTTGTGAAAGACAAATAAAATTCTGCTATACCTATGAGTGATGACCTCGATGAACCGACCTACTTTGTCGAGCTTCTGGCGTCTTTAGAGCTTTTTGAATTTTCGTCGTCGCAAAACAGTTTTGGCAAATTTTCAATTCACTTTATGATGTCTGATTTTCTCCTTTTATTACAAAAGTGGTGAGCGATGCTCGATGCAGTTGCTGTGAAAGTAGTCATCCAAATGAAAACATTGAGTGTGGCTAAAATGGAGTATGGTAGTTTTGGCTTTGAAGGTTGAGTGGGGGTCTATTTCATTTATATTCTCTGAAAGTTGGCTTCTGTGAAAATGTGATTCCAGTCAGGTGTAGTTTTATACGAATAGGTTATTAATAACATACTCATTCACTTATTCACCACTCTCATTCAAAATTCAGTGATACCTTTCCCTATTGGACTTTTGGGCAGAATGTTTTCGTATCTTCTACACTACATGATTTCAGGTGCGTCACATGGGTAGTTACATTGAATTCATTAAAAAACAAACTTAGTTTTCTTTTTTTTTTCTCTTGTCTTTTCACTTTCAGAAGTTCTTGAAGTCACACTGATCTCTGTAACACATGGCTTTCTTTATTATTGCAAAACTTAAATTTCTTCAATTCAATCAGTGCTTACTTCATAAAAATGTGAGAATTTGTCTAAAAAATCCCTAAAAATCCGAGAAAAAACCTTGACCCGTTAAGATGAAGTGCTAGTTCTGTTGTTCCCTTGTATTCCACCGTAGTCAAATTATTTCTCTCAGGGGACCGATTACACCCCCATGATGTTGCCATTTTTGAAAATTAAAGTTCTAGTTTCATCTTTTTTTCCACATTAAAAGAAGGCACATATTTCAAAATGCTTCTTACTTTCTGATTACTGACCCCTGATGTTTAAAAATTCCACGATCAGAGAGAGAGAGGGAGAGAGAGAGAATGTCGTCAAATCTCTTGAAATGTCGTCAAATCTCGAAACTTATGAAGGACACAAGTATCTGGAAAATACAGACTACAATCCAAAATTGACAAATTATTTTGTTTGATTGTCTTCATTCTGACTTACGTCCCGAAACAAACCCAGATTATTGTTTGTGGTTGTTCAATAGCAAACTATAAACGATCAAAAAAGGTGATTAGAACAAAACAGAATAAAAGATCAGGCTCACGAGTATCTCAAAACGCAGCTTTCTGACCGGAAGTTAAAAAAGAAGAAGTCGGCTGGGTCGAGCGTTATCCTAGATGTCTAATCTTCTGCCAGTTGCTGGGTGAGACAAAAGAGGCAAAACTGGAATTGGCATTATATGAGGGGCAAAATTTCAATATTTTCTCGTTTTTTCCTCACATGGAATGAAGCAGTCTAAAGTAAAAGATATGGATAGCGAATAAGGTAGTGCTTATTCATAGAGCGAATAACCAAAGATTTCCAGAGATTACTCATGAGATCAGTCACGTATGACCTGTGTTTCAAGATGAAAGAGCAAAAGTAAGCTTTTTTATAGACAATTGTCCTTAAGAAGTGGGTCATTTATCTATAAAATATTGAAAACATGAGCAAAATGTGTTAGGGAAAACATATGCAAATTTTGATTTGAGTGCCGAATTCGGTGGCCAGAAAACCACGCTAGTGATTGACAAAGGAAAACGATCAAACATCTCTCCTCATCGTCGGATGTTTGCTTACTCTTCTGAACTGCAACCAGCAAACTCTAATAAATTGAAATGTGCAAGATTCGTTGTCTATACACAGGTGAAATGTTGCGGCCCGTATACCGAGGCATGTGAACTGCATTACTGCATTCACCTGTTTATGGTGAATGCATGTTTATGGTGAATGCATACATGTGCACATGTATGGCACAATTCATCTAAAGTCTAAGAACAATTTCACTGTAAATTCCAGTTTATAGTCAGCTTACTTAAAAAAAAAATTAAAAGAGTCGAAAAGGGAATTTTAAAAAGTGAGAAACTGAGAAATGATAACTGCAGTTATGAGGCGTGCATTGCACCAGTTAGTTAAATCTGTAAATTTCCCTCGAAATTCAAAACTGCACAAGGAGAAATCATTTCCGCGCATTTTTGAAGTTTTTTTTTTGAAGAATTTTTGAAACTGGAATCTCTGAAATTGAGTGAATTTTGAATTGAATTTTTGAACGAATTTTGAATCAAAAGCTTATTCCCACCCACTCCTTAAACCACAAATTATCATATGACCATTTTAAGCATTCTTTAAACAAATGAAAAAAAAACACGTCTGAAAATGTTATCCCAGGATCATTGGTTGGGAAAAACGAAAAAATAAAACATATAATTTTCCTTTCCCATCATCTCAAATCTAACATCATTTTATGTTTTTGTTAAGATTCAGGCCTTTCCATTTTTAGATGTGACTAACATTAATGGCTGTCATCATTATGATGTAGGTCGGCAAGATGCCGTGAAGAAAAGTAACTTGCCGATAGTCAAAACAAGACAACATTTTCGCTGGACTAATTTGCCGTTTCTTTCACTAATTAACCGGCATTTTGCCGTAATTTGATGTTTTAATCATCACCCACTTCTACACTAAGCCACACCTGCCCTAATTCCTACTAGGAATAAGTGCCACTACAGATTTTTAATGCTCGGTGCATTTTAAGAAAACTCCGGAAACGAATACTGTATGAAATGTGTTTATCCGACAAAGTTAATTTCAAGGGAGTTGAGACATCTTATCTTTCGGTGACTGAAATCGGTAACTACTGGCGCAAGCTTTCGCGTATGGTATTAAAGGAAAGATACGTGCACACTTAGCGCCAGACTTGACGACAGTTCTTCGAACCTTTCATTCTTGTATTTAAATGTTTAAGAAGCGTATAATCAAAATGTAAAACAGAGAAAATTTGGAAAAGTGCTTCTTTTTTTAAACACTGTACAGGGTGGGTGATAAATAGTGTTACATGTTAGAAACGTTATAAATGCCTTCAAACAGGTTCAATTTTTATCAGAATTGGACAAAAATTTATTGAAATAATACAAAAACAAGTTTTAACAATAGTTTTCAAATCGCCTTCCTTTGACCTTCACCACCGCTCTCAACCTCTTCGGGTAAGCGTCCACCACGTCACGCAAGTAGTTGGCATCCATTTCGTCCCAGGCTTTCACAAGTGCAACCTTCAGAGCGCTCAAACAAGTGTAATTTTTAGTGGGAACCTTCTGGGTCAAATATCCCCAAACGGCGTAGTCCATAGGATTCAGGTCGGGTGACGACGCGGACCATCCTGACGAGGAGATGATCTCAGGAAAATTGTCCTTGCACCACTGCTGAGTGGCTTTGGCGCGATGAGCCGGGCCTCCATATTCTGAAATGAGGGGAGGCAACTCATCACTTGGAGACTGCCCTCAGAGACTGATATGACGCATTCAATTTTCGAATCTTTCAATATCTTTAAAATTAAACTGTCTAAGAATTCATCCTCTTTCATCGACGGGGTTTTTCAAAAATGTTACAAAGATTCTGACAATATATGAGGCGGTCAGAGTTTGCCCTTTTTTGATTTGTAGTTTCAATTGGTCCGGCTCAGAAGATTACATTCATGGTCTCTAAAAATGTGGCTGAACCCTTTTGGAAATGTGTTTATAAGCAGTACATATGTATGTGAGTCACCAAGCGAATTTCGAGAGTAAACTACTCATTTTCATTGCTGTACACTAACAATTCAAGTTCTTAATTAGCCGTCAAATTCAAAGTTTTCTAAGTTTCTATAGTAAGTACTTATTCATAAATGGTTCGTTCATCGGGATGAACAGGCAAAAAACTGGACCACTCATAAGCCTCTTCAATATGATTACTGTTTCCCGACAAGATCTGCAAAGCTCCGCAAGGCTAAAACAAGTCTCCCACAAGTCTTGGGTGAAAATTTTCCTAAATCTGCGGTAAACAAGTGCTAGTTTAGCGGTAAACTTGGCTTATACTAGTAGGAGACTTGTGGAGTTTTACAGAGGGATTACAGTTCGCATATCTTAGTAAGTTGTGATTACGACCGTAATATTCTGATACTACAGCTCAGACGCCGAAACCATTAAATTAAAAGGGCCGACAACATCGGACCGGAATCATTCGGCTTAATTATTTAAGAGCATTTGATCTGCTATCTGCTATGAGCTACCGTGGAGCTCTGCGGGCACGAAGTATAATTTTAAAGCTTTTCAAAATCGTTGCACAGTAAGGTTATTCATAACCCGATATCCTTTATTCATTCATTTTATAAAGTGCTTTTTATACTTTCTGATATTACTTACATATAACTGAAACAAAAAGTGCCAGAGTTGTGAAAATTGGTTTTTCCAGTGAATACGGACTTTGCATTGTTTTCCTACTAAAAATTTCAAAACACACTTATGCAGAATAGAATTCACATTAATCTTTTGCTCCTAAAAAGCTTACAACCAGCGACCAATGACCAGTACAACGTAAAATTTTCTTTTTTCGATTTAAAGTACTTTAAATCTTTTATTCATGGAAGCGCTACTTCCATGTGGTCCTCCAATTTTTTTTCAATTCAATTCGATTGTTTTTCCGAAATCTTCCCTACCAGTACCCAAAATAAGATTTTGATTGACAAGATAATTGGCTCAGTTGATGTGACTTCGTCGATTTGTTTTCAGCAAGTGATGTTTTCTAAGAAATGTGCCTGCTTTTGAGAACGTACACTTAAAATTCTACTTTTCCGAATATAAGGTAAGCACTGATTGAAATAGTGCTAATGCCTGGGCGGATTTTATTTTGAATGGATTGCAACACCCTACGAGATTTCTGGGAGCTTCTGATGCTTCTCAGAGGTTGTGAAGCTTATGAGGCTCGCGAAGCTTGTGGTACGTTTTGTGAGGTTGTGAGGCTTGTGAGAGCTCTTTGTGTTGTTCTCATCACAGAAAAAATGCTCCTCAAGACTAGTACAAGCCTCACACAAGTATTTTCTACAAATCTATGCGAAGATTTATATTAGTCTTGGCCAAGTTTACTACAAACCTTGCATAAGTTTACCATAAGACGTGTGGAGTTTTCCTGAGATGTTCTCAGTGGTTGGCTTTGTAACTTTATCCGTATATAGAAATTCACCCGTATATTTACAGTTTTTCTTTTGCTGGTGGTGAATGAGCTGGTCGCCCTTGAGGTCGCCACTTTCATTTTTCTCTGAACATCGCTATTTTTCTTTTTGCTTCCGGGTTGCTGACATACCGACAGGGAAGACTATTGTCTTAAACATATAATAGGCTCATTGAATATCCAGCTCTGAAGTAAAATCAGGTTAGAACTAACGCATTCATAAGGACAGTTGATCGCTTGACCGGTACAAGACACCTACTAATTAGCGATACACAATAATAAGAGCTTCTCCGTATCCCACGACGATTATTGATAATGTCAAATTCAAGGATCGCCAAGATAATGAATTCCCCGAGAATGTTAGAGAATCGCACCGAATAACATGTCCATAGTCATGAAATTTTTCTTGCATGTTTTTGAAGGTGAATCACGTTAACTGAAACTTTGATTTCTACAAAACATGTAAATTTTGAAAAATTATAACAATTTATTCGAAAATTGGAAAAACGAAGAAAATGACACTATTCACAGAATGAAGTAGGAATGATCTGATTGATAAGCAGAGATCAGAAAAATTGTTTGAAATCCGTAGCAGTTTCATGACCGCACTTCACCTGTGAGCCAAGTAATCTCGAAAAAACTGATTATTCATACCTTTTTGGCCAGCACTGTAACTTCTCTTGGCTGGTTCTAGCTGACACACTAAATTCATTCTTTTTCGAACAAATGCCTTAAAACACACCCACATCTACGGCTTGGGTACTGAGCTGTGGTGCTGTGATGGTGGATTGGTGATAGCCCAAATTACGGTTTCAATTTTTTGTCTTTGAAAATCCAAAAAGAAAATAGCGATGCTTCAAGCAAAATTCATGTTACTAAGGTCTTTCCGTTTTCTACCTGTTTCCAAAACTTCAAATTCAACTTCTTTAGTGTTAGTACCACAATTCTGGAAACGTTTTCATCTTTCTAGGCGTTGGAAGATAAGGACGGAAACTTCCTATCGCTATAGTTTGAATGAAATTGAAAGATTTAGATTGCACCATTGAAATCTTCGTGCCATACTGAAGACCTGGGATTCGCACTTTCTTCAAAACAAATTGTATCTCAAGAATCGCTGCAAATTAGTTTTTTATAATAAAGGGCTCTTTTACAGGAAGGTCGACTGATTCCGGGGCGATGTTATTCGAACGGAGGCTAGGTTTATGAGATTTCAGAAATATTATATATACATTCATTCTTATTGAATTTCTTTTTAAATACAATAGTAGAACTCAAGGAGCTCTACCGCTCAGATCATTCTCCTATCAACAACTCTGAACTTGAAGAAAGGTATGAGCTAGACCGTGGACCGCCCGGATCGTTAGTTCTTAAATCTTTGAAAACACGGGTTTTCAATAGTTCTTTTTCCTTTCTTTCTTATTTTCATTGAGCTTTTTATCAGTAACTATTTTTTTTTCAAAAATTCACATTTTCAAAAGGTTTATAGCTCTTTGCAAAAGAAAAAGGATTAGTTTTATTTTTATTATCTCTGCATCGGCTATAGAAACATTTAATGATTCTTTCTTTTCTTTTCTTAAATGTTCGCAGGTCCTGTCGCTTTTTGTTATTTCCTTTATTTTCCATTGTTTTTCGGAAATTAGTAATACTCGAAAACGAAAAATGTTTTAGTCATAATTGGCAAGTGTCCCTATAGCTTTCACCTCATTCGCCTCATTGCCAACTTCTAATTAAGTTATTTTTTATTTTCGTGTCCAAAACAATTCCTTTAATTCTCGAATGCCTTCCGATTTCCGCTTTTAGTTGTTCCAGTTTACCTCCAGAAGCAGCTGTTGAAATTGGAAGAGCAAAAGCACTAATTGGATGAATAAGTTGGTTATTTTATGGCGTCTTTACTTTATTTTTGTTGTTGGAACTTCTTCTTTTAGGAATATGGAATTTGAGAGCAGCTGCTTCGGGACATTCAGGGTTCATAGTCAATTTTATTGTTTCCAGAAAATTGAAATAGTATAATAGTTGACAACTCTATTTCAGCTGGTTTTGGTGATTGCTTAAAATAAAATTGGAATTTTGACTCGTGTCGGAGTACGAGCTCCACTTGTTTGATTGTTGAGGTTATCGTCGACATGAACCTGCTTTCCAGTAATTGCACTTAAAAAACCATGATTTATGATTCACCTGACCGAGCTGGTCTGCATAGAAACGTTCAGGAAATTAGAAGCATTCTCAAAAAGCCATTCATCTATTAACTTTGAATTTTCATTGAAAAATAAGAAGGTACTTTTCCATAGGATGCAAAGCTCAAAGGTCTTGACACGATTCACGTTTTAGCATAACCGACGGAATTTTGTAATTTCTTTTTATCACATTGTGCTTGTGCAAATTTAAGCTGCAACAATTGAAATATGAGCTCCGAGAAATGACCTTTATTTTTCACGCCTTCTTAAATGAAAAGGCAGGTGCTCTTAATACTTAACTATTGTTTTTCAGGAGGAGTTTCGTCAGATTAATACATTTCTCTAGTTGGTGCATTTACTATACTTTATTGTAAAATCTCTAACAATGGTGCATCTCAAGTGGAACATTTTTCCTTTTCAAGCAATTTTTAATATATTTACAGCTTCTGAGACTTGAAAAGAGTAGAACGTTCGCTATTATTAGGGTTTGCTAAATTCAAAAAAACAATTTTTCCTGGATTAAACTGGTTTCTTTAATTCAAGCTTCATACATAACGCGCTATAGATGCCACAGACAACATTGTTTTCCTTTTCCTATTTGATGCAAAGTTTAATAGATCTTTTATGCATTGACTGAAACAATTAAAATTGTTTTTTTTTGTTTTTTTTTCGTCAAAAATTGAATGAAAATTAAGTCAGCGTTGTTCAATTCGATCACACAAATTTGTAGGTTTCTGTGAAAAAAAAAACTTATTTTTGCATGTTTTTTTTCTTGTAAAATATGAAAATTAGTGTAGAATTTGAAGATTAAGGTGAGTTAATTTTGAAAATAAAACATTTTCCAGTTTTGCGATTCTTTATTTTTCGGAGCATCAGCTTCAGATCCCAGGAGTAATGACATTGATGTGAGCATGTCTGGCCACGCCCACAATCCTTTTTAACTATAAGAATTGGTCAGACAATTGAACCTTTTTGAAAGAGAGTGTACTCCTCGAGGACAACAAGAAGGATGAAAATAAGAAAGCCAAAGCCGTAAAAATCGGTATGTCCGCGATGTTTTGTAATTTTTAGCGCTTTCTTCTGAGTTTCGATTCGCAGTCTTTGAGTCCCACATTTTACGAACGTACGTCAGAGGTCTATTCATTCCGCGAGAGTATTTTGAAATCTCTCAAAAACAAATTTTCCGAAAGACATCATTAAATCGAAATAATGCCTACGTGAACAACTATTTTCGTTTTGGAAAACACCACAAAACATGAAAATATGTCGCAGATTTTCACGAACACCTCCAGGCCAATAATAAAATTAAAAATTTTTCTATTTCTTTCTTTAGCCTTAAATGAATTACCATCTAATCGTAACTTCATATTTTTGTCGCCCCTCCGGAGTTTGAAACAATTTCAGTTTGGTATCCAATTTGGTTTTTATTCCCGCATCAAGTTTCTGTTGCATTAAGACACTTTTGTTTGGGGTTTGACTTTCGAAAACCATCAAAATGTTTCATACTTCAAAATTAAAAGTAACCATAATACAACGTGAGCAATTCAAAGTTTAGAAGAAAATGTCAAGATGAGATACATTTTAATGCCCATAAAAATTGGAGGGTTGTTGTGAAAGGAGGGGGGGGGGGCGTCTCATTTCTTTTTTTACCCTAACAGCTTCCAAATTCGGGAAGCGGAACTTGAGCTTTATTTATAAATTCCGATTTCATTAAAAATTTAGTGGTTTTTTAAATGAAAATGTAGAAAAAATAAAATTTTAATCTTAGTTTTTAATGTTCCCGGCCAGGAATTGGACGCTTTTTCTGTTTCTTACAGGCTCGAAATTCCCATTGCTTCGCCGATAGAAACATTCAAACTCTCAGTTGTACACATTCATTTATTAATCGTGCCATAATAGACAACCAAGAGGATGTAAAACGTGAGAAATTGTTTAATGCGGGGGAGAATAAAAATAAAATGTCCGGTGCGAACAGCCATCGTCCAATGGTCATGTGGGATGAATTGGAGAGGGACTCGAGCCATTCGCGCAACGAAATCTGCGCAATTCTTCTTCTCTATTCTCGCAGTTGTTCATCTACTGCAAATTGTCATCAATTTGAACTCAAAGAGGATCCTCCTATGGGATAGAATCTAGGCTGAAATTCAAGTCTCTTAGCTTGCGCCACTGAGTGCATTGAGAGCAGAGAAGGGCGGAATTCCGGATTCCGCCGTTTTTTTCATTCCGTCTTCCGGATTCCAGTTCCGTGAAAAAAGTTTTTCCCTTTTCAGTTTTCCGGATTCCTAGTTCCCAAAATCCAATTCCGTCCTACTTGAAAGATGCTCATCGGGTATACGGTATTGTGAGAATTGAGTACTAGGCAATAAAGATACGAAAAATGTAATTTTTTATTTAACGCTGTTTTATTCATTTGTCCCGCTTTTATTTTGTGATGAAGAATATACTGTAACGTATAGGAAGATGTACAAAAAGTAAGTATTCAGTAGAAAAAGGATAGATGAGTTAACAGAAACTGAAATGCTCTCAAAATCTTTGAGCTAAAGCAATTCAGCTTGAAATCATCTTTTTTTTTCTAGTTGACCGCTTCTTTCCATAGTAACAAACAAGACCGCTATAGCTCCATGAAGTGAAGCGTGTTTGTGAAACTTCATTGAGCTATAACAGTCTCGCCCTAGAATACAGAAAAAAGATCTTAATAACAAAACTGTAGCTTCAGGTGTGATGATTTTACAGAAAAATTTGTGGAACATTTGAACTTCTGCGAAATGATTAAAAATGATTATGTAACGTCAAAGATTGTAATTTTAAACTGAAAAAAAAATTTGTATTTTTGTACTTCTTACTGCACGTTACCATATTTTTTCCTTTTCAAGTGCTGCATTTCCGCAAATCTGATTTTTTCCCGTAAATTCAGAATTAACAAAAATAATTTCACAATGCGCCCACCTGGTTCCAAAAGAGTCATTTTATGTATTCTATTTCTCAACAAACCTTTGTCCTCAAGAAATTTATTATTCAATTTGTGCGTTGCTCCAGCAAGCTTGCAAAATTTAGGTGAAATGTTTCTGAAAACGTGAAAATGAACTTTCCAGGAGCTCGATTTCCTCAGACAATTCAATCATTTTTTCTGTCGTCGCACTTCTTTTCCCATACTTTTCACCTTGACTTAAACATTTTTTCGTTCGAAAATGATTTGTGCTTTGACCGCGAAGGATTTCATGTGGCCTGCACGAAAATAAATCCAATCTTTGGATTTGGAGTTCACACTTTTGAATATTTCATTTGCTTCAGAATTATGAGCTTTTTCTATTTGTCTGTGTATAGAGGAGTATTGTACTAATAATAGTAATATACTAATACTAATCCTATATTATTTCACTAAGCGTTTCTTAGTGTATAACTCAAAAAAAGTTCAACAATTTCCAGCAGCAAAACTTTCATGCTCCACCTCTTTCCTCTCCGCCCACATTCCCCGCCAACGTAGGAGCCAAGCATGGAGCCATTTTAAACTGTCATGGTTGCTCTTTTCTTTTTCGTTTTGATTAAGTTCTCAAGTTCAAAACTAATACCATTCATTATATTTTGGGTCTCCTATATCTATTTTGCGTCTGAAATTAATTTCATGAGTGAAAACAATAATAAAGTGAAAATGGTGATGTTTCAGATGCATTTCCAAAGTACTTTTTGAATGGAAAAGAGCTGATTTGAAAAGAAAAAAAAAAGAGCCACACAAGTAGTAGACTGGCAATATTTTAATGTACTTTAATTCAATAACTCTCAATAAAGAAGCTTGTCACTTGCAGGTTATTTGTGAAGTTCTCCTGCGTAATGCCGCAGAAGTTCAGATAGCCATTTTGATAATCCAATATGCCACATTTGGTTGCGTTGATCGGTAGCGTTGCGAATTCCAAATAGTATTCAAACTCAAGGACTTTTAGAAAAGCATACGGCAACTAGTTCAGTGCAATTTGTTGCAGATTGCCGTGAGAATCATTCATTTGTTGTGTAGAGCAATACTATTTCATGATAAAGATGGTGGTTTGCCGCTGGCGCTGGATTTCAGCAATTGGTTTTCTATTTCTAGAAAAAGATCACCTACGGGTATGAAATGGGCAAAATACACACCAGTGTGACCAATTTGCGCATGGGCACCAGAGAAGGGCGGAATTCCGGATTCCGCATTCCGGATTCCTCCGTTTTTTTCATTCCGTCTTCCGCATTCCAGATTCCGTGTAAAAATATTTTTTTCCGTTTTCCGTTTTCCGGATTCAGAGTTCCCAAAATCCAATACTGCCCTGCTCTGCTGATAATGTTGTTTTTTTTTCATTCTCCATTGTATTGACTCAGAATAAATATTCCCTCATTACTGGTCAAAGTTCCGTTTTCCGCATTCCGCATTCCGGATTCCGCCGTTTTTTACATTCCGTTTTCCGGATTTCAGATTCCGTGAAAAAATTTTTTCTGGATTCCGGATTCCAGATCCCGTGAAAAATTATTTTTCCGTTTTCCGGATTCCGCCGTTTTTTTCATTCCGTCTTCCGGATTCCAGATTCCGTGAAAAAATATTTTTTCCGTTTTCCGGATTCCGGATTCCGAGTTCCCAAAATCCGATTCCGCCCTGCTCTGCTGATAATGTTGTTTTTTTTTCCATTCTCCATTGTATTGCCTCAGATTAAATATTCCCTCATTAATGGTTAAAATTCCGTTTTCCGCATTCCGCATTCCGGATTCCGCTGTTTTTTACATGCAGTTTTCCGGATTCCAGATTCCGTGAAAAAAACATTTTTTCCGTTTTCCGGATTCCAGATTCCGTGAAAAAATATTTTTTTCCGTTTTCCGTTTTCCGGATTCCGAGTTCCCAAAATCCAATTTCGCCCTACTCTGATGGGCACCTTCTGGGGCAGCAATTGTGCAGACTTTGGTGGGCAACCATGTAGCAGCTACTGCTCAAAGCTTCTGATTTTCTTTTTTAGCAATAAACGCGTGGAAATGGACAGCTAACGGACATTCCTCATTATTCCACAAAAGATAGCATTTTGATTTGATTTCCTTGGTATCTTCTCATCAAGAGGATGAACGGCTACCAGGGAAAATGACCTGCCTACTATGAAGGATTAGCTTTTCAAAGTCTTCAGTTGGGTGCCCACCGTGTCTCTCTAATCCAGTGCTTTATTGTGCCCTGAGGCTGTTTTTCTAGTACTTCAACTAGAATTGAAGACTCATCGAGGTTTGCCACCATTTCGAAGTAAAGTTTTGCTGCTATACTAAACGATGACGTCTTTGAATTTGAAGCATTTTATGACTACTTTTCGCATCAATCCCCCACGCAATTTGTTGTATCAGTTGTCTTTGCACTTCCAATTTCCACACTCCCGTTGCAAGAAGTAAAGAGGAAGGATGACATTTATTTTTTCTCGCCTCATCTCATATACAAAGAGCACTTGACTGGCCGGCTGTGAATGTGAAGTCACCATAAAATACGTGTGGTTTCACACCCCCCCCCTTCTCCTTCTCCATCTTTCTCCATCCATCGCAAATTGAGCATCTTTTAGCTTTCATAGTCCGTTTTAACGGATTCACACTTGAACGAGAAGGACACGCCCGCATGATGACTTGCAGTGGGAGTCGACGCCGTGCTTGGTACTAAACTAGATCCATTTCTTTTCTCCTCGAGTTTTGAAGTAGTTCTGCAAGAGCAAATTACTGTAATTGACTGAATTGACTCAACAAGCAGATTCGTTTTTTTTTTCAAATAAGGCCTGAATCTATCAATAGCATTAGCAATAAGCTGTTTTTGAGCGATAGTAAAAGCTGACACGGCTTCGACGAACTTCAGACAGCTTCTAACAGAAATCGTATAGATTTCAACATTAGATTGAAGCTTAAGTTTTCAGCCTGTTCCTTTCGCCAAAGCTTCCATCTTCCCTCAAATACCGAAAAAGTCAGAATATCTTGAATAACCGACAAATATATGGAAAACGTATAAAAGTTGTTCTCAATTGTGCAAAAGGATGATATGGCAGAGTGAGGTGTTCCGTAATATAGTGAGTGAAGTGTGTATACACACAAAACGTCAGACTTGCCGACAGATCAGTGAATTTCTTCTCCTTCAATTTGTGCGCTTTCTAACTGAATAATTGTATAGTATAACACAGCTTTTCTATTCGGAAGCATCGAAGGGCACACATTTTCGCTTCTGTGATATAGTAATTTCAGGGATGCCGGATAGAGATCTCCCATCGTTTTTACCGAAATAATTATGCTTCGACATTGTTATTTCCGTACTTTGAAAATAACTGTTAGTCGCTTTTGCTTTCCAAAATTTTAAGAATACCTTCATCTTTCAAAAACAAAAACGGTAAGAGAAAATTATTCATTCTGACGCTGATTAATTAAATGCGATAGTTATACAATCGTAAAATCGCCACGCCCACAATACGCAAACACCAAAGAAGCATTATTTGAGAATAACAAGCAGAAAACATTTTTTTAAAACAAAAACTTGGCATCGTAAATGCAAATTTCGAGTCACCTCGAATAACGGGCCAGCATTCTGTCCGTCTCTTACCGTAATACGCTACCAATGGAATGCGGATTATATATGGACTGGAAAAGACATAAGGGCTGTATACTAGCCGCACTCGCATGAGGACCATGCACCTGTTATACCTGTTACAATGAGAAAATCAATTTTAATTCTCAGAGTCGAACCACAAGCCTTTTGATAGCTCACAAAATCTCTGTAGTTTCAAAGCATGCTGATATAAATATTTCTTTTTTCTAAATTATCAACGATATTCATATACTAATGGAGCACCAAATTGCTCAAAAAAACAGAAAATTCCAGGAAAACTGTGAAAGCTACCTATGAAAGCTGTGATACTACTGTATTCCCTTTCAGAATTCTTTGACAACCAAAATTCGGGTTCATTCCTTTTGCACAACACCGAGATTAGCGTAGCCTTCTAGCTTGCTTCTCTTGGAATCCAGATTTCAGGCAACTCGCCATGAATGGGATTTATTAATTCATTTGATTGAACGAATAATGGTTATTAAACTGAAGCCCAAAATTCCGTTCTCGATGTTCCCGATTGCACAAATAAGAGTTTTTCCCAATTTTTCATAGGCTCCTAAAGTAACAAACGTTTGGAGAAATCTTATTTCGAAATCCCTAAAAAAAAATCTGAAAATTCGCAAAAGTATCAAGTCAGTGTGCAGAAATTTTTTTCTGAATAATCCAACTATAGTATAATTTGTAACAGGAAAACATTCGGTTATTAGTTTTTAGAATTCTTGCGTCTTTGAATTTTCAGAAATTTCTGTTGAACCCTGAACCGTAAGAAGCTTTATGAATTCATACATTTTTTAAATTTCAGACTAGCAAAACATGTTTTTTGTATATATATATTCTTCCAATTAGCAATGTGTTTCTTTTTGTTTTTTGGATGCATTTGCTTTTGGAAACTTCAAAACATCTTGAACAACTGTGACAAAGGAAACAATTAAATTTGAAATGTTACAGTAGGCAATATGATGTTTAAGTTTGTTGATCGCCAAAAAAAAACAGGAGAAACACACTTTTTTTGGTTTTTACACGATGAGAATACTTGTGATACGGATTGAACTGGGCTGATCGCGTTCTAGTTCGTAAGTTTCCTTAAAATTGAAGTTACTGTAGATCTCTGTCAGACCTAGAAACTTGGCCAAAATGAAAAAAATTCAGATAATACAGTTCTGAAGCAAAGGTCTGGAAACGGAATGCCCGAGCTATTTTTGGAATTCACGCTCAGTGCCTTGTTTTAATTAAATTAGTCATTTACAATTTGTGACATTTTTCGAGTTTAATTAAAATTTTTATATTTTATGCTCAAAGAAAATGAAGAGTTATGAGCCGGGCCGCGATTGACACGTTTGTTTTATTTTAGATATGTACTACATGAACCTGCTTCGACGTCAAGATTTGGCAAATCCTTAGAAAATCATAATTTTCAGCTTTTCCTTGTTTTTTTCTGAAACTTCTTCAAAGTTTTTTAGCATTTCACTGAATGTTTCAAACAGGAATTCTGTTGCAAACAGGAACTTTCCGGAATATTGAAATATTCCGAATAATGAAGCCATCTTTTTTTGTTTCTTAGTTTCTGTCAGCGAAAAAATGTTTTTAAACTTTCCATTAGCGATGTTCATTGATGTTGAAAAATTCCGAAACTTCTGGAAACAGTGTTTAAAAATTGTATTTATACTGCTTTGTTTCTTCAAAATCTTTCATTTTGTGCGCCGAACTGATCCTTTCTTGGCATTTTCAGTGTTCTCCAAATCAAATGAGAATCCAACTTTTGAAATATCTGCAGATTCTGACGTTTCTCTTTTTGATCTCAGAATTCTCTGAACTCCTTCTGCGCATTTCTCCATAATCACCATTTATCCTTATGCACATCAAATCATCAACATTTCTTACTTTGGATTATCCCATTCAGCTCTCTTACCTACGCTGGCTGACACTTTCCTAGTTGATCTGTTCCTGAAACTGAGACGTGAGACTTGAATTCGTTATTTTGTTTATCAAGAACTGAAAACTTGTAACTCCATACTGCTTTACGTAGTTTCTTAGACTTGTTCCACTTATCCGAAATCGGATACTCTATTTTCGATGGGCTTCAGCCATTATTTGTAGACGATTGGCATTCCATATGGCGGGAAAATTCAGAAAAGTAGATATTTTCCTTGGGAAAATCATTTTTTTAGTCTATATATCGGTCTGGTACAGGTTTTTGAAATAATCAAAATGGAAGTTCTTCTCCAGAAAACAAAAATTATTAAGTGATAAATCTAATCACGAGTTTTTGTAATGTGGGTGTGATAAATGAATTATGAAGTGTTTTGAATGTGAAATAAGATTAATAAAATGTATAAAAATGACAGAATAATATTTGGATTAGGAATAAATCTGGTAGATTTTCCTCTTAATATTGATGAACTCGTTTTATTTTTGATAAATATTAAATGACGGCAATATCTAAATAGAAGTCTAAGAAGCAAAGTCTGAAAGTGTCGCAAGAGAGTTTTCTCAACTACTTTCAGATTATTCTCAGATTTTCGAGTTTTTGTAGTTGTTGTTCAGAAAATAATTGTCGGACACAAGTTGTTAGACCATCTGAATCCTAGGCTAATCGTAGTTGATCACCAAAACCTGGCGTGCTTCGATTTTTTTAGAGAGCTCTCATTATAAATGCACTATCAATGCAGTATTCATAATTTAGAAATCAATAAATATCTCTCATTTCTCATGACATCATTGTTTGACCTTATATTTTTGGCAAGCTTCCGGTCTTCGCAAAATCGGTTTATCAAAGCTTTAACCAAGTTTCTCAACAAAAATCGAATCACGAAATGCACCAAAAAGCAAAGAGATTTCCATGAACTTATAAACATCAGTTGAACTTCCTTTTTTATTTATAAATTCATTTATAAATGAGCGAATGTGAACTTAACAAAATTAAGCGGAAGCCATCTACGCATTTGAACACCACACGCCGATCCTTCCGAGTCAATTTTCCAATTGTGGGCATAAAAATTGTTTAAGCCGGATTGGTTGGATGCGATTGGACTCATTTGACTCATTTGAAATTTCCTTATCGTAAAGTGAGAATGTTTGATAATAATGATACACTTTTATTTTCAAAGTCGTCTTTTTAAACTAAGATGATCTTGAAAGCGGTGCTCTTTCGAAAATAGGTATTTTTTGCTGGGCTCCTGCTGAAACTTCTTTGAAAAATCGCAAAAATCTCAATAATCAAAAATCGCGATTTTTACAGCTGGTTTTTTCTAATTCTTAATCTACACATCCGGTAGCTGTGACACGACATTTATTACAAGATTCCACTGCTGCTAAGTGACAGTCCAAAGATGGGAATGCAAAATATTGCTCTGCAGTCGTACTTTCTGCAGTTTCCCCAGAGTTTATTATTGGTCGCTGAATTATAATTCAAATAATTTAAGTTCTTTAATTCTATCATACATCTGTTAGCTCTGAACTCTGAAACTAGCTTTTTCAGAAAAAAAAACATAGTGAAGCATAGTTTTGTTTTTTTATGGTTTTGAAAATTCAGAAATCATTCTTATAGATAGCTATTCTATAGTCTTCCTATACTGGAGTTATGTAGGAATGTGTGTTAAGAAGCGTTGCATCCCGCTTACCCTGATCCTAAATAACTCTGCATTTTTATGTGTCATGCTCTGTCATATCACCTTGCTTTTTCTTTTTTCAGACTTGGACTTTTCTGCCACATTAATAGACAAAACCAGAACAACGAAACGAAAAAAGAAATGTCATCATCATCTTCCTATGTTTATAGTAAGAACTGCTTATGATGCTACTCATTAGAAAATCTGATATTTTCGAGACTCCACCCCGAAACCGCGCCCCCCCCCCCCTCAAAAAAATTTGAAAAACACAAAAAGCTCATTAAAAAAGCCACCGAGAACTCGAATTTTTCATTCTTCGACTTTCTCCGTCATTTTTCTTCGTAACTCATACCGCTTCCTCCTCCTTCTGCTTGAAGAGGTTTTCATTTTTTTTTCAACTCTTTTCTCGTGACAAATAGAGTTCCGCAAAATTCAAAATCGTTCCATTCCTTATTTGTTACGGTAGGCACGAAAGTCTAGAAGATTGATGGGTTTCCATATACTTTATTATGACGTCAAGCAAGAGGGAAAAACGGAAAAAGGGGCGTAACCTCCAGCCGCGATTGAGATGCTCTTCAGGAGAGGAGCGCACAAGAAGTAGCTGACGTGTGGTTTTATAGTTTTCATTTATTTTTTTGGAATTCATAGTTTCCCTCCTTTCCTTAATAAAGGTAAAGGGGCAGGATACGGTAACTTAAAGTACCCCTCGGAAACAAAGAATTCAAAATGAAATTTTAGATAACAAGAAACATGAAGGCGGTCCAGCCAAAACCATCTATTAAAAGTAATTCGTTGTATTTCTCGGATTTTTCAAAATGTATTTTCGGCTTGTTCAATATATTATGCTTTCCAAAAGCGCTTAAAGTGCGCCAGTCAACATTCTTTCTTAATTCTTCTCGAATTTTCGATATTCAACTTTCCCGCCCTTCCCGCAACTCTACACTGCACCAAAAGTGCGCCAGCCAAATCGTAAACTTTTCCTTTCTTTTCCTTTAATTTATTTTATAATTGCGATTTTCAGGGTTACAACATGCACCGATCTCTTCAGATCTTTTGCATTTTGACCGCCATCACAATGGCCTACAGTCAAGGTTCGTTCATTAATTCTCATTTGATCCTTTTAGTAAACCAACCATTAACCAATCACCAAAGTTTGGATTCCAAGTGTAATTCGAGCCCTCGTCTGCCTTTCTTACTTTCATAGAGAACGGACTTGTAACAGAATCTTCTGTTTGAAATAGTTTGATGTAAGCTTCATTCAATTTGGTTCTTCTAGGTGGTCAGGACGATAATGTGAGTGCCAAGCGCAATGACTTCTCCCGGGATATCATGTCGTTCGGAAAGAGGTCCGGAAACACAGCAGATCTGTATGATCGTAGAATCATGGCTTTTGGAAAAAGACAGCCAAATGTAAGTGAATATTATGAAGTAGAGTGAGGCCTGGTACGAAGAGCTTCTAACATTCTTCTTCTTGGTTAAAACGAATGCTCTAGAAAAAATTTAATTTGAAGATCGGGAAGTAAACTTTTGAAAATTAACTATTGACCTGAGCGCAAAGACCAAAGACGCAAGGATCAAACTTGAAGCACTTAACCAGATGGGTCGGATGATTCGTTTTTAACCTATATCGTCTAAACTGATTTTTAATTATATGAATACATAGAACTCACCGAAATCTGCAATTCACAATTGTTTTCAAGCAATGTATTTAATTATAAAAGAAATCAGTAGAGCCGGTTCGACACGAACCGCAATTCCCTCTTAACGTTCGCATGAGAGGGAACGAATCCAGGAAAGCAACTGTTATTGACGAGGAATTTCCAGTGCAACTTTGGAAAAACGCTTTCCACTGTTTTCATTTTTAGAACACAACACTGTTTCACGGGGTCAATGCTCTGAACCATAAGCTAGAATGACAAAGAATTAACGTGCTTTTATTAGATCGTTGCAAAATTTAACTTGCAAAATTATTCTCACAGTTATTCGAAATTCTTTGCATAATTCAAGTGGCTCAGTTTTTCTACAGACAATCTTCCACAATTCATACTTTTTTGCAAAAGTATTATTTACTGGAATTTTGCTTAATTCCCTTTTTTGTAAATGTGCTTAGATGATCCTTCTAATACGTAATTTCTAGAGATATCCGCCATGAGAACTCTGAAAAAAAGAATGTACTTGAGACCAAAAATGTGGACAATAAGAATAGGTTATCTCATTTTTATTAATAATAAATCAAAGGTTAAGTGATGAACAATTCATTTGTCAATCTGATTGGTTTGTCAAATTGTTAAATTATATTTTTTGACTGAAAGCGGCCACGAAATACCAAAGGAAATAACGGCCATCGTGATTCTAGGCCGCTGAATTGAAAGTTGTGACAATTTTTACACCAACCGCGATCTGTTAGAGTTATTTTTTCAGTTCGATCGTGAGATCATGGCATTCGGAAAACGCTCCGCCTCCAACGACTTCTCCCGCGATATCATGAGCTTTGGGAAGAGATCGGCATCCATGGTACTACCCTACTTTACCCATTTACTAAGACGTTTCCGTAAACCATTTATTCTACAGTACGACCGCGACATCATGGCTTTCGGCAAGCGCTCACCATTGAACTACGATCGCCCAATCATGGCTTTCGGAAAGCGTGCCGAAGATTACGAACGCCAGATCATGGCCTTTGGACGGCGCAAGTAACGACTTGGACACCAACTTGTTGTATTTACAATTTTTTCGAATTTCTTCAGCAGTTTCACAAAAAAAAAGCAAAACGTATAATGGTTCTCTGAAATAAGAAGTGCGTTAAAAATAGTATGTTTTCGCTAATCAAATATCTGTTTCCACCCGTTTCTCCAATGTTTAAGCGTTCAGCTTATTCGGATCTTCGTCGTCTTCTACGTCTTCTCATTTCTATGAAAGTTTCACTTTTCCTGCCTGATTTCTATGCTTCTCCCACTTTGTTTTCGATGTCATGCTCTCATCGTTCAATTCTATATATTAAATCAGCTCCCCCAATTCTTATGTGCTTGCGCGCGACGGACGAAAAATGAAGTTGAATGTTAGCACATGCGAAAAGGTTAACACACTGAAATATGATGTTGTTAATGAATTTTCAGCATTGACTGTTTCTTGATTTTCAGAATAATCAGAAAAAATCTTATTTTCGCGTGATCAAATTCATTGTTGTCGATCACCTAAATTTTCAGGCTACCTTGCTCTTAAATATCTGAAATTGAAATTCTGAAATGTTTTGGTTTTCACTGCGCTTTGAATTTTAACATTTTTAGCTTCCTGAATCGAGAATTTCAAATCCTGAATCCAGAAAGGGTGAAAGGAAGGCAAATGGTGCCTCATCGTAACACTATTTTACCATAGGAATATTGTTCAAATCTTATGAAGTTCTAGCAGCACAGATTATTTCAGATGACTCTCCTTTAAAACGTGTCTTCTTGAAACTCATTTAAAGAATATTGTGTTTCAAAAACTTATGTTTTAGCAAAATTGAAAGGTCCATTAAAATTTGAGACAAATTATTTCCAGAGCATTAACGTGAAAAGGAAATGCAATGCGGAAAGGCGCATAGTGATTACGAGAATTGTACGTTTTCCTTTCGTTAATCTCATGAACTTAATGAATATATTCCCAAAGATATAAAAAATATCTTCAAAAGTTGAGATTATCACACTGTACCGCGCAGCCAGGTATAAAAATGGAGAATTCCAGCTGAAAAAGGCTTTTGTTGGATATTGTATCAACAATTAAGCTGAAACTCTCTGAAAACTATTGTGCACAATTTTTGGAACTTCAAATTAAGCATTTGTAGCTGACAATATTTTTCCTGCTATAATAAGGTTGTTTTGGCCGTTTTTATTGACTTCCACAGTGAGAATTTTTACATCTGTAAACAGCGTCTTGAGATGCGTGCCACCGCGCGCGTCTTCAGGAGGTCTCTGGCTTTTTTCAAGCGTAAAGCTTTGTTTCGGTCAGTCAGGAGCGGTATCACCTTCAGCTTGTTTCTGACAATTCTTCTCATAGATTTGGCACTCATTCCAAGCTCTGTGGACATTTTTCTCAGGCTTCTTTCCGGATTTCTTCTGATTCTCTCTCTGACGACCTTGACCGCATCTGGAGTTGTCACAGACACCGGGCGACCACTTCTACGTTTGTCGTTCAACGTTCCCAACTCCCTGAAGCGAACGAGAGTACGATTCACCACCGATTTATTGACTCATCGCTTTTTCCAATCTCCGAAGAAGTCAATCCTTTCTTCGCACATTTTACAATTGCAGATCGGAATGGAGAAGCAGCCACCATTACCTTCAAAGTTAATATAATTGGCTGACATTTTCAGGAATAGTTAAAAACAAAATAATTAATTAAAAAAATAATACTATGCGCTACAAAAAGCGTTCCGCATGCGCCAGAGCTTACGCAAAGTAGCGGCGCTATATTTATGGCGCACACTTTACAACCACAGGGAGCGAAAGATGAACATTTCTTGTTAAAGCGTATAAGAACTTTGTGATCTCGACAATGATTTTATTCCTTCCTTCTTAGATTCATACACTACATTTAATCGTCTTTCAGCTCATCCCACCGCTCGCATTTTTTCAGAGCTGGTTGTGCTTGAAGTGCCATGATAAAAAAAGAGTATTCTGTTGAAAATGAATTTTTTAGACTGCGTAAATAAGTTATTAGAACATGAAATCTTTAAATCTTAATCTACATTCTTGCATTTTACAACTTTTTTTTACGACTACATTGTTAATGCACAAAGAAGTGAAAACCGCTGAAAAAATGTGAATTTTAGTAAAAATTCACTAAATTGGTGACATTATTTCAATGAGCTATAGAAGTTGAGAATAGAAAAAAGTTGTGAATCTATTAAAAAAAGGAAACAAAATTCTATCCTCTCAAAGATAGGAATTTCTCACACAAATTTCTGATTTATTCGCATGGCGTCAGACTTTCAACTGAAACGTTTAGCAGAATTGAAGCAGCCTGAGCTCGGATAAATGCTGGTTTGGCAAGACCGCCACGTGCCACTTCCGAGAACTTTTCAAAGATTCATCGCAGCCTCAAATTTGCTGAAAATCAAGAAGTGCGTAACCCATAATTCAAGACCAAGCCGAAGAAGTCACGGGCAGGACTATAACAAAAATGGAAGTTTTGACCTTAAAAAGGCAGTTATTTGTAGAAATCTAAAATAACTTTTAATATATCTGAAACTTCAGTCATTAAGACATTACAGTTTTGTAGCAGAATCAATGAAGTTGTTGAGCCGACAAAATGAGCCCGAAAAATGTCCCATTTCACATATTTTTCGAACCACAATTTTCATTTCCAAGAAAATTATTATCTCTTTTCTCCTCCGTCTTGATCAGCTCTCTTTTCTTACTGCAATGACTTGGTGTGTTTTATGGCATGAGATTGAAAGAAAAATCAATTTAATCATTCAGATTTTCACGCTAGACACCGCAGTATAGAAACGGACACACCCCACTGAACACCTTCTCGGTGTCGGTTTTTTTACGGCGTCTATCGTGAATTTGATTACTTAAATACTTTTTTTTTCAGACCAATGTCATGAAATACGACGAGTTTTACAATTTGCAAGCTCCATTGAGGGAAAATATTAAGACTCAATAAAGAAAGGAGAGGGCTCCGGATTGTGCCATGAATAACTATGCGAAAATTCAAATAAAGTTTCCCTATTTTCATTCAAGAATTACACAATACTATCAACTTTTAGTATGGCAACAGTATTTATAGCCGTTGTATTCTTTTCTTTCCGATTAGGATTCCTCAATTGTTCATCAATTCCAACGTGCAGGTCAAATCTTTCCCGAAGTTTTTTTGGCACAATCATTCGGATAACTGCATTCCGAATCGCTTGGTTGAGTGTCAAGTAAGCTACGCAGAAGCATCCATTGCTCCATTGCCATGCAAGTTGCCCTATGATAATGAGCCACGGTGGTGAATGAAAGAACTGCATGAAGACGTAGATGTAGGCGGCGACGGCGTGAAAGGAGCATAGAACAACTGCTTGAATAATTATCTGGAAGTTAGTTGATAACTTTATGAAAACTTTGATCACTTAAACTTGTAGTCAAGTAACTGAAGTACATTTTAATTGTTTCAGACTTTTCAGTGTTTAATAGTTCTCTGAAACGATTAGAGAGAGAGAGAGAGATTTATATATATATCTACTACATTTAGACATTTTTTTTCAATTTGATTTGTACCCAAATTTTAAATAAAGCTTCATCGTCTCTTTTTTCAAAGCTGGCTACAGTACCCACCTGTTGCTTCGACCTGTACAACCACATCGAAGAGGAATAGCCTATTTTGTACAGTAAATGGTAGCAGAGGTAAATATACAAGGAAGTTGTCGTTAGAGAAACCACCAAATTATTTATTGTGTGATCGATACTGTGGTACAGGTGGGGCTGGGATAGAAACCATTTCGATTCTGATTGATTTATCAGGCCTACCTCTCTACCAATCTTTGGATCAAAAAACCACGAACTGTACTCAGCGGTAAACAGCAGTGGTTTTGTGAAGAAGCAAGAGTAAAACCAGTAAAAAATCATCACGACGATTATACACTTGGATACACCTTTTCGAAACAAAAAGCTAAGCAAAAATTTCGGGTTGACCTCAGCGCATCTATCCACTGCCAGAAGGATGCAGGCCACACAACCACCCATCCAAGAACCTTTTCCGATTGCTCCAGTGTAGAATATGAAGTGTGGATAATCGCAAAATGATGCTCCTAATAAATCTAGAATTCCTGTCACAAGTGAATTCACGGATAAGGAAAGTATGTCAAACACGGAAAGAATTAGCATGATTTGAAACACTGGAACCCGACACTTGGATTTGACCATCACGATGAAGCACGGCGTGTAGAAAATCTGAAAAAGAGTGTATTGATTCGTTTTTTTGACGAGAAGGTACCCTAGTTTTTAGTAAAAAAAACTCAATCTAGAAAACGAATTTTAGCAAACTAAAAGAAAAAGCAATTCACGGAAATTACGACCGGAAATACAAGGAAAGTACATGCAGCGGAGATTGATTATGCGAACTATGAAAAATAATGTTAGAGTGATTCTAAAAACAATTTTTCATATTTTTGGCAAAACCTACAGCCTCCAGCATGACTCACTTTTAGATTTTCGATCAGTTCTTTAAAAGACTTTCAGAATTTCAGAAATAACCAAAAAGAGCAGAAATTCAGACAATGAAACACCTGGAATACAGTAAATACTGTAATTGTTGCACTTTCCAGCATTTTCAGCTGACGTCTACTGGCAGATTGTTTTGAAGAGATTTTAGTAGACTTGTAGACAAATAAATGCGTGTTTTATTATGAAATTACCAAGTTCTAAATCATTCAGTTGGCAGGATAATGGTTGTACTGAGCTGCAGCCAAATCTGGTGTGCATACACCACTTGTCCAGTACTATACGCCATAGACCAGTTAGTTTTCCATAAACCAACGGCAGAATGTTTGGCATAGTCACATTAGTACTTCACATGATTATTCAGGAAAACATATTTTTTGCCAAACTCAAATGTATTTTTTTCAGATCTCTTCAAATTGCATTTTCATCGTAATTCCCAGGTGGGCTAAGTGGATAGGTCCTACTATATAAGGTTCATTTGTAAAATTTAAATTTAATTTATTGAAATCTTCTATAAAATATCAATAGAGTAAGTGGAATACCTCCGTCAAAGTGATTGTAAAACGGTGAGCCACCAGGCAAAGCTGAGAGCCAAAAAACCACTTTCAGAATCTTAAAATTAAAAAAAAATGAGTTCAGGGCACCTGAACTTACATTTCTATGAAAATTATTATAAAAATTCAATAAAATCACAAGATCAAGATACCAATATATGAAAGCTTTCTATATTTAAAATGATGAAAAGCGGGTAAATTTTGAGATTTTTCTTGCCGTATCTCCACGCATTCTTTTGATTTGCAAATGCTACAAATTATATTCAAACCTACTATCAGAAGTAATCCGGACATTGAAAAGTAAGCACCCAGGAAAGGTCTCCTCGTTTGAACAGTTGGCATGTTTTCTGGGCATTCATAAGTTTCAGGGTACAAAGTAAACGAATGGGCGAGAGAATAGGCCACCGACATTTGAAAGTCGCTCATATTTCTCTGAAATGCGAAAAGAATGAGGCGAAAAGGAAAGCGAAATCAGATTATTGGATGAATAGATGACACAACAATTCATAGAATGAACATTATCAAATCAAGAAATGAGGAAGTTGGAGTGAAACATAAGAATGATGAATGTTTTTATAAGCTCGGGTGAATTCAAAGAAAACATCATTGTTTGTGCATAGTAGAAGAAGAAAAAGCTCATCTATATTTATTTCTACATCTACATATATATATAGTTATTAAGCAAATAGTTCCGTTTGTGTTTCCGTCTGTCTGTCCAGGACGTTTTTTGAATAACTCAAAAGAATGTGGGCTTTTTACTTTGATATGCGGAATGGAGTTATAGCCACTTGAGCGCTTCGCAACCATATCTTTATGTGGCCACTGGGTACTTGGGATACTGTAGAAATAGACACTGAAAACATGTCTTAACAACGATATAAATAGCCAACATTTTGCAGATATAGCAATCTGGATGTCCGTATATCACATGTCAAAAATCAGCTTGAAAAGTGCAAAACTACAATTTCGATATACATTGTTTTCCGATGCTTTTAACACATTCCAGGATGCTCTAGAACAGCGGCGTGGCGGCGAACTTTCCACTGGTATATGTATAATCATGCATATAATAAACTTTCGGGTGTTCTGACTTAAAGTAAAGAAGTTGAATAAAAATGAAAATGATCAATGAATAAACTTCAATTGATAACATCAAGCTATTCATTTCAGAATTCTAGTAAGGTTGCTGAAAGTCTGCACGGAAAAGCGCTGTTTTGAGGAGCAGTAAAAAGATCATTGTCAGAAAAGAGGGAAATAAAAGACTGAAATGAAAAGGGGCGGGCGCGCTCCATTTTTTCTAGGGTTGTGCGACACAAAGCTGCGCGGAACAGCACTTATCCGGAAAATACGGAAAACGTAATAGCTAAGAACGGAAAATGGTCATTTGTGAATACAATTCCAATTTAATATATTTAAAGTTTGTATCAGGTCCACAAAAGGACATTTTAAGAAAAATGGAACAAGGACGTCTAACTGAATAAGCTATGGAATTCTCGTCTTTTTTTTTATAATTAAGAATAGAATTTATAGAATTGAACAATTTTTCTTATCGAATGGCGAGATCTGATCTTTTGATGTTTTGATGAAATGCGGGATTCGGAACACGGAACACGGAACGAGGAATTCGGAATTTTAAATTTGGATCACGGAACTCAAAACTTGCACAATTCTGGTACGATGACGAAATGCGCCTGTATTAGGAACTGCCACGGTAGTGATGAAAGTGTTCTCTCGATGTGAACAAAACGCAAAAGGAGTACAGTGAATGTTTGTAAATTCAATTCAATTAATTGAAAATGAGAGCAGCAAACACTTCTCACTTTTTTCTAGTTAACTTCTCAGCCAACTCCTCCAAATTACCCAAAGCCTTGAGGAAAACGTGTCCAAAACTTGTAAATTTGTGCTAAATTTGCGGTGAATTTCGTCTAGACTTGTGAACCTTCAAAGTTTGGCCAATACATTTGAGAGACTTGTACTAGACTCGAGTAGTTCTGATGAGTTGTTACCGTATTAATTCCACGGCACCCACAGCACATCACCAGCCTTTATTCAATATTCACCGTAGGGCACGTAGTACACTGTCGTCCACTGTAAGCACTGAAACGGAACAGAGAAGCGCAACGAAGAATGACTGCGCATTCGGATTGTTCCTTGGAAGTTCTGGATGGTTCTCTGGATTCTGGTAATTATTTAGATTTCAATAATTTTTTGCATTTTCGAATTCTTTTTGAGGCGTGTCTCAGAAATCGTAATTTAAAAAATATGGTGAGCATTTATTCGCGCATTTCGAATGTCCTTTCTTATCTATTACAGCACGCTTAACTATTTTACTGAATCTGGAAAAAGCCAATTATAATTTTATCTCAAGACATAAAACATAATCTTTGATTTTTTTAGAATAGCGTAATAGAAGTTTATTTCGAGAATGAAAACGTATTTCGAGAATAGTGCCAAAAAATGATGACAAATTAAAGCCAATGTAGTGCAAACACACGGAAGAAATATTTTGAGATGACATATTAGGCAATTGAACTATGAGATTGTGAAGTTGATAGTTGGAATAATCATTTATAGGCATCATAGAAACCACCTGGACCAGTCTACTTTTAGCAGTTATTTTTCATTTTTTTGAAGGATTAATTTTCTTTTTAAACATACGCCAATTGCTATGCTCTCTGCATGCCGAGCTGGCTAATGCACTTTTATAAAAAAAACAATTAAATGTTGAATGCAACTTTTACAAATCTGATTGAATAAAAGTAAAGGCATCGGAGGAACGTTTCAAGCGAGTCGAGTTCATCTAATTTTACTAAAAGTGGTTTTACGTTTTTCATTTTTGAATGGCTAATTGGTTCGAACTTTCGGTGTTTTATATGTATTAAAAAATAGGAATGAGATCATCTTTCCCTTAAGAATATTTTCATGCTGAATTCAAATATATATATTGCTGAAATTTTAAAATTCGCTTTAAATAATGATTATTTAACATCATAAGTCAAAGTACAACTATTCTATGGAAAGGGAAAGAATAAGAAACACGTAAAAAGTGAGAAGAAACAAATGATGAAATGAACAAGTAGACCGGTAAAATTTGGTATGGTCAAGTAGGCTTTTCAAGAAAATCATTGGGTGGGACTCAAGAGATTTGGTGGCCACCCAATTAAAAAGCGGCAAATGAATATGCAGAAATAAGGGATGGAGGTAGACATTTTCTAAGTAATAGATAGAGATATCTGAGGGAATTGGCGGCTCTATGGTGCAAGTATAATGATGCAAAGAGATATCGATTGCAAGGATCCTTCGGTGGATAATGATTTGGAAGGGCTTGACAGATATGTTGCTTTTGATAGATATTGGAATACTATGATGTGCCTAACAAACTTTAATTTTTGAGTATCCTAAACTCCGAAATTTTTAACGCAGCGAATGAAATAGGAATGAGGTAGTGGCGCATCCTTATTGTTAGGACACTATTGGGAATAATTTTTAATACAGTACTGGCCATAAAGAATGTCCCCTGGCTTTTTTTTTTGGGATAACTAGTCTAAAAACAGATTTTTTGTTGTGAAAATTTCACTGTAGCTACGTAACACCCTTACGGAAACTTGCAAAAAATGAAATTGCATCATTGGAAAAGTTTTTAATTTTTTTCAATTTTTTTCGTTTTTTCCATTTTTGACTGTTTTTATTTATTTTCAGTTTTTGATTCAGAAGCCTTGTAAATCAGCGAGTATGATTCTCCATTTTTTAAAGAAATGGTTAGAAGGAAATCCCTCACTGTATCACAAAGATCTCAAAGACAGATTCGTCGCGTTTTGAAAAGATACCGAGAAGATGTGAGTGCTTTTTAACCTTTAAAAACTATTATTTCACGTTTAGTAACAAGATATTGGTCATGAATCGTCGGGAAGGCCCCGCATCGTCTCCAGGAACGTTGTTCGAAACATCCTGCGCGCGGCTCGAGAGGATCTTAGAAGGAATTTTACGGAGATTCAGATGATTGTCAATTCTCCAATGGAGCCCGTGCCTTCAAGGATAACTATTAAAAGACGTCTCCAAAAAAATGGTCTCCATGGACATCGTCCTCCGAAGGAACCGCTGGTCAGTTTGAAGAATCGAAAAGCACGTGTAGCGTGGGATCCAAAGGAGTGGGCGAAACACGTCTGGAGCTACGAATCTAAGTTAAATTTGTTTGGTACGAACAGAATTCAATGGGTTCGTCGTACAGTTGGTGCCAGGTACGACCCAAAGTACCAGTGCCCAGCAGTCAAACATGGAGGCGATCGTGATGGTGGGTGCTTCTCAGACACTGAATGGCTGTTGAGACGTATCAATGGAATCATGGATCGGTTTGTGTATGAAGATATCTTGGAGAATACGATGAGACCATGGGCGAGAGCAAAAGTTGGAAGAGCGTTCGTTTTTCAACAAGACAACGAGCGAAAGCATACCTCGAAGCATGTTGCAAGCTGGTTTCAACGTCGTCGAATTAACTTGTTGGAGTGGCCAAGTCAATCTCCAGACTTAAATCCGATTGAACACATGTGGGAGGTGCTCGAGAGACAACTTCGAGGTGTCCGGGCCACCAATGCAAATCAGAAGTTCGCTCAACTTGAAGCAGCATGAGCGAGCATCCCAATCACAGTCATTAAGGCACTTTTGGAGTCCATGCCACGCCGTTGCCAAGCTGTTATCGATGCAAAAGGGTATCCAACGAAGTATTAAACATTTTAAAACCGTATTTTGGTTAGATATTTTGAAGTTTTTTGTTTCCTAACATTGTTTTGAAAAGTTTCAAAAAAGGGCATTTTTCACGATTTTCTCAAATTTTGGATTTTTTCCAAAATTGTCTACATTTACAAGCTACAACTTACTGAATAAGTTACTCAGGCCAGTTTCAACATTGTCAAAAAAAATTTAGACCGATCGGAGCAGTGCCAGCGAAGTTATTCCAAAAAAAAGCCAGGGGACATTCTTTATGGCCAGTATTGTACATTTTAGCTACAATCGATTTAACAAATGAAACACGGTTTTTGAGTAATATCTGGTTGGCTGAAATTTTCAAGTTGAAGTAAGAGAAGATCGATCATGCCTGCTTCAGATCGCCGGAGCAAGAAATGCAACCTCTCATACTCAAAATTACTTTGTGCAATCAAGTTAATCTACATTCCCCTTAAAATTCACTTTCATGTGGATATTTTCCTCAAAAAAAAAATGTAAATGAATATATACAATATCAGTAAAAAAAATTTTTCAGTTGTTTTTTATTCTTTGCAGTTGTTTTTGGTCTTCGTCATGATCATGTTTTTTCACTCGGCTGACTTTCACGTGAATTTTTCTACAAATTGTGTGTTCTTCAAGCTTTTTTTTGCAATTTTAAAATATGCAAAATTGGTTTTTTGTAAAATCAGAGTTTTCCAATTTTGTCGCACATCTAGTAAATAAGTTTGGGCGCAGGTTTAAAATTGGTGGCGGACGATTTTAGGATAGTGGGGGAGAGTTATTGAATGTTGAAGGATCTTCATCTTTGATCATCTTTGTGGGCATTTAATTTGGGGGTACAATAATTCGGGGGTACAAACGATTTCAAGTTCATGATTCGGGGACGCTTCTTCTGTCTTTTTGCAAGTCGTGGTACTTGGAGAGACAAAGAATTGGATGAGTCAGTACTCATATTGAACTCCGCAACACGATTTTTGCTTTGAGATCTGAACAATGACTCAAAAACAGATTTACTGTCATGAACTTGGTACCCCCGAATCGTTTGTACCCCGTTGTACCCCCCGAATTAAATGCCATCTTTGTGGGGGGGGGGACAAATTTTGGATCCCATGGGGGGAGAGTGATTTTTGGAGTATATGTAGCTAGTCCCGTGCAATCGTCCCTCAAAACAACGGTTGGAGTCAATTATTGGATATCGTCATCTAATTTTTATCCCGCCTCACTCCTCACACCGCTTTGAAAACGTGAATATGTATAGCGGGGGGGGGCGATTCTTGGAACTTACCAGACTACGCTATTTCAAGAGATGGTAGTCAAGAGGAGATGCTGTAGCGGCTAATGAAGTATGAGAATTAAGATTTTCGGTTAGACGCAAAAATTGATAGAGAGCTGCATTTTTATAGTTAACAACTTCCTTGTTCAGCTAATACCAAAAGGTTTATAGATCTCACCAAAATGCTTCCCTTATAATCAAGAAAGAAATCTGGTTGGAAATTCAATCTTGAGAGGAATTTGCTTAAAACAGTTTATTGCGAGAGTAGGACTGAAGGACGGAAGAAAATAAATATTAGGTTGATGAATGAAATTTTGTTAAATGAAGATGAATGAATGAATGATGAAATTTTATTCAAAAATTTTTCACAAATTCAAGAAGGAAAAAAATGCAAAGAAAAGAAAACCTTATATAATTGATTGAATACAATTCACTTTAGATGTGCAGGTTGATGATATAGTAACTTGGACACCTACATGTCTCGGATTTTGTAGAGACACGTCAGTATAAACGTATAAACGCGAGACTTACGCAAGTAAGACGAATTCAAAAGGAAGACGAAGACAAGACGACACGATTATATTTCGTCTTTCGTGGAAGACTTACTTTGAGTAGTTCTGAAATTTCTGTATCATGGTTCCGGTCTAGAAATGATACAAAATGAGACACGTCAAAAACGGAATCCAACCTGTGAGGGGTTACACGGAAAGGGGTTACATGAAGGCGGGATATTTAAAAAAAACGGGACTCGAGCGCAATTGGTGGAGCGCAATTGCGCGAGTCCCGTTTTTTTTAAATATCTCGCCTTCATGTAACCCCTTTTCGTGTAACCCCTCACAGGTTGGATTCCGTTTTTGACGTGTCTCATTTTGTATCATTTCTAGACCGGAACCATGATACAGAAATTTCAGAACTACTCAAAGTAAGTCTTCCACGAAAGACGAAATATAATCGTGTCGTCTTGTCTTCGTCTTCCTTTTGAATTCGTCTTACTTGCGTAAGTCTCGCGTTTATACTTCAGTTTGCGTAAGACGAATGCAAGAAGAACTGAAAGACGAGCTAAGACGAGTCGAAAGGCGAGGAGACGAACAGAGACAAAATACGACTTTTTGGCTTCGTCTTTCGTGGAAGCCTTTTGAGAACTTCTGAAATCAATTTTCGGCAAAAATATTCTTCTCATCTTAATTAACAAATGAACGCTATTTATATTACAGTGGAATTCTCTAGAATACTTAAGAATATTGAAACAGTTATCTGATATTTCTAAAAATTATTTTGACTCATAGGATGACAAGAATTTTCAAAAAAAAATAATTTTATTCGTTAAAGAAATCTTAAACGATTCTTACTGCGTTGCGGGAAATTCTTATATTTTTTTTCTGAAATTTTGCTCAGAATTTATGAAAGCTTTGTTCTTGATATTTATTATAAGGTTAGATTTAATAGAAACTGAAATAAAACTGAAACTAGTTATAGTCATAGACCACCTTTTTACCAAGATTTCTGTGACATGAAATTCTCTCGTTTTGCTATTTTTAATTTTCTGAAACTTCAACTTTTGAATCATTCAAAACTTTAGGAATTTTTCTGAATACTGAAACTATGTTCTTGAACTGCCTACTCGTCGCCCAAAGCCGTGCAAAGTTAACGCAAACTAAACGCGGGCATTGACACAATGCCCTCCCATTGCTTAATATTTTAGGTCATCTTATGCCATCTCCTCGCAGTTGTGAAGCATTGTGCCAATTTCAGGCCAATACGTCGCGTGAAAAAGTTCTACACAAGCCCCTTCCCATCTGAAAGAAACATAGTGTAGCATTCAATCAAGAGAGTTGTGCAACTTTCAAACTTTGGCCTACATAGGTGGGTGACTTGTGCTAGACTTGTGGAATTTTACTGAGTACCCTTTATTGCAGTTTATGTAGTCAAATTTACATGCTCTGCTCTACTTCTCCGCGAATAAAAGCACATATACCTTAACGGTACACGTTTACCTACTGATACACCGTTCAATACGTTTTAAGGACGAAATAATTTTATTCAAAAAAGTCGCCCTCCAAACACCACAGCTCATTTCTAAAGAAAGTTACGCTAGCTCAAAATAACCATTGAGAATTTCGTATCCGTACTATGCTAGCCCAAATTAACTAATCATATTCATCTCTGGGGAGGACCCTATGATAGTTGATTAAAAATAATTTCTTAAATTACAGCAGATTGGTACGCGAAAAAAACAAGCCTCCCGGCAGTCGCTATGAAAATAATTTCAAGGAAAGTAATATGTCAAAATCAAAGAAAACCAAGAAAAACGTCTAATCACAAGAAGTTTCACATTTTTGATTATAATTTCCATTTGAATTTTTCATAATTACTTTTGAGCACGAGCCACAAAGCACAGAATTTTCCGCTGTTATGAGTTGTTTCGAGCATCATCATATTCGTATCCAGTAAACTACGCATAAGTGCTACAAAAATGCGCTACAGGGTGAGGCATAATTATAGCTCCGCTACTTTGCGTGAGCTCTGGCGCATGCGGAACGCTTTTTGTAGCGTACAGTATTATTTTTTAAATGAATTATTTTGTTTTTAACTAAACCTGAAAATTTCAGCCAATTATACTAACCTTATTTTTTATCAATGAACAATTTAACAATTTAGACGCCTCATACCTCCGTGCCGTCATCGACTCCTACCCGAAGAGTCTTCAAGCAGTCATCAAAGCGAAGGGAGGAAGATTCGAAAACTGTTAATGCCATCTTTTTTGTTATGTTTTAATAAACATTTTGGTTGATTTTCAGAAAAAAATCTTTCGATTTGAACTTTTTAAACCGTCTGGAACGCGGCGCTATATTTATGCCTCACCCTGTACTTATCTTGTTTTATATGAGAAATTCTTCTATTACCAATGCCTGGATTAGGCGTATTCACAAAACGGATGTCGCTGTTCCTTCTCGAATTACCGATCGATTTCTTTAACAGATCGGTTTTCTAGAGTTGTTGAACGTCTTATTTTTACCAGAATCAATTATAGAAAATTGATTTTAGCCGTCGCTTTAGTCTAGTTCATTGTTTCACTCAATTTCCATTTATAATTCTATTTTCAATTCCCATAACATCTAGTTTTCGTGTTCTTTGATTTCAAGAAAGCCTTCAACCAAGTTCCGCACAAACCGATGAGCCGAAAATTTCTTCAATTCCAGATCTTTTTGCTGCATGGGTTGAAGAATTCTTATCTACTCGAGCATTCTCCGCCAATGTAAATGATAAAATTATACAATATATTTATACAACTTCTCTTCCAATATCCAAAGTTTCCCAGGGATCTGTTTTTAGACCATTTTAGCTTCTTCCCTTCATTAACGACCCCCGCCGCTACTGTGCAATTTGGGAAAATTGGCAAAACAACTTGATTATAAAAATGGAGACTCCGCAGAAAAAGGAAATAGGACAAAAATATTTAGAAAACGTGCGCGGAGTATACAGAGATTTGCAAGTTCCCCACATTCCTTTGAGCTGTATATTAATGCTTCTCCAGAGTATCCCCGCATTCTATTCCTTTCTTCCGTTTCTGTGAAATTCTGTGAAATACCAGAATCTCCAAAATCTGTAAAATAAACTATTAAATTATAAATTTAATTATAACAAAGGAAATATATTAAAAAAATACAACAGTTTGAACTGAAAGATTAGCGAATACGAGATGAAAGACGACTTTTTGCCTTCGTCTTTCGTGGAAGCCTTATTGAGAACAACGCATCCAGAATCGACAATTTCCATTTGATAATTGATTGCCATTTACTTAATATAAATTGTCATGATATTCAGAGAAATTTTCCTTGTTTGAAGTTGATCTGAACTTTGAAAGCATGCTTTCATTACTGTAAAGACATAGCCAACATAGCCCAGAATTCAAGACCGCTTAAGAGACAATGTCTGAGAGATTGAAGAAATCGAGGTTATCTCAAAAAAGAAAAAAAATTTTTTTTCGAAACACCCCTACCGTATCTCAACTCGAAGGGGGCGGAGCCTAATTCTGAATACGGTTTTGTACTTAGGGCATTACAAGTACCCAATATATAAAAAAGCAGACCAATTGAAACAACTTTTTTCCAAAAAATGGGAAAAGTGGTACCAAAACAGTAGAAAAATGACAAAAATCGTGAAAAAAATGACTTGTGCACCCAAACCGCGGCCAACCAGTTATGAATTCTTGTAGCCCATACTTTGAAGTATAAAGTTCTGATGAGATCTCACTTCCGGTAATATATTTTTTTTCCACAATAAGGAAATTAAACTATTTTTTTCCGAAAATTCAATTTTTTGGTCGGAAGGAGAAGAGCTAGAAAAATGTTTTCAACTACAAAAATGCTTCATAAGTGACCGGTTATCGATTCCAGAAAAGAAATCAAGGTTATCTCAAAAAAGAAAAAAAACATTTTTTCGACACACCCCTACCGTATCTCAACTCGAAGGGGGCGGAGACTAATTCTGAATACGGTTTTGTACTTAGGGCATCACCAGTACCCATTATATAAAAAATCAGACCAATTGAAACAACTTTTTTAGACTGTGACTATGGGCAGTTGAGCTGTGGTCGAATCTCTCAGACATTGTCTCTTAAAAAGAAAATCAAATTGATGATTTAGATGATTGTGCTTCGTTTAGCGAGATATTTCAAGATATTTCTGGTTTGTTCGCAATGGCGAATTGACTGGAATAAGAAAAACAGGCTTCGAGTTAGCAAGCAAAGTTCAAAAATACTGAGAGTTTTTTTGAGCATTTGTCAGTTTATCGTTTTGATTATTGATTTCACTTCCTATTAGGAGCAACCTGGAGAGCAATAATCGAGACAACATTAATGTTTTGGTCTCTATTTCTTTTTTCACCTTTTCAGCGTTTTCAGCTTGTCATTTTGTTCAGATTTTAAATATTTATAAATACAACTTGGGAGTTTGAGCTACATACCTGTGGAATCAATTGATTAAAAGATTTAAAGCATTTATTTTTCATTAAGGCTGTGAAAATAAGAACAACTTTCAGATAAATTAAAAAAAAACCCTTATTCAATCACCCAAAAATGGGACGACCTTAGTATTTCCGAAAATTAAAAAAACTCTAACATTTTCCCCGTTTTCCATTTGTTTTGTTATCCCTAGACGCTCCGCTGCAATTTGTTCATCGATACCGATATGGAGTCCAAATTTATGCCGCATTTTCATTGACAGCATCATCCGGATCGCAGCATTTCTGATGGTTCTATTGAGAGTCCAGTAAGTCAGACATACGGTTCCATTGCTCCATTGCCAAGCGAGTTGCCCTATCATAATGAGCCAGGATGGAGATTTAAAGAATTGCATGTAGACATAGATGTAAGCCGCGACGGCGTGGAAAGAACAGAGGACAACAGCCTGGATGATGATCTGAAATTGTGCCTTGATCAATCACTTTGAAATTCATATAAATTCATATACTATTTCAAAGTTCTTATTAAAGTATTTTTCGGCGCAGAGACCAGATTCCCTGACCTCAGACAGCTTGTGTCTGATGGGAAATTCGCTCAATCTCCAGCAGTACGCTTTTTAGCTAGATTGAATCAATATAACTCAAGGCGGCTCATAATTTTGATTAAAGTATCGAAATCGGACTACATAGTAGGTCTTGGAGATTTTTCAATTTAAAAATTAATTTTCTGGAGTTTGCTAATAGAACTCACTGCTATAAACAAACCTGTTGCTTGGACCTATAGAGCCACATTGATGTAGAGTAACCAAACTTGAATATCAAATGATAGCATAAATACACGTAGAGTGGAGTTGAACTTGCAGACACTATTAAGTTGTTGATTGTGTGAGGTATATTATGATATAAATTTGGCTGAAAATTATAGGTTTCATATGGATTTATTTTAAAAGAAATAACTAGTTGAGTCTACCAATCTTTTGAATATAATAAAGTACTGTGACTCACTTCTTGCCCGTTGTTCGGATCGAAAAACCAGGAACTGTATTTAGCGGCGAAGAGTAAAGGCTTTGTGAAAAAACACGCATAAATCCAATATAAAATAATCCCCGTAATAACCACTCGGAAAACATTCTTATGAAAAAGAAAGGCCAATGGAAAATTAACACTTATTTCAACGCATCTGTCTACTGCCAACAAGATACAAATTAGACAACCGGCCATCCAGGATCCCAAACCAACTGATCCCGCGACGAATACGAAAAGCGGGTAATGACAAAACGAGGCTCCCATTATGTCAAAGACTCCAGTGATCAAAGAATTGACTGATAAAGAGAGTAAATCAAAGATACCGAGAAGGATCATTAACTGAAATGAGGGAGCGCGACATTTGGAGCGAATCATTGCGATGAAGCATGGGAGATAGATTATCTGGAAGAAACACATAACGATTAGCAATGAACTTTTTGTAAAATGATCATGAAGCATTTCTTTTTGATATCAGATTTAGTTGATTAAACTATAAAAAAGCAAACACAATCGGCGCTGATTAAGCTGAATTGAAACCTTTATTGCATTTAAAATCTCAATTCAAACAGGTGCTAATTTAACAGGTTTCTTTATTTCTGCTTTTGAGAGCACTAATGAGAGTTGGAGCAACTCTAGGCAGAGCTCAGTGCAATGAGACGTTACACGTTAAGAGAAAAGTGAAAAAAATTGTTGACTTGCAGAGCAGACTCACGATCAAAATAGTTCCGGACACAAAAAAATAAGCTCCAACAAACGGCCGTTCTATCCAATGCTTCTTCATCCTGCTTGGGCACTGATACATTTCAGGCATTGTGAAGTTATTAGTCAGCACACAATAAAGCGTCATTTCAAATTATAAGCAGTTTTTTCGTCTGAAAAAATATTGGTGAAATTAATTTACAAATAAAAACAGACATGAGAAAAAACGTGAAATGTATGAATTATATTTTGCTATATAATCAAAATAGACCTATTATGTACATTAAAAAAAGTTTTATCTAACATCATTGACCAGTCATAACTCAGCCAGTTCCGTCAATCAAGCGGGATGATTCATAAATGATACTTTTCCTTTTTGACATACAGTTTTGTTCCAAATGCTCATATTCAACTGCTTATTTTTTCTTTTTTTTATCCTGCTTGGGCACTGATAAATGTCAGGTATTGTGAAGCCAGATAATAAGAGACTTGAGGAAAGAGCCAAGAACCTTTTCCTAGAAAGTTCATTATTGGGTATTAATCAAAGAGAACAACGAAAACAGAATCTAAGAAGCATCGATCTACGGTAAAAATCCGGCATCCGAGTCGCTGTGGAATACACAGACACCGCGAAGTACCGATGGACAGGCCACGTCGTGCGAAAACAAGACGATGGATGGACAAACCGAATCAGCTTATGATATCCCAAAGGACGCCAAAAAACATTGGGCGGACCCGGAACAAGATGGTCCGATGCACTGAAGAAATTCAATACTCCTGTTTAAGGGTTAGTACAGATTGAATGTCAAAAAGTTAAAACCCGGCACCCTTGTTTGCATGTTGAATTTGTTTCTAGGAAATATTATCACTGACTTTTAAGTATCCTTTCACAATTTGCTTCGAACACATTCAAAATTGATCAATAACGTCGTTTCGAAGATGAAAAAAACTAAATATGTGAATATCGCATGCTAGGAAATGACGGGGTCAAGTAGAATTTTCATTGTGGGAAGCCCACCGCGGGCAAAGCGGGCAAACGACTGTCCGCCTATCACCCTTGATGCTTTGTCAGAATATTCATGCTGTGTTATGCTAGATATATAGAAATAGGTAAGAATTAAACGTTTTTAGCCACATTTATTTTATTAGTTCGAAGTGTTAAGTTCAGAGCCTGAGAAAACAGATAAAAAAGATTTGAAGAAACTCCAAAGTCAAAAATAAAAATGATTTGGAAATTAGAGGCCCCGAAGGATATCAATTCGAAGCCTCCGGTTTCAGTAAACGCCCACAGCTTACCATAATACGAGCAGATCACATTCTTCACCTTTGCCCCCAGTGGAAACCATCAAGAAAAGTTCTAATTCGAAAAAAAAATGAATTTTCAACGAGCAAAGGTTAATATCAGAAAACAGCAGAAATCACTGGTTTATATCATACGTGACTTGTTATGCATAAACCAGAGAATAACTGCTTTAAGTGCTTTGCCGTTCTTAATGAGTAAATCTGTCTGAAGTGTGACAGCCACAAGATTCAGAATCCGATTAAAGGTGAGGGCTTGCTCAGAGTTTTTGCATGTTTCTATTGAATTAAGGTGTAAAAAAATGCATCTAAAAGTTTGCACCGATATCAATATTTCGAAGAAATAAAAAGAAATACAAGAGACGTCAAGCTCTGGTTTCACAAAAAATAATACATGCATGCTCTATTGAAATGTCTCTAGGCTAAGTGCAAACATCAAAGTTGCCGGCAAACAGAAAGGATATAGTTTAATTCTTTTTAGTTTCTATAGAGGAGATGTTTAAGCAATCGCAACTCAACTCTCGCAGCTAATATATCAACAAAAAGCTGCTCCGGCTGACTTAAACATCTTCTACACTTTAAAAATCAACCGAAGTAAAGTGTAGCAGACAAATGTTTTTTAATTGAATGATTATTCTGGAACTCAAGCCTTTAGGGATTATCAAATTGGTAGTTTTTATTGTTATATTGGTCTGTGATCCTTTCTGTGCGCTGCAGACTTTGAATCCAGCAATCACTAGTGTTCGAGTGCAAGCGGAAAAATGAATGGCTCAATTGAAGTCATTAGCCTTTACGAGAAGTCATGTGCAACTCTGAAATGTGATCAATGTGATCTATAATGCTGGTCAAATGTTTCTTAACAAAGTTCGGGATAACTTTTCTTGAAGTTTAGCTGGGGTTGGTTCCGAAATATTTTTCAAACTATTTTTTTTATCGGGAAAAAAAAGAATCGAATCGATATGGAAGCCGACACGAGATACACAAGATAAAAGGCGTATATCAAATTTTAGAGACTCACCAAGATTCATAAATAGAATAAAACCAATATGAGCTTGGTATGAAAAAGTAAGAGATGGAAAAGAAGCTATTGGAAGCCAGCCGATGAGATGATAGGACTCTATGAAGTATCAATCCGAGATGGATCTCTAGAATACCTCTAGGACCACCATCGCAAAAGACGGGAAGTTTTCTCTAAGAATTCTATTTTTTTCAGAAAAAAAAACAATGTATTCAAAGAGTCATTAAAACTAATGAAATTTCAAACTTTTTTGAAAATCAGAGTCTGCAGGCTATGTTCAAAATTTCGCTGCGAGCCCTTCCATTTGCATCAGGAACAACTTGGTCTCGCATGGCATAAAACCCAAACAGACTGGTAAGAATTTCTTAGTCGTCCCGTTTTCAGATGCCTCTCAAACTACTTTTGAAAGCATGGATGAGAAGGCCAATGACATGTCTCACATTTCACAGAGAAAATTTCGCAGAATACCTTCGTATGAAAACCGATTCACAGTTTTATGCAGTTTCATAATTCAATTCAATGCGTGACTGTTGTTGGAGGGGGGGGGGCTGATACACTGGTGCTGAGCTGATTTCTGATACTCAAATCACACTCAAATTAATATATCCTCTTTTCGTCCGACCAGATCTAGTCCGCACTTAAGATTTCCAGAAAATCTTATATTTCAGAAAATGCTATTCCTTTAGTTCAGCAATTTTAACTAACGTGTTTTTGCACATAAAGTAGCAAGCACTATAATGTATTAGGACGATAATCATTAGGAGAAAAAAAAAACACAGACTGAAAGTATTGAAAACAAAAACAGTCAGATTCAGCGATGAGTGAAGCAGAAGCGCAAGAAGGAACATGAAAATGTATTATAAAATGAATATGTGGAAAAAAGCATAGCAAATAATAGTGCTCATCGCTAAGATAGACGTGTTTGCTGATTACTACAGTGCTCCACATAATCTTATGTTCACCCCAAAAATGTCCGAAATCTCGAAAACTGGCTTCTCAACCAAAATGCTTCCTATTGAAGAAATATGGGCTTTTAGTAGGTGTTTCATGATAAAAACTTGAAATAGCCTAAAAATTCACATATCAGGAAAAAACCAAAATTTTATGAAAAAAGGTTAAAAAGTTTTCCACAAAATCATATGTTCACTTTCTGAAAACTTAAAAAAAAAGAGAAAATATCAGACAAATGATCATTAATAATCGATAGGACGACCATTCTGTCGAGCAACTTCAAATGTTCGCTCATCCATAGACGAATAAAGATTGTCGAGCAGCTGTTGGTCCACTTTTTGCCATGCTTCAATGATAGCCTTTTTGAGGGATGGAATGTCCGCATAAATTTTGATTCCATCGTAGATTTTCCGTACAATGTATCCCCAGACATTTTAGATGATGTTTATGTGAGGGGAACAGACCGGCCAATCGAGAATCGGGATTCCACGGTCACATATCCACTTGATTGTGCGTCGAGCACGATGGCATGGAGCTCCATCTTGCTGATAAGTGAACTTTTTGGAGCGATTCCGACGGATTAATGGTACGAGACCTCTTCTTATCACGTATCGATATTGGCAACCATCCATCTTCTTGGGTACAAAGCAAAGTTTGACTTTGCCTTGGGCACTGATTGCTTCTTAGACCATCACTCCTCCACCTTCGAAGTTTCGACGTGAGAACCGCAGCTTTTCTTTTCTCAAATCATGCCAGTAATCACGGTAGCCATCCGGTCCATCGCAGTTGAATTTCTTTTCATCACTGAAGATAATCTGAAAACAAAATACCAGTTTAAGAAAGGTACAGTAATCCTTACCTGTTTCCAGTCAGTTCTTTGGTTATTCTTAGCAAATTCAATCCGGTTTTTCTCGATGTTTGGTGGTCAGATTTGGAGCATTCCTCATTCTTTGGCGTCTGATGAATTTTCTCATCAAAAAACGCGGCGAACAGTCTCCGCGGATACGGAAAGTCCAAGTTCGCACTTGATCTTTGAGCAAGTGACATTAGAATTTGATGCTCTGCGAATAATTCTTCGCTTGTCTCGTCCAGAAAGAAGAGGTGGACGGCCAGAAGACTTCTTTATACCATAACCAAGTGGATTTGCAGCATATCGATTGATTAAATCTGGGGAACGTTTCATTTCTTTAGAGATTTAACGGTGCGAGAGTCCTTCAGCCAATTTGACGTCAATTAGTCCTTTTTCATATTCAAATAGAGGTTTACCTTTCGGCATGTCTTCTGAAAGAAAAAAAACAATAAGTAAACAGATTAAAACCAAGTTTAATAGTCAAAAAACGACAAAAACTAAAAGTGAACATATCATTATGTGGAAAAAAAACACCCATTTTTCGAAAAATTTCGAATTTCTTGATTCCTCAGTTTTATTTGATTTTTGCTCTAGGACCCATAATTTTCTTTTTTAAAAGTATTTCCATATCATATATGATAAATAATTAGGAATTACAGAAAATCGAAATTTTGAGATTTTTGGGGGTGAACATAAGATTATGTGGAGCACTGTATTTTCGAATTTCATATCTCCGATCGATAGAACTCGTCAACCGTAGATCTCAGCAAATTGTTCAAGAATATCCTTAAAGTTCAAAAATCATGAATATCTTTTCAATTCTTTTCTCAATTTTCAATAAGCTCACAGCAATAAATGTGAATGTGAATACTTCTTTCCTACTTTCTCAAAATTCTCTATCCAGGTGACATGAAATCTTCGAAAATTCCTACTAACAGACAAGCTCGTTCATCTACTTTCCATTAAACAACAGACAGAGACGGACCAGGACCAATTTTTTAAAACTAAAAATTGATAATCAGAAAAGGATGTAATTTAATTTTTATTTTGAAGAAATGACTGGTGTCACTGAAATAACTGAACCGCTCAGCCCCTCTTGCAAATCTGCAGGGTGGATCCGATGCATTCAGTGAAAATATTAGTTCTAAGGAAAGTTATCGGTCTACCCGAAAAGCATTTTGTGAAATACTTGATAATGATCAATTCATGAAAATCGTGTAAAGAAACGGCAAAAATTAGGCTCTCTCTTTTCATAAAGATGGTTGAATATTATTCCGTATTACAGGTGTTTTTAAACAGAATGTATAGGATGGGGAATAAATATAGCGCCGCAATTTTGCGTAAGCTCCGGCGCCTGCAGAACGGTTTGTGTGGCACACAGTAATATTATTTAATTTACAATTATTATCGCCGTAAAAAAGGTCCGACATTTTTTCGAGCCCGCAAAAATCGGGATTTGAATTTAGAGGCTCCGCCCATATATCGCGCATAGCAGATGCGCTGCAACGATGATGAATGGGCGGAGCCTCTAAATTCAAATCCCGACTCGAAAATCGGGATTTGAATTTAGAGGCTCCTTATTTTTTCTTCTGAATTTTCAGAATTAAACTGGATTAAAAGAACGAAATTGTATTAATCGTGAATTTTTTACACGTTTCTTCGAATGTTTAAATATATCAATTTGCGTCATTTATTTTTTTTTTCGTTTCTTCTGATAAAAATATATCACGCATAGCAAATGCGCTGATGAAATGGGCGGAGCCTCTAAATTCAAATCCCGATTTTCGCGGGCTCGAAAAAATGTCGGAACTTTTTTACGGCGATAATAGTATAATATTTTGTTTTTAGTTTCTATTTCCAAATATTTTAGGTAGTTACTTTGAAAGGAACGGCGAGCCCCACATGCACTCGGAACTTTTAAATTGAGGTATACAGGAAGTTTGCAACTCATATTTTGAACTCTAAAATTGTTAAAATGCTCTGATGGAATACAGATAAAAGACTGAAGAGTCTTTAAAGATATCTTGCTTTTCACGAACTTCCGAAATATCAGAAAAATCTATGAATGATTAAAAAACACTTTATATCTCCAATTTTCCCGAAAACACACGTGCCGCTTTGGATATTTGTGATCACAAGACCTTATTGCTACAAAGGATGGATAAAAGTGCTACAAAAATACATCAATCTTTAATAATGATTCTTAGAAGCGACTACTCCGAAGCACATAACGGAGGAAGATTATTGCTATTTCATTGTTATAGATTGTTATAGAGAATCAATGGATGGCACAGTGGTATTAATGTGATATATCTTAGATTAAAGATCGGGGAATTCGTCTTCAAGTTTCCCTTGGCACAAACATGTTAACTTTAAGAAAAAATAAGTAAAATTGCCAATTAGGATCAAATTCAGCTTAGGAAGTTGAAATTTTTCTGGACTAGACTTCTTAATACTATACGAAGCGTGGTGTTAGTTGGGACCTGTAGGGGGCAAACTGAAAAAAAGTTGGTTGAACGAAAATGGAGAAAGAAAACTTCGTTTCGCCCGCGTTTTTTTAAAGAAATTTTATATTCCTCTTCATCATTGAGTTAACGTCGACACGAAAAAATAACACAAAATAACTGACTGATTTCATTTCAAAGATAACGCCATTTCGGAGAAATTCAGAAAAGAAACTTGAAGAGATTATGAATAATTGCTTTCTTTCAATTTTTAAATTTATAAAGAGTTTATTGACGGTTTTTTGTAGTTGTCAATTATAGGCGAAATAATTCTATTTTGACGTCGGTAGACGCCGACGTTCATTTCGTTATTTGAATTGTATGCGTAGTGGGACACACCCACTACTCTTACAACATTAATCGGTTTGCACATTGCGTCTAGTCATCTGATTTTTTGACACTCTGCGATGCTTCCTAAGAAGTTAAAATGAGAAAGATATTTTCAGTGGCACTTAAATACCAACCTGCAAAATCAATTCATTGAAATACGTTTTCTCTTTTGATGCCCCAGGATGACGTCAAAGTACTCGGAGATCAAGAAAATAAAAATAAAAATGGAACAACAGTAAAAGGGAATTGCCGAAATAATGTAATTTGTCTGAAAGAAAACAAGCAAACTACCAAAGAAGGATTCAAAGAAATATAGCAGTTAGATTTGTGAGATGTTAATGCAAGGGCCAGCTGAAAAATTGAATAAGTCGAGCAGGTTTGAATGACAGTTTAGCAGAGATATCGGAGAATACCCTTTGCTTTTTCAGAACGTCGTTCACACTAATGTGAACTTATTGTTGTTGTTAAGTGATATTTTCCAACATTCCAGACGCATTATGGCGATTTAACGTCGTACTTTTTGTAGTCTATTTTAGACATTATTCGATTAAAGGGTTTAAACTAATAGTATTCTTGCAACAGGGGTAAAATACGAGATTCTTGGAAAAGCATCCGAGTTTCAAAATCAAATGCTTTGCCACTGAAACTTCATGGTAAGGTAAAGCTGGAGAGCATACACCAAAAATCCGTAAATGAGATTATAGCCAATACTAATCTTTCAAATATGATTTTTTGATACTTTTTTCTATTTGTTTCTTTATTTTCCTTTGAATATTGCAGAAATTGTGTTAAGATTAAAGTAATCTTACATATTTTCGCATTTTGAGAAGTATACGGTGGAACGCGAATCCAACTAATCTGAAGGTTTCTGAAACGATTGTTCCTTCACGTTCTTCATTATAATCTTTCTCTCTCTCTCTTTCTATCTTTCCCTCTCTCTCTCTCTCTCTCTCTCTCTCTCTCTCTCTCTCTCTCTCTCTCTCTCTCAAAACAACATTTCGACTTCAGAGGAACAATTTTTTTCAAAAGTGTGAAATTTTTAAACTATTATACTTTTAAAACTTGCAAATTCGTTTTGCATAAAAACGAGAGAGAGAGAGAGATAGAGAGAGAATGAGAGAGATTTTTAGTCCATCTCCTATAAATCTTGCAAGATTTCCCTGTAGACGGTCACCTCAACTGTTTAACATCTTATTCTCTTCATACAAAGATAGATTTTCATCATTCAACCTAAAACGTTGCTTCCAAAGACCAATTGTTTTAATTCTTTGCACGGCCAAATTGGTTCCTAATAGTAAGAACTAGTGCCCTTGTAACATCGGGCCTTTATAATACGCATAGAAGCTATCCCACTTGATCAGCCGGGCTATAGCTCGTCCAAATTATCATTTTACTTTATTTTTTGCTTAAAATATTACTCATAATGCTTTCCCGTTAATCACAAAATTGCAAATAAATATTATTAATATTATATTTTATATTTTATCGCTTATTTGAAGCTTTAAAATTGTTTTTTACTTATTCAAATACTGAAGGTAAAGCACCATAACTTATTTTCCCATGTTTAATATTTATTTATATTTATATTCGACAACTTTTTTCTATTTTGTTGGTTTATTCGTCTTAAGTAGGGCCTAGAGCGGGCAAATTTGGGCAACCAGAATCCGCCCGCATTTGACATTGCCGAATCGTCATGCCGTATGCCCTTTTCATAATTATTTATATTTGGGAATAATACTATTTTTTTCAGTGTTTTTTGTTATTTTTTGGAAGAAATGAACTTGAAAATGAACCCACATTCCTAAAAAGTAAGTATTTTCTGGTTTCAAATGAATTTTCTTCGCAATTTCCATTTCAAATTGACCAATGTTTCAGCTGTCTGCTGTCATATCCGTGAGCAGTACTTTGTGTACAAAGTATATGAACTTGAATACCGAGGAACAATGTGAATCTCGAAAATCTTCAATACTTTTCGTCAGCAGAGAATCTGGCTTTGGTCACTTCATTGAGCGGTAAGTATTAGGTTGTAACATAAGAAACTGCGGTTGTCTTACTAGGGAAGGTTGTTAACTTACCATGGAGTTTCCATACCAGACCTATGTGAATCGATAGATTAGAAAACGCTGATAAAGAATCCGTTTTCCGAATTTGCTGAACGCTTCAGCGAACCGAGTTATTTCGATCTGAAATTCCAGCACTAAACTACTGTTGTTAACCATCTTTAGTTCCTCCGCGATATCACAACCAATTTTTAGTGAGACGAACCGTGGCAAGTTGGCAGAGTGGTAAGAGGCGGGAACAGTAGGAGGAAAGTCTGGGGTTCGATCTCTGCTGTGGTCAACTATTTTTCAATTTTATTTTTTCGCTTTTTTCAAATCTTAAAATTCCTTTTTTATAGGTTTTTTTGAATTTTTTTTTCCAATTTTTTCAATATGGTGGCATTTCACACATAAATACACAAGTTCTGATAACTTTTAGAAGTTTGAAAAATTACAGATTTTCCAAAGTTTTCCATGTGCTACCCTCCATCAAAAAAAATTTGACAACTGATATCACAAGATATCATATGCTTTTGCTGTTCTTTTTGTAGGAAATTCATTTTTACTATAAAAATGTATTTATTAAACTTTGACACACAAAAAACTCAACTACATATAAGGGCACATATGCTTGTTGGTAACAATAAAATGGTCAAAGCAAATGAATTCTTCACATCTGGAGCATTTTATAAACGCATCTTTCATGCAGCCGGTGGCGTAGCAAGAGTCATTCCCAACTTGTCCAAAACAATACTGTGAGGGAGTTAGGAATGGTGAAGAATGGTCCATTTAACCAGTTTTTTCCCAGGAGTACTGTAGGAAAGGGTGGAAGTAACGAGCAGAGACTTGATGATAGAGTAGGGAGATCACTTCTTGCCGATACTTTTCATGGACGGTACTCTGGGACCGAACGCTTTCGTGATTCTTTCGGAAACCACCGGTCAGTTCCCGCCAACTCGCCCGATTCCGATCGTGCCGAACATGGAAGTTCACCACATACGACTTCCCTCATTCAACCTTTGGATCCCTAATGGAACGGTCCTTATAAGGTATACAGGGCAAAAAAATTTGATAATTTGAAATCATTCAAATTTCAGAACTTCCTCAAAAAGTTCACCTCCTATGTTTTCAAATTTCATGCAAGCTTCTTGATATCCCAAAGAAACAATGAAATCTTATAGTTGAGTTTTTTGTGTTTCAAAGTTTAATAAATCCATTTTTATAGTAAAAATGGATTTCCTACAAAAAGAACAGCAAGAGCATATGATATCTTGTGATATCAGTTGTCAAATTTTTTTTGATGGAGGGTAGCACATGGAAAACTTTGGAAAATCTGTAATTTTTCAAACTTCTAAAAGTTATCAGAACTTGTGTATTTAAGTGTGAAATGCCACCATATTGAAAAAAAAATTGGGAAAAAAATTCAAAAAAACCTATAAAAAAGGAATTTTAAGATTTGAAAAAATCGCAAAAATAAAATTGAAAAAAGGTTGACCCCCGCAGAGATCGAACCGCAGACCTTCCTCCTACTGTTCCCCCTCTTACCACTCTGCCAAATTGCCACGGTTCATCCCGCTAAAAATTGGTTGTGATATCGCGGAGGAACTAAAGATGGTTAACCACAGTAATTTAGTGCTGGAATTTCAGATCGAAATAACTCGGTTCGCTGAAGCGTTCAGCAAATTCGGAAAACGGATTCTTTATCAGTGTGTTCTAATCTATCGATTCACATAGGTCTCGTATGGAAACTCCATGGTAAGTTAACAACCTTCCCTAGTTAGTTCATCCATATTTTTTTTGTAATAAAACATTTTTGAATGCGGTTTTGTCTATTAAAAAGAGCGTTTTATTGCGCATCGTTTGATATATAATTTGTCTATGTTTACTTTATTTTTCCACAAGAAAAAGTGTTTAGAAAATGTCTGATCAAAAATTTCGAATGCGAGTTTGCATGTGATACGACTTTAAGCACGGCAAATCGGCTGCTGAATCTCATCGTGCGCTCTTTAAAGTATTTGGCGAGGAAGCCCTGTCTGAACGTCAATGCCAGGAGTGGTTTAAACGATTCCGAAGTGGTGACGAAAGCTTGGAGGATCATGAACATGGACATCGAGCTGAAGTCGTCGACAATGACCTGTTGAAGGAAGCAATAGAGTCGGATCCGTGCCAAACAACTGAAGAGCTTGCAGAACAGTTTGGCTGCTCTCACATGACAATTGAGCGTCACTTGCATAAATTCGGCAAGACGAACAGGTGCGGAAAGTGGGTGCCACACCAGTTGAGCAATGCAAACAAGGCGACCCGAGTGACAATGGCCGGAATTCTCACTCGTCGTGCAAAAACTGGCGGTTTTTTCGACTCCATTGTTACGTCAGATGAAAAGTAGATTTGCTACGACAACACAACAAGAAAACGGCAGTGGTTGGACCCCGGTAAGGCCCCAAAACCGACTCCAAAACCGGACATCCACGGAAAAAAGGTGATGCTTTGTGTTTGGTGGAACAGCAAAGGTCTTGTGTATTTTGAGGCTCTGGATTCGGGTCAAACAGTTACGGCGGACCTCTATCAACATCAATTGGACCTTGTGGATCAAGCGCTGCGACGTCAAGGTGTGGATACGGCGTCAACAAAATTTCTTCACGACAACGCCCGGCCGCATGTTGCAAAGATCACTGCACGGAAAATCGAGGAATTGGGCTGGGAAGTCCTGCCTCACCCGCCATACAGCCCTGACCTGGCGCCATCCGACTACCATCTGTTCCGGTCGATGCAGCACTCTCTGGCCGAGAAAAAGTTCAAAAACCGCGACGAGGTCCAAATTTGGGTGTCTAATTTCTTCGAGTCGCAGCCGGCCGAGTTCTTCGAGAAGGGCGTCCATTTTTTGTGTGGACGTTAGCGACAAATAGCCGATAATAATGGCGAATACCTTTTGGATTAAATTTTGTTTTTGGATCAAACCGCGGTTTCTTATGTTACAACCTAATATAATAGAATTGCAGACGTGCATGAGACTCTTTTGTTTTATGTTTTATTTTGCTCGAATTATAGAAAAATAACAAAAAAGCTGATCATGCGGTGACAGATAATTTTTCAAGTTTCTTATGGTTTTGGTTTAGAAAATTGAGACGCACTATTGTTACGCCTTCAAAATTTGATACAATAAGAAATCCAGATTAACTATAATTTATTATAATGATTGATTGAATTAATTAGAAGTTCAGGCCAGGAAAAAAAGTAGTGTAAATAGGAATAATTTCGCAAAAAAATTATCAATTTTTTTTAATTGAAAGATGGAAGTGATCGCGTTTGAGAGGCACCGACCTGCAACAAGCATACTGTGCAGAGTAATGAGCTAACCAAAAAACGGATGATCATTTGGTTTATGTTAAAACTGACTTTTCAGATTAGCTTTCAATGGGACACTGAAAACGTGTAAAAAGAAATTCTCGTGCGAGAGCTATAAATCCGAAAAAAAAATCCAAATCTCAACATAATTTTCATTATCTTTTTTTCAAGTCTTACTGTATGGGATGCGCACGAATATAAAGCTGTATATGAAAAATCAAAATTCTGAAAATTTAAATTTATAAAAATTCTCTCAAAAATTGACATTATGATGCGAAATATACTGTAGCGACAACTGAAACATCCCTTTTTGAATTTCCAGCGATAACTTTTTTCAGAGAGGAGCTAGGACCTTGAGATCAAAAGTGAAAACGTAGCAAAATCAGCCAGAAAAATGAGCCAGTTCAGCTCTTATAGATGAAAAATGTTTCTTTGGAAAATTCAAAAAGCTTGTGATCGAACAATAGCATCACAATTTGCAAGATTTCTTAGAAAACAAAGCGATCCTTGTGGCGTGGATGCGGTAAAAAATATGAACTTGCTCTCATCACTCCACGAAACTCGTTCCCAATGACACTGAATCCAGTTTAGATGAACTCGCGCCCACCCCACACGCGCTGTTAGATTGAAAATAACGATCAACGGCTTCTTCACAAGTCGTCTGCAAAAGAGTACTTCGTTTAGATGACGTTGGATCGTTGTAATGCTTGCTACAGATGTTTCTTCTCGATGCACACGCGATGTCTCCAGATGGTTCAATGTTTTTTTTCATTTTGAACTTTTCACCTCTTCAAACATTTTCCAAATGTGGAACAACGGACGGTGAACTGCTCAGCGACAGACCAGCATGATTCAGTCGATGCCAAGAAGATCTCAAGCTGTTATCGACTCTGAATGGTTTGAAACTAATTATTGGTCATTTTAAAACTGTTCATATTGCTTATTACCTCATTTACAAGTCGTTTTCCGGATGATATTGCAAGAAACTAGTTTTGTACATTTGTGCAAGAAACATTTTTTTGCAATAAGAGCTAAACTTAAACTTTTTTTGTATACCGTAAAAAATCAAATAGATTTGTATGCAATACTATTGTTCGTAAAGCCTTTTTGAGAGCAATACTATTAGAGGCGCAAGTTAATTTGGGTGCAAGTCTATTAGAGGTTTCACGGTAGTTTTGCAACGTTTTTGCATTTTTTTGCAGGAATATCAAATTTTAAAATTTTGTTGGAAATTTTTAAGAATTTGGCGCCAAATTCAGATCTATGTTTGAATAAAAAAATTCAAGCCCGGTCCTATATCTCATATATGTCATGGTTTCAGAATTTGATTTTTATAATATGATTTTTCTCATTTTCAATACGTCTTATTTTTCATTGAGCTTATGCTCTCTGTACGTCGTTCATGATGAAACCAAAGTAAATTTTCCTCCCTATTTGCAAAAGCTTTTTTGTTTCATAGATAGATTTTTCCATCAACAGTTCACGTAGCCTCTGATAAGAGAGGCACGTACATTTCGTTATCAGACAATTGGCCCGACACGTACACAAATATGATTCCTTTTTCGATTTCTCTACACTGCTTAACTCAACATCGGCTCATATGATTGAAAAAATGAGCATACGTCAGCGACACTCCACCACTACCGTAATTTTAATCAGAAGATTATGAAATCCTTTACTCTCTGTGCCGATGTGTCGATGAATGGAGACTAACCGTCAACCGCGCATGTCTGTCAAAAATATGAAGATCAATATGTTGGCTTGGTATTTATGAGATTTTTGAAGCCATGACGACTTCAGAAAACATGATATTGCCTAAAAACATGTTTTTGATCATATTAAACTGATTTTTTGATAAAGAGCATTGTGTGGTTTATACCGTCACCAACATCCCATGGAACTGTTAAACGAACCGGCCGGCCAAAGAAGCTCAGCGCTCAAAATTATCGTCGCATACAACGATCATTTTCCAACTCGATTTCGACAATTCGTCAATTCAGCAAGGATTCTGGCCTTGAAATTAGCCGGGAGGCGATCCGTCGAGTGATTAATGAGTCGGATCACATCGTCCGACAACGTATGAAGCCTGCCCCGCAACTAAAGCGCCAACACATTGAGCAAAGAATGACATTTGCTCACAAAAATTTAACCACAAATTGGTGTACAGTAAGTAAATTGTTTTTTGTTTAAAAAGTGATAGTTTCTCGTATTACTGGCGAGATTTGCGAAAAGACCCTAGGGACTTTAGCAACCGAAATTTTGTAAGCGGATCCGTCAAGACTTGGGCGGCAGACGATCATATGCGTGAACTGAAATTTGTATCAAGCAAAACGAAGAGTACGGGCTATATCAATGTCCTATCGACTCACTTGTTGAAATACATTCAACCAGATCGACGAAGAAGGCCTCTTGTTCAAATTTTCCAAAAAGACAACGGAAAGTATACTGGAAAGTATACCGAAACAGCCGGCACTTTAACAGCACAAATGAACTTAGAGATTCCATCAAAGAAGAATTCGACCAAATCGATTCAAATTTTTCAAAGAGTCTTTCTCAAAGTATGCCTAATCGATTATTCTCGCTAGTTCAACAAAATTACGAAAAACATTAATTTTTTAAATGTTTGTCCACGGACTTTTGTGTCACTTTTTAAGAGTTGTTTTTAAATTTTAATTTATATAAAGTTTTTATATTAATTTTTAAAAAGAATAAATATTGAATTTAAAAATTTGAAGTATTCTCTGAATAATATAACAATTTTAAAACTTAATTAAGTTTCCACGAAATGCCGAACTTGCTCATTAATTGATGGTGTGTACGCTGAAACTTCTGAAAAAAATTTGTCTTAGTATTAGAAAAGTCCAAGTTTAGACATTGGACTGTGTACAGGATTGGGACGCTCATTAATTTTATGGGTCTCATGACCAGCACGCTACGGAGTTCTCACGACTTCGACGGGTCGCTGACAAAACTTATTTTTTGAGGCTGTAAATATTGGTCAGCTCCACCTGTAATTTGGCTCCTCCCTTTACACTCCTTGGACTCCCATCTATAAATACCCGACGTCGGAACAGTATCAGAAGTCAAAACCAAATACTGCTCAACTATGTCTCTGTCTCGCCAAAACTACCACCAGGAAGTTGAAGCCGCCATCAACAAACAGGTTTCATTTTGCTGTTTTCATATTGTTTCTCCTGAAACTAAATTGATTTTCAGATAAACTTGGAGCTCTATGCATCCTATGTCTATACTTCGATGACTGTATACTTTGAACGTGACGACGTGGCGCTTTCCAACGTCGCGAAATTCTTTAAGCATCAGTCGGACGAAGAACGGGAGCATGCAACAGAGCTCATGAAAATTCAAAATATTCGTGGCGGCCGTGTTGTTCTCAATAATATTCAGAAGCCTGAAAGTGATGAATGGGGAACTTTATTAGAAGCTTTCGAAGCCGCGTTAACATTAGAAAAGGCAAATAACGAATCGCTTTTGAAACTTCATGGACTTGCTGCACACCATAATGATCCACAGATAATGAACTTCATCGAAGACAAGTATTTGGATGAACAGGTTGGCTTAAACTACAAATAGATTTTCAAAACTTGTTAAACCGATTTGGTTTTAAGGTTCGCTCTATCAATCAGCTTGCTGGCTTCGTCGCGAGGATCAAGAGGGCAGGCCCAGGACTTGGAGAGTATCTTTTCGATAAAGAAGAGTTTTCTGACTAATTCACTTTTACTCATGCTTTTTTTTCAATAAAATTTTCGAAAGTTCTCGAATCACCCAAACAGATTCTCAAGAAGAAATATTCCGTGATATGTAGGGAAATGATACGTTAGGATATGTACAGGATACGAAAAGACAGTTAAATATTTCAAAAATATTAAAGACTTCACTTTACAGGGTATTAATTGATTGTTCCTAGCTCAGAGCTACCAACTTTAAGTACGCCACACAATTGGAGGAAGGCCACGGTTACATACCGCACACCGCAGTTGCATGGTTCTTACAAAACCAAGCTCACATCGGTTGATCACAGCGGACCACTCCTTCCAGTCTTTGGCGATGGTGGTGCAAGAGGGAACGAGGTGGTTTCCATTTCGCATTAATCCGCCTCAATTCGCTCTGAAAACAATAGAGTTTAGTTGTTCCGTTCCCTATTCCGAACGCCCTCACTTTCCACAGGTTCAACTATTCGACAGCATCGTTCTTAGAGCTTCGCCAAAAGATTCTTTGTGACGCATCCATCACTATAAATAAGATTTATAGGAATGACTCTCACGGAACATCGCCAACGAGACTTACAAAGCGAAGACATCCGAAAAGTCTCCAAAGTCGCAGACCTATGTACATCAAGCAAAAAAAAACAATTGGATGGGCTGAACACATTTTTCTTACGAAGAACTGACGGAAGATGGACAAAACTGATACAAAAATGGATTTCTTGAAATCAAAAACGATCTGTCGGAAGGATCCCCATGACATGGTCCGTCTCACTACGAAAGGAAGTCTCAATACATCGAGGAAATCGAGGAAATCGACTGACTACTTCATGGACAATCATCACCCAGATCCGGAAGACATGATTAGCTGTGACCCGCGTCCACAGCAGCGAAGGACGGATCGACTAAGTAACTAAGTAAGTGGAGGCTTCCAATTTTTCTGTTTATTTCATCATCTATGAGCTACTACCTTGCATATATACGGTAGGCAATAATATATGTGCAGCACATAATCCGTTGGCTTAAATGCAGATGAGCATGGGAGAGAAATAATTGCCAAAACGACCTCGAGCTTATCTGGATGGTCCCATCTGCTCCTCTCTACCTTGCCGAAACAAATACCGAGAACAGCTGGATGCCGTTATACTTATCTAATAACCCAGTGTAATGAAGCAGGTATACGCGAAAAAAAGATGGAAAATGAAACATTAGCCTACGGAATAAAAATTACCAATTCAAACAAATAATCAAATAAAGAAACACGATTATACTGAAACTTTTGCCAGCATCGGTTTTAGAGAATCAGGTTTTGAATTCAGTAAGAAATGTTTTCTGTATTAATTACAGAAAATAATTAAAGGTTTGTTTGTATTTACCCAAATTAGATAATTTTCGTATCTTACTCGAAGACTACAGCAAATACCGAGTTGGACTGAGAGAGAAGTATCTAACGATCAAAGAATGCGTCTTTCTTTTTGAATGTTGTACATAATTGAAACTACAGATCTAACAAATTTTCTTCAAACTTCGGTGCTCCAACATTTCAGCGTTCATCGAGAAGATCAATTAGCAAGATTCATCGCTGCACCTCAACCTCTGGACTATTCCATCTGATGAGTTTTGCAAAATGGGGTCGATTCAAGAATGGAATAAGATGTGGAGTTGAGGTTCTGAAGATGACGCTTCTGAAAGAATGGGTGAGACTCTCCGACAATTCGAAATTCTCGAAATCCAGATAAAGTATCAAGTTAGGAGAAGTTGGTTCAGTGTATCTTCAAATTCCCATCTGAAAGACTTCGTTGTTTAATTCTGATCTGTTTCAGATATTGTGAACAAACTCTGCTGAAGTAATAGAAAAATACATTCATTAAATAGTTTTTCGATTATTCTATAAAAAATTCATTCTTGGCCCTTCCTGCTCTTTGCATTCGACACCTTCACAGGTACAATTGACGATAAAGGTACCGACATCAAATTCGAACTGAAAGGAAGTCGAACCGGCCGACTTTTTTTTCGAGTTCTCGGAACACACTTCCTCAAGTCTACTTGCGCCCTTTGTTGAGCTTTCAAAATTTCAATCTGTCGTTCAATTCAACATTCTTCAGTCTTTTATTTGGTATTACAAAAAATCTCTGAAAGATGTAGTTTCAGCCTAGAAAAGACGCAGTTCGGCCATATAATAAGAGACATGCTTAATTGCATAAGTTCTAAAACTTCTTTCCGGAGTATGAAGGACGGAAGTCCGACAGCTCGATAACACTGATTAATGGATTTCGACCTGGTTCGCATATCTCGGAAACTTCAATAGTTTTCCATATTTTTTCATGAAAATGAGTATAAACTTGGGTAATTAAACCTTTTTATAATAAACGATAGAAAATGTAAGAAGCAGAAAAGTTCAAAAGGAAAGTTTAAATTATGAAAACACACACGCAAAGGTGAGAAAGCAAAAAAGTGATGTCGTCGCTTGACGGCTGCCTGATACAATAAATATGAAATTTATGATAGAAAGGGATATATTGTAATTGGGCGGGAGCGGCGGGAGAAAAAATGTGTTAGTTCCAGACAAAAGCTTCTTCTAGAATTGAGTAGGAGGCTGAAAGCTGAGGGATAGCAATGTGTGATGGGAAAAAAAACATTAATATCCCTTTTCTATTAAGAAATTATAATGATTTTATGGAAGAAATGAAAGTACTCAGTATTTTTAGTACACTTTTCAGATCAATAAACGCAATATCTAAATCTCTCGGATTGCTAACTTACCACAATGTATCATTTGGCTTTGTTCAAGTCGACAGCGCTTTCGGATCGGTGTAGGTCTTTGAATTCGTATCCACTACTGTGGCAGTGACACAGTATTTGAAGTCCGATACGATTTTGGTACCCGAAACATCTCCGATATGGCAAGAATACGCCGAGCTACATCCGGCAAAGAAGTGATCAACATAAGGGAATTGCGATCAATGAAAAAGTCATTCACTCAGCGGTTTCACGAGTTTCCCTCGTGTTCTCTGATGGAATGTGGTGTTTTCCAGAAGATCAAACCATTTTTATACTACCCGACTCCGCCTATTCTGTACATACATTTACCAAAAATAGGCAGAGTATTCCTATGAATTAATGAGACCGCGCTAAAGAAGGGGAGCGGGGAAAGTTCGAGCCTTCCGTCTCATCATTGAGCGGCTGTCTGCCAATACTAACAGGAATTCCTGCCTGGCATATTCAGTTCGACCATATCCTTATCCAATGCGATCCAGTTGTATGTTCAAGAACTTTGAGAATTCTAGCTGTTCTTAACATACCGTATTACCGTATTACCATACTGCTCACCATTACAAAAACAGGAAAAACCTGCTCTTTATCTCAGTATTTAAGAAAACGAGCAGATAATCTTAAACTTACAAAATTTAGAAAGTATTATCAAGCATTTCATAAGTTGGTAGTCTCTTTTCTATTTGGAATAGAGACATACTATTAGGTTGAACACAAGGTTATGTCGTTTTTTAACCTTCAACTTTAAATGACCATAACTTTTTTAAAAATCAAATTTATTAATCGAAATAAAAACCATTAGAATCAATACATTTTTGCCAACGAGAAACAAGTTTCCTTATGCCGGTAGCGTAAAAGTCCGAGTCGCTGGAAGCGACGAACTCATTGAAGGCATTTTCGGCATCGTCTTGGCTTTTGAAGCATTTCTCACGAAGGAAGTTGTCGAGGAGCTTGAAAAAGTGGTAATCGGTGGGCGAGAGGTTCGGTGAGTATGGTGGATGAGGCAGAGTCCCATAGCCTAATTCGTTCAGCTTTTGCAAGGTCGGTTTGTCCGAGCATTATTTTGAAGATGAATTGGTCCCTCTTTGTTGATCCATGCTGGGCACATACGTCGTAACTTCTGATGCATTTGGTCAATTTGGTGACAGCACTTTTCTGCTGTAATTGTTTCACCCGAATTTAGGAAGCTGTGGTGAATGAGACCGGCTGCAGACCACCAAACAGTCACCATAACCTTTTTTTGGTGGATTTTCGGCTTCGGAAAGTGTTTGAGAGTCTCATCACGATCCAACCACTGCGCGGAGCGTTGTCGGTTGTCGTAGAGGATCCACTTTTCATCACAAGTTACGATCCGGTCAAGAAACGGCTCATTTTTGTTGCGTAAAAGAGGAGCGGACGACACCTCAAAACGACGATATTTTTTGATTTTCGTCTAATTCATGTGGCACCCATTTGTCGAGCTTTTTTGATTTGCCTATTTGCTTCAGATGAACGACGACTGTTGTTTGGCAAACGTCGAGTTCTTCGGCAACTTCTCGTGTTGATTTGAGAAGATCGGCTTCGATTAAGGCTCTCAATTGATCGTTATCAATCACAGACTGCCGGCCGTCACGATCTTCATCTTCGAGGCTCCCGTCACCGCTACGGAATTTTTTGAACCACCGTTGTGCCGTACGTTTATTAGTGGTTTCTTGGCCAAATGCATCGTTGATATCGCGAGTTGTCTCGACAGCGTTTCGGCCTAGTTTGAACTGGAACAAGAAAATCGTTCGAATTTGCCTTTTATCCATGCTTTTTTGAAATGCTATAAAAAGTGACATAATTATTTCAAGGAAAAATAAATAAGACGAGTAGATAGAGCGAATTACGCTCTTCAAAATGATATATAACACGACCACAGATAACCAAACATTTTATTCAAAAATCTTTCACAAAAGTAAACAACATAAAAACGACATAACTTTGTGTTCAACCTAATATCCATAATAGAGTTATTACGGTATCAATAAAGAATTTGCTCTTGCAGACTGGAATAACTCTCACGGAAATTACAGTTTGTTCTGTTTTGTTCAATTGCAAATTTGCTGTTTTTGGGTCAAAACTATATTCCGGCAGCGTATACTGTAAATACCAGATAATCATTACGTCTTTCTCATTAGGAGCTTCAAGTGCTCCGCTCCACTCTTTTTATTCAAAATCATTTCTCAACTTCTGCAAATACTGAAACCTTGAAACCTGATAGCCTTTTCTTTCAGTTTTAAATTATTTTTCTGAAAAGTTTCGACAAAACTTATAATCATTTATGGAAATTTTCGTCGAAATATTGTTAACAACATCCGTGACTGAATTTGGAAAACCAAAAGATCCTGAGAATAAAAATAGTTAGGAGGTTACAGAAAAAGTTACGAGGAATTGTTTGGCTGTTTTTTGAAAAGAAATAAAACGGAGATAACTAGAATAACTGAAAGGATTGGGGGAGGGGGGTTGGAAATTAGAAAACCCAGTAGTTAGTTGTCCAAAACCATCTCGATGAAGCTTTTTTTATTCTTCCTATGATTGCACCTTGACGGACGGCAGTAGCAGACGACGTCACTGTACTGCTCTGCTCCCTGCAATATGAAATTTTCAAAGTTATTAACAAAGTATTTCTTGATAACTCACCTCTTCTACATAACAAAACGCCTTGGTCCTTTCAAAGGGATTGATTTTCTCTGTGAAGACCGTTGTCGGGCCAGTCTTTCCTCCGTATGATACAGTATTTGTGGTCGCCGCCATCTTCGTCCAACAGTAATCAAAGCCCTTTACAAGGAGTCGATTTTCTTCTTCTCCAACATAGCACTCATTGCAGCACACCAAGTGGGAAGCGGAAAACACGACGACAAGAAGGACGAAAAGACGGAAGCACATTGTAACCACGCTTCCTTTGAACAATCTGGAAAATAAATATTGAAAATGGCGTAAAAAATGCAGAAAAGTTTAAAAGTAAAACTGGTTGCAAGTGGAATCCTTCGCAGTTTTTATAACACTTTTTTAAAACACAAACTCCGCCCTCATTGCAAAATCAGTTAGCTGTTGCGATTTGAAGCCGCGCCCACTTTTTTCAATTATCAGTAATAAATCAAAGAAGGAGAAGTGGAAAATAGAAAATTAATGATAGAGCGTTAAAGAAAAGACTAAACTGAGCATAAAACTAAACTTGAAGAGAAGCAGACTATAGTAGCTGCGGCTTTCTTAGATTTATATACAACTTGAAGAGGGAAAGGAGTACAAGAAGAGAGCTATTGATGAAAAGTTGGAAATCTACTTATTATTAAGCGAATAGTTCTGTCTGTATGTGACTCTGTCCAAGACGTTTCATTGAATAACTCAAAAGATCGTAGGTCTTTTACTTTGATTTTCGGGATGGAGTCATGACCACCCGAGCGCTTCGAAACCATATACTTAAGAGGTCGCAGGGTACTAGGGATACTGTAGAACCGTACACTCTAAATCTACAAAACTGTCTCATAATCGATAAAAAAAGCCAAAATTTTGCTGAAATATCAGTTGGCATGTCCGTATATCACATGCAAAAAATCAGCTTGATATCATTAAAACTACAATTTTTATGGACATTGTTTTCCAACGTTTTTGGAGCATCACTATCTACTTATTATTAAGCGAATAGTTCTGTCTGTATGTGACTCTGTCCAAGACGTTTCATTGAATAACTCAAAAGATCGTAGGTCTTTTACTTTGATTTTCGGGATGGAGTCATGACCACCCGAGCGCTTCGAAACCATATACTTAAGAGGTCGCAGGGTACTAGGGATACGGCACGGGATGTAAATCTTATTTGGTTTTTGACGATCTGCTAATAAATTGTTTTACTAACAAGTGGAAAAGCAGAACGCCTACAATTATTTCTAAACGAAAGCCAGTGGAAGCCAGTGGAAGTCGCGGCGTAGCCGCGAACTTTCCGCTGGTTAATAATAAAAAAGAATGAAAAAATGCCGAAAACACACCTCTACATCAGTGCTGCTCGAACCTAGCTCTACTGAAATATGTGATCTCGAAGCGATGCTGGAAGTGATGAGCAACTAAAGGATATGGTCGGTAGAACTCATTTAATAGATGGCTTAATTACACTTAATATTAACAAAAAACTTATTCTTAAATTGATATTCAACGGTCAATTACAGTTATTTTAAATTCTGGATTCCTTATGTTATTATGCCTGAGAGCCTGAGAGCCTGAGAGCCCGCCCGAACATTTAGATTGCCCTAATAGAAGAGAATCATGCCAGGGATCAATTTTCATACCAAAAACCTTTTTGTCACTAACTTCGGTTCAGGGAGTTCAGAGAGGAAAGCTTATTTTGCTACAAAACAAAGAACGTACAATGTCAAAGGAGAGAATGACATGAAAACGACTTGAGCAAGACAAAAACAAAAAAATGGGTGTCAACGATAATAAACACATTTCAGTGTTTATCTATTTAAGAGATCAAAAGGTATAAATGTTCAAAGGAACTTCTGTGACCATCTCTGACGCGCAATATATTGTAATCATGAAAAAGAAAACCTCAACTAACCTGACATCGTTTCCTATGAAATGGTAAGTTATTCGGTTTAACAACCGGTGTTTGCGTACAAATAACTACGCGGGCTCCGACCAATTCTCAACACTTCAAAACAACAGATTCAAAACAACAAATTGCGTGTCAAATAAAAAAAAACTCGCGGCACCACTGGTCCGCCAATATGACTGACGAAGTTTCTTAACTATTTTGGCGATGTTCGCTATTTTAATTAGTTTTGATTTTAGTTAGAGCTTAAACATAGTCATTCAGAAAAAAAAACAAACGATTTATAAAAAAACGTCATAGCCGCACATTTGTAAAAACGAAATTGCCATGAGTTACACTACCCAGAAGACAAAACTCGTACTCGGTTGCTATTGCTAATGCTACAGTATTGCTTGGCCAATAAGAGTGATACCACGACATTGAGCTTTTACTTGTCTTGCTTCACGCTTCACAAGTACATGTCTCAGATTTTGTATCATTTCTAGACCGGAACAGAATTCGTTTTGTATTCTTAATCAACGTCACCTGCTGGCTACTGGTGATACACAAAATGAATCTCCGAAATTGTTTGATCTATCAATATGCAACAATTATATTATAAATGGAAGTTTTGAATCATGACACAGAAATTTCAGAACTACTCAAAGCTAGGCTTCCACAAAAAGACGAAATATGATCGTGTCGTCTCGTCTTCGTCTTCGTCTTGAATTCGTCTGACTTGCGTAAGTCTTGCGTTTATACTTGCGCTTATTGCGTAAGACGAATGCAAGACGAACTGAAAGACGAACGACGAGAGGAAAGACGCCTTTCTGTCTTCATCTTTCGTGGAAGCTTTAATTCAAAAAGGAAAAAAAATGCAAAAAAAAAGAAAACCTCTAATATAATTGATTGAATCAAATTCACATTAGATGTGCAGGCTGATGATTTAATCACTTGGACACCTCTAGCGTTTTTTTGTAACTTTAAAATAATCATTACGGTTAAGAATTTAATTCTGGAATTTCATGAGATGATTGGTATTACTTTTCCGTTGAGAAAATTTGAATCAAATGTGAAACAAATGAAGAAGTTTCCATTTTTTACCATTTTCTGCGCAAATCCAATTTGAATTCCACTTAGCCAACAGCATGAACACTTGAACACTTGAACACTGGAAACTTATATTAGTCGTTTTTCGTTTAGATGTTTCATAGAAAGTTTCCACTCATAATCATTCATTAGACAAACCCCACGAAGGTGATAACTACTAATTACCGAATAAAAAGAGCTTTATGTCTGACTACAAAAGCTTTTCTGAAAAATAAGAGAGCTTTGCTGAGAATGGGATTAGAAAAACCCCAAACGGATATTAAGATACATGGAGAAAAAGGGAGCTTTAGAAAGACCAATTGTTCAAAGGTTCTATCCTACCATCTAAAGAAATGAACTAGGGTTATGAAACACCTGAAATAGTTTTAAAGCATTATGATTTGAAGTTTTTTTTTGACTTTTCAGTTATTCACGAAATGCCTATGCAAAATGATGAAGAGACCCGAAAAAATACTTTGGAAAATCAATAGTTTTAGTCTTCTTTCTTCCACGTGTCAATGTTTTGAATAATTTATGACAAAATCACTACAATCTTAGCACAACACTCACAAACTTAAATTTTTGTAAAGAGTTTCAGACGAATTAAAGAAAAAAAAAGCTTTCTTTTGTGTAAAATCTGTGTAGAAATTAAAAAAATTTCTTTAACTTTGATCATTTTCGTTTTTTCGGTTCTGGTATCGAATACAATTTTCACTTAAATTGAGGCAAAAATTAGAATTTCACATTTAGATTAACAATATACTATCAAAAATTAACAAAAACAACTTTGTAAGTTTTGTATATTGCGGACTGTTCCAAAACGACTTGAAAACCTGAAACTTTTGTGGCCAGTAACAGTTCAACATTGCGAAACCATGAAGCATTTAACATAGCGGAACGAGCGGATTCGATCCAATGCAAAACTTAGTAAAACTCAAGTAAGGCTTCCACTAAAGACGAAATAAGACCGCCTCGTCTCGTCTTCTTCATTGTCTAGAGTTCGTCTGACGCAGAGATAGACATTAATTTGACATATTTTAATTGAAGACGTAAGACGAACGCAAAACAAACTGAAAGACTAACGAAGACGAGACGAAAGGATCCCACAAAAGACTACCGATTTGTTTCGTCTTTCGAGGAAGCCTTAATCTCAAGTTTTGGGCAAAACTTGTTATAAAGTTGTTGTAAAGTTGTGCTAGATTTGTGGTGAACTTGGCCTACATTTGTTGAAAATTTAGCCAGAGTTGTGAACATTCAAAGTTCGGTCTAGACTTGTGGAGTTTTTGCTAAGAATGACACAAGCAGACCGAAAATCGCAAATCTATCTGTATTTTGCGTAGAAGATGAAAAAGAAACTAATTCTTTCACTATGAAAGTGCTACTTTTCACGAACTAATGACGAATTTCATAACCGTCTTTCTCAATTTTCACAAAAAGTTATCTTGAGTTAATTCTGATACACTCGAGATGGCATTTTTTTCAATTTCAATTTAAAACAGATGGGAGTTTTTTTCCTATAATTTATCTGAAACTCTTCTAAAATTGTTTTTGTAAATCTTTAATTTTTTTTAGCTTTTTCCAGCAGATTCTGCTTTTTCGACTTTGGGGTAAAGTTACTACAATTCCAGCTTATCAAAACCAATAAATTTGTCACTACTTATGTACTTACTTAGTTACTTAGCCAATCTGTTCTTCGCTCACATTGTTTGAGCGCGGATTACAATTCACCAGCCATTCCGGTGTTAATGAAGTGGTTTCCATGTTGAATTCATACTTCTTTCCTCATATAGTCCCACAGTCTCATTGGCGGCATTCCAACATCTCTTTGTATTCATTCTTGCAAACTTGGTCCATCTGTTATCGTTTCGGCTCGTCACGTATTCAGCTCATCTTAGCTCATCTCATCTCATCTTATATGAATCTTTTATAAGTCAAAAAGTTTGGAGCGTATTTTGGATCAAGTTAGCGCATCAGTTGTATTGCTATAACCATTTCATGCCGTCCACTTCGTCCTTCGTTTTCTGTGTAATTCTGGCTCCAATTTGAGGTAGACGCCTTCCATAATAGTCGTGGATGAGTCGATGTGGTTGACCGGGTGGTCTGAAGCGAACGTGTTTCTTATCACCTTTGTTTTCTCATTTATCATCAAGTTTTTAAACTATTTTACTGGGAGTTCCTGGGTCTGTTGCGACAAGAAAGCTGTCGTCAGCGATTCTCATGTGCGTGAGATTTATGCGTTTCCTTTGCGTTCCCATTTGACTGAAAACTTGCTTCAGGCACATCGAAACCATACGCCACTTTTACCTATTACTCTTTTACATGCTTCATATGCCACTTTTTTTCCTTTTAGAACGAAGCTACTGCAACGCTTTCCCCACCACGACCAATAAATCTTGTACGAAATTTTAATTATTTTCAAGAAATTCGCACAGGTCCTATTACTAAATTTTTCTTAGTTAGCGCCATACGTCATGAACAAAACTCAAGAAATTAAAACTTAACATTTCAGATCATAAGATTTGAAAATTATTTCAGGTGTTTCTTAGTAACACGTTATTCTAATTACCAATTGAAGAATTTCCCGAAAGGTTTGCAACTCTATCTCACTGATTGGCTCGCTGTGCTTCATATCCCCATCTAATATCACTCTGCACACCATAACCGTCTTGATCAAACGACATCTTTAAATTCCAGACTAGCACTCACTAATATATCATAATTCGACATTTACTTTTACACACATCCTTCTGCACTTTCTATTTTTGATTCCGGTTTCATCGAAAATAACGAATTTATGCTGTCAAAACAGCGATATTTCAAAAGGAAATGGGCGGAGTCGCTAATGAGTTTCGATTGGAGAGCAACGAGGAGTTATGACGGATTAGACTACCAAAAGCGGATAAAATGTGCGAAAGTAAGGGGTGTAAGAGAGTGAGGTTGCATGGAGCAAGTCTATTTTTGGGAGCTGGTTACTAAACATTTCAAATGAAGGGAACCACAATGGAACATCTTAAAATGAAATATTGATTGAGACAGTTACACAGTCATGACTCAGTTACACCGGAAATGCTACACTAATATCACAGGTTTTTGCCATTCTCGACACACCAAATATTTTAAGAAATATTGAGTTTTCATTGCAACTTTAAAGAATTATTCAATATCGTTATCACTTGAAAATCAGCGGGATGCACACTGCCTGCCACCTTAACCAAACTTTATTCCAGTTTATTCTCCCATACTTTGATTTAACACGGACACTGTCCAATTCTATTCTCTATAAATTGTTCTTTTTTGTTTGCAAAATCCCTGGATTTTTTAGTTTGTAAGCTTAACGATCAGAAATTTACAAAATCCACAGAATCCGCAAACTATAATTTTACGCTGAGACATGTTTAACGATTGGGAAGGGCATATTATTAGAGTAAATTGAATATTCAATTGTTAAATCTAAAGAGCATTAATAGTTCATTGTACTTCTGAGGTGTACGAAATGGTTCAGCACTCACAGAATGGTAGAACTATAATTTTTAGAAAAATTGTTTTGGCGAAAGCTGTAACAGTAAGCCTTCTGGTCTAAGCATGGTAGAGAATGTGTCATAAAATGGTAAGTATCAGCCACATTTTCAGCAATTTCATTCATGCCAGTCTAGGAACGATTTGAAACTTCTGAAAAAATGCAGATCGTCGCCCGCAGATATTACGCATTAAACTACTTTTCTACAGTTCTCGATTAATTGCTTCTCCGTTTGTTTTGAAACTAGAAACTCGTCCATCTCCGACTTCCAGCCTTGCTCTCTTTCTCTCTCTCTCTTTTAAATGCTCATCTTTGTTCAAGACTTAAACTTTCACAAAACATTTGAATAGCTCCTTTTACACCTATAATTCAAGATAGTCTAAGCCGTTTTCCCTTTTTGAATTTCATTCAAAAAGCTTCCTGCTCTCGCATAACGCCACACGCAATCGATAGTTCCGGTCGTTTCGTGCTGGCGTGCTCTGCGAGCTCCATGCCGCCTCTTCAATCGCACTGCTCTCCTATTTTCTTCAGCGCCCGATGTCGATTAACAGGGCCTAACTACTATGATGGAGTATGCAGAGCTCTATGATCGGTCCACTTGTTTGTAGAGAAAAAGAGGATTTACTCGTATAATTTCTCATAGGTTATTGCACTTTTTTACGCATACGAGCTCACTCCGCCCATTTCGTCGACTTCTGAGCTCGCTTGTGATTGGCTCGTCTCCGGTTCTCGCACGAAACAAATTCTTGTTTACTACTAGAGCATGAGACGGTGACGGAAGCGATATTTCAGAAAAGAGAGAATAAAGTGCATAGAAACAAAAAAATACAAAGATGGGGGGACAACGAAAAAAGAAATATCAGCCAAATGGAAGGTTCCTTCATAAGGAAAACGAGTTTTGTTCTACAAATTGGGGCACTGGTAACAAAATTGTAAAAGAATACCAAATGCCGTGAAGCTGAAATTGCAGTCTTCAATCTATGTGCATTGATTTCAGAATCTCTAAAATTATATTGCTCTAATGCTTGATCCATAAATAATCAGTACGAATATATATTGGTGGCCAAGGAAAGTGATTATAATATGTAGTATCGAAAGCAAGAAATATTTTTCAGAGAATAAACTAAAATTTTGATTTCTGGTTAACTAACATTTTGCTTCTTCCGAATATCTCCTTTTTCGAATGAGCCAAATACTCACTCCGAGTGGCCCACCTCACTCATTTCCACCGTTGTGGTTTCGGACAGATGGTAGGTAGGGAGACTATGATGCCTCCATCTTCGATTTAGTTAAGTCACACATGCCGACTATTCTGCAAGAGGAAAATTGAGCAGGGTATGCAGTTACTGTAGCGGTTATTATGGGCTTTCTCTAGCCATTGACCAATGAGAATAGTCGAATGGAGAAGGGAAACAAAAATGAGAAACATGCATATATGATTCGCTGAGCAAATATCTCAAAGGGTACAAAATGAAATTTTATAATGAAACAGCTGGAAATAGTTTCCCATCAATGGAATATTTTCAGCTCTGAGCAGCCAAAATGACTTTCAAGACAAGACAAGCCGATTTATCATACGCGCTCTGTTTCATTAATCTTCAAAAGGTCCTTTGCAAAAGTTGGAAACCATTTTTCATATTTCTTAAATGAACGGAGAAACTGCTCTACGAGCAATAATCACATTTATAAAATCTGTTTCCTATAATTTCAGAGTCAGTTTTCAGACAAAGAAGAAGTCTTAAAAACTTAAAAATCGGAAAATCAAACATCATTGCTTCCAATTTACAAACTTGAACTATAAATTTCAGTAATACGAATTTTAGTAGATGGCAAAGCAGTAGCGGAGTTAGCATATGACGTCTCTCCATGTTAACCACACGAGAAGCCTTGTGCTTCTCAATCAATAACTCACTCCGAGCACATGCAGTTCAGATTGAAACGCTACGTTTTCGTCTATTCAGATTCATTTTTAGAAATTCAAACTGATTCAGAATAATAGTTATGATCATTTAACATTTTTAAAGATTTTTAGCTAGGTATACTTAGAGCTCCGATTATGAAAATAGCACTGAAAACGTGAGCGGTGTCTAGTAAAATGTGGAAATAGGAATCGTATCTAGCAAACCGTTTTCCTGTAGAAAAATATTTAGAAACTGCTCTTTTATTCGGCTAGCGCGCAGGGAGGAGCATCGAAAATCGCCAGATGGTCCTACCTACTGAGCCGTTACCATTCAACAAACCATTTTGTTGTTTCGAAAAGGTCTCGATTGGAAAGACAAATGCTCATTTTTTCGATTCGTTTTAAATTTATTATTGTGAGAAACTTTCACTACACCATTTTACGGTTGTGGCTGACAACGATTTCCATAAAATCAATATTTAAAATAATAATCCGTGAATTCATCATTTTTCAAATTACCGTATTTAATGTCCCATAATGGCCAAATTAGGTTTGTTTCCTTATTATTCATCTTATTTAAAGCTTTTTCCAAAGCACTCTGCATTTCGCTATTTTCATTTCTTTCATCGTTTTCTGTATTCTGCAATCCACTAGTTATTTTTAGATTTGATATTCGTAAAAGTGAAAATTTCTGGAAAAATATGAATCTTACATTGAATTTATGAGGCTTCCAGTCGTTCACTTGTTTCATTCTTACGGACACACCTAGTTTCTCGATCCTATTCAATCTCTCGATCCATTCAATTCAATCCCACAATGATTCAGTTTCAATTGAGAAATGTCAGTTTCTGGAAAATTATAAAATTAAATTAAATAATTAGTAAAGAATAAGAGAAGAAAACGTGTTAAAAGATCATTCAAAACATTTCACAAGGCTAAGCTACCGTAGTTTGTCCAATGAGCGCACGTCCACCAAATTTCTTAGTAAGGTTTGACTATGAGAGCTGTTAGGCCATGTAAATGGAAGAAATATTTTGAGCCCTGGAAGTGTCTGGAAAAAAATTAATAAATTCTGTCCAGTTTTTTGATAAATCAATCAATCAAGTTTTAAACAAAAATGACTGTTTTTCTTAATTTTGCACAAAAAAGTCTTCTGAAATAGTAATAGGGTTATTCATGAAAAGCACAATTGCATTTTAATGCAAAAAAACTCTTTTTTTTTGCATTAAAATGCTTTTCATGTTTTTCATGAATAACCCCATGAATGTGGGAGTTTATCAGATAGATGAACTCTTCAAAACTCCACAAGGCTAGGTCAAACTTTTAAGATTCGCTAGTAATGACCAAGTCTACCACAAGTTTCAGACAAATTCAACCTTAGACATGTGAAGTTTTGAAATGAAGTAAAATGCTCAAAAATTGATAGACACTGATTTTTTCTCCCCTCTATGTCATTCTTCTATAATAATACACACGCTCAGAATATGGGAAATCAACTTTTTCCGGCTCTTAAAAGATAAATAAAACGTATTTTTTTCAATGTAAAAGTTACAGTTTTTAATACTGGAACTGACCGACTAACTGATGCCGAAACGGTTGGCTGATTCTCTGATGAAATAAGACTAAAAATCTCTAAGGATTCCAAATCCAATAATCCATAGATTTTATTTAAATTTTTTTCTTGTGATCTTACTTGTGATCCTCTTTTTTTTTAATAATATCAAGATTCTTATGTTAGAAAGCGAACCTTGAAAGAACAATATCCCGGCCAATATTCAATGGCTACCTAATCTTTGGCTACTTGATCAATGGCTACCTGGTAATCAATGGCTACCTGATATTCTTTGGCTACTTTTGCCTTCGAGTTTCAATGGCTACCCAGTTATTTTCTGATTTTTATTCTTTAAAGACACCGATAGTTATTTCCACTCAGTGGGTAACCAGAGTTTATTTTGTGGTTACCCCTTTTTTAAATCAAAATCAAAAGTGGTTTTTTGAAAGAACAAAAATAACAGGATAACAAAAAAAATTAAATGAAAACTCAAAAGAAAACGATAACATCATATTTAAAAAATTTTGAAAATTTTACAGTGCTGGCCAAAAAGGCACGAATAATCAGTTTTTTCGAGATTACTGTCAAGTAATCTCGAAAAACAGTAATTGATGCAAAAGGCTTTCTCACAAAATATGAAATCATTTTTAATCATTTCCTGGCCATTGACTTGCCAATCGGAGCTTCCCTATTTCATTTTGTGAAGAGTGTCATTTTCTTCGTTTTTCCAACTTTCGAATAAATTGTTATAATTTTTCAAAATTTACATTTTTGTCGAAATCAAATATTCTGGTAACGTGATTTACCTTCAAAAGCATGCAAAAAAAATTTCATGACCGCACTTCACCTGTGAGCCAAGTAATCTCGAAAAAACTGATTATTAATGCCTTTTTGGCCAGCACTGTAGAATTTTCAAAATTTTTTGAATATGATGTTATCGTTTCCTTTTGAACTTTCATTTAATTTTCTTGTTATCCTGTTATTTTTGTTCTTTCAAAAAACCACTTTTGATTTTGATTTAAAAAAGGGGTAACCACAAAATAAACTCTGATTACCCACTGAGTGGAAATAACTATCAGTGTCTTTAAAGATGGAAAATCAGAAAAAAACTGGGTAGCCATTGAAACTCAAAGGCAAAAGTAGCCAAAGAATATCAGGTAGCCATTGATCAAGTAGCCAAAGATTAGGTAGCCATTGAACATTGGCCCAATATCCCCACCTACCGTATTCAAATACTCCAATCAATTTATTTTGGAGATCAAACAAATTAGTTGGACAATCTGTGTACTGAGACTGAAATCCTCAAGTGATTCGAGTTCAATTGAAAAATATCAATTTCAGATCACCGATTGGCAACTATGAATTTTAATAATGCACGCTTTCGAATACTGAGCATGAATCTTATTAAAGGCACTCACTATAGAACAGTCAGTAAGAAAATGACCACAATACAAGAGAGGAAAGCAGAAATAAGAGAAGAAGACGAAATTTTAGACACGCATGATGCACTAAAATGTGGAAATATTCTTACTGGTGATGTAATCGAATACGGTAGGTCTTATTGCTCATTTTTAGAACTATACGCTTCGGTACCTAGCCAAATGAAAAGAGATATGAAGCTATGAGATCAACTATTGTCTAATCTTTTGGTTATTTTGAAGCAAAAATTTCAGATTTCTCTGAAAAAAAAACAACAAAGTACATGACAGAAGAAATGGAATTTTGAATTAACAAGCTAACGCGTAGAAAAAAAATTTAATTTAAATTTTTCTAACTTTCTTGTATTGATACAAAGCGGGATGTGAAGTCACAATTCCTAGAATAGTGTAATTTCTTGACTATGTCTGTATTCAGAAATGCAAAATCGATAAGGGATCTGAAATTTGACGCCCGGGTAGAACAAAAGAGCATAGCTCGCGAGACATGGTCCCTATGCACATCTCATTGACACATAACCAGATGCATATCTAGATATTAGCAGGGGAGTGCATAGAGTCCTCCCTGCTAATACCGGCAGAAACCCAGCTCATTAATTGGAGTGTGATTGTCCATTCCGCAGGGCGAGCTAAGGTCTTATAGACGGGCTGTTTCATATGGGCAGAGATATTCAAAGAGAGATTCTGAGTACGTCTTCAGGTTTTTTTTCTAATTTTCGTTCTATTTTATTTTGAATTTTAATTTTCCGTTAGAATAATATTTTAGGGACATTGAGAAACACTTTTTTCAAATTTCCGAAACAAAATTTGCAATACATCAATACATAAAAAACCGGCGTATTTCAAATAATTATCACATACCTACAATCTGGGCTTAAATGGGACGGGGTCACTTTGCATTGCGGCTCGCAAAATATTACAAATTCTAGATATCCGCCAGTTAAAGCTAGAAGACTAGAAGCCATAGAGTGGACAGATTTCTCAACTATCTTGCAGTCCAGGCGCTTTCATTGATTCCAGCTATCATCTGAATCTAGTTTCCTAGCACTCTCCAAGTTCCATTATTTTCTACCATTTTCCAACTCTACTTTTCAGTTTAAAGAAAGATGCCTAATAAGTGCCTTGAATTTTCATTTCCAGAATTTCCAGAATTTCAAATTTAGGCTTTTAAACTCTTTTCTCATGAAGGTTTGTTCCACGTTTGCTGGCAAATATAAAGCTTTAAGTTTCTCACGATTTCTTTTCGATAATCTGCCAAAATGACATCGAGATGATTTCTCATCGAAAGAACTACCGTACTGTGAGAAGATGAGATTAAAATCAATTTCAATATTGTTAAATTCATTTTTAGCGGCTCTCATCTCCAGCTTAACCTATTGGATTTTTCAAATATTGTAAAATTCAACAGCATTAATTTACCAGTTGTGATCTGAACCTTCACCAAATACATAGAATTGAATTTTTCAAAGATTACAGTCAGCTCAATTGTATAAATTATAAATTTTGGAAAGGGAAGGGGGCAAGTCTGCGAAATCTGTCAAACTAAACATTAAAATTTGCAGTTTCTCTATTAATCAATCTCATGTTATGTGACCCGAGTAGAAATTTTTATTAGCAGATTAGCAAACCTTAAATTGCATTTCGAAGTTAATTGTTTATTCTGAAACCGCAGAGATTTGTTTTTGATATTCATATTACCGTATTTTTAAGATAAGTGTGCACTAATGCTCAAAGAGCCAGTTCTGAGAACCTTTCGCTCAGGTGATTGCGGGCTTCCACGATCAGATCACAGATTCTCTGGAAATATCATCCAATGTTTCTCCGTTTTGATAATCCCACTACTACGTCAGCCTTCTTTCTCTTACAATTATCCTAAAACGAGTGTTATCAAATGAATCTCAACCCGTTTCAATTCTCGGCACGCCTACCATAGCTCGTTTGCTGACTATCTCTAACTGTGTAGAAATCCACAGGTTTACGGTCATCATCCATTAAAATTAATTACAGGAATAATTACTAAAAGTAGAAGACAAGTTTGCTCATATTTTCAGGTGTACTACCACTGACATCAAGAATAGACATCAAGAAATTGCACAACAATTATTGAGAACACTAATTAACTGAAATAACTGAAACTATGTATTCGATTCAGCATTCTCTGGAGGCACTGGCAGCTCGTAAGCATGGAGGAGAGCTCTCGGCAATAGAAGCAAGATTGGATATTCGCTCTCTCTTTTGCTATTATTTTCAAGAGAAATGAGTAATCTGGAATAATGAATAGTTGGCAAATGCACACTGAGAGTCAGATTGATTTCAAAGTAATCGGAATTTTGAGCTATCAACCTTCAGTGCGCAGATGCTTTGACAGTGAACTGGAACTTACTTAAAACTCTTGCTCAGGTAGGCACTTTCTTTTTCAAAACTGTTCACACCCACAAGTTATTATTCTAACGGTGAACTCTTTTTGTAAGTTCTACATTATTTCCGACTAATATTTTATGTAATTGCAAGGAAAGTATGGCTACAAAACGAAAACGACGAAAGGAATGGAAAAAAGTCAGCTATCCATTCACTCAAATGTGTGCATCTTTGAACTTGATGCAACGATGAAGTGATTGGAAATCATATCATATCACACATCGGCATCGCTCATTTTCTTCGATATAAGGCTTATCTTCACCCAATAGATCTATTCAATATCTTCCTAATCTTCCGAAAGCCTTTGAATATTCAGTGTGATCATTTTTAGATATGATCTGGAGCACTAAAGGAGATCTACTGTGCGCTACCGTAATCCATAAGTGTTTCCATTCGGCCTCTTTGTTCTTCTTAACCAAAGCGACTCGGTTTTTTGGACCGGCAATGTTACGAAGAGTTTCTCAAAGTTTGACAATGGTTTTCATGAGACATAGCCATGAGTCATAATATCTGAGGCAAAAAAAGAATTTTTACAAATGAAACAATTAGAGATATAATAGGGGACCCATCTCGTAGTCGAGTGAGATTAGTGTAGTCGTTATTATTATTGATATTTCCAGATTCCCATAAATGTGGCTATACCACCCTTGCTAATATCGTCCGATGACTAATTCATTGGGAGGCTTGGAGGCTTTTTTCTCAATAATTTCAGAAATTAGCAATACAAAACACCTTATGCTCAGAATCCACAGCACAAATAGCACAAAAAATGGTCAACTTGCCCCGTCACGGTCTCGTCGTTGTTCAACATCTATCAAAGTCACTGGGTGGTATGAAAACCCTACATTTTCAGATGCACGAGCAGTTCCACATTTTCCTAAGCTTTTTGGACTCTGTTATTGTGTTGTAGTTCTTCCGAAAGATTCTGAATGAAACCACAAGGCTTTTGTTTTCAAAATTATATGTATTAATATTATTGAATATATTTTATTTTGAAATCGGTTTCTTGCTAAAAACTGTCAAAAAAGTCGCTATGATGTCTTTACTAAATAGATGTCTTTACTATTAGAGCAACAATAAATACTCATTATCTTGATTAATAAGTACCAGATTCTATTTTTAAACGGAAAGAATGAAATGTTCGTTATCTTTCAATCTTTTGACTACTATTGCAAAACTCAGACCACCCTGCCAATTATTTTCTTTACAAATGAGTCGGCTCTTAAAGGAAATGCCACCGTCAATTATTTCTACGTCATCAGACCATCTGCTCCGATGGAAGTCTGTAAGATCTTTTGATCTTTAATCTGCCTTATGACATATGCTTTATAAAAAATAGCAATAGTTTATCTCACAATTTCATTCAATAATCATTGCACCAAATTCGAGATGTCTGTGTGTGTGTGTGTTTCTTTGTTACACACGTTTTCGGCAGTGACTTGAGGCGATCATCAGTAGTCGTCTGCCGGAAATAAAAATGAAAGGTAACTGAAATTTGAGTAGGAATCAGCACAACAATTCTCCAATTTAACATTTTCCGAAGTTCACGTTTGAAGCCTTTTTAGTTCTTAGTACCATTTGATTGACATGTTTGCACTTAAAATAACTTTAAAAGATCGTCTGACACCAAATATTTGGTTTAGCAGCAAAAATAAATCTTTATGATTTCGGTGACTAGTTTTCACTAGAAATGGGACAATTTTATAGTAATTCTTACGAAACAAATTAATTTTTTTATTTGATTGATTGATGTTTTTGTTTTCAGAACCCCTTTCCGAATAAAAATTTCGACAAATCGAATGCATCGAACACAATAGAACAGCGTCCGGGATAGACAAGACATTGAAATGTATTAAATGTATTTAAGCAGGGCTCGAAGAATACCATTCTTTCCCGGAGATGAAACTCGAAAAATTCGCTTCGCCCCATTGCTGAACTCGTTTAGCCGTGAGACCCGGTGCTGCTTCCTGCTGAAAAGTCTAGATTTTCTATCCAAAATGAGATTGGGGACAGAGAAGCACGACTTTTACCAAAATATCGTTGATAAATACCAAATTCCATTTGATATGATTTCTCCAAAAACTATGATTTGCTGTTGGCTTCCCGAGGATCTCGAGCAAGTACACCATGATTTTGGGAATTGAATTTCGCTTCCAAATTTAATTGCTTCTCATAGGTGAACACTGCCACCAATTTCGTGCCTTGTCGCGTACCGTGAAGAAGTCTGGCGAGTTTGTTTCAATCCAAAAAAGTAGCAATTTCTTGCGCTCAATAAATATGGCTTCAACATATTCTTGAAAACTCTTCTTACAAATCGGTCACCCGTTTTTTCAGCCATCTTGCGCATGCTTCTGGCCCTCCAGGCAGTAACTTTGTCAATTCCGAGTGCTGAAAAAATCTCACCAGTCATTGTTGTAAAAACTGTAATAGAAGCATGAAATATTGCAAATCGACAAATGAAAAACAGGGAAAGAAATTTTGAAAAATAGTGCAGCACGAAAAGAGCACCAAATCGCGCCAGCGCGCCGCTTGCCTATACCATGCGGAATAGGGAAACGGATTGCCTTGCGAAGACCGCTTTCCTCGCCAAGTCTGGCGAAGAGGCTGGCCATTCGGAATTTGTGGATCACAGCCAACCTTATTTCGCGGATCACAGCCAACCATACCCTGCGGTCCTTGACGATGGTGGCCCATGAAGTAATCAGTCGATTTACTCGTCGATACTTAGTGAGTCGGACCATCTCAGTCATTGTCGTCCGATATGTCGTTTTCGGTCTCGAGAAATTCATTCTTGGAGGCGGCTACCGTCGAAAATCTCTTCGGTTTCGGTATATACGTATCTAGGACGTCAAAAAACTGAGCTTATACGCAGACTTGGAGCTTTGCCATTAGTTAAAAGAAAGCGCAGTAGACGAGGTAATGAGGAAAGTCGCTGGAAGAGTGCAAATCGTTTTCATCACACTTGCATTCCGCTGTCTGAACAAAATAAGCAACCCTCTCTCATTATCTTTCTACAACAATTCACTGAGGTCGGTAATGACAACAGAACCGCTCAATGAGGTATCCAAAGTCGTTGTCCACTCCAAGTCTACAATAAGTCTCACCTAGCAGAAGCATTATGGAACATCCCTCTGGAAATTAGAAAAAGCAGAAACCGCGGCTGCAGTTGTCACGTTGCCCCAGCACCAGTTACCTCGTTATTCTATCAAAGTTCTGATTTTCCACAAGGCTCAAACTACTCAATGGTCAAAGTTATGGCTCCCTTCGAAGTGGTGGTCGATGCCACTGTTGCATTCCATAGGCATGATTGCGACGTCACATTGGTTGTCACAACAATGCTCAGAAGTTTGCAACTGAGGGCAAATGAGCGAAGTTTTTCAACGACGAGAAAAGAAGAAACATAGCGTTGCCGTTCAAGAATCACAAATTTTGTAGTCGGCCTATTTTTCCCAACATGCATCATTGCAGCTCACTGAATTTGAAATGAAATGCTTTCAGCTCGTCTGATGTTATTTGTAGCGTGCACGTGCAGATTTCAGATATTGTTTTCTGAAACAATCTAACAACATTCGACACCATTCGGGAATCTCAATGTTAGACTTTTGTTGGGAAGGCACGTGACCTTCCACGTTGGCAATAACACGTGACAACGACGTGGCACGAGAACTATATAAATAGTTGCATGATATTATCAAGTCGAGTTTTCCAACGTATTATTCTACTAATAAACTATTATCTTCTCACCACGTCGACAACGACACAACATATTGGCGATCAGGATGAGATTAAGTCTAAGGATCTACCAGTGCATTCACAAAACAGGCTGGTCAGATGGGCTACCGCACTTTTGTCGTACGATTTCGACTTGAAGTATGTGACAACCGCAAAATTTGCAAAAGCAGATTGGCTGTCTCGGCTGATACAAGAGTATCCAAAAGACGGAGACGACGTGGTCATCGCAGAAATTGACGAAGACGATACCCAAGATGAAGTCAGGAAAATTGGGCCGATCACCGATAACGACATTCGGAAGGATTCGGAGAGAGACACGGAAATAGCCACCGTGATGCGATTGGTTAAAACCGACTCGTGGAAGCCAAATCCGTCTTCAGAGCTTGAAAAATATTGGACCCGTCGCAAGGACAGGCTGAAAATTATCAGCGGATGTCTACTCGTTGATGAAAGATTTGTAGTGCCGAAGAGCCTACAAGGTGCTGTTCTGAAGCAACTTCATGAAGGACACCCGGGTGTGGTCCGCATGAAGCAAAAAGCGCGTGCGTTTGTGTTTGGAGAGGCCTAGATGGAGATGTGGAAAAGGTGGTGCGTCATTGTGAACATTGTCAAGAAAACGCAAAGATGCCACGTGTGACACCTTTAAATCCGTGGAACGAGCCCGAAAAACCGTGGCAACGAATTCACGTTGATTATGCTGGCCCGCTAGATGGAGTTTGGTTCTTGGTGATTGTGGATGCAAAAACCAAGTACATCGAAGTAAAGATGACAAACACCATCTCCGCAGTAGCTACCGTCGATTTGTTAAAGAAAGTATTCACTATTCATGGATACCCGGAAACGATAGTCAGTGACAATGGAACTCAACTCGTGAGTAACCACTTCAAACAGATGTGTGAATCACATGGAATTGATCACAAGACTACCGCGGTATACTATCCGAGATCTAACGGCGCAGCTGAACGTTTCGTTGATACCTTGAAAAGAGGATTGGCTAAAATCAAAGGATCAGGATCGGTCAACAGGCAGATTTTGAATAAATTCCTGTTCACTTATCGAAACACTCCACACTCTGCTCTGAATGGTGCCACACCATCAGAATGTCATTTCAGTCGTAAAATCCGAACGACGATGCCGCTGCTTATGCCACGCGTAAAGCTAGGTAACTGCGTGAAATTGTCTAAGTATCAGCAAAGTATGAAACGCCAGTACGATTCTAGAAGCGCGGCGCGCGACAAATCATATGAAGTGGGGCAACAGGTGTACGCAAAAGTACAGCACGGGAACAAATGGCAGTGGGAACATGGGGTTGTCAGAAGAAGAATTGGTAAGGTTCTTTATGACATCCAAATAGGGACACGTTTTCAACGGAGCCACGTTAATCAACTCCGTCAACGTCATGGTGAGCGTAGTCGTGAAGAAATTTTCATAGACACCATATACCCTCTATTTTTTGATTTCAAACCGTCAGTTCCACAAAGGGGGGCCGGGGGAGATGCTAATCGTTGCAAGATTGCAGATTTGGCTCGTGTTAGTTCAGATAGTAGCATTGGTCGACGTCCTGGAAGCAACCAGCCCTCACCAGTCAGTGCTTCTCAGGGAATGCGCGATGTCGTTAATCCAGAAACTGCTGACGTGAATAGAACTCCGGTGTTAAAAAGAGGGAAGATGGTCCAGGGAAATTCGGATGTCCAGGGAAATTCGGACAACAATGCATCAGAGCCACGAACAACTACAGAAGCACAGCCAATGGTGCACCCGAAGCCGCGGGATGGTTTACGCGGTCAACCTAGCACCCTCCTAAGCCATTCTCCGAGACGAAGCCACAGATTTCGACGAGCTCCAATCCGCTACGATCCGTGTGAACCACCGATCAAGGAGCATTGCGAGGATCGGGTAACCACGCTACCGATCAAGCCGTCACTCGCACCAGAAGACCCTCCACTTCTGGAAACCGTCAATCTGCCACTTGCCAAGGTCAACGTGGATCTTCGTCGAGGGGGGAGGTGTTGGGAAGGCACGTGACCTTCCACGTTGGCAAGAACACGTGACAACGACGTGGCACGAGAACTATATAAATAGTTGCATGATATTATCAAGTCGAGTTTTCCAACGTATTATTCTACTAATAAACTATTATCTTCTCACCACGTCGACAACGACACAACAACTATCTTCCACAAGATCGGTTTTTAACGTTTATCGAGAAACACAAAAATAATGAAAAGGTAAGTAGACAAAAGTTACACAGAATACCATATTTTGCACGAATGGCTTATTCTATCCATACTGTCGTTGTCAGGATGTCACAATAACTGATCGAGGTTCTGTCCGTTTTTTGAAAACCGGATGAGTTAAATAGAAAACCCATGGAACCACACAGAAATCGAAGTCGTAGCAAAACGGACGGAAAATGACGACATATGTTGCCACGTCGTAGTTGATCATGAACGCTCCCTAGAAAAATATAGATATCTTTGCATTCTGTATCATTCAATTTAAAATCTGAAATTTTTTTTTTTCAAAAATTTAGAAACCCGTTGTTAAATTGAAGATAATAAGTGGCGTTTTTGCCGTTTAAAATTATGTGTATGTGCTTAAAATGAATTCTGAACTTTTGATTTCAAAGACACTGCTTTCAGTAGCTTAATCTTCTTTAAAGGTCACATTTCCCTCGATTCTAAAGGCGTTGTATTTGCGGCCTTTACAGAACATTAAAGACCACAAGCACTGATCAGAATCATTTGCAAACGGCAACTTGCCGACTGAAAATGTAAGCTGTCATAAAACAACAAAACGCCGTGAAAACCTGGAAATTACCACGCAAAACCGCAAGATAATTCATGGCAACTTGCCCAAAAGTTTTCAGAATACACGTAAATCACTAGTCGATTTCTACGCCGCGCTTTGGCATTTCTCAGCAAACTATGGGCAGCTGGGCGTCTGTGACGCGGTAACTATGCTTATCTATTTCACAGGGTGATTCGAGAGAGGCACGGTATCTGCTCATCCGCACGGAAATGATTCTAGAAGGGCGCGACCTCCGCTCGTTAAGCTCAGCGCTCCTGCCTTTCAAGGCCATGATTAACAGAGCACTCGTGGCAGTTCGATGCATATCCTGTGCCCCTCTGTGCGCAAAATCTGTTGCGTTAGTGTTATCTAGAAGAATAAACGAGTATTATTAGAAAATAATCAATAGATATTTGAGAAACATACCAGAAAAATCAAGTTTGTGGCGTAAGCAAAAAACATAGCGGACGTGGTAAGTGTCAAGCAAACTTCCACCTTTTTATTATTGCTACTTTGATTGTGCGATCTTCTGAAAACTTTCAAGTTCAAATATGATTTTAAGAAACAGTGAGACCTAGCTCAAACCTTTTCAAATGTCTTAGTTTCCGATGAAGAATCCAGTTAAGGATTATACAAGTTGTCATCCAAAAAGCGGAATTCAGAAATAATGGCGGCGCATTGAGTATCTGCAATATTACTATTATTTCAGATTCGAATATAGAGATAGGCTGTTTCAGTTTAAGGGTACTACTCAGAGATGACGGAAAGATATCAGCTGTTTAATATCTCGTATTTCGCATGAATGGCACAAAAAATTACATTTTTATATGATCCAATAAAGTGTATGAAAACTGCTCCAAACTTGTATGGTGGAAAGTGTTGTCTACAGACTCCAAGAGCCGGGAGCATGAACCAAAGCAATGTTAAAGGATACAAATGAATTGCAGGAATAACTGTTTTGAAAATAATTGAATTTATCTGAAAATATTTTACTATCCACTCTGATACTTGCACCAACTTGACTCACTTTTCCGTGTCGACTTGGAAAAAACGTGATTACTAGCCGAATAATGGAGAATAGTACTGGATATAGCATGACACAATAGTTCATATACGTTTGTGTCACAAAAATAGCGTTCAAGAACGCATTGGGACTCTGATGATAACACCAAGATGTAAGAATTCCAGTGACAGGAATTCTAATGACAATTAAATCGCATAAGAAGAATACAAAACTCTGAAATATTCACAAAGTTTAAAGTTTAAGACAATATTTCAGATCCCAATCAGAAGTTTTTAAATAGAATGGAAAACCTTTTTGGTAGATTGATAGAAAGCTATTATTGAGCTATACGGGGTGCTCCATAATTATTGACACGGATTCAAGCCGGTATAAATTTTCTGAAACATCATAAAACGTTCAGATATTTTAACAAGTCTTATTTCAAACACGAAAAATTCATTATAAATCAACAATCTTCAAATCGACCTTCTTTCGCTTTGTTGACAGCGGCCAGTCGCTTTGGGTAAGAATCAACGACTCCACGGAGGTAGTTGTCGTCAATCTCATTCTAGGTATTCTGGAGAGCGGCTTTCAGAGCAGTCAAATTTGGATAGTTTTTCGCGGAAACCTTATGGTGTAATTATCCCCATACAGAATAATTCATAGGATATAAATCTGGGGACAAAGCCGGCCATTCTAGTCCACTGATAAACTCTGGGAAATTGAGTCGGCACCATTCCTGAGTGTCCTTGGCACGATGAGCTGGTGCTCCGTCTTGTTGGAATATCCAATGTTGGTTTTCGAAATGTGATTTGGACCAAGGAAGCACCTCGTCCTCCAAGATACGCTTGTTGTAGTATTCCCTGTTGTTCTTGCCTCCAAGATCCACGAAAATCAGCGGAGTTTTTCCATTTTAGTTGATTTCAGCAAATACCATCACGGAAGCGGGATGAAAGGTTTTGTTTAGCATTTTTTCTTGCTTGCAAACGGTCTGAATATCTTCGATGTTTATGACCGTTTTTGTTGGCTTAGGCGGTGAATATTTTTTTATCCGTAAACTGTGCCGGAGCGCGTGCAGCGAAGGAGGGGTCGAGCTTTCTGGAGACTTAGCTGCTTTGTTGCGCTCTGTGAGAAAGGGCATGTACGATCGGATAAACTGTCACGGACACTCGACGGGCAGTTCTCGGACGATCCCTGTCGGTACGAAGACTGGAGTAGCGATGGGCAGTTTGTTGAACCAACTTGGGAAGCACATTGAGCCGGATTGCAAACCGTTTCGATGATAGTAGTACAATAAGAAGGAGAAGCGGCCACCATTACCTTCAAACGTAATGCAATGGTTTGAAACTTAGACAGAAAACAAAAAATGCATAAAAAATACAAAAATGAAAGAAATAGTTGAATCTGCGCGTGTATCTTAGCTCACGCAAAGTTGCGGTAAATAGTAAATAATAAGTAAATAATTATGGTGCAACCCTGTAAGAACAATGATAAAATGTACTAGCAAAACTGCACTAGTCTAGCACAAGCCTTTGGTAAAACTTGTCCTAAACCTGTGGTAAACATTCGGTGATTTTGCTTACAGACTGTAGACATGTGAGAGATTTGTCAAAGACTTGTGAACCTTTAAAGTTTGGCCTAGAATTGTGGGAGACTTGTGCTAGGTTTGTGAAGTTTTGCTGAAGTGCTTTAAAAACTCAGTTTTCCTGAAAAACAATGAACTTACGCAAATTTGTGAGAAAAACAAAACAGTGAAAACACTGCGGTTGATTCCCACTTCCTTTTTAATTACAGTATGAATGAAAAAAAACCGATACAACTTAAAGATGACCACAAGAGTTGGAATGATGTAAAAGAACGGCACGAGTGAAATGAACGTGATGAAAGTGAACGGATCATACTGGAAACCTTCATAATCCTTATTAGAGTTGACTATGATTCCTTCTCTGGTATCCATTTATAGATTAGAAATTGAATTCAGTTTATGGTGCCAAATAAAGATTAGGCAAAGCAAATTGTTGTAGAAGACTTCAATTTGAAATGGAAACTTCAGTAAGAAGGCTTTTATTTTACTGACATTTTCTGAAAAATAATATAAATAATACTATGCTTGAAATTTAAATACATATCTCTGTCGTTGTCTGAAATTTTTGAAAAGTTTTTTGTTTAACATTATTTTTCAACGTCTCTCAATTTAATTGAGGTGAGGGTGTTAAGGTCATTTACGAAGTTTTCACGTGAAGACACAACGCAAAACATTTTATTGAGAAGGATAATTTCTGGAAGGGAAGCCTTTTTTTTTCGGAGTCATCAGAAACTATCTCAAAACGGAAAGTTGCGTTTTCTAAAATGAAAGTACCAAAGAACTACTCAGTTTTGATGATGCACATACGTATCTATTGAGGGGGTTAAAATCGCTGATGCAAACAATTGGATGTAGGCGTCAAACTTTTTTGAGATGAAAGTTGTTCTGATTAACCCCGCAAAATAGTGGTGACTGTGAAAGCGTATTGTGAACACGTTCAGGTTGAGCAAACGTTTAATATTGTTTATAGTTAGCTCTCCTGATAATCATACTCGACGTGGTTGCATTGAAAAGGACTAAGAAATATTCACTTCTATGAAGTACTTTAAGCCTGAAAACAGACAATGTAATTACCATTTATCGACATCAGTCATATGTAGAACATGCATCACTTGGATGCAGACAGGTATTAAAAACCATCAGCTCGCAAGCGCACCGCTTCTAGGACGTCTTCTTCCAAATCTGGAGTTCATTGAACGCGAGTTTCATAACAAAAAAGGAGAACAATCGATCAAGATAAAGACGACCAATAACGACTGAAGATGTGCCGTCTGCTGAAGTACTCATGAATTGGACCCAACAGAAGGTGACCAAAGTGAAATATCACTTATTTTTACTATCTTTCGAACAAGATTGTGACTAGTCAATTGTAGAAGGAATGAAAATCAAGATCAATACCAACTCTCAATTTCTACATCTCGCCGATTTATGATGAGCAAAAACCGGGAAAGGTTCTTAGGCTGATTCATAAGACACCTGTAATGAAGGGCAAGGTTGAGCGAGGAGGAAGATTTCCTGTTCCGAGTATTCCGATCATTTTCAAATTCAATTTTCAATAGGAATCACGTTAATTTCGGTATATTGAAGTTGAAAAATCATTTCAAATTTAATATTTTCTTTCGCACTTTTTTGATACGAAATTCCCACCCTTGTCTTCTCACAATGGGTAATTTTATTTAAGAAACAATGAAAAAACAAATAAAGCAACTTGGTATTCAGCGGTTAAATTTGAACATTTCTTAAATTCCAGTTTTTTTCCTGCAAAGAGGTGAGCCACAGAAATATACAAACGACTCAAAGAATGCTTCTATACCACTTCTCTTTTCGGCTTCATTTCAAAATTCCAGATAATTTCCAGTTACTTCCTATGAATGTTTTGCTTCTGTTGGCGTTCTTTGTATATAACAATAATGCCGTTTTTAAGAACAAAACTCCGATTTGGCAATTTTCAGACACCATTTATATATATATACGAAACAGTGATGATTGATTTAAAAAAGTGATGTCATCTTAATCAAATCATTCGATTTATTGAATTTTGAATTTTTATATGTGCATAGCCTCTGAATTGCTGAAGTTCTTTCTGAAACTTTCTTTCTTGTCTTTTTTGTTTCTAAAATGTGTTTTTATCAGCTTTATTTTGAATATTTTTGAAAAATATTTGAATTATTGTTGAGAATATTCAAAATATGAACATCATTTGAAAATTTTCCACAAATTTCCTATCTCAAATACGTTTCCGAGAGAAAATTCTAGAAAAAAAATCGAGATGTGAGGCTTCCAGGAAGGACGAAGTGAGACCGTCTCCTCTCGTCTTCTTCGTCTTGGAATCGTCTGACGTAGTGTGTTGACAACTTTTTTATTGCGCGAGACGAATGCAAGACGAACTGGAAGACGAACGACTTTTTGCTTTTGTCTTTGAACAATAAAAAAAGGAGCATTCCTTCTCCGTGGCTACGATAGATTCTTTGCGTTCTTATACGAGAAGCCGGCGGTCCCAGGGAGAGTAGGGCGGAATTGGATTTTGGGAACTCGGAATACGGAGTGCGGAAAACGGAAACAAATATTTTTTCACGGAATCTGGAATCCGGAAGACGGATTGAAAAAAACTGCGGAATCCGGAATTCCGCCCTTCTCTGGTCCCAGGCGGCAGTATTGGAGTGAATACGGTATATCATTGAAACTTGAACTTTTCCATTTCGTACGGGTATCCTTGCGTATCCTTGCGTTCTTATTTTTGTTATTCATATATTTCCTGTTCTCATGTTCTCTTCGCCATTTGACGGGTCTAACTAACAATTTCTGGTTTGCCTGATCCTATATGAAAAACCGATTATGTTAAAATTTCGTCCATTTTGCCGGGAGGGCATGGTTTTTTATAATCGCGCGACCATTTAAATTCACACCGCTGTTCTCGATTATTTCACTTTGCCATTCAGTTTCTGTGCTTTGATTTAAGTATTCATTATTTTCAGAGATGGGAAACAACAGTGCTTCCAAGCTGTGCGATGCAGAGATCATTGAGATCAAACGTGAAACTCAATGTAAGGCTTAAAAGTCTAGCTTAAAATTGCCGGACTAGATTTGTCTTTGATTACAGTGTCACATACATGCAGTATTATGGGGTATGAATAGTGCAATTTCAGTTAAATATGCATTATATTGAAATTGTAGCTGAAAATTTTTTGAAAACTGCTTTTTTTTTATTTGACATTTTTCTTATATCTCATGAATTGATCTTATAGTCAGTGAAATGAACTCTACACAGTGAAAAACGCTTGAAATTATGATGGCGTCAATTCATTCAGCTGTACCAGTCTTGCCATAGACCGTTGAAACTTTTTTTGTGTCACTTAAAATGTAGTATTAGGTGTTACGCTTTTACACAGAAATTGTTAGAGTGGTTCAATTTCTACAAACTAATGTTCACATCCTGAAAATTGGGAATTCTTAACTGAAAGGTGTCGTCTGTATATTTTTGGCTTCAAAGGAATGTTGATAAAAAATTGTTGCATTAGCCTCTTTTCATTCATTTTAAGCTTCATGAAATTCATAGTTCTGAAAGAGCTTTGAGCTTTTTTCTACGGAGACTGGCGGCGGGACGGGACCGGTCGAGGACTAAAAGCTCTCGTCGCATCCCGTTCGGGCAGATATTGAGGAGAGGGCTAATTTTTTCAGACCAATCTTCAGGCTCTAGAAAAAAAAAAACATTATATTGGTTTTTCAAATTTGCGCTAAACGCTGTAAAATGAGCAAGCCCTTGACTGTAATAGTATAGGTGCACTGACTACTTTACAGCTTCTAGCGACATTCTTATGACCCAAATAACACGTTTCTGCAAGAAAACGGCAATTTGCAATGCATGTTTTTCTCTTGGAGCTTGTCAAGGTGGGGGCAAGGCCAAAGTTGCCCCAAAGACTGAGCCAAGATTGCCTCAAATTAAGCCCATTGTGTTTATTTCAACTGCAAACTGTTCAAAATCGGAAAAATACGGTACGATAATACCATTTCTTTCAGTCAGCAAAAGCCAAATTCTCCGTCTTCATAACAGATTCCAGAGTCTTGATAAAAATGGTAAGTACCAATTTTTCTGTTTCTTTTCCATTGCTCATTTTACTTTTAGAGCAAGGATATCTCACCCGTGAAGAATTTTCGAATGTTCCTGAACTAGCAGTTAATCCACTAGGAGACCGAATAATCGACGCCTTTTTTGAACTGGGCGCTGTCAAAGATAGCCAGGATGAGCATTTAACTTTCCGTCAGTTTGTCAGAATTCTGGCACACTTTCAGCCAGTTTCTAAAGTGAGAGAGAACGTGATTAACACAAGAAAGGACAAATTGTTATGTAAGAAATTTAGTGTTTCATATTTGAGAAATATTTTAATTTGCAGTTGCCTTTAAAATGTATGACTTGGAAAAAAACAATTATATCACTCGGGAAGAATTCAAAGTGATATTGAACAGTATGGTTGGCAGCAGTGTCACGTCCGATCAACTTGAGAAAATCACTGATAAAACATTGGAGGAGGCCGATCAAGATCGTGACGGAAAAATTTCATTTGACGATTTTTGTCGAGCCATGGAAAAAACTGATATTGAGGAGAAGATGTCGATGCGATTTTTGAATTGATGGGAAACGTTTAAGTGCTCATAATCTCTCATATTTTGTACTTTCTTTCAATATATGTTACTAATCTGAAAAATGCAAATTCGCTGTAAAGTGGTCATCTCGTTTTTCGTCTTGTATTCGTTCGTCTTTCAGTTCGTCTTGCATTTGTCTTACGCAATAAAAAAGGTGCGCATGTGTACCAACAAAATATCTATCTCTACGTCAGACGAGTCCAAGACAAAGATGAAGACGAAACAAAGACAGAGACGAAGACGAGACGACCGAAATTTTGCCCAAATGGAAGCCTTAGTATTTGCGAATGAATTGAGTTAGCATTCTTCCGATTTGTAACATCAAGCTTTTGTTCTTTCAGTCATCGATTAGAAAAGCAGTGCGATTTTCTTTATTTTTCAAATGTAAAAATCTGAAAAAGTGACGTTTTTTACATAACTCCCCAACGTTTGCATTGGTTGATATCTCAAAACATGTTTATTTAAACCATATTTGAAACGGATGATGTTCGCTCATCGCCTTAAAAAAAGCAAACACATACATAAAAATGTGACTAAAAGTTTCAGTTTTTGACACATTGAGTGGCATTTGCAACGATTGAGCAGTAAATAGATAAGTTAATACAGGGTTTGGCGATTTGTTCAAGTTGAAAGTATGCAAAATTAGTTGTTCTAAGAGTGGAGGCAATACATTGACGCATCTTGAAATTTGGAAGAATTGAAGCAATGCTTCTTGGATTCTGAAACATCTAATCGATCGGTTTATTGCACATTCAAAGTCAAGTCGAAATTGTTTTGAAAGTGCAAAAGATTCAATTGTCGTTCAACGTTGTCCGATTCTTGGATACTGTCAATTTCAGTACAGCAAAATGACTACTATACTAGTACAAAGAACACAAAAATTGAGATTTTTAGCGTTTTTTTGAATAGTGACTTCCAGAATGTTCAACAAATAAGTCAAAATCTTGAGCATTTCAGAATTCATCCTTCGGATGATCACCAACATCTGAATCACGTAATACAACAGTGGCATGTAGATTCCTTCAGAAAAACTTGAATTTTCAGCATTGTCTCCAGTGAATCTTTCCACTGGTGAACGGACGTTACACTATTAAAAAAATTAACTAATGCTTGGCTAAGTTGACTACTTCAGTGAGTTCCAGGAATGACATAAACATCTCTAGCTCTAGAAGAAGAAATATCGTTTGGAATTGACTTCTGACGTTGATCTCTATAGTTGGAAAATTAAATCGCCAAGTATTACATGTTTCAGTTGTTTCTAGGCCATCAAAAAGGAGCGATTCTGAAAAAGCAGCGATGTTTGAGCAGGATCACAAAGGTTCTATATAGAACAGTAATGCAGGTATTGGTAGATTTGTGATCAACTCTAGGAATTCCACATAGGTGTTGATCATAAAATTGATCATAATGGGTATAGACTGCTACGAGATATAGGTCTGAGAGAAAGAACTTTGCGGCGCCTCCATTTCCTGAATCTTGGCTGCCTGCTTCTTCTTCAACTAGCTTTTCATTTACAAATCATCGATCGCTTTCAATAGCGTTTTAGCAATGCAGACTCAGTGGGCATCAGCGTGGCCGTCTCATTGGTACTCATCGTAATTTCCTTATTGTTGCCGGCAGTATCATCGTTTAATGAACTGTGTCCGTGGAACAGCGAAGATTCGTGAGTCATTTTTGACTGTGACATAAAGCGGGCGCGTCTTAAATTTTGTTAAATATGCCCAGCTTTTAATTTCCTTTTTTATTAGATAATTAATCCCAGAAAATAAAGTTTTTTAACGATACGCCACATTATGTAGTTTTCTTGGCAAATAAGGCTTTCATTTGGGCGAAATTTCGGTCGTCTCGTCCCATCTTTGTCTTCGTCTCGTTTTCGTCTTCTTCTTCAATTCATCTGACGCAGTGTGTTGACAACTTTTTTTATTGCGCAAAACGAATGCAAGGCGAACTGAAAGACGAGCGAAGACGAGTCAAAAGGCGAGGAGACGAACGACGAGAGCAACGACGACTTGTTGCCTACGTCTTTCGTGGAAGCCTTATTGAGAACTTCTGAAATCAATTTTTGGCAAAAATATATTTCTTATCTTAAGACGAATACAAGACGAACTGAAAGACGAACGAAGACGGCTCGACTTTTGAAGACAACTTTTTGTCGTCGTCTTTCGTGGAAGCCTTATTCGCAAATATAGCCTCTCAAGAGCACATAACTTTTTCTTCGAATAGACTTTCTATTTATGTAATATAAGTGAATCAATCTCATTGAATATTGAACTTGGCTCCTGCAATTGCTCTTTTTGTTGTTCATATTTTCTTGAATGAAGTTTCAAGTCCTAAGGAAGAACAATTTTGTTTCAATTTATTATGTGAAAAGCCTCCAAGAGTATTATTGCAGATTCTGAATGTTGAATAAGCAAGAAAAATAATATAAAAATATAAATTACTACAAACTTCACTGAAGCGCAGTATAGATCAAACAACTGCTCACATAATTCACGGCTCAGTGCCTGATACTTTAAATGTATTTTCCTTAATTATCAAAATCATGTGATAAATTTGAATATTATCATAGAACCGAAAGCTGTTCGTACAACAGCTACAATTTTTCTGTGGAGGCGTGGCTTGTTTTTCTAATAGTAGAACTTATAAACAACTATATCAAACAAAAATACATAAAATCTCACAGACAGCAGCATAATTCAATTCACAAGAATGATTTCCTACGAATTCTCCAACACTTTCAACCAGTTTGGCTTTGTTTCTACGGCTGTTTCAAACAGTTTATTTGTCTATCTGACGCTATTCCACATCCGCAAAATTACCGGCAATTATAGAATCATGGTTATCGTGTTCGCCATATTGGGGATCGTGTTTTCCTCCTGGGAGCTTGTTGCAAGACCATTTGCTCATAATTATAACAAGGCTTTGGTCTATTTCAGCCTGAATGAATGGCTTCAAGCATATCAAGAATTTTTGAAATTTGCTATCATTCTTTACGCCAGCTTCTATTTGGTTATTCTGTCTGACATTGCGGTACAGTTTACATATCGTTACTTCGCCCTTTATAAGCCGCATCTCTCAAATATGTATGGCGGTTTTGGCATCATCGTTTGGGCATCATATTCGCTGATATCTGGAGCAATTTATGGGGGTTCGATGTATTATTTCTGCCCGCCTGACAGTTATTCCGATCAATATTCTAAGGAAGTTATAGAGGATGTTTATCATCGCAATATTACTGATATTCCACGTTTTTTGGTTGTTCCTTATGTGAGTTTCAGCATGGAGATATAAAGTTTCCTGTCGCGCCTATGGTGCATTGCTAATTGAAGAAAAGTTTCCTAATTAATTAATTGATTGAAAGTCTGATGATTGTTTAAACTGTTATCTGTCAGAAATGCATGACGTGTGATAGAGCCTTACAGACTAAGCTGCGCTGAATATTGAAACGTAACTGTGACACATAGCGCACCAGAGAAGTAGTAATGATAGAATAGGTTGCGCTTCAAAATTTGAAAAAAAAGCTGAAATTGAAGTAATGCTTCGTAACATCAGCGGTTTGACGAATCCGAGCTATTCTGTTATTCAGCCTTTGCCACAGCAGATCTAACCAAAGGTCAATGATTCAAGCAGTAGAACACTGAGAGTACGAAATGCACCGTTTTCGATATCATATTGCAATAGAGCACATTTTCTGATTCATCTTCAATACAATCCAGTGAAGCAGTTCGAACTATAATTTTCCGTTTTTTAGCAAAAGCTGAAATTCTCAGAATCGTTCTTGTGAAAGACTTGGTTTCTAAAGTTTGACGTTTGCATAGTTCTAGTACAAATTTCGCAACAACTTCCACCAAAATAATTTCAAGATCCGATAGGTCAACCGATATTACTATATTGACGCAACTGAATCAGAATTTTGAAGTATCATTTGTTTTAAATCCATCGCCCTTGTGGCTTCTACCAAACACAATTTAGCTGTCCCCTCATGTCATCATTGGCTTTTACTAATCAGGATGTTTCAGTATATATTACAATAAACTGACGAATTAGCAGATACATTCTTAACAAAAAACTTTTCGGGAATACTTTTCGTCTAGCCCAACGGAATTGCTGTTGAGCAAGAATCAAAATATTACTGTATCCTAAGAATATCTGAGAGATTTTCGATTTGAAATCTCTGTTTTCATCACTTATTTTTCTGAGTCTTCATAATGATTATAATCGAAAACTTCCCATTTTCATATTCTGATGTTTATTTCCATTGATGTTACACGTCAACTTTATTAGGTTTCCTTCATGTTTATGCGAAAATCTGTTTTTGGATAAGCCAAGGTAAAATCAGAACTCATCTTTCAGATTTTCACGGTCATTTAAATGCGGAGGCTGCTCTAATTACCTTAGAATGAGTTAGAATTAGAATTGAATGAGTTCAAAAGCTCGTTAGACGAAATATCAAAAAAGTGATCAAATTTACAGAGAACATCAAACTAGCAAACTAAAACTATAGAAGTATGCGTAAATTTTGAAGATAATTAATCTGGAAAGTAGTAGAATTCGATGATATTCACAGATTCATAGCAGTTTATTCTAGATGAACGTTAAAATAACACAATTCAGAACTATATGGAGAATAATCTTACTACTGTAACTATAATACTTTAAGATTTAATTTTTTTTTGAAACTGGGATATGCTGTATTTCATATGACACTTTTTTAGGCAGCCGATGGTTCCGTCAGATGGAGCAATCTCTATTTCTTAATATCTGCATTTCTTGTTGTGGGCCTTCAATACACCATTATTATATACTGCGGAGTGAGGATGAACAATATTTTACAGAAGGAATTCAGTCAACGGTCAATTATCAATCGAAAACTGCAAAGCCAGTTTTTCAGAGCCCTAGTAGTGCAGACCATTGTGCCCACTTTTTTGTTCGTTTTGCCAATCGCCCCGTTTCTGATTGGACCACTAGTGATACCATATGTTGGCATTAGTCTGAATTTCCAAACCGGATGGATGTATGTCATTCTTTCTGTATACCCCCCGATCGATACAATTGCCTTCATGGTTATAGTTTCGGAGTATGCGCATGCCATTCAGGGTAATCCACAAAACATTCCGAATTTCGAGTACATTGAATGAAACCTACTTTTCATTTTATTCAGTTATATTAAACCCAGTACTGCCGAAAAGTATGAGGGTTGCCAATGACTACTCCACGTCTACAGTTTCGTTTTGGATCACATAATTGATTGATTAATTTCAATGTTTTTCGTCTGACTTTTTTAAACATATATATATATATATATATATATATATATATATATATATATATATATATATATATAGTTTATTCGTATAATAGAAGGTTTCGCCGGTTCCGGCTGACAACCACTCTTGCATGATAAGTGATGTAATACTAAGATGTAAGCATAAGCATTGGAATAAACACGCTTCTTTTTCATCACGTGCTCACGTGTTATGCTTTGAAAAAATGTCAAAAAAGGGTAGTTCCCCGATCTCAAAGTGAGATTCCGGTCATTCATCTACTTTCGAAAATATCCGAAAATATCAAGTCAATTTAAAGCTCGCTAGTTTGCAATATTGTCAGTTTTGCTCAGATTAAGGAATTATACACGACTGGCTGTGTTATAATTTGTTGTAGTCAGACCAGAATACGAAGTATATTTTCGGAATTGTCTGTAGTCGCGATTGCAATATTTCATTTATATATTCGGATTTATTACCCGGATCATTTCTAAAGTACGCAAAATACGATAGCTCCCCTATATTACAAATCTAATTGTACATACATATGTAAAACGCAAAAAATAGTAAATGTGATCATTTCAAGAAAATTAAAAATAACTCTAATAGAGACAATCTGAGAGGAGTACAAGAGAGTAAGCTATGATAATAGCGGATTCTAGAGTTGCGAGTGGTCTAAAGGAATACAGAATAAAGCTCTCCCGCCTTCAGTTATTTCTCTCAAAATTCTTCAAACTTAAAGCTTAGTTCTTAAAATAACTGCCTTACATTTTAAGATCTTAGCTTTACAAACAAGGAAAACTAAAATCTGCTTATTACTTCACTCAATACATTGATTAAACAATGCCTGTTTGTTGAAATTATCTGCTTTGAGGCAGTCTGGATGAGTTAGTACAAGGTGCGGAATAAATAATAGGATGAGATTTTGCGGCAGTTCTCGCCCTGGTACGCCGCGACCGGCGCACACAGTGATTTTTGTTTATTTTCATACTTGATCCAGATAGTTTCCACAAAAATCTACTCCAGTTTGGGTGCCCTGAAGATTGCGCTTCTGAAGGCCAGGGACGATCGACGATCTTGCCATCAACTACCTATGTACGTGCCATGATCGACTATTATCCAAAGAAATTGAGATGCGGAGAAAGCGAAAAGAAGAAGATTTAATAAGTGTTAATTTGGTTTCTTTTTATACTGTTTGAGTAAACTTTTGTCCAAGTTTCATATCGATTCCATAATTTTTTGCAAAAGTTATGGCGTTTGAAACCCATCCTATTATTTATTCCGCACCCTGTATACGCTGAAATGCTTTGAAAACTGTTGAACTCTGCTGCTGATGGATTGTTCGAAATTTTCAAGGAGGAATTCTTTACCGAATTTGAGGAAGATAAAAAAGATTCGAGTGAGTTTTCTTTTGCGTTTTTTGGGCTCATCTATTTGTAGATTGGAGTCCCGAAAATGAGGAGTTTCACAATGCATCACGCTTCTGTAGCTCACGAAAATTGAGCTTGAATACGCATTTTTTTTCAGTAGTAATATGCGTAACTCGAGGATTCAAAACTTCTACGTCAAAGTTGAACACTTTTAATTAGAAAAATATAATTTTAAAGCTAAAACTATGAGTTATCTTTGCTCAAAACATTTTGTTTCTAACAATAAGAACAAAGCAAAAAATAAGTAAATCAATACACGTTTATTTTCAAGTTGAACTATAATATTTACAAAGAAATATTCTTATTCTATAAAAATAAATCAAAATGTTATATATATATTCAATATCCAACATTATATAATTAGAAGAATAAGCTCAAATCAATATCTGGAATTGAAGAGCACGATACTTGGCTACTGTTCAAGGCGAACATATCTCCGTTGATTGATGTGATGATATCAGTGTTTTCGCAAAAAATTTTGGCAAGTTTGACTCTTCGAATAGCATCGATTTGCGCTGATTTAAATCCTGAAGTTTTGTACACTAGATTCTCGTAGTAAAATCTGTCTCCGGTTTTAAGAGCTTTGAATTGCTCGGCAATAATCCAAGAAGCTGTTGGTCCAAGCTGTCCGCCGGAAATCGGGGTTTCCATGACAAGTCCAGTGTACAAATCAATGTCAGCTGGATCAGCGTAAACTGATTTCAAAGAAGCCAAGTTAGTTGCAGAGAAAGTTGAAGACAAGTCATTCCACGTAGATACTGAGGAAAGGTTAACCAGTCTACGATACTTTACATATGGAAGGAGTCCAACGTCACGGCCTCTCATGATGTTCACAGAGATCAGGTCTACTCCCGACCCTTTTTTACCCCGGATTTCGAAAAGTTGATTGCGAATTGGAAATGAGAAATAACGGTCGACTTTCATTGCGGCGGTTTTGATCTGTCCCATGAGCATAGTCTCCCATCCTCCGAGATTCTTTTGATAAACTTGATCGGAATAGAAGATGTTGCTCCCAAGATCATAGGCACCGATGGTTTTGTTGGCAGCATCTTGTCTAGAAAAATTCTGCCTGGATTGGCTGTGCCCAAATCTAAAGGCGGCAGCGGCAAACTCAGCACTCAAAGCTGCATTTGTAGTTGTATTATATCCAGTAAAGTGTCCAGCTCCAACTGCCATAGGTTTCAGATTAAAGTCGGTAAGATACTTGTCGGTGAGCAGTTTTGGGAGATATTCATTGTAAACTATGTGTTGCCACATCCCAATCATGATTTTTCTGACAAACTGATAAATTTGCTCATCGACCCATGATGGTTGTGCAGCTTTGACCTTAGTGGCAAGGCGGTTGTGCTCCTTGATGAAGACGATATGGACTACAAATAATAAATATGGAATTTCTTAAACATTCACAGAAAACAACCCAATTATTATGCCAAAATCGTTTCAAAACCTTCTGAAAAAAAACAAAACTTACTTGGCAAAAGCCCTGGATGAAGGCAATTTCTGAAGTCCCCGGCTGTGAAACAATAGTATGGATTTGTGGATTGGCAGTTGGTATCATTTGTTGCCTGTGGAGGAAGAACGTATCCCATTCCATTGTAAGTCTTCAGAAGACCGTTCACAAAACTTCTGACAGTTCTTGCTTCACAATTAGAAGACCCATAGACCGCTGACAGATCGAGAAAATGAGAGTTTTGATCAATTTGTGTTCTGACCCCGAATCCGGATTGTCCGTTGAGAGCGCGAGTGAGACGAATACATCTAGCTGTTTTCTGGGAGACAGGAGTAAAATACGTGTCATTAGCTGGAACTGGGATTGGAGCACAGTTAGACGAGATAGTAGAGGCAGAGGAGCAAGATGTGCAGTTCAGACTGGAACCGTCTTTTGCTGAAAGGAATCAAGACAATGTTCGCTAGCAATATTTACCTAAAAATGTTTATCTAAGAAATATTTACACAATTTACACATAAATTGAATTTACAACTCATTCCTTTTTACACCATATATCCTAATAAACTCCAAAATGTGCAATTGACAACAATCCTATAATTCTCACCAGTGGAAGAAGGCATAAAGATAATGTCATGAGCAATAAACTGGCCAATTTGCATGTGAAGATGGTTGACTGACGGTGAAAAGTTCGGGGATGATCCCTCATCATGAAGCTTATTTGAGATGAGGCGAGCTGAGGGCAGAGGAGAACCAGTGACGGAGGCATTTCGGATTGCTTGCAACCCTGAAATAGACATATTATGTGACATTTCAGAATGCTAATTGCTGGAAAAAAGTAGTCGTTGTTCTATTTTCTGAAATTAAAATTCTAAAGTTCTCTTATTTAATTAAAACGCGTATTCCGGAGTACGGGAGTTTTGTGGGCCACCGAATTCCCAAACCAGCTGATTGACTGGACATAAATGTTTTCTATATCTTTCATTTTCTGATTTCAGATTTTTTATTATTTTTTCTGATTCGCGTTTCTTCTTTTGTTAAGCTTACCATCAGTGTAGCTAGTTCTTCCCAGAAGTCTTCTGATTGGTGTCACCGAGTTGGCCTGCTTTGGTTTGGCTCTATTATTGCAGTATCCCGTGATAGATCTAATTTTGTCGTGAAGTGGATCCGAACAACTTTTTGGCGGCCCGCGACAAGTTTCATTGGAAGAAGGATGAGTGTATTCACCATTTCCGCCTCTTTCGAACTCTCCAGAATGTCTCCTTTTTCCGTCGTTCTGTTCATCACCGTTTCCTCCTCCATTCGCTCCTTTTCTGTCGCCATCTTGTCTTCTGTTCCTAAATTGTCTCCTTTGTCTTAAATTAAAGACAAAACTAGATGCAGAAATTGAAGATGGTTGTTCGGATTCAGACCATCTCTTCTTTCGCGCTTCACTTTCTTCAGCATTGAGCTCCGCAAGCACTTCATTCGCATCTTCCAGTATTTCCTCCCCATACTTCTTCACCAAAATCTGTGTGGCAACTTCTAGAACCTCTCCAGTAAACTGGGATTTTTTAGATTCATCATTGGCGATTTGAGACGAAACAATAGATCCATCAGCTACCGAAGGTTCAGATGAAATAGAAGAATCAAGAGAACTCAACGCTTCAAAAAGGCTATCTAGAACTGCCTTTCTCGTTTCATCGGTAACAGTGGCGGACGCAATACAAAGGGAAGTAGCTAGAAAATACGTTAAGAAAGTCCCCATATTGAAACAGATGTACTGAATTTCTGACGTCGCAAAAAGTATGAAATTGACCTCCGCGCAAGGAACTTTTTATACAGATATCAAAAAGAGGCGGGGAGGAGGTTGATCAACAACGATGGCCATGCCATGTTGGATCAGCTGTAAGATGTGCTCTTGAGCGTCCCACGCACGGAAAAAAGGAACGATGACTGAGAGCCACTAACAAAATTTCGCATTATGTAGTTTATAATAGAATTGTAGGAATGTTTGGAATTTCAAATTCCAAAACCGTCGGATGAGGAGAATGATTACATTTTAACTCGATCAAGAACTCAATGATCATGATGCATTCATAATCTTTTTTTTTATTTTATGGTCTGAAAGGTTTCTAATAATGCTCATTGTTCTATTATATTCTGATAGAATTTCACGTAGTTTTGCTGAAATCGTCACTCTCGTCAACTACAGTACCGGCCATAAAGGTATTATATTGTGGTTTTTCGGCAATATTTCATTCGGTATAGAACGAATCAATCTGATTTTTTAACAGTTTCTTTATCAAGCAACAATTTATTAGTTAAGAACATTTGGATTTGTGACACTAATGCATAATGGAGTAATTTGAAAAAGAACGGAAACAGCAAAAACCCATATTTCTTCAATTTTTCCGCTCATAGAAATTATTCTATCTGCGAGACTAAACCATTATGCCTTTATGGCCGGTACTGCAAAAGAATTGCGGGCAGAGAAGGGCGGAATTCCGGATTCCGCATTCCGCATTCCGGAATCCGCCGTTTTTTTCATTCCGTCTTCCGGATTCCAGATTCCGTGAAAAAATTTTTTTTCCGTTTTCCGGATTCCAGATTACGTAAAAAATTTTTTTCCGGATTCCGAGTTCCCAAAATCCAATCCCGCCCTACTCTGATTGCGGGATAGTGATTTTTAGGCAATGTAATCAGAAGCAGGTAACTTATATGTCTGAAAGAGCTGAAAATTCACCTGGATCAAGAAAGACTGTGGGCAGCGACAGTGACGGTGTTTCGAATGGGAACCATAATATAATACCTTTATGGCCGGTACTGTACATAGTTTTGATTACCTAACCACAGAAGAATTTTACTAATTTTTTATCCAAGGCAAACAAATTTCATTCATTATAGGAGCACTCCTCCCATATTCCAATAGTATCGACATTGTAACGACGCAGAATGTAACAAATAGAAACGGAACTCGGCTAAGGCTCATTTTATGCTAGCAGTCAAATAAATGGAATCTAGTAGCCAATGTTTTGTAACAAATGTTTCTTCTAGGATTAATAAATTCCCTTAGTTCACTTTGCAACATTCTGTGAGATGGAAGACTGAAACTCATTCTCTTGATTATTCAAAGCACAGAAGAGTGTTGTTATAATGTGATTCGGAGTAAATGTTAACTTGTGAAACCCCAAAGTTCCAGATTTTGATCGATAGTCTCATTTTTTGCGGACTCGTAGAAATAAAGGAAACAATTAAAAGAATGGATTTCTAAGAATTGATGGATTCTTACAAGACCAAAGTTGTTAGAGACCAAAAACCACTTGTCGGACGACCCCCCATGAGATGGTCCGACTCTCTAAAAAAAGAAATCTCAATATATTGAGGAAACTGACTGATTACTTAATGGATCACCATCGCCTAAGATCGCAAGGCATGGTTAGCTGTGATCCGCGCTCACACAAGCGATTGACGGATCTGCTAATTAATTAAGTAAGTAAGTAATAAAAATGTTTGCATTTTTGAATGGAGAATAAAATTGATTTGGCGTGCACTAAATTCAAGTTAAAAATAGGAAATAAAAATTTTCAAAGCTTCTCTTTTTTGGCTCTTTTGGCGCGGATTTCAAAATGTGCATTTGGAAAGCATTTTAATCGAAATTGACTATAAGATTTTTAGTTATATGAGCAACTAGAAACCTATTTTTATGAGTATTCAAAACTGAAATATCATAATTCTCGATGCATGAAAATTTTTATCAGAATTTCCGCAAAAAGAATGTCAAAACGTTTGCCTTATTCTAGCGTTCTTCAAATAAATGCATTTACTTCCTGATTCAAATTTAATTATATCATTAGTTACCTTCCGTCACATCTCACATGTCCCTGATTCCCTGATGCCGCTGATTCCAAAAATGCGTCCTTCAATCCATTTTCCTTTTGTCTTTCGCCTCCTTTACATTACGTCATCATTATGAAAAAGCACAAGATACTCTTTTCATTTTTGCACTATTTGCGATCCGCAATTATGTCTACCCTTTTCCTCAGATTGGCGACGAATCGCAAAATAGAATCCCATTTTTTTCTTCTCGAAACAACAGCATACGCAACTACAACATGTGCATGCATGTGTCTTCGTCTTCATCTTCGTTTTCCGTCGCTACATTAAAGACGTCGTCTGCAGCCGCCACGACGTATTCCTTTTTTAGTTTGCTCATCGCCCTGCTTTTTCGCGCACTATCTTCTAGTGCACTCTATTTACAATCATCGGCTTTTCCTCCCCCCGTCTCCACACTTTATTAACACGATCACAGAAATCATGTTTCCCCATTTCCTATTTTCTTAGACGCGATGGAGCAATAAGAAATTGCTATAGAGACAAATTCAATGTCACGTATTGGCATAGCCAGTTTTCAGAAAATATTTCAATTTATTTCTAGTGCTCGTCATATTTTTCAGGATAAAAATGCGACAATTTGAAATTTCCACTCGAGCTTTTAGTGTTGAGCATATTTGTTCTGTTTTCATTTTCCATATTGCATAAATTCGCTGCGCAATTCGATCTAAAAATGTAGGGGGGGGGGCACAAATTGAGACACCGTGTTCATCTCAAATTGTAGTTTCCAGGAAGAAAAGCCATTTTTAATGCAAATACATGAGTTCGCGGAACTCACTAGACGAGCCAGACCTATTTCAGCATCTCTTTAAATTCTGCTGTATCGACTTTTAATATGCGTGGTGTACTGTTATTTTTTGTTATTTTTTGTTCGATTGAATAGAAACTCACTGAAAATGTGAGATAGTTTCCAACAGCATTCCAGTATTTGATTCGTATTTTGTGACATATTTCAATGAAAAATTTAGAGGGAATTTGAAATTATTTAAAGTGCGATTTACTAATAGGGTTAGTCAAGGTGGGAAAAGAGCTTATTTTCTCCTTTTTGCTTTATTTAAGCACGACATGGGAGAACGAAAGGAAAATAATTCGTTGTCGCTACTTGTAACGCAGTGCTTCAGACTTCTGAACGAAATACTGAGAAAACTTTAAAAAATATATTTCTATAAAAGTCAGGCATGCAATCTGCCCCGATCCGGGCAATATTTGAAAAAAAGTTGCGAATTGAAGACGAGTTCTGCTCCTATAAAAGCTACCGTAATGACACAATCACAGAATCGATAAAGTAGCTGGTACTGAAAGAGACATCCCAGACACTTAACGGTTATTTCTGTGTCGTTTTATTCAATGGATTCCCGTTTGCTTTTACAAGTTGCGATCTTTTTGTATAACAATTTCATATACTTAAAATAAGTTGCAAGCCGGCCATTTCGGTTTCGATAGTGAGTATTATGATACAAGAGGTATCAAACTCTTTGCTCTTCTCGACAAAATTCTTTAAAAAAAGACCAGAAGAGCAATAATTTCGTATGTTGAATCTTTCCCAAAACCTTGCAAAATCATGCAGAAAGGGCATTTAACTATGCCATTGTGGCTTAGCAATATTTACCCTTAATGAGCTTTCAGTGCTTCCCGAGTGGCGGAATTTTTATTTCAATCTGTTCATGTTCTTCGCCAAAACACTTTTCTCTCATTTCGTACCAGGTGTACACTTGTTTGCAAATCATTACTCATTTCAGTGCGTTTTCATCTCAACGTTATAAACTATGACAATATGAAAAACAAACAGAATGATCATTGAAGTTTACCAGACAATTTGATGAAGATCTCATCAAATGACACCGGTAGAAGATATTCTCTTAAACTTACAGAAGAAGTCTGAAAACGTTTCAAGAAAATGACAATGGAAAATTTGCAGTTCGTCAAAAATCAAGAACATTAAAAAAAAACGTCTTGCCTCTACATACATAATCCTGTTTTTTTGGCGGCCTATGAGTCCAGTATCGGGCAATGGGATTTTTAACGAAGGGCATGAAAATTCTAGACTAATGAGCACCGAGTTCTGCTGAAAAACCATACATTGTAAACTGATAGAGGCAATTTGTTTGCTGCAAAAGCAAAACGTTTGCATAGAAACAACTAAATAATATTCGCTTCATGAGTTTTGCTAAACATCATACGTCTAAAAAGCAACAAATGAGTTTAATGGCTCGGCAGAATTGTCGTGAATAAAATTAAGCTTTGCAATCAAAATCGCTTGTGAAGATTCATTTTTTTATTTGAGTAACTTCTTATTTTCTATTTTATTAAGCAGTTTTTTCCGAATTTGGCTTGAAGGCTTAACAGGGTATCGTCTCATCTTACTCAAATTCTGGAATTGGCAACGAAAAAAACCGCTAAATCCCAATAAGTAGTTTTTAAAGTGTAAAATTACATCGCTGTTTCTTAAATTTGACTTTTGATTTTTTCCCTTTGACTGTTCTTCAATAACCCAATGCTCATTTAGGATATCTCAGCAAAACTCTACAAGTCTCGCACAAGTTTCCCACAAATCTATGAGAATCTTTGAAGGATCACAAGTTTAGGGTAAATTCACCACAAATTTTGAGCAAGTTTTACTCAAGCCTTGTGGGATACTTGTGCTATACTTGTGGAGTTGTGCTGAGTTCTTAATATTTCTGTACCCAACTCATTAAAGGCTCACAAGCCTATTTCAAGTTTTCCACAATTCTAGCACAAGTTTACAACAAAGACAAGATTTGCCGAAGACTTGAAGACATGTGCTAGACTTGTGAAGTTTTGCTAGTTATTTCCAATGCTCAAAAAATAATATTCTTTTTTTTCAATGTTTCAAAGATCTTGCGACTGATCTAGCTAGTTTGATGCGTTTTTGTTTACACATTCCCGAGTTGAACACTTATTTGTACAGGTGGTAATTTTAAAACCAAAGGCCACCATTGTGTAGTTGTTTTATGTGAGCAATCAGTATGGGGACTTAGAAAATTTAAACTATTTTTCACATTTTGGCTACTTTACTTATAAATGGAAAAACTCGTCATTGAATCGGCTGAAAATTCAACACAATTCATTTTGAAATGCCGAATTCAAAATTGAACGAGTGAATGTGTATTTCAATGAGAAATTTATAGCCATAGCTTTAATTCAATTTGAGAAATATCGTTTCGATATTAATTAAGATGTATGCAAAGCGCGTAAATTCAATTTTTCTGATCTATTATTCCGAAAACCGTCGATTTCGTTGATTGGAGCCGATCAGGGCCACGCGGGAATATCAGCAAGCTAAACAAGTAAAACGTACTTCCATTGTACTTTTCCATATTATTCGTGGAAGCACCTACACAAAATTCCATCATTAAATATCTTAATGTCTTGTCTATCATTCTGACATTTCAAAAACTGACGTCAACGATAATCCCTTATTCTGAAAATTGTATGGTTTAATAATGAACCCAGAGCGTGTCAATTCAAATTCACGTCACATCATTAAAGTGAACCTACAGAATACATTAAGCCAACATAACGATTAAAGCCCAGAACGTGGTTAATACTACTTGAAAATTTGACAATGCTTGCTGCATAAAAAGAAAAGGAAACAGAAGAAATGATTGAATATTCTTCGATGGCGAAAAACCAAAAGCTCACATAACTATTTTGGGAGCCGCGACGAGCACAAATGTGCAATTCACATGAGTCCCTCACGCTTTCTAACACTTTGTTTTTTAAGAATTTTCACTGAATAGTCGGTCCTTACCCAAAACAGCTTGAAAATGAGAAAAATGACAGAGGTGTCTTTCCTGCCACTCAAAAGACAAAAGACGTGAGGTAACTATGTTAAGTGTACTCAGCATTTTGGAGATAGCCATGTAAAATGGCTGGCAGTCGTGTAGTCGTGTTATTTTCATGTAACTGGCTCATTGCTATCTCTATTTCAGTAGTATACTGTACTTTTGGGGTTTAAGATGTCCTATTCCGCGAGTGAAATCCTTTAATCTTTTGTGAACGTTTCCGTGTTTTTGCCAATAGCACTCCTCAAAAAAGGAAATCAAATGGATTAAGCTCAGGTGGCAGAGCCGGCCATTCCGTACTTCAAATGAACTTGGGGGGGGGGGGGTGGGCTTCCTTTTTTGCTGAGTTAACTTGGCGCCAGACAGCTAGAACGTCTTCCTTCTGGTAGACGTATCAAATTTTCCAAAGGTGTTATTTAGCCCAATTTGGTTAGGGAAACTTCCTTCTGCCATGAAACTGAAAAATTGCCAGTTTTCCACATTAAGCCGCATTTCTCGCTTTCAGAAAACACTCTTTATAACTTCCAATCTTTTATTAGTCTCATATTTTGTAATCTCTGCCAAATTCAATTGACAGCGGGTACAATATGATTACATAACCTTTATTATTCTTTAATATCAAGAGGGTATCAAGTAGTCTGTTTCTCAAGCAAAGATTGTGCTTGATCACGCTACTTTTTACATTCTTCACAAATGTTTTCTTGCATCCTTACTGAATAAATATGTAAATGAACTCGCGTTCTATACACTCCTGCTCCTTCCAGCTCATTCTGATCTTTGTTGTGTGTCACAATGAAAAATATTTGGTTAGTGAACGTTACACTTAAAAAAAATTTTCATACTTCATCTTCTCTCCGGGGAATCTCATATTTTCATCAAACTAAATGAAACAAAGTTCAACTTCATCCTTTTTTTTACTTTCATCTCTAGAGTATTCACTGAAAACTGAGCTATCGAATTCGAAAATTCTCAAAAAATTTGTTCTTAATAACTATACAGGCCTTCACGAAAGATAAGACCTAATAAGACCGTCTCGCCTCGTCTTCGTCTTTGTCTCGTCTTCCTCTTCGTTTTTTATTCTTCTGATTCAGAGATAGGCATTTTGTTGGTACACATGTACAGCTTTTTTATTGCGTAAGACGAACACGCAAGATGAACTGAAAGACGAACGAAGGTGAGACGAAAGATGACACGAAATACGACTTTTTGTTCTCGTCTTTTGTGGAAGCCTTACTATGAACTGAAAAAAAAAACGATTGGCGATTGCAAATTTGCATTTTGTACAATATTTCTGCGAGAGAAAAAGGAAATTTCATTTTTCTCGTTTGTCTGCTATATTTGTAATGTTACGGAATCATTCTTACATTAAACCATTTCTAGACTTCAAAATAACCTAGCTCTGAACCTCAAAAGAATAGATTTTCATCTTTACTCGCCAATTCTTCGATCTTCAAGAATTCATAAATCAGGTGTCAACATAAAATTTCGAAATTTATTTATGTGTCATTCAACATATTGCTTTCATCTTTTTAAAGATCAAAAACGTCATGTTTCCTGGAAATTTTCAAAAAAAAAACACAATGTTTACCCATTTCAATTTTCTGCTAAAAAAACGTTTTCTCTCTAAAATAAATTCTTGGTTTTGGGGTTTCAAATTTTGTTGCTTAATGGGTACTAGCTCGGAGCAATATATTTCTAAAATTTTCCAGCAAGCTGGGAACAAAGCGACCAGCATTGCATACTTATTTAGTTACTTAGTCGACCCGTTATTCGCTGGTGTGATCACATCTCACAGCTAATCATATCTTGCCATCTTGGGTATAGAAGTAGTCAGATGATTTCCTTGATATAATGATATTTGCATTCGTAGTGAGTCGGACCGTCTCATGGGGGTCGTCTGACTTGTTGATTTCGGTCTCGATGAATGCAGTCTTGTATCAGTTTTGTCCATCTTCCGTTAGTTCTTCGTATGATGTGCCCGGCCTATCCTAATAACTTCTTTTTGATGTGTTTAGGTAATTTTTCGGATATTTTCTCGGTGTAAGTCTCGTTGACGTAGATGCGTGTGAGACATTCCTATTAATCTTATTCTAGTGATGCATCCATCACACGGATTCTTCCAGCAAGGCTCTAAGAACGATAGAGTCGAACTATTTCTTGGTATCTCCTCTTCGTCTATGGCGTTAACACATATATATGTAAATGAAAGACCCCCCTCATCATAAATGCATGAATTGTGATGTGATCTTCAGATGTGACCTCTCTATTCTATCTAATAGACTTATGAGGAAGCAAGTTTCAGCAGATTCCCGTTATAAATCCAGAAATTGTGCTCATTAAGAATATTGAAAATTGAGTCAAGTGATCTCATTAAGGTCTTCGAAGTAGTTGGATAACTATCTCCTTGAAAGATCAACTTTTTTTCTGATTCTGATCTTTAAATTTTTAAAAATGTATGTGAAAATGTATAATTCTCATTTTTTACATGCCTAATAAGAAAGGAAATCTTAAACCACTCATTTTGAACTCATAGTTTTCAAAGGTTTCTGTCTGGAAACCACTGAAAGCTATTAAAGCAAACTCTGATGTGATGAATTCAATGTGCAGTTCTGCTCCTCATCAACTAGTCACCGCTATCTGTTACTCAGCACGCATAAATCACAGAATCATAAACAACATATATCAAAAAGACTAAACACAAAGAATGATTGATTTGCATTCGGAAACGGTACGCGCGAAAGGCCACGAACTGTATTCGATGGGTGATGAAATGATTCCTTCATCGATAAATTCCGTTGTTTTCTTTTTTTTTTCGACAAACCAATTCAGATGTTTCCGTGTTTAGTTATAACATGTATTTATCATTTACCAACCTCTTCACCCACCTGAACAACTTGATTCCGCGTTACGTGCTGTGTCTGCTTGTCTGCATCTCTCCATTTTTTTTGCCACTTTTTTATTTATTCATATTTTTTACCCCATTTTTCTGAGCTTGTCTAAGTCTCAAGTTACTTCCGATTTAATATACTTTGGCTCCTTTTACCGACTCCAATAGTTGAGCATTTTAGTTGCCTTCGTCCATTTTTGGTTCGCCAACCAAACCACATATTGTAACTCGAGGTAACATTTTTTGATCTCTTTTGAACGGAGACCATGACGATGTGAGTTCATTGAAAATGTTTCAAAATTATGGAAATTTATTCTTTTTTTTTTCGGAAAACTAAATGGTCTGATGAAAGAACATGTTGATAACCGAAGTATACATTGATATTTCAGCCAACAGCAACTACAAAATTGAGAAGAAGCGTCTTCTAGACCAGCCTAGCAAGGTCTGGGATTTTTTGTGATATTAGGTTAAATAAAATTTGAAGAATGGCATAAAGATAAATGAGCTCTATTCCTGTTTTTTTTTTTTTAAATTTAAACGTCATATTTTTTTTACTTTCTTATCATATTTTTACTCGTCTCTCGTTGTGCTGCCAACTATGGAAAACGTGTTTTCTTTGTTTTTTTTTCTTTTTATATAAATTTTTCCTCATATTTCTCATAATTCAGCTCGTCTTCAGCCTTACCTTCGAAATGAGCCAGGAGCATCGCGACAGGATGCTCGATGGCATCGGTTGGAAGGCACGCGGGGATCGCACTCCAGAGTTCCCCAATCCGCGCCCTTTCTTCCCACGACTCAGACATTCTATCAAGTTGATCCCGCTTTTTTTCAGGTAATTCTAATTTTACCAAAGAACTATCAAACATCAATGTGTCATGTATAACAACGATTGGAAAAGTGAAGAATGGGGTGGGGGATGAGGAGGGACTCGCAAAAGTTTTTGCATTTTGAATGGATTTGGAGATAGATCTGACTGTTTCAGAAGAAATCAGATCAATGTCCAAATCAATTTTTGCGGGAAGTTCATAAGATCCTTTCAATTTCCTCGTTTTCCTTACCTTTTCGCCAAAAAATAAGTCATTTATGTACGTTGCATTTTCAAAATTCCTGTTTATTTTCAATTTCTTTTGTTTTTCTCAGAATGGCTCTTCACACATTTTTCGAATGGTGGAACGGAAGAGAATCTTTCATAGACATATTTAATGTCTTTCGTCATTTTTCCTACACAGGTGAGACATCCTTCTATACAAGCTGACAAAATGACCGAAACACACGTAACATCTCTAAAAATCATAGTTGCCCACTTCATTCCCAACAATCGTGTAATTTTCTGACTGAAACTTTTCCAGGTGTCCCATTAGGAGGTATTGGAAGCGGTTCGATTGGAACTGACTTTCGCGGCGGGTTCAATCGTTTCTCAATCATCCCTGGAATTAAAGAGCAGACAGAAACTCTAAAATGCAATCAGTTTATTGCTTCAGTTCATTCCAAGAAAACTTTCGAGCTCATCTATCAATCGATTCTTTCTTGCGCTGAGTTTCCGGCTACCGTACTACCGAAGTGGGACACTACCGTTCCGCCGGAAGACGTCAGATATCGGGGACTTTTCCCCAGAGCTTGGCAGGAATTCAGATTGGGCAGTTCTGGAATAACTGTGGTGGTTGAGCATTTGTCTGCAGTGATACCGAATGACTACTCGGATTCTTCTCTGCCATTGGCGAATTTTGATTTCCACGTCTTCAATGATTCTCCAGAAGACGTCGAGGTATCGATTACCATGGCTTTCCGGAATGGTACAGGAAATAAAAAGTGGAACGAAGAGAATTATTGCCAGTGAGTGAAAAAGTAAAATTGTTGAGAGATTCTAATCGATTAACATCTTTTCAGAAGTCAAAAAGTGCAAAAAGGTACAATGGTAGTGCGCACCTTATCCCATACTGTAAAATCAATGCCAGTGACTTATGCCATTGGAACGGAGGAGAAAAACGGAGCCAAAGTGACAACGTGTATTTTTGATCCTAATGGCACCGGAGGGAGACTATGGACCGATTTGGAAGCCTATGGACATCTTTCATGTTAGTTTTATGAAGCTTCTCTCAAACGTGTTAAATGAGACAATGAAATTGTACATATTTGCAATATTTCAGCATATGATCACCTTCCACCAAAACCTAAAGAACTCGGAATAGCCGTGTGCTCTTCTTTCTTTGTCCCACCTGACGGAAGCCATTCCACCCAATTTGCCTTTACTTGGTACATGCCAGAAGTACATTTTAGCACAGCTGAAAGATTCTATAATAGGTTTTGTTCTTCACTAGCATTTCAATGTCGAAATAATTCCTTTTTCCAGACGTTACAGCAGATTCTTCAGCGGTCCAGACGCCGATGAAGTGGCCGCCGCAATCTGCTGTCATGGCCTCCAGAATATCTCAAAGTGGCAAAAGCAAATAGAACAATGGCAATCGCCTACCCTCAAAGACGAATCACTTCCGGAGTGGTATAAAAGCGCAATTTTCAATGAGTTGTACTATGTCGTCGATGGAAGTACTGTATGGTTCGAGTATGATCCCAGCTGGAAAATAGAGGAAAATTTGATGAGTGACCAAACCGAAAAACACTTCAAAGAGTACGGCAGATTTGGGTACATGGAGTGTGAGTTTAGAGATGTTGTAGATGCATAAATTGGAAGAAAATATCTTTCAGCGTGGGAATATTTCATGTTGAACACGTATGACGTACATTTCTATTCAAGTTGGGCGCTTTTGAAGAATTGGCCACAGATCGAAATGTCTGTGCAGTTGGATTTCGGTAAGAATTAAAAAATGTTAGAGTGAGAGACACACAAAATGTACAGAACGAACACATTTTGGTAAGAGAATATTCATTTGGAAATGAACTAATACCATCGATTTCTAACTAGGGAAGGTTGTAAACTCGCAGTGGGGTTTCCATACCAGACCTATGTGAATCGATAGATTAGAACACACTGATAAAGAACCCGTTTTCCGAATTTGCTGAACGCTTCAGCGAACCGAGTTATTTCGATCTGAAATTCCAGCACTAAATTACTGTGGTTAACCATCTTTAGTTCCTCCGCGATATCATAACCAATTTTTAATGAACTGAACTGTGGAAAGTTGGCACGTAAGTCACGTAGTAGTTAAGTGAATGTGAAAGCGCTAAAAAATGAAATTCATCTGCTTCGCCAGATTGCATTCTTGACATATTTCAAACTAAACACGGGTAAGAGGAAGATCTTCTAAGACTATTTTGGTAGTGTCATGATTATAAACTATTCTTTAATAAAGCCGTACTCTATTTTGTTACCAGAGCCCATATTTCAGCTGATCAAGTCGACCGTATCGACAATAGTACTGCCACATGTTTATTCGATGGAGACCACATAAAGGTCAAGAGCTATGAACGTATTCCACACGACATGGGACACCCAAGTGAGCTACATTCATCACGGCCTTTCGTTGACTTACACGGGTCTTGAAACTTATAATACGACTAACCTACTGTGTTTTGTGTTGCCTGTAACCGATTATTCTGCTCATTTATATTTAGTTTGTAGTATGCAGCTTCTAGTTCTCGAAAGGCCGACTTCTGCCCTTCCCGTTTGCTTTTTGCTACTTTTCAGCCCAATACTCTATTCAAGATCTCCGACTTTCAGTGGCCGACCCATGGCTTCACACAAATGCATACATCCTACATGATACCGGCCGATGGAAAGACCTGAATCTGAAATTTGTGATAAGTTGTTATCGAGACTGGAAGATGATCTCATCTGATGACAAGGAACAAGTTCTTGAATTATTTTTGGAAAAATGCACAAAAATTGTGAATGGAGCGTTGGAGAATTGGGATAAAGGTTCGGTGTTCGGAGTTTTCAAAGAAAACGGGCAACTAAATTTTAGATAAGGATGGTCAAATAGAAAACGATGGGTTTGCCGACCAAACTTATGACGCGTGGAAAATGTCTGGAACTAGGTAAGATACCGATGGAAGACAGTGTAGAAATTGAGACGCATAGAGACGCCCCCGGTTTTTTCAGCGCCTATTGTGGCTCTCTCTGGATTGCCGCCCTTTCTTCCTATATAGAGATGCTGAAGCACTCAAACTCTCAATCAAAATACTACGAAGAAAAACTGGAAATGGCTTACCAAGCATACATTAAAAAACTGTGGAATGGCCAGTTCTTCAAGTTCGATGAGCTCCTGGAGAACTCAAAAATCGTTATGGCAGATCAACTATCCGGATTCTGGGCTTTAACCGCTATGGATGAACCTGTGAATATGTCAGAGGATAAAGTGATATCTGCGTTGGAGACAATTTACAATTATAATGTTCAAATGTACAATAATGGAACATGCGGCGCTGTGAATGGCTATTTGTGCGTTTTGAAGACCAAACGGAGTACATAGAGAGGCAAACCTTTATTTTCAGAACAAGTGAAAGAGTGGATGGCTCCAGCATTCAAAGTGAAGAAGTTTGGACTGGTGTCACATATGCACTGTCTGCCATGATGATTGAGAAGGTAGCTAAAAACCCGGGCATCCAGAGATGTCGGCGTTTCTTCTTTGTCTTTTGGAAAAGCTGACAAACACCCATTTTTCCAGGGAATGGACAAGATGGCCTTTAAGACCTCAGAAGGGCTTTTTGAGCATATCTGGAACAAATTCCCACTGCAATATCAGACTCCAGAAGCCATCACCAGCGATGGGATGTACAGAGCTCTTGGCTACATGCGCCCACTCTCCATTTGGTCAATTCAGCATGCACTAGACAAACGACACAAGGCGAAAAAGTGAATTGATGAATCGTTTATGTGGTTTTTCTCGGATTACAGAATATTGAATCATTCATTTTGTTTATTTTAGCGTTCTTGAAATTGCATTGATTTCTTGGAAAGAGCATAATAAATATATTTTGTGATAATATTTAAAACTTGAACTTCGACACTAACCCTCCTCCTCCAATAGTCGTTGACCACGTTGCATTTTTTTCCGTTTATCAATCCATTACATAACTTTTCTAATCTGTACGCCTCTCATAGACAAGGTTTGATTTTTTGGCGTTTTCCCCGACCATATACCAAAGTGTCTCAAAAATGGGAAAAGTCACGTATGCAACGTCTAGAACGGAGAAATGTGGTTTGCAATGGCATGCAGTGTGAAGAGTTTTATTCATTCTCAATCTTTCGTTATTTTTATTTGGTTTCGTTTCGTGTTCCTTAAAATATAGCACAGCTGCTCACATCTTTCCCCGCTACTAAACCTTCTTTCTATGGAGCGCATTTGCATGGTTTTTAGTAAGAAGAGGAAAGGTCCGTATAGCAGAACAATGTTCGACTTTTCGCACCTTTTAAACCTGATCGTTACACGTTTATTGATGGTTTTTAGGATTTTTGTCTGTAAAACTCTGTTAATACCAGTAAAGAATAAAAATTTCTTTATCAATTCTTTCCCTACTAACAGGAAATGCTTCATTATCAACTAGCCGTCTGATTATTTTGCTTTCACGCATTGCGATACTCTCTCGATTTTGTATGAGTTTCTGCAAAATCAAAAAAAAAAGTTAACATTCCGTTTTCCAGACAATGTCACGTGAATTAATGGTCGCTGATAGTGGAGAAACCATCGGAAACACCCCGCTTGTTCTTCTCCGGAACATCACAAAAGGGATGGATGCGAGAATTGGTGAGAAACTTCAGTTAGGCTGAAAATCAGTTCTCCTATCACGACAATGCGATGAATATTTAGCTGTCAAAATTGAGTATCTGAATCCGTCGTGTTCTGTCAAAGATCGAATTGCGAAATCAATGGTTGACGCGGCCGAGAAAGCCGGAATAATCGTTCCGGGAAAAACTGTTCTAGTGGAGGGAACTAGTGGAAATTTGGGAATCGCATTAGCTCATATTGGAAAAATCCGAGGGTAAATAAATGCCAACTTCATTGTTGTTTTTTTTGTTTTTTCACTAAACTCTGGAATCGTATAAAATGGTTCAAGAACACTCCAGAATACCAGAGAAGGGCGGAATTTCCGGATTCCGCATTCCGCATTCCGGATTCCGCCGTTTTTTTCATTTCGTCTTCCGGATTCCAGATTCCGTGAAAGAAATTATTTTCCGTTTTCCGGTTTCCGAGTTCCCAAAATCCAATTCCGCCCTACTCTGCAGAATACGCAGTTAAAGAAATAATTGCGCGATTACGGTATCAATTATTTTTTTCGCTAGTTGAATCATTTTTTTTCTTCCGCTTCTACCATTTTTCTAATTTTTCAGATACAAAGTAATTCTCGTAATGCCAGCCACCATGAGTGTCGAGCGTCGGGCAATGCTCCGAGCTTATGGGGCCGAGGTGATTCTTTCCAATCCCGTTGAAGGACACCCGGGTGTTGTGAAAAAAGTCGAAATGCTAGTCGACAAGCTACCAAACGCTCATTGTCTTGATCAATTCTCGAATCCAGCCAACCCAGCGGCTCATTATCGAACGACGGGACCAGAAATCTGGAGGCAAACCGAAGGAAAAGTGGATATAGTGTGTTTCGGAGTCGGATCTAGCGGAACTGTTACTGGCGTTGGAAGATATCTTCGGGAGCGTAAACCGAATATTGGTATCTATCCGGTTGAGCCATTTGAAAGCTCCGTGTTGAGTGGATTCCCAAGAGGACCTCATAAAATTCAAGGTAATACGGTAGTTTGAGCGAGCTGTTTCTGACTGGAGTTTGAGAACTTTAAATTCCAGTCAAATAACTTTTTATCCAAATTCTATACACTGAAATTACTACTTTTGTGTTTTTATTATCAATCGGCACGTTAATGTTTCAGGAATCGGTGCCGGAATCGTCCCTGGAAACCTGGATCGATCGTTGTTTTCCGAAATCCTTCGTGTTAAATCGGACGACGCGATGTTAATGGCCCGTAGACTTGCCGACGAAGAAGCCATACTCGGAGGGATTTCATCAGGAGCCAATGTTGTCGCGGCTATGGAGCTCGCTCGTCGTCCAGAGAACAAAGGAAAGCTGATTGTCACCACTGTCAATAGCTTTGCGGAGAGATATTTGTAAGTTGTTCCAAGATTCTTGAACACTCGGTTTACGTTCATTTTGTTTTCAGCACAACGGAATTGTACTCAAATGTATTGAGTGATGTGTCAAAACTCGAGTTTTCAAATAATGAGGAAGCATTAGCGATTGCTAAAAAATATTTGGGAATCTAGAAAAGTAGTTTAAACTAGGTTTTAATGCATTTTTGGATTTAATATCAATTTATTTCTGTGTCAACTGAATTGTGTTCATAAATAAAATATATCTGCAAAATCAAGAATTCTAAACACTTTTCTGAGCGCAGTACATAAGATTAATTGGGAAATATGGTGTATCGATTATCTTCACTTCAGGAAAACCGCATTCCTTTAGCAGATTGACAGCTCTCTTTCTCCCCCACATTGCTCCAAAGCATAGAGCATCCGGACAATTGCTCCCAACAGGGAGGCAATGGAACATGGAGCATCCATACATCATAGCAGCGAGAGGCCCCATTGTGGCTTTGTCAACATACACATTGCTGGAGCCGAGTACTTCAACCATAGCGAAAACTCCAGCAGGCTTGAGGACACGATTAATTTCTCGAACGCACTGAAACGGGATAAAGAAGGAGAGGTTTCACAAGTAATTAAAATGCCTACAAGATCAGGCCTACACTGGTCGTGACAAGCATCAAAGATCAAGACCAAGTCGAAGGACTCCGTCCAGATTTCTGGCATTTTGCCAGCATCGCATTGCATGAATTCAAGATTGTTGAACGTAGCTCCTGATTTTGATTTTCTGAGTTTTGCCTGATTTATTGCGTCTATTCCTATATCTAGCCCAACAAAGTGAGACTTCGGATATTGCTCTGCAAGTAGGGAAGAGTGAAAACCATTTCCGCATCCTACATCTAGGACTCGAATTCCTCCAGACTCCAGTTTCTCAACTATTCCATGGCCAATGGCTGGCAGCATATCAGGAATAACATGCTTTTCATGAAGAGCCTGGCTGAGTGTACCCATGAATGACTGGAACTTGGTGAATTGCGAATATTCAAGACCATATGGCCCATCTTTTTTGAAGCATTCGATGAGCTGGTCAAGTGGTTCTAGAAGAGTCGCCATCATTCCATTCATGACAGTTTCGAAACTCGAACTGGCGAGTTCCTAAAATAAATTTTACTAAATGCAAAACTACGAAATGTGGTTTTTTATTCGCTATATGTGAAACTACTCAATTACCGTAACCGGATCCAGAGTCTATACAAAACAAGTGACATTGATTTTTTTTTCAATTTTTTTCTAAATCTTTCAGTTGTTTTATCGCGTCATTTTTACTCATGACATCGTTATTGGTGGGCTGAATCCGTGGCGTGCGCTACTGTAATTTCAATGCTGTTGCTGACTCAACGTTACAAATTTTACACCACTGAGTTTTATGGAGCTGGCTGAAAAGAAAGTGCGTTTAGAGAGACTCTCTCTACAAGCACAGAGCCACAACTTGAATCAAACGAGAGTCAAGCAAAGCAAATTGATTATTTCCAAGCCTTCCCCACTGAGATCTGCAGGTTAATCGAGTAAAAAAAATGCAATTTTCAGATGAAATGATTTAAACTTCAGCTTTGTACCTGAACATTTTCTTCAGAAATCCAGAATTTTTCTTCCCCATTGACTTCAATGATTTGGCCACATGCCAAACAATTACACCACTCGCGAATGTACCTGAAAATCGAACATACAAACGCTGAAACAATTTGAGAAAATTGAAAATGCCTTGAAATCTGCAAAATTTGATAATATTTGAAAATGTTGACTTCTAAATAAATTTCAACCTTTCTTTGCAACCAGCTGCACTTGCCAGCTCTTCAGGTAGCACTGGGTTCTTCTCATTCGAAATTTCTGACAAAACTTTGAACAAATTTAGCCGATTTCCAATATTAATTGCGTTAGAGATCACGTTACTCACCGCCAGATTCTGCAATATAAATCAAAGCATAAATAATCTTACAGAACAGTTTTTTTCTTGAAAAACTCACAAACAATTTGTTTTTCATGGACGGCGGTTGAGATGGCAAGGCCATTATCACTTTTTGGATTGGAATATAGAATTCTAATTGAAAATAGATATCAAACATGAACGGTATTTATACCTGACGCCGTCCACCACGTGCGACGCTGTGGAGATTTAGAGATGTAGAACATATTTTTATGATTCGCAATAAAACCTGCAAAATGACCATTATCAGTTTCTCTCTTTCATTGCCGTTCGAAGATTGTCTACGGGTACGTGATTCTGGTCACTTTTGAATGTATCAAACATGCTGGAAATTCATATTTCATCTATTAGATATTCGAACACATTTATCAGTGTTTTTTTCGATTTCTCAAATAGTTTTCCAGTTTAATCTATTCAATTAGAGAGTTTTTTCTTGTAATTTTGATTTGTATCAGAGGGTGCGCCAAAATTTTGGTGCATAGCACATTCATAGTGATGTGAAAATGACCCGTATCAACAAGAAAATGGAACAATGGTTTATGAAAACCATTCTAAAAATGAAATAGTTAAAGTTGTTTGATGTGGCTGTATTTGTTCTATACAGCATCCATGAGTCTCTTCGGAAACGCCTCTACTGTGACATGGAGGTACAGTGTCGTGAAAAATTATACGAACCGGGGTGATTTTTACCGAAACTCGACTTCGGATGATCCGATTGACCCCAAAGTTTCAGGAATTGAGGAAAACGCTTTAAAAATAAGTTTGAATAACAAAAGAACGAATTTACTCAAAAAAAAAAGTTTTTTTTGAAAAAAATTAAAAAACTGAAAAAAATGGATATTTTGATTTTTGATATTCATGGGAAGAAAAAACAAAAATGACAAGTTAAAAATCGGGGGAAATGATACGAAATGATTAAATTAACTTAATACTTGGTCGCCATGCCTTTGGCCTTGATAACCGCCTCACATCTTCTTGGCATCGAGTCGATCAAGTTCATCAGGATCTGAAGTGGGATTTTGGTCCATTCTTCCTTGAGTTTCTCGAATTTTTCGGTACATTTTTTTGCTTTTCTGGCTTTCAAACGTCTGCCAAGGACCTCCCAGAGATGCTCAATGGAATTCAAGTCAATGGGATTCGGATTGGCTTGGCCAGGTTGACTTGACGCTGTGCGAACCAATCCTTGAAAAAGAGGGAAGAGTGTTTCGGATCGTTGTCTTGTTGGAACAACCAACCACGACCTATCTGAGACCTTCCATATGGCAACATTTCCTTCTCCAAAATGTCCTTGTACATGTACCCTGTACTTGTACTTCGTACTTGTCCTTATACTTGGCGTGGAAGCAGCCCCAAACCATGACGTTACCACCACCGTTCTTAACAGTCGGAACCTGGTACTTGGGATCGTACCGTTTGTTAACTGGACGTCTTACATGAGTGATTCCTTCTAGCCAATCATCAAATACTTCGATTCGTCGCTCCACAGTACCTTATTCCACTGTTGAGGTGTCCAGTGCAGATGATCCTTCTCCCACTTTAATCGAGCCAGACGGTTCTTCTCGGAAATCATTAGCTTTTTCACTGGGCGCCTTCCGAAGAGTCCAGAATCACGCACACGTCTTTTGACAGTGTCGCTGGACACCTACCATATCAATTGAAATTTTTTGAGAAATGACCAAAAAACTGAACTCGACTCCATATTGGGCCTTCAGTTCCGAGTTGATGTCCGTACTTCTCAGCCGCGGATTTTTCAAGCACATCCTGACAATGATTCTGTCGGTTCCTGGTGATGTTTTCGAACGTCTTCCAGTACCTTTCGATCGGTTTCGAGTGTTCAAAGTTACCCAGATAACCGATTTAGAAGTCTTGAACTGCTTCGCGAGGGTGGGCATGTCCAGACCCATCTAACGATCACGGATGATAGCCATTCGCTGAGATTCTGATAAATTAGGTAAACCACGTGGTCTATCCATTTTAAATAACAACATTCATGCATAAAAGAACGATAATACTTTAAAAAAATGGAAAAAACCAAAAAATCGGATTTTACCGATTTTCGAAAAATTCAAAAATAAGTTTGCAACTGTTACTGCTTACCGTAGTTTATTATTCAAACTCATTTTTTAAGCGTTTTTCTCAATCCCTGAAAGTTTGGGGTCGATCGGATCATCCGAAGTCGAGTTTCGGTAAAAATCACCCCGGTTCGTATAATTTTGCACGGCACTGTATTCTGGGGATATCTTGGCCCATTCTGCTTCTAAACTTCTCTTCAACGACTACAAATTGGGATGTGGACATGCTTGGACCCCTTCCGGGAGCCGAATCCTGTTGAAAAGTCCAGACTTGGTTTACAAAATGGAATTTGGTCCACGGATGAACATGCTTCTTCAAACTCTATAAATAGTATTATACTGTTCGCTGATTTTCACACCAGGATGTGAGACATATGATTTCCTTGGACATATGATCCGATCTTCTTCACTAGCTTTGCTAGTCTAGTGTTAGTTTAAAACCGTGATGCTCAAATTCCGGCGGTTGATTTCTTTCGTGTATTCTATGTTAATCTTTTTCTGACAATAAACAAATTATATATTATTCACAGAGTTTAAAAATGAAAAAAGACACTACATGAACAATTATTCAGGTACCACAAACATGGAATTTATAACAACTCTCCGTTTCCGTGGAATAGTCCACTATTTCGTAAATATTTTCAATTCGAATCTCATATTTACCCTCCAGATGAAGATCGAGTTCAATTACTACTGCTTGACTGCTTGAAAATCAAGTGAACTGGTATGCAACAACTGATCTTCTGATAAATATGTTGTCTGGGCACCTTAAAAGTTTGTGCTACGGAGTCTCCCACGCGATGGTTGATAACTTCATCCAAACTCCAAAAAATTGATAGAAAATGGTAGCAAATAGTAGATGTTCATATATTCTTTGAGAAAAATTTTAGATCTGAAACTATAAACCAAACAAGCATCAGAAACAGCCGTACTCACTGAGATGAGCAGATGCTGCCAGCCTAGACTTCTATGCTCCAGAGATAAATAAACAAACTTTCCTTATTTTTCTTCAATATTTTCTTAGAAAATTGGACAAAAGTAGATATTGAACAAAGATAACCTTGCACTTAAAACACAAACTCTTTTTGAATGATACTGGAGAAGTTTGTGAGTTGTTTTGTTTTTGAAAAGATGGTTTCCCAGAAGTCATTAAGCATTAAAGGGTATTGAAGAGCAGTACAATTTGGGATCATAAGTGAAAATTCAGACGACAATTTTCCTAAAGCAACGTTTTTACAGTGAACGCCACGATTATTGAAGAATCCCGAGGTGAACGTTCCAAGACGCCGGATTTGAAAAAGTCATACAACTGATGAGCTTCCAAAAACTGCAAGCTCGGAGAAGAAATAAATGAAAATGAGAGTCTGTAAAGGAGGTAATGGGGGTGCTTCACAATTTAACTAATTACCTTCAAAAATATGAAAAAAAAAACGAAAAGCAGGTGGAAAACTTTCTATTGAATGTTGAAAAACCTCATTTACGTTTCATATTAGATTCAAGTAGTGCGCTGAAAAGCCTGCTTTAAATTTTTTGAAACCAACACTCATGTCTCATTTTTCTTTGGAGATCCAGAAACCAACGTAACAGATAACGGAACACAATTCACTTTTATTCAATTCGGCGATTCCTGTAAAGACCGACGAATTCAACACGCTCAATCACCATCATTCCATTCTCAATCAAATGGTCAAGCAGAAACACTTGTGGATACCCTGAAAAAAGCATCAAGCCAATTAAAATGGGAAGTAACCTACATATGACAAAGGGCACTACGGAGATCGTATCTCACATCTCGAAAGCGGACCTCAGACTGTGTTGTGTTGCTGTCGCTTTGTGGGGTTCAGTTTTATATATCCGCTTCGAGTCATGAGTTGATCATTATCGTATTCTGAAAGAAAGTACGCACTATCACTCTTTTGCTCACTTTAAAAAAATTTTATTTTTTATTGAAAAAGGGCCAAAACAGCCTCTTACATTTTCAATGTTTGTGAAAGTTACGAAAAGTTTCGGTATTTCTGGTGTTTTTTTTTTAATTTTTTGGAGGTAAAAGTCACCCGCAATAATACAGTGTTTATGGGGAAGCAGTAAGTGATCAGCACGAAAATATCAGTTACTTCAGAGGCGGAAAAGCGATCGGGGATTTGAATATGGAGAAACCTAGTTTTTATAGAAACTAGTATAGCTGAAAAGGCTGCTTCAACTTTTTTGAAGCCAACACTTATGTCTCATTTTTGTCATTTTTATATCGATGTTTTTTTTTAATAAAGAGTTTCAATATGTTTCAGTACTATGTGAGAACTGAAATTATAGTTATAAAAGTAATTCTACTTCTCTGAAGGATTCAAGGGAAAGTGGGATTACTAGTGCATGACAGCATTTTTTTTTTCAAAAAATTGTAACACTGGCGATCCCGCATCAACAAAACGTTCCTATTGCGATTTCAGTGTTTCAACAACTAGCGAAAGCACAGATATCTCTTCGGAGATCTCATCGGAGATGAGACGTTAAGGGCATATTGGACCGATAGGAATTCAATAATTAAAAGCATGACGGTAAACGAAATTCACATTTAAACACCTCATTATAGCGTGAAGTGGCTTCAAATTTCCCGTATTATTGTGCGTTTCTCTTTAACTAATCTGTAAAGATCAATAATTAATATATTTTTCTAGTTTCAAGATGACTTCGAAACGTAAGTTTTACGAAAATATAGTTGTAATTAAAGCCTGAACTTACGAAGAAAATTCACTGACTTCTTCCAAATTCTGAACAAATTATGTGGAATGAGACGAGAAAGCACTTGTAGACTTCAACATGGAGCATGCTAGAAGCACTCGAAACACATAGATTCATAATAATCGGAACAATAAAACATCTTCAATTTTAGAATACGTTTCCTTTCTTCGAAATCCTGCATTTTTCTTCATCTTCATAATTATTGGACTGCTCTACATGATATACTCAACTATAAACCGTCAACAACAAGTGTACGTCGCACTTCCAGCTGTGACAGCAGTGAAACAGCCTCCCAAAATTGTCACTAATCAGTCAGAAGGGGGTCAAATGCCAGTTTGGGATACAATGGATGGTATTGGATATAAATTCGAAAAGGTACATAACTACAGGGTACCCCATTGTTCATTAAATTTTAATTAAATGGGTAATTTTCTATTCGCTGTTTCATTTTTTTGTCATTGATATTTCACACAAACGGTGAAGCTCAACGTGCGCCGTTTTTTAATTATCCAACTATTCAAGGAAAAGTTAGAGCTGCAAAGATCATCAAACGACTTAAAGCTCGTACCACTACAGTCCTTACCACCATCATATGTTTCAAAGAGCTTGGAACAATGGCAGAGGAAACAAACACACCATGATCACCAAACTGCTGAAAGAGAGAATTCGAGGAAATGCTCATATGGTCGTCATAAAGATGGTAATCGATATGAAAATGTCAAAAACATTTTTGACATGTACCCTCAAAGGCAAACTCCACATAGTTTCGTATAATGTGAGTATGACAGTCATCTTATCTGAAATCAACAAAGCAAAATCGCTGGAGAAGGTTACACGTGGATTAGCGAACAACTCGTTCCTGTCTCCTCAAAGGAAAAGTTTTTTACAATGGAAGCGGAGTTAAACTCTTAAAGGCACATAGTGCTCGCGCACCTAACGAGAAAAGTCGGATAGTTTGTCGTTTCTCTCACATAGCCAGCGTGATGATTTTCGAAACTTCATTTTCAACAAGCAAATGCCCCTTTGTATTCATGGAAAAAAGAGACTGAGTCAACGTGGAATGCTTTATCAAGGACATTATGGAAAATAATTTGTTGCCGTGGGCTCAACATCACTTTGCCGGACAACATTGGAATTTTCAACAAGAAAGAGTTCCGCCCACACAGCAAAGATGACACACTAGTGATGTGAGACTCACCTTCCTGATTTCGTGAAGGCTTTTGAATGACCAGGTTCTTCGCTGGATGTGAATCTATTCGACTTCTTCATTGGGGGGGAGGAGGGGGGTTTACAGACAAAAGTCAACGTTAAGAAACACTTAAAATGCTATTGGTTTGTAAAAGACTCTCTCAGAAGAATGGGACAATATGTCCGTGGTTTGCCTGCGTGGCGACAGCAACTCCTGCCTACGTCGTCCGTCTAAAGACTGTCATCAAAGCGGAAGAAGGTCGATTTGAGCAACACTTATTGATTGTTATTGATTACCATAAAAATGAATATTTTGTTGAATTTCACCGCAATCTGAACACTATTTTTGATTTTGTGTCTTCTAACTTTTTATTTTCAGGAAAAGCAAGTAGTGATGGATCCGCGATTTGAAGAACTAAACAAACTCCCATTGTGCGATCTGTTAAATGACAAAATCCCACCAAAAATAGACATTTCCAAAATAATGGATTCATTTCAACAGTGCATCACGCCTATCGTGAATAAATGGAAAAATGATGTTCCGTCAGTCAGTTATTGGGAATATTTGGAAACCAATTCGCTGAATTGTTTCAGATAAATAGCAAATGGCGTGAAACGGAGAAATGCGATAACATATTCAAAGATATTCCAATAGTGCCAATGGCAAATTTGCATGAAGTGAAGTGGACAATTCTGCCGACTTGTGTAAGAGCATATAAATAAGGCTTCTGAATGGCCAGCTTCATCGCACAATTTGAATCTCTTCGCTTCTTCAGATGGGGGACAGACGAAAGTCAGCGTTAAGAAAAACTTAAAATTGTATTAGTTTGAAGAAGACTCTCTCAGAGGAATGGGGAAATTGGTCCGTGGACTGCCTCCGTGCCATCATCAATTCCTACCTACGTCGTTTAAGACTGTCCTTAAAGCGGTAGAATGTCGAGTTCAGCAACAATAATTGGTTGTTATTCATTACCATTTGAATAAACATTTTGTTGAATCTCACCGCAATCTGAAAACTATTTTTGATTTTGTGAAAACCCAACGATTGCCTGTAATTCTGGATCCCCCCTTGAATATTAAAAAGTTAATCTTCTAACTATTCATTTTCAGGAGAAGCAAGTAGTGATGGATCCTCGATTTGAAGAACTAAACAAACTCCCATTATGCGATCTGTTAAATGACAAAATCCCAACAAAAATAGACATTTCTAAAATAATGGAATCATTTCAACAGTGTATCACGCCTATCGTGAATAAATGGAAAAATGATGTTTCAGCAGTCAGTTATTGGGAACATTTGGAAACCAATTCGCTAAGTTTTTTCAGATAAATAGCAAATGGCGTGAAACGGAGAAATGCGATTATATATTCAAAGATATTCCAATAGTGCCAATGGCAAATTTGCATGAAGTGAAGTGGACAATTCTGCCGACTTGTGTAAGAGCATATAAATATAAAATTGATATAATTTGGCATAAAATTCCGAAAAATGGGCAGCAGATTTTTAGAATTTCTGAAATGTCTGGAGATTGTCGAGATTAGTTCTATGAATTAAAAGTATCAGGTCTTTCGTGTTTTTGGGCGAAATTAAAGTTTTTATCTTTCTATATTTGAAGGGTTTCCAGACTTTCTGTACCAGATGGTGAGAATTAATTGAACCATATGGGAAAGCCTTCCGAGCAAAACGGGTAGAAAAAGTCTATATAGATAGACCTCCAAATCAATACTAACAAAACAAAATTGGAAGTCGACGCTCCCACCTGCCCCGAATTCGAACTCAACTTTTCGTTCTTCCCGCGCTCACATACGGATCTGAAACGTTGACCCTTATACATAACCTCGCTCAAAGAATCCGGGTGACGCATGCATCACTAGAAAGAAGATTAATAGAAATTACTCACGGAACAACGCTAACGAGACTTGCACCGCGAAGACATTCGAAAAATCATTCAAGTCACGGTATTAAGTTTGTTCAAACTTTTTAAGATTAACTGGTCTTACATTGCCTTTGAAATTTTTGGAAAATTGAATTATTATATTATAGAATCTCTAGTTTTCTCTTCCAAAACACGAAGAAAAGCATTGTGATTTTTTAAAATTCAAAATTTATGTTTCAGAAAGAAGAAAACATAATGGTTACGTTGGGAATTGGACATGATACGATGGCAGAAGAAAAACTGAATAGGGTGAGCTTTTTTCCACTTTGAAAGAGCCAATTAAAAAAAATGGTAGCCCTCTGAAGTTCAGACTCTTCCGAACACAAAATTTTTTGGAGCAGATCCTATTATTGAGCCTAACCGTCAACTGTACACTGCTTTCGGAAAATATTTTCCATTTGCGATTGGAAAAAATCCCGGATTCACCAAATTTCGAGTGCTCCCGAATCAAAATCAGAAGACAAGTGAGTTTTCCGTAAAATTCCATTGACCGAATGTTTGATTTATAGGAAAATATGAATATCAAGATGTGACAACAATTCCTTTCACTTACTTTTTGTCGGATGTTCTCGGATTGAAAGTGAGTTTCTTTCCAAAAGTTTTCTAAAAGTTTCATGGTTGTGTTGAAAAATTTCAGTTTTAGCTTGATCTCAAAATATTAAGAATTGCTTTGAAGGATAGATTTCCAATATTTTTTGTTTGAAACTACTATATTTGCAATACAAAGAACATTTAGAGCTGTAATTCTAACTTTTAAACTATTTTCCAGAAAATCGATATTGCCTGGATCGACATCGAAGGCGGTGAATTCGAATTCCTTGACCAACTTCATAAAGGTGGCCCGCTGGATGAGAAAGGAATCTCGATTTGTCAATTCAATTTAGAAGTTCATTCGAAATTTCACCCGCCTGGAGCACAAATCTACCATGACTTCATATTCAAGGTGTTGGAGGACAAGCGATACGTTTTTTTGAAACCAGCTCACACTGAAGCTGGAGTGCACAGAATGTTTTTTATCAATTTCGAAAATCAGCAATGTATCAGGAAATTTCTTCAATGAAGTTATTGACATTTCAACTGTAAAAATACTGTAAAAAACTGTGAAAAATAGAAAGAGTCACGGTGGAGGAGTTGTTATACAACATAGTTTCTATGAAAACTAGATGTTTTCCTATTCAAATTCCCGATCGGTTTTGCGCCTCCGAAGTAACTGGTATTGACGTGCTCATGAAAGGTATTATCGGATCGCGAGTACGTGGTTTGTCGTATAGTGGCGGTGTTTGGGTCTCGTTAGGGGATAGCGCGTTTTAACGCGCCAATTTAAAAATTGTAAGGAAGCGCACACACTGCGTATGTGATTTCTTTTCATAAATTGAAGCGAAATTTGACAATAAAAATTAATTTTAAAAAACATGATTTTCGAAGCAAATTATAAATAGAAAAAATTCTTATATTCGCCTCAATTTTCGAAAAGAAATCACAAACGCAGTGTGTGCGCTTCCTTACAATTTTCAAATTGGCGCGTTAAAACCCGCTATCTCCTAACGAGACCCAAACCCCGCCACTATACGACAAACCACGTACTCGCGAACCGATAATACCTCAGTTCAAGTGATTGTTGTCTACCGCTCAAATCACTCAAAGAAGCTAGACGCCTTGATTGAAATCACTTACTTCTTTCCCATTGTTGCGGGTGACTTTAACCGGAAAAAATTCAATTAAAAAAAAACAAAAAATACCGAAACTTTTCGTAACTTTTACAAACATTGAAAATATAAAAGGCTGTTTTGGCCCTTTTTCAATAAAAAAATAAATTTTTAAAAATTTGAGAGAAACGAGAGCTCCAGGAAACTATAAGTTAAATTTAATATTCTGCCGAGTTTTCTACCGTTCACAAAGAACAAATAAAACTGATAAATGGTGTTCGTTCAAACGTCCTTACTCTTTCGATGTTTCATTTCAATTTCACTTATGTTTCATATTTTAATTGTCTCCATAATTGTAATCTTTTTTTCCTTAGAGCATAATAGAGTTATGTCTGATTTGACAACTTCTTTCATTTTTTCAATTGTTTTTCTTGGACCTTTGTTATTGCAGCACACTGATCATCCGGTTTGAGTGTCAGAGACGCTTTGGTCTTGGTACAAAGACCTAGTCCTGGCTGGAAATCAGTAAAGTATTCCTTATTCAAATTGATTTTCAGTTGTTCCCAAGTGTTGTGCAGGTAGTCCAAAACTGCTCCAAAATTAGGACTACATAACTGAATAAACATGATTTTCATTGAAGAGTTGCCAGAGCTGTGGTTCTTCAAAAATCCATTCGTTTCCTAGAATTGTATCAGTTTCTGCAACATGAGCTTCTCCAGTGCCGGAATTTTCATTTATGTATAATGAAATTGCACGGGAAACATCCTTTGACTTCGATTGGTTGATGATTTGCCGACTTGACTTTAATCGTGAGTACTTTAAGGTGAGATTCCAGTCCTTAGGGCTGATAAGCGTGACATGAGCATCAGAACCTATGCAGTTGCATTTGAATCTTTTAGTCGTTGACCGACGCAATCCTCTAGGTTTGTTTTGATGGCGAACTTGTTGATATTACTACATATTTGATCTTTCTTCTGCTTTTTGAAGATCCATTTCCACGCTTTTTATGACCTACAAAACTGTGCAATAAGTCCGTCTGTTTGGCAAAAAGGGCATCCGACCTGTTTCTTGTACTCCTTTGCCAAGTGGTTTCCTCCGCATTTGTAACACGGAAATGGTGGAGCTTTCTGTAGTGTTTCCCGTTTGTTTGATTTGGTATCGATTGAGCCTTCTTCAACCAGTAATACGCTTTTTGAGTCTGCTCGTTTACCATGGAGACACTTTATTCTCTGTTCCAGTTCAAGCCGTGTGCAATCCGGTTTCACTCCCATTACTTGTAAGGCCTTGTTTTAATATCCGTGTATGCATTGAGCCCGTTTATCCAGACCATGCAGGAAATGTGATCGTCGGACACCTTCTTGAATTCGGAGGATGTGAAACGACGAAGCACTTGACCATTGTATTTTTCCATTGAGTGGTCATTGGAGAAGGAGGAACTCTTGGCGTCTTCGAAAAATTGAGCTGGTTGACTTCAATGTGGCTCTGAGTCGTTTGATGAGGTACGTGAACTCGATGTTAATAAGAAAATTTGGTAGGATTCGATTTGCAAAATGATTATATTCTTTCGTATTGGGTTTGGAAAGAACTAACCGTGCCTTACAAGGGAGCCTCGAATAGAAATCCTCCTAACTTTTTTTTTTTAATTTGACCACAGGTACTTTGAACTACGGGAAATTCAGTACACATAGTGGCTATCTGCGCAAACTTCTGGAAATCGAGATATTTCGATCTGAAAATCCAAAGCTCTGCACCCTTTCCTCGCCTCCTTCCTTCCCCTTCTTTCCTATATGCATTCCACGCTGTAGGAAAAACAAACAGTTGTGGCCAAGGGGTAAAGACGGGAATGCGAGTATATTAAGTGTGGGCTCGGTTTCGCTTCACGGCAGAACTTTTTTTTTGCAGAGCTCCGGATTTTCAGATCGAAATATCTCGATTTCCAGAAGTTTGCGCAGATAGCCACTATGGGGCAGAGTGAACATTAGCCCCCCTCAATGGGAAAAATAACCCCCCATATAGAAAAGTAGCCCCCCCAATCGAAAAAGATAATCCCCCGCCTTTCATGGAATATGAACCCCCGCTTACAATAAGACCTTCACTTTTCGCCGTGAGAGTTCACGCTGAAATGTTTAGATAATTGAGATAATGTATCTCGCGTGACCTCCACCGCCACGCAATTTGCCACGTCGCACAAGTGATGCAACTTTTCCATATATGTTCCCGCTTCCTATGCAAGCAATGTTGTACTGGATGAAATGATTTTCATAAAGAACGAACTGCTATATTAAATAAATGTGTTTAGTATTATTGAAATTGTATGGCACTTTATCGGTCGGAATAATTTTGAACCTGGTATCCTAGGCAGCATTTGGGTGGGGGGCTAAAGTTCCTGAGCGGGGGTTCATCTGCTTCTGGTGGGGTTCTTTTGTTCACAAGCCCCTCCTGTGAACTTACATCCCCCAAAATCAACGGGGGGGGGGAGTTTATGTTCACTGACTTCAGCCCTCCACATAGGGAAATTGCTCCCCCACGACAAACCGTGAATTTAAATCCCCCACAGAAAAATCTACTACGGTGGGGGACCAAACATTATCTTTGGGGAGCTCAACTCCACCTTGGGGGGGGATCAATTACACTTGTGGGGGGTTGAATGTGTGTGAGGGGCTTATGTTCACTATCGCCGCCACTATGTGTACTGAATTTTCCGTAGTACCTGTGGTCAAATTTTAAAAAAAAGTTATGGGGATTTCTAATCGAGGTTCCCTTGTTAGAGTCGTAATTGAGTACTGCTCCATCTTTGCTGAAAGCTTCCGTCGGTGAACTCTACTCGTAGTAAAGTAGAAAAAAAATCCACAAATGTGAGATTTTAGAATTTTCTATCAAAATAAATCCCTAACAATTTCGGATTCACAGTTTTTCGCTTTGGTACTGAGGTAGTCAACGTCTAAATTGTCCATGCAGCTGTCAAAGCGATCTTCAGGGCTCCCGAATTCGAATTTTTTTTCGTGGATACTTGTTGGGTCAAATACACCCATTGGACTGAGGTCCGAGCTCAAAGCTGACCATGGATCCTTAGTGATAAAATCGGGGAAGTTGGCTTTGCACCACTGCTGAGTGAGTTTTGTAGTTAGAGCCGGCGCTCCGCCATACTGGTATGTTCAATACCCCATCACGAAATGGAATTTGGTTCATGGCAACACCTCCGCCTCAAGAATCTTCTCGATTTACTCGATACATCGATATAGGACTTTAATCTGTAAACTGTCGTCTTTGAAGTACAAATGGAATTCCTGAATCGAATGATAGTTTGAATCTGGGAATCAAAACGTCTCTTCTTTCATTTATATCCGAAATGAATGCTCATCTGAGAAGGCGTTCTCCCATTTCTCTAACTACCAATCTCTTTTCACTGCACAATCCATTTCGAACGTCGAAGTTTCACTTTAAGAAGCATAATCAATGCTCCAACTTTCAGCTCCAATTTGTGGCATCGAAGTCCCGATAGAGTGATTTTGTGCGAAAATTCAGATGGAAAGTGGGAATCATCAGAATGATTATTTTACGACCTCATCAACTCTGCAGTACGTCTTCGATTTTTCTGGTATTATCTCCATTACTTGTTGGTTCATTTGGAGTGCTTGTTGCTTGGTGGCAGAGAGGATTGCAAGTTTGGGGACTTCCGAAACATTAGATCTATTTTGAAGCAATGATCCGAAATTCTCTTCCGCCAAATCTCAACGGCATCTCAGTTCCTCTGGCACTTCCATTGCTACTGTTTCTTTATCTCCTTTCAATTCATCACCAACATTAAGAAGGAAGCTGAAACCATCAGATTAAAGATTTTTAACATCGAATTGTTTTAATTCTTACCTTTTCCGGTCTTCGTTCTAATTCTTACCTCGCATGTTGGTTTTCGGATAGTTGACTTGGAAAGTTAGCTAGAGATGGGTGGGACATGTTGATAGAGTTGGAAATTTGCTCATTTTTTCCATTTCTGTCTACTACAGGAAGGCACAGCCTGAAATCTCCGCCAAGAATCACAACTTTTCCTCCGAATTGTTTATTTATTTGATTGATATCCCGGAAAAGTTGATCAACTAATGATCTAACGAGGATTTAGAGCTCATTGGAGCTTCATCCCACAACAACACGAAATAAAAGTTGTAAAAGTAATTATCTTTCTCCGAAGGACTCAGGGAAGTTGAGGGAATGTTGAATTACAGAGTATGAGATCATCTTTTTCAAAAAAAATTTTTATTACAGGCTCAGATGTCTTCTCACTTTTAACAGCACGGTGGAAGAACACGTGAGGAGCAGAAAGAAATAAATTGAAGAGTTTGTATTTGGGAAATTCTGAGACTCGTTCATTTTGGTAAACGAAATTCACGTTTAAAAACTTCATAATTTGTATCTCGACAATTATTAAGCTCGTTCATTCCAACTAGTAAACATATTCGGCATCAACAAAACGTTCGGACTACTATTTCAGTGTTTCAAAAACTAGCAAGAGCACATACCGTGAAACCTCTAATAGACTTGCATCCCTAATAGTATTGCTCTCAAAAACGCTCCACGAACAACAGTATAGCATGCAAATACTATTAGGTTGTAACATAAGAAACCGCGGTTTGATCCAAAAACAAAATTTATTATAAAAACAAAATTTATTATAAAAACAAAATTACAAAACTTTAATCCAAAAGGTATTTGCTATTATTATCGGCTATTTGTCGCCAACGTCCACGCAAAGAATAGATGCCCTTTTCGAAGAACTCGGCCGGCTGCGACTCGAAGAAGTTAGACACCCAAATTTGGACCTCGTCGCGGTTTTTGAACTATTTCTCGGCCAGAGAGTGCTGCATCGACCGGAACAGATGGTAGTCGAATGGCGCCAGGTCAGGGTTGTATGGCGGGTGAGGCAGGACTTCCCAGCCCAATTCCTCGATTTTCCGTGCAGTGATCTTTGCAACATGCGGCCGGGCGTTGTCGTGAAGAAATTTTGTTGACGCCGTATCCACACCTTGACGTCGCAGCGCTTGATCCACACGGTCCAATTGATGTTGATAGAGGTCCGCCGTAACTGTTTGACCCGAATCCAGAACCTCAAAATACACAAGACCTTTGCTGTTCCACCAAACACAAAGCATCGTCTTTTTTCCGTGGATGTCCGGTTTTGGAGTCGGTTTTGGGGCCTCACCGGGGTCCAACCACTGCCGTTTTCTTGTTGTGTTGTCGTAGCAGATCCACTTTTCATCTGACGTAACAATGGAGTCAAAAAAACCGCCAGTTTTTGCACGACGAGTGAGAATTCCGGCCATTGTCACTCGGGTCGCCTTGTTTGCATTGCTCAACTGGTGTGGCACCCACTTTCCGCACCTGTTAGTCTTGCCGATTTTATGCAAGTGACGCTCAATTGTCATATGAGAGCAGCCAAACTGGTCTGCAAGCTCTCGAGTTGTTTGGCACGGATCCGACTCTATTGCTTCCTTCAACAGGTCATTGTCGACGACTTCAGCTCGATGTCCATGTTCATGATCCTCCAAGCTTTCGTCACCACTTCGGAATCGTTTAAACAACTCCTGGCATTGACGTTCAGACAGGGCTTCCTCGCCAAATACTTTAAAGAGCGCACGATGAGATTCAGCAGTCGATTTGCCGTGCTTAAAGTCGTACCACATGCAAACTCGCATTCGAAATTTTTGATCAGACATTTTCTAAACACTTTTTCTTGTGGAAAAATAAAGTAATCATAGACAAATTATATATCAAACGATGCGCAATAAAACGCTCTTTCTAATAAACAAAACTGCATTCAAAAATATTTTATTACAGAAAAAATATGGATGAACTAAGACAACCGCGGTTTCTTATGTTACAACCTAATATTTGAGTTTTTACGGTATTTCTCTTTCGATATTAGATAAGGACATATTTGTCACATAAGAATTCAAAAATGACACGTATGACGATGATAAAAATTCACGTTTAAACGCCTTATGACAATAATGACACGTTTAAGCGGTGTATTATTGTGCGTTTCTCTTTAACTAATCTGCAAATATCAATAATTAATTGATTTTTCTAGTTTCAAGATGTCTACGAAAAGTAAGTTCTGTGAAAATAAAATTGTATTGAGAGCCTGAACAAACAAAACAAATTCACTGACTTCTTAAAAATTCTTTAAAACTGTGTGACAATTGACGAGAAAATACTTGTAGACTTAAAAATGGAGCATGCTAGAAGCGCGCGGAGCACAGCACTAAATACATCTTCAATTTCAGAACGTGTTTCCTTTCTTCGAAATCCTGCATTTTTCTTCATCTTCATAATTATTGTAATGTTCTACATGATATACACAATTATGAACCGTCAACAACAAGTATGCGTCACACTTCCAGTTGCATCCGATCTGAAACAGCCCCCCAAAATTGTCACTAAGCAGTCAGAAGATAGTCAAATGCCAGTTTGGGATACAATGGATGGTATTGGATATAAATTCGCAAAGGTACATAACTACAGGGTATCCCATTGTTCATTACATTTTTATTAAATGGATAATCTTTTATTCGCTTTTTAATTTTTTTTTTTGAAAGAGAGAATCAGAGGAAATGCTCATAGGGTCATCAAAAAGATGTTAATCGATATGAAATTATCAAAAACTTTTTTGATATGTACCCTCAAAGGCAAACTCCACATGAATCCGTGTCATGGCAAAAAGGCAATAATCTTATCGGAAGTCAACAAGGCAAAACGGCAGGAGAAGGTGAACCCGTGGCTGGCATGTGGATTGATAAACAACTCGTCACGGTCTCTTCAAATGAGAAGTTATTTATAATGGAAACGGAGACAACATTGGAATTTCCAACAAGACAGTGCTCCAGAACACATTCATGAGACTCACCTTCCTGATTTCGTGAAAGCTTCTGAATGGCCAGCTTCATCGCACAATTTGAATCTCTTCGCTTCTTCAGAGGGGGGACAGACGAAAGTCAACGTTAAGAAAAACTTAAAATTGTATTAGTTTGAAGAAGACTCTCTCAGAGGAATGGGGAAATTTGTCCGTGGACTGCGTCCGTGCCATCATCAATTCCTACCTACGTCGTTTAAGACTGTCCTTAAAGCGGTAGAAGGTCGAGTTGAGAAGCAAGAATTTATTGTTATTCATTACGATATAAATGAACATTTTGTTGAATCTCACCGCAATCTGAACACTATTTTGGATTTTGTAAAAACCCAACGATTGCCTGTAATACTGCATCCCCCGTTGAATATTAAAAGGTTAATCTTCTAACTTTTCATTTTCAGGAGAAGCAAGTAGTGATGGATCCGCGATTTGAAGAATGGCACAAACTCCCATTATGCGATCTGTTAAATGACAAAATCCCAACAAAAATAGACATTTCTAAAATAATGGAATCATTTCAACAGTGTATCACGCCTATCGTGAATAAATGGAAAAATGATGTTCCAGCAGTCAGTTATTGGGAACATTTGGAAACCAATTCGCTAAGTTTTTTCAGATAAATAGCAAATGGCGTGAAACGGAGAAATGCGATAAAATATTCAAAGATATTCCAATAGTGCCAATGGCAAATTTACATGAAGTGAAATGGACAATTCTGCCGACTTGTGTAAGAGCACATAAATATAAAATTGAAATAATTCGGCATACAATTCAGAAATTTTGCTTTAAATTTCTGAAAAATGGCCCGCAGATTTTTAGAATTTAGTAGTTCGAGCGAGCATTGACAACAGATTTTCTACCGGGTTTACAACAGAAGAGCATTCTGACCAACTCATAAAATTGATATTTTTGGCTTGAAACAAGAATTTTGAGAATTATGGAAACGCTTAAATGGAAGAGGCTTTTGACTATACTTTACTATGTTTTTGATGTTCGTTGTATTAGAGAATTATTGTCATTGACTAGGACATGACAACGCTCTGAAAATTTTGTTTAATCATGACGGATATCTTGCTGTCGCCTCTCAAATGACACGACCAGCGAATTTTTCATTCATTTTACTCTTTTTTCTGAAGTTTTATTTGATTTAATTTGAAATTCTCTTAATTTTTTGTAAGTTTACACAGGTGAAGCTAAAGGAAAACCTTCCCGATAACGAGATTGAATAAATAGTTCAAGCAAGATCTCTCGATAAAGAAAATTCGCTAGAGATCTGAATCTATCATTCCACGCTTTCAAATAATACGAAAGACACTCTGTGAAACATCGAAGCAATCGGATGAAGTATTAGAAGAAGAAAAGGCGAAGAGTAGGGATTACAGAATTTAAAATTACAGGTCGTATTTTCAGATGAAGAAAAATGTATATTGTATTGGTCTGGATGGATTTAGCGATTGATTGCATAATATAAGCAAAGAAACCCTTCGAAATTTCAAGGATTAGCTCAATCAGTTGTATCAAACTGTTCCTTGTTTCAAAGAAAAAGGAAATTAATAAGGAAAATCGATATCCTCAGAACAGTTATTCTCGAAAAATTGCATCAAGTGGATCAAAAAGATCTGGCCAACCTCTATCTTTCTAATGATTATCGAATTTTTCTCCAGAATGAAAGTTCAATAAATTATTAGAATGTTTCAAACTTGATAATTTATTGAATTCTATCACTTTTTGTTGGGTGTTTGCATCACTTTGTGGAATGATTGTCCGTTGATTTTCGATAAATCTTTGCTATTTTATTTTGAACTAGTTCGGGCACAATTAAAGTTAATAGTTTGCAATTTCCGAAAAATAACGATAAAAAATTATTGGACCGCCCGTAACCTCATATCAGTGTACCAGCTCATAACACCAGCTATGAGTCAGTAAAAACCGCTTAATTTAGTATGTACAAACTTTTTCAGCTTAACTGGATATACAACCTTCGAAATTTTTGGAAAAGTTAATTACATTATAGAATCTCCAGTTTTCCTTTCCAAAACATGAAAAAAAGCATTCTGATTTTTTTTATAATTCAGAATTTGTGTTTCAGAAAGAAGAAAACATAATGGTTACGTTGGGAATTGGACATGATACGATGGCAGAAGAAAAACTGAATAAGGTGAGCTTTTTTCCACTTTGAAAGAGCCAATTAAGAAAAATAGTAGTTCAGACTCTTCCGAACACAAAATTTTTTGGAGCAGATCCTATTATTGAGCCTAACCGTCAACTGTACACTGCTTTCGGAAAATATTTTCCATTTGCGATTGGAAAAAATCCCGGATTCACCAAATTTCGTGTGCTCCCGAATCAAAATCAGAAGACAAGTGAGTTTTCCGTAAAATTCCATTGCCCGAAAGTTTGATTTATAGGAAAATATGAATATCAAGATGTGACAACAATTCCTTTCACTTACTTTTTGTCTGATATTCTCGGATTGAAAGTGAGTTTTTATAATTTTCATGGAAGCTTTCCAAAAGTTTTCTAAAAGTTTCATGGTTGCGTTGGAAAATTTCAGTTGAAACTTGATCTCAAAATATTAAGAATTATAATACTTTAAAGGATAGATTTCCAATATTTAGATCCATTTTTTGTTTGAAACTACTAAAATATTTGCACTAGAAAGAAAATTTAGAATTGTAATTTTAACTTTTAAACTGTTTTCCTTCCAGAAAATCGATATTTCCTGGATCGACATCGAAGGCGGTGAATTTGAATTTCTTGACCAGCTTCATAAAGGTGGCCCGCTGGATGAGAAAGGAATCTCGATTTGTCAATTCAATTTAGAAGTTCATTCGAAATTTCACCCGCCTGGAGCACAAATCTACCATGACTTCATATTCAAAGTGTTGGAGGATAAGCGATACGTTTTTTTGAAACCAGCTTACACTGAAGCTGGAGTGCACAGAATGTTCTTTATCAATTTCGAAAATGAGCAATGTATCAGGAAATTTCTTCAATGAAGGGATTGACATTTCAACTGTAAAAGTACTATAAAAAATGGTATCTTTCAGTTGGCTTCTTGTTTGTGATTATTTGTGAATCACTTTTATTAAAGATTTTATTACTGGAAGTCATATTCCTTTAAATATTTAATATTCTTTAAATGTAATTGTTTCCTTTGATTAACAGCTTCATATAAAGACGATGCTTTAGAAGTCAGCCACTAAATCGACCAGTGAGGGTCAGTGGAGCACTTTATTAGAGTATTTTTCGTCGGAATATTGATGAATGAACTTAGAATCCACAGTAGTCAGCTATTTTGTATGTTGTAGATCCTGACAGTGTACTTTTGCGTGGCAATAATCTAACTTTGAGACAATGAAATTTCCTTTTTAGGTAAACCTTTTAAATAAATAATTATAGTATTGACCGCCGATGAAATACCAGAATTTGGTGTTCTACGTTGAAAAACACCAACTTTGGCCACGTGACAGTTTCAAAAAAGTTTGAATGAACCACGTTTTCTGTACATCTGCTGCCTATAGCTCTCACAGGAGAACTCCATTTAAATCTTCGAATTTTTCACGGCGGTGATTTGAAAGCGCTCTCTCGAGAAATCTATAAATCTGTAGGTAGCGGTCGCGCAAAAAAAAAGAAGACTATACAGGTATCATCAACCGTCTCTTCAATGTGACACAATGGAGTCACATGACGGAAGATCAAGTTCAATGCCTCCATTGGATGTTTGGTCTGCAATCAACCAATCACTTGGACCTTCGTCTTCGTTAACTTCGTTAATTTGAAAGCAATCCAGCAATAACATTGTCATAAATGCAATCAACAACGCATATTGCCGATAGATACACTAATGTACCGTAAATCATCTAGTAGATTTGCACCCCTAATTGATTTGGCCCCCTAATAGTATTGCCCCGCAGAGACAAGCTTGAACAATAGCATTGCATCCAACTCTATTTGAGTTTTTACGGTATGTATGGAATGCAACAATTTCACAAATACTATCAGGTTGATTCGAAATAATTGTTGTCTCGACGGATAGGGCGGGTGTACCCTCCGTCGAGATTAGATTGTTACAAGGAGTTTCTTAGTTTATTGTTTATTGTTTAAGTTGTTTATTGGTGAGCAGAATCAGTTCACAGGGTCCCTCTAACCGTTGTTTGTTGTCTTCATCCTTCTTTGCTTGGTGGAAGTCGGTTGGAGGCGTCTTCGAGCGGAGCTGATGCTGCTGTGTATGACCTGCACAGATGATGCTGTTGCTGTTGCTCTGACTGATCTCATCGTATTGACATTAGGGAGCTTCTTTTATAGTCGGCGGATCGATCGTATCACTTCGTCCTGGTTGCCGAGGTCATTCCGTGGTCGATTGAATTGAGAGAATTTCTTGCTTTCCGCGTGACCATGTGAGCTTGTTTCCCGTGATCATTTTGACGTGTGATTCGGTGTATTCGATGTAGTGAAGATGAGCTGTTATCTTCCGCGACAATTGTACCATTTTGAAAAAAAAACCGTTCGAAACAAAATGTATTTATTCTTTTGCAATATCAGCCAACATAATATGCACAATCATTATTGACAATGCATGGTTAACGGATATGTAGCTGTCCGATTCCCATTCTGCGGAAGCCTGCGGGAAGTAATGGAATAAGTAAAATCGTTTTCCTTTGATGTTTTCATCGACTGTGGTCAATTGCTTGATGTAGAGGTCTGTTGCGGCTGCTGTATTGGTTGCGCTCATTAACGTAAGTCGTCTTGGCTATTTTTCAATTAAAGCTCAATAGCAAACCTCCATTGAAAATTGGAACCTTCACAATTTTCATTATTAATTAAAGAGAAACAAGATTGAAAAAATAGTGCAGTTAAATGTGAAGTTCAAATTGAGAACAAGATGAGGTAATAACTACTAAAGCATGTTGGAAGAGTGGTAGAAAAAGCCGAGTAGTGATTACCCGCACAGAAATTACCGTAAAACCTCTAATAGATTTGCACCCCTATTTTATTTGCGCCCCTAATAGTATTGCCCCGCAGAGACAAGCTTGAACAATAGTATTGCACCCCCTAATTGATTTGCGCCCCTAATAGTATTGCCTCCCTAATTGTCTTGCCCCTTCGTGATGACACAATTGGCGCCACGACAGATTTTTTAAATCCAAGTTTGAGGTTTGAGAACTGTAAACCACCCATACGCATTTCAATAGTGAAAAGAGATCAAACCAATTTAGATTTGTTATTTTTTCCTTATTTCATCTTTTTTTTGTTGTTTTTTCTTCTTTTTGTTTGATTATCTGAATTTTGAATTTTAAAATATTTTTCTCTATCACGTATTTGACATCCTGATGAATACGTCAAAAAAATTTTTTTATCGTTTATTAAAACATTTGGTTCCTCGATGGAGCTGTCATGGTCAGAGAGAATCTTTTTTCAATGATAAGACGGTAGAGCATCTCCTTAAATCTATCATCGGAACCAATTTGTTTGGAAAAATACTGTTAGTCTGAGATTAATATCGTTCCTATCGTTGCCACATTAACACGGATACCAAGAAAGTGATGTAAATCCTACGTGTTGATATGGCTGTGATTCCTGGAGGAACCACTAAATTCATTCAAGTAGAAGACGTTGAATATCTAGCATTCCAACAGAATTTCAATCATAGGCACCAGATGTGTGTTGGAACAGTCCGTTTAAAAGTATGAGAGTTGGATGATTCACGAAGTCAAGTCGTACACAGACTCAGGAAACATGCATCCTCCTCCACAATGGAAATTTATTTACAATGGATTTTGACGCTTGGAAACAGCTATCAGAATCTTTGATCAAAAATCTTTCACTGGATGTGAGTTGAAGAATGCTACGGACGGATCCGAAGGTTTCAAGATTCATTGTTTCAAAGACGACGGCGAAATACCAGAGGAATTGGAATTGATGAAACGAAAAAGAGAAGAAGCTTCCCAGTCATTGTCTTTAGGTTCAGTTGCCGATCTTATTGGTGGCATTGACTTACAAGGCGAAGAAAACGAAGAAAATAAAGATTATGATGAATTGAACACTTCCATTCGTATTATTTCATAAATTTTGTTTGCTTTTTGCTTCGATTTTTTGTTCAAAATGTTGTTGTTTTTTGACTGGAAACTTACTGAAAGTCTTGCCATTTCTGACTGAAACTTTTTTGAAAATCGTAATAAATTCTTATTGTTTTGAGAAGTCGACAGGAAAAAACAGCGAGAAAAATAGCTTTTGAACAATAGTATTGCACCCCTTATTGATTTGCGCCCCTAATAGTATTGCCCCGCAGAGACAAGCTTGAACAATAGTATTGCATGCAACACTATTTGAGTTTTTACGGTATGTTAACACAAAAGTAAGAAAGAATGAGAAGAGAGCATCTAGCATCTAAACCGTAGAGCTTTCATGACGGTATGAAGGGGAAAGGATGAGGGAAACATGTTTTGCAAATGAATGGGGCCGAAAGGAAGTTACCAACGATGTACATGAGTAACCGTGTCACCACCTACCAAATTATTGATCCGATCTGCTTTAAATGTTAGTCTACCCAGTTTAGTAACTTCGAGACTGAACGTTTTGTCTGCTTACGCATTTCCCCTTTCCTAGGATCTGTGATTCGATCTTCTTTACTAGTTTTTCTAGTATCTGTGAGATCATATCTCACTTCTCGAGCGCGATCCTTTTACTTTTTTTTTGTAGCTGTACGACTCTCGGTTTTGTGGGTCTCAATCTTATATATCCGCTTGGAGTCATGATTTGAACATTATCGTTTTCTGAAAAAGATTAGGCACTGTCAACACTCGCCGGATTCGTGGTATCATTAAGTAAATCACAAGAAACGACGTTGTCAGAATGAACAAAATGTCAGAATAAACAAGATGTCAGAATTGCAGAACCAGAGTTCAGAGAAGAATGAAATCGAACATGGGTCTGTCCAGTTACCGTCTCCGTGGCATTCAGATGAAAACAAATTGAGAAAATCAAAGAAGTTGCTTGCAGCTCTAAAGGTGTGTCACCTAATGCGACAAGTTGAGCACCGACTGCGTGCGTGTCATACACTGTCTTAGCGTACCTCAAGCGTCATAGGGCTGTGATCTAGTGCAAAGGATCCAGAATCGGATCACTTATGCATATAATTTATGGAAAAAAGTACCAAGCAGTCTTTTATATTTCCAAGATGAAATAAAAATAAATACGAACGTTAATAAACAGTTTTAAAAATTCATAAAGTTTAAACGATCATGGAGACAATCAAACTATGAATCATAAGTGAAATTGAATTGTAACATCGAAAAAGTAAGGACGTTTGAACACCATTTATCAGTTTTATTTGTTCATTTTGTACGATAGAAAACATGGCAGAAAAATCCCTTTAATTAATAGTTTGCTGAAGCTCTTGTTTCTCTCACATTTACAGTTTCGTTTAAAAGACATTTACAGTTGCAATGTCAATAACTTTATTGAAGAAATTTTCTGACACATTGCTCATTTTCCAAATTGATGAAGAACATTCTGTGCACTCTAGTTTCACCGTTAGTTGCCTTCAAAAAAACGTATCGCTTATCCTCCAACACTTTGAATATGAAGTCATGGTAGATTTGTGCTCCAGGCGGGTAGAATTTTGAATGGACTTCTATATTGAATTGACAAATCGAGACTCCTTTGGCATCCAGTGGGCCACCTTTATGAAGCTGGTCAAGGAATTGAAATTCACCGCCTTCGATGTCGAACCAGGCAATATCGATTTTCTGGAAAACAGTTTAAAAGTTAGAATTACAATTCTTTGAAAATAATGAAAACTTACTTTCAATCCGAGAATATCAGACAAAAAGTAAGTGAAAGGAATTGTTGTCACATCTTGATATTCATATTTTCCTATAAATCAAACTTTCGGGCAACGGAATTTTACGGAAAACTCACTTGTCTTCTGATTTTGATTTGGGAGCACACGAAATTTGGTGAATCCGGGATTTTTTCCAATCGCAAATGGAAAATATTTTCCGAAAGCAGTGTACAGTTGACGGTTAGGCTCAATAATAGGATCTGCTCCAAAAAATTTTGTGTTCGGAAGAGTCTGAATTTCAGATGGATACAATTTTTCTTAATTGGCTCTTTCAAAGTGGAAAAAAGCTTACCTTATTTAGCTTTTCTTCTGCCAACGTATCATGTCCAATTCCCAACGTAACCATTATGTTTTCTTCTTTCTGAAACATAAATTCTGAATTTTAAAAAATCAGCCAGCTATCACGGGTCTAAACTGGAAAATATAGATTGCTCATCCATAAATAGTTTTTGCCGTGGAACGAAAAATATCTATCAAGATTAACCAAGATTTTCAGAGTGTTGTCATATCCTAATCAATGACAATAGTTCTCTAATAAAATACAGTATAGCGCCACTTCCATTTTAGCGTAAACACGAAAGACCGGATACTCTAAATTCAGAGAGCTAATCTCGACAATCGAAAACCAGACACTTCAGAAATTCCAAAAATCTGCTACCCATTTTTCAGAAATTCAAAAAATAGTTTTTGAATTGTATGCCAAATTATATCAATTTTGTATTTATATGCTCTTACACATGTCGGCAGAATTGTCCACTTCACTTCATGCAAATTTGCAATGGGCACTATTGGAATATCTTTGAATATGTAATCGCATTTCTCCGTTTCACGCCATTTGCTATTTATCTGAAAAATTTCAGCGAATTGGTTTCCAAATTTTCCCAATAACTGACTGCCGGAACATCATTTTTCCATTTATTCACGATAGGCGTGATGCACTGTTGAAATGATTCCATTATTTTAGAAATGTCTATTTTTGGTGGGATTTTGTCATTTAACAGATCGCATAATGGGAGATTGTTTAGTTCTTCAAATCGCGGATCCATCGGTACTTGCTTCTCCTGAAAATGAAAAGGTAGAAGATTAACTTTTTAATATTCAACGAGGGATCTAGAATTACAGACAATCGTCGGGTTTTCACAAAATCAAAAATAGTGTTCAGATTACGGTGAGATTCAACAAAATGTTTATTCATATGGTAATGAATAACAATACATTATTGTTTCTCAACTCGAGCACTACAATGTGCCTTCAAGAGTTTAACTCCGCTTCCATTGTAAACAACTTCTCATTTGAGGAGACAGGGTCGAGTTGTTCGGCAATCCTCGTGCCAGCCAGGGGAGTTCACCTTCTCCAGCCGTGTTGCCTTGTTGGCTTCAGATAATGTGGCTGCCTTTCACACATGACACGTAGTCATGTAAAGTTTAGCTTTGAGGGTACTTTCCAAAAAAGTTTTTGACAATTTCTATCGATTACCATCATTATGATGACCATATGAGCATTTCCTCTGATTCTCTCTTTCAGCAGTTTGGTGATCTCTGCGGCGCTAACTGTTTGCTGATCATGGGGGTTTGTTTCTTCTGCCAGTACTATCAGCAATTGTTCCAAGCTCTTTAAAGCGTATGATGGTGGCCTGGACTGTATTGGTCGGAGCATTAAGTCGGTTGATGATCTCCGCAGCGCGACTTTTTTGCTTGAATAGTTGGAAACGGCGCACTTTAAGTCATACCGTTTGTGTGAAATATAAAATAAAAAGTGAAACAGCGAATAAAAAATTAATCTCATAGTTAAAATTTAATAAACATGGACACCGGAAGTGCACCACTACGCTCCCAAATTATTTTAAACTTTATAACCGGTAGTTCTGAGCCACACTGTAGTTATGTACCTTTCCGAATTTATATCCAATGCCATCTATCGTATCCCAAACTGGCATTTGGTTCCCTTCTGTGTGCTTGGTGACAATTTCCGGAGGCTGTTTCAATTCGGTTACAGCTGGAAGTGCGACGTATACTTGTTGACGATTTATGGTTGAGTATATCACGTAGAACATTACAATTGTTATGAAGATGAAGAAGAATGTAGGATTTCGAAGAAAGGAAACGTATTCTGAAATTGAAGATGTTTTATTGTTCCGATTATTATGAATCTATGAGCTTTATGTGTTTCTAGTATGCTCCATTTTTATGTGTACAAGTATTTTCTCGTCAAATTCCACACAATTTTTTTTCAGAATTTTTAAGAAGTCAGTGAATTTTCTTCGTTTGTTCAGGCTCTCATTACAACTATATTTTCGTAAAACTTACGTTTCGAAGTCATCTTGAAACTAGAAAAATAAAAGAATTATTGATATTTGCAGATCAGTTAAGGAGAAACGCACAATAATACAAGAAATTCGAAACCACTTCACCGCAATTATGAAGCTTTTAAATGTGAATTTCGTTTACAGTCGTGTTTTTCATTCATTATGTCCTACGTCTTATCTCCGATGTAATCTACGAACAAATAGTTTTACTAGTTTTCGAACATTGCAGTTGCAGTCCGAATGTTTCGTTAATGCCGGATTTGTTTAGTAGTTGAAATGAAAGCGCCTAAGAATTGTCGAGATACCAATTACTCAATTTATTTTTTCAGCTTTTCACGGGCTCTTCCACCGTGCTGTTCAAAATAAGAAAGCATATTCGAGCCCTGTAATAAAATATTTAGAAAAAAAAAATGCTGTCATGGACTAGTAATCTCATATTCCCTCAAATTCCCTGAATCCTTCAGAGAAATAGAATTACTTTTACATATAATTTTAATTTCAGTTCTCTCCAAGCAAAACTACTGAAAAAAGTTATGCTCTTTATTAAAAAAACAGCGATATAAAATGACAAAAATGAGGCTTGAGTGTTGGTTTCAACAGAGTTAAAGCAGGCTTTTCTGCGCACTACTTGAATTTAATAAAAGTCCCGTAATCGAAAAAAAAAACAGTATACATAACTTCCAAAAAAAAGTCGAATCAAGTCAACATTTTGACAGGAGGTTATCAGAATACAAATAATAAAATTAAATTATAATTGTTCGATTCTCGCACCTCTGTTCTTGTTAACCATCCACACTTTCTTCGGGTATCCATCTATGGTGGCACGCAAGTAGTCCAGCGACTGATTGTCACATTCCGCGAGAATAGTCTTTTTGAGATCCTCCAAATTTTTGTGAGGACAAGCTTGAACCTGGAAAGTCCAATTTTGCGTGCGATGCAAAGTGAGTTTCGGACCAATGAAGCATGACCTTCTCCAAATCCTTGTTGAGGTTGTCACCCTGGTTCACTTTTTCAATAATATACCGTAAAAACTCAAATAGAGTTTCATGCAATACTATTGTTTGAGCTTATCTCTGCGGGGCAATATTATTAGGGGCGCAAAACAATTAGGGGTGCAAATCTATTAGACGTTTTATGGTATATTCATACATAAGTGATGCGATTCTTGATCCCTTGCACTTTATCAAGACCCTTGAGGTACATTAAGACAATGAATGATACGCAGGTAGTCGGTGCTTAACTTGTCCCATTAGGTGACACACCTTAAGAGCTGCGAGCAACTTCTTTTTTCAGTTTTTTTTTCTTGGACTCATCTGTAAGTCATTGCCGACGATGGAGACAGTAACTAGACAGACCCAAATCCGAATTCATGCTTTTCTGAACTCTGTTTCTACGATTCTGACATCTTGTTCGTCGTTTCTGATGATTTACTTAATGATGTCACAAATCTGGCGAGTGTTGACAGTGCCTACTCTTTTTCAGAAAACGATAATGCTCAAATCATGACTCCAAGCGGTATATAAGACTGAGACTCACAAAAACGAGAGTCGTACAGCTACACAAAAACGTAAAAGAATCGCGCTCGAGAAGTGAGATATGATCTCACAGATACTAGAAAAACTAGTAAAGAAGATCGAATCACAGATCCTAAGAAAGGGAAAATGCGTAAGCACACAAAACGTTCAGTCTCGAAGTTACTAAACTGGGTAGATTAACATTTAAATATAAGTAGGCCATTACTAAATAATAACTGTCAGGTTGGGTCAAACTAATTGAATCATTTTAAAATAAACCTTAGAATTTATTGATTTATTTCTAATATCAGGCAAAAATATATACCGATAAAGTATTGCCAACGAATGGATAACTTTTCGATTCCGTTTCCGTAGAAGTCCCGCGGGTTACTGCTGAAAAAAGAATGCAGCTCCGATTTGAGATCGTCTTAATTTCGAAATTCCATTCCATCTAGGAAGAGATCGGAACAAGTGATAATCAGCGAGACCATGTCCGGAGAGTACGATGGAGGTGATAGAGTCGTCCAGCCTAGCTCCTGAATTTTCTGACAAGTCACCTTCAAGACATGTGGTCGAGCGAAGCATGCGTGGCATTCATTGCCTTAGCGTACCTCAAGAGCTGTGATCAAGTGCACGAGATCCAGAACCGGATCAATTATGTATATAATTTATTAAAAAAAAACACCAAACAGCATTTTATATTTTCAAGAAGAAAAAAAATATGAAGGTTAATGAACAGTTTTAAAAATTCGTGGACCATGGAGACAACGATGATATGAAACATAAGTGAAATTGAAATGAAAAATCGAAATAGTAAGGACGTCTGAACACTGTTTTATTTGTTCATTTCGTACGATCGAAAAAACGGCAGAATATTTACTTTAATTAATAGTTTGCTGAAGCTCTTGTTTCTCTCACATTCACAGTTTCGTTTAAAAGACATTTGCAATGTCAATAACTTTATTGAAGAAATTTCCTGACACATTGCTCATTTTCCAAATTGATAAAGAACATTCTGTGCACTCCAGTTTCCCCGTTAGTTGCCTTCAAAAAAACGTATCGCTTATCCTCCAACACTTTGAATATGAAGTCATGGTAGATTTGTGCTCCAGGCGGGTAGAATTTCGAATGGACTTCTATATTGAATTGACAAATCGAGATTCCTTTAGCATCTAGTGGGCCACCTTTATGAAGTTGGTCAAGGAATTGAAATTCACCGCCTTCGATGTCGATCCAGGCAATATCGATTTTCTGGAAAACAGTTTAAAAGTTAGAATTACAATTCTAAATGTTCTTTGAAAATAATGAAAACTCACTTTCAATCCGAGAATATCAGACAAAAAGTAAGTGAAAGGAATTGTTGTCACATCTTGATATTCATATATTCCTATAAATCAAACATTCGGGCAATGGAATATTACGGAAAACTCACTTGTCATCTGATTTTGATTCGGGAGCACACGAAATTTGGTGAATCCGGGATTTTTTCCAATCGCAAATGGAAAATATTTTCCGAAAGCAGTGTACAGTTGACGGTTAGGCTCAATAATAGGATCTGCTCCAAAAAATGTTGTGTTCGGAAGAGTCTGAATTTCAGATGGATTTCATTTTTTCTTAATTGGCTCTTTCAAAGTGGAAAAAAGCGTACCTTATTTAGTTTTTCTTCTGCCACCGTATCATGTCCAATTCCCAACGTAACCATTATGTTTTCTTCTTTCTGAAACATAAATTTTGAATTATAAAAAATCAGAATGCTTTTCTTCATGTTTTGGAAGGGAAAAATAGAGATTCTATAATATAATTAATTTTTTCCAAAATGTCGAAAGTTGTATATCCAGTTAGGCTTAAAAAGTTTGAACAAACTAAATAAAGCCGTTTACTGACTCATAGCTTGTTTTATGAGTCCGTGCATTTTTGGGTACACTGAAATGAGGTTGCGGGCGGATAGTTTTCAAACGTTATTTTTGCAAGACCTTAATACAGTAATCCACTCAATTATAGGAAATCGCATCGCATTATTTTGCTATTAACTGTGCCAGAATCAGTTCAAAATAAGACAACAAAGATCTAAAATCAACGGACAATCATTCCACTAAATGATGCAAAAACTCAACAAAAAGTGATAGAATTGAACAAATTATCAAGTTTGAAACATTCTAATAATTTATTGAACTTCCATTCTGGAGAATGACATCAAAAACTCGAGAATCCTTAGAAATATAGAGGTTGGCGATTTTCCATATGAATTTCCTTTTCCCTTGAAACTTCTGTGGTAAACGCTTAAGAAAATCTGTAGTCCGTGCTCGCACGAACTGCTTGTGCAAACAGGGTCCAATATCACACATGCAAACTTCCAGAACTTCCAGAATCCCGTGGTTAGAATGCCAAATAATATTTAATTTTTGGTCCGCCTGATCGGAGTATTTCATTTAATTCTTACCATCTGGTTCCATAATTCTAGAATCCCTTTAAATATTAAAAAAAAAACAAAAACTCTAATTGCGTCCATAAGCAAAAAAGATACTCTTAATTCAGACAACTAGTCTCGACAATCTCCCGACATTTCAGAAATTTTTGAAATCTGCTACCCATTTTTCAGAAATTTAGAAGACATTTTATGGAAAATTATAACAATTTTCTGTTTATCTGTTCTTACACAAGTCGGCAGAATCGTCCACTTCACTTCGTGCGCATTTGAAATTGGAACTATTGGAATATCTTTGAATATGTAATCGCATTTCTTAGTTTCACGCCATTTGCTATTTATCTGAAAAATTTCAGCGAATTGGTTTCCAAACGTTCTAAATAACTGACTGCTGGAACATCATTTTTCCATTTATTCACGATAGGCGTGATACACTGTTGAAATGATTCCATTATTTTAGAAATGTCTATTTTTGTTGGGATTTTGTCATTTAACAGATCGCATAATGGGAGTTTGTGCCATTCTTCAAATCGCGGATCCATCACTACTTGCTTCTCCTGAAAATGAAAAGTTAGAAGATTAACTTTTTAATATTCAAGGGGGGATGCAGTATTACAGGCAATCGTTGGGTTTTCACAAAATCAAAAATAGTGTTCAGATTACGGCGAGATTCAACAAAATTTTCATTTATATCGTAATGAATAACAATAAATTATTGCTTCTCAACTCGACCTTCTACCGCTTTAAGGACAGTCTTTAGACGACGTAGGTAGAAAGTGATGGTGGCACGGAGGCAGTCCACGGACAAATTGTCCCATTCCTCTAGGAGAGCCTTCTTCAAACCAACCACATTTTAAATGTTTCTTAACGTTGACTTTTGTCTGTAAGAACCCTCCAAATGAAGAAGTCAAACAGATTCAAATTATGGCGATGAAGCTGGCCATTCAGAAGCCTTCACGAAATCAGGAAGGTGAGTCTCACATTTTTACTTCCTCTGTCAGTACTATGAGCAACTGTTCCAAGCTCTTTGAAACATATGATGATGGTAAAGACTGTATTGGTGCGAGCTTTAAGTCGTTTGATGATCTTTGCAGCTCTAAATTTTTGCTTGAATAGTTGTACAATCAAAAACAAGTGCATGCTGGTCACCGAAAAAATGTAGAAGCGAATAAAAAATTAGTCTATTACTATTAGTTAAAATTTAATAAACATGGACACCGGAAGTGAACCACTACGCTCCCAAATGATTTCAAACTTTATAACCGGTAGTTCTGGGCAACCCTGTAGTTATGTACCTTTCCGAATTTATAACCAATACCATCTATCGTATCCCAAACTGGCATTTGGTTCCCTTCTGACAGTCGGAGTGTGACGCCTTCTTGTTGCTGACGGTTTATAGTTGAGTACATCAAGTAGAACATTACAATAAATATGAATATGAAAAAAGATGCAGGATTTCGAAGAATGGAAACGAATTCTAAAATTAAAGATGTTTTTATTGTTAGGATTAATCTATGTGCTCCACGTGCTTCTAGCATGCTCCATTTTGAAGTCTACAAGTATTTTCTCGTCAAATTCCACACAATTTTTTTTCAGAATTTTTAAGAAGTCAGTGAATTTTCTTAGTTTGTTCAGGCTCTCATTACACATTTATTTTCGCAAAACTTACGTTTCGTAGACATCTTGAAACTAGAAAAATAAATGAATTATTGATATTTGCAGATTAGTTAAAGAGAAACGCACAATAATACAGGAAATTCGAAACCACTTCACCGCAATTATGAGGCTTTTAAATGTGAATTTCGTTTACAGTCGTGCTTTTCATTCATGCATTTCCTACGTCTTATCTCCGATGTAATCTACGAACAAATAGTTTTACTGGTTTTCGAACATTTCAATTGCATTCCGGACGTTTTGTTGATGATTTGTTTAATAATTGAAATGAACGAGTCTAAGAATTGTCGAGATACCAATTCTTCAATTTATTTTTTCAGCTCTTCACGGGCTCTTCCACAGTGCTGTTTAAAATGAAAAGGCATATCCGAGCTATGTTATCCAATTTTTTTTTTGAAAAAGATGCTGCTGTCATGCACTAGTAATCCCATATTTCCTGAAATTCCCTGAATCCTTCGGAGAAATATAATGACTTTTATAACTTTAATTTCAGTTCTCTCCAAGCAAAACTACTGAAATAAGTTATGCTCTTTATTAAAAAAACATCGATATAAAAATGACAAAAATGAGTGTTGGTCTCAACAGAGTTAAAGCAGCCTTTTCAGCGCACTATTTGAATGAAATATGAAACGTAAATGATGTTTTTCACTACATGTAATAGAAGCTTTTTCACATACTTTTCGCTTTTTTCTCATACTTTTGAAGGTAATTTGTTAAATTGTGAAGCACCTCATTTACCTCCTTTATAGACTCCCACTTTTTCCAGAATTAATACAAATTTCTTAATAAAATGCTCACTCATGTTGCGAATTCATGAAAGAGAAGAAATTCATTGCTGAGCGATCATGCCCTCATGTATAACGAGAAACATAAAACTGAATTATTTAATTCTTCTCCGAGCTTGCAGTTTTCGGAAGCTCATCAGTTGTATCGCAACTCGACGAAACCTTCTTCGACGATGCCCTTTTCAAATCCGGCGTCTTGGAACGTTCACCTCGGGATTCCTCAATAGTCGTGGCGTTCACTGGAAAAACGTTGCTTTTGGAAAATTGTCGTCTGAATTTTCAGTTATGATTCCAAGTTGTATTACTCGGAAATACCCTTTAATGCTTAATGACTTCTGGGAAACTATCTTTTCCAAAAACAAAACAACTCACAAACTTCTCCAGTATCATTCAAAAAGAGTCTTCTCTCAATTGTATGCTTTCTGCATTCATGTTTCGGCTTCTCCTGCTCATCGAATCGGCATGATAAATGAAGAATATTCCTTATCTCTCCCCTTCCTTGCTCATTCCAAATGGTTCTCAAATTACTGGAAGAGAACTCGTCTTCTTTGATCCACATGACCGATCTTTCGTCGATGACAATATGATAAATTGAGTATATCCAGCAGTAATCGGATGGAACTCTATGACACCTCCCTTTAAATGAGAAAAAGAGTTTGGCGGTTTTGTTTGGCTCTATCATTCCAACATGTGGCTTCACAAAGAAGCACGGCGAGGCTGGTGTACGAATATTGAACAGGATGGTCTAAACTGTTAAATTTTCAGACAAATTCATGCCAACTCTTATTTTGCTTTCAAGTTTCGTGCAACGTTATCTTTGTTTAATATCAATTTTCGTCCGATTTTCTAAAAAAAAAATTGAAAAAAAATAAGGAAAGCAAAGGTTTTTTTTTATTTCTGGAGCCTAGAAAACCAAGGCTAGACTGGCAACGTCTGCTCATCTCAGTAAGCACGGCTGTTTCAGAAGCTTGTTTGGTTTATAGCTTCAGACCGGAAGTTTTTCTCAAAGAATGCACCAAAATCTATCATTTTCTATCAATTTTTTGGGGGTTCAATTCGATTTATAATAGTTTCATTTGAACTTGTGAAAAATTGCTAAAATCTGCAAATCTCACATTTTTCGTCGGATTTTTCAGCTCCATATGAACACAAGCTCGGTCGGTGAGCTCCATCAAACCACAGAATACGATATACTTTTCAGGAGTAGTCAAAAGAGGTTTTCCAGCACTATGAAGCCGTTCAAAGTCCTCCTTAACCTTTCCCTGCTGTATGGTGAAAAATGGTTCTGAAAATGGTTTTTTATGGAAATTCGGGAAAAAAACAAAATACCAACTTCGAAGGTCTTTTTTAAGACCAATATTTTTATTATAGCCTGACATTCTTTTGATACGCAAAATTTAAAGATGAAAAATGAAATGAAGCGTTCTGATCTTGATTGATCTTGAAAAAACGAAATTATATATTTAAAAGTGACGCCGGAAAAAAATGAGGGTCACGTCGCCAAAAATTCATTTGAAATGCATGAAAATGTAAAAATAAGACGAACCAAATGCGCAATAATCGTCGGTTATAGTAGAAGCTTTTTTAGGGTAAAGAGCTCTTAGCCCTTGTGTTCTGAGAATGACTCTACAATATTCTTTTTTGTATTGAAGCAGAAGTGATAACATTTTCTTTTTTCATAATATTCATTTTTAAGTTTTTCAAGTAAATTATTAAATAAGTTGGGAAGAAGAAATGACTACAAGAGAAGCATTTCATGAGTTGCGTTTCAGATTATTCAGTCAAAATAAATGTTTTTGAAAGTCAATTTTTTTTAGTTAGACTCCGTTTAACCTTCAAAGGGCCGTGTCAGAATAGATGCCTCGTATTTAGAAGACACCAGAGGATACCGTCGTAGACACTGCTAGAATCTCATTTCCGCGCGATATAATACAGTTCTCAACAGAACGCGTAGAGTATTGTTTTCACCCTGAATGACGTCGTTTTTGAAACGAATTAATTTTTCGAAATTCCGGAATAAAGTTAGTGTAACGAGTGAGTAATTTGGTAATAGGCAGCATCTCTAATACTTTCGAATAAGATAAGCATATCAGTCTGCAACGTTTGTTATATTTGACAAATTATGATCAAAATTGGACTAACGTCCAATAAAAGCAGCCAAGTGAATACATAATGCATAGGAGCTATCACCTTCCTTCAAAACCATAAGGCTTCCATTTGGGCGAATTTTCAGCCATGTTGTCTCGTCTCGTTTTCGTCTTTGTCCCGTCTTAACCTTCTTCTTGAATTCGTCTGAAGCAGAGATAAACATCGTGTATGGTATGGTATATGGTACAAACATGGTACATATGCACAACGTTTTCATTATGTAAGACGAATGCAAGACGAACAGAAAGACGAACAACGACTTTTTGTCTTTGTCTTTCGTGGAAGCCTTACAAAACTTGACAAAATCCCACCCAAAAGTCCCACCCTTTCTTAAATATGCTTCTACACTGTACAAATTCTTATCGAATTTTGAAGAATTTGATGTAAAACATCGCATCGATGTTCCGAAAAAGCACTTCTGTTAAGACAACTTCTGAAATTTTATCAAAATTTCGAAGAAGCTGTGATTGTATTCTTAATGAATTTATTTTCAGCTTCCTCGAGTTATGGTTTTCGAACACTTAAAGAATAGAGCAAGTTTCCTAACTCAATAATGAGTTGAAATTAGCGATTTGCAACATGTTTTCGTCGAACAAAACCGGAAATTTTCGCATTTGGCTTTTGGCTTACTACCCCACTTCTTCCGACGGACATTTTAGTCTCCACCCTCCGCTTGAAAAAAAAGATGAAAGATCCAAAAAGTTCCCGACTTTTGGTCTGCCTTCTCCTCCCTCGTTTTCCAATTTTTACTCCAACTGCCATATAAACCAGACACGTTTTGAACGACTTCCCTCTCTTGTTTGCCGGACCTTTTCGGCTTTTTTTGGATCCGCACTTTTTTTGTTTTAAATGTTTTCTAGTTTTGGTTGCATTGTTTCTTTCTTACAGTTCTCAGTCATTTCAGAACAAAAGTCTGAAATTTTAATATTTTTTGCTTAAAGCTAGCCTATTATTCGAAATGAGCTCCTACCATGTGAGACGACGCCACTGAAAATTAATCAAATTCCCCCGAATTCAGGCCAATTAATCTTTAGTTCCTCCCATGAGCGTGATCGCCTTTTATTATGCAATACAACATTTTAATATATCACATTTCTTGCCGACTTGTTTCACTCTTTCATTTCAGCGCAAACGAATTCTGACAGCTCATCTGAAGGTCGTGCGAAAGAAGTAAGGGTATAGGATGGTTCACAACCAACCAATGAGCCATAACGACTATTTTTCCAGTGGGCTCCCTCTCTTCCTTGCTTATTTCCCCATTTTCTTGTTATTCAGTGTTTTGTTCTTTCTAATAAAACCAAGAAGAAATTGACTTTTAAAAAATTATCTTAAACGATCAATAGTTTCCTCCGATTTTCATATTGAGAAGTGCTAGATTGGCATACGGTAGTTTGTATACTGAAGTCTGAGCAGAAATGAACATTCGTTGAATTCGCTGTCTTGATGTCATAATCATGACAACTTATGCCCAGAGTTTGCATAATGTTCTCTCAAAGTCGTTAGAAATTTTACTCTGGCTTTGAGAAAAAATTAAGAATTTCTAAAAATTCGCATAAAGTCTAATCAATAAATCCGATGAACTTGGGAGCTACCCGACCGTATTCCCAGCTCAAATACTTATTTTTTTTCCTGAAATTCGCCCCGTTGAACTTTCCTTTTAAACCCACTTAACTTCCTGCGCTATATTTGATTTTCTCATTTGATACTCCCGGCGAAAACTGACCAATTTCCTGGAAAAACCAGCCAGTACCCAGCGTCTTGGAATTCTTGCTGAAAATGTCAAAAATTTGTCAATCTTCCGACATATCTCGAAGTAAAACTTCAACTTGGGCAGTTTACTGCACTATTCTACAACATTTAATACACTGAAGCCACTTTTATTTTTATTTTTTGAGTTTTCCAGTTATTTGTTCAATTTGAAATAACTATGTTTAATGTTCCCTCTCTACATACATAGCTCGTCGGTTAACATTATGTAGTGTTCAATTTTCGTGATCAGAAAACGTCACTTTAACGCAGTTTCGGCCAGAGCCTTTTCATATTTCAGATACGAACTGATTTATACTTGAAATGACTGCGCAGACTTATGCTTCCTTCTTTCTCCTGTTTTGTTTTCCAGGGACTTCAGCATCACTGAAACAATTGTTTATATACGTGACTTTTAGATACCGCTTTCAACTCATGTGAGTCTGAGGCAAATCAGTGAGAAGCCAACATTTGCGATGAAATCATTTTAAGTTATTTTCACAGAATATAAAAGCAAATGACTTATAAATCGGGGATTATCTGAGGCATCAGGCTCTAGAATCAATTGGAAAAAAATGGAAAACATTCGGATTATATTAATGTTTATAATCGGATATACATAGCATTTGATTTAGTTGTTAAAAGAAAAAATTGTTTTAACATGCTCGAAAGTTCAGTTTTCAGTTTTCTACAAATCCAGATACTCTCATCCTACTTCGCAATCAGCGTTCAAAAAAAATTTGCTCAGAAACCCATAATAAAACATAGTTCGAATAGTTTTATAGGGTTTCATTTTATTGATTATCGCTTTCTGTTAATGGGTTTCTTCCAATCTGAAAAATTCTCTGACAAAGAGCACTTCTAAAAAGTTATCTTTCTATTAGAGACTTCGCAAATTGACTGGCGCGCGACTTCATTGTTTGAGGTTCTGTCATTTCAATGAAGGTGTTTCATTATTATCCAAAGATTCAGTGCATGGAAATTACCTCCGATAATTCCCAAAATTAGCCTATTGGAACTGAAATTCCGCATAAAATTTCTCCTCGAACTGAATGTTTTCCGAGCGGAAGTCGGAAGCTTCCACTTGGTCAACTGCTAGTCCCTAGTGATCAGAAACAGACACACTTCCGGTAAAGACCTACAAATATTTGTAATTTAACTCTTCTTCCGGTTCAATGTCCTTAATTCTTCATTTGAAAAATTTCTTCAAGCAAAATTTAGATTTAGCATCAAGGAATTATTGCAGAGGTTTTCCAAATTGTTGATTTGATATTTTTTTTTAATTAAATGAATTATCCGAATATAGATATTTTATTAGAAATGTTTCGCTTCAAAGCAGTGCTTTTCAAAATCTTATTTTGTATTAAACAAATAGAATAGGAAATTCTGAGCGAATCTCATCGTTAGTTGACCATTATTGTGCACCTTGTAAATATAACAGCGTCTTCGCAAGTCTAGCACAAATTTACAACAAGTTTCTTGCAAGTTTTACTCAAGACTTGTGCCAGAATTTTAGAGAATTGCTGAAATAGTGAAATTCCTCAATACTTCTTCACTCTTCCAATTTAAGCTCACAAATTTGGCACAAGTCTCGCACAAATCTAGGCGAATCTTTGAAGGTTCACAAGTCTTGGCACAAATCTTCCGCAAGTCTAGGCAAAGCATTCGGCAACTTGATATGTAAATGGCATACGACTTCAAAGATTCACAAGTCTAGGCCAAGTTCACCACAAGTTTAAGACAAGTTTTACCCAGCACTGATGGGAGAATTGTGCTAGAATTGTGGTGTTTTGCTGAGGCCACAATTGATTCCTTTGCACTTCCGACGTTTTCTAAGGAAAAAAACAAAGTGAAAAGTGTGTTAAGAATGATTTGTGAATTATTATATATATTTGTTTTTGAATTTCAAGAATTCAATACAGTAGAAACAGAATCCCGATTCACATGATCGGCGACTCCAATTAAATTGCGTTCCGTTTCCCTTTGAAACCCAATATCGTTGTGTTTCATTGCCACCATCGTTTTTTGCTGGCGCTACTCCTTTTAATTTGGTGACACGTGCCGTTGGCGGACCACTTAAGAACCTGGCAAATACGTTGGCACGTTGGCGCGCGAGAAAAAGGAGAAACGGAAAGCGATGAGGCATCATTTATTCGCGGGTTAGATTAGATCAGTGCCCATGTGTTTATTCGTTTGTTTTCTCACTAGACTCATTTTTCGGCTCAATGACCGCTAGTTAAAAGTTGAAATTCAGAAAATGAAGGACGAGAGTCGCGTGGAATAAGGAAAGAGGAGGTGGTGTCTGATTTCAGCTGATCTTTTGTGTTTCTCCCTGTTCTGTTTTTTTTTGATATTCCAGAAATTTGAATTATTCAAGAACATCAAAAACTGTGTATAGTCACGGGCATCTTTTGTATAAAAATAAAAATTTTGAAAAGTAATGTTTAAATTTTCTAAAAATTTAGCAACTTTTATTCATAACAAACTAAAAAGCCTTCATTCAGTTATTGTATTTGTCTGACCAGAAATTAATACAGTCTGCTGTTTTGCTCATCGCTTTTATTGATGCTCACTGTGACGTTGATTCTCCTTTGCATGTGAATAACGTGCTTCTTTCACGACGACTTCGACGTATTTCTTCTACCGCATTACCTCATTGCGTAAACTTCTCCGTATCTCACGAGCATCTTTTCTTATCTCCATGGCGTTTAAAATATCTACTTCAAGCTTCTCCATAGTCGTATGTGACTTATTCGTCATTCGCTCTAGCGCCCTTTCTCTGCAATCCTGCAATTTAACCCTTTCAAACTTCTGTTCCATTCGACTGGCTGTTGCTTCCGGCTAACTCTCTTGAGCACTAATATTACACTATGACCTTTGAAATTTTCGCACTCATTTAAAACAATGTTCTGAACTCATCATTTCATGAAAATTTCAGTTTGTTTATAACATAGCATTGTTTAAATGATTGGTTTTGTAAACTAAGGAAAAAAACCGGGAATGTGAAATTCTATAATTGGAGGGGGGGGGGATCAGCTAGAAGTAATATATGAATATTGGACACTTTCAGTCAGTTTTCAACATTTTCCAACTTTATTCGTTTCCAGAAAACGTGAACTAAAATTCTTTTCAGTTTTGAATATTTTTCTCCATACTTCAATCCCCTTCAAACCACAGTTAACATCATTACAGATCTGCTTATTTTATTCTTTTTTCGCAGTTTTCTAACAAGTGTTACAGCTATTTTGAACCTTCGAACTATTCTGTGTCACTGATTTTTTTTCCTTTTTTCTATGTCACGGAATAGTTTAATCAACCTTATTTCTGATTCTCCGAATACATTCTGTGCACTATAAATATTCTCCTTTTTTCTGCAGAATTTATAAAAAAAAATTACCAAAACCTACAATGACCGATCTTTCATTGAATCATAGTGAGTCAAAACCAACGAAAGGTCCTTGTTTCATTTGAAATTTAACTAGTTGATTAGTCTGTACGAGTTTCTCATCAGTCCCCAAATTAGCTGAGTACGGGCCTTCTTTTATCTCTCTTTAAAATAGAAGTTATTACCTTTTGAAAAAGTTTGAAACTGTAGATTTCCGAGAGTTCTACGAAGGTAATATAGGCTAATCATATGATGAGAGCAACATGAACATGAATCTCTCGGCTCCATTGTTTAATGGTCGCAAGTTCGGTACTTCGGGGTTACAGATTTCAGATCTAGATGAGTTTTTAAGCCACAATTTCTCATTTTATTTAAGTTATAAATCGGCATATTGCATAGCATGGCTGTCTCGAATATAACGTTTGTTTCTGATTTGTTTTATCGGTTTTGACACGTGAAAAGTGCAAAAAAAAGAACACACAAAATGCATTTTTTTCCGTTTTTTTTATTTTAGACCCTTTTCCTGGAAAATACCTCAAGTGTGGCTGGTGCTTGGGTGTGTGTAATGGACTTGTCGGAATTCTCTGAATTGTTTTTTTGCTGAATATTGGAATTTCAGAAAACCGGTCGAAAGTCTTCAAAATTTTCGTAACAGAAATGATTGTTTTCTTCAATTGATTTTAGCACAGCTTATTCAATAGAGGATGATGTACTCTTTGAAAATGAGAGATTACTGAAAATTTAGAAATGAAATGCTTGTTTTCACTATTTAAAACTATCGTAAAAATCTGAAATCTGTTGGAAACAGATGCCAGTAGAGTGAAATTAAAGTTTAAACTTGGGATCTTGTTAACATTATTAAAATAGTTAAACTCCCCCACCGGGCAAAGTGAGGAGGGGCAGACCTCTGCGATTCTTATAACTCTGTTAAAAGACGAAGCAATGAATCACAAAATATCGAAAAATATTGATCTTTGAGGTAATTTATTAATACAATTTAGATTATTACAAAGGTCAGAAATGGCAAGCAAAGAGCTAGAGGAGAATGATAGCCGAATCTGTCTGTCAGTCTACAATTTACATTTTGCTTCTTAAAAAGACCCAATTTTGGAATTCGCGGAATTCCGAATCTTGCTTCTACAACATTAATTTCATTTAAAGAGTTTTGAAATTAATTTTTATAACTTGCTTACTTACTAGCCATGCCTAGCGATCCTGGACGATGGTTGTCCATGAAGTAGTCAGTCGATTTCATTGATGTATTGATACTACTTTTCGCAGTGAGTCGGGGGCCATCTCAGACTCAGAGTAGGGGGGGGGGGGGGGCGGAGTTCCTATTTTTCTTGAGGAATCCATTATTGCATCGGTTTCGTCCAACTTCTGTCGGTTCTTCGCATGATGTGCCCGGCTCATCGAACTTTTTCTAGTGATACATGCGTCACAGGGATTCTTTAAGTAAGCCGCTGTGTAAAAGCGTAGGTGGTGTTTTTGATGTTGTTGAACGCTGACCAGGCTGCTCTTCTTCTGTGGACTTCTCGTTCCAACTCATTTCGTGATTAAGTTTGTATCACAGATCACAATACCGCTACCTTTACATTTTCGCCGTTTTTTTTAAAAACAAGCAAAAATGAAATGTCTTAAAAGTCTTGAAGAATTCCAGAAGAATTGTGACTTCGTTCATATTTTTCCCGCTTTCTTAAATGAAGATGAATTGTCACCAAATGCATAAATTATTCAGCAAGAAAATTGGAAATTGAATGAGCAGAGAAAAAAAGCTCACGTACTCGTACTCGTGCTTGTTTTTCTGAATTAGCAATTATTGCTTTTCTAGATTCGTCCTTTTTATAAAAACCTCTAACAGGAGTAAGAGCAGCTTTCATATGAGCACGCCTGCACCCAAACTTTGACCTTTTCACTTTTTCCGCTTCAAAAGCTTCTTGACCTTTAAATTGAATCTGTCGGTGAGCAGGAATTTCTTATTTTTTCCGCAAAACAGGAAGCCCATTGTTTTTCACTGAAAAACAGATATTCTCGGAATTTCTAAGACATTTACAGCTGTAAGAAGCTAGCTAAAATATTAGTGCACTCTGAAGCCAACTGCTTCTTGTTTCTATCTATCCTGATCTATGTCATGACCATAAATTTGCTTTTTTTTTCTCAGTTTCCTTTCTTCTAATTTCCATGTCTTCTTTTCTTCTTCTTCCTTTCGTGACTCACTTCTTCCTGATGAGCAAATTTTCGTGCTTCTTGCCCTCACTTGTGTACTATAACTGGAAAAGGTCCTGAAGACAATGTTGAACTTTCAAAACTGAAAAGCGCTTTTATATTGTATTTCTCCATAACTAAATCAAACTGAATTTGATGGCACAGCTGGCCTAGAATATTTTGCTGCTCACGAAACTAGTCCCAATTGTACACCATTTGGAATAGTCAGCTTTTTAATCATTAGAAATATATCAGTTTTTGCCGAGTTTTTTGAGCGAACCCACTAATAAATTAGATTTCCACTGCCGGCGACAAGGGATTCCGGTGGTCACACGCTTCTAAATTTGACCGATCTTGAAAAAAACATGTTTTCTTACGCAATTTTCTATTTCTGATTGACCAAAACAGCGAATGGCTGCTCACTACATCTTCAAAATAATTCATTTTTTTGTCCTTTCGAAATTTCAAATTGAGAATTGCAATGTTTGCACCTTACCTCTGACGTTTGTCTCTACATTTTTCAGGATTAATTTGGAATTAGTGGGCATACGCTCTCACACTTTAACTCCAACCAATTTTCACTTAAAACATTTCGAAGGAATAAGAAGCCAACAATTCAAACGCGTCTCGTCAAGTCATCGTTGCTCTTTTGTAATTAAATGAAAATGTGATTTCGTTGTTTTTATTTTTCTCTTTGTCTGCTGCTCCCCGTCTGCTCACTCTTTTAATGGGTCATAAATAATTTATTTTTGGTTATTCCCACCGAATGCATAATTCATAGATTGCAGTTTAAGGCAATTTTTCTTACCCCTCATTTCATATTCACAAGACGAACCGTCTGTACTAGAACGATTTTCCGCTTTTCCTAGACATTTGTCCTCAATTTATATTACTTTATAGATTTTCAGTGCTCTTTCGTATCAAAAACCAGAGAAAATAAAATGTGATATTTCAAAACTACTAATTTAATATTCCAGCGGGACAACGCAACGCTGTGGAGCAGTCAAGAACAGCAGAATGGACCTTTTCCCAACTAGCCGAGTGAGACTACAACATCTTCCGCAACAGGTACGTGCTTTTACTTTGCCACTTTCTTTAATAACTTGCCGCGGTTTTGCCGCTTTTTTGGAACGGGAAGTAATTGCTAAAGTATTGCTGGATAACCCGTAACCACCCGCGCGGGTATGTACAGAATTTTTTCCAATTTTCCGACTATTTTATGGATATATATAGATTTCAAATGAGTATCACATGATAATTGTAATCAGATCGGAACTTCCCATTACTCGCCAATATCCGTTTTTCTCAAACATTCTTGTCTATTTTGATTGAAGCAATCCGCAGGCCCGCGATGGTCAACCCGCTTTGCAAATCTGCGTAAAGCTTTGCGGTCCAACATTTTTCATCTGTTACAATTACAGCATAGCGCTGCAGACACTAAAGCACTTTCATTCTGGATTTATATTCACTAATTCTTTATGACAGATCAGCCCTTTCGGGGATTATATGTTTAGGTCTCCACCCTTCCCAGATTTTGTCTTAAATAATACACATATCTACATATCAGCATAGTTCTTACTTTATTTAATGGTATTTCTAACCGTATACTCGTGTTTCAAATTCTTGTTATGAATTTTTTCACTTGCCTAATTCCTTAAAAAATTTCTTGAGAAAACGAGAGACGAAATCTCGTTGAATAAATGAGGCGCAGTGCATTCCGGTAAAGCAACACCAGGTGCTATTTTAAAGGTTGCAGTCCACCAATTCTTGTACTTCAGCTTATTATTTCTGCCTCTGCATACGGGAGCATCCTGCTATATTGTTTGAATTTGAGTTTATTTATTCAGAATTAAAACCATATTGGGTGACAGTAGGATTAGATAGAGCCCCTCACGAGGCTAACCTAATAGATTGGGAGCTTCAATAATAAAAAAAATAAACCGGGGATCTTTTTTTTAACACAGAAACGAAACAACTCGGAGAGAAGTATATCAATAAATACAAGAAAGAAATAATGGAGTAAATAATTAATATGGCAAAAGAACTCAAAGACTTATCAATAGTTTTAGAAGTTTATGAAGGGAGTAGATAAGTTGGGGTGTTAGCAAAAATAGCATTCCATATTGGCACAACAGTTGAGAAGAAATCATTCGATTTGGGGCTGACAACGATAAGGTTCATAAGCCGCCTAGTAGAAATGGAAGGTTTAACGTGGGCAGAGATATTAGGGAAGTGAGAGGCACCTGTGACTATGTAATGTAATAGAATAAGCTGGTTCTTGAGACGTCGATGTCTGATGGAGTACATATTAAGTAGTTCTAGACGATTCTCATAGGAATTAAACAGAATATTGCATCTCTGGAGAACTGCCTTTGTGTACTGGAGGAGTGGTTATTCAAGACATTGAGATAACTCAGGAGAAGGATGGGGGGGGGGAAATAATACAGAGCTGTATTCTAGAATTGTTTCACATTGTTCTTTTTAGATTCGCTTACAATGTTGCAGTTTTTGTGTTTTAAACGTGAAGTTTGGTCTATCACAATTGGAAGAGTGTGCTCAAAATTATAGATTTTTTTCTGATTTGAAGGGACAACGAGAGAAAGGAGGGCAAAGCATCTTCTCCGTTTCTATTTTTTGTGAAATGTTGTTTGTAATTGAACTGAGTGATTGGTCTCTTCTCTTGAGTGGAGCGTTCATCTTGTTTTTGCCTGTTGCTCCATCTTAAATAAAAAAGTTAATGCTTTAGCTTAAAATTTTAGATAAATTTCCCAGGAATTTGTAGAAAGTAATCGTTTCGTCGGCATTCTCATATTAATTCGGCAATAACCATTCTTTGGAATTTAAAGCTAAAAAGCTTTAAAAAAATGAATTAAAAACTGTAAAAAAGGTAGAAAACAAAAAATTTAGAATATTTTAGACTACCTAGCCTATCAATTCAAGTTTTGAAATTTCAAACGTCGGAGGAAATTGAAAATTTTCCTCCTCTTTTAAACCATATAAGATAACCATAACTTTCCTTTTGGAACTTTATCCCAAATGTAAATTCCAATGAATATTTCAATTCTTTTATCCAAATGTTTAATAATTTCCTCGCGTTTTCATGGAATTATCTAACACGCAATCGTACTACTTTGCATCTCAAAAATTTAGAAACGAAATCAGCTTCACTGATGACGTGCGACTCCAGAAGCAGGAAAATCATTGTAAATAACAAGCCAAAATCGTAAATTTGGAGCGCGACCACGACAGTGAATTTTCGTTGTAAACATTTGTGCATTTGCGACCTCCTGAACTTTCCTTCCTTCAGAAGCGGTAAGCACTAATTTAAAGATTTTTATCAGTATCGAACTGAAATTTATTTGTATTAAAAAAATATAATTTCACAACAGTTAAAAAATACGAATTAATCAATATTTTTCAAAATTATTCAATTTTTTTTTCATTTCCCCTTTTCGAATATTTTTTTTTCTAATGCTCTCCTCCCCCACTCCGCGTGTGATTGACAACTTTGCGGGCTCTCTCTCTCTCTCTCTCTCTCTCTCTCTCTCTCTCTCTCTCTCTCTCTCTCTTTCGTTTTTCTTCAAAACAAAACCTCCCACTCTGCAAAACGCATAAATCACTACAAATTGTAATTACATTGTTTCAAGGTACTTCTCAACGCCTCGCGCCACGCTCCTCTCGATTGTGCTCTTCTAGTTCAAGAAAGAACATGTGGTTCCGCTCTTTTTCCTGCTCTTCGTTGTTTTTGTTTTGTTTTTAATCCCAGTGCGCTATAGGAGAGAGTCATGACGCAAAGAGCAAGTTAGCCTCTGAACTCGCCATTCGAGAATCCAGGATATTATTGGCCACGTTTTCAAGCGATAACGTTTTGGAAGCCAAAAATTATCAAACCGAAAAAAAGAAAAAACGATCTTAATGAAGCTGAATTGAAAGCACAATTATTTTCAGTAAATTGGAAAACTCCAGTTCAAAAAATCCTCGTTTTCCCAAAACTTTTTAAACATTTTAGCTGAATAATAAATGGATTTTGTTTATTTTCAAATAGAATCCTCAGGAAATTGATCCCTCTCATTGTTTTTCCGTCTTTGGCGCTTCGTGAACTAAGGGAATTCTCGTTCCCAAGATTCTCAATTTCAAACGCGTGACACGGATTTTTCGGAAGGAAAAAAAACGAAAAGCAAACTGCTTATTATAAGACAATTGGCGTTTCTTTCCTCTTACAGAAAATAGCATTTCAAGCAAGGCGTTTTCGAAATTTAGGGTATCTTTTCACATTATTCTGGTACAAACCAGCAAAATTTCATCTTTTGGGTTTATCAGTTGGAAAGGAAAGCGCTAGTCTTGAGTGTTTCATACTGCGAAAAACTGTTAAATTATTTCAAAAATGTTAGAGTAATTTCTGCAAAAAAAAACTTCATTTCTGCGATTTGCTACGTTTTTGTAGGGCCAGCTTTCACAAGAAAACTCCATTGAAAATTACAGAGCATTTCAAGTTTTCAGTACGAAATTTGATAATCTGAAACGGAACTCCCTAGTAAGACCTACACATCTGTAGGTAATGCTCTTTGAAGTTCCATAGAACCCCTCTTCCACTTTTAAAAAATTGATTTTTATATACATATCTATTTTTGTAATTTTCGTTGAAATGCGAAAGGAAAAGTCGTTAACTTCGAAATTCGCAGAGCAAGCTCAAAAGAGCAAGTTACTCTAGAATTGCCCAACATATGTACTTTGTGTGAAACGGCAAGTTGGTACAAAATGCCATCAAATCAGGGCACAAAACGGCAAGTTGCCGAGCACATTGGTTTGCTTGCCTCTCTCTCTCTCTCTGTTTCATTCTTTCATTCTCCCATTTGTCTCTTTTATTCCATAACGAACCAAGAAATGGAAAAGAACAGAAAAATGAAGGAAAAGGCGAGACAAGAGAGAGAAAATGCAAAAAGTTTAAAGGCCTCATCTTCGTCTACTCTTCCGTCGTTATTTCGACTCCAAACTCCAATCGCCCAAACTTCTGGGTATGCCCCCCCCCAACCACAAAGACACTATTATGGGTGTTTTCTGGTTGCCTTCGTCTTCTTTTTTCTTATTCAGAAAGTGTGAAAATCTCTGTTAGTCTGAGAATTTAAAGCCTCAAATCGAATTCTTATATTTTTTATATTCAGTTTTTTGGAAGTTTTATCTGCTAATAACTCACAAAGGAACACAAGGACTGCGGAAATTGAAGGAAAGACTATACCGATGAAATTTCGATATTATTTGCAACAGAAAAATGATAAATTATACCGAGAAAAAACTGAAAATCAAGATTCTTGAGCTTGAGCTTCTTGAGCCCAAATTTCGAAATTTCAGATCAAAATTTAAGTATTGCTTTTATAATCTTTGCCTGCAAGGCAGTGAACGCTTCAAAAAATTGAGAAATTTTGCTTAGATTCTTAAAATTCAACTGAAGATCTGGAAAGCTCACAAAAAAAGATTACCGAAAGTCTTTTCGAAAAATAAGAAATGAAGAAGAATTTGGAGATTCCGAACTCTATCGAAACGTGAAGTTTGTACCCTTCCCCTGGGACCCAGTCTATTGTCTTTCAGAAGTGAAGACGAGAGCAACAAAAACAATAGGATTCTCACTTCTCTCACTTCCTCCCGCCACCTTTTCCCTCTTTGAATCTCTCGCTTCTTTTCAAGATTGCCGCAATTTTTGTTCTGAAATTTGAGACTTATGTCGGTGATTTGCGATCAGTTGATATCATTCAGAAAACTGAAGAGAAGGGAGAGAAGGTGAGGGGGGGGAGCTGAAATTGAGATATATGAACTCTATCATTTTTGTTTCACTTCTTCGTTTGCAAGTTCTTCAATCAGAGTTTAGACGCCTGGAGGAGGCAATAAAAATTTCTTCATAGTTTAAAGTTTGGCTATAAAACAACTCATGAAAAACCCGGCTGCGCAGTTTTATTGTTCATTTTGAGCTGTTAATCTGAGCAGTGTTGAGTGACAAGAAACGAGAATTTCAGCTCAATTTCACGGTATAAAAAAAGCAGAACTTTAAATGAAAAATCTGGAAACGTCGAACTGAAAACATCAATCTGTTATTTTGCCAAAGAGAGAGGCAAAAAAGCCAACTGTTGTAGTCAATTGCTCTTCACACCACTAATTAATTTCTCGTTTTTCTATTTTCCTGAATCTTGATGCCCTATAGAAACCACTTTAACTTGAAGAACCATCAAAAAATGCTTTGTTCTTTTCCATGCATCTTCCTTCTTCCACTTAATCCTTCGATTTTTCTTTGCTCTTCCAGTCGTTTTCGCTTCCACCACCAATATTATTATGTGCTCAGAATAAGAAATGGATGTTCTACGGAGAATAATGCCGCGAAAAATGAAAAGGGACCAATATTCGTTTGAATTGTTGAAGAGCAGTTCGAATATTGAGTTGTCGACGGGTTTCGGTTCGGGCACACCGTTGCCCAGAAACTTTTCCCACTATGACAGTATTCGAAATGCGCCGCCCTCGCAGTCAGCTGTTAGAAGGCCACCGATTAGGAAGGTATGTTTATATGTAGTTGTATTCTATTTTTAAGGATTCATGTCATCAATTCTATAAAATTTTTGACTGAAATGAAGACTCTGAGAATTGGAGCCAAAGTGTAAAAAGAACTGTGTTTCAACTTATAACTTTATAATAGAATAACGGATATAAATAGCTTAAATTAAAGCAAATTCAAATTCGATAAATTAGTCCGGAAATGTCATTAACTTTAAAAACTGTACGGCTCAATCATCTTGCTATTTAGAATGCTTTTTGAGTGACAAAAGTAAGCACTTAAATATAGAATAATCGCTCACGGCACTTTCATAGTAACTGAAAAAAATTCCAGAAACCCCCTTTTGTTTGGGCTTCTATACTTTTCATAGCTTCGTATCTCACTCGAGTTGAATTTCAGATATTGTCCCCCACTTCCCCCAAGTTTTTATTATTTCCAGCTCTACATTCTCATTAACTTCCATTTCATTCCTTTCGTATCTTTTTTAGTGCCATATATGTCTTAATTATATCAATTTTAACTCCATCATTTCTCCTCATCACACCACCAATTTTCATCGTCATCTTATACTGAGTTAAAGCTGAGCTGTAGGTAGGCTTCGCATGCTCCGCCAGTGCTCCGTCATTTTCAATTAATTTCTCATTTTCCGCTGCGTTCCAGGCACTGGCATTGTGTTGTTCCGCGTTTGCATGGACAGCTAGTGAAGAAAGGACAAACAGATTAAAAAAATGAGCTGGACAATTTTCTTATGCTCTCAGTTTTTAGTGTCCTTGTTTGATTTTACACCAAGGAGTCCTCAAATAAGTATTCTTTGCTTTTTGATGTCTGAAACCGGAAACACTTATTTTCCGAACTGCAATTTAGGTCGGCTACGGCCCACCATCTAACTTTACTCAAAATTAAAATTAATGCTCGATAAAGTCGCAAATTGAAGATCCCGAAGAGGTCTGTGAATTTATTTACTGAAAATAAATATCAAGTAATTTTCAGTTATTAAACAGGATCGATGCAGAGTGGCTACTCAGCGGCATCAATAGGTTTACATTAGTATTTCTGTTATATAACAGACAGGATTTTTCAGCTGTAATGTTAAATTTTAAATATTTCTTCAATGTCCCTTGGGCTCATTTTCGAACGGATTTCAAATGCGCGTATTTTTGAAATCACTGAAAAAGTATCATTTTCCGAGCCTTTTAGAACTTTGACGAACCTACATGTGACTTCCTTCGTCTTCAATTTCCCCTTATTCCAAATCCATCGAAATTTGATGCGTCTGGAACCAACCCAACACCCTCAATCTCAGTCGCGTTCTAGTTGTTTTTGTTTTCTCTTTTGAGACTTTACCCAACGACAATTTGTGAAAGGTTCTACCAAGCGAGAGCAAAATTTTAAACAGAATGCTTTTTTTTTGGAAAATAGTTTTTTTTTCATTCAAATTGAATTTCTTCCACTGCAAATGACCAACAGGGAAGTAATTGTTTCATGGCTCAGTTGAATTCACTGTTCATCAGAGAGTTAAGATTAAGACTGATGATCTAGGAGTATACTAATCAATTCGTCGTCGTCTCGTCCGAACTGCGAACAAAATGTATTTAAAATTCATTAAAAAATTAATGAGAACTGCCGAAGCAATAGAATCTTCCCAACTTCTACTTCATTTGGACCCGAAGTTTATATAATAGCCATACTTCTTCGGAACAAAGTTCCAGTACTACCCATCTTTTCAGGCGCTGCCAATTACCGTAACCCAAAAAATCACAATCGATGTATTATTTATTACCCTTTTATTACAATTAGAGTACTTAATTTATGAAATAAAATTCTCGTCGGTAAACAAGTAAATCTGGAAAAATCGTTTATCCTTTTGGCTCCACTCCACTCTTCTCAGTATCAGGTAAACGAAATGCGCCCCGTGTTTTTACCAGGCTCCCCCCCCCCCTTTTCTCAGCCACGATTTTTCGGTTCTCCTCCACTTTCCCGGAAACACCTAAAACTAGGCTCTGAGTCGATTTTCAAATGGGGAATCTGTTTCACAATGCATGCATTCATGTTCCGCCTCCGCCGACTTCAGGATTGCCAACGACACCTCGTTTCCCTCGCACCTCCACCAACCAGCGCACTACGTTTTTCCTCCCTGACTATTTTTCGCTTCTCGTTATGATCTTTTTTGATGTGAAATGCTCGTTGTGCTTTTATGAATGAAGACTATGCGGTTAGATGGAATGTACTACCAAGAAGTGTTTTTGTCGTTGATAACCTGAACTAGCAAAAGAATGCGAGATATTCTGGTGCTGATGGTATCGAAATGAATCAAATTTGAGATTATGAAATAAGCATTCAAGTCGCAGCAATTGGCCTAACATAGAGACTTGTAAAGGTCATTCATATGGCTATGACCAGCTCGATAGTCTGATTTATGTATTAGTTGTTAATTTTTACGTTTCGATATAAATATTCCAAGTAAGAAAGGACTTTTTAATGGAAATTTAAGATTGTATGGCTTAGTAATCCGGTAATAGCTTACTTGTTATCGAACCCGAAACAGCTCGAAGCTGGAATTATAGCTCGAAAAACGTGGCAAATTACACATCTTGAGGTATTCTAAAAGGATACATATCGGCTTACTTAAATGTTTACAGAACCGCAGAATTCGAATTTTGGACAAATGACAGTAAACTATAATAGAACTCTCTTACTTCATTATTTGAACCGAAATATTTCGGACCAAATTTGTTGGTCCGACCCGGATTCCAAGTATTTATAGCAGCGACCTAGAATACCATGAATCAGCGCAAAGATGAACTTGAATATTTCTAGCGGATTGGTACTGAGCAATGTTTCTGAACAACCACAGCACTGCCTAATATTCCCCATTTTAATCATGTCTCTAATAATTAGGGTTAACTATTGTATTTCCAGAAGAATTGAGATAGCAAAGATGGCTAAAAAGTCTGCAAATACCTGAATGTAAAAATTTAATTCTAGTTATGACGAGCCATTTTTTAGTTTGCTGCAAATACATCAACACTATTCGACCTATGACGTGTGAATCGATGCATGTCTCATCCAGTACTCGCAATTTGAGCATCTGAGCTCTTTGAGCAAGCTTTCCATTTTCAATATTAATGTGTTTTTTTTAATTTAAAATGTTTTAAATCGATGAACATTAACATGCGTTTGAATATTTGAACTTTTAGACAAATTGATTTCTTAAAAAATTTTCATAAAATGAAAAATCATAAATCAACTACCTAAATACTTTAAATTTGTAATTATGCCTTCCTCTAAAATATTTTCTTCAAATCCTTTGTTAAAATGAAACTCGATAGACATGTCGATTTTAGAAACTCACATCCGGAGACTGAAACTTTTCACACATAAAATAACCATCTGTCACAAATATCCATTATTCAATACTTCAAAATTCATTCATATGCGTCTTATTTTCCATAATTCATTTGCTTCTTTTTCTGAAATTTTTTCTAGCCTTCGCACTTTTTCTCGTCTCGCTTTTCTTCACTTTGTTCGCATGTTTGAATGAATTAGACGAACTCGGGACACTTTCTCTTTCTCATTCTGTTCCACTTCTTGAGCCAACAAAATCGAATTTTTTGCGTTCATTTCGCCTTTTTTCTGTTTTGTTTGTATTTGAGCCTGCTAACTTGGGCGTCATGATTTCTTCTAGTAGCAGCTGGAGAGTTTACTCTTACCGACCAGTAAGTTAAGGAGCAGGCGCTGAAGAAGTACAGATGAATATATACATACATATACAAGTCGCATACAGCAATGCTTCCACGAAAGACGAAAACGAAAAGTCGTCTTTCTTCTTCCCGTTTTTCGTCTTGTCTTCGTTCGTCTTTCAGTTCGTCTTGCATTCGTCCTACGCAATAAAAAAGTCGTGTACTATGTGCACAAGAGGAATTCAAGACGAAGACGAAGATGAGACGAGACGGTCTTATTACGTCTTTCGTGGAAGCTTTAGCATACATACACATACATACTGACAAATACAATCAACAATGGATGGTGCACCAGTTTAGAGAGAAACGACAACAGAGAGCAAAAGTTCTGTTCTTAGATATATGAATGTACAGACCCGAATGAAGCCGGAAGAGGCGGCATAAACCTCATCAATCATCCTGACAACTTCCCTTATCAGCTAAAACACCAACCGCTCAGCACAAACATACATACAGACAGATTGACATACTGACTTATTTGAGTCTCCTTTTTTGTGAGCGGTGGAGAAAATTCCATATACGGCCTTCTTCTGTCATCTGGAAAAGAGCCCGATATTTTTGGTATTTTAAATCATCTGGAAACCGGCTTTTAGTTCCATCTGACAACCTGCATTTTATTTCTTCCTGATCGTCTCTCATCCCACGCAAATTTTTTTGGCACGTCTCCGCAACGGCACCTCTTTTTCATCCAAACCACCCGTATCTTTGTGTTCTGAACCCAGTCAAGATGATATTTATAGAAACGCGCGATTCAGCAAATGAATCAACCATTTTTTCTTAAAAAAAAGGCATCAGAATACATCATAAGATGCACTCTTACAAACATCGAAAAGAAAGTGAAACTGAATAATTATTTTCTTGCTCCACCCAAAAATTTTAATTTCAGTTTCTTTCCACATACCAAAAAAAAGAATAAGTGACAAATTTTAAATTAGTTGTCCGTCTGCCAGAAAAAATGTAAGTGACAAGTGGCTAGCTGGAAGTACTTCGGAAACCCATTCAAAGCTGAAATTATTTCTAGAATATGAACACATTCCATGGAATTGCCATTAACGCAAATGAAACGTTTGAAAGAGCATACAAAAAAGCTAGTAGAGTCAGAACTGTTCAATCACGACAACGAGCTCGTAGGCCATTTTCGGCTTCGGCCAATAAGAAATGTATTCTTTTGATATTTGATCTTGTCTTCCCACCCACCTCAACGTCATTAAACTTTTATTTCTTTTTCGAGAGTTAAGTTTCATTTCTCATATTCAGTGAAACATGAAATCTGTTGAAGCATGACAAAAATAATTTCGATGACTTCCCGTTCTTAAGTCACCGTGCAGTTCCAATTTCCCATTCTTTAAATACGTCTTGAAATTAAATTCCTATCAAATTTCATTCGTGTTTATTTACTTTTATTCATTTTTTTTCTCTCCCACATCGAAGAATTTCATCAAAGTCATGAACACTTCTTGATTCTTGTTTCCAGAACTCTCCAGATTTTCAAGTCACTCATTTCGAAGCGTTTCCCTCTTGATCTCTAAGACCCATTATTTCCATCAACGAACTAGATTTCTGGACGGAGGCCATACATCTCCCCAAGCTATACGAAAAAAGTACAAGACAAATAGCCTCACCCCTTTTATCTATAAAAAGTAATAAGACCGAAAATAGAAGAGAAATAGGAAAGAAAAACTTGGTCCCAATGTATATAGAATGGAGAAATGCACGGTGATTTAGATTCTGTGTATACTTTCTTGGCAATTCTTACGAAAAAATAAGATTTTTTGGTACTTCTGGTCTATAAATGGGTAAAAGTAGAGAACAAATAGTGCAGAATTCTCAAAAAAAAAAGCAAACATCTAAGTTTTCCCAGTTGACAACAGCTTTGAAAATCTGAATCCCCGTTAACGAGTGAGAATAAATTCATCGTTGATTCACAGCCGCGGATTTTCAGACTACTGAGGTCATAGGCTGCAAAAAGTGACAAATTCGATTTGCGCAATCAGCATATTCACTTGAAAATAATTTTTTTTGTTGAATGAAGCATTCGGTAGAAAGGGGGGAAAGTCTGGTAATCTGAAACGGACCTCGGTCACTTCTTAATACTTCAGAGTGAAAGTTCACATCTGAAGATCTATTTTATTATCGAAACTTTGAGAATGATGATTCCAAGGAGCGTAATTTCCAGAAGAATGTTGAATGTGCTTCATCATACTTCTCTATTAGAGGGCATCTTTAACCCTTGAAACAGTTATTTATACTTAAAAGTTGCTGAAGCTAGAATTTTCAAGCATCTTATTTCAAATAAGTCTTGTTTTTTTACGCAATTTTTTAGGCAAGGTTCCCTTTTTAGGTTTTATTCCAATTTCCCTTTGTCATACCTTCAAATTTGCATAAAAATCTGGCTATAACAGATGTTTCACATTATTTTCCCAATTTCATACATCTTGATCTGAATAAAGAAGATTTGTTCTGACCAGAACCGTCACAAGTGCTCGAAATAATACAGAACACATGCAGATTGCAGATGGAAAATAAACAAATCCAGATGTATCTGTTTTGCCAAAGTTATGCAGAAGTATGAATTTTTAGAGAGCAAGAACCAAAAAAATGAAATTGAGCAATAGGGAGATTGATTGAAGTTAAAAAAATGAAACATGTTTCATATTAGGAGGCATATTACAAATTGAAAAGTGGAGTGCCCATGGTATCGGGAACAAACAGCGTTTAGAACATGCAAAAACAGGAGGAACCCTGAATATTGAACTCCTCAAACAAAACTCCCGCCCGTTGCTTTTAGCGTTATTCGAGATGACTTCTTTTCGTTCCTTATGTATGTTGTAGAACTGTTGTTGACCTTCTAAGCCTTGGAGTGCCAAAAACCATACAGAAAGAAACGAATTTTGAAGAAAATCGATCAACTTTTACTTGATCTATGTAAAACATAAACCAAAAAAAGAAATGGACAGCGTCAAAAGTATAGCGCGGCACTAGCTTTTGTTTATTTTGTCGCCAGAATTCCGAATTAAAGGTGGGCTATTTTTACTCTCTATTTTTACGTCACTACTTCATTTTCTTGCTTTTCCCTCAACATTCCACGTGGATCACAGTTATCTGCTGCGGAACGAAAGGCGGAATGAGGAATGTTTAATCATTGAATATGCGCTGTACTTTTGACATGATCCATTTCTGATATTTATGTTCTAGCTGCCTAAAAATGAGATTCTGTATGTTTTTTGCTTCACATAATATTATCAGGTCATTCACTTCTCACCACCTGGCATCGGAATTCCGAAAACGGAGCGCTATCCGGCTGACGCTCAAAGCACCCAACATTCAGATTTTGTGCCGGGAAACCAGTTTCCGCTTGTCTGCTCTCATTTTCGCATTAAATCTTATTTGAATTATTCGAAATCATACTGTTCAATTATACCTCTCGAACATATTCAGAGGTTCTGAAATTCCGTGAAAGAGTTTCGTTACGAAACATTCCCCCCTCCAAATATTTCATCATGGATCCTAGTTTCCGGTACACTGAGCACGGAATTGCGCATTTGGAGCATCCAACTCCTTTTCCAAATGTTAGCTGTTTACAAGTGGTTGCCATTAGGAACATAATCTTGTTCCAGAACTTCTTTTCGAGTCGGATTTTTATGATTTTTGCAGAAAATAACAGAAATAACGTCGTTTTCAGCTCCATCCATTTACTTGAAATCACAGTTCCATGGTATTAGATTCGACCAATACGACTGGTTAATCACATCTTAGTTCCTGATTTCCCATTCCATCCTCCGCTTTTTCCATTTTTCCACCCTCGTCTCTTTTCATCTCTATCTCTAAGACATTGCTAGACTCCGCCCCTTTTCTAGGATGTGATAGACAATGGGCCGACGCTATTTATCTTTCGTCTAGTGCTGGCAAACTAGAGATTCGTATTTCTAAATTCTGATATTTCGCAAATTCAATCTGAAAAGAACATGGTCCGAAATCATGTGCCGTATCATCGAGCTTCGCTGACATCTCCTTCCACCATCAATTCATATTCATTGGTCTGTTGTTAATCTTATAACCATTGCGCGGCAATCTTCCCATATTTCGTATTCACGGAAATAATTTTCTGCAAAGAATGCTAAGAGAATTCCATATTTTATTTGGACTCATTTCGCGCGTCACCCCCAGCAACGGCAACTTGGAGTCGAATTTGATTCCCCGTTTTCGTTTCCCCCCAATTGAGCAATTTCCTTCAACAAAGTCCACAGCTATTGCATAAGATCATCAGATTGTCATCATGTCTCCACGTGAATTTCAGAAATCAGAAGAGGTCATCGATGTATCAGAAGGCGAGATGAGTGAGATTTCGTCACTGATCGGCTTCGTCGGTGGACCAAGGGAGCCGAGCTGCAGTTATGGGTGAGTTCAAAGTTCAGAGATGGGCTAGTTGTTTTCTAATTAAATCAAAGAAATTAGAAGTATGTCAAAACGGTGTTTTTTAGTCCATGTTTCGGAAAATTTTTAGAAAGTTCCGGCATATTCAGTCATTGCCCATTATAAACTTGTACACGCAATAAATAATTAATATTCAATATTCCACGCAAATAAGTAATCTATAAATAAATCTGAATCCAAAAAAAAAAACCAACGCCTATTCTCTCCAGAATCAAATTAATGTTTTTTTTTTGAGCTACTTTCCTTCCCACAATTTTCCTTCCCACACTTTGAGCTCATAATGATATCACTCATGTTGCCTGAAAATGAAGGTGAGGTGTTTGTTAACGTTTCGATTTCTGGAGGGGTTGAAAATCAACAACTTTGTTTCAATTTACACAACTTTTTTTACTGAACTACGAAGCAAATTCTAGCTTCATCGAAAAAAATTCGTTTAAGAGTTTAAGAATCGCGCCCTTTGTATAATCATTATTTGTTGGAGTCTGAAAATTGAGTAAAGGAAGCAGGCATTGCATAAGTTCAAATGAAGACGTGAGAAAGCGCATATGGGAGGATTCCACTTTGCAGCGCCGCAAAAAGGACGGAGCATCTAAGAGGCTCGCGGCCCTAATCGGTAATTGGACTGAGATTCTGCGTGTTCTCTAAAACTTGGCGGACTCAGAGTTCAGAATTGGTATTTCGACGTGTTTTGCAATTGAAGGAAGGGGCTTAGAAAAATGTGTAAAGCATTTGAGTTATTGTTCAGTCTTTGAGACTTTCACTTACAAAATGCAGATTTGTGAATTTCATTTCTGCAAAATTCTTTTCAAATAAGTTCTTGAAAAAGGGGTTTCTTCTTAACCTTGTTCTCTCCATGACATAAGAAGACATGCTTTTCATTCTTCCACAAGGAATTCGAGCGAGGTTCAATTTAATTTTAGCCAAAAAAAAAGACAAATTCATCTATTCCAATATCTAATTTCAGTTTTATTTTGATCAAATTGAAATACATTTCAATTTGAGCTGTTCAAATTTCCCACCCACGTACATGAGCCCGCCGGACCCGCCGAGCTCTATGATCCCACTTCGCCTGTCTGAAGGCGTTAGTTCTTTTATATGTGAGAAGCTGGGCAGCCTTCAAATTTGAAGACAATGTTCAAGAAGGTGACAGAGTCTGAACCATTCGAAATTCGACTCTGCAGCCGCAGAGTTTCTTTTTGTGGCCTCGCCCACAATAATGTGGCTCTCAGCTATTGGGTGTTAAATTACAAATGAGTCTCGGGCAAAAAAACGTTGAAACACAGAAATGCATGTTCCAGATTTGCTCAGGAAGACCCAGCTTACGAAAAAGCAGTCAGCGAGTGCCACGTAATTCAGGAGAAAAAAGATTTCGCAGAAGCAGTGCTTCTAAAGTGTATTGACAATAAACGTAAGTAGGGTATACAGACTTATAGAAATCTGAAGATCCTTCATATAAAAAACAATAATTTAAGTTTTCAATTTTCAAATTTCGAAAAAAAAAACAAAAAACAAGTAGATGCCCAGAATCCTGTCTTTTCAGAGATTTCTATAGATTGAACTTTTGATTTACAGCCCTCTTCCCATACATGCATTTTGCTCAATTCCGAAACGTGGACTACACGCAACGAGTTAAGCAGATATCCGATTTGGCGAGAGAATGCTCGCCCACTCACGGCAGTCTTTATGGTTCGTCGGGCATTAAAAATGACCCTCGGTCATGGGCAGGAAAACGGAACTTTTGTGTTGTTGTACTGCAGCTAAAAGGGATGAATATAGTTGAGATGTAGTAGTGTGTTATTTTTTTCATATTTCAAAGGAAGTATAGCAAAAGGTGCTGAGGTTCACAGAAAAACAGGAAGTGGTTCGGAGAGAAGTATACTGTAGATTTATTCGTAAGCTTGCCCATGATCAGAGTGGGGCGGAATTGGATTTCGGGAACTCGGACTCCGGAAAACGGAAAACAGAAAAAAATTTTTTTCACGGAATCTGGAATCCGGAAGACGGAATGAAAAAAAAATCGGCGGAATCCGGAATTCCTCCCTTCTCTGCCCATGATCCCCTGGGATCATAACTAGCGACCGAGTCCTCATTTCGAGTTTTTCAGACTATAAAACCGATATAAACGGCTCTATAAGGGTTAGGTCTTTGCTTTTGCAATATATACATATGTATTCATTCTTTGTGTTGTTTCATTTCGGTGTCCTCTTCATTTTTCATTCGGTTTTTCACATTTGTTCTTCGTCTTCAATGAAAATAGTGCATAAAGATAGAAACTCATAAATCTTGAAGACGTCAGAAATGAGGTGAAGTAATTCTACATGAGAACAGAAGAGTAAACATAAACCCATGGCTTCTTCTGCTGAAAATAGATGGGGAGAGATCTAAAAATAAGAAGTAGCATGTATTTGCTCAAGTGAGGGTGTTTGTTGAAATAAGCCCATTCCTAGGAGAAGTGGCAAAAAAATTGAATGGAAGGGGTCATTTTTGATGTTTGATTGAGGTGACGCTTTTCAGAGGCTTATGTAAAGTTTTAAAATGTTCAAAGCTCGAATTATAGTTTTTTCTAATGGGAATTCTTGAAGTTTTAAGAGGAGCTATATTTATTCATAGAAGGTGGAGAAAATGTCTGAAAGATTTCAAGGGTTTCAGGGAGTCAAGAATGAAATTTCGTGAAATTGAAAGTCTGAAAAATAGAGCAGGAAAAGGAGAAAGAAATAGTGTGCGTGTGCGTCAGAAATAGAGAAGAAAGTAAGCCTTTTTACACGGCAGCTTGCCGTTTTCTGTACCGATTTTCTGTACAGTTACCAGAAATTTACCGTTTTACACATTTTGCACCTTCCCGTTGCAAATTTCACAGATTAGATTGTATTGGAGAAGTAAAAAAACAAGGGAGAGAGAGAGAGAGAGAAAATCCCAAAAAAATTGTCCGGAACGTTTTAAAACTTATCAATTCTCGCTGCTTTCCAGGTTGCTACGACGAGGTGTATTCCATTCAGAAGACCGCCAGCGTCGGTGAGAATCGCCTACCCGCGCATCGTCATTCTGGATACATCGTCATCGGTTTTAAGCTTCTAGAAGACGCTGGAAAGCAGGGCAGCCTTGAGAAGACGTGGCTTCAATGGAGTGGGGCTCGTGAAATCTATAAGCACTCTCCACGATCATGGAACCTGAGGAGAATTTCACTGATGAGATGTCCAACGCAGTAAGTTTTGGATTTGGGTCTGGTTTGAAAAATTATTTTATTATCGAATTTCATCAAATACAGAGAGGGGAAAAAGTCGGTGATGCGAGGGGAATGGGCTAGCCAATAGCTAGCCAACAGCTAGCCAACAGCTAGCCAAAAAGCAAAATCACAAATTTCTGATTGCAGTCACAAAAATGGAGTTGCCCAACGACCGTTCGCCTACATTTTGATGTGCGAATACGGTAGTATTCTGCATCCATCAAACACCATTCAAGCATTGGACATTTGTGAGAGGTTGAGAGTTCGGAATTGCGGGCACATTGCGTTGTATCAGGTAACAAATTACGTTTATGGGCTTTGATGGGATTGGTTAATATGTACATATGATAATGGTTGAACACGAATAAGCATGTTTCGGCTGGGGAGTTTAATTCAAAAAATTTGTTTCTGTTCTCTTATGTTCTCCCAATTTCCGATTCATACTGGAAACATTTCTAGCATTATCGCAAGGAATTGCTTCTGGCAATTGCTTCTCGGGTTGCTCTTTCTGAGCTTCAATCGAAATTTAGAAAATAGATTTTATCCTATTTTGAAAAGCAGACTGTTTCCATGTGGGGAAACGAAATTTCAGGTTTGAACAAGATAGTCTTACTAAGTGGTCCTAGAAAAAAGGGTTCTTGAATTTTAGTTTTTATTCTAATTGAGCTTTTCTATGATATCGATTATTTATCTTTTGAAAATCAGCTCGTCTAATTTGAATTTTTCAAAATGAAATATTAGGAAAACGGTGGGAAGTTAACTGGAATTAGATGAGGCATTAAGATAAATCACGACAAATTATTTTTGGCTGTAATTATCCTCTTGAGGCCGGAACATCACAACGTTCACTTTTTCTTGTTAGGTCTATGCTTTGCGTGCTGGCCTTCTATTTTAATCATACGCTTCATTTTCGTTGTTCCGACTGCGGTGTCCTTGAGCATTCCCTCCGCGTAGTCCGGATGATCCATGCATGGGTGGTAACCATCGCGAAAGCCGCTGCTGGAAAATTTTAATATTTTAGATTTTAAGACAAGTGAAGGTCTAGTAAATTTGATTTCAATTTATTTTTTTCCTCATACAGTGATTATTAATTTGTCGATTATGAAAAAGCCGGCACTATAAAGAGATTTAGCGGTGTTGTTGTTTTGCGCCGTCAATGCAATTATTAGATCTTCACTTCTTAGGCTCAAGTGCTCTGTTTAGCCAAAGAACTCACGATGTCGAAGCATGCTCGCCCTCATGTCCTTTCACTCCTCCGTGATTCGGCGTTCCAACCAAATCCGTTTGTTTATTCTCAATCTCTTCGCTTAGCTCAATAGTAATGTCGGACTCTTTCATTGTATGAATCCGAATATACGTCTTTGGATCCTGCCCGTTGACAAAGACATTGGTCTCGAAGCGACGCATTTCCTCTTTTGAAACGGTTGTGAAGAAACGCGTCAACTCATAATTGCTTGGAAGGTCGAAGATATTCCAGCCCTGAAATTTCGTGAAGTTTTGACAATTCAACAGAAAATTCGAATATAGCGGCTACGTTTTCGCGTTTGAAGCTCTAAAATGAAGTAGCGGCAAAGAGCTTGTAATGCCTCATTCCTCATTATAGCAAGGCTCTAAAGCACCTGGAAACTACGGTATTGACCGCGTAAATGCTATGAGTTGTAGTCGCCGCATAGAGTTTTCAGATTAAAAAATAATACTGAAACACAAACCACTCACTACTCACCCAGGTACTATGACCAGCCTTCTCCTTCATCATCTCCTTGTAAAGGTCTAATTTTTCATTATTCTCTGAATCCATGGTGTAGGTCATTGCTGAGCTCTGAAGAACAGAGTCTGAAAACTTTCGAAAAAATGAAGAAGATGAAGGAGTCGAGAAGGATTGAAGACATGTTTGAGATCAATTTTTGACAATCACGTGAAAAAGAGTAGGATGCGCAGAGCCGGAGAGGAAAAGCCCGAAAGGAGGAAGTAATGCTTGAATGAGAAACGGAGTGGATAAGCGAATAAATGTAGAAAAAAATAAAGAACAGAATGCGTGAGGGATGAGGGGCAGAGGCGGGAGTGCTAACGCAAAATTATTATGCAATACTTTGTGATACGCCTGAACTGCAAAGCAAAGTAGTGCTGAAAATTGACGTTTCTAGTTCATGATTTCCACTTCTGTCCCTTTTTGGGGGGGGGGGAACAATTTTAATACGGGTGTTACGGTAAACAGACTGTACGGCAGTTTTCTCGCAATATCGGATTGTCGTCGTATGAAATAAAATATAGTATACGAAATAAACCTTCTCAATAATCATTCCGACAGGAAATTATTGAGTAAAATCCACAATTTCATGAAGCCTTCTAGAGCCCTCTATTCCCAGCTTATTTTTTTACAACCACTTGAAATCTCTCAGAACGAAAGAAAAATACGTTATTAAATACAACAAAAGAGAAAGAGATACAAGTAAATTAATTGTGAATGAAAAGGAAAAATCAGAAAAAAAAAACAGAAGTGTGTTGATAGCAAAAGAATCGATTTCGTCAGCTGATTCACCGAAAATAGAACAAGCGTTTCATATACAAGAACACGTGTAGGAAGGGAGACCGGCACGCGGACAATAACACAAATCGAGATGCCGGTAACGTGTAAATCAGCAAAAATACACATTGATGGCATGAAAACAAAACAAAAACATGCTGCTGTTCAAAAAGAAATGAAACGCCGAGTGACGACCAGTTTAAATTGTATATTGATGGAGTTTTTAGACGAAAATGAACGGTAATTTTCCACGAAAAGATAGCTTGTCAATTGTCAGCGGCATACAAAGGTTTTCTTACGACAGTTTGTCGTTTTTTATATTAATTTACTGACACTTCGCGGCTATTTGCTTCTTTAAATAACTCTTTGTTTCTTTCTGCGGTAATTGGGTAGTTACACGGCAAGTTGCCGTTTGCTTGCCACATATTCTCTGAGATGAGTTAAATGTCTTGAGCATTTTCTGTATTTGGTGTCACATTGCCCAACCTAGTAGAGAGCATGTCAACACAAAACAATATTGACGGATTTCGGTTAAAACTTGAGAGTTCTTAAATTTCTTTAATTGTCAACGATCATATTTCAAAAATTACAGTCTTAACCTAGGCTAATCGTTTCACTTGAATTCACAAAAAAAAACAGATAAATTTAAAAATTGGACCGTAATAACTGGGAGCTTGGAAATACCGTTTTCGAGTTAATTTTCTTTAAAAAAACGCGAAAGTTAATTTCCATATTTCCAGTTAGAATTTCCCGAATTAGACCGGAAAGTTCCATAAAGGACCGCCGCATTGCCGACAATATTCGAAACAATCCAGAAAAAAGACGAAACTCTAGAAAAAATAGTCCTTTATTCAAGAGTTTTAAATGCCATTTTTCCAGGTGCACTCCGCATACACCTCACCAGGACCTCGAACTTCGGCGCACAACTCCCCATCCCGTCAAGCCGCTCTTGTTCAGACAGCTGCCACGAAACGATCTCAGATGCTTCGAGGATTCTCACAAGATGTCGAGCCTCAGCAAATTCCAGAAACATCAACTTTACGTCGGAATCGTATGTTGAGGACTCGAGAAAGATCTTTTCAGTATCCCGATGAATACTATCATGCTTATCAGCCACACCAATTTGATCAACAGGAGCAGTACTAACTTCTTTTGGTCTGAATTCATACCTTAAAAAGAATAAACCATATTAGAAGAGCATTCAAGCTTTTCTAGTTTTGTCTAAACAAGAATGTAACCTTCCTTTCACTAATAAAATTGTTTTCATGGTATTTTCCGTTATCATTATTTAAATCATAAAACCCCATCCACCCAACCCATCCGGCTCCTCCCATTCTGTTCGCTTTCTACAGTTATCTTCCCCATATTCCATTATTACCGTTGACTTGGAACCGAATCCGTTCTAAAATATTTTGATTTTCTTTCTTCATTTCCCCGAGGTATCTGGTGATTCTAGTCACCAATCATTTTCTTAGCCATCCATCCCTCGATTTCATTAATTTCATTTTTGGTCTTCTGCAAAGTTGGAATTCTTTGGTACATTCGAATTAACTGTAGCGATGAGCACAAATATTTGAAATGAAATGGAATGATACATCATCTTTTAAATAAGTGCTTCACTTTGTCAAAAGAGTTGAAAATGAGATTGTCAAATGAGCAAAACTAAATATTATAGAAAGTTGGAAATCCACAAGTAAACGGTTGAGAGTGCTAAATATCGAAATTCCTTCAGATGCTTTCACTGAAAACTGAACTCCTCTCAAAGCATTTTTGAAGGAGCACTTTATTTAAATAGGCTCAAAGATTCTATTAGTAACGAAACCCTTTCACTAATTGTTGTATAACTCAGAAATACCCAATTAAGAGAGAATAGAAGAGTCCGCTTCCATTGAACATTAAGGTCTCGCAACGAAAACGAAGCGGAACCCCGTTATTTATTTTTGAAAAATGTGAAATAAGAAACTAAGAAAGCTCAAAAGTAGAAAAAATGAAGAAGTAAACTTGAAGAAGTTTCTTAAGCGTGCCATTTATGAAGATCAGGTGATCACGGCTCTACGGCGCCTAGACGATTGTCTAGACAAGCAAGAAGTTTTGTCACTAGTTATTAATCCTTTAATTGAAACAACTAATTGCCCGTTTTTAAGTAAGTAGGCTCATATTTACCGCAAGAATAGAAAAGTATAATTACAACGTTTCTCAATGAAATTTTCCTGATTATGATCTACGATTGAAGAAGCATTATAGCAATGATAAATGACTGATATAGGGTAAAGCGGAAACGGAAAAAAATCCCTCAGGAATCAAAACTAAGAAGCCGAAATATAAAAGGAATTGTCACCTAAAGTTACCAAAAACTTACGCACATTGAATTAACCAGACACACAAAATGGAGTGTCATTGCGAGATCTTACAGTTAGGGTTTCTCTGGAGAAACTAGCCACAGGTAACTAACCCTCAAATAGGAAGCGAGCTCAAGGAAGCTCAAGGACCGGCGAAACGTAGCGACACTTGTTTCAAGATTTGCTCGTGTTCGTTTGTACCTACATATCCATTCTCCCAGTTTTGGGATTGCTAATATCGATATTTAGGCTTGGTAATTGGTAAACATCACAATTTTCGGAAAAAAGCATTTGTTTTCAAATCAATTTTCCTATTTAAAAAATTAAAAACAGGGTCATTTTGCATATAATTATAGCAGCTTTTCGCATAAGACTGCAAGTTTCTATTTCATCTCTAAACTGTTACAGCCTAAAAACCAAAACGAGATGTTTCATTTCATTGGTTGCTACTGTATAAGCCACCCATATATGTATAACCTTGGCCAAGACGAATAAAAACCCACAGTCTCCTCTCATTCGTTTTTTATATATCAACTAAGCCCATCTTTGATGGCATCAAGTTAAAGAGTGTATTTAGACATAGGTGTGTCCATGTTTACGAATAGCTAGCATTGACCGCGCAGAAAAATGGTATTTTGTTCGTTATATTTGTGATTATATTTGTGATTTTCCGATCTCTTGATTAGTGACAAATGAGAGAGAGAGAGAGAGACAACCTGAACTTTTTGATGGTTAGCGAAAAAATTGGCAAAATTGTAAACAGCCTAGTGATTTTGTGTATGAAACCGAAGTGATAATATTAGGAAACATGCAACGCTTGCAGTTTTTGATCAAACACTATTGTTCACTTCTCATTTTACCGGTCCATCACCAATACTTTAACAAAGAACGGTCTCAAACAAGATTCATTCGCATATCTAGGAATATCTAAGAAATCTGCTCCATCTCTTCAGCATTTAGTTGCTCTTGTTTTACAGTAGCAAACTTTGGTTTAAGGTTCACTCTTTCTTATCTTTTCCTGTCCAAACTTCTAAAAAATTGATTATACTCTTCCTGTAATAACCGTTTCTCTCAATTTACCATTAGGTACCGTGAACTAAGATCACTGAGTTGTTTTTTTTTGCAATTAGTACTTGCGGCTACTCCAATGTTATTCACCTTGGTTGCACTTTTATGGAATGTTTTAGAAAGTGCTTTTCCTAAAATCATAAGAAATATCTAGGTGCTCATGAAAATCAAGATCTCTCTTTGAAGATGAAAGAAAACAAAATAATTGTTGTTTTCTTTTGTTGATAATTTTTCATAAAATTGCGTGTGAATGAGGACCCTCTTGAGCCCTTTTATGCCCCACTTTCCCAGGAATTTGAGGATTCTCGGGAACTTCATCCCAGTGTCATGCACAGGCTCATTGCACTTTAAATAGGTTGCAGCCGTGCAATAAGCTTTGGATATTGAAATGTTCCCAATTTGCCAGATGTCCTCAACACAAAAACGGCACGATCTGCGACGAGCTGATTTATTCGAAATACTTCAACACTGGTGTATGCATCTATTGTGTATTGCACTCTACTGCGTGATGAGTTTGTGGCGTGAAATGGAAAAAATGGAACAGCAAATGCGAAAACGGGAAATTCGGAAAAAAAGGAAACAATTCACTGATACTAACAAAAGGGTTTGTATATTTCTAATATTTCTGGGACACCAAAGCATAATTTGCTTCTAGTATGCTCGCTGAAAATGTCAACGGGTTTCACTTCTATTGAAAATAACAACAACAATAAACAAGACTGAACGCCGAAAATCTGAAAAATCTTGATCAAAAAAAAATTCAATGTCTCGAGACGATATGAAATTTCAAAGTTTCTGTTTTTTCAGATATACCGTCATTGCTCAAGACGCATTCTCAACTCAACACTTCCTCGCCAACACTTGTCCGATATCGATGAGGAAGACGAACGTTTTTTGAGCTTTTGAGAACTGAAGTTTCCTTTTATTTATATTTTTTGCAAGTTGCACCATGAGCTTCCCCAACTCTCATAAAATATTTATCATTTTTTTCACTCTGATCCTGAAACGTTGATATAAAATATTTTCTCCATCATAAAATATGCTCTCCATAGACTTTTGTTGTTTCATTTTTCTTTATCAAATAAATTTCGAGACGTACAGAATGTTCTCCTGACTGTGGTGCTTTAATTATTGAACAGAATCATGGGTAATAAATAGTCTTAAAGCGTTGTTTTTTTCAGATTATGAGTGTAATTTTAATTGTAATGAGAAAAATAAAATGTACAAAATAAGAAAGATAAGTTCAATGATGCGTTTTTCGTCTTTCATTTTTTCAATGGTGTGCTTTATACTGGTTACGCGATGCCGCTGTTGTTTAGAAGAAACCGGGCTAAATTGATAGCACTTCTGCAGTGCCTTTTCTTACAAATGGGAAATTGGAAAAATTCATCAATGGTTTTGTGAGAAAACTGGAAAATATTTCTTGAAGAAAAAACACTACGGAATTTTAAAGCTTTTGAGTAAAATAAGTAAACCTATGAGGATAAGAAACATCTTTGATGGATTGGATGCTTACGTTTTCGTCGCAATTGTGATCCTGGTCAAACTCATAAATTTCTAAAGAATTAAACTTGTGGCTCGGGCAATTTTCAAACGGAAGTTTCAATTATAACTATGGGGCAAGCACCCAAATTGTCATCAAGAGACGTTATTGATACTATGTACAGTACCGGCCATAAAGATATCATATTATGGTTTTTCGACCGGAACTACCTGAAACGTGGATCAATCTTCCTGAAACTTTCAGGGAAGTTGTAGTGCTAGCTGATACGGTAGCACAACAATTATGACGCAATTTGGAAAAAGGCGCCCTAATGCACACCGCATTTTGTAGTCATCAATTTTTTCCGATTTTTTTCATTTTTTTTCGAATATTGTTTCTGTCGAATTTTTCTATGATTATATAGTTTTAAGTGATGGGACGCAATCAGGGAAATAGTAGTCCTGACGTTAGAGTCCAAACTGCAATTCTCGCTGGCCAAGTACAAGGCCGTACCCAAGTACAACTATCGAGACAATTCGGTGTTACTCAAGGGTCAATCTCACGTATTCTGAAGCGCTGTCGAACTCAGGTAAGCCGTGAAAAATGGTTCTCAATACAACAACGCGTCCAGGGCGCTGTAATTGCGAAGAAATCCCCTGGAAGACCACGCACAACTTCGAGAAACATGGATAGATGTATTGTTCGCGCGAGCAGAGAAGAACCCCGACGCACTGCCACAGACATCTACAACATCGTATCATCCCCAACTGACCCCGCACCTTCTCACCGAACCATTCGGCGTCGTTTGCAAGCAGCTGGATTGAATGGAAGGAGACCAGCGAAGAAGCCTTTCATCTCGGAGAAGAATCGCAAGTTGCGTGTGAACTGGGCTAAAAGTCATCTTCATTGGACCCGCCAGGACTGGGCCAATATCGTCTGGTCGGACGAAAGTAAGTACAACTTGTTCGGAAGTGACGGTGTGAAGTGGATTCGTCGTCCTATGGGCTCTCGCTACGTCCCCAAGTATCAACTACCAACCATCAAGCACGGTGGGGGTTCCTGCATGGTTTGGGGTTGCTTCTCCGCCACGGGAATGGGTCCTCTCAAACGCATCGTCGGTAATCTCGACCGCTAGAGATATGAGGATATTTTGGAGAACACCATGAGACCCTGGGCACTTTCTAGCGTAGGCCGTGCCTTTGTGTATCAGCAGGATAACGATCCCAAACATCGTTCTCATCACGTGCGTGACTGGTTCAACCGCCGCCGTGTCACCCTTTTGGATTGGCCGAGTCAAAGCCCGGACCTGAACATCATTGAGCACCTATGGGAGGAATTGGAGAGGAGATTGACCGGAAAAACTGCTTCAAACATCGACGAGAAGTTCAAACTTCTCCAGGAGGAGTGGAAGAAGATTCCCCAATCAACCATCGACACTTTGATCGATTCCATGCCCCGTAGGTGCCAGGCAGTAATTGATGCAAATGGTTTTCCCACAAAATATTGAAATCTAGCAGATAGAACAATTTTTAAGAGCACGAAGTTTCATTTAAGAAATATGGGTTTTTTGCTGTTTTCATTCTTTTTCAAATTACTCCTGTATGCATTAGTTTCGCAAATCCAAATGTTGTTAGCTGATGAATTGTTGCTTCATGAACAAACTGTGAAAAAATCAGATTGATTCGTTTTATATCGAATGAGATATGGTCGAAAAACCATAATATGATATCTTTATGGCCGGTACTGTGTTTCAGACTAAAAATCGAAGAACTCTTCTTGTATTGATTTGATCCATTTTTAAGTGATGCTATTCGAACAATTCTAGGAACTTATTTATTTGGAATTCTATCGTTTCGGCTTTTTTCTTGTAAAACAGAGAACTGAGTTATCAGAGAGTCAAACACGAAAGAGTCGTGTATACTGATAACACAGTTCTCTGGAATACACATGTAAGAAACAGAACGAGTTTTCCGGACGTGTATTGTGCTTACGATGTTTTCTCAATCTTTCACGCAAAGCCTCGTACCAGTACAAGAAGCCAGTCCATGAACTAAAGTTTCCACGAAAGACGAAATAAAACCGTCTCGCCTCGTCTTCGTCTTCGCCTAGAATTCGTCTGACGCAGAGGTAGACATTGTGTTGGTACACATGTATTTTAATTGACGACATAAGACGAACAAAGACGAAACAAAAGGATTCCACGAAAAACGACCGACTTGTTTCGTCTTTCGTGGAAGCCATACCCTGAACGACGAGATGTCTCACCTCCATCAATATTAATTTTGCTGAAAACAGAAGAAAAGTTGAACATAATTTTTTATAGGTAACAACCACTTTTATTCGACCAAAATGGTTTGGTGTAAAAATGAAATATGAGCGGTCTCATATCACCACTTGAAAAATATTGAGCATCAGAGTGAATGCAAGTATGGTTTTTATTCTGTGGAATTTCACAAAGCTCCAGATTCACGCAAATGTCTGTCGAATATAGAGTAGGATGCACAAATTCATAGAGACATTTGGAAACTGCGGGAGAGTAAAAATCCGAAGACGGTAGTTTTGATGAAATTTCTGATATCCCCGTCGAATTTTGAATTCTCCGAACGTCCTCCTCAATCTTTTTTAAATCTTCCGATGCGAATCTTCGAGATAATGTAAATTGCGTTTCTTCAAGTTGGTCGAAGATGGTATTATTTTCAGTGTGACGCATTACGCGAAGTCGGAGAATACGATTATAACGGACAACGTGCCTAGAAAAAAAACTCGAAGTTTGACATTTAATGACAAATTTGAAACGTTACCTTCTTCCAGATTCTTCATTTCGAATGTACATCGGAATCCAATTGTTATTTTTCAGACTATCAGTTTTTAAAATGCTAGTACCACTCTGTGAATCATCAGCTTCTCTTATGCTTTCGATTGTTTTCCGAACATTGAACGCGTCGGTATTTTCTGTCAAGATTTTTTTTTACATTGAAGAAATAGTTCAAGCTTCAAGCTTTTCTTTTGAGCATATTTCCAGTCGTACCTATAGAAATTCGACTATCCCTTCTCAAGTAATAAATTGATGAAGCGTTTGGTTCAAGTGCCAATTCCGCCAAGAATTCTTCAATATATGTTGGATGTCTAGATGGTATCAGCATATCGTCAATGTTAAAAAATGCGACAAATTCAGCGGATTCCTGCAAGCTATTTGATTATGAGAAGGTTGAATTCCATGTTTTGTAACAAAATTTTAAAATATTTTCGCGAATCTTCATCTGCAGATCATCGTTTTTGACTGAAAATCTCCGTTTCAGCCTTTTCCATTCAGAATGTTAACAATGTAGAATGTGCTAAACACCTGTTTCAGATAGTTTCTGAACTAATTTTCAGAAAGCTTTCTACTGTTTTCAAACAAACACCAGGTGTGTTGAATAATAATAGAATTTTAGCTTTTTCAGATTTTGTTGAATTTAAATTTAATTTTACTGATTCCAAGATGACGATCTGGTTTGTTCTGCGCAAAGTTTCAGAAAAAAATTTCAAGAAAACTTCGAAAATCTAGCGCTACGTGATCAATCAAATAGCAAAGAGCGACTTGCGCAGTGAAACATGACTTCTTAGTTTTGTGCCATAGAGCAAGCCATGTAGGCAATCATGGAAGATCACTCAGCTCTACGTGATCGATAATGACTGAAACTGGAACTTTCAGAAATTCTAATTTCACAAAAAACGATGAGCAGTGGTGAATGTGGTAAACATAACCAATTAGCCACTGTCTTTCAAAATTTCGAGGAATTTTAGTTATTTTTTCATTTAATTATTGTTTGGGTGATTCTCCCTGGTAATACCAAATACCTTGTATTGTAAAAGACAATCAATATGGGATCCTGCTGTGTTTTGCATTTCCATATTCGAATTCGGCTCGAAAAACGAAGTTTCAGTCTGTGCAAACTTTATTCTGAGCCAGTAGTCAATAGTAATGTAATTCTGTTTTTCGTATTCCTTCATCAAATTGAAGAAGGACTCGATAATCGAAGTTATATAAATGTGGAAGTGCGCTCCGAATCTGAATTTATTATTCTGCGTTTTAGCAATTCAAATAATAATTACTGGTGTGCAACATGAACTTGCTGCAGAAATAGCTGCCATTGCTCAGCCAAAAGTAATGGAGAAATACAGATGATTACTGGTTTTGGAGCGGCATACCGCGCTACTTTGAACGGAATCTGAATGACAGAAGTTGAGAATTTGAATCATGTTGAATACAACTTCTGTTCTATATTCACCGGATGTCACTTCAAGAGTTGTCAAGTTTGCCACCGAAGTAGTCAGCGCCAAGACTGAAACAAAACGGCACTTCTTGTTTTCTACTCTGCAATTTCGAACACTTTCACAAGTAAGTAGGCGTTTTGCAGAAATTTTACCTCTGAATCGTAGCCAGCGTCTTTTCCCAGTGCGTTTTGTTCGATACAACCACGCCGAGAAGCAGATTTCTCAGATCTGAGCTTACCGAGTCCATAACCGTATTAATTGCAACTGTTGGCCCTCTGTTTTCTGGCCTACAAAATGTGACGAGGCTTGATGATTCCGTCAGATTCTAAAGAGTTTCGGAACAAATTTTTGAGCTTTTTGAACATTTTGTGATCGGCAAGAAATTGATTTTATCCAAAATAAGTGAATTGTGGCTGTTACGAAGTTGCATTTTTTTTTAATTTTAGAAAATGCTTTCCAAATTATCAAAAAATAGGTTCACATTGCACCTTTACATTTAAAAAATCTGATTACAACGGGCAGATGTATACTTTTTGGCTTGGAAAGTAGCATGTCTAAGCTGTCTGTTTTACCAGTCTTTTATGTTGAAGCTCGTCTAATTTTCAGTAATTCAATTTTAAAGAAAAATAGAGACTGAACTCGTATTTTCAGCTTCGCCGACAATATTTTCTGTTCATTTTAAAACTGTACAATTTGTTGTTTTCTAAAATGAAAGGTGATACGGAACTTGATTATAAGTATTAGAAAGTCGTAAAAATCTGTCAAAAAAATTTTTTTATTAAAAAATAAATAAACTCACGATTTTGATGTTGGATAGTAGTAGGCACTAACAATAAAAGTATGGGAAACCAAAAGCTTTCTTATCAATCTTCTTGTTGGATCATTCACAACTCCAGGAAGTAGGGGTGGCAATGGAATCGATGGGGCTTTCGAGAAGCCGTGTATTTTCAAATTGTGTGTAACTTTATAGTATAACATGGAAACCATTACTAATAGCGTACACAGAAAGACTGGCCATTTTGAGGACATGACAGTATGAGTACCCACGGCAATGACTGGTTTCTTTATTTATAGGTATAAGATTTCTGTAAACTTACAATTACTAATTCAGTATACCGAGAAGAACGAAATAGAGGAGACTATTGCTATTCAAGATTGTAGAAAACATTTCAATAGATGACCGAATTAGATAGTGGAATAGTAAATGCTTTCAGAAGCCATCATCATCGTAGTAAATCTATTTTTTTCTTTAATTATAGGATTTTTCTGCATATTTCTACACTTTTACAGGTACTTCACCTTTCTGCGACGTAGCAGATGCACTTGAAGGATATCGGCACCACAGGAGACAAAGCAAACTTCCAGAAGTCTATCACAATTATTTCCAATTGTAGGCCAAACTTTGAAGGTTCGCAAGTGTAGTACAAGTCTTCCACAAGTGTAGGCCAAGTTCAGAAATCTATGCCATGTTTTTCACATGTTTAAACCAAACTTTGAAGGTTACGCTATCTGCCTCAGTCCTCCGCATTCGCTTCACGGTAGAGTCAGAGTACATAAGTCAAGAGATGCAATCTAATCCGTAATCTCGGAGAAGAACAAAATGTTTGAGACTATCGATGTATGTATTATTTCAAAAAACATTTAAATAGCCGAAGTAAGATACTGGAATTCAAAAATTGTTTTCAGAAGGCATCATCATAGTTAATATATTTTTATCTAATTTTGAGTATATTCTACATATTTTTCTAATAAAGGAGCGGTCCAATTTATAAAATATATTCATATATTCTTGGGCAAATGTCAATATGCTCCTGTCAGATTTCTAGGACAGCGCCTTCTCTGATTTCTCGCAGTAATCGCAGTAATCGGACAGTTTGCCAATCTTAAGGCATGATGCCGTATGTTTGCCAGAATTTCTCAAAAATTATTATCAGGTTGAGTCAAAATAATTGTTCCACTTTCAAAAAACTTTCGAATCAAATTTTATTTATTGATTTGTAATATTAGGCCATATAATATGCACCATCATTATTGAATATGCATTGCCAACGGATTGGTAGCTGTTCGATTCCGTTTCAGTAGAAGTCCTGCGTTAATATTATATCAAAAAAGAAACTGCAGCTCGGTCTTGAGATCGTCTTCATTTTCAAATTCTATTCCATCAAGAAAGAGATCGGATCAAGTGATAAACAGTGATGGACATGTCGGGAGATTACTGTGGGTGGGGTAGAGTCGTGCATTCTAGCTTCAGAATTTTCCGGCGAGTCGCCTTCGCGCCATGTGATCGAATTTTGTCATGGAGGAAGTAAACTCAACTTTTTTTTCTTTGATTTTTTCAACGACTGGTTAATCGTTTGCAATAGAAGTCTGTTGTGACTATTGTATAGGTTGGTGAATCTGTCGTTCCAAGCTCCACTAGATGCACAAAAGTATCTTTTTCGCGTGTAACTCTTTTTTTTGCGTTTGAAACTCCAGGATCGCCAGGTTTCAGCCGCTAACGTCCATGAGGAAAGTTGATATAGAGTGTCCACTTCTCATGCCCAGTAATCGAGTTAGAAAGTCATGTCGTTGTTCTTTGACAAAAGAAAAACTGCAACATCTGTTCTTGGGAGGACGGCAAAACATGGGCTACCCAAATCGGTTGTTTCCAGGAGAATCCGAGATCGTGGAGTGCCCGATTGATGATACTTTGAGAGCGTCCAAGCTTGCTTGCAAGACATCTACTCGACTGACGGAGGTCGGGCATACCTGCTCTCGCGATAGTTGAGCTGGACAATTGTTTGAAGTAGCCATTGAGCTGATAATTTTTGTGAAAATAGCTACAACGTTGTCCCTCATATTCCCCCAATATTGATTGTTCTATAAGTTTCTCGAAGTTTCTAGTTTAAAAAATGTTGCAAAACATTACTGTTAAATTAAATATTACTGTTAAGCACACAATTTTTGTACTATCATTTACATAAACTCTATTCATGTTGCTGGCTTGTTCAATAATTCATATTCCCGGCTTAAAGACCATGTATTTGGAGGCAAAAAATAAATTGCGTGTCAATATTTTAAGAACCAAGAAAACCGTGCACGAGAAGGGATGGCTGGTTAGCTCAAAAATCAAGGAAAATGATTTTTCCATTTTTAAAACGTAGAAAATCTTTCTGATAAATTCTTATTCTGAGAACCGTTTCGAAACTGAGAGTTTTATATGTCCATGTGCACGCCCTTCCATGAGAATCGCTTTCTTTTAGGACCTTATCATTTTTCCCGTACCTACCAACGTCTTTCTAAAAATATCGATAATCTTTTTTTTCTTCGAAAAATCACAGGTACGGGAGAAATAAATACGTCTAGTTCTTCTGAGAAGTGAAGAACATCAAACAAAATATAAATTTTTTCATATATTCAAAAATAGACCTTCAAAAATTGTGTTCTCGTCTCAAAATTATAAAGATTTTTTTTCAAATTTCAACAAATGTTTCACTTTTCAAACCAATGCAAAATAATCATTCTGTTAAACTTCAAAAATACACAACAAGTCCAAAATCCAGTCAAATGATATTTCTAGGCAATTTACTGTAACGTACTAGCCGAAGGTTGAGAGCTGCATCGCTTTGGGTACAGGCTTGAACAAGCTTTATGTGGCTTCAGCTTTACCGCAAATGTTCTCAAAAAACTTCCTCATATTCTAAACTTCTGCACACCCTTCCACAACTCGGCAACTGACTACATTTTCACCGGATGTAGGAGGGCCGACAGCAGTTGGTATGACAAGTTGATATGAGGTCGCAAAGTACTTGTAGAAGCGCTGCTTTACGCCTGATTTCTGAAACTATGAGTTGTTCAACTTAATGCTGACGAAAATCATAAAAGTGGAAGTATAGAAGTGGTAAATGCGTGGTTTCTCCCATTTTCTTCTCATCGTTAATCGGAAGATCAAAACTTTATGCCATTTGTGAAAAACGATTTTGAGGTAATTTAACCATTCGTTTAGCGCATTCTTCTTCCATTTTCCCCGATATCTCAAATACTTGAGACTTAAAGTTCTCATTGAGAACCATGAAGGTATATCGAGTTGTTTTCGATCTTTGAGATTAAGCCGAAGGCAACCTAAAGAGGGGATGAAATAACATTCATCCTCATTGGTCTGTAGAGCACATTTACGTTAGAAACCTGCGTGCGGAAATTGTAATATCATGAGTAACTTCTTTAGAGAAATTTTTGTAGGCGAAAATAGAAACGATGTGGTTCAATGTGCCTTTTTTGATCTTAAAGTTAATAGTTTTCTCTAAAGGCACGCAGTTCGAGTGATTTTTCCCAAAAATGGTATTTTACTTTCTTAACGACTTCTGATACCTGAATTATGGCATGGATATCCGAGTCAGCAGAGAAATTATTGTGTTATACTGTAGTAGCTCCAATACAGTGCGTTTCACATTTATACGGTCGCCCCTGTTTAAGACTGTAATAGCTTGATTAGGGGATTTCACAACAAGACAATTTAAAATTCGAAATTCCAACAAAAAGTTACGTATATGGGCCAATTTTTTAGGACACTATCTGAAAAACATTTGGTATAGCGCCTGAAAGTCTGAAAATGGTCTATTTGCAAGCGTTTCATATTTATACGGTCACCCTATCAACAGTTGTGAAAACAATAGCAAATAAACAATTAATACTTGTTGGTTGCACCTTTTGACGCAATAACATCAAAAATGCGATTAGGCTTAGAGTTTAGAAGATTTGGAATGTATTGATTGGCATTGGATTTGAACTCTTGCTCCAGAAGATCCCACTCGTTGAGAATCGCAGTCTTCAGTGCCCCAATCGATCCGTATTGAGTACCTTGGCGGTAAATTAGTTATAAGGTAGTCATACCACTGATAGAGAAGATGTGCAAAACACATTGATTGCGTAATGATGCGCAGAAGTTGTTCATAAGTTGTGCATCCCACGAATACATATTGTGCAGTTCAAACAGTGAGAGCAAGCTGACGCTTTCGGTTGAGTTTGGTTGCTAGCGGATGGCGATTTGAAGTCGTTTATCATAACACCCGCTTTTCCAAGCAAAGTTATCCACATTCTATTTGCAAGTGTTTCATATTTATACGGTCACCCTATCAACAGTTGTGAAAACAATAGCAAATAAACAATTAATACTTGTTGGCTGCACCTTTTGACGCAATAACATCAAATTCAAGCAATTAACAAAATTCAATGTTGAATTATTCATATCTACAGTACCGGCCATAAAGGCAGTGTTTGCATTGTCGTGTATTCCATTTCAAGCACTCGCTGGTTGTCTTGAAGCACAAAATATGCGAAACGATTTCTGAACGGTGTGAGAACTAGCCCTGACCGCCATAGATATACAGGCCATAAAGGTATAATATTAGGTTGCCATTCGAAACGCAGTCTTTCTGATTACATTGCCTAAAAATCGCCATCCCGCCATGCTCTTTTTCTTCTTGCCGGTGCTCATTCTACATACATGTTCCGGCCATAAATGTATTATATATATATATTACCTTTACTGCTTCTACCTTCTCCAATTTCTTCTCTCTTCTTCCAAAGATCTAGCTCACTCCCCTTCATTTTTAATGAAATTCGAGTATATAGGTGATCTAATAATAAGGTGAGCTAGTAATAAGTAGTTCGCGCGAACTAATCGAATTATATAGAATGCAATGATAAGGAAGCAAAATCGTATAGATGTGATGGAGAAAATTGGTCGGGAAATGTGGAAAGCAAACTATAAAATATTACGAATAAAACACTTCTTTTTCAATTTTAAAATCTTTTTTTTTCTCAATTTTCCCACCAAAGCGTGACATAATTTAAAATTTTTACGATATATTTATGCTACTTTAGGAAAATTATGAAATAAAGAAAATGAATCATAAATGTTCACCAAACTTTGTCAGCTTGTTGAAGTCAAAGTAACTTATTGAATCCCCTTTTGAGCTGTTTTAAAACTTGCTCATGTTTTCTGTGATATCCTTCTTCTGTGGCATTTTTCCTCAATATCAAACGTTTTTTATTTGATAATAATCTGACAAACCTCTCATTTGAAAACATATATTTCGAAAAGTGAGCCCCCAGACAAGTAATGTATCATGCTCCATTCCATGCATATGGTAAAATACATTAATCACCTATTCGTTTTCCATTGCGACGCCTCTTTAGACTGCAGAGAAGCAACTTATATTCGTATTCTCACTTATGCAGTTTCGCTCTGGTTTCAGCTTGTTTCCGATTCCTTCATGAAAATTGATGGTTTCATATCTATTTTGAAAGTTCTGATACGATCCTACTGCTAGAAAAAGACAATTAGCAATAATCCGGACTGACCACGTGTCTTTTCGTAACTTCTCTTACGTTCATTGTTCTTTCTCTATCACGCTTGTATGTTTTAGATCTCTGTGCGCTTTGTGACATTGGCGTGAACAAAAAAGCCAGTCTAGCGTGAGTTAAATGAAGTATATAAATAAAATATTTCCGAGTCAATGTCATAAAAAGCACCGAGATCTTTAGTTTTCAAGCATGATGGAGTAAAACGGATCAAAATAAAAGAAGCTCATGACATGAACCGTGATTTGCTCAGATCAAACCCGTCAACATCTAGATTCAAGTCAACACAACTTTCAGAAGCTTTCAGGTTTACCTCTCTTGTTTTGAACCTTTGTTTTCATACTGTATCTCTATTCATTTTTTGGGAATTCAAAGAGCCTGTGATATCAAAAAAATTCGATATTCCTGCTGAATTATGTTGTCAGTTGTAGTTTGTGTAAAAGAGTATGCATTTGAGATTGAGAGGTTTCGCTTTCTTTACATCGTTTAAATAAACTTTCAAAGACCTAGAATTTGACGAAATTTGTAAAATATGAATGATTGGCGTACTATGTAGTTTCCTTTGTCAAAAACATTAATAAGTACCTACGATGCAAGGAGCCTTACTAGGGAATGTTGTTAACTCACCATGGAGTTTCCATACCAGACGTACATATGTGAATCGATAAATTTGTACACGTGTGTGAAATGCCATCATATTGAAAAAAATTAGAAAAAAATTTCAAAAAACTTATAAAAAAGGAATTTTAAGATTAGAAAAAAGCGAAAAAAAATAGTTGCCTCCAGCAGAAACCGAACCCCAGACCTTCCTCCTACTGTCCCTGCCTCTTACCCGCTCTGCCAGCTTGCCACGGTTCGAATCACTAAAAATTGGCAGTGATGTCGCGGAGGAACTAAAGATGGTTAGTGCTGGAATTTCAGATAGAAATAACTCGATTCGCTGAAGCGTTCAGCAAATTCGGAAAACGAATTCTTTATCAGCGTGTTCTAATCTATGTATTCACTTAGATCTGGTATGGAAACTCCATGGTGAGTTAACAACCTTCCCTAGTTAGATCTTCGCCATCTCAACGAATGGTGTACTGTGCTCTTCCCAGATCAACAGGAGAACAACAAACACTGTTTTTTTTCAAATAAAGGGCTATAAGAAAAAGTGAATTCACTAACATCTTTGAAGGAAACTTTCAAGCAATCGTGCTTAGTTTGGCTCAAAGGAAGGCACTGTAACAGCATTCTTAAAAACAAGGGGTTTTTTTTTCAAAATGCAATCACTTTTGAAGAATTTGTTTTCGAAAATGATTTGGGACCTCCTAGTTCTTTGTTGTTTTCCTGCGACCAGTTCAAACTTTCCGTGTGATTGAAGTGTGCTCAGTGTACTATGCTTATAGACTTTCTCTCCTGTTGTACCTCCCCTCCTCCCCCTTTCCTTAACGATCAAAGAACTGCTAATTATCATTCTAAAACTGCCGTTATTCATTTCTCTTTCAGACTCTGAACCTCTGAAAATACCAATGTGCTAGTAATTATATTCACACGACAGACAACACTTCTATTCATTCATTACCCTACACCATTCATCTTTTGAATATCTATTTTCCAATTGGCCTTCTCTCTGTCAGTTTTTTTTTCGGAAGAAAGAAGACTGCAACATTTGAAACAAGTTTTCTTTTGAATCAGCAATATATCTATTTAATTCAACATTTTCTGACCACTTCCAAAATGTCGACAAATGGAACTTACAAAAATTTGAAAGACTTTCAGCGACTGTTTTTTTTTTTTGCGCGAAAGTACATTTTACTGGATCGCATATACTGATACCAGATTGAATCAGGCCCGCAATCTCTGTGGGTTCAGCGGAAAATGGTTAATTTTATCTCAAATGCTCCCCACTTCCACCAGTTTGAAGTGTATCTTTTGTATTTTGTGATCAGTGGTTAATGACTGACAGACTGAAACGTGATGTTTCTACCTTCTTACGTCTGTAATTATTTGTCTAATAAATATGGATAGTAGATGTATAGGAACCTATCAGAAGATAATGAAACAATTACAATATCCTGGAATTCTAGGAAAATATTAGTATTTCGAAGTTAAAATACACATTTTTTCAATATTATGTAATTACAGAAGAATTTGTGACAAAATGTTAAATTTCAAAGTTCAGTGATTGATCGTTTTTTTTTCATAATTTGATAGCTCCTTCTGATTTTTCTTATAAGACGAATGAAAAACTACAAAATCTTGTATTCTGCATCGTATTCTTATGCACAAGTTGATCGGAGTTGATCGGCAGTTGATCGAAGTCAGGTAATGACTTTACCAAAAGAGAATCAAATTCGTTCAACCGACAGCTGATTTCCGGTTGAAACACGTTTGACTTCTTTTTTTGAGCAAACTTCAAACTTCCGTTAAATATCTAAATAATTTTGCAGTTTCTAGCCGAAACTCCACTGTTTCCTATTAAAAATTTGCTTAACTTCTGACCAAAAGTAGAATTCTGCGCCCGGGTTGTTACCAGAATATGATTCTCCACTCTGACTCTTTCTTTCGCTTCTGCAATTCTTCTACATCTATTTCTGTTTTCCAAACCTCTCAGTTAGTTCATAATGTAGTGTAGTCAGAACGTTTGCCAGACGTCCGTAGTAGCTATTTAAAAGCTCTTACTATAACTTATTGTGGCGTTTCAACGTCGAAAAATGTTTAAGAATAGAAATAAATCAAAGTCTTCCGACAAATTGTTATCCGTGAGTGTGTGCTAACCTCCAGAACCAAATGTCCATGATGCGATGATGTGACTATTAAACTTCAAAATTGCGACTGTCTGATGATCTTTTTTTTGTCCCTATCACAGTTCTTTGAGACAAATGGAACACATTAAAAGGTCGTTCAAATTTGGTTAATAGTAAGATATTTAGTTAATGAGTACGTCACATGTTTGGCCAAATATTTTCAATAGAAGATTTCAAACATCTGCAACGGTGATGCCAAAACGGTGATTGAACTGTTAGAAGCCAGCGATCAGAACTCATTTTTTTTGCATACTGCTTCTTGGATAAAATGATCACTTTGTTCATTAGTTCAATTCATTCAGGCTTCCATTCGGACGAAATTTCGGCCGTCTCGTCTCATCTTCGTCTTCGTCTCGTCTTTTTCTTCGTCTTGAATTCGTCTGACGCAGTGTGTTGACAACTTTTTTATTGCGTAAGACGAATGCAAGACAAACTAAAAGACGAAGGTAAATGACTTTTTGTCTTCGCTGTTTTGCTCTAAAATGTTATACACTATTTATTTTTAGTTGCATTGCCTTATATAATAATTTCGTTTCATCCTACTTTTGCAAGAAGTGTAATATTCTATATAATCTTAAATTTCTAATACTTGCATTGCTATTATTTTTCTTCAAATTGTTTAATTTTTTTAAAATTACAAATTGCTGATCATTGTTCAAATCACCAGCAGCTACAATCTAGGATCTTCTTTAAGAATTAAATTTCGTTAAAACGACAGCTCTATAGTGCTCCAACCAGTTATCCGGATTGAATTTCAGCTGTTTACAGGCTACAAATGACTCCGGCCCATGGAGAACCGTCGGACCTCTCATTTCCCAATGCAGTTGGCCTATATCAAACTGCACCCAAAATCTGCGCTGTTTGCAAACGCGAGGCAAATTGCTACAACTTTGGAGTAAACTTTATTGTGGATTTTTCTTTTCTTGAAACCCATCATTATTCCAGGTGCTGTCATGTGATGCTTGTAAAATGTTCTTCAAAAGGACCATGATCCTGAACGTGCGGTATGTCTGTAAAAGGAATAATCAGTGTTTTAACGGTGAGTTTTTGTGCTTTTCTTTTCTGAAATGGACACCATTCGAGTCTCATTGAGGTCTATCGGGCACTTGAAGTTTGGAAACATATAAAATATATAGTTGCTCCTGAAACTTGTATGAAAAAATTCAACTGAAACGAGTGCTCCAAAAGCAAATAATTAATGCTAACTGGTTCTTTATAAATGAAATTTCACTTTTTTAAAAACCTTAACATTTCCAGAAAACTTTTCCTGCTTTGACCCTCTATATTGTCGTGCATGTCGTTTAATCCGATGCATTAACGTCGGAATGGCTCGGACTGGTGCTTTTTTGGAACATTCACTGCTGTTAAATTTCTATTGCTTTTCGCTTTGATAGCTGTTATATTCTTTTTTAATCCCGGTAACACAAGAATTCGTATCTCACAGATAAAAATCTGAAATAATTCCAGTTCTAGACGAGCTCTCTCAAGACGCTGTCCACATTCTAACGGAGCAACAGAAAACTTATAAATCTTCTCTCACACAGTACTGCCTGTTGACCTACCAGCAAAATGGACCGGCTCGTTTTACAGAGCTCCTCTCTCTCTCTGCACTGTTATCAACCAGTATTTTGACGATGTGCAATATCTCTATTGGATTTTCCAATACCATTTCCATGTTAAGTACAAAAATTTGGTGGCTAGAGTCATCTGAAACATTTTTGTTTTTTATTTTATTTTGTTCGATGGAGTGCAATCTTATAATCCCATTTTACCTACAGTTTATTCATCCAGCCTCATCGCATCCACTTATTGAAAATGAATTTCGATTTTGATCACAATACATCTTTGAATAATTTCTTTTATTTTTAAATACTACCATATTCAACTAAAATGTATAATAGCTTTTATTTATGGAAAATAAAGTTGCTCCTACATTTCCGTTTTCATCGAGAAATACAAGTGGCCAGAATCATCTCCGCACCTCTACCCTCAGCTATGCCGTCTGGGGGACTTTTGCAGAATAATGTTCATTCAAAACTCAATTTAAGTGTGGAAGCCATGAATGCGATTACCTGCCAACAATCATCGATGATTGCCCACGTCGTCTTCAAGCCGTAATTGGAGTACATGGTGACCGAATTGAATAATTTGTGTTTCTGAGCATTTATCCAATCAGATACTCTTATACTATTAAACTACCGTACTACCTGTCGCTGGTGCTCTCTTATGTTACCAACCAGTATTTTGAGGATGTGCAATTTCTCTATTGGATTTTCCAATACCATTTCCATGTTAAGTACAAAAATTTGGTGGCCAGAGTCATCTGAAACGTTTTTGTTTTTTATTTTATTTTGTTCGATGGACCGCAATTTTATAATCCCATTCTACAGTTTATTCATCCAGCCTCATCGCATCCACCTATTGAAAATGAATGTCCAATTTATAAAATATATTCATATATTCTTGGGCAAATGTCAATCTGCTCCTGTCAGATTTCTAGGACAGCGCCTTCTCTGATTTCTTGCAGTAATCGGTAGTTTTGAATAAAAACTTGTTTAAATTTACAGCCATTGGCGGTTTTTCGTGACAGTTTGCCAATCTTAAGGCATAATGCCGTATGTTTGCCAGAATTTCTCAAAAATTATTATCAGGTTGAGTCAAAATAATTGTTCCACTTTCAAAAAACTTTCGAATCAAATTTTATTTATTGATTTGTAATATTAGGCCATATAATATGCACCATCATTATTGAATATGCATTGCCAACGGATTGGTAGCTGTTCGATTCCATTTCAGTAGAAGTCCTGCGTTAATATCAAAAAGGTTAATCGTTTGCAATAGAAGTCTGTTGTGACTATTGTATTGGTTGGTGAATCTGTCGTTCCGAGCTCCACCAGATGCACAAAAGTATCTTTTTCGGGTGTAACTCTTTTTTTGCGTTTGGAACTCCAGGATCGCCAGGTTTCAGCCGCTAACGTCCATGATGAAAGCTGACATAAAGTGTGCATTTCTCATGCACAGTAATCGAATTGGAAAGCCATGTCGTTGTTCTTTGACAAAGGAAAAGCTGCAACATCTGTTCTTGGGAGGACGGCAAAACATGGGCTACCCAAATCGGTTGTTTCCAGGAGAATCCGAGATCGTGGAGTGCCCGATTGATGATACTTTGAGAGCGTCCAAGCTTGCTTGCAAGACATCTACTCGACTGACGGAGGTCGGACATACCTGCTCTCGCGATAGTTTAGCTGGACAGTTGTTTGAAGTAGCCAATGAGCTCATAATTTGTGTGAAAATAGCCACAACGTTGCCCTTCATATTCCCCCTATATTGATTGTTCTAGAAGCTTCTCGAAGTTTCTAGTTTAAAAAAAGTTGTTAAACATTACTGTTAAATTAAATATTACTGTTAAACACACAATTTTGTACTATCATTTACATAAACTCTCCACAAACAGTTTCTTGAAATTATAAAAAGCCGGATAGAAGATTTGAAACATCGTTGACAGGTATTGAACGTCTTCGAAACACTTTGCCAACACATTTCCTACAGATATAACTTCAAGGAATCTTGCAGGCCCGTGCTGTTTCCGAGTCTGCATACAGTACTCCATTAGAGCATTGCAATACTTCTGTTGCTGCTTTGACATAATATTTTGAGCGTATGAAGACATCCCAGAGAGTCCTAAATCTAGTTTTCTTATTTTTTCTTCAACTTTTAACTTAATATGGAAAAGATGTTTGCTTACTTGGCGTGCAAAACAAAATAATATTTGTCAGTATATACTCTTCCGGTGTGATCACCAATTCCGTTAATTTGGTAACCAACATCTTCTGTATTCTTTCCGCGTAGTTTTTAGACAGATCAGGCATTCTGTAACGGTGGAAATTAGACAAAAGAGGAGCGGAAAATGAACCCACTTGTTTATGTTAGCTGGAAACATGTCTGATCCATCTGGATTTATAAATCGATCACTATTCTGAACGGATGATTGAAAGGCGGCTGACAAAAGATAGGAACTCATAGCGAAACTTTTCAACGCTATTTTCTTGTCCTCGATTTCGAAAAGAGACATAAAATCGAGACTATTCAAGAATTCAATCGAAGTCCAGACTCCAAAAAACGTCCACTGTGATAATAGTTTATCACTATTGTTTGTTACAAGGCCAGAGTATCTCTGAAAGTTTTCAGATATTTATTTTTGAGATCATTTGATTTGATTAGAATTCATCTTTCAAGTTTTTATTATATATATATATATATATATATAAACCGATAAGGCAGATTGTAATATGCAACATAAAATTTGCGTACAACGGAAAAAATGTAACTCTTTCAAAAATGTTCATTACTCAATTACTTTGAAAATTTCCAGAATCTTATTGGCAAATGGAAATACGATGGTCAATCCAAATAGGGTTTATCGATTCGAATCCCTTTTTTTTTTTGATGACAACCCGAAAAATCTTGGCGCACGCATAGACAGTTGCGCTACTAGAATCCTCCTAAACTCATCTACGTACTTTTATTTGTTGGCAGTGCTGGACATAAAAAATAAAGAAATCTCGGGAATGGATGATGCCACCTGGTCATAGTTACATCACAATTACTCTTCTGATATGGTCTTATTTTTGCGGCACTCTACATATAAAATTATAATTAAGAAAAAAAGTTGTATTATCCTTTGTGAGCTTCTCTCTCCATCCTGGTAAGTTGATGAGCTCATATCACATCAAGTCCTGAATACGAAATCTTTTAGTTCCAGAAAATTGAGTAAGGAATTTTTGAACATTTTTGAATGAAAATCATCCACAGTACCCAAAAGGAAATACATAATCTCTCGACTTATACATACCTCGTAGTAAGACTTTCCGAGAATCCGAAAATGGAAATACGCGAATTTAAAATCAATTCACAATTTTTAAGAGGAGACCAGAACAAGCAATGTTCCTGATAAAAATGGAAGGAGGAGGAGATGCTGCTAGTTCCCACGAATTACAAAAAAATTGAAAAAAAAAATTAGCAGTTTTATATTAATAAGAACTTACTTCTGAATTAGGAAAAACTGTCAACCCTCTCTCAGTTTTCGAAATTAGGTCTTCAATTGTCGGATCCTCATCACTCCTCATTGTCTCAAAACGTTTGACTCTCATGGAATCCAAATAGAGAAGATGTTGGACCATATTTTTAAGCTTATCAGCAGAAGTCACTAAAATATATGGATTCTGCTGTGCTTGAAAATCGTTCATCATCATCAGATCCTCGTCTTCCTCGAAATTTCGATATCTCATTCCTTTATCTAAGCATCTGGTATATCGACACGCTTGGCATCTAGGTCGAAATGCTAAACTCTCTGAAATAGATTTATGACAAAAGTATTGAAACCTGTTTGCCTGAAAATCTGAATACCCATTTTCATTATATTTTTGGAGAATTTTTGTTCATTTTAAAGTTGTCACCACAAAGATTGAAAGCATGCTTACTGTGGCGCGTTCAAATGCAAGCGAAACATGTGTAATCCGCTCAGGAAATCCAGTTTTTTCTATCCAATCACAGCGTTTTCTTCTTTTTCATTTTCTCTTAAACTATTTTAAACTTCAGATAGGAAGCTCTAACAACTTTTACAATCTTTGCAGTTTTTAAACCTGCTAACAGCTGGCTTGAGGCAAACAAATCCTGTTCTGAAGATCAAATTAGCGCTGAAAAGCTTGACGATTGCCGGTCAGGGAGACTCTTTCTGTCCCAAATGGAAGCTATATTCCAACCGGTTGGCAGGGAGCCTTTTTTCGTTGGTCAGGCCTGTTGAAAGTCTGTACGCGGTTGATTAGAACTCATAATAGTTATCAAACTTTCAATAAAGAAAGAGTAAGTATGGGTCTAAGCTTTGCTAACCATCACGAGCCTCTTAATTCTGTTTAAGTAAGTATATTATTAGCATACCAATATCTAAATAGCACGTTTGATTGCCTCGACATATGTAGTGTTGCTGGAGCAGTGACACTCTCCGGAAAAACATTTTGCACGCGTTACATGATGGCACCTTCAATAATCATGAATTTCAGAAAAAAAACGATAGAGCATAATAGAAAAGATAATGAAACCCGTAAATCTGTATTTGAAACAACATCAAGGGAAATTGGATGCCGGATACCATCATATTTTCCAGAGAATCAACTTTCAATGAAAGATTTCAAGAATCCTATTGGAGCCACTTCTCACACAGTTCATAACCGTTCAAGATCCAAAAAATTCTGTTAACTCGCAAAAATCTCCTTTTTTTTAAACTTATTGTACTTTGTACCATTAGATACTACCAAAACAATCCGCATTCTTTAAAATGCAACCTATATTAAAAAGAGTCCTATTTTCACTTACTCCATAATTCATCCCATAGGCCGGCTGATTGCAAACTCTGCACCGATTCGAATTACATTGAGGCAGAGAACGAGTGTGAGCGGCGGTGTATGGTAACATCATTGCTGCAATGGTAGAACGAGAGATGTGATTCTACCATCCAGATTACATTTCCTGAGAAATCCGCTTTCGTTGCACCGCCCGTCTCATTGACGCCACTCAAATGAATTTTCTTTAGCTCGAGCGACTTGTCAATCTGGGGAAGTCTGAAATCTAAAAAAAAGCGCGTTGATTATGGTGGATTTTGGATTGGAAAAAAAACCAGTTTGGGTCCTTCTTGATAATAACGTGCGTACAAGCTCCGTACTCTATGCTGAGCTTGGCTGTAGTGAAGATATTTGGAGTTGTACAGTTAACCAATTGTATACAAAATACATTTCTAGAACGCATTTATACAAATGTCTTATAATGTTCTAAGATTGATTTCAGGTTTATAATAATACTCCACTGCCCAATAACTCGAAGCTGTACCTCTTACTCGTATTAAAAAATCAGCACTCAATTAAAATCAATTCATTGAATAAGTGTAACTGAAAATGCTGGGCTGCTGCCATTACTGGAAGTTTGTCAAAATTCGGTAAAAAGTCGGCTCAATCGAGTCTGAAATGGTATTTTAGAAACAGGCAAATTTTTATTGAAAATCTGAAACTCTCGCTGTTTTAAAACGAGCTCATTTCAAATCAAATTTTTTGGCTTGCTCTTCGAGTTCGCTGACAACTTTGCGCTGTAGAAAGCTGCATTTACGCTCTAAAGTCGCAAAACTTCTCCCTGATGTCACCCTCTGGGCATTCCCCTGAATCTCTGAAGCAGACAAAGACAAAGACAAAGGTTAGGTAATGGTTTACCTTCTTCTGAGCAACCGTTTCTTCAACATGAACAGCTCAGCTCTCTCCAAAAAGTTGCAAGCGAAAGATGAGAGAGTAAAAAAATGAAGCTGGATTTACGAAATCCAGAAGTGAAATTTTAAGTTGAAACAAATGTTTTTTTTTTTTTGAGAATCATATAATTATTTTATTGTCTGCATAATTGTGTCTATTGTGAAATAGCATTTAGGCAAATTTTGGTCGGTCACTGGTTTCTATCAGAAACATTCGGCTTTTGGTCGGAAGCTACAAGCGTTTGCTTACTTCTGAGAAAGATATTCGACTTCTGACGATAATTTAAACGGTTACCCACGTTTAACCTTAACCAAGTAATTAATCACCATCAGTTTCAAGCTTACTTTCCATTATATAAAACGAACATTTGTAAGTACGTGCACGAGATAGATGTTCTGTTATATATTTTGCTCGAACATTTTATTTGGAGGATATTCTCAATAAGAAAAAAAGAAAATACATCCAGATGAGAGATCTGGGAATGCGGCAATCACGAACTTGTTTTCTAAATATTGGAAATTTTACGAATTTCTCGGAACAGATTTCTTTTAATGGCAGAAAAAATATGATAATTCTTTCAAATCTTTCCAAATCAAGCTTAGATGTGAAGTGTTAATAGTGCGATGTTATCACACTTACTTACTAAAGATACTTAGTTTGCTTTTGTGGCCGCGGAGCACAGCTAACCATGCGATTTTCGGCAATGGTGGTCCATAAAGTAATCTGATGATTTCGTCGACATATTGAGATTTATAGTGAGTCGGACCATCTCATGGGGCGTCGTCCGAAGTGTCGTTTTTTTTCACGAGTAATCTATTCTTGAGTCAGTTTCGTCTATCTTCGGTCGGGTTTTCGTATAATGTGCCCTGCCATTTTATTTTTTCATTGATGCAGCAAAGCGGTTTGTTATTTGAATTATTTCTCAGATGATCTTCAAAAAAGGGCAACACAGAGAAAATTTGGAGAATTATAGGCCTATCTGTCTTCTCTTAGTACTCTATAAGACATTCTCAAAATGCCTATTAAATAGAGTACGAGAAACACTAGAAGTAGCCTAGTGAGTCGAGCAAGCAGGATTCCGGCGATCATTATCAACAATCGACAACATACACTCAGTACAATGCTTGCTTGAAGTTGGCGGTGAGTACCAAATACCGCGCACAATTGTACTCATTGACTTCTACAAGGCATTTGACAGTGTGGAACCAAAAGCGATATGGGAAAGCCTTCGAGCACAAGGAGTAGAAACAGTCTATATACTCCTGCTTTAAGAGTGCTACACAAACTACACAGCCACCTTCGCACCAGATAAGTTGAGGCACCCATCACAAGAGGTGTACGCCAACTTGATCCTACATCGATATACTTGATCGCATATCACCTATCCTCTCCTCAGCCTGTCTAGAGCTCGTCCTTCGACAATTTTCTTGGAACCATCGGACGACGACTACGCTCATACGTCTGGAGTAAGGATCAATGGTAGAAATCTCACCCACTCGAGATTTGTAGACAACGTCATTTTCGTTGCAAACGACCCACGAACTGGCAGCCGGATAATACAGGAAAGGTGCAAGAAGTGCGTGTCTCTCAACTTCTTGATTTTGTTAGTTTTTATTTGTAGACCTAAATTTTTACACCTTTAGACACTTATAATGTTAATAGTACGCTTTTTTCTCTAGTAAATCTGGAATCTCTGAAGATATTAGAGAAACCGTGATTCGTTTTCATTAACTGAATAGATTTCAAATTTGGACATCCTTCATTCAAAACAATCAGATCTTCTTGTAAGTTAATGTGATTTTGGAATATTGCAATTTAAATTTGAAGTGCAAGTATAAGTATATTATGAAGTATAAGAGCACCAGCGACAGGTAGTACGGTAGTTTAATAGTGTCAGAGTATCTGATTGGATAAACGCTCAAAAACACAAATCAACTTTGCTCCAATTACAGCTTGAAGATGACTTGGGTAATCATCGATGATTGTAGGCAGGTAATCGCATTCATGGCTTCCACACTTAAATTATGTCTTGAATGAACCTTATTCTGCAAAAGTCTCCCAGACGGCATAGCTGAGGGTAGAGGTGCGGCTATGATTCTGGCCACTTGTATTTCTCGATGAAAACGGAAATGTAGGAGCAACTTTATTTTCCATAAATAAAAGCTATTATACATTTTAATTGAATAATGTAGTGTCTTAATATTTCAAATCAATAAAAGATTAATTTCAGAATTTATCAATTTTCAAATTTAAAAGGAAAAGAAAGGATTCAAAGATGTATTGTGATCAAAATCGAAATTTATTTTCAATAGATGGATGCGATGAGGCTGGATGAATAAACTGTAGGTAAAATGGGATTATAAGATTGCACTCCATCGAACAAAATCAAATAAAAAACACAAACGTTTCAGATGACTCTGGCCACCAAATTTTTGTATTGAACATGGAAATGGTATTGGAAAATCCAATAGAGATATTGCACATCGTCAAAATACTGGTTGATAACAGTGCAGAGAGAGAGGAGCTCTGTGAAACGAGCCGGTCCATTTTGCTGGTAGGTCAACAGACAGTACTGCATGAGAGCAGAACTATAAGTCTTCTGTTGCTCCGTTAGAATGCGGACAGCGTCTTGAGAGAGCTCGTCTAGAACTGAAATTACACATTTTTATCTGTGAGATACGAATTCTTATGTTACCGGGATTACAAAAGAATATAACTGCTATCAGAACTAATTCTTCATTGGTGATTTTCAGTTCGATGAGTCTGCAGACAAGCATACTCCTGACGCGGTTTGTGAAGATTACGGAGAAATCGGACCATCTGAAATTGGAAGTTTGCCTATATTTATGCTTATGTTATATACTTTGATAAAAACTCTCCGAAGAAGTCTTTTCCATCGGGCTTTATCAGATTATCTTTTTTTGCGCGCATCGTCCTGATCGCACTGAACAACAATGTAGCCTTAGCGGAGTAGTTTGCGAGAAGGATAGCCTGAAATTCTTAAAACCATGTTAATCAACTTTTTGCAGACGTACCTTATCCCTTGTATCCATTTTCCTCATAAAACCAAGTTGCAATAGAAATTGAACAGCAGTGAATGTTCCAAAAAAGCACCAGTCCGAGCTAGTCATTTCAAATGTCGGATCCTGAAAATTGACTGAAATTCCAGTTTCTTCCCACCCCTCGTACACTAATTCAAAAAAAAAAAGGTTTTTTTTCTGCATACCCTGGCAACAATAGACAATTTGCGACATTCAATAATGTCTTCCAAAGTCGGATTGTCGTGAGTGAAACACTTTAATAGTTGTTTTTCCCTCCGAGCATCCAGATGCAATAAGTTTTCGATGAGGGAGACTATTGCATCGTCTTTCCGATTTTTAACTTCCAAGATAGTAGATAAATGTAGTCTCATTCCGACGTTAATGCATCGGATTAAACGACATGCACGACAATATGGAGGGTCAAAGCAAGAAAAGTTTTCTGGAAATTTTAAGGTTTTTAAAGGTGAAATTTCATTTAAAAAGAACCAATTAGCATTAATTATTTGCTTTTGGAGCACTCGTTTCAGTTGAATTTTTTCATGAAAGCTTCAGGAGCAACTATATATTTTATATGTTTCCAAACTTCATGTGCCCGATTGACCTCAATGGGACTCGAATGGTGTCCATTTCAGAAAAGAAAAGCACAAAAACCCACCGTCAAAACACCGATGATTCCTTCTACAGACATACCGCACGTTCAGGGTCATGGTCCTTTTGAAGAACATTTTACAAGCATCACATGACATCACCTGGAATAATGATGGATTTCAAGAAAAGGAAAATCCACAATAAAGTTTACTCCAAAGTTGTAGCAATTTGCCTCGCGTTTGCAAACAGCGCAGATTTTGGGTTCAGTTTGATTTAGGCCAACTGCATTGGGAAATGAGAGGTCCGACGGTTCTCCATGGGCCGGAGTCATTTGTAGCCTGTAAACAGCTGAAATTCAATCCGGATAACTGGGTGGAGCACTATAGAGCTGTCGTTTTAACGAAATTTAATTCTTAAAGAAGATCCTAGATTGTAGCTGCTGGTGATTTGAACAATGATCAGCAATTTGTAATTTTTAAAAAATTAAACAATTTAAAGAAAAATAATAGCAATGCAAGTATTAGAAATTTAAGATTATATAAAATACTACACTTTTTGCAGAAGTAGGATGAAACGAAATTATTATATAAGGCAATGCAACTAAAAATAAATAGTGTATAACATTTTAGAGCAAAACAGCGAAGACAAAAAGTCATCTTCCTTCGTCTTTTAGTTCGTCTTGCATTCGTCTTACGCAATAAAAAAGTTGTCAACACACTGCGTCAGACGAATTCAAGACAAAGATGAGACGAGGTAGCCGAAATTTCACCCGAATGGAAGCCTAAATGAATTGAACTAATGAACAAAGTATGCAACAAAATGAGTTCTGATCGCTGGCTTCTATCATTTCAATCACCGTTTTGGCACCACCGTTTCAGATGTTTGAAATCTTCTATTGAAAATAATTGGCCAAAAATGTGACGTACTCATTAACTAAATATCTTACTATTAACCAAATTTGAACGACCTTTTAATGTGTTCCATTTGTCTCAAAGACTGTGATAGGGAAAAAAGAAGATCATCAGACAGTCGCAATTTTGAAGTTAAATAGTCACAACATCGCATAATCGACATTTGGTTCTGAAGGTTAGCACACACTCACGGATAACAATTTGTCGGAAGACTTTGATTTACTTCTATTCTTAAACATTTTTCGAAATTGAAAAGCCACAATAAGTTATAGTAAAAGCTTTTAAATGACTACTACGTACGTCTGGCAAACGTTCTGACTACACTACATTATGAACTAACTGAGAGGTTTGGAAAACAGAAATAGATGTAGTAGAATTACGGAAGCAAAAGAAAGAAGCAGAGTGGAGAATCATATTCTGGTAACAACCCGGGCGCAGAATTCCACTTTTGGTCAGAAGTTAAGCAAATTTTTAATAGGAAACAGTGGAGTTTCGGCTAGAAACTGCAAAATTATTTAGATATTTAACGGAAGTTTGAAGTTTGCTCAGAAAAAGTCAATCGTGTTTCAATCGGGAATCAGCTGTCGGTTGAACGAATTTGATTCTCTTTTGGTAAAATAATTTACCGACTTCGATCAACTGCCGATCAACTCCGATCAAGTTGTGCATAAGAATATGATGTAGAATACAAGATTTTGTAGTTTTTCATTCGTCTTATAAGAAAAATCAGAAGGGGCTATCAAATTATGAAGAAAAACGATCAACCACTGAACTTTGGAAGTGTGGAAATTCAACATTTTGTCACAAATTCTTCTGTAATTAATATGGAAAAAAATTTTTTTTTAGCTTCGAAATACTAATTTTTCCTAGAATTTCAGGATATTCTAATTGTTGCATTATCTTCTGATAGGTTCCTATACATATACTATCCATATTTATTAGACAAATAATTACAGACGTAAGAAGGTAGAAGTTTCAGTCTGTCAGTCACCAACCACTGATCACAACATACAAAAGATACACTTCAAACTGGTGGAAGTGGGGAGCATTTGAGATAAAATTAACAATTTTCCGCTAAACCCACAGAGATCGCGGGCCTGATTCAATCTGGTATTAGTATATATATGCGATCCAGTAAAATGTACTTTCGCGCAAAAAAAACAGTCGCTGAAAGTCTTTCAGATTTTTGTAAGTTCCATTTGTCGACATTTTGGAAGTGGTCAGAAAATGTTGAATTGAATAGATATATTGCTGATTCAAAAGAAAACTTGTTTCAAATGTTGCAGTCTTCTTTCTTCCGAAAAAAAACTGACAGAGAGAAGGCCAATTGGAAAATAGATATTCAAAAGATGAATGGTGTAGGGTAATGGATGAATAGAAGTGTTGTCTGTCGTGTGAATATAATTACTAGCACATTGGTATTTTCAGAGGTTCAGAGTCTGAGAGAGAAATGAATAACGGCCGTTTTATAATGACAATTAGCAGTTCTTTGATCGTAAAGGAAAGGGGGAGGAGGGGGAGGTACGAAAGGAGAGAAAGTCTATAAGCATAGTACACTGAGCACACTTCAATCACACGGAAAGTTTGAACTGGTCGCACGAAAACAACAAAGAACTAGGAGGTCCCAAATCATTTTTCGAAACCAAATTCTTCAAAAGTGATTGCATTTTGAAAAAAAAACCCCTTGTTTTTAAGAATGCTGTTACAGTGCCTTCCTTTGAGCAAAACTAAGCACGATTGTTTGAAAGTTTCCCTCGAAGATGTTAGTGAATTCACTTTTTCTTATAGTCCTTTATTTGAAAAAAAAAACAGTGTTTGTTGTTCTCCTGTTGATCTGGGAAGAGCACAGTACACCATTCGTTGAGATGGCGAAGATCTAACTAGGGAAGGTTGTTAACTCACCATGGAGTTTCCATACCAGATCTAAGTGAATACATAGATTAGAACACGCTGATAAAGAATTCGTTTTCCGAATTTGCTGAACGCTTCAGCGAATCGAGTTATTTCTATCTGAAATTCCAGCACTAACCATCTTTAGTTCCTCCGCGACATCACTGCCAATTTTTAGTGATTCGAACCGTGGCAAGCTGGCAGAGCGGGTAAGAGGCAGGGACAGTAGGAGGAAGATCCGGGGTTCGGTTTCTGCTGGGGGCAACTATTTTTAATTTTTATTTTTTCGCTTTTTTCAAATCTTAAAACTCCTTTTTATAAGTTGTTTGAATTTTTTTTTCTAATTTTTTCAATATGATGGCATTTCACACACGTGTACTAATCTATCGATTCACATATGTATGTCTGGTATGGAAACTCCATGGTGAGTTAACAACATTCCCTAGTAAGGCTCCTTGCATCGTAGGTACTTATTAATGTTTATGAAAAAGGAAACTACATAGTACGCCAATCATTCATATTTTACAAATCGTCAAATTCTAGGTTTTTGAAAGTTTATTTAAACGATGTAAAGAAAGCGAAACCTCTCAATCTCAAATGCATACTCTTTTACACAAACTACAGCTGACAACACAATTCAGCAGGAATATCGAATTTTTGTTGATATCACAGGCTCTTTGAATTCCCAAAAAATGAATAGAGATACAGTATGAAAACAAAGGTTCAAAACAAGAGAGGTAAACCTGAAAGCTTCTGAAAGTTGTGTTGACTTGAATCTAGATGTTGACGGGTTTGATCTGAGCAAGTCACGGTTCATGTCATGAGCTTCTTTTATTTTGATCCGTTTTACTCCATCATGCTTGAAAACTAAAGATCTCGGTGCTTTTTATGACATTGACTCGGAAATATTCTATATACTTCATTTAACTCACGCTAGACTGGCTTTTTTGTTCACGCTAATGTCACAAAGCGCACAGAGATCTAAAACCTACAAGCGTGATAGAGAAAGAACAATGAACGTAAGAGAAGTTACGAAAAGACATGTGGTCGGTCCGGATTATTGCCAATTGTCTTTTTCTAGCAGTAGGATCGTATCAGAGCTTTCAAAATAGATATGAAACCATCAATTTTCATGAAGGAATCTGAAACAAGCTGGCCCGTCTGCAAGGTCTGAAAAACCAAAGCAAAGGAAAAACATGGAGCCATTACAATACTAAAAACCCAGAGCGAAACTAAGTGAGAACACGAATATAAGTTGTCTCTCTGTAGTCTAAAGAGGCGTCGTAATAGAAAACGAATAGATGATTAATGTATTTTACCATATGCATGGAATGGAGCATGATACATTACTTGTCTGGGGGCTCACTTTTCGAAATAAATGTTTTCAAATGAGAGCTTTGTCAGATTATTATCAAATAAAAAACGTTCGATATTGAGGAAAAATGCCACAGAAGAAGGATATCACAGAAAACTTGAGCAAGTTTTAAAACAGCTCAAAAGGGTATTCAATAAGTTGACTTGCTTTCAGCAAACTGACAAAGTTTGGCGAAAATTTAAAATTTATTTTCTTTATTTTCCCATTGTTTCTAAAGTAGCATAAAGATTGTAAAAATAAGTAAAAATTGAAAAAAAAAGCGTTTTATGCGTATTATTTTATAGTTTGCTTTCCACATTTCCCGACCAATTTTCTCCATCACTTCTATACGATTTTGCTTCCTTATCATTGCATTCTATATAACTCGATTAGTTCGCGCGAACTACTTATTACTAGCTCACCTTATTATTAGATCACCTATATACTCGAATTTCAGTAATAATGAAGGGGAGTGAGCTAGATCTTTGGAAGAAGAGAGAAAAAATTGGAGAAGGTAGAAGCAGTAAAGGTAATATACATATATATATATAATACCTTTATGGCCGGTACATGTATGTAGAATGATCACCGGCAAGAAGAATAAGAGCATTGCGGGATGGCGATTTTTAGGCAATGTAACCAGAAAAAGCTGAAAATGTTTCTGGAGCAAGAAAGACTGCGTTTCGAATGGCAACCATAATATTATTCTTTTATGGCCGGTACTGTATATCTATGGCGGTCAAAGCTAGTTAGTTCTCACACCGTTCAGAAATCGTTTCGCATATTTTGTGCTTCATGACAACCAGGGAGTGCTTGAAATGGAATACACGACAATGCAAACACTGCTCTTCGATTTATTCATTGTTTGAAGCCATGCCTCTAATTAGGGCGCAGCTCAGGAGTCTGGCTTCATGCCTTCAGAAATCGGTGTTCGGTGTAGAGAGAGAATTGAGCAATACTAAGAATTAAAAGAGCTCCGAACTAGGTACAGTACCGGCCATAAAGGTATTCTATTGTCTTAAAACCATAATATAATACTTTTATGGCCGGTACTGTAGATACGAATAATTTACCATTGAATTTTGTTAATTGCTTGAATGTGAATGAAGGTATGACTAGGGTACAAACAAATAGCTTTGGATAGCTTTGCTTGGAAAAGCTGGTGTGATAAACGATGATAAACGACTTCAAATCGCCATCCGCTAACAGCCAAACTCAACCCAAAGCGTCAGCTTGCTCTCACTGTTTGAACTGCACAATATGTATTCGCGGGATGCACAACTTATGAACAACTTCTGCGCATCCTTATGCAATCAATGCGTTTTGCATATTTTTTCTATGAATTTTATAACTATTGGGACTACTACAGTATAACACATTAATTTCTCTGCTGACACGGATATCCATGCCATAATTCAGGTATCAGAAGTCGTTAAGAAGGTAAAATACCATTTTTGGGAGAAATCACTCAAACTGCGTGCTTTTAGAGAAATCTATTAAGTTTAAGATCAAAAAAGGCGCATTGAACCACATCGTTTCTATTTTCGCCTACAACAACTTCTCTAAAGAAGTAACTCATGATAATACAACTTCCGCACGCAGGTTTCTAACGTAAATGTGCTCTACAGACCAATGAGGATGAATGTTATTTTATCCCCTCTTTAGGTGCCTTCGGCTTAATCTCAAAGATCGAAAACACTTCGATATACCTTCATGGTTCTCAATGAGAACTTTAAGTCTCAAGTATTTGAGATATCGGGGAAAATGGAAGAAGAATGCGCAAAACGAATTGTTTAAATTACCTCAAAATCGATTTTCACAAATGGCATATATTTTTGATCTTCCGATTAACGATGAGAAGACAACGGAAAAAACGACGCATTTACCACATCTATACTTCCACTTTTATGATTTTCGTCAGCTTTAAGTTGAACAACTCATAGTTTCAGAAATCAGGCGTCAAGCAGCGCATATGGTCTCACCTACAAGTACTTTGCGAAGAACATTCAAACACAGACAGATCTTCTGATGTATCATCTAATGACTCATCTAACGGCACTGAATCGGCATTAATAAAGCAATTTTCTACTAGCTAGACTAGACACATTAAAAAACGACTACCATCAACTGCTGTCGGCCCTCCTACATCCGGTGAGAATGTAGTCACTTGCCGAGTTGTGGAAGGAAGTGCAGAAGTGTAGAATATGGGAACATTTTCTGAGAACGTTTGCGCTAAAGCTGAAGCCGCATAAAGCTTGTTCAAGCCTGCACTCAAAGCAATACTGCTCTCAACCTTCGGTCATTACATTACAGTAAATTTCCTAGAAATATCATTTGACTGGATTTTGGACTGATTGTGTATTTTGGAAGTTTAACAAAAAAATTATTTTGTATTGGTTTAAAAAGTGAGACATTTGTTGAAACTTAAAAAAAAAGGTATAATAACTGTATTTCCCCCCACAAACCTCGGTAGTACCCCCCACTGGAATGAACCGGAATCGCCCCCCCCCTTTTTTTATTTTATTCATCCAAAAATCACGTGTAATCAATCTTCTTTTCAACATTTTCAATTCATTTTCAATTCATTTCATTTCAACATTTCAACATTCAACATTCAACTTTTCAATCGTTCAACAGAATTCTTAAAGAACTTAAGTCCAAGAGAAAGAGATTTTGAATAAAGGATGAAAGACACTGTTGTTTAGGTGAGATCACGAGGGGTCCTAAAAGGATAGGACGGGGTGGTGATTCTGGAATCGTGGGGGGTGATTCTGGAATCGTGGGGGGTGATTCTGGAATCGTGGGGGGCGATTCTGGAATCGTGGGGGGGCGATTCTGGAATCGTGGGGGGGCGATTCTGAATCGTGGGGGGCGATTTTGGAATCGTGGGGGGCGATTCTGGAATCGTGGGGGGGGCGATTCTGGAATCGTGGGGGGGCGATTCTGGAATCGTGGGGGGCGATTCTGGAATCGTGGGGGGCGATTTTGGAATCGTGGGGGGCGATTCTGGAATCGTGGGGGGCGATTCTGGAATCGTGGGGGGCGATTCTGGAATCGTGGGGGGCGATTCTGGAATCGTGGGGGGGCGATTCTGGAATCGTGGGGGGCGATTCTGGAATCGTGGGGGGCGATTCTGGAATCGTGGGGGGCCATTCTGGAATGATGGGGGGGGCGATTCTGGAATGGTGGGGGGCGATTCTGGAATGGTGGGGGGGGGGGCGATTCTGGAATGGTTGGGGGCGATTCTGGTTCATTCCAGTGAGGGAGAACAAAGATATAATGGGGGGATGATTGTGAAAGATTACCTCTTTTCCGGAATCGCCCCCCACATTAAGAGGTGGGGGGGCGATTCGGATATTTATACATCACAGAATAGTCCCCCACACACAATCACCCCCACATCCAAAATTAATCGAAAACATAACTGTTGGGGGGGCGATTCCGGTTATGGGGGGGCGATAGAGGTGTGGGGGGCGATTCTGTAAAATTACCTTTTGTTTGATGTTATTCACTTCTCAGAAAAAACTCGACGTATTTATTTCTCCCGTACCTGTGATTTTTCGAAGAAAAAAAAAGAGATTATCGATATTTTTACAAAGACGTTGGTAGACACGGGAAAAATGATAATGTCCTAAAAGAGAGCGATTCTCATGGAAGGGCGTGCACATGGACATATAAAACTCTCAGTTTCGAAACGGTTCTCAGAATAAGAATTTCTCAGAAAGATTTTCTACGTTTTAAAAATGGAAAAAGCTTTTTCCTTGATTTTTGAGCTAACCAGCCATCCCTTCTCGTGCATGGTTTTTTTGCTGCTCAGAATATTTACACGCAATATTTTTTGCCTCCAAATACATGGTATTTAAGCCGGGAATATGAATTATTGAAAAAGGAAGTAACATGAATAGCTATTATCGGTTCGCGAGTACGTGGTGAGCCGCTTACAGGTGGGGTTTGGGTCTCGTTAGGAAATTGGCGCGTTTTAACGCGCCAATTTAAAAATTGAAAGAAATGATATTATATTATATTTAAAAATTGAAAGAAATGATATTATATTATGTTTTTTTCGCAAACCTATTATCGACGTAAAAAAGTTCCGACATTTTTTCGAGTCGGGATTTGAACTTAGAGGCTCCGCCCATTCATCATCATTTGAGCGCATTTGCTATGCGCGATATGTTTGTTGAATTTTTATTTTTTCTTCTTCTTTTTCTTCGCAAATTGATATATTTAAGAAATTGTATTAATCGTGAATTTTTTACACGTTTCTTCGAATGTTTAAATATATCAATTTGCGAAGAAAAAGAGAAGAAAAAATAAAAATTCAACAAACATATCGCGCATAGCAAATGCGCTCAAATGATGATGAATGGGCGGAGCCTCTAAATTCAAATCCCGACTCAAAAAAATGTCGGAACGTTTGTTACGGCGATAATAGTCCTCCCTGAAAACAGAAACACGGATAAACGACTGAAAATTACGAGTGAAGAGTGCGATACAAAACACAAAAAAGGACATAAATAAGACTAAGCAGAGAAGTTTAAAAAGTTTGTTTTTTCTTTGAATAAATATAATTGTAAGCCCCCAAAAAATTGAAAGCCAACATTATATCTTTCAGCGAGTTGATTTCCTCCGAATAAGAAAAATAAATCGGTTGTGTTAAACTCTCAATCTTTAATTGAAAGACGAGTTCTTGCTTATTCACGTCGTCAAAATTGGAAAAATTTTTCAAATTCATAGGTAGTTCAATTGTAATTCATTTTCAGAGAACTCGATGAATAATGGATTATGCAATTCTTCAAAAATTGTAGTGTTTCTTTTGCAGATACAAATGATTTTCAATTTTTTGAGTAGAAAAACGTGTATGCAAGGATTGGACTAATTTCAGACGTACTCAGAACATAGTATCAGCTCGTTTTAAGAATCTCAGAACCATAAAAACCTGCTGCTCAACAAATAATTAGGAATGCCAATCTCAGTGTAGGTGTTTCATTTTTTTTTGAATTTGCTAAATTTTCATAATGTTGAAAACAGCTTATTTAACTAGAAATAAAACATTTTGGTACTATGGTATAAAGAAAGAAAACACAAAATCAAATAAATAAATGATTTATAGAAATTTCAGAAAAAGAACTGCACTGAAAGTTTCTAAAAATGCTCTGAGATTTTATTGAACATGGGGGGTGTTGCAAGCTCGCTCTACCGCACCCAATACAAAATTTCTCCTCATTCGTCAATTTCAGCTACACAAGTTGTCTATAACTGACTCCTGGTACATTACCTTGAAAAATGAATGTTATTGTCTGCACGTTTTCAAAATTAGAGTTGTTGATGTGGCTTAAGAAAAGTAGATCTACAAACCTATAATAATATTTAATAATGCTTCGCCACTGCCGATAGAAAGGGGTGCTTGAAATGAATGGCTTGGTTTCTATTGCAGGGTACTTCAACTTTTCAACTGAAAAATTATTATGGTGTGTAGTTCAACCGTACAACGTATCATATGAAATGAAATCAATGGCATTTTTCGCCAAAAATCTATTAACGCCGTAAAAAAGTTCCGACATTTTTTCGAGCCCGCGAAAATCGGGATTTGAATTTAGAGGCTCCGCCCATTTCATCATCAGAGCGCATTTGCTATGCGCGATATATTTTTATCAGAAGAAACGAAAAAATAAATAAATGACGCAAATTGATATATTTAAACATTCGAAGAAACGTGTAAAAAAATTCACGATTAATACAATTTCGTTCTTTTAATCCAGTTTAATTCTGAAAATTCAGAAGAAAAAATAAAAATTCAAAAATATATCGCGCATAGCAAATGCGCTCTGATGATGAAATGGGCGGAGCCTCTAAATTCAAATCCCGATTTTCGCGTGCTCGAAAAAATGTCGGAACTTTTTTACGGCGATAATAGTTTCAAAATAAAATTGCCAAACATTCAGGCGGTTATAGATCATACTATTCAAGCACTCATTTCTAGAAGTTTTTTCGTGCCGTCCAATTCGCGATAACTCACCTGGGCTACAGAAAAAAAATAATATTTGGTTAATTCGAACTCTTCCTCAGCCAAATTCCGTGGCGTGGCAACTAATGTTTGAATCCGGTAGAGAAAGTGAGGTGTGAATTTGCTTAATGTGTAGACACATGCTAGCTGAATATTTTCCCAAAGTTCCAATTTTTGATTTCCTGACTATAGTTGCACCTTGGGAAAACGACTGATCCAAAAGCTTCATTGAAGCAAAATTATTAGTATTCTGTCGAAGATATGAAACGGAATCAGAATAGAAAAAAATTGTTTGTTGTACTAAAAAGCAAAAAAAATCATAGAACGAGTGAAAATTTGAAGTTGTGATGTCTTCAAGTACTCATATTCTCTATTCATTTCACTCGACTCTTCTTCTTTATTCCTGAGATTATTATTCATGAGTCGAAGAAATCCTTTGAAAAATGCAATTCACTAAAAACAGTTAAAAATAAGATTTTAAGCCACCGCCGACATTCGATATGATTCGATCAACACTGCAACAATCGAATTAAATCGAATCGAATCGATTGGATTTTTATTCAAACGCGATTCGAATCAAGTTGAATCGATTGAATCGATTCAAAAATTGTCGATCCAATTCGATTCAATCCATCAATTCCAAAATCGATTCATGACTGAAAAGAAAAATGGTCTTGTAATTTGGCGTTGGGAGTTGCCGTGAATACTCAGCAGTTTTGATCAATAGTAGGCCAGATGCTTATTGTTTTCATATTGTTTTCTTATTTTCATAAAATTCTCAGTCATTGTCTAAAAACAGTTCCCTTGTTAGAGTTTGTGCAGTTTGCGCCTGCTTAGGACCGCGATGCCAAAACAAGATCAAATTGCCACTCCATGCGTTTGTTTAAGGCTTAGATTTTTGCGAAATTTCGGCTGTCTCGTCTCGTCTTTGTCTTCGTCTTGAATTCGTCCGATTTGCGTTAATCTTGCGTTTATTGCGTAAGACAAATGCAAGACGAACTGAAAGACGAATGAAGACAAGTCGAAAAACGAGGAGACGAACGACGAGATGAAAGAAGAATTGTTGTCTTCATCTTTCGTGGAAGCCTTACGTTTGTCCCATGCGCTATGCTAGCGACAAGTGGCCAGATGTCAAAATTTTACAGCTCATATTTTCAGCTTTCTAAAATCTAGCATTCCTCAAAACATCATGCAAATACATACACTTCTCCTCCCTCATTGCTCTTCTCGTTTTTGCAAATGGAGATGCTTTAACACAAAATTCGAAGTTCATAAAGCCTTTTTGAGCAGATTTAGCCACATCATGGCACACATCACTCATTATAATTACATTCATAGTCGCGATTCATCCCTGTAATGCTTAGATAAAACATTTTGCACCCGTCGCAGGAAAGAGCTCCGTAGTTATTACTACGTTCTTAGCTTTCACAAACGATACACTTCCGAAGTGGACAGACAGTTGATAAGGACAGTGATGTAGATGAGAATAGAGCGACGACGTCGCTCTCGGAACATTTTCATCCGAGTATCTCATTTCGGAAACTGTTTGGAGCCTCTGCGACAATAATATCTCGATCTCACAATGAACAGGAAGATTCTTGTCTGCGCCACTCGTACTTTCTAAATGCCTTCGAGGTGTTGTGTTTCCGTTTACCTAAAAATGAAATTTTTAAGCCGGAAGGTGAAACTACATTCTGTAGGAAACGAATTATTGGGGGAAAAAAAAGCCAATCTCTCACTGTAAAGCCGCGAGAGTAAGAAAAATATTCTTCCTTTTTCATACCTGTCGTGACCGACGAGTCAGGAAGAGGAAAGAGGATTTGAAGCCGTTTTGTCGTAACCGACGAGTCAAGAAGAGGAAAGAGGATTTGAAGCTTCAGTAGCATAGGAATAACCTTGGTCGGCGAAGGATGAAAGAAAGATGAAAGAGCAGCTACACGAAAGCTACAGTTAAGCAGATAAGTTGAACACGTGTCGGCTAAGGATGAAAGAAAGATGAAAGCCGATTTATTAAATACCGACTTCTGTACAGTATTGTATCCCCGCCCCTTTGTATCATGCTTGAAGGCCACAGAATTGTGATCAGCGACCGAATTCAGTTTTTCATATTTTGAGACAAAGCACCCTTCCTTTCCCACCACCGCCAACTACAAACCACCGTATTATTAATTCAAATAAATATTCCTATAAATATCTACGAGCTAACAACCGAGTTAATACCAATTGGATGAAGTTGAAGCGCCAGGGCGACATGCAGGGAAACAAGTTTATATGCATGTTTCTCTGTTTAAAACAAAACTCATTTAGTGAAAACCATTTATTTATTATGAACTTTAAATCAATTCTTCTACAATATTCTTGAATTTCACTGTTTTTTCAAGGCCTGCTTCTCTGATGGCCAACCGGAAAAGCATAGTGAGGTACTGCAGATTTTCGAAATTTCTGTGTATTATTGGACATAAAGAAAGCAAGTCAGTGAATCTAGTCGGTCCGTGTTGTTGATGTGCATGAAGACAGTACTGGAAAAGGGCGTTCGCAAACGATCTTTGCTGAGCGGAGACAATGGTTCGAGCAAACTTGTGGGATTCTGGATTTTTCAGATCGCAAAGATTTCCTGGAATTATTTGTTTCTCCTTCACTGTATTTTCTCCAATATTCCGGAAAATGTAAAGCGTTTACTTTGATATTCTAGGGATTCATAAAAAGGTTCTTTAGAAATCTGAGACTTCGAATCAATATATTAGGTTGAACACAAAGCTATTGCGTTTTTATGTTGTTTACTTTTGTGAAAGATTTTTGAATAAAATGTTTGGTTATCTGTGGTCGTGTTATATATCATTTTAAAGAACGTAATTCGTTCTATCTACTCGTCTTATTTATTTTTCCTTGAAATAATTATGTCACTTTTTATAGCATTTCAAAAAAGCATGGATAAATGGCAAATTCGAACGATTTTCTTGTTCCAGTTCAAACTAGGCCGAAACGCTGTCGAGACAACTCGCGATATCAACGATGCATTGGCCAAGAAACACTAATAACGTACGCACAACGGTGTTCAAAAATTCCGCAGCGGTGACGAGAGCCTCGAAGATGAAGAGCGTTCCGGCCGGCAGTCTCTGATTGATAACGATCAATTGAGAGCCTTAATCTAATCCGATCCTCTAAAATCAACACGAGAAGCTGCCGAAGAACTCGATGTTGACCAATTAACAGTCGTTCTTCATCTGAAGCGAATAGGCAAATAAAAAAAAGATCGACAAATGGGTGCCACAAGAATTAAACGAAAATCAAAAAAATCGTCGTTTTGAAGTGTCGTCCGCTCTTCTTTTACGCAACAAAAGGAACCGTTTCTTGACCGGATCGTAACTTGTAATGAAAAGTGGATCCTCTACGACAATCGACAACGTTCCGCGCAGTGGCTGGATCGTGATGAGGCTCCTAAACACTTTCCGAAGCCGAAAATCCACCAAAAAAGGATATGGTGACTTTTCGGTGATCTGCAGCCGATCTTATTCGCCACAGCTGTCTAAATCCAGGCAATACAGTTACAGCAGAAGAGTACTGTCACTAAATTGACAAAATGCATCGGAAGTTACGACGTATGTGCCCGGCGTTGATCAACAGAAAGTGGTCAACTCATCTCCAAAATAATGCTCGGACAAACCGACCCTGCAAAAGTTGAACGAATCAGGCTATGAGACTCTGCCTCATCCACCATACTCACCAGACCTCTCGCCCACCGATTACCACTTTTTCAAGCTCCTCGACAACTTCCTTCGTGAGAAATGCTTTAAAAGCCAAGACGATGCCGAAAATGCCTTCAATGAGTTCGTCCCTTCCAGAAACCCGGACTTTCACGCTACCGGCATAAAGAAACTTGTTTCTTGTTGGCAAAAATGTATTGATTCTAATGGTTTTTCTTTCGATTAATAAATTTGATTTTAAAAAAAGTTATGGTCATTTAAAGTTGAAGGTTCAAAAACGCAATAACTTTGTGTTCAACCTAATGTAATAAGATTTTGTTCTGTTAGTCGGTCATCTGAGCCTGCGAAACAGAAAAAAAAAACTTTGCAGTTGGATTAACATATATATATATATATATATATATAACACAAATGCCAATGCTTTAAAATAAACCTAATTTTTACCAAATGTGTATTACCTGGATCACAAAAAATGATAGCAGTAATCAATACATATTCCTCTGTTGTGACATTCAGTTCGATCACTCGGCTAACCACGAAACTCCTTATTTGGTTCAGAAAATCAGCAGCTCCCTTTTGGTTAATTAAATACTTTATCACTTCATTCGGATAAATATCTTGTCCATCTATCGTAGTCATTCGATCTCGTTTTTGCCTGAAGGTCCGCATTGCTCCTGAGAACAGAGAGCATTTCGAAGCAGAACTACGGAGCAGAATTAGCTGCAAAGCGGGATGGATCAAGTTATGTGCACAGTTTTTGATTCAAGAGTTAAGCTGGTCACCTTTTCTTCTGTTTGCAGCTTGCTCATGAATTCCATATTGGATAAATAGTCCACTGTAGTATAAAGCGCGAAAAATGACCAATCTTCTGGGCGGAGAAGCTCTTTTGGATTCTGAAGGCTCGTTCAGTTTGTGTAGAATTCAGGTTTTTCAATCAAACAAAAATTCTTTCAAAACCTTTTGTTTACCGATTAATAGTACGTTTCAGAACCTCGAAAAAATAAAAACTCGTTAACCCATTAACTATTGCTTTATCGATTTGGCCTGATCCAGGCACAAATTCTGTAGAAGTAGAGCATTTGCTTCATTATTCCTTTTTTGCCTTTTTCGAAAATGAGCAGCAGCATTTCTTTTTAAATCTTGTGTATTCCGTGTGGACAATAATAAACATTGCAAGTAGATAAAAGATGTAGTCATGCCCTCTCGGGGTACACCAAATTTTGGTGAAAACTATGATTTCGCAATATTTTAACATGTTCTGAGAAAACTTGTAAAATATTCGTTGCAAATTTTGGCCTCTCTCATGAAACATCCCCCGACGAAAGCGGGACAATGCGGTCTGGGGCATAACTTTCTGCATATTGAATAAAATGATGATTGAAAACCTTAACAGCTATGGATCTGTATCCATTTTATAATAAAAGTGAAATTTATATTCATTGAACAAAGTGCAATTTGATGAGAAGATGTTAAAGAGAGGACGATTTCAATAGAACATATACATACATATGTATATGGCTATAAGATATACTTAATATTAAGCGAATAGTTTGGTCTGTGTGTCCGTCTGTCTGTCTAGGACGTTTCTTTTTTTTGAATAACTCAAAAGAACGTGGGCCTCCTATTGTGATATGCGGGATGGAGTGAGTTTTGCAACCATATATTTATTAGGTCTATTCCGGATTCCAGATTCCGTGAAAAAAATTTTTTTCCGTTTTCCGGATTCCAGATTCCGTGAAAAAATATTTTTTCCGTTTTCCGCATTCCGGATTCCGCCGTTATTTACATTCCATTTTCCGGATTCCAAATTCCGTGAAAAAATATTTTTTTTTCCGTTTTCCGTTTTCCGGATTCCGAGTTCCCAAAATCCAATTCCGCCCTACTCTGCTGGGTACTAGGGATACTGTAGAACTATGCACACAGAATCTACAAAACTGTCTTAACAACGATATAAACAGTCAAAATTTTGCTGATATTGAAATCTGGATATCCGTGTATCACAAGTCAAAAAGTGCAAAACTACAACAATAATACACATTGTTTTCCAAAGTTTCTAAAACAGCGGCGTAGCCGCTAATTTACCGTTGCCATTTTTTAAAGCACGAAGGCTAGGCTGCCTTCTGAAAAATCTCACTTTGACGAAAACGCCCATTTCTTTTTTCTCCAATACCTCCATGATCGTTGGATTGTTCAAAGTGAAACAAGTAACCAGATTGTTCGCACGATGTGCGTCATTATAGAGCAATCGTGAGATGGTAGATTCTGCCCAACCCTCCAGGGCACTTCGCAACTCCAACATCTTCCGTCTGTTCTCGCGAAAAGAATAATTCATTCCAAGATCAATGCATCTATTGTAGCGACAAAATTTACATTTTGGTAAGACATTCGATTCAACGGTGAAGTCTGTAATTTGAATTGAGGAAAACGGGTAAGCAGTGCGATCTTTTGAGTTTGTACCTTCAAAACAGCGGTTGTCGTTTTTGCAGAAATACTTCAGTTTTTCCGTGAACACACGTCGGAAAAACATTTTGCAAGCATCGCATGTTAAGACCTAGAAAAGTAAATTTACAGGAACTTGCCTGTTTTTGGAAAATGAAGCATCTTTATCATGAAATTGACACTATTTGCAATTTAACAAATATATTGTTCTATAGAATATCAAATTTCTATATATTATTGTCACTTTTTCCTTAATTTTATTTTAAAAAATTTTTCAGAATAAAGCAGTGAACTACTTCATAGAAAAGGCACCAGAAAGTGAATTCTTAAATTTAAGATTTTTAATCACTTTCAGAGTGTATACATTGTGAAGCATTTCAGACAGTGACATTTTTAGTGAAACTCTAGAACAGTCTTAAATTTTGTTAATTTCTGATACTATTCGTTTTCAGGCAGTTTTGACCAAGGAAGATTTTACATATCTTGAGTATTCTGCAAGAGATCATCTCAAATTTTGTCAAACTCCACTGTGATATAATCTCCAAATTGAAGTGTACGTAGCGCTTCTATCAGCTTTAGGTATTATAAGTTTTCATCTCCATATTTGGTTTTTTTTTAATCTTCCGAGCTAGGATGTTCAACAAAACAAATGCTCTGGAATACCATTCTGAAAGTACTAAATTTAATTGAAATTACAGGTTTCTAGTGATTTTCTAAAATATTTCAGTTAAATGAATCAGATCATTTATATTTTTTCAGGAAGACACATTCTTCCTTCTTATTGATCAGTCTTCAGCCATGATTGCCTGAAGATCAAAGCCAAATCGAAAGAAAAGAAAAGGAAAGCGATGGAAATGGGACTAAATAATGAAAAAGGGATGTACGCCTTCTATGCCTTCTTCTTTATAAAATCGATATTTTTCAAGTTGTAAAAATATAAATTGGAAATGAGTTAAAACTTTTGAAAGTTGAACCCGAAAATCTGAAAATCTGAAAATTAAAAACTACCCAAGGGTGCAGGGTGCGCCATAATTATTGACCAGGATTCAAAGCGATATGCCTATTTTGAAACTTCAAAATACGTTTAGATATTTAAACATGTCTTATTTCGAACGCGGGAAATGCATTGTAAATCAACAATTCTCAAATCGACCTCCTTTTGCTTTGATGACAGCGGCCAGTCGCTTTCGGTAAGCATTTGAGGTATGTAGTTGTCGCCAATTTCGTCCCAGGCATTCTCGAGAGCTGCTTTCAGAGTACTCAAATTTGGATAGTTTTTCGTGAAAACCTTCTGGGTCAAATATCCCCATGCTGAATAATTCCTCGGATTTAAGCACGATGAGCTGGTGCTCCGTCTTGTTGGATTTGTTGGGATGTGATTTGGGCCAAGGAAGGATTTGTCTTTCAAGATACGTATTCCTTGTTGATTTTGGCTCCAAGATCCACGAAGCGGAGTTGTTCCATTAGAGGTGATTCCTGCAAATACCAATCACTGAAGCGCGATAAGAGGTTTTGCTCAGAATTATTCTTTGCTGGCAGGCGGTCTGAATATCTTTGCAAGGATTTTGACCGTTCTTGTTGGTTTCGATGGTGAAGATTTTTTCATCCGTAAATAGTGCACCGGAGCGCATGCAGCGGAGGAGGTGTCGAGCTTTCTGGAGTTTTAGTTGCTTGTTGTGTTTGGTCAGATAGGCACCGTTGGTTATTTTGTATGATGCAAGGCTCAATCTTTTCGTGACAACTCTTCGCATCGACGTATTCCTCATTCTCAACTCAGTAGCCAGCTGTCTCATACTCCGTCCCGGATTTCGCCTGATTCTCTTTGACGGCATGGACGATCGGATAAGTTGTCACAGTCACTACTTGACGGTCAGTTCTCGGGCGATCCTTGTCGGAATGAAAACTGGAGAAGCAATGGGTAGTTTGTTGAACCAACTTGCGAAGCACATTGAGCCGTTTTGCAATCTCTGGAATACCATAGCCTTGCTGGAACAATTCGATTATATTAATAGAAGCGGCCACCATTACCTTCAAACGTAATACTATGGTTTGAAGCTTAGACAGGAAACAAAAAATGCATTAAAAAATACAAAAATGAAAAAAAATTGAATCTGCGTACTGTGCATGTATGTATCAGAGCTCGCGCACAGGAGCGGCAAATAATTATGGCGCATCCTGTATGATGGTAGCTTCATTAAAATATGCTTTCGTTATATTATCGCCGTAAAAAAGTTCCGACATTTTTTCGAGCCCGTGATTTGAATTTTCAAAAATCGGGATTTGAATTTAGAGGCTCCGCCCATTTCAACAGCGCATTTTCTATGCGCGATATATTTTTATCAGAAGAAACGAAAAAAAAAATAAATGACGCAAATTGATATATTTAAACATTCGAAGAAACGTGTAAAAAAATTCACGATTAATACAATTTCGTTCTTTTAATCCAGTTTAATTCTGAAAATTCAGAAGAAAAAATAAGGAGCCTCTAAATTCAAATCCCGATTTTCGCGGGCTCGAAAAAATGTCGGAACTTTTTTACGGCGATAATAGATGCGATTGTTTTATGTACTGAAGAAGCTCATTTTTTGAACCCTTCAATAATGCAGAAAAAAATAACTTCAAGACTCACCCCATAATTATTACAATATGCCGGACGATAGCATACCAGACACTTCCTTGTATCAAAGAATACATTTGGCTGCAGCCATGCAGAAGATGAGGTGAGAGCCAACGACATATCCAATACAAGGCTAAATTTCTCTGCTCTCCGATAAAAAGAGATGGCGATGGAGTGATGACGAGTGGGAGGCGGCCCTTAATATAATCAAACAGCGTATCCGGTTATGTCTGTCTTGTTGTTTTTTTTTTAATTTTAATCCTGTTTTTCAATTTTGGCTGGCTTTATTACTGAAATTTCTGATCGCTTCTACTGTTTCCGAGCAAATTGAAGCATGATAGGAACGACCAGGGACATTGTTTCAACTGTTATTCATTACTATTTTCTCATACAATGAGATTAGGAGAAAGAAGAGAAGTGGCTTGAATACTCACGAAAATCTGGCGAAGAGAGAAGTAAGACCGAATACGTCGAAACAATAAAATTGTCATACAACCCAAGCAATAAATATATGTATGTTCCTCATGATTTTTAATGGCATTTCTTATAAAGTTCTTTGCACAATGAAAACATCGAAAAAAAATTCAAACGTTGGCTTAATTCGAATGGGATGTTCTGCTAGTTAAGACCTGCAACAATCATAATGAGGTAAGTTTATGGGAGGGCAAACACTTTAAGCATCATTCTGATGGTATGAATTTGTTTCAGCCGATTGGCCCATTTTCCACATTTCGTCTTCTGTTTGAAGATAACAAAACGCCTCATATAAATAAGTATGTATTGTCTCTGAAATGATTCGCTGTTCATAAGAAACCAATACGAATTTCTATCACCTTCTCGTAGTTTTTTTTATTGAATTAAAACATTAAAATCTGAATTTTTTATATCGAAATTGACAGAAAACTTTTGAGGTGAAGACGGTAAGTACGTCTGCTTCGCCGTAACTGCGTTGTAGTTATTGACTTCATTGGTAAGGAAAACTCCGATATTGCTAAAAAAAACTGGGAGTGAGAAAAATTCTGGTTAGCTAGATCGCAAAACGTTGGAACACTAGATGGCATGGTATTAAAGGAACACGCGGTGATAGTCAACATTTCAGAAGTCGTTAAAGTCTAGAAAGAAGCATGAGAAAGATTACAAAATCCCACCCATTTTAGAGGGCATTTTAGAGGATCCGGGTAACAAAGTCACACATTTGACACTTTGGAAATGGTTTTTGGACATTACAGAGGATTCTGCTGCAGACTCATCGTGTCTGGTTCACTAAAGACTAGTACAAGACGCATTTTCAGAAATTCAGCATGTCTTCAGAGTTGCCAGCTAGCTCCGTGGGTTATAATCCGTCCGATTTTGCCGATGTTGGAGATATTTGACCAGATGACGTCTACGATAAATTATAGCATCAAGGCTCTAAAGGCGGCACTGCTCAAAGCAGGAGAAGACCTCTCTACAAATTATCTACGTGGCGTAGCGGACCCCTACCCAGATACACTTCGGCTTCATCGAAGCAAAAGCTAGTAGATACGAAAAATAATTATTTAATTCTCGTGTTGTTTGAAGAAATTTCAAAAATTTTAGGCTTTGAATCAGTTAACACTACTTATTATGCTCACTGTAGTTCACTAAACAATGAGAAGCTTCATTAATTCAAGCACCATTTTTCAAGCTTCTGCAACATTATTTCAAAAACATTTTAACTAAAAGAGAAATTTCGAGAAATGTTTATTAGGTCTTTAAGGTGGGAGAGATATGTCGTCCTTAATCGCGCTCACATCTTGCCTTCGCCTTCACCTTTCCGTAGTTTTTTTTGAATAGTTGCATGCCATGGTTGCTCGTCGCAACTATAAGAACGTTCCCGTTCCAATTAGCCCAACATGTGAATTTTATCCTTTTTTCGAAATATCTTTCCATTTTTTTTGAATGTTTTCATTATACAAAGAACTTTATAACAACTGTTTATTAAAAATACATGAGAAATATATCAACGGCCTCGTTAGCGGCATAATCTCTTCAAACAACAAATCATCAAACAACCGCAGATGCACACATTGGATCAATGAGATGATGAAGGTGCCCTCCGTCCTCGCCCTCCTCCGCTTCATTGGTGGCTTAATTCGCCGCATTCTCAACCACTTTATCTACACGAAATTTTAAAAATAAACTTATTTACTTTTCTCTCAAAGTAGTCATAATATCTTGTAATCTCAACATCATTCATCTTAAATAAGCATAGGATTAGTTAAAGGAGGAATACAACAGATCATCATGCAGTCATACAGACCACAATATTCAGCTATCCAGCGGCAATGAAGTGCAATCAGACGCCATTGATAGCAAGAATATGGCTAAGGACATGGTGAAAAATATATATCAGTGGGAACTCGAAAAAAATTTATCTACAGTGCTCCACATAATCTTATGTTCACCCCCAAAAATCTCAAAATTTCGATTTTCTGTAATTCCTAATTATTTATTATATATGATATGGAAATACCTTTAAAAAAAATTATGGGTCCTAGAGCGAAAATAAAATAAAACTGAGGAATCGAGAAATTCGAATATTTTCGAAAAATGGGTGTTTTTTTTTCACCATAATGATATGTTCACTTTTAGTTTTTGTCGTTTTTTGACTATTAAACTTGGTTTTAATCTGTTTATTTATCGTTTTTTTTGCTTTTCGAAGACATGTCGAAAGATAAACCTCTAAGTGAATATGAAAAAGGACTAATTGACGTCAAATTGGCTGAAGGACTCTCGCACCGTCAAATCTCTAAAGAAATGAAGCGTTCCCTAGATTTAATCAATCGATATGCTGCAAATCCACTTGTTTATGGTATAAAGAAGTCTTCTGGTCGTCCACCTCTTCTTTCTGAACGAGACAAACGAAGAATTATCCGCAGGCCGTCAAATTCTGAGCTCACTTGCTGAAAGATCAAGAGCGAACTTGGACTTTCCGTACCCGTGGAGACTGTTGGCCGCGTTCTTTCAAAGAACAAATTCATCCGACGCCGAAAAATGAGAAAGGCTCCAAATGTGACCGCCAAACGCCGAGAAAATCGGATTGAATTTGCTAAGAATAAGCAAAAAACTGACTGGAAACAGGTAAGGATTACTGCAGCTTTCTTAAACTGGTATTTAGTTTTCAGATTATCTTCAGTGATGAGAAGAAATTCAACCTATCCTATCGATTATTAATAATCATTTGTCTGTTATTTTCTCTTTTTTTTAAGTTTTGAGAAAGTGAACATATGATTTTGTGGAAAATTTTTTAACCTTTTTTCATAAAATTGTGGTTTTTTCCTGATACGTCAATTTTGAGGCTATTTTAAGCTTCTATCATGAAACATCTACTAAAAACTCATATTTCTTCAATAGGAAGCGTTTTGTTTGAAAAGCCAGTTTTCGAGTTTTCGAACATTTTTGGGGTGAACATAAGATTATGCGGAGCACTGTATATGTAATTATACTATTTTTCGAATTAAAAAAATACAGCTACGTTTTAACCCATCTCGAGTTTCATAGACTCAATTAACCAATGGGATTCAATAACGGAATAATGCCTTTTTAATATTACAAACGATGATCTGTGCGACAAGCTTCAGTCATAATTCTGGAGAAATAAAAATTGGGTGCCCAGTTTTCGCGAAAACACCGCACCAATTTGTTTGTAATTGAAGCTAGTCGATCTAGCTGCTGATTGATGGCTAAAATGTTCGCGTAGCGACTTGGTCCATTTCTGGAGTCCGCGATCATGCACAGCTGAAAGAGAATCCTTGCGTAGACCTGCTGATGTCGTGCCAGTGTCTCTTGACCTCCAACGGAGAGACCTTGGATTCCTGGAACGATTCGCAGATAGATCAGAAATTGAGAATCGGAAATAGTAACGGGACTACATGGCAGGAACACAAATTTGAAAAGAACATCGAGCCTTCTTTGAAGATTGGGCACCTCGAATAGTATTTTATGAAATTTGAAACAATTTTTACTACCATTTTGTTTAATTTCATTGCAAACCATTCAAACTTTGAAGTTTTTTTTTTCAAGTATCAAATAGGAATTTTGCTCTTTCTTTTCTCCGTTTTTTTTTTTTAACTTTTTACCTTTTTCCCAGAACTACCACGTATGATTCATCCGATAATCGTACACAGCTCACCTGGGTTGCATACCAGTACCATATTGAGTAGAAGGTACTCATTCTCCGTCAAATTCAAATCTATTAATGGTTTCACTGGCACCGTCAGCATATCCATGATAAGTTCACGGCACTTGGGAATTTGAAAAAGTACGTCTGGAAACATTTCTGAGCCATTTGGAGCAAATACATGACCCTTCTTTTCACTGAATGAATCGAAGGCGATAGACAAGTGATGGCTTTTTAACGCGACGTTTTTCAGAAGTAGCACCTGAAAAGAAATAGATTTCTGAAATTTTTATTTTTTAATATTTTCAAGTTTGCTTTTTATTTATTTTATTTTATTAATTTTTACCACACCATCTTTCAATTTGAAACTATGGCTAGAAACAGTGAGAAAACGCAGATCAAAGTTTATGTTATAAACAAAAGATTGACAAAGAACTATAGAAAACGAGACCACAAAACTAGAAACCTTTAAAGAGAAAGCTCGATAGATTCCTGACCGATGCTGTCTTGCTAGCCTCTCGAATCTGTTTCAACAGTGAATGGTCAGAATGGTTTTTCATTTCAATTAATTCATAAATCGGATCGCAAGCATAAAGTTCTCAAAAGACGTCCAACAAGTCTGTTTCAAAATCTGCTAGCAGCAAGTTTTAACGTACATTATAGTTGACACAAGCCCGCCACAAAGCTAGCAGATCTGAATAAGAAACACACTTTGCGGCAGATCTAAAATCTCTAAAAAGGAAAAATCTAAAAAGGCTCAGAGAGATCATTCGAGTAAAAAAAACGAGAGTTTCGAAGAAATACCCTATCTGATAGCAATAGTTCATTATAAACGTCCAGTGTTTTGCAGACTTCCACGACCAGTAAAACACCAAGCGATCCCCATGGCTTCAATTTTCTGTCAGTGTTTTCCCACTCGATGTTTTGCTGAAAATACAAAATGCAATTTAGAACACCCTACTTAACACGAGGCTATACAAGTTCACGAACTTACTGGTTTTGCGTATGATCCCAACTTTGATTCCTGAGCAACTAGATCACAGAAACTGGGATCTTCACAGATATTGATGACGCTGTACACTGCGCGCCGGATTTTGTGACGAGTATGAAGTTTTTCAAAAAGCGATGAATCGATGTGAGCCTGGGTAACAATTGGAAGTGTGACGGCGACAGTTTTTCCCCGTTGTCGCTCTTCTTCCAATTCTGGACTTTGATGCTTCATTCCCAGGTCTTTGCACTTTTTGTAACGACATGGACGACATTTTGGGCGGTTTTCTGATGTGAGAAGAAACAGTTATGAGATTTCTAGTCATGAAAAAAGGTTTATTCGTGAATTTAAATATTAACCTGAAATCTTTTTGGTTTCCTTATATGGGTGACAGCGAAGCCCTGATGACGCTGTGATCATGGTCCGAACAACAGAGTTAAACCCACAGCTTAAAAACTCTGTGATCACAAGTGCAGTTGGTACATTGCGAGTTTTTGTTCATTCAATAATCAGTTTTGCACCATTGAATATAAAAACACTTAGAGTAAATTGAATTTGATAAAATTAAGGGCAATTTTTAGCAATTAAGTTGAATTTTATTACTTTTATGACTTTGTCTATTTATAAAAACACAAGTTGTGGAGGAGTGCAAAATTAATAATCATTAAGACAAGATATATCTCTGAAAAACTAACAATATTATTTAGATGGCTTCCATACATCAGAATCAATTTGTTGCTGCTCTCGTTTCCCGTTGATTGAATACTAAACAATGGGTCTTCCTAACTGATATAATGTTTCTTTTTCAGAGGTATTTGTGTCTGCGAGGATGAGCACGAAAAGATGAGTACAGACCACAAAAAAGAAGCAGACATCGTTCAAGGCCGAACAGATGGCGTCACAGATTTCGGAGAGTGAGAATTCAAAAATAGTTTTAATTAATTTAATTAACTCTTTTCTGAAGCAGTTATAAATCTCACTATCAGTAAAATATAAAAATGCAGCACACTTTCAGACAATTTTTGTCATATCAGAAACAGATTCAGAATACCCTTGTTCAGTTTGAAAGTTTGGGGAAAGCTAGCTCAAAGCTAGCTCTTAACCTGTTCTCTGGTTCTCCCATTGCTTGAAATTCTTTTGGAGTATGAGTCTTGCCACATAAAAAATATTATAAGTTCCCTTTGAAGGTGCACAAAATGAGATTTAAGGTCTAGAATTCTGAAAATTTCAGCTGTTCCCAAAATCTCATGATTTTTTAAATTATTCGAAGCAAAGATGGAATGCTCGCTTTCTGAAACGTGCGAGAACTTTGCGTGGTGCTCGGATCAGAATGGTTGGTTTGTCTGTTCTATTTCGAGATTCAATAAAGTCAATGATCGAATTGTGCTGTTTAACAGTTACTGCAGTCAGTTATCAAGGACGCTCGAATTTAGGATATTTGGCGTCGAAGTTCATCTTAGCATAAAAATAAAAATATATATCCAGGAATCTTAATTCCGAATCTTCGGATGTACTCCACTAAACGTTTCGCATCTCATCTTAATAATTCGAAAGTTGAATCATATAGCAATTCCCATTTTGCACATAAATCATGGGGAAATGAAGATGGAAGAAGCTAAAAATAAAGATTGTACTCAAGAATATTCAAAGAGACCCGAGCCTTGTTGGAACTTTTGCTTTCAAATTTGATCTAAAGAGCGCTTTTCAGTTACTCCAGTTATTTCTGATAGCCAATTCTGTATTCGGATTTTGGGACCTCGCGTTTTCAACGACAAGCATCATGACACCCGAGAGCATTAAAAACTGAAAGAACCCAGGCTCAATGATTGATAGATAAGTACCATCGTGAAATTTCGCTCTATGGGAGCTTATAATATTCTGCTAAATATTCGGTGATTTTTCATGTTTGGTACGGAAATGTGCTATGATGCTATGGGAAAACATCTTTACTTCACTGTTGTCAGGCTCACTAAGCGTTTGGAGGATCCGAAGAAAAAATAGTTCTAAAGGAAGACCAAAGTGTTCATTGTTCATTGACTGCTTGTTTGTGAGCGACTCATGTCCAATAACAAGTTCCGCATTCTCTCATTAGATTTACTTCTCTTAAACTTGTGGAAGCTTTTGAAAATTTTGGAAGATTTAAAAATTGCAAGACAACAGCTTTGAGTAGAACATAGAAATCCTGAGAGCCAAAACTCACTAACTAGATCCTCTTCTTCGAAGCACCGTCCACTTCTTTTACAAGTCTCGTTGATTTTCTCCTTGTGGGATCTCCGAAAGAACATTTTGCAAGCATTGCATGAAATTACCTAGAATTGAATGCTCTTATTTTCACTGCATTCATGGTTTTGAGTGACCCACATCATAATTGTATCCAAACGCTTTCTGCTTGCAAATGGCGCAAAATTTCGGTGCCTCCGTAAGCACAGCAAATGACATTGTTCTGAAACTTTTTCGATGTCGTTTCCAAATAGTTTATCAAATTTCTAAAACTTTCTATCAAGTAGTGCTGGTCTTTTTAAAATAAGAAGCGATATTGAAATTGATATTGTCTCAGGCAAATGTTCGCTGAAAAGAGTACCATAAGGGTGCTTGATGTGAGCTCAAAACAGAGTGAGCACACTTCTGTCACACGCTTACTCTCGTTAGATTTGCCGTTTTCCTCTCCTCCCCGTTTTGTTGTTGATTGGAGGCTGATCGAAGAATTTTCAGAGGTGACAACAAGGAATAACTAATAATTGCAAATGAAAAATGAAAAGAGGAGGAGCCTAACTATATACGCTACTCGTGGAAATGAATTGAAAAATGTTCGCAACACATCAGATTATGTTTGTAATCAGGTATCTATATATCTTATCTGTTTTAGATTCGATATCCTCCTAGAGGTTTTAGATATCCTGTGAAATGTTGATGTGTTAAAGCTTAGCCATGAGAGAACGACGTGATAGAGAGAGGGAGAGGAAAGAAAGGCCAAAGATGCAAATGTCATTTCCATTAACAGAATGTTTTTCGAATGCTGCTTGATCTTAGAGTGACGTGGAAACGGGGAAGGGGGGGGGGGGAAGAAGTGTCTATAAATTAGGCACAGATGAACCGATTTGCATATATATCAAGAAAGCATAAGTGAAATAAGATCTAGCACACTTTTCGTGAAAAGTGTTTCCCGCTTTCAACAGATGTAACGGCTACAGGGTGTGGTGCTTCGGCGAGATTTGAATTTGAATGAGATTTTTAAAAAATGGTAAATCCCCTAAATAATACGATGGGTTTCAGGTCACAAAAAATTTATAGCGAATAGGGAAGGTCTATTTCAGAAACTGGTTTCGGTCACAGTTTTAGCATAACATTTGTAAAAATCTTGCCGTTTCGCCAAGCTAGAGCTTTCCAATCTGACTCTGAAAAACTATTTAGACGCTTTTTCTGCAATTTAGGTATAGATCGCTTGAAAACAAAAATGTTTTGATTAGCCAAATTAGTTGAAATGCTTTTATTGTTTTTCAAGAACTGTACGGTTTCGAAAAACCTCCCCTTAATACACAGATGTCACGGGCTTTTTCCAATCTTCAATTACGAAATTTCAGATTCCTTTATTTATATAACTTTTCAGAAATTCTTTATAGATCACCAATCTGTTCTCATATTGTGCAGGCAAAAATATAAATACTGTGGGCTTTGTGGAAAAAATTCGGGCAGACTCCCAAACTTTTAACCAAAATCGGAGCAGTTGCCTGCAAATTTCCGGTCTGAAAACGGCCAACACACGGGGAACTCTACAATTATTTGCAATTTCCGATCGGAAGTCGTCGTACCCCACAGACGTCCAAAACAAGCCGACTCCATTCATTCAATATGATTTTTATAATTTTTCCAAATATGCATAAATATGATTTTTAATGAAAAGTTCAGTTTTTAAAAACTACCTGCATCTGAGAGCTTCGATGACAGCAATATGCAGTATCATCTGCATTAAATCCTCTGAATCAGGCTTTCAATCCAGAACCGGATTCGACCGTAGTCCGAGAGCATATCCATAGCTCTCCTTAAAATTAAAATTTTTGTTTGAAGAAAATCGCAAATTGAAAATCTCGACGTGATGTACCCTCATCAGATCTATTAAACCATAGTCTTGAAATAAGATAAATGAGCTCGTTTGACGAGATTTACAAGGAATCTCTCTGTCCGGCTTCTTGTCTAAAGCTGATATTTCTTTGTTCAATGAATATACAATCCATATTTTCTTCTGTGATTTTTTTTTTTTTTTTTTTTTTTTTTTTTTTTTTTTTTTTTTTTTTTTTTTTTTTTTTTTTTTTTTTTCTTTGTTCAATGAATATACAATCCATATTTTCTTCTGGCCTGATGCCAAATTGCTGAATCAATGCTTTATTATGCGAAAATTTTTGTGCCAATTAACATTTTTCAATTATTCGATATCATTTTGTTCCCCCAAATCAATTTTATAAATATGCTGTCCACCTGATATAAATTAATATAGGGAAGCTAGCTCTTTAGGCCGTGCCGCGTCAAGATCCGCGCATTGCCCTGCCGTTTGACAGCCTTAACCAAAAGGCAATAAGCTAACATGATAATTCATACTAATATGAATATGGCTCTTGTAATTTTGATCCCCGCACACTTTTCAAATATGATCATGGTTCTTTTTTAGCCACCGATGTTTACAAACATGCTAATGAACCCAAACCTGAACCGGGAAATCTTGTGATCATACAAACCGAAAATGGTCAGACCTCATCATATGTATCTCGAAATTAGGAAACGCTATATTAAATGATAAATCTTAATATGAGAATCACTGAAACATTAAAAATTAATAATATTTTCAGTTTCTGGATTCCAGATGTCAAAAGAAAAAAATCACTTGAATCGCCGTACTCACTTCTTCACTCCAACTCCAAATTTTAATATTAAACTTACTACTTTAATAAGGTATAGTTGGTGAGAGCAAGACGGTTTACCGCCCCTCACTCTTTTATAAGAATCACGGTAACGTCTCAACGACGCTACATACATGGTACGTGTCGCGCACTCCTTAACTAATGCGATGGAGGATTTTTTGAACTGGAATTTAGGCCAGATATATTGTTTTTCATTTGTAATTTATTTTGCTTTCAGCTTTTTTTCTCAGTGGAATCTATCAGTGGAATACAATTTATTTTAAGACATAGCTAGAATTATGGGGTTAGAGTTGCGGTAAGGTGTCCAAAATTTAATATAGCAACAGTTTTGAGAAAGGTTTTGTAGTTTACTGGTTTGCTTACTGGTCTCAGTTTGACAAATCTAGTTATATTATGAACATGGCATTCACCTGTGACAATTTAATCTATGATCAATTGTACGCTAGGGTCTAGATAAATGGCGTACGATCACCGATTATCCGAGATATTCGAACGAGAGCAGTAAAAGTGATATAATAAAAACCATCAGTAGCGCTTCTGGAAATGGAAAAAGAAATGAAGAGGCTCATCGAAATCTAATCAAATGCAAAACCAGAAGGTGCGACTACAACTAATGCAAACGCCGTGCAATGGAAACGAGGCAAGACGGAGAAGAAACCGAAAACAGCCTCATACTTAAATGATATTATTTTATGTGATCGCACGATAGAGCACGAGGAACGAGTGACTAAAATTGCGTGAAGAAGAACGCGGAATATGGTTTTCGTGTTGGTAGTGAAAAGTTAACTTTGAAACTAAAAATAAAACTCCTTGGATTTATTATAAGCGCCGAAAGCCGTCTACAGGACACAGTAAAAATTCGATCAATGTCATCCATTCCAGCTCCTTAAAACGAGATACAATTGAGATCCTTTCTGGAACATACAATTTTACGGCTCATTCGTTAAGCAACTTCTGGAATTACGACAACCACTGGTTGTTCTTACTAATAAGGATGCTAAATTCAATTGGTCCGCAGCGTGTCAGAAAGCCAGCTAAAGAAAATTCTTCAACCAAATTTGCTCTTCACTCATTTAGATCCGCGGCTACCGATGCTTGTGGCGTGCGACGTATGGAATGGCGTGATTTGACACAAGTTCCCTGATGACACGAAGAACGAAATCTATCATATAAAAAAGGCATTAACAAACCCACAACAAAACTACAGTCAAATCTAAAAGGAATGGAATGGCTTAGTCTATGGTGTCACCAAATTTCTCCTATTTGTATATGGCCGCCGATTTACTCTGCGGACGGACTATAAACTATTAATTTCAATACTTGGAAATAAGAAGAGTTCGGGTGTACAGTGTCATTTATGTGTCATTTTGCATTTAAAGCGTTTATCGACCGGTTATGGTATTATTGATGTGTTAAGGAAGTTGGCACCGTTATGAACAAATGTTTGTATCGGCAAAGTACATGATTTAAGGGGACCGTGACAGTAAATTTTATTAGCTGAAGAATTTGAGAATCCAGGTGATTGTAAAAATGAGTTCTGAAATCGGCGAGTTATCTTATGCAGAACAAGAAGGAATTTCGTATGAATGGGAAATGGCAGCAAAAGAATATGTTGCCGTCAAGAGTGAATTTGTTTAAGGTGGGATAACTCGAGGTTTATTTAGCTCTACAACGGAAACGGAAAATTTGGGACCATTTTTCAAACGAATTTTTGATTATTCGGTTACTATATTCGAGTAAATTTGGCATCGAGTCTTTCTTACCTGATAGCGGCGTAAATTTTTCAGTATATTGTTGTTGAGCAGTCATTGATATTTGACTTCAAATTGGCAATGGTGTCGCTCTTTTCCGTTGCTGACGATTTTTGTATATGCAATGCATATATCAAAGGACGAGTTCGTTTTATTTTACTTGGTGGAAAGAAATTGATCTCTGTCGACCAGTATCGATCGAAAACAATTTGTGGAATATTTGATTTCGGTCATAACCTTATGAAATTTCAGATTGGGCTTCCGGTGCACAATGTGGGCTGAAAATTTAAAAGTAATCACTCGGCGTTTTCAGAATGAGTGGTACGTTTATACGATGTCAATGGATGAAAATTGAAATTTCAAAAGCCGACGGGCAGCATCAGTTCACGTTAACTGGCAACAGCAATCATTTTTGGCTTTTATTAGTTATAATCAGTTATTAGCAGTATCTGTAACACATAGAAGGAATATATGCCTTCTTTACCATGAACTTTTTAATACTATGAATTACTATCCTAGTTTGCTTCAATTTTCATAGTAAGATTTTTGGACAGCGGATTTAAGAGCCGCCACAATGAAACTCTTAGATTTTCCATAAAAAGCTTCTCTCGGAATGTTTTTAAATATTTTTCTTGAAAAAAAAACAATTCATTATATCCTAAAAATCTTTTTTTTTTGATATAAAAATGTACAGAAATTAGATATCTGGCCCATAAACAAAAATTTTGGGTACATCAATTTTCATTACTTTTCGGTCCATTCCTTTCATTGTTTTCGGGTATTTAAATGTGAGAGCTCCGTGTTTTCTCTTTTGCAGGTTTATGTCTGATCCAAGTCGAGCTTCCATCATTTTTCTTCCGGAATCTTCTCGCCTTGGGCGATAATTTACTGGCACTGTTAGAAAACGGTGGTCTTGCTCTGGTATAAATCCAATATGATCATTCTTCGAAGACGAGTAGGATCTGAATTCATTAAATTTGAGTTTGAAACGTTTGAGCTAAATTTTTTCTCATTTTCTCACCGTTTTCTCGATTTGAATTTGTAATAAATGAACAACACAAATAACACAATAACTGCAGTAATAGCACCATAAATCCATGTGTCTCTGGTTTCAGTGAGACCTGACAAATAAAATTGTATTACAAAAATTAAACTTCAAAAATTCCAAATACTTCACCTTTAACTATTGCGGAATCACAACTAAATCTCATTTCTACAGTATGTCCGAATTGTTTTTCCAGCACATACAGCACATGAACACTTCGGCCTGGTTCCCTGGAGCACCAATCTCGAAAAGCATCAGGGACACAGTCGAAATCCAGTATATGGATCTGAAATAGTTTTCTAAAGTCATGTTTCATATTCTTCACAAGAGCCAAAAATTTTTATAAAAATCACCGTTCGAATTATTGATAACAAATTCGATGCCTTCACTGCAATTAGCCAATAATTACAGAGAATTATTGCTAATTGCAGTGAAGAAGTGAGTGAAGAAGCCACTGCTTGTCGATTGTTTCTTGTTTTGAACACCGCAAACATTTTTTACAGCTTTAAATTAGAATGCTAATTTTACAGACATTCCAATTTCCACAGCAACTAGAAGTTTTTAAACGAAATCAGCCAATTGCAGAGCAAGTTGCCGTGTGCTTGAATGAAAATTTCCATAGCCGCTAACAATTGTTACTGCCTCGAACATTTTCGACGCATTTTGGTAACGTGCTACAGATATTTCCACTACCGTTTGAATATCAAAAACTGGAAACTCACAACGTGGTTCCTTTCCGAAACTGCATACTTCTCCAGCGGCAACTGACTTAAATACGATTCCCAGACTGAGCAATTCATCCATTTCGCCGTCAATTTTAAGCTTAAACCAGATTGCACCCGTTGTTCCATTTCAGCATTCTGTTGCCAGTAGAGAATCATAAGAGCCCTGATATGAAACAGTTTGGTGATTCATTTTCATGCAGACTTACTTTGCATGAGCGATTTCGCGAAAGGAATTCCTTATTCCTATTTCTTCGTTTTCTAAACTTGAGTTTCCACTTTCCAAATCGATCAATTCGAAATTCGCGTAGATAGCTTTCTCAAACGATATATGTTCTGTAGCTCCGAATCCGGTAGCAACGAACAATATTAAATTTTGAATTTTTTTCATAGTATCAAGAAAAAAAGCGATCCGATGAACCAAAATGACTTCATGAGAATATACTGGCAAACTAATAAAGAATGTTAGGCCAGTTCTGGAATTATTGACAATTGATTATAAATAGATAAGATACAGTATTTATTTTAGGCAAAATATTGATTACATTAAACGCAGTGTGTCCCTTCAACAAATTTCGTCGAAGAAACTTCAACAATTTTTCTTCGTAGAAACTTTAACAATACATTTTTTCGAAAAAGCATTGTTGAAGGATAACTTTCAAATTTTGTTTTGTTCGCTACCGGCACTTTCGAGCCATAAGTTTCAAATCCGACCATATGCGTCCTGACAATCTGCGTCCTCCCTGTAAGACAGGTATAATTGTGTAGGCCTTTTGTTCAAAACGACGAAACTTTAAGGACGGACATTAGGGCAATATGTTAAATGGTCTTACCGGTTCGCCTATTTAGAAGTCAGAGTCTCTTTGTTATCGGAAATTTATAGCCCGACGTTTCATTTCTGTTCCTTTTTCAATTTAAGGCTAAAATTATTTTTGGAAAGAGACAGGTTTTTTCGAATACCTGTTTCTTCTTTCTTCTAAAAAAAATTCACGATTATTCAATAACTCATTTTAAAGTACAAATTAACTACATTAAACATTCATGTATCATCGCGGAGACTGAGATTCCTTGTGAAATCGGCCATTTATTTTTTGTTTTCGATCAGCCGTCAGAAACGACTACTTTTTCAATTCGTAGTATTCAAAAGTGGAAGGCATTTTTGATCTGAAACAAATCTTCGAGTTAAGATTCAGGATTTAACATCAGACTCCTTCATAATAGTGCAGGAAAAACTAAAGAGTACGGTTGTATATGTTAGATGTACCTTGTGAATGTGGCATTATAATGGAAATATTAGTGGATTGGTGTATCATTAAATATCATGTATCTCACGCATTTTCTCGCTTATCTCGCTGCCGATGCAGCGTTGTACGGCAATAAGACAATGCTTCCAGTTCCGTTCGAGCCTTACTCTGTGTGCAATTTTTAAAAATCGGGGCAAGTCGTCTGAACCCCGGGCAGTTAGACGCGTCTCGCTATATAATCCATGATAGCTCCAAGAATCCGATCCACATTTTTCACTTAAATATAACATAATTTAAACTAAGCGCCTTATACAATTTTTCGTAGAATTTTATTTTTAATCGAGTTTCTTACACGGCTTGCTTAATTTCAGTTTAATTATTTTGGCATTTACAGACCATAGATCAGAAGCGTGGTAAATGGAAATTATAAAAAAACAATGGGAATGAGTAGAATGAGGAAAACAAATTCGGGGAAACGTGTTTGCAGAATAGATGTAGTGCTGTTCGCATGTTCCGGCTTTGCTGATATTCAAGGTTTTCGTTTAAAGGCGCAGAGAAATATTTACAAGGCTATCTCATCCCGAAGTCTTCCGCTTTCAAATTTGCTTTTGATCTTTCTTTATTATCCAAATTTCCCCTCTCTTTAATTCTATTTCTTCCCATTGTTAAGGATTTCGCGAATATTTTTTCAGCTATAAGAACAATGACCAGCATTATCCGGTCGCTCTTCAAAAGCAGAAAAGCACAAAAAGAGTATGAAACTGATGAACAATATGTTGTGGTTTGTAATTTTTTTTAATTCTTTTCTTTTGACTCTATAAGCTTACTATTTTTTGTTTTAGTTTCAGCCATGTGTCCGCTCATCTTCCTGGAAACGTAAGCCGACTACACGTTTTGCCGATGACTGTATGCTCCCCCCAACAGCCGCCTACCACACTACAAGTGCCCCAAAACTACGTAAAGGACCACAAAGTTGTCCTGGTAGCAATCGCGATGATATCATTGACGGTATTCCAGAAAGCTTTAGAAAAAAGCATGAAAAACGTCGGAAATATCGTCTTGACGATGCAAATCATAAGAAATTTAGCATTGATTCAAAATTTGAGCAAGGCTTTCGTCAACACGGCAGTAGAAACGATTTGAAAACTCGTGACGGTGAATCTTTGTCAATAAAACTTGGGAGAAGCCGGAATTCCCTATTCGATTCCCGATCGGAAAACGAGGAATGTGAGAATGACATCGAAGTCGGTGTAGACGATCGTATTGCGATTCTTCAACAGAAAAGTCTATTCTACATGCAACAATGGGAGAATTCAGAACGACAAAGGATAGACGAGCAACGAAAGCAAGAAAGATTAGAGCTAGAAAGATGCAGCATTCAAAATGCAATGGGTAACATCGCCTACTGCATGGCTTCGGTACAACAAATAGAGCAGCTGAAAAGGGAACGCGATCAGTATAAAAAAGAAATGAGTCGGTACAAAAATAAATGCGAGAAGTTGGAATCAAGATATGAAAAACTTGAAAACTTGTCTCCAAATTATGCAGCATTTCAGGTATTGGAAAATTTTTTAAATTTAATTTCCTCATTAATTCTATTTAAGTCATTCCGCAATCCACTGCAGCCATCAGCCTTCCAAGCTCCCCAGTTTCCTCCTGAACAAATGAGCTTCAACCTTCCCAATCAGAATTCACTACTCCTATCTGAAGTTCCAGTACCACTGCCAAATGTTCACCGTCCAGTAAATTGTTTAACTAATGGACCCCAACCATCCCATTACTCAATCTCTCTCGATTTTTTAAACAATGAACAATTATCATCGCGTCATGGAGGATCTGTAAACTTACCAATGACTGATACACCGATCACATTTGGAAGTGAAGGAGCAGGTGAATCGCTTGTAAATCCAACGGACGTTAGCTATAATCGAAACTCGTCGATCGGAAAAGGTAATTTGAAACCAGTCTTGAGCGTGGCGAAGAATAGTCCGGAAGGAATAGCTCGTGGTCAGTCGCGCTTCACGGCTCCGCAAATGACTAAACGAGGCGAAATTGACATCTACTCTACTTATTATTAAACGAATAGTTTCTGTCTGTCTGTCCAAGGCGTTTCTTTGAATAACTCAAAGGAACGTGGGCCTTTTACTTTAATATTCGGGATGGAGTCATGGCCACTCGAGCGCTTCGCAACCATATATTTAGGAGGTCACAGGGTACTTGGGATACTGTAAAACCGTACATCCAAAAAAAATTAAAACCGTCAAAATTTTGCTGATATATCAATTGGGATATCCGTATATCATATATAAAAAGTAAGCTTCATATGTGCAAAACTAAAGCTTTAATAGACATTATTTTCCAAAGTTTCTGGAACATTCTAGAACAGCGGCGCAGCCGCGAACATTCTACTGGTCTACTTATTATTAAGCGAATAGTTCTGTCTGTCTGTGACTCTGTCCAAGACGTTTCTTTGAATAACTCAAAAGATCGTGGGTCTTTTACTTTGGTATACGGGATGGAGTCATGACCACCCGAGCGCTTCGAAACCATATATTTAAGAGGTCACAGGGTACTTGGGATACTGTAAAACCGTACACCCAAATTGTACAAAACTGTCTTAACAACGATTAAAAAAAAGCCAAAATTTTGCTGAAATATCAATTGGCTTGTCCGTATATCACATGTAAAAAATCAGCTTGATATCATTAAAACTACACTTTTTATGGACATTGTTTTCCAACGTTTTTGGAACATCACTATCTACTTATTATTAAGCGAATAGTTCTGTCTGTCTGTTTCTCTGTCCAAGACGTTTCTTTGAATAACTCAAAAGATCGTGGGTCTTTTACTTTGATATTCGAGATGGAGTTATGACCACCCGAGCGCTTCACATTCATATATTTAGGAGGTCGCAGGGTTCTAGGGATACGGGACGGGATGTAAATTTTATTTGGTTTTTGACGTTCTGCTAATAAATTGTTTTACTAATAAGAGAAAAACAGAACGACTACAAATATTTCTGAACGAAAGCCAGTGGAAGTCGCGGCGTAGCCGCGAACTTTCCGCTGGTAAATAGATAAGAGGGGACGCAAGGAAAATTAAGGAGCGTTTTTCAGAACTCTGCAAAATATTATCGATTCGGCTTGAAAATTCATAGTCTAGATGGCAATATGAAGAATATCGCCGCTATTTGAATCTTCGAAATTTCGGAAAAGGAAAAGAAGATAACCATATCGAATTTTTAAAACATATTTTTGCCTTGTTTGCCCTCTGGCTTCTCACGCAATTCGTCAGTCTATAAATTATCATAATTCCTTGATTATTGTTGAATTGTTCTGTAGGGGAATAGTTTAAGAAAGAATCCGTTTCCAATTTAAGCAAAGAACTCGGAATTTCGGAAATTTCCGTGATTTTCTGTGCAGATCGTTCTCTTCAAATTGAAAAGACAAACAAACCTGTAAACGGGTACCAATTATTTTTCTTTGTATTTGTTCCCGACCTAGACGGAACAACATTCTGGCGTGAGAAACTAGCAAAATTATGTTATATTTGCCTCCAACGTTCAACTTCCTCTGTGCTCTTAAGTTTCTTATTATTTTAGTATTCTAATCTTTTTCATACGAGTCATCATGTAGGGTTTTCTACCGATGCTAAAATCTGGAGAAGCTGCTTAATCCAATTTTTTGCAAAATAATAACCTAGTTTTTTTTGATATTTTATTCTTATGCACCTATTCATGTAATTTAAAAGGGCGTTTTTTTCTATTCTATCGAGCACAAGAAAATACATTAAAAACATTTCAGAGTTCAAGCTAAATGATTTTCTTGAATTTTTTTGCAATCGTTAATAAAAAAGGATTCCGAAATTACATAAAGCACCCAAACAGCTATTTTGTGCATTCAAATACAATAGGAGCGCCGAATTTGTTTTTCTCGGAAGCACTAACATGAAAAAAAAATCATTTTAGGAACGGCGAATTTGTTTTTCTCGGAAGCACTAACATGAAAAAAAAATTTTAATGCACAATGAAATGAATGAAAATCCATTTTCATTTCATTGTTGCATTAAAATACATTCTTGCCTTACAAAAATAGTTAAATTCGCAGTATAATGCGTACTTTAATTGTTTGCATAACACCATTAAAGTTTGTGTATTCATCGTGGATATCATTTTCTGACGAATGCAGGATTTTAACACAAAAATTAATGAAATGCACCATCATTAGGAATTCCTTTGGTTTCTAACAAAATTGTTCAAGTCTCTTAAAACGTGCTCAGTTCATTCATTCGTCTGGCCACGCCCTGACATAAGAATTACGGGAAACCCCCCGCCGAAGACAAACTCTTTTTGTTATCATGAGCTGTGAGCTCTACTGCCTTCACCACTTAATGATTACTTTTTTTTTCTTATACCTATTCATGTAGTTCAAACTTATCTGTTTTCGTTTTTACAGCTCCGATCAGCTACTATAACGAAGATGATGAGGATGAAATCAAGATTTATCGAAGAGAGAAATAATTTTCATTCCTAAACACTCTTCGTGCTCACTCAGCCAAGAACTATGCCCCATAAATAATTAATTATGAGCCTAATATTAAAAACTGACTTTACGTGTTTAATTGTTTGATTTTTCTGTATTTTTGTGACATGATCTTTTTATTTAAAGTCGACACAATCTTTTTACTAATGAATTTCAGGTAAATTCTAGTAAAAATTCAATACAAAAAGACAAAGAACTGGCCCGAGAGACTGGCATTATCTTTAGTGCTTTCAAATACAAACTCATTCTCTGATCTCACCTTTCGTCCACTCTCTCTCTCGCACTACTTGTTTTTTTTTTCAGATAACTAGAAAATGGGATTCATTACATGTGCTTGAAGCATTGAAGGACATCTAAATGAAGCGGTGTCATAATTTTCGTTCTGAAGAATAGAGCCTATTCGGCTTTCATTCTTTGTCATTCTTTGTCACACATTTTCGTATTTTCTTGATACTCTGCTCTTTGAAATTTAGAAAACTTCAGGTTTGTTTCAGAAATGCTCGGCTATTTTAATCGGACCCACGCGGTTCAAAATGGATATTGGGAACGTTCCATGTTGGCTTTTTACCTTGAAATTTTGCTCATATTATTCAGGTGAATTGAAAAGTAAATGTCATTTAGTGGAACGCAGCGTATCACGCATGAAAATTATTAATGGTGAAATTAAAAACACTGAAATGCATTTATTCTAGTCTTCTCAGCATAGCCTTCTGGTTTTATGTGATGATGACTGCGAAAAACATGCATCCGAACGTTCGGGTGATTAATGCATTCTACTACGGACAATACTTCATTCAATTGGCTTTTTGGGTGATACAACCAATAATCATTCTTGCTGGCACGCTGGACGGTGAGTAAGCCAGAAATATCTGGATTTTGAATTGCACACGAATTTGAATGTTTGAAATATCTATAAGGCAAAAAAACGACAATATTTTGCAATAATTATTTGTACAAAGCGAACTAGTAAGTTCTTAGTCCTAAATTAGGACTCCTAATAGTACAATGACCTATATTTCACTACCTTACTCCATCAGAAATACGTATTTTTGACTATACATTTTTCCCTAATCCGCTTGTATTGTCTAACCTTATATCCTATTCGGGTACAGCAAGAGATATAATTGATAACTAGAATGTGAACACTATTTTTTTTATTATGTCAGTTTATTATATCAGACAGAGGTCTCCTACCCGCCCATCATTTATAATGTTTATAATGGGGATATGTTTACGGGTCACGAAAAAGTTCCACATATTTAAATATATACAACGCTAGATACATGACAGTTGGGTGTGTCAGAGCCAAAATACCAACCCCGGTGAGTCAGAAACAAAGAGGTGTCTCTGACAATACGGATGTCAACACACAAGTTAGCTAGCACTTTCTAAAATACTGATAAACTGAAGGGACTAAAATCTTATTACTCAGGTAATTTTTGGCACATGTGCCCCAGGTTGGGGCGCGGTTGCCGGTGCTACGTGTCAGCGTGCACGCTTACCGCGTAGCACCGGCTGGAAGGAAGTGATAGGAAGTGCTCCTAATAATGTCATCAGAGGAAAAGCTTTGTGAAAAGCAAACATTAATGGGGTTATTCATGATGCATTTTTATGCAAAAAATGCCACTTTAATCTTATTCACGATTGCATTTTAATTCAAAAAAATGCATCGTAGTTCAGTGCTATTTTCATTCAAAATGCAAGGTGGTGTCGGATATCGTCACCGAGAAAGTCTATGCGCCTTTAATTTATTTTTGGCTTTCAAATAAATAATTTTACTATTTTCTCACAATTGCCATAGTAATTTTACGCTTTTTCGCCTCCTCATCGTTCATTTTTGGCTGTAAAATATTATTTTTATCAAATTAGTTTAAATTTTTTCCGAAAATGTGAATTTTTCGCACAATAGGAGTTCTTCTGGAAAAAAAATTGAGGCCTCGTAAATCGACACATTAAAGGCGCATAGACTTTCTCGGTGACGATATCCGACACCACCTTGCATTTTGAATGAAAATAGCACTGAACTACGATGCATTTTTTTGAATTAAAATGCAATCGTGAATAAGATTAAAGTGTCATATTTTGCATAAAAATGCATCATGAATAACCCCATTAAGCTTTATTGCTGCACGTCTGCAAATGCGCTTGTAAAATATTTGAATTATAGCAAGATTTCGTATTTTTTTAATTACAATTACAGAAGAATTGATTAATACAATTTTGCTAGTTTATAGTAAGAAAATGAAAGTTTCTGGTGGGATTAAATAATTGAATAGAGAAGCGTATAATAGAAACGCCTTCGTACGGAATTTTAAGGATATTAGCATATGTTTATCATTTCAGATCGCCAATTATAATATTTTCTACGTAAACAAGCAGATTATGATATTTTAAAGGGAGGTTCAGTTTATCAGCATTGCGGTCGCGCGAGAATTACATTTATTGCTTCGTTTTTTTTTTCAAATTTTGGCTCAAATTATGAATAAATGAACGTGCGGGATTATTAATTATAGAAGTCAAGTGAGTACTTTCAGTTTGCTATCGCAAATTGTACGAAACTGACTTCATTACGTTCTTTCCGAATACCGTAGCCAAAAGTTCCTTCGAATATAAAATCCTGAAAGATTGTGAAGTCTGTAAAATACATATATAATGTAAGGTGCTTATTTCTTTTTTTCAATTTCAGCTTACTGACAAGAATAATTCACAGATTAACTGAATTTATTGTTTTCTCGGCGCTATCTTAGTTGCGTGGGGGGTGGTGGTCGTGTAATTGATTTTTACATTTTTTCGATATATTTTAGTGGCGTTTTCTATTTTTACTTGTTTGTTGTTATATTTGTATTATTAATAAGTTATTTTCCACTCGTGGGGCTTGTGGATCTCGTAGCGCAAATGCCATAGTGCCAAGATTCCACGATAAGCAGCTGCTTTTGCTACTAGTACTTTTTCAAAAATGGAATCTTGTAGGTGATTTATGAAAAGAGAATGCTAAGTGCAATATGCGTGCTAGCAGGTTTCCTGTAATCTCATTCAAAGTCGGATATCTCAAAAGCATTCTCTTTCATAGAGAATTTTCATTCATGTGTGAAAATTGCAGTATTCTAAACTAAAAGCGAAGTATAAATAAAATTTAAAAATGAAAAAAAAACGAGTTGTAAGACTGATCTTCAATTTTTAATCATATCCAGCTTAAGCAGGCGATACTTCTCGTGTTTTCATTTGTTTCTTATCGCTCACTACATATTTTCAAAAATCATTTTCAGACTCCGACAAGTTCTCTAACAATGTTTTCACACTGTGTAGCTACATCAGAATTATTGGCATGTCATATGGTGAGTTCTTTAAAATTGAGTGTTCGTGCTTGCAATTTTTTGTTTCTATAATGTCTAGTCCAAATTTAGAAGTCTTTTTATTTAATTTTTAGCTTTCTAAATATTATAGAAAATAGTAGTATCAGAGAAACCCGAAAATGGCCAATGAAAATTGAAAAAAAAAGTATAAAACTATTTTTTTAATGTTGATCCAAAATCTTTTCCGTATCATACATTTCTTTCTATGAAGGCTCCAATCTGTTTCTTTTTTCAAACCGTATAATTTAATGTTTAAGACTTTCGAAATTGCTTAGTTTATGTTCTCGTGGTTTAGTAAATTAAGCAAATTACACAAAAGCTACGAATTTGAATTATAAGTTTAATCTCCGGCAAACGTATTTTTTCAATTAATATTTGTAAGATTGGTTTTCAGTTATGTGTCTACTTACTAGTTTTTAAACATCTGTTCGAAGCACCTACGTCATTCAATTTTCAGCGTTCTGTGCTCTTCCGGCGATGGTCATTGAGCGGTTTTTCGCCACATTTCTATTGGAGGATTACGAGAAAAAAAGCAATTTGTATATAGGAATATGCACTGTTATTTTCCAGTGGCTTATAGCAATAAGTGTAGGAATTCATTTCAACAAAGGTAAGACTTCTGCGAACGCGTTTAAAAGATTAATACCCCCGAGAGATTTGTATTTTCAGCTAAAAGAACAATAGAGCATACCGCAGTCGCCATCGTTGCGAATTCGTTGGCAGTATGTTTGAACAAATTCAATGAGAGGGTCAATTCGAAATACTACTACGAAATGAATCGGCCTTGTTATTCTTTGTCAGAGCGGTTCCAAATAACGGATAACATCAAATCAGCAAAGGTGCTTACATTTCGGCATACAGACATACTGATAAAAATATACTCGAGTATTTCGATACGTCGAAATGCTTGAAAGCTAATTTCTAGACAAAGCTTTAAAATGTCGAATAGCATGTACAATTTTCTATACATGCTTTTCTATACATTTTGGAATTCTAGTAGATGCTATAAGAGCTCTAGAAGCAATTTCACGAAAAATCCATAATTTTTTCAATCAAAATTTTCTAAAAGAAAATCAAATGGTTTGCGACCTGGAACATATTTTAGATGTTCAACAAAATCGTGTTTTCGATCGGATTCTTCAATATCATTGTCAACGCCTGCCTAATTCTTGACAATTATGACATACCAATGACTTTCCGAAATATTTCGTCTGTCTCTTGCGACTTTTCCATTTTGTTGTAAGTTTGAAACCATTCTTTTCATAAAAACATTTCCTATTTTCTTCAAATTCTAGGTACGGATTGACCGTCCCATTTGTCTATTACAGTCAGACGGAATCTTGGAGAAAACGTGTCGCAGTGCTAATGGTGAGTCGTTCTCGACAGATCACTTAACTTGTCGGCTAATTGCTTTTTGTTCAGAAAGGGTGCCGTAACCCGAGAACTTCGCCTCTAAAAGATGCATTTGGTCACAATATGACTAGTAAGGGACCTCGTGATGAAACTGCTAGATATTTCGAAATGTTGCAAAATCAATGGAAGTAGTTTGGTATTTCTAATTTGAACTGTGAATAACAATTTCCTTTTTAATTCGCAATTTAATTGTTCTTCATTTAAGTTAATCTGAATTTTAGCTGTTTCTTTTGTCGAACCGTGGTTTTACCGATAATGATATTCCGCTAACACTTTGATGAATTGTGGAGTTTTGCTGAGAAGAGCCAAGAAATAACCAACATCCATGGAAAACAGAAAAGCATTTTTAGAATTTACTTGTTTTAAGGAACCGAACGGCTTTTAAAAAGAGCAAAGGGAATCATCGGAAGGAATAAAAAACGGGGCCATACTGTAGATATGTACATGTCTTGTGGAAGTTTAAGGTAAAGGATATGGTTCAATATTCAGTTGATATAACGCTTGAACTTATAATGAATTCTGCATGTGCCGAATTCCCCAGATTTTCAGCGTTAAACAGTGATATACGGTTACCTATGATATAAGCCATGCCTGACTTGTGATTGAATCTATTTAATACGGAAAAATAAGGCGATTCGCGAGCAAAATGGGAAATGCTTTATCGTATAATACAGAATAGTAGGGAAATGTAGGAAAATCGAGTATAAAAATATATTTTTTGTTAAATTACTATACTTCCAATTGTTCTCTCTCTTATATTTATATTTTGATGATAATCACCCTCAATGCTTTTTGTGCTCTTTGAAACGGAACGTGACAAGACGCTAGTTCCTTATAATTAAAGTAGTTTTTTCGCCTATTTTTCTAAAATTAACGGAGACATTGCACTATGAATCTGAAAAGAAATACCAAAAATGTTTCATACCCTGAAAGAAAAATAATTCCCACTGAAACTAGCAATTTTAAGGGAAAATCGTTTAGAACTTTTGTTACCCGTTAATTGAAAACAACGAGGTCAGTCAGTACATGTAGAGGGCGGGAACTCAATTTGAGTTTTCAATGGTAATACGTTTCTAGTACATTGTTGCAGACTTGTCGGCTGGCAAACGCTCGGGTTCTTTCCTTCTCCAAAATAGAAAATGTCAAATTGATAAGCATTTGATCACGGTCTCAAAGCATTAAAATGTATCAGTTGCAAAATGAAATCAAGACACTTAAAGATTGCACAAAACATTTTTGAAGCAAATAAAAACAATTATCAGTTCAGTGTTGAAAAAGCCAAAATCTACGAGTGTTGAGCCTTAGGAACAAAGTCGAATAAAGTAAACTACAGAAATGAAGACTATCTGTAAATTTCATATTCGTGTAGAATCTTTTGAAGCTCTCAGCAAAGCTCCACAAGTCTTGGGAAACACTTGTCGTAGTAAGCTTGTGGTAAATTTGTGCTAGAATTGTTGTGGACTTGGCCTAGACTTGTGGAAAACTTTGTCTATACTAGTGTACCTTCAAAGTCTGTCCAAAATTTGTTGGAGGCTTGTGTTAGACTTGTGTAATTTTGCGGAGTATGTTGTTTTGAGGGTTTGGGATTCACGATCAGGGTATCGCGGCCAGGCACAAATTCACGGAAAACGGCAGTTAGTTTCATATAAATCAACTCTTCTATTTCAAGTTTTCCTTTTCTTTATTCTGTGAAATGTCTTCCAGAACCCTCCGTCTTCCAGATTGAAGACGGAGGGTAAAAGAAAGGAACCAGCCGGCACCATTCCTCTTCAAGCAATCTAAATGGTCAACTTTGAAGAATAATCTGCTTTCCATGAAACGTTCAACTTTTCTATTTATTCGTGTCGTTTTCGTAGTCGTGCAGTTGTCGTGGAGTTCTGCTAGAGATTGGCGCGCTGCAACCCAAACGAGTGAATCAATGATGAATGGAAAACAGGGAATTTGGAGCCCTTAAAATACCGTGAAAATTACTATTAAGAAAAGCATTGCGAAGGGAACCGGCGACGTTTGTTTGAAAAAGTTCTTAAAATCTAAGGTTTTGTCCTGTCCATAGAATTGCAGACAAGACTACAAAACAGGCCCTGAAATGAATTTCAAAATTATGATCTCATCCTCTCTTTTATGTTCACTTGAAATACGTTTTCTTTTGAATGGAGGCATATCTTCTTTTTCAGCTTCTTAAGGTAAAAGTGATGTCAGAATATACATCACTGAAACTACAAAGCTGATATCTGAACCTCAAATTCTTTTTCATGCCAAAATATGCGCCTCAATTCCGGACAAGAGGCTATTTCCAGCAAGGCTGTAGTCCATCAAGGGAATCGTAAGCTACTCAATTTTAGGAAATAACCGATTTGTTATACGTCGTGTTAAACTCATCGACGACGGATTCAAAATCCATAGACAGGGATAGAAGAGAAGCCGTATGTAAATTTCTTTATGACTAACTGTAGCTACCGTTATTCTATTATATGAATACTGTGAGTAATCATGACTCTTTTTAAAAGTGTTTAGATGCACCCGTAAAAAAGAATCCTTGGATCTGAAAACTTTTTTTTTATTCTGTTAAATCTTATGCAAATTGTTTTTTTCAGAAAGTAGTCCAGACAATATCCTTCATTCCATTCAACGGGATTTGATTTGGCCAATCGAAGGGCTGAATGCGTCCAAGCACCGTAGCATTTTACAGGAGTTCCTGCTGATGACGCAAGTTGCAAGAAGTCAGCTACCACGTCTGAATCTGTTTGCCCCTAACCAGTTTTCGCGTTGCATACTAGATATGAAGAATCTGCTCCCAGCTAAACAAATGGTGAGTTGACGAACATCAGTTCTAGGATAACATACCTTTAGGAATTTTGAAAATTGTCTGGAATTAGGGGAAAGTGACTCGACGTTGGTTTTTTTTTCACAATGTACAATTTTCCTCGCTTTTTTCTGACAGTCATGCATTTCACATCAAATTCTATCCGGAGGATAGAGGCGACTAATTCCTAATTAACCACCTTCAAAAGTAAAGCCTTTAAATCTTTGAAGTGTAAAAATATTGCATCTCGCGACACTTCATAAAGTTTGTATTTTCCATTTCACATTGTTAAAAACAAACAAAGTCAGGAGCATGATATCAATTGCTCCATTGCTCATCTTGTTTATCGATTATGGGGTTATTCATGATGCATTTTTATGCAAAAAAATGCCACTTTAATCTTATTCACGATTGCATTTTAATTGAAAAAAAAGCATCTTAGTTCAGTGCTATTTTCATTCAAAATGCAAGGTGGTGTCGGATACCGTCACCGAGAAAGTCTATGCGCCTTTAATCTTTCAAATAAATAATTTTACTATTTTTTCACCATTGCCATAGTAATTTTACGATTTTTCGCCTCCTCATCGTTTATTTTTGGCTGTAAAATATTATTTTTTTCAAATAATATTAAATTTTTTCCGAAAATGTGAATTTTTCGCACAATAGGAGTTTTTCTCCAAAAAATTGAGGGCCTCGTAAATCGACACATTAAAGGCGCACAGACTTTCTCGATGACGGTATCCGACACCACCTTGCATTTTAACTGAACATAGCACTGAACTGAGATGCATTTATTTCAATTAAAATGGTATCGTGAATAAGATTAAAGTGGCATTTTTTGCATAAAAATGCATCATGAATAACCCCATTAATGTTTGCTTTTCACAAAGCTTTTCCTCTGACGTCATCATTAGGAACACTTCCTTTGTTTTTTCGCACTAAAAGAATGGGAAGGGAGAACAATCAAAAACCTGAAATTCCTGAGGAAAAATTTCCTTAAAAAATTTCGTTAGCGCTCTCCACTTTCATATCACTACCTCACTCCGACCAATAAAAGAAGTGAAAAATATAATTTGCACCGTACTCCACTTCATAAAGTTATATACTCGCCATTTCATATGGGTAGGGGTAAGAGCATGGTTTTAGCTGCTCTCTTCCTCATCCCGTTTTCATTTTCTGTTGCTAATCCACTTCCGGAAAACAGGCTAGCCTGTAAGAAGGAGGAAATATTGTAAGTCTTCCAGAATTACTTTGATTTTGGTCTATGGATCCGTTTTATTAGAATTACTTGATGAATAAGATTGCATTCATTTTGTCATGATCTTAAAGTATTTTTTTTATTTCAAACAAGTTAATAACACTGAAATTTTTTCCAAAGTAGGAACTTTTAAAGCAAAATTATTTCAAATAGGATTACTTATGCTTTTTGACTTCTGCGCGAGTAATGAAATATTAGGTTGATGGAAAAGTTATTGCGTTTTTTAACCTTCAACTTTAAATGACTATAACTTTTTTTAAAATCAAATTTATTAATCGAAATAAAAACCATTAGAATCAATACATTTTTGCCAACGAGAAACAAGTTTATTTATGCCGGTAGCGTGAAAGTCGGGGCCTCTGGAAGCTGTGCCGGGCACATACGTCGTAACTTCTGATGCATTACGTCAATTTGCTGGCAGTACTTCTCTGCTGTAATTGTTTCCGCCGGGTTTAGAAAGCTGTGGTGAATGAGACCGGCTGCAGACCACCAAACAGTCACCATAACCTCTTTTGGGTGGAGTTTCGGCTTCGGAAAGTGTTTAGGAGCCTCATCACGATCCAACCACTGCGCGGAACGTCGCCGATTGTCGTAGAGGATCCACTTTTCATCACACGTTACAATTCGGTCAAGAAACGGCTCATTTTTGTTGCGTAAAAAAAGAGTGGACGACACCTCAAAACGACGATTTTTTCGATTTTTGTTTAATTCGTGTGGCACCCATTTGTCGAGCTTTTTTGATTTGCCTATTTGCTTCAGATGAACAACGACTGTTGATTGGTCAACCTTGAGTTCTTCGGCAACTTCTCGTGTTGATTTGAGAGGATCGGCTTCGATTAAGACTCTCAATTGATCGTCATCAATCACTGACGGGCGGCCGGCACGCTCTTCATCTTCGAGGCTCTCGTCACCGCTACGGAATTTTTGAACCACCATTGTGCCGTACGTTTATTAGTAGTTTCTTGGCTAAATGCATCGTTGATATCGCGAGTTGTCTCGACAGCGTTTCGGCCTAGTTTGACCTGGAACAAGAAAATCGTTCGAATTTGCCTTTTATCCATGCTTTTTTGAAATGCTATAAAAAGTGACATAATTATTTCAAGGAAAAATCAAAAAGACAAGTAGATAGAGCGAATTACGCTCTTTAAAATGATATATAACACGATCACAGATAACCAAAAATTTTATTCAAAAATCTTTCACAAAAGTAAACAACATAAAAACGACATAACTTTTCCATCAACCTAATAAATAGTCATTCTAAACGGCTGAAATCATTTCTGAAGAGCCAGGTTTCATTATGTGATCCACAGGTTAAGCAGATATTAATCCGTTTTTTGCTCAGTTCCATTGCTGATGAAACGGAGTTTTATGAAGATCCGGTGCATTTGTCGTTCGATTCCGCAATGACTCTCAACCACATTTTGATGACAAGAATCTTAGAAGAAGAGTGCGGTTTAAGAGATAAAGGTAATTCATTTATTTATAGCTTAACGAATAAAACAAACCTTTAAGACTTTCCAATTTGGAGTAAACGAGGAAAGAGATCACCGGATCTTCCAATCGCAAGAAAAATCCTCAGACTTACTAAATACTTTGCATACTTCTACAGAAAAAGCAAAAGAATTCTGAAGCCTCATCTTCTGAAAGGGATAACTAAAGTGATCGAGAAGTTGAACCATTTGCAAATGCCCAAGAAGAATAATAAATTTTCGGAAATTGAGGAGTTCTTTCTTGAAATGTGGAAAGATTCGGAAAAATATCGAGAGCACCTTCATGATGAGCATTTGAGTGAAATGCTGGAGCAGACTCTCCGCATCAGTTTGCAATTACTTATTCATGGCGGGGAGCTCTCCGAAATTATCTGGAGTCATCCTATCATTCGAGCAGTAAGCTTCAACTTTTTGATTACCAAATATCAACTCATTTTTTGAAGTTTTTTGTAGTAGATCTCTTCAAAAAATAATCAAAAAAACACTAAATCCCACAATCCGTCGGAATATATTGGCATATAGTGGCATCCTTGATTCTGAAAAATCACTTTAAACATTTTCTGTTACCGGCCTGCCGAAATCTTAACAACGAATTCTTTTAAGTCCCTGTAATTCTGAACCGTGTTTTACGTTGATGTTTTACATCTCACCCCATTCATCAATTTTCAGAAGATTAAAAGACGAATTCCACTCGGTAACTCTGAACTTATTTCTACAGTCACTGCGACAAATGTTATTTGTCACCAGAATTATCGCGACTCACAAGTTGCGATGATTCTGAAATTAAGAATTCCTAAAATTTACAAGACCACAATTGATAAGGTGTGTTATTGTTCAATATTCCATGTCTGTTCCTAATTTTCTCTCGTTTAGTGTGACGATATAGGCACAATCATAGGAAACGCTTATCAGTACTACAATCTGCCAACCGCTACATTTCCTACCAATGGCATTGTGTTTCAGGTTGACATGGAAAGTTGTGTTTTCGAGGTAATATGGGTTGATTGTTATCTCTCGTATTTATAAGTGAGCACAGTTTAAAGAAAACTGTGGAGTATTCCTAAAGAAGATTCACTGCACCCCGGCCAGGATTTCATATTCATCGCTTCTGAATCTCTAACTTCTAAGGTTCAAAGATACAGATATGTAGCTGGTTGTACTACTCTTAAAAGGCTTAACCACAGGCTCTCCAAGTTACAGAACAATATAACTCACTCAATTTCCAGTATTTGCGAATAAATATTGCGTTAAAAAACACCAAAGTCGCATCTAGTCGTAGGTCCTGCTCATGAGCTTTAATTGAATCCATGTCACAGTATCACGAAACGTTTAGCAAACCGAAAGAAGAATCCTTCAGAAAAGCAGAAAAATGCACTGCCTATGTAGTTCCTTGATTTCTTACTTAAAATGGATACCAAGAGATGAAAACGTCCTTTTGGATGAACTGTGTCTCATATTTCACAGAACACCCGTTTCTGCCTATAAACCATTCAATGCACCCTTCAACGAATTTCAGAAATTCGTCTTCTGCCCGTCGGCTGCTATTCGACAAACTGCATGCTCAAAAGAAAGAATTGAGCGGTGTCCCGTTAGAATAGAGCCTTATCATACCGATTTTGTTAGAGAACTACAAGTTGGATTCGCGGTTTATGGAGATTCCACGGTAAGGATAACATTGGTTTCTTTTATTAATTGGAGTTTCAATCTTAGTAGACATACTCTGTATTTTTCAGCAAATTGTAACCACAAATGTCGATTTCAAACAAGTAGCGATCCTGCAACCACACATGCTTTACCATGTGATTTCTCAGTCAAATGAAGTGGTTTTCGTAGGAAAAAATGAATTGCGGCAAAAGAATCAATTGAATGAAACTGTCATTCGGCAAGTTTCCCATGCAGAGGAACCTTATGAATCATCCTGGTTTTTCTGAAAAGATAATTTTCAAAAATCTGATGCGTTCTATGCATATTTGAAAATTTTGACAAGCAACTTCCGTTAGACTCTCTGAGTAGTTTCCTTGTTGTTTGTAAGCTTCTTTATTGCTTTCAGGATAAAATTGATTGGGATGCTGATCTTTGCTCCGGTTATCTAAATATGTAGTTCATTTATTGTATTTCTCGTTTTTTTCATAGATAGCAATGTAGCAATGAATTGTTTATGTACATAATTGTGTACACTGGTAAAATGTTTCAATATGTAGTTCGATACCAAGCTGCAAAACTTCAATTTGTTTCCCTTTGATTAGCGTTATGATTCCGACCATCATTTAGGCCAAGGAGTATTCGCAAACTAACAACGACACTCCGTTTTGCGTTTTAACCATTTTAATCATTTTCCACTGTCAGTAGTTCGGTGACTTGCCCTCGTTCCCAGTTATTTTCATAAATATTTTAAGAACGCATTTCCCTTTTTTCTCATTCACGCCTCTCATCCCGGAATGTACGGGATTGAAATCTTGGAAGGATGGGAGGGATAAAAGCTGTAAGGTTTTGACATCCGACATCTCAGAGAATTTTTAGCTACAACACGATAACATGCTGTGCATGTTCAGAAAATAATCAAGTTTCTGTGGAATTAAACTGTTTGACGTAGAATTTTAAAAGATGATGTGTTCAACGGCAAAATAGTGCCAGACGAAGGTGAATTCTTGCTGACAACGCCAAGTTGCAGTGCAAAGATAACGTTTCTAGCCGCTGACAATCGGCTTTTTTTTTCACGCTGTTTTTCCGATTGCTTTTTCGCGGCAACTGATCCAAAAATCTCGGTAACCATAGTTCGATAAAATCACCTCACAGTTGATGCAGCAATTTCAATCAATTACATATATTAATGTTTGGCTATATGTACTCAAAGATAACATTGAAATATTGGCAAGAAAGCAGCATTTAAACATAAAAGTTGTTTTTCTTATAGTCAGAGTCACGTTTCAAATTGTCCTATATTTATTTCCTCTCCTTGTAACATAAGTAGAAATTAACTTTGTGAAGATCGGACTTTCTCGAAAACAACGCTGGTGGGGTTAACGTTGGCCGTGGTCGAAGATTTCTCGAACACTGGATGAGTTTTATAAAATATCCATGTAACCATACAAGTTTGAGCGTCACTTGCAAAATGCCTTATTACCAAACTGTAAGCCATGATATTATTGGTTCCATAAAAGAGATTGTAAGTGATCTGAAAAAATGTGTAATTGGGTTCTACGTTTGAATATACATTAGGTTGAGTCAAAATTATTGTACCAATTTTTCTTTTTTTTCTCTAGAAACTTCGAAAAGCGTTTAGAGCAATCCATGTTGGAGATAAAGGAAGGGCTGCGTTGTGGCTATTTTCAAGTTACCAGCTCAATGGCTACTTCAAAAAACTCCAGTTCAACTATTGTGAGAGCAAGTCTGCCTCCTACTTTAGTTTGAGCATTGTTCTCGCTCTTCCACGAGACAAGCTGCGGATCGGATCAATCATTTGATGGGTGCTAGCACTGTTACTCATGGAAGAGCAGTTAGTTGGTTTCAAAAATTCAAAAATTCGATATGGCTTTCCAATTTGATTACTGAGGATCATGGATATCAGTGGCTGAAAACTGGGGATTCTGGAGTACCATTGCCAAAAAGAGAGTTACACCCGAAAAATATACTTTTATGCACCTGATGGAGCGTGAGAACGATCGGTTCACTGGAAACTTTTAACAACCGACACACGTCCTGGATGGGAAAAAAATATGAAAGCCGAGCTGCAGTTTTTTTTTTTCGATCGCAAGCCTCAGGACTTCTACCGAAACGGAATGGAACAGCTACATACATATCCGTTGACAATGCATTGTCAATAATGATGGTGCATATTATGCTGACTGATATTAGAAATAAATAAATACAATTTGTTTAGAAAGTTTTTTTGAAAGTATGTAGTACAATTATTTTGACTCAACCTGATATTTTCATAAAATCCAATTTTATTCTGACGTTTTTTGACTTTTTAATTGAAAAATATTCCTATAGGATTAAGCTGATTTCAAATAAATGGTCTGATTCCAATATTTCGTTTACTAGTGTGATACTATGCGTGAAGCTCGCCAAAAACCTGACCGCCCGTTGAGAGCAGCCGAGGGCTACAAATGATTGGATCTTTTTTTTTGAGTTATCTGCTGTTGTATGAGAATTCCAGGAAATTGGGAATGCTTCTCCGACAAGGCAAGACATAGCCTATTAGGGCATAGGAAGTTCAAAGGAATTAGAGACTTCTGCTTATTTTTTCCAAAAAAAAATATTGAGAAAAAGAGTATTTTAGAAGATTTAAAAAATGAGAAAAAAACTGACCGACATAAATCCGTTGACGACATAAAACACTATCATTGCTATTGTAGTGTAGCTTATGGAAACTTGTGCTCTATAGGACACGCTGGCGCTGTCCTGAGTTATAAGTTGCTCTCTGGCACGAGCCAGCTTTACAAAAAGAATCACATTGGCTAAGATAGAAGAAATCAGCCAAAATATCGAGTTAAACAGGAATAATGGTGTGTTACGAAGCTGTAGAATGAAAAAAAATTGAATTCTTCTTGATACCCGAATCAAATCAGAGTACCTACCCCAAAAGCTTGTCCATGATAATAAATCCAGATCGACCCAAACGGGTAGGGGAACGAAAGCTGTTTGCAGACACCCACAGCAGGAAATAAGAAAAATATAAAGCAGAAAGGATACACCAGACTTAAAGGGACAACGATTCTCATGATAATTGAGTTGATCTGAATTTGTTCTTAAAATTTTTTTACAATTAGCTGAAATCACTGATTTCTAAATTTTTCCTTGTTCGATTTGCAAAAATGGCATGAGTAAATGCGCTCCATTCCATATTCGGATTAGAAATTTATAAACGCCAATTTTCAAACGATTTTTCAAATTTTGTTTGTGTTCACGATTTATGAGATTCGAATTAATAGTTTTGATGTTGAAAACTACGAAAATAGCAATTTCTACCACGTTAAATCGAATCGAAAGTTCAGAATAATTATGCTTTTTATCGCCATATGTCGGCAGTTGGATCCAATACGGATCGCGACTTATAAATATGTTTTGCTCAGAAAAATCAAACTCGAACCTTGTTATGACTCTTGGGAAACATAACAAGCACAAGTCTAACAATTGGCATGAAAAATGGATACAACATTGACAAGTAGTTTGTGTACGACGTCATTATAGTGATGACAAGAAGCCACTTATTTGGCTCGATTCCAGCGCAATACGAAGTGAACAATCCGGTCGCTGGGAGGCGTATCAGCATATAAGAGAATAAAAAATATAATAATGAAGACAATTGGGACAAAGAAATAACTAGAAACACATATTGGTTTTTTCCAGGCTCAACAATATTCCAGTCATTTGTTAGATAAACCACAATAATTTTAATGGTTATATAAATAGTTGGCAACATGTAAAACCATGTAATAAAAGCCATAACTGAGGGGAAACTGCTCCAATGATATTGATAGTTCATATAAGATTGATTGAAATGTATAGTATCGGCTGGTACAGACATAGCTGACACTTCGATGGATAAACACTAAATATAGTGAGAATTGTGTGTTGTGCTGTAATGACGTTGACATAAATAAAAATCTTATTACCTCCGTTGCATGAAATTAGAAAGCCGTGGTATAGTGTGCATTTCAAAAGATTTCAGCGCAGGTGTAATCGAATTGATTAACATAAGGCGAACCAGTTTCAAATGTTTCCTGGATCAGGAAAATAATGAAATATTTCTTTGGATTAAAGAGAAAAAAGCGAGACCATTAATGAGATTTTTTTAGCTTGATTTGTGAAATCTCATTAATTAATGGAATGGTATTAATGAATCTAAAACTGGACATCTGCAACCGTTGGTAGCTTAAACGGTCAAATCCATAAACACGAATGAAACAGAGAAAACAGCAATTTAATATCTGGAAATCGTACTTTCAGAACTGATAAGATACTGAAGAAATTGGCTGGGCGTGATCTTGAATTCGTGCTCTAGAAACAGGTACGAGCCGACCATTGTAAAATTTAATTCTCCAATAGTCGCATAGGGAACTCTCCGTTGCGGGGCGGCAAATTGGGTTCAAATCTTGTGAAAATGCTGAACATGGCAGAAAGTTTAGGCTCCTTCATAAACAGTTTTCAGCAACATTTTCTGAATTTTTCAATGTTTCGCCCTAACCGTAAACAGAAGCTCACAGCCAATGGTCCTTGGTGTATTAGTTATCAATACCGTTAGAGCAGCATAATTGTCAGCCAATCAATGTTTCTCAGACTCTCAGGTTTATCAATCATATTGGAAACATCCTTAAACCTCTTGTATCTTTAATCAGGTTTTTGAAAAAAAAATGCGTTGTTTTTTAACAATTCCTTCGACCATTGTCAACCAACGCTCGACATGTCCATAGTGAAAAAATATGAAATTATCGCAGAGCTCAAGACCTTCACAATCTGCTTGTTTGTGGAGCACGAAAAAGGAGAGGTTAGAGTAGAAGACCTCACAGTTGTACTCAAGAACTACATAAGTCAGTTTATTGATTGAAACTTTTGAAATGAAACTCTTAGTTTATTTATCTAAAAATTCTTAGTATCTGGCGATCTTCAAGTATCGATAATCTAGCGATTATGTGATCAACTTTCAGCCATACCCAGCATTTTCACCAAATTAGAATTCAATGTGCTGCCACGGAGGGCATTAACTATCTGCTATTAGAGAATTGAAAGCCACCATCGTTGGCTGGTTCTTGTTTCTAGAACACTAGAGCAGTTCTGAAAGTACAATTTCCAAGTATTAGATTGTTGCATTTGTTATATTCGCGTTTATGGAATTAAACTACCAACGGTTGCAGAGGTCCAGTTTTCGATCCATTATTACCATTCTATTAATTTTTGAGATTTCACAAAGCAAGCTTATTTTAATAAAAGAATCTTCTTGCTTTTCTCTCTTTAATCCAAACAGAGGTCTATGATTTCATTTTTTTTCTGACCCAGGAAACATTTCAGACTAGTTCGCCATATATTAATAAATTCGATAACAGGAAACCTGCGTGAAATCTTTTGAAAAGCACGCTATATCTTGGCTTTTTAATTTCAAGAAACGGAGGTAATAAGATTTTCAATTTCATCACCGTCATTATCAAATTGAAAACAGCACAACACATAATTATCGCTATATTTAGCGTCTATCCGTCGAAGTGCCAACTAAGTCCGCACCAGCCAATACTAAACATTTCAATTCATCTTAAAGTTCGAGTTCAATTGTTTTGAGCAAAACATACTTGTATGCCACGATAATCGTTGAATTATTATGTATATGTATATGTATATACAATTTCGCGGATTAAAACATCACAACTAGTAATTGAATTCTCAAAAATTGTGGAGACAACTAAATTTTGGAAAATCATATTGTAATTGATGTTGGGATATATATATTTTATGTCTAATCCAAATATTGAAAGAGCGCTTTTTGTTGTTTTGATCTCTAACTCACTTCCTGGATAGAAAGGAATGTCGAAATAAAGATCATTTCGAGACCAAGCTCTTCAAGTATGCGCTCCTGTCAAAAGGGGTTGCCGAGTACAAAAGAGAAACAATCAATCAATCAATGATAACAAATGTGATGAGCATTCTATGTGTTATTCGGCTAGTCATTATTGAAGGATTTCAGAAAATTGACGAAATAAATATCAGTGTTATAGATTATTGAATAGCGTCGTGATGTGTTAGGCATATGTGTATGCTTCCAGATATGTGACAAGAGAAAAATGTATTAACATTCTATATCTAGTATTGTGATTGATGTTTTTCTTTAACTCTCCCTAGTCCAGTTGAAAATCGAAGAAAATTGAACTGAAAAATGAATCCAGATCAAACTTAAAGAACAACACTGACAACTGCTCACCGTTGATTTCTCATTCCAAACCATTGTTTTAATAGTCTCTCGGTATTTTGTAGACATCAAACAGCAAATAACGCAGTGAGCCATCGAGTTCCAAGTTCCAAAAATGTAAATTACCATTTCAAAATTGCTGAAATAAGAATTGAGAACTGTTGGTTGATCCGTCATATTGAGCAGTGTAGCAGCAATATGAAACATTCCCTGAGTAATCGAAGACAAGAAGAATGAAACAGCCATCGAAAAAATAAGATTAGTAGTGTTCTCAGTGCTAAAAAAATTATCATTAAACCTAAACTATATTTTATTTGAGGTAAAAATGCTGAAAATGGCGTTTTGTGTACTCGATTCGAGCAGTCTCCTGGCCTCGCACTATCTTTTCATTTATGTAATATTGACATATTTCCTCCACGCCTTCCCACAATCTAGTATGAACATACTGTAGGTCTTTAGCTCCAACATTTCTTATCTCTCCCCTATATTTTCCTCTTATTTTATACCTAACTGCCAATTTTGCTTAACCTTGTTGTTTATTATCCTAACAACTATTCTAAAGGCGCGCTCTCCCTTTTTCCTTGGATATCTCGCCCCGCGATGGAGGGACAGTACCACACATCCTTTTAAACAGTGATTTTATGTTCCTAAATTTATTTTCTAAACTTTAATCTTTTACTTTTTTCTTTACTTTGAAATATAGGTGTAATCACCCAAATTTGAGGCTTTAGGCGTAGGTCAATCCCACGGAGTGCGCACAAAAAACCAGTACAACCTCTCTCATTTCGATTGTCTCTAGAAATTTCTTGCGGTATCTGATTTCTAACGTACAATCATTTGGAAATCCCAAAGTCGTAACGGTAAGACTTGCCTGTCATTTTTGATGTTACCAATAGTTTTACGAATTTTTCTAGTTTTTCTCAACTGAATAACCAGTAGAATTGAGAAAATCACGTACAAAATGGTCAGAATTACATAAATAATGCTTTCGATTATATACCGAGACGTTAGCAAATCTTCATCAGCTTCATATAAGTATCTTTCGTAGGTTGTTGGTATATACATTGAGAATCTGGAGTTTTTAGAAATTAAAATTTAATTTCTGACAAAAACATGATTTTTTTTCAGAAGAAATCTGAAATTTTCCATTTTTGTTTTTTTTTAATTGACTGTGATACAGCCAAGTTTCTAGAGTATGCTAGCGTTCTGATTTTTTTGTTTTGTTCTGAAAATAAAAATATATTAAAATTCAAAAGAAGTTTTTAGCCGGACAGTCTTGAAAGCGGAGAATCAGGACTATTTAACGTTTGTGAAGAGAGCTGCTAGCTTCGGAAATTCTACTGACGCAGTAGTACCAAAAGCTTACTTTTTTGCTTTTTTGATTTTGTATCTTGAGAAGATAAAAGCGTATAGAATAGTGCACATAATTGAAGACCCAATAAGAACACATATCCCAGAGAAAGGCTTCAGAATCTTCAGAATCAAATTGCTCATCGGAAACATCACAGAAAACGTCCGAAGAATGGCCATAAATAAGGTAATTAGAGAAGAAGACAATCTTCCGATTTCATAAAACATCTCATCCAAAATGATGTACAGAATATGGAAATACGGAAGACCTCCGATACAATCGTCTTCGATTTTATAAAAAATATTGTGCTTGAGAAGGTAAACCATTGTTTTACTGGAATAGTTAATAATATCCCAAAGACAAACTCCAATCATTAGAAGGTAGACCACATTAAGCCGCAGATCTTTGCGGGTGAGTACCAGCAAATGCAGGAAGTTGACGACAATGGCAATAGCAAATGACACATTTTTAATCGAATTCAATGTATTTACGTACGGCTCCACTTCATCCACACTAATGCTCAAAGATCCAACAAACTCACTCGTTTCGTCTTCTCCGTACAAGTAGTAGTGCTCCATGTACTCTTCATAATCCATGGTAGTAGTTCGCAGAGTTTTATTAGTTTTTTTCATTTTCAGCTGATAATTTAAATTAAAAAGAAATTAAGAATGTTGATTTCAGATTTCTTAAATACTCGAGAGAGAGAGGAGAGAAAGACAAATTCGTCAATTCGAAATTTATCAAATGGTAATTGTGGGTTGCTGCGCTGGAAAAAATGTAATATTCAAGTATTGATCATTGTCTAGGCAACTGAAAATGAACGGATATTAACATTTCTAAGCAAAGAAATCATAGAGAATATGGAATATTTTAAAAATTATCAGTCATTTGAAGACATGTCACTTAGTCGATCCGTTTATTTCCTTCTTGAGGAGTCCATTTTGGTGTCAGTTTTCTTTTCTAGCAGATGCTAGTAAATTCGTCAGTTAAATATTTGCATTGTTCCAAGTGTTATCACAATTAATTCACGCAACATTGGTCATTGAAATATTGGGAACCACATTTAAATAGAAAGCCTTGTGAATGAACTTTTTGTAGATCGGCATTCACATAATCCTGATCTAATTTCAGTGCTTTCAACGAAAATGTGAATTCCTGAAACGGCTTTCGAAATTTAGATCGAAGAAACTAAACTGTAACTCAGTTTGAATGTGTTTGCACAACCGGAAAAGTTGAAAATAAAATTGAAGAAATGAAATGTCTGATGACATCACTGGAACCCTATTATATTCGAAGCCAGAAAGTGTTCATAAAAGCTCACACTTACAGAGTGTGATCCGATAAGATTCACGTCTCCTTAGGTTTGGTAAAACAAACATAGGCTCACCAGGGAGCTCAACCAATTCTCCACACAAGTGCAAGCAAAGAAATTGTTCGCCATGATGTGAAGAATGGAGAAGTTCATGTTCAGATTAGGCTTGCCTCTTTCTAAATAGATTCGTTCAGCGGATCATAGCCAGACCAACAAAACTTGTGAGTAAGAAGTATCCGGCCAGTCAGACAATGAGCAACTAGAATTGCGCATTCAACATGTAAACAGTCATTGATTTCATTTGTTTCGGTGTTTTAAAGGTAATAAACGGAACTCCAGATGACATATTCGGAAATTTAATTACAGCTATGCAGTGCAAAGCGGTCAGCTTAATCTGGATAGTCTGTCGGTCGGTCTGTCCAGATTAAGCGGCCAGACAGCTTGAGTTGAGGTTTAGACCTGCACAACTCATAAGGCGTTGTTTTTGCTGTAAAAATGACGCCTGGTCATCTACATGAAAAAGGGAGACTATGGTTCACATGCGAATCAGTAACGAAGAAGGAAGGGTCATGAGGACGCTGAACGAGAATGGGTAGGGGACGGTATTCATTGACTGAAAGATGATGTCCGGCCGAGAGGCTAGAGGTCATGGATGGGCGAGACGACGGGGATCGCCAGCTGTGACGTCATTATCATATTCACGCCGGTAAATTCAGAACTCGTTTCAACGTTCTTATAAGGTTACCGAACATTTCCTCATTATTATAAAGACCGAATTATTTTTGAAGTGATTTCTAATTTTTCTAATTTGTTGATGTGTCTTCTTTTCTTTTTGGTAACATTCAACGCATATAACGCTTGAAGGAGTTGGAAAAATATGACGTCAATATAGTTATCCATTATTTAAAAACAGGCTTAAAATACGATTCGTTCTATATTTAGTCTATTCAGAGAGGCCAGAATTATGATGAAGCTCAATGTTTTCGCAGTGAGAATGAAAGAAGGAAAGCATTCAAGTTTATTTGTGGTCAAATATTTCAGCACGAAATGAGCAACACATGATGCATTAAGCGTAACTGCAAACACGCAGGTATACCAATTCTAAACTGCTTGAGTCAGACAACCGGTCTGGTAGCGCGCGCTTTACATTTTATTTCAGTAGTCTTGGTTAAGAATCGGCAGTGGTAGGGACATCCCGTAGAAGGATTGAGCAGCGTAGAAACGATGGTCGGAAGAAAGTTCAAGCGACGCAGGCAGCAGCGAGAGCGCCGATTTCTGAGAAATCGCACATTGTATCCAAACTGTGGCTTCATTACGTTTTTTTAAATGTTGAATGTATTTCTGTTTTTATTTCTCGTTCAGCACGATTCACCAGCAATATCATGACGCTGAAATGTGGATAAATTAAGCAAATTTTTAAATTAAAATTTTTCAATTGGTGGAGCGCGCTTGCTGATACCCTCCTTTGTTTCTATTTTTTATTTAAAACATGTTTTTCTGGCTACCTTTTTATTCACTTCTATCAAATAAATAATTTTTTCGATTGTCTTCGCGGAGCTTTTTCTCTCTGCGCTATTTTTAGATTAAAAAAACTAACGAAATATTTGTTTTGTAGAATCAAGCATAAATTGGTCTGAAATTTCATGTTTGTTTCTCTGAACGAAATTTCATTTTTTATGTATTAGTGGGTATAAAACATTGAAAAGTAAAATCGTCTAAAGTAAAACGGTTTCCGTCGTTTCCGGCACATCACCTAAACTCAATAACCTGTGTCTCAAAAACCTGCCGGAATTTTAAACTGATTTATGCGAATCTGACAAAAAACAATCTCGTTGCTTGTTTTTTGTCAGATTTGCATAAATTCTTTAGATAACATTATTTTTCTAATATCGTGTTACATCCCATAAAAATCTCTCCTAAGCTGCGTGATCCTTCTTTTGCATCCACCTCGTAGTCACCTCCAACTTAAACAACTGAATCACAGTTAACGAACACTTGCTCAATTTTTTTGTACATCTACGTAAAACTACAAACTTCAATTTCTTGATTCATTATTAAATTAAAAAAGACTGGTTTCCTAGAGACTGGCTTAATGAATCGATTAATTTTGTATTATTCTATTCTAGAATCCTGTCATACGATGGGGTAGTACACAATAAGCGCCTAGCAGAAGTATAATAAAATTAATCTGTCTTGGCCAAGGCCTCAAATTTCGTGGTGAAAATTGTATCACTTTCTAATAAATTTTCAGCTGAAGCCATTATTGAGGAGACACTGTTCCCGTATATGAATGCCATTATTCCCTTCTGTCTCAGTCATTTTCTCGGTTTACTGTTTCTCTGTCTGCATCTCCCTGTTTCTCGGTCTCCTCATGTCTCTTTTCTCGCTGACAATTTTCATTCGAAGCAACTGCATATTCTCTTCTTTTTCATGTTACATTTAATGTATTCCTTATGAATTTCATTTTAATCAAAAATTACTTTTTTTTAATGCAAAATTTTCGGTGAGAATTCAATAGATGAAAAGAAAGGTGCCGGAACTTTTCGAAGGCGTGGCGGATTCCAATGAAGTTGATGACAAAAGCAGATTTTTGAAGAAAAGAACGAAGAAAAATTCTGAAAGCAACTATCACCCAAGTCACAATGAAAAGTACGTCAAAATCATTAATATTTAAAAAAAAATTTGAAATACCTGGTAGCTCTTTAATGTTTCTTACAAAAATATCTAGTATTAATATAATACGAATTAAAACTTTTTGCAGGTACGTTGCCGAAATTCCTGATTTTCAAACCGGCGAAGTGTTGGATGAAGATAAAGAGGTGATTTTAATGATACCGCCTAAGAGAGAAGTTGAAGAAGATGATATCAAGCGTTTTAAGGAGGAAATCACTAATTTACCGATTGATGTGGTGAGAAATTTATTTTGGAAAAATAGCTTTTATTGTCGCCTCCAAACATTAAGCTCTGTCGAAAATAAGAATTCCGACATCTTCCTTGGCAAAGAAAGAAACAATTCCAGAATTTCTGTGCATTTTGCGCGCTCATACTTTTTTTTGCTACAGCTCATTTTAATTAGTAAGGTTCTACCAAAGTCATTAAAATTTTTAAGGTGGTATTGCTACTCATGGAACTCTTTAAAAATGTTTTAAAAAACAATCTAAAATTTTTCTCATAGAACGAACATGGAAGTTTCAGGCATTCCAAATTCTCTCCTTCTACGAATACGATGTTGATACAACGATTGAAGTTGCTCGTCAGATGGCAGTTCCTGATTTAATGACAAATTTCGCTAAAAATGTCGTAGTGGCAAATATACCCTTTGAAAGGGACGCAAAATCGACGCGAAAGGTTCCGTACAAAAAGTTTTATTGTGAAAAAATGGTCAGTTTTGCTTACAATTTCATTCTATTGAAAGTTTTCTTTGCAGTTCAGGAACAGAATCGATCCGAAAACACTTGTCAATTTTTATTACAATGAGAAAAATAAAATTGGCGGAAATTGGCGTCTGGAGCAAGATAATTGCCCCCAATCAGATGACAAAATGGCCTGTTTGAAGGAGATAATGTTAGCGAGTAATATTAATATTCTTCGGTAAGTTTCTAGTCCATTTTTGTAATAAGTCTCAAAAAAATTATAGTTTTAAAATTGAAAATTAAAATTAGAAATGTATTTTTAAAAAATAAATTCAATAGAATTGTGTTTTAGAATTCAAAAATAAGAAAATGCAACTTATCTTTTAAAAATTGATTTTCATAATTTATGTGTTCTGTAATCAATTTTTGGCTTTTAATCATCATTGCTCGTCTTAAGTTTTAATAAACCCGCCAACCATACGTAGTTTCAAAAGTCCCTCATTTTTCTGGGAGGCGAAACCCGGGAAAATAGGCTGTCGCTATGTTGCCGCTACGTTTTGCGATCTTTCCAAATCCTTCTCATGTTCTTCCATAAAAGTTTACGAGAAAATCTTCGTAATCAATTGGGAAAATCACGCTCTCAAACGAGAAGATTGAACTTTAAGATTTTGAGTTATTAAAAAAAAGAATATACTGAAATGTGACAAATCGTCGGGAAACATATGTGTTACTTTCGAAATGTAATGAACTCTATGTTCCTTCAGATTTTATGATTTTTCATTTTTTAAAGCTATATAATGTTTATTTATAATTACCAGGATTCTTTAAATTTTTTAATCTTTCCTTTTAAAAACCCCTATTAGTTAAAAAAATAGTTTTGGCTAATTATCTTCATTTTCAAAAAAAATTTTTTTTAATAGAAGAGGCGTTCCAAAATTCCCCGTAGTGCCCTATGTGGTCTCTGGTTTAAAAAACGGCTGCTGCTAATGCGCTATAATGGTTATTTTAATATGATCCGATTGTCACATTTTACCCATATTTCAAAATTTTTTTTTCAGCCGGGATGCGGGAATTCCAAGGAAACGTTCATATAAAGATATAAAAACCCGCATGTCAAGTCGCTCACAAAATAGTTCTACTGGTAGACTACCAGAGCCTGAACAACAAGTAGCAGAAAAAAGCTCTGAAGAAGCAAACACCATAACTCCAATTGCTGCTGGTAGACCTGAATCATTTTTCTCGGCTATACCCAGATCATCAGGTTCATCGACGTTATCAACTGCTTCACAACCACGTATCAACATGAAAATTCGGTTTACGCCGTCCAAATTGAACACACCGAGCCAGGATATTTCAATTATTACCTCTCCATTGCCGCCTGAAACATTTGCGGCATCAAAATCAGATTTGTCATCAACTTCAAGAAAAAAACGTCAGAGGACGAAATCGAAGGAACGACCCAATCCGGTTAAAAAGCGCATGCATTTGTTTCTTCTTTAGTAATATATTTTAGTAAGCAATTATAATAGGAAGAAAGTATTTTCTATGTACATATCTATGGGAAAATGTTGAAAATGCGGCGGATCAAGGATACGGGTGAAAACTATAATAGTAAGACTGTAATAATCATAGTTGTTGGCGGGCCCAAAGCGGGTCCATCACGGGCTTGTTCCTTATTTGTTTGAGAGATAACTTATTCTAGCCTGTATTTTTTTACGGCACAACACATATCTTTCTCAAAGTGCAATATTTTATCTTGATCAGGATCGCGGGTTGCAGATCACGGTGTGGCATAAACACAGACTATGCTAGCTTTCAGTTTCAACAATGCGAGGCAATTTGAGTGTGAGTGATCTCTTTTCCTAGACTGTGACTGTATCCTCATGGACGAGATATTAGGTGTTGTAAAATAGGCGGACCACCGTCCTGCGTACTCTATCATAAATCAAATTGACATTAATCTTTTTCCAAGGCAGTGCCATAAAATACACCGAGATCCTTAATTTGTGAGCTTGATCGAATAGAATAAAATTCTATTAGACAAAATATTACTTTTCAAAGTGCTTTTTTCACTTATTTGACACTTTGTTTGATAAGTAATCTGAGAAAAATGTAGAAACGAGCATCATTTGGTTTGAAAAAAGTTATTAAACGCGCGAACGAACTTGCTATACTTTTGTTTACTCAACAATGAATATCTTACCAACTTTTTGTAACCACTACCACTCTTTTATAAATCCCCAGCCCTTATAGGAACAATAGCTGTGGAAAATTGAAAAAAAACCGTCAAATTGAATTTTGTTAACTTCAATTTGTCAAATTGCAACAAATTGAATGTATTTCTATTGCTCCCACTTACCGTTGCTGGTTTTATTATACTAGCTCCCCATTTCTTTTTTTTTGTATCTCAGTGCCATTCTTTATTATAACGCATCAGATGCGTATATAAACACATAAATCAACGAAATTATTTAATTAAACATTGCTAAATAAATGAAGATATTTGTTTTATCGCACCCAAACTCGAAAAATGTCGTTTCTTGGGAAAAATTACAATTTCAGTTGCCTATTACTCTCATGAATATACCCTACAGCTGCATTGCAGTGACAAAGTCATTTGTTTATTCAATTGTTAGTCACTTCGTAACTTTAACCAATTAAAAAAGATGATAGCAATAATGCAACCTAGCGACTAAAAAATGTGTGTGTCACACAAGAATTGAACAAGAACAAGGACGAAACTTTAAAAAATGTACTTTCAAAGGGACATCAGAGATTTCGTTGACAGGTTGAGCAGCGATAAAATGTTTTTGTAAGTCTATTCGTATTCGACCTTTAATCTATTGTGCCATTCAATAGATTTTAAAAACAAAATCTAATGCTTCCTGATTTTACTTCGAATAAGAGTATAACTCCTATTTTTTTGGCGATATGTTTTTAGGTCTGTTAGAAAATAAACGGATCAGTGACGTTTTAGCTCGTTTTAGCTCTCGCGAAATTTTTTAAAGTGAAACTTTGAATATCTGCAAAACTTTGAAACCTTAATCTGAAATGAACTTTCATGCATAAAGTTCATAGAACACATGGGAAACGTACAACGGAAAGAGCTAATTTCTATGGTCTTCAAAATATGTTATGAAACCGTGAAAGATTAACGAAAGCTAAATAGACCAAAACATTTTCTGTGAGTATTATACTGCTTTCATCCTTTCAATTAAAGTGATCTGTTCTGTGCTGGTAAATACTGCAATTTTTAGTAAAATTTACTTAAATTAACAATTTTCGGAAATGCCACAACCAATATTCTAGACAATGGTATCAAGAGAATATTCGGAACCAGGACATCTTTTTTTTTAAATATGTATAGTTTTCGGAATGAGAAAATGGGGTCTGAAATATTTGTACGTATTTATGCGGATTTCACATTTTCAGCATTAAACTTAAGAATTTCTTTCTGATTGTTTTTATGACTAGTCGCAGTTCCGCTAAGAAGTCCGACCACCCGAATCTATGTACGGGCAATGATCTAGAATGTCAGTTGGCAGTTAGACCTTGGAACTACGGCTTTCTGTGCAGTGAGGGGGAAGCTGTAAGAGCAAGAGAGCTCTTTGTAGAAAAACTGGAAGACAATTTTTTTTTGGTACCAATATTTCATTTTCAATATTTTAGGATAGAAGCCAAAAGGAGAAAAATTGTTGTTTACGGTTGGTTGTTACCGAATTATATAATTTTGGCATCTGGGTCGCCAAATTTCGTTACGTCTCTTTCCTAATAATGAAAAACAAGTTAGATCAGTCGAAAATTCTTTTGTAAATGAGGTCCGGCTTTTCGATTTTGCACAGGATATAGTAGTAGCCGATTTCTTCATATGTCGTGGTCACCACGCCGCAGAGAGATAGCAGATCAGTGTATCTTGAAGGTCCCTGCTTCTGATATGTGAGAAAACAGTATTCCATGAGAGCGGAACTGAACATGTTTCGGTAGGATGTTATGAGAGTTCTGGCAGAGTTGCATAGCTCGGGAATTCCTTAAAACGTTATTTTGTTCATTCTGAATGCTCATTGGCATATGCGCTCTAGTGAGAGCATACTTGTTTGGGTATCACTCCATTAGAGCGCGTAAGCTATTGAGAGGGGTTCCGTATATTGTAATTAACACAACGTGCGATGTGGTTAATTGTTCTATCGAAATAATGAAAAAGTGCATACTCGCTCAATTTTCGAAAGGCGTTCTAAAGCAGACTGTCACAAACACTAAAATGTCGATGAAAAATGATATTTTTAATGATAAAGTTTTCAAAATGTTACAAATATTTTCAGAAAACTTCAGAAAAAATCTCAACTTTTTCATTTTTTTCACTTTTTTTTTCATTTCCAAACAGAACATAGGAAAAAAGATTTAAAAAATATATTAGATCCCAGTTGTGCCTGTGTCTAGATCCGTCTACGAAGCATTTGTTGACTTTTTTTTCTGAAATTTTTCCATTGCGACACATTGCTCTAAAGCTAACGGATGATATGTTGCAGAACACTGATCTTTCACTGCGCTCTATTGATAATCGAAATTAGGTTTTTATATTCCTATCGTCAAGACTATTTTCCTTCAACATCGGGTGTTTGCGTACAAGCCGAGCCGCAAGACACGCCCCTTACCCCATCCTTTACTTTCTTGAAAAAATAACAATGGGCGGGCTTCGATGTCCGCAAACACCGATGCTGAAGCATATTAAATTGTCAAAACTAAAATTCGACTGTGGAAAACCCTTACCTGGATTGCAAAACATTAAAACATCAAGCAACAGGCATTCTTCATTCGTCACTCTTAGTTCAATGGCTCTTGCGATCAAGCGATACTTTATTTTTTGCTCCAACGTTTCATAATTTTTAATAATATTCATTGGAACTAGTTGCGTGCCATCAGGAAATGCAAGGCAACATTGATTACTGTATACCATCTTTCGTGTCATGGAAATTAGGGATGAGTAAAAGAGTGACTGTTTGAGAAACACTGCCTGCACATCCGGTTCTAGAGTATTGACAAATTGGAATTTTCTCATGTGGTCGACTGTTGTAATCGCACTCATGAATCCCCACTCCCCAGCATCCATAATCTTATTTTCAGACCTTTTTACAAAGTTCATAGGCTCCGTTTGCTCAGCAATTTCTCTTAGCGTTGGATCTCCGTCATAATAGAAATTCGAAAACCTATTTTCCCGATACGCTTCCAAATAGTTCAAATTGCGAATAAGTGCTTGTAGCAAAACGATGTTCTTTGAATGTGAGAAGTTCTCAATCGGCATGAAAGTCATTCCCTGCTTGATACAATCTTGCAAACGACAGTTCTTGCATCTTTGAAGGCCACAGCTTCCCACACACTTCAGGATATCTAACGTGCAACCAGATATCACGCGTCGGAAGAACATTTTGCAAGCACCGCACGAGAGCACCTGGAAAAACACCAAAATCAAGAGTTATACACACGATCTCAAATCCGACCTGGATCACAATCAACTTTACTACAAATAATAAATCAAATTCAAATTTAGAGTGAGTAGCAATGCTAAATTGATCTATATTAAAGCGTAGTGGAAGTGTTGAACACAGCCTACAAAGCATGCGTGTTAAGTTCCTGGAACCCCTCATCTACAATTATGCTTCGAATCTGTCCACATGGTTATCCCGGCCAGGAACTGAAACATTCGCAAAATGTTTATTCAACCTCTGCTGTTAAAATAACTTGTATGCTATAATCGTAATGGTTGTTCATTGTTCATTTCCAGTCGAATTCTGAAATTGCTGTCGTCACCACGTCTTGAACCAAAGCTCAAAAAATTGGAACTCAACGCGTCACCGAATGAAACAGATACCTTGCAGATCGCTTGGTTCATTTCTGAATTGAAATTCATTTGAACACGGCGATCGAGTGCACATATGACATCTCTTTTAACATCAATCAGAGCTCAGCAGTGTTAAACGAGAGCTCGCTATAAATAAACTAGGCAAGTTTCTAATTGACTCTGCCTTTTCGAGAATCGGATCAGTTGAGCATGTAGATTCCAGAAGACGTAGTAACTTACGTTTCAATTGACTATGGAGCCCTTTAAATTCGTGACACAGTAGGCACAGTCAATACTTCCGCAAACAAAAAACTTGAAACTACTAATTCTCTATTTTTCTCCGGCCTCCTAACTACATTGGAGACCACAATCAGCCGTTTCCACAATTAGATCCAAGAAAAACCCTTGAATTAATAATATTTTAACACAAAAAGTAGACGAAAATAGAAAAGAAAAAAAGGAATATAATACAATTTGTTGAAATCACCAAAAACATCAATTTTCAGATTCCTTTCCAGTATTAAACAGAGTGCAAATAGTTGAATATACATAAATAAGCATTTCTTAGCAACTTTGAATATTTTAAAAGAATGAATACCGCGTCCTTTCTATAAATTTTTTTGAAATTTTGCTTTTTTATATATAAATTACTTGAAATCCTAAATATAATGAAATGTTAAGATCAAACTGTCGATTTTCGGTTTTCTAATGGGCCTTCGGTCCGCAGGCCCCACGCCACGCCTTAATGACTAGACACAAATACATGCAAAAATAGGAAGAAATGTGCATATTAGCTGCCTTTATAATCGCCTACCCCATAATTGAATCCACAGTTGGCTCGAACACCGCAGACTTTACATTTCACATCAGAAAGTTCCAGTTTTGAATTAGGCATAGAAGAGCTCTGCAATAATAGCCACAACTGAATGAGATGAAAACAAATGAGATTAAGAGGGGCTCCGCCTCAAGTTCATTCAAGCAAAGGGGGGGGGTCTTTGCTGGTAATGCCAACGTGTTACAACCGGTAAGTCATGCGTATTTTGAAAATCGAATGATTTCTAATGCAAAAATGGAATCCACAAGTTGAAAGAGCCTGAAAGAGCACAAGAGCCTAGAACGAGTTTTAGAGCCCACTGCTCAGTCGGGATCGCTTCTTGCTTGTTGATCCCTTCCAGAATACATACACTGGCATAATTCAAGCTTTAGAAGCATATAATTGCTGTAAAAGGTTTGGAATTTGCGGATGCTTGCCATTTGGAAAACTCGTTTCTGTTGTGACGGTTATTAACTACGGCTATATGTGAATGGTACTATGGCTTTTGCCAAATAGAATTCCAATTTTGAAATAATTGGGAAATTGTCGTAGTTTTTCCGAGAAACTGGGTTCGTTTGCAAACATCCATTAGTTCTCGAAAATTACTTTATATTTGCGGTGCTCATTCAGTAAAATATATGTGCATTGGACAAAAGTGAATACCTTAATAGAAGATATCAATATTTGACTACATCCTGCCAACTTTCAGGGAATTATTTCAGCGTATAATTGTTCTCAATAGCTCTTTATTTTTACAATAAAGTGAAATCATGAAGTTCAATCAAATTAAAGCTATAGTTTTATTAGTAGCTGCAAAGTGGCCAACAATTTGAATGATCTCTGTACAATAATAAAATAAAAACGTGTTTTCTTTTGACCTATTAAAGAGAATTCGCGATGAAAAATATTTCACAGAAATATACCGCTTCATTTAGACAAATATACGAAGCCGAGCTGACAAAAACAAAAAAAAGATTAAGAAAAAATATTTTAAAAACTAACTGATCAAAAAATGTATTGAACCGAATGATAATGTTTGAAAACGCTAAAAACGTTAAATTCTGACTGATAAGTAGCTAACTAATTAGAGACGATTTGGAAGGTTTTAGAGAAAAATCTACAGATTCTTGTTCCCCGATAAGCTTCTCTATCAATGTCATTACTTACTTACTTAGTTACTTAGTCGATCCGTCATTCGCTCGTGTGAGCGCGGATCACAGCTAACCATGCTCCGCGATCCTGGGCGATGGTTGTTCATGAAGTAGTTAGTCTATTTCCTCGGTATATTGAGATTTCTTTACCTAGTGAGTCGGACCATCTCATGGGGGGTCGTCCGACAGGTCGTTTTTGGTCTCGAGGAATCCATTCTTGTATCAGTTTTGTCCATCTTCCGTCATTTCTTCGCATAATGTGCCCAGCCCATCCTAATTTTTTCTTTTTGATGTATTTGAGTGGGTCCGTGACTTGGGAGATTTTTCGGATGTCTTCGCGGTGCAAGTCTCGTTGGCGTTGTTCCGTGAGGGTCATTCCAATTAATCTTCTTTCTAGTGATGCATGCGTCACACGGAGTCTTTCAGCGAGGTTCTGTGTAAAGGTCCAGGTTTCAGATCCGTATGTGAGCGCGGGAAGAACGATGGTGTCGAAAAGTTGAGCTCGAATTCGTGGGCAGGTGAGAGCGTCGGTAGTGTTTTTGATGTTGTTGAACGCGGCCCAGGCTGCCCGTCTTCTTCTGTGGAGTTCAGGTTCTAGCTCATTTCGTGGGTTGAGTAGCCTGCCAAGGTAGACATATTCATCCACGTCTTCGATTGTTATGATGGTTGTACTATTACTGATGATCACCGGATGTGTGGTGGCGTATGTGTTTCTCAACACTTTGGTTTTGTTAGTATTGATTTGAAGGCCTACTTTTTTGCACCTTTCTGTAAATTCTTGGATCATCCGGCTGGCAGTTCGTGGGTCGTTTGCGACGAGAATGATGTCGTCTGCGAATCTCAAATGGGTGAGATTTCTGCCATTGATCCTTATTCCTGGCACGTGAGCGTAGTCGTCGTCTTGTCCTTTAAGGTGATTACAAGACAATTTTCCGAGAACGAGCTCAAGACGAGCTGAGAAGAGGTTTGGTGATATTGGATCACCTTGACGTACACCTCTTGTGATGGGTACTTCAACTTGTCTATGGAATGGTGTGAAGGTGGTTGTGCAGTTTGCATAGCACTCTTTGAGCAGGTTAATATAGACTGTTTCTACTCCTTGTGCTCGAAGGCTTTCCAATATCGCTATTGGTTCCACACTGGCAAATGCCTTGTGGAAGTCAATGAAGACAAGTGTGAGCGGAATTTGGTACAACCTCGAGCAAGCGTTGTACTGAGTGTATGTGGTCGATCGTTGAGAATGATCGACGGAATCCTGCTTGCTCGACAGGCTGGGCTTCTTCTAGTGTTTTTTGTATTCTATTTAATAGACATTTTGAGAATGTCTTATAGAGTACTGAGAGAAGACAGATAGGCCTATAATTCTCCAAATTTTCTCTGTCTCCTTTTTTGAAGATCAGAGTAGTGTTAGAGGATTTTCATTTCAATGGAACTTTTACGCTTTCTAAATACTTCGAGAATCGTCGTGCGATCAGGCTAATGACATTGTCATGACAGCTCTTGAGAAAATCTGCAGTGATTCTGTCATCGCCTGCTGCCTTCCCGTTTGGGAATGAATTGAGGGCAGTTCGCACTTCTTCTGGGAGGAACGGTGGTGCTGGTGGTGGTGTTTCCGTTCTGTTGGGGGTGTTGGTTGATGTGGGAGAAGGGAAGTTGCTGCTGAATAGTTTCGAGTAGAACTTCTGAATCTCCTGTTCCATCTTTGTCCTAGAAGTGATTCTTTCGCCGCTCGCTGGAGACTTAAGGCAAGGTATTTGAGATTTATACTCTGTGATGTCTCTCGCTACCTTCTTAAGACTCCTTCGTTGATTAGCGGCATTCAGTAGACGGGTTCTGGCGAATTCTTCATGGTCTTTCTCGACAGCTTCTCGGCATTCTTGAGACAGTGACTTGAAGTTTGGGTCTGATCTGTCTGTGAAACGCCGTTTGGTTAGAAGCTGACGAGTTGCTTCCGAGATTCTTCTGTGTACGTGGCTGGATGGCCTTGTTATTGCTTTGTCTTGTAGATCCTTGAGTACTTCGATTAGATTTTGATAATCTTGATCAATGTCCGTATTTTAATCTATTGTGACTGTGGCACTGAGCGTGTGCGCAGTGTTCGGGTCCAACTCTCTCTTTGGAAGCTTTCTTCGCTTGACCTGCTCATATCTTGCGATGTTGGTGTTGAAGTGCAGGTGGCTGCGAAGTAGACGGTGGTCACTACCATTTGTGAATGATGGGAGCACCGACACATCTGTCACAAATTTTCCATTTCCCAGTATATGGTCGATTTCATGTTTGTGCTTCTGGTCGAGGCTGATGTGTGTCCATCGTCTATGCATTGGCTTTTTGAATTGCGAGTTCATGTGCCATAGACGATTTGATTCACAAAAGGTAGCTAATAATTCGCCACTTTCGTTTCTTGGTTCCATTGAATTTGTGCCAATGTATCGTTCCGTGTCTTTCCTTGTACCCAATCTAGCGTTATAGTCGCCTATGATAAGCTTGTATCTGCTACGGCAGGTTAGATAGGCGTCTTGAAGGCTGTCATAGAAATCAGCAAGTTCCTCTGGATCGGTATCAGCGACAGGTGCGTACACCTGGAAGATGGTACAGCTGAGTTTCCTTCCTACTTGTAAAGTAAGGTAGCCGATCCTATGGTTGAGGAACTTGACTTCTATGATTTTTGGGAGGAGGGTGCTCTTAACGATGAAGCCGATCCCTCCTGACACGGAAGTACTGTTCCGAGATCCTAAGAAAACTCCGGTCCCGTCTCGATGCGTTTTGTGCTCTTCTGCTTCTCGTTTTGTTTCCGATAGTCCGATGATATCGTACTTTATTCTTTTTGTTTCTTCGAGAAGCTCTGCAAGTCTGTTGTCGGATGCGACAGACCTGCAGTTGAAGGTGCACACTCTTAAATCGATTCTTCTTGTTTTGGGCCGTGTTTTCTTCTTTTCCTTTTCCGATTGGTAGACGATCGGTATTCCGAGATTTGATCGCCTCTCCCGACTTACTTCTGAATCTACCGTATCAGAAGCAGAGGCCGGGTGCGGAGGACTGAGGCAGATTGGTTTGCTGTTTGTAGCAATTATTGTGCCTGTTTACTCTATTATGACCTGCTAAGCCAGAGTTAGAGCTACCGGGACAAAGAGTATTGGGCGCTACCTTCGACCCGATATGACACGTTTCTACCCATTGGCCAACTAAGACTCTGCCGGGGTGCCGAACTCCTCCGGATATGTAGAAGAGAATCAGTTGTTGATCTTCTACGCCTCTAAGCTTCTCTATCAATGTCATTTCAAAGCTGAATTCCTAGCGTTAATTATTGAAAAATCACTTCATGAAATTCTCAAGGAACGCCAATTTGCGTCCATTGTGTGCTGAAATTATGCATTGGCATGTCGGGTCGGCTCCGATTGCAACTGAGCTCAGATCTTTCCATTCTCATTCATATTTGTTAGAAATGTTAGCTGTCATGGGATACAGAGTATCCTCAAAAACGCCCTTTCGTCTACAATCTACTGTCCAACGATTTCTTAATACACCCCTTTTGAAACTATAAATAGAGCGTGCAGCTGCGCTACTTGATCTTGGATAGTAGACCGCTGTAGTCATATGTGCGATTCTATGCAAATTGCAGTTGCTTATGCTCCGTTAGTCGAAACAATCATCTCTCGATAACCGTGAATAAGGAGCATTTCTGCTTTAAGTTGAGCGGTTGCGACTGCAAATATACAATGATTTTGTCATCTTGCCTTCTGCATACTTTGCCTTATTTCAGAGATCATTCATCCCCAGAGTTCAACAATTCAATTCGTAACCAAGCAATGTTGTAGATCAACAAACCTGCCGATTATGAGAAAGTTTATGCAAACCCTTCTAGCTCCGAACATTGCAAACAACGGCTCATGATCCGATCTCAAGAAGGAAGGTCACAACTGTTAATTTCCTGAAGTATATTCGGTTCCGACGATTTATCATTGAGATCCACAAACAATCCCAAAAATTATATTTGATGCTTTGCTCACAGGGCTTTGCTCAACTTTCGTTTTTTGGGGAAATAGGTTTTTACCAACCGCTATACAGACTGTCCATTTTCAGAAAACGTTTTCTTAACGTTAAGCCAATTTTGCCAGTTCTATATATCAAAAATGGGCAAGTTTATGACCAAACGTCAAAACTTTGAAAACATGGAATATTCTTGTACATATTATGCAAAAAACCGTCGGAAGATAGACGAAACGGATACAAAAATGGAGTCGTCGAGACAAAAAGCGACCTGTCGGACGACCGCCCATGAGATGGTCCGACTTACTACGAAAAGGGGTTTCATTACACCAAGGAAACCGACTGACTAAGTCATGGATAAACATCGCCCAATATCGTAATGCATGGTTAGCTGTGATGGTACTGGTGACTGATGCACTTTCGGTGCATCAGAAATCATTTTTTTCTTGATTTATTAATATATTTTGCTGTTTTCCAACTTTCAACTAGATCCGTTCAGTTTGATGGTAATGACGGCTTCTACCGAGCAACTTCATATGAAGAGACAAAGAGCAAAAAGCATCTCGAAACGAATCGAAAACTCCATGTAAACGGTTTACAAAACTATTAATCGATTCAAGGAGGCTGGTACGTTTATTAATCGCGTCGGGAGAAGAAGACCAACTTTTGCCACTATGTACATCACCAAAGATCAAAGTTATTCGGAAGAGAGTTCGAAAAGATCCGCATAAATCAAACCGGAAACTGGCTGAAGAAATGAAAGTTTCCTGTTTCATCATGAAAAAAATTATCAAGAAAAAGCTAAAACTGAATCCATATTGAGCGATCATCTCGGAGAAAAACAAGGAAACACACGTCGATTGATGCCTTCCCCCGCTGTACACAAAATTCCGAAACAAATAAGAATAGACCCAAAAACAAAGGGAACCATAGGTCCCAGTGCTATTAGAATTGAAAATTAATGCACAACAAAACGGCACGAGGAAAATAAAAAAGACTAGCGTTGAACCGAAAGTTAAGATTGTTGATTTCGAAAAACAATTGATGCAATGTTTTCATTCTTTTTCTTGCTAATTGGAATGCAACTGGAATTCGCTGGTCTTGAGCATTCAGAACACCTAGTTGATAGTACGAGAACATTCTTTGCTTGTTAAAAAAAATAAGAGTTCAAAATAACTAGAAACTGAATGTTATTATTGTTACATTGTGTTAAAGAATCTTTAATGAAATCAATCGACGTCAGGCTATGGTCAAGACTTCTAAAATTGCTGTATTGTTTGTGTATTCAGTAGATAGTTCAGAAAGCTCGGTTAAGAATTTTTATGGATGGTTTCCAGTGAACCCAAGTATGAATTCCTGGAGAAAGGAAACGATCAGTCCGACGAGACGATCCAACAAGCAAGTCTAAAAACGTCGAAGAAATCAGTTGGACGGAGTATCTTCACCCAAAATCGCAAGCCCTAGCTATTTTCAGACGTTTCAGGAGAATTGTTCTGAAATTTGAATGATTCAAGAAAAATTGCCAGTAGGCAGGTCAAGTTCCCCATTTTCTTTAATTTTCATAGAAATATTACAGTTTATTCCATTTATCTGATTATTTCAAACGCAAACTGTACGACTGTACGGCACTTTCGATCAAGTTTAAATATGCTCAGTGAGGAAAATGCTCCAGCAAATTTCTTCTGGCTTTAAAACTTTCGCTTTCCATTTATTCTCTTTCCTTTTTAAACTCACTATCAAGCTGGGTCCGAATTCTCGAATTTGGCTCAGCACATCTCTCAGCCGATTGCTTCCTCTCCTCTTCATCTTCAGACCTCTTATCTTGTTTATCAAGTATTGAAAACGTTTTGAATAAAAGTTTTTAAAGAAAACAAATGGACTAATTGACCCCAAAATTTTGTCATTTGGAGACGCATCAATAAGTTTCATTACGTGAGTTCTGAATAAGGATTTTTCGCATAATTCGTCATTTTGAATCTTTTCCAGACATAATGCGACGATGCTTTTTGAAACATCTGGAATGCAGAACTGGAGCAGTTTTGCTTTAATGCGCATTTTTATTATTTCTTCAGAATTTATATATTTCTAAAAAAAACCGCTGAACGCTTACTGATTCAATTGCTCTATACTCATAGTTAGCTTTAGTCCGATCAGTCTAATTTTAATGGGATCCAACTTGTTCAGAATTTGCTCAATGCTCTGTGATATCTGGAAATGGAGCATCTCTGAAATTTCACCAGTAAACAACAACATAACAAATGGCGAAAAACAAATAAACTCACATGAAGAACTGCTCACTGAACTTAAAATTCAATGCAATCTCCTCTTTTTTAGGTTCAGGTTCTAGCAGAAAATCTGGAATAGGTTTTCCTACTAATCCAACCGGGTAAATATTAGAAAATACAGCCTCGTGGAAAAACACTAATGTCTTTGAGCGATCTTCAGAAACGAAAACTCTCGTTTGCATTCTTCTTCAAAGTCTGAAATTGTAATGAGGAAAACTATCAAAATGTTGCTCAAAAAATGCTCGTTTATAATAATGCAAGAAAAACTGTGCCATAAAGTTGAGAGACGCCGAGACGAGAGTTCGGCATACCTGCGAGTGGAGCATATGTCTATAGTTGTGCCGCTGTTTTTTAGCTGACGTCATGGTCTCAGCGAAAATATCATGAATATGCATTATGCTTACGGCGCTTAGATAAAGAGATAAAATTGCATGAATTTACCTTTTTTGTGTAATTTTTTCCTGTATCAATTCGACGATTTTATGATGAAATATGGTCTGAAGATACCATATGAGCGGCACTTTCACAAAAATTGCTACAACTCTCAATATTTTTAGTATTATTTTATGGTCCAGGATTTTAAAGGAGATAAAGATTTCCATTATCTTTAAATTTAAATCTAAAACATTTGAATAATATCATATTGAATTTCCTAACATTTTTATGATATCTTCAGGTGTGATCGATTAATATAATTAGTTTTTAATTTTCTCAGATTCCCTTCAACTGTATAAATCTTTTTGAAGAATTGAAGAACGTAAAATAGTTTGCCTGTTTCCGATCATCAATAGCAACGAAATCAAGAAACGTCTTATCATCATCTCAAGACAAAATAACTTTGCCTGGCTAATAGAGACTGAGACTAGGTGACTGAAGGGACAGAAAATTCTTCAACTTCTCCGTACAGTCTCTGGGCGGTGTGATGCATGCTAAAAGAACAACCATATCTTGACTACAACATACAATTCTGTTTTATAGTTTATCATTAGTTTGAGACATCAATTATAAAAACGCGAGGTTCGCTGAGAGATTATTCTATGTGCTGACATTGTTTTTAGAAATGAAAATGGATTTCGAATCTTTTCTTTTTGACTTTCCAATTTTTATTTTCATCTATAGTTTCTAACCATTAATTGTATTTTCTTTTTCAGGTATTTCACCTGCATCACATATATAATAATATGATAGCAAAACCTTTATTTTCTACATTCATTTTAATATTTTCCATCGGCATTTGCGACTCTGCAAAGGTCCTTTTGACTGTGATGGATCAGGGAAGGTGAGAAACAAGTGATTGGGCTGAGCTTTTTTGAGACAAAAAGAGAACTATGTATAGAATACTATATAAGATTTCTTCTGATAAATGTTAATTTCTTCAAAATTGCGTTAATGAGTTAGTAGAAGCTGAAATGCTCGGAAAATTCTTATATGAAGCCACATTTTTGCTGTTATAACTGCTTTCTACAGTCTAAGGCATGACTGTTTTAAGTTGATGCAGTTAGGCGAGCTTAATTTTTTGGTGTTTTGCACTGCAATACACATTTTTTTCAGTAGTGTTCATTTCAATGTCAGATTATACTGCAAGCAAAATTATTCGAAGAATTACAACGTCTACTACATCATTTAAACAGTCGTTAGAATTGAACAGAAGAGAAAACTTTTGAAAAAAAAAATTTGTTTTTGCAAAACCCCTGAAATAACATTTTTGTAGTGAATCCTTTTCTCCAGTCTCATTATAGACTGCTATAGCTGAATGAAATCAATGCTACAGAAAAATGTTTGTTTCAGAACAGAAATTGTAGAGTCCTTGTCTAATATTGAGTTCAATCTCATGGGAAACATTAGCCAACATGAACTTTTCAGATGTGAAGGTTTCAGACAAAATATTTAGAGCATAGTACAAACATTAAAAAAAAAGAATTCAAACGTAAATTGGTCTGAAAACGTATATTCAGCTGGGCGATCGTGAAATAATTTTGGCAGAATTCAAGAAACTCAACTCTTTTCTACAGTAATTCTTAGGAAAACTTCAAAAGTCTAACACAAGTTTTCCAAAAGTCTAGGCCAAACTTTGAATGTTCAAAAGTTTAGGCAAAGTTTGGACAAATTTTACCCAAGACTTGCGGGAGACTTTTGCTATACTTGTGGAGTTTTGCTTAGTTGGCAGGACTGTTATAGCTCAATAAATTGAACACTACTGAATAAAAAACCTCATTTCAGTTCAAAACGTAAGGAATTAGATTGGCTTTGCTTCATTGAGCTGTGCCAGTCTTGATTGAGACTGTACACAAAATTGGTAAAAAAATATGTAGTTTTAGGTGAAAAGCTTCACAAAATATTCTACGCCCTTATTTACGCTGTCTCAAAATTTGGGAGAGTTCCAAAATCTCTGGAAACCTTTTTTCCGGAATTCGAGTGCGACAATGAAATTTTCAGGTCCCATGCAACTTCTATCACTCCTTTGTTGCACCGATTACAAAAAGGTGGACATAAACTTGCATTGGAAATGACTGCATATACAAAGGAAATTGATTTTGGGATCGAAGAGAGATTCATTAACATGACAGGTTAGTTTTCCTCCGTTTTTCCATACGCTTCTTCGAATGACTTCAGGATTTGAAAATAAGTTCCTTTCCAAGGACTTCTTCAAAATTGCATTCGAAGATGAATTCACATTCATTCATCAGGTAGGTAGCACATGTTTCATTCCGTTTTTTAAGAACAGGCAGTGTAAACGAAAATTCAGGCTGTGCCTTTCATCTTCGGTTCCCTTTCCTGTGATAAAGTTCTGAAGCACAAACGTGAAAGGCATCTCGAAATTGCAAATGAAGGCTGGGATCTATTTTTGTCAGATTCTTTATTTTCACCATGCGGATACGCGATGGCTGAAATCGCTGGAAAACCACACGTGATGATGCATTCCAGTGATGTCGAAAGTACTCATGGAACTTTTAAAGGATTCAATAGGTGATCAAATTTCAGCAAAAAAGCGAAACACACTTCACATGTATTCTTCTGAGTATAATATTCATTCAGAGCTGAAAATTTCAGTCTAAATAAATACTTTCATTGATTCGGAAATTTATAAAATATGGTGTCAAAATTCTGTAAAACCAAGGAGTTACGATGAACAGTTAAACTTTAGGAAAGTCAACGCTTGGTATTTCCCAAAAACTTTCAAAACGATTTCAACACTTTTCAAGTTTTCAGTCTCAGTAGTGAAAAGCATTTCTTCCAGAAACTACGCCATTTTGGTGCCAAATTTTCTGCCCTACTCCATGTCCAACTTCACAACCGAATTATGGTGGCACCGTGTTGTCTCCACTGTCGATTGGTTCGGAGGAGTTTTCATCACTACCACAGTAGTTGAATTTGCTCAGAAATGGGCTCTTCGGTCTATTATCCCATTTCCGTATTTCTCATTTTACGATTATAACAGAAGAAGCTCATTTTCCTTCACTGATATGCCAGATCCACTGTACCCAGTTAGTTCTAGAACGAACGACGTGAGTGCTCTTGAAATTTCGGTTTATGTTTTGTTTTCTAAAAAGCTCAAGCTGTCGAAAATCATTTTTTCAGTACTTCTCTTTTGGAACGTATTGTGCTCTGAAAAACAAAACGATGGATGACGAGTGGCAGCATTTTGTGAATCACCCGGAATCTAAAGGTAATTATTGAATATTCCATTATTCCCCAACAAAATGCATACACCTTTAGGTACTATCCTAGTGGCATTTGGAACGATTATCGATTGGCGTTTTGCACCTCCAATATACTATGAAACATTCCGGACTGTTCTTAATAGGCTAACAGATTATCGTGTGGTTTGGAGCATGAAAGGTGACCGACCAAAAGAACTCGGCGAGCATATCAAAGTGTCATCCTGGGTCCCACAAAAGGAGATTTTGAAGCATAATAAAACAGTGTTGTTTTTGAGTCACGGAGGCTTGAAAAGGTAAGCCTTCATTTTATTTAGCTACAAATTGCCATACAATTGTGTATTTTTGGGGTTTGTCTGTCTGTTAAAAAACCTTGAATCTTTATATAGGAGAAATTTATTTAAATATACTCTGAAAAAATAAGTAAAAATTAAATCACTCCCTGTTTTGGCTGTACATATAGTTTCAGATTTTAAGTTAAAAAACAAGTGATCCGGTGATCCGAGCTGGCGAATAACCCTCTTCAAAATCAAAATTATTGTTAGTGAAAGGCTTCAAATTGCATATCTCTGTTACTTTTGTGTATTTATGTAAAATATTCAAACAATTCAGTTTAGAATCGCCCAGGAATCTGCTGGCCTGGCTGTTCAAAGATGCGTAGTTCCATACCTAATTGCATCATAGTTAAAAATCAAAGTTTTTCAAACATTATGAATCCCAAAATTGCAATTATCTTGGTTTTATGCTATAAATTTAATCACGAAGACTATTTGGAGACATCCTGCCATGTCGGTTCGGATCGCCTATTTTAATGGAAAAATTTTAATAGAAAGCAAACGAATACATTGAGCATTCTCTTATTTTCAAAATGCTATTAAACTGAGTGCTATTTTACTCAAATTTCATCGAAAAATTTCTTTTTTTCAGCGTCAAAGAAGCAGTTTGTACAGCCACTCCCTCCCTTTTTATGCCAATGTTCGCGGAACAAATGAGAAATTCCTGGCTGGCCAAAAGCAAGGGATTCGCACGAATTCTCAACAAATTCCACCTTTCCGTAGAATACCTCGAAACTCATATACGTGAAGTTGTTGAGCACAAATCGTACCAGGCAAACGCGGAAAAATTCTTGTCCACTTTCACGGATCAGGTTATGCCAGCGCTAGATGAAGCAGCGTTCAAATTTAACAGACTTTCACGGTACAATGGAAAAATGCCGGCGTATTTTTATCCGAAAGCAATTGAACTTTTTTTTTTTTTTTTTTTTTTTTTTTTTTTTTTTTTTTTTTTTTTTTTTTTTTTTTTTTTTTTTTTTTTTTTTTTTTTTTTTTTTTTTTTTTTTTTTTTTTTTTTTTTTTTTTTTTTTTTTTTTTTTTTTTTTTTTTGACTCTTATTTTCTGTCTGTTTGATTTGATTCGATTTTTTTTTTTTTTTTTTTTTTTTTTTTTTTTTTTTTTTTTTTTTTTTTTTTTTTTTTTTTTTTTTTTTTTTTTTTTTTTTTTTTTTTTTTTTTTTTTTTTTTTTTCTACAGTAGTTTTACACTTCTAGAAACTTTCCCGCTTTTTGAAAAATGCCCGTATTTTTAATCCAAAGCAATTGAAATTTACACATTAAAAGTCGTAGTTTACTGAAAACTGGAAAAGAATGGCAAGAAAAACATCAAAAACGAAAAAAATTTATTGAATGGTTTCTCCTTCATTGTTCTGGAACACTTCAATCAAATAATTCGGAATGCTGGCGACCATATTCTTGAGAACAGCGCTGCTGATGAGGTCCCACTCGGATTTCGCAGCTCTCTTTAGCTCGTGTACAGTGCTGTACTGTCGACCATTGTGGTACACACGTCGAACCAAGTATCCTCAGACATGCTCGATGGCTACTGAAGAGATACAGAGGCCACTGGAGAGATCTTTGGAAGGATCCGAAGTACTTCTCGAATCGCAATTTCGGCGGTGGACGTTTGATGGTTTGGGGAGCATTCTGCGACGAGAAGAAGTTGGATCTCAAGTTCATTACTATTCGCGAGACGTCCACTTCGTATCAGCAGATCCTCCAGAACACTATAGCTCCATTCTTCCAAAACCGCCGCCGTACAGACACCTTCCAGAAAGATAACGCATCAACCCATTGCAGCAACTCTACAATGGATTGGTTTTCCGCCAAGAAGATCGATGTGATGGAGTGGCCCGCCTGCAGTCCGGATCTGAACTCCATCGAGAATGTCTGGGGATACTTGGTTCGACGTGTGTACCACAATGGTCGACAGTACAACACTGTACACGAGCTAAAGAGAGCTGTGAAATCGGAGTGGGATCTCATCAGCAGCGCTGTTCTCAAGAATATGGTCGCCAGAATGCCGAATCATTTGATTGAAGTGATCCAGAACAATGAAGAAGAAACCAGTCATTAAATTTTTATTCGTTTTTAATGTTTTTCTTGCCATTCCTTTCCAGTTTTCAATAAACTACGTCTTGTAATGTGTAATTTAGTGGATTTTGGCTTTTTCAAAAAGCGGGAAAGTCTCTAAATGAGTAAAATTACTGTTGAAAACCGGAAAACGTGTAATAAAATAGAAATAGGAAAAAAAAAATCAAAGTTTCGATGAACCAAACAACTGCAAACAGCAGAAAACGGGAGGGGGTCCTATAGATATTGACCACTTGCAGATGTACCTTTTTGTTGTTACAGAATCCTGGAAAGTGGTATCTTCATGAAATTTTGGCCCCGGAGGTTTTTTTGTGTTTGAAATCGAATGGCGCTTACAGAATTTTGATATCTTTTTCCGTTCTCCGGATAGACCCTAATTAAAGGGGGGTCCTATAGATATTGACCGCACTGTAGCAACTTGACATGACATTACATCGGTGAAGGCATCATTTGATGTTTCTGGATGTTTTCAAGTGCTAAATGTTGAAGGTTGAAGACTCTCGCATTGATCTCATTTTTATAGCAATGCATTCATTGCAGTCATTTAGTAATTGTTGCCTCCAGGTTTCGTAGGTATTTTCCAAAAGTGCGCTTCAGTGATAACGCAATATCAAGGAAAACCTTTGCCAAAAGTTAAGCAAAGATAAGCCAAGGATCTGGCAGTTTCCTATGTGAAAATATCCGGTAATCGCAAATAAGTTAAATTAAAAGTATAATAATTCGATGAAGGAAGAATAAACTTCCCGTTTTTTCATCAGTACTAATGATAAAGAAGTTATAATTCAAAGTTCAACAAGTTGAAGCCGTAATCTCAAACAGTACCACGTAAATGGCGAGAGAAGGCAATATTTTAATCAGGAAGAATGTGTCGGACACCCCAAATGTTTCCATATGCTCCGTACTACTACAGCTACTTGCCGGGTTTCGAAGTAGATGAAGTTTCAATGGTAATAAAATTTATAAATTCGAAAAAAATATATAAAGATGAACAATTTTTTCAATCCAGTGGAATATTGCACCCAAGTGCCAAAGCAGTTGGATTATAAACATCTAATCGTTCTTGAATATTCACAGTTGCAGCAGTCTCCACAATTTTCTGTACTATCATTATCATGGTGGTGAATACGGTGAATCCGAGGCCCTCAGTCAAGGACACAGCCTGTGGGAATTGCGTTTTTAAATCGTCCCTGATCTCTTGCTTGACATCACGAATACTCAATGCAAAGTCTCGAATCAATTGAAGATTCTGGCCGGCAGTTTCTCCAGCTGGACGTTCATCGGAAACAAGATCCACTGCTTTGTCTCGCCATTCACGTAGCAGATTTTGGGTCTCTGGCTTCAACTTGCCAAATTTTGTGTAAAAAGTTTCGTTGAGGGACTGAATTTTGTCGTGTACTGATGGAAGGTGATCCCGAAGAACCTCGAGAATTTGAATAGTGGTGTTAGGCTTCTGAATGCGGTCTTGAAACCAATTAGAGAAGAAGCTAACAATTTCTCCTTTCTGTGTGACGTTTAACTGAACATAAGAAGATTTCGATTAACTGACTCATCGGAATGACTCACATTATCTAAGGTGTTTACAATGTCCAATGGCAACATGTCCTTGAACATTTTCAGTAGCCCAATGTATCCATCCAACGCTTCCACAGTTAACGTTTGCTCAGTTTTCTTTACCATTTTTTCTTCGACGTATTTTGGAGCTCTAGAGGGGGCTGCGCCCACCATCACCAGGAAGTCAAAAAGTATAAACAAAGCAAGTTTCATTGCGAGGAGGCCAATAAAAATTCGTTGGACAATAAAAATTCGTCTGGCCACCCATTTTTATAGAAGTCATCTCGGCGGGATCAAATTTCAAAATCGGAATAAACAACCGTTGTTTTTGATTACAAGTTGTCTGCACCAATGCCTATAACTGATAAACGGTCGGGAAATGTGCTTTGTTTTCTTGATCGAAGTGGAAATAAATACTATATGGTTTACAAAATGAGAACCGAAGTAGAAGAAAAATATAAACATAAACGGAGAATAATTGAAGTCTCGCTTGCTCATCAAATACGGCCATGGGCCCACGAATTCTATGCCATAGTTCTTCTTACCGGAGATGATGATAAAATCATGATCAAATCAATTTGCATCAAAAAAGCATAAGTAAAATTTTAGCCTACATAATTAATTTAATCGTTTATTTATCCATACTTATATTAACTCTGTGAAGAAATCCAAGACATTTCTTTATAGTTTGATTTCCTTCTGGTGTCCTGTTCTCAGTGATATGGATTCATTGTGGATTTCTTTGTTTTTGATATGATGCAACTTTTTTTCAAATATAAAAAAAATAGCAGCGGAAAACATGGTTTACAATGAATTGGACTTCCATTGTTCCGTGCAACTTGAAAAATTCAGGCCTCCGTCGATAGGTACAAATTGGCAAGTTTGTCGTGATCTCAGTAATCCAGGAGTTGATATTGGCATTAATGTACTCAAAATACTGAGTACGTTCATGTCTATCATAAAATTAATATCCTTCATCTATAATTTCTTAATTCATAACGGATATTTATTTTTCATCATATCGCTTTCCCGCTTCTTACTATTACACTTCCATTCGCCCCAGACATTCTAGCAAAATACAGTTACTATAAAAGAGTGCAGTATAAAAGAGCTTCAGTAGAGCTCTTTTCATTTGACCCTATTGATTTGTATTTTCTCAATTTTTACTTATAATAAAGGTTTAATTATATTAAATTCCTTCAATACTTATATTGAATGTTTTTAATATTGTTCTTATCAAAGCTTTTAATATGATTGACTCTTACCCCCACATGACGCATCTAAAAGCTATTCTCTTATCTAAACCACAATCTGGTATACTGTAGGCTTTTAGCTTCAACATTTCTCACACTTTCCCATCAACCACTCAAATGATTAACTTTATTGTAACATTGCCCCATGCAATCGCTCATTCCCCAGAGCATTCAATCAACCCCGACATTTAGCAAAATACAGTTACACTGTAATGCTCCACCTACATTCTCAAAGAGTGCAGTATGAAAGAGCTCCAGGAGAGCTCTCTTCAATTTTATCCCTTTCAATATTTCTTTGTTATAATATATTTGTTTATATTGTTCACCTTATTTTAAGTTATATAATAAAGTTTTAATTACTCAAGTTTGAGGTTCTACACTCATTCTTCATACTACAAAAGCATTCTACCACCAATCAGCAGAGTCACCTTTTTGTATATTAATTACCCAAGGTTGAGTTTGAGGAGACACGACACCCCAGTCAAACCAAGAAAGGCGAGCCCCAGAACCACAAGTCGCATTTCATCATAATTGATCACTGATCACTCTGAAATCCCTGAAAATTCTTAGTGAGGTTATATTTATGTGGAACACTCTACATTTTCTTAATAAAAATGAATAAAAATGTTATTTATCCCTGTCTTAATCGATGACAAGTTCATTATCTCATCTGAAAGAAAGTCGTCCTCAAATGTATTTTATAAAAATTTGGATAGTTTCTGAAAACTCTGTAATATACTAGACAGTAGAGCAGTATTTAAAATAGTGATTTGTTTCCAGAAGAAAAAGAAACGGCCGTCAGACAAACGGCAGACAAACGGCAGCTAACTTTGAATCCAGAAACCCACAGGCTTCTTTTAATGAAACTAATATGTTTAACTTTCAGATTTACTTCATACCATAACATGAAATTGGGATTTTCTTTGCTTCGGTCTAATAAAAAAGTGATCGCGTATTTGGAAATTTAAATCACAAATAGGATGATGTCAGCGGATCCGAAAATGGGGTCACAATCAGGTATTTATGGCTTTGAAAGCTGTGATTTCTGATGCTTGACTCTAATAGACTCTAATTTTCTCAAGAATCTTCTAAAAAGAAAATCAAATTCGCAATTTGTGGATCCTGATGTTTTCTATGGCATTGGCTTAAACAAACAAAGCCAAGGTCCTGCATAAGTTACGACGTCTAGCGTGAAACTGATAAATCAAACAAAACCAAGGTTTTGCAAAGCCAATGTTATAAAATACATTGGGATTTACAATTTGAAACTTTCGCAAATATTGTGTTTGAGGCAGATAATTGTAATTATGTTTTTTTTTCCGCTCAGATTATGAAAAAATACCATTTCAATATTTGAATTACCGTATGTAACAATTCATTAAAAAATTTACATTTAAAAAAATTTTTTCCAAAGTTAAAATTATTATTATTGTTTCTTTGCTAGTCTTCAGTCTTCTTTATATTAGGTTTCATTAAAATTTCATTTTTCAAGCACACGATGGTTGCAGTTCGGATTCCTCGTTTAACATGATTCATAAAATGAATTCAAATGATCCGTGTATTATTTTCGTTCTGATTTTTGTGATTGAACAGATAAAAGATGATTACTGTACGCGTAGGTTTTTCCTATCAATCCTATGTTGTTTTCAGTTTTTTTCTTTTGATCTAAGTTCTTGACATTCCTTTGTAGTAGGCCTTAAGAGATTTCTGTGTCAGGATGGCTTTCTTGCATCGTACGGTTGGCGTTTCTCTGAAGGCTACACGTGAGGAGGGGAGAAGAGGATTTACCCGCCAGCACCTCACGCCCGCTCCCCGCCCTTTCACTCCCATTGGATTCCTTTACTATACATAACGAATGACTAGGAAGTGGCAGATTGGGGGTGAACGCAGTCTTTGCGAACTTTTCCACTTCTTACTTTAGTTTTAGGTTTTTTTTGTGGATAGCAATTTGTAGTGTGTTGTTAAAAAAATAAGATAACAGAGTACAATACAGTTTGATAAAATAAACACAGCCTATAAGCGCAAAACTGATAGATTCACGCCGCAGATTTGAGTGAAGACCCTTTAATTCCACTTTCGTTCTTTACCTCCTTTAGCAAGCAACTCACTGTCCGAATAACGGAATACACGTTGACTCCCTCAATGCGTTGATTCAGACGTTGCAGGAATACTTAAGACAATAGCAGGATTACTACCGTATAGTGCGCAGTGTTCTCAATTACGACACTCGGCGTTACACGTACCGACCAAACGGAGAACAACGTCAAATCGTTATCATATCGCGATATCGTCAATCCTTGCAGTAGAAAAGACAGTATATTGAATAAAGATCAATGGTTAATAAGATTACCGATCAATGATTTAGGAGAAGTAACAGAAAAATCAAAATATGGTAAAATCAAAAATCGGGTTTTAAGTGAAAATCCTCGATACATATTCTACTATCGTGCAAGACTCATATCGATCGACTTCGCTTTCTTTGGCCCTGTCTGCATGTTAACGTCAAAAAGTCAAGAATCAATTTCTGCAAAAGTGCCTCGTATTGCTTCATCTATATGAGAGAGATGAAAGACTTCGGTCTTAAATGTTTCGTATAATTTTACTACTTTAATCATTATTAAAGAAGCAAACTCAGTAAGCCCCATTTTCCAATTATAGTGCTTTCTGTCCAATCAAGCAGAAGTGCGAAGCAGTGTAAAAGCCGATTTTCAAAACTTGATTTTGTACTTAGTTTCTAACAAACAGACTTTTATAGTCTATAACTTTTTAACGTCGGCCTAGTCCAATTACTTGACAGAATTTAAGCCAATAGAGATCAAAAGTGAGCAATATGTAGACCAGGCGACTGATAGTGAGAAAAGTTAGTTTTCATCTGGAAAATCTGGAAAAGACTCAAAATATTTGTGTATTTAAAATTATTTATTGAAATATAATATAACGTTTTAATCTTCAATGCTTTCATTGGAATGCCAGCTTATTATTGATATTCACTGTATTGTTATCAATATCAGAATTAATGAATGAATAGAAGGCAAAGTGATGCATTTCACATCTTGACACTTCACCAGGGTGAAGTGTCAAGATCAAAGTTCTCAGTTTACAAAAGAATACTGTAGTCCGCAAAACAAATCTTGTAAGTTTTGAAGTTAATATAAGCGATTAAATTTAGTGAAAAATCTAAAAAAAATCAAAATTAAGATACAACTCTCATCGAAATGTACACACAACTCAACTCTCATTACAACTTATTTCTTTTAGTCACAAGTTGGCCGTGGGTGGCAAAGTTTCGGTGATATGCCAAGCAACCTCAGTCAAAAACCTAAAAATCTTTTTAACTTCCCACCAAATTTCTACAATTCTCGATCAAACCCTGACATTTCAAAAGCCCACAAAACCATTGGCTTTACCTTGATGCATTGTCGATGTTGAGCAGAGTGCAGCCATATTTTCCATGAAAGAATCTGCAAGAAAAGGCTGGGTTCTTATTTTTTACTCTATTATATCATAAATAACATGATAAAATCAAACTTGCTATTGGAAGTATGAACTTTCTATGCTGATATTATCAAAACTTTTTGGGAATTGCCTTGTTTTATAATACTAACGTCATAGGCGTGTACTATTGGAGGTCAAGTTAGGCGATAATCGTAAAATCTGTATTAGACTTGCTTGCACTACAATTTTTCGAAATAATCTTTTGGGACTACTCTATTGAAAGCGTACTGGGTAATTTTCCAGAATTGCCCCCCACACATTGGTCCCCCATAACCGGAATCACCCCCACCACAGTTAAATTTTCGATTACTTTTGGATGTGGGGGTGATTCGTGTGGGGACTATTCGGTGAGGTATAAATATCCAAATTGCGGCACCCCCCCACGATTCCAGAATCACCCCCCTTCCAGAATTTCCCACATCCTTCTGGGATTCCTCGTGATCCCACGTAAAACAACAGTGTCATTCATCCTTGATCAAGTTTGAAATTACTCTCTCTTGGACATAACTTCTTTAAGAATTCTGCTGAACAAGCCGGTTCCTTCTTTTTCTCTGACGATGAACTCGGCCAAGTAGTAGGATTTTGTTCAATCGGAAACCACGTCTCTGCACCGTGGATGACCCTCCATCGAAGCTGGTTGCATATGAGGTCGTTTCGACGTAATTTTTGGATGAATAAAATAAAAAGGGGGGGGGGCGATTCCGGTTCATTCCACTGGGGGGTAATACCGAGGTTTGTGGAAGGAGAGACAGTTATAATACCGCGTACTGCTTTCATGGGAGCAAATCTGGTATCGGTTTATCAGAAAGATGAGTTTTTTTTCTGGAATGGCGTTTACGGTTGGTTGCATTAGCTTGAAAAAATCTATGTTTTGAAGAAATGGGTAAAAGCAGAGTTGCTTTGAAATAAATAACAAGTAGATAATAAACCGTATCACTCCACTTTCTTGAAATCAGCAGATAGTGAAAGAAAGAGGGAACATTCAACTTTTAATAAACCAATGCGATCAGTTTGAACTTTTCAATATTATTTTGATAGCGATTCAGTTTTTATTTATTAGTTTCTTATATCAGTTTGAAATCGGAAGAATACGAACCACATGCGATGTGCATAATAGTCCACATGTTTCTCACAAGGTTTGATGACGCCAACATAATGATAAGAACAGTTCCCTTTAAAGTTTAACGGTCTATAATCACAAGATGAACTTCCATATATCCATTTTAACAAGCATAAATAACACTTCGAGCATTATCCTGCTCCGATGTTTTAATTTTCGTATTTCCTTTAGTCTTAGTAGAGCTTAATGCACATAGGATTACGGAATATTGAATAAATTTCTAATAGAGAAGCAATGAATAAATATTCTGATGCTAACTTGCTGGAACGGTAAAACTATTCTCGAGAAACTGATATTTAGCACAGTCTTTTCCAAATGTTGGGTGTAATAAGGCAAATAAAGCCGGTTACTTACTTACTTAGCTACTTAGTCGATCCGTCAATCGCTTGTGTGGGCGCGGATCACTGCTAACCATGCCTTGCAATAAGACTGAGGCAGTTTTAGTTGCTCTTTGCAGCGTGCCTATTTACTCTATTATAGCCTGCTAAACCAAAGTTAAAGCTATCGGATCAAAGAGAGTATTGGACGCTACCTCCGACCCGATATGACACGTATACCCATTAGCCAACTGAGACTCTGCCGGGGTCTCCTCCGGATATGTAGAAGAGATTCAGTTGTTGTTTTTCTACTCCACGTAGAGGCGGCTGAGTAACTGTAGAAGAAATTCTTGAGTATAAGAAATAGACTTCTGGAGATGTGAAGAATGGATGAACATCTTTTTTTATTGATTTTTTGGAAAATATTCACAAAGGAGTGATTGAAAGAGAAAAAAGTGCAAGGAATTGTGCTCCCAAAGGGAGTGTTTTTCACCGTTAATATAATTAACTTTAATCATATCAATAATTGTAATAAGCAAACAAAATCTTTTGACATTCGGCATAAAAATCGGTCTAGTAGTAAGACCGCGAGCTTTACCTCTTCTAGTCCCCAAGTCTAAGCCAAACTTATTACATTCCTATGCCAAACATTGATGAAATTATAAGTTTTTGTCAAAAGCTTCACAATTCTGCTCGGCACAATGAGACATTAAAGAAGGTTCATGCGAAGCAAACAGCAAAATTTCCGCAAACGCTGTACGTAATCATTCCATTTTTCCCGAATTCCGATGGTAATATGTCATCGCAAAGATCACTCCACTTTGCTGTTTATCACCCGTATAAACAGTCTGTGCAACTGCAGAAAAAACGAAAATAAAAGTGCATTCAACTTTTAATAAACCAACGCGATCAATTTCAAAATTTCAATAATACTTCGATAATAAATTGTTCTTTTCGTTTTATCGCAAGATCAAATCGGAAGAATACGAGACACATGCTATCTGCATAATAGTCCACATGTTTCTCACAAGGTGTGATGACCTCCACACATTGATAAGAACAGTTTCTTTCAAGTTAAAAGGCTTATAATAACAAAATGAACAACCTTTTTTTCATTTCATTAACCCAAGCGAGGATGTCCGTAATTCTGCTGGATATTGTCTTTAGTGTATTGTTTCTAATATTAATACGACAGTAGCTATAGCGATATAGTGATTCGTTTTCTGCTTCAATATAGTGCGTTTACTTTTTATATTAGTATATTTTGATTCACTGAAAATCTGAAATTGGCGATTTGCGAAGAAATTTACATTTTTTTGGACATCTTTGAGTATCTTGCTTCTTGCTTCGCTTCTGTTGGATTAACAATAAATAAGAAACCTTTTCCCGGCGATCTCAGTTTTGTAATAGCACAAATTTAAATATAAAGCAGGTTCATACTTTTGATTGAATGTAACTTATCTTTCATTCAGATAAGCTTAACTCTTTCATTACTCTATTTTCCAGAACTTTGATAACATTTCTTTGTTACAATGATCACTCCATTTTTTAACTTATCAACTGTCGTCTGTCTGTGTAACTGTTGATAGGAAAAAGGCGAAAGAACCTTGAACCAACGTCATCAATTTCAAAACTATCAATAACAGTCTGATAATAAGTTGATCATTACGCTTTATCGCAAGATCAAATCAGAAGTATACGAACCACGTGTACTTTAACAAATAGTTCGCATGTTTCTCACAAACCGGAATAACCTCCACATTTTGATACGAATGATTTCTATCAAGTGAAATCGCGTTGAATTCACAAATTCACGATGTTCGACGGTGGACATCTAATTTCCGAATATGCGCGCGATTTCACTATACATAACTATAACAACAGAGATTATATTGGAGACACAGTTATAGTCAGGACTGTTAGTTATGATTAGGTATACATAAATACAACTCTGAAAAAATTTGTTTATATATATATGTGTGTACTGTTTTAGCTAGAACTGCACGAAACTACCTACAAAAGAGAACCCGAGTTCCCCAAAATCAGCCCACTTACAGTAGCGGCCACTTAAATATCACCTTTTCGTTTTTCGGCTATAACTTTTTTCAGAGAATAGATAGAAACTCAAGGTCTTTCGTGAAAACGTGTCAAATTGAACCAGAAATATGATCCAAATCAATTTTTCTCGATAAAGAAAACATTTTCGGAAAAATTTGAAATACTCGATTGTGAGTTTGTGAATTTTAAGTTGAATACTTCGGTTCTATTCAAATGCATTTTTACCCGTGGAACTAGACCAATTGTTTTTTAAAGAAAATGATAGAAAAGGCTTCAATTTTCCAGATAAACTGGCGAAGTTTTGTGTTTTCCAAATTTTTGAGAAATTGTGGAATATTAAACCAATAAGTCACTTCAATATTTCAAAATTTTACTTACTTGAAACCTATCAGAACCATTAAACACTAAAATTAAATCATGTTTTGCTATAAACTGTGTTATACTTCGAAATCAAATCAAAAGGGGAAGTTTCACTACAAGAAGGCAACTTTTTGATCTTTATGATCACTTTCCCTTAACGATAGATAATCTTCAGTGTTTGCGGCAATGATCTCTATACATTTCTTGTTTATCCTCTGAATGTCTGTACAACTTCAAGTCGAACGAAAAACAGACCATTTTGTTTCAAATCAATATGACCAATTTTCTCGATTTTCCACATTTCATTGATGATAAGTTGGTCTAACTGTCATATCCCTGGCAAGACCAAATCAGAAAAGTACAAACCACATCATGTACAAAACAGTCCACGTGTTTCCAATAGATTGTGATGACCTCCGCTGAATGATACAAATCGTTTGTGTCAAGTGATTATCATGGAAGGAACTACTGTATTTTAATTTTATCAAACTACACTCTTGTCACCTGTTTTGAAAGTGTTAATTTTCAAGTTTGATGCCGACTTGAAATCCAGCGGATCCTTAATACTGTTACTGTGTCAATCAGCAACTTTGCGATTTCCAATTAGTACTGTACATGTATGTATCGAAAACTATGATTACCAATCTGACGGAGCCGTAGTGGAAACGATAAAGCTGAAGTTTCAGCATTTTTCTTTTTTTTCGAAATTTGTTTTGTTAATTGTAGAATGAGGATAGCTACAAAAATCCTACACTCTAAATATGTATAGAAGTGACCGTATCCTACTGCCTGCCAATGTGCGTGAAGGGGTTGGGCTGAAAAAGTTTATTTCTTTGAAATGCTTCATTGAAATAAAGCAAGTCGTTATACGGATCAAAAAATTTGTTAACAGATAGAGTCGAAAACAGCTCCGAAGATAGTTGTAGGGAACAGCGGGAAAAATATGAAGTCTCCAAGGAATTGACAGAATTAAACTGCACTGTAGAGCTTGCAATTGTCTCATTGCTTTGAATAGTTTTGAGCAGGCGCTGGACCCAAGATATTATAGTTTTGTAGTTGATCATTTTTTGATATGGGATCACTGTGGACAACTCTTAGGATAACTGAGAACATTTACTAGAGAACCAGTTGTAGTGAGCGTCAGACAATTTAGACTGAAATCGTAAAATGGGAATCCATATTTTTTTACAGTCCGCAAATGCGCCACATGCTCATTTACAACAGTTTTCCAATATTTCGGAGCCCAATGAAGCTGTAATCTATTATTTATTTCGTTACGATCCGTTATTCGCTTGAGTAGGAGCGGATCACCACTAGTCATGGCTTCCGATCTTGTGGTGGTCCATTAAGTAATCAGTTGATTTCATCTTGCTTTCACTTCTTTTCGCATAGAGTTCGTTTTTCCACAAATGCTCCGGCTCTCAAGGAAGCTTTCATCTGTTCAAAATTAAGGATAATATAGGAAGATTACAATGAAAAAGATACAAAACAGTCTTGGATGAAACGTCGAGTTTGATCTTGATTCAGGAACCAGTTAGAGCTATAATTTTTACATTAACAATTATTTAAAATGATTGATATCTCGAAGAGCTGAAAGTGTACGGTACTCGAATAAATTTGAATATTCAGAAGACAAAAAACGGATTATAAACCGTTATTGATGAGCATTACTTCTTTTTCAGTGTACTTATGAAAAGTTTTGCTCAGTTCATTGCAGATATTTGAGAAAAATGAGTTTTTTCTTTAGAAATCTGAAATTTGAGGGAAAAACAAAAATAGAAACCATTTAACATGAAGAAAATAGCATTTTTTTTCTGTTTTTGCTTCTTTGATCTCATTATTCTCCTGAATCTGTAATCTCCTGAATCCGGAGTCTGATCCGTTACCACTGGGTTACTGTAGATACGGTATGATAAGCTGGCAATGCAATAGAACCGGGTTCAACCCCCGTAAAGACTCGTCAGCAGGGTTTGATGAATGTATCATTTGATAGCTATAGATTCACGGTAGCTACAGTACCCAAATTTGCAGGCATCGGAAATCAAACACGAATTCTTGTGGTCTGCAAATGTGTTTGCCCAGTGAACATGACAAAGCCAATTGTGTACGGTTTCAGAAGAATCAAAAAGAATCCTACGCGCTGTAGCTGTTTTGCTAATCTTGCTTTTCAGCTAACATAGTACGAGCACCACTCCATCGTGGTCAGCAAAAGTAGTTCCAAAGTTTTTCAGGTTCCGCACTTTAACGATGTTTGAATGAACAATGACAACGAAGCGACTGAGAAATGATATTGAAGTCCTTTAATAACTTTTTTCGAATGAAAATTAATATTCAATAAAAGCAAGCAAATACTAATAATAAAAATAAAACTGTGGGCCCTAGTACAGCTTTGAATAATTTCGTTAGTTTTGAAACAATTCTCAAACTCTAACTTTTCAGAATTCACTTTGTATGTGTGTGTGTGTATATCAGAATTCATGCGTTATCGGTTAGGCACGTGGAATGACTTTTCTGTACTTTTCTTTTACTTTTGGTCTTTTTGGATAACGTCACTGGGGATAACGAAGTATCACACTTTGTTATTCCCGTAAAGTTTTCTCCTCCCAATTCGCCGGCCTCTTCCTTTGTTCTCATTCACTTGTTTTAAAGGTCAGTGCGATAGTCTCTGTCTGTTGGCCAGCAGCTTCACAAAACTCAGCATACGTGGAGCATTTGTTGTTCTTTTTCTCAAATTTTCGCAAGACGTGCCTATGCGTGTCTCACGTTGCAGCCTTATTTATATAGGCTAGCCGAATATTTGTATCATGTGTATTATTAATTCACTAATTTATTTTATGCTGAAAATGTTTATCTGACTTGTCACTATTCATTAGAGCAAGAAACACATTTGATTTATTTGAAAAATAATCACAATAATTTAACAAAAAATGAGAATTAATGATAGCGAAAATACAAGGAAAAATAACATTGAGCGAAACATTTGAGACATCTAAAAAAATAATTGAAACTGTAACTTTTGAAACTCTTTCATCTATAAATAATTTTCACTGGAACGTTGATGTATTTTTATAGATGAGTAGCTCACCAATCATCCTGAAATGTGGTGTTTGTGGCGAACCTGCAGCTGCAAGGCACTTTGGTGCCGCTTCATGTAGGTACGATTTTCAGAGAGCTGCAGATCAAAAGATTCTATTCAAAAATAATCATTTTTCTTTATTTTCAGAGCGTGTGCTGCATTTTTTCGTCGGAAAGTTGCCGCCGGAAAACCAATAGAAAAGTGTAGATGCGCTGGAAGCTGCAAAATGAAGAATCAATATCTCAGAAAATCGTGTCAAATGTGCCGCTATGAAAAGTGTGTCGAAAGTGGAATGAAATTCACAGCAGTCCTATCAACATACGGAGCAATACTGGAGCCCAGCACAAGTGATCCGGATAATGAATATTTCCTATTGAACCAGCTAAAAGGCGCATATGGAAGGCTGGAAAACGCTAGAAATGAGGCGTTCAAAATGGAAGTATGTTGAAATTTTCTGAAAATTCTTTTTACTATGTAACTATTCCACAATTTATACTAAATGTATCTTCTCAAATAATCAATTTTGAACGTTCAAAATGTCTCATGTGACTAGTTTCATGATAAACCAATCAGCAACCCACAGCCAGATAAACCAATTTTGACAGAACCAGATTTTGTTCCTTAAGGTTACTGTAACATAACTATAATATAATCAAAATTGGGTAAGAATGTTGTGTATGAATTTCATTGCAATTCGAAACCAGCTTTCTCGAGGAACTAGAACTAGCGTTTCTGGTTCGGACCATCAGGGAAGTAACAAGAATTACATTGATTATTTGTAAATTCTTTAATTAATTATCCTGCTAATTTCGATTAATCAATTTGTGATTTGCTCCACTTTTCCTCATTCTCTTGATCTGGCCCGCAAACCGCTTTAATTTTTGGAACTGCCAGAATTAGTACTGATCAGCGTCTCACAGAGATTCACCACAGATTGAGAAAAATATTAAAAACGAGAATGGGTCCAATCTTTCTATGAAAGTTGTCTTTGAATGACATAGCTTTCATATAAAACGATGCAAAATCATAAAACTAAGAAATGTATTTTTTTTAATTTAATTATTTTATAAGCGTTACAGAAACGTGTGCTGAAAAAAGTGAATCAAAAGGACGCTTTCGATATTTGGGAAGTTGACATCAATTTAATTCTTCAACATTACGGGTTTTTCCTCGAGTTCACCACGCCTACTAATGATGAAGAAGAGCTTCGAAAATTGAGTAGCAACTTCAAACTACCATTTTCCTTACTCGATTTTGCATTTCGTTCAAGAGGTTGATTCTTGAAAACTGTTTCTATGAATCGACCTTGAAATTTTAGAGTATGATTTGTTTGTGATGCCAAACGGAGATTACGTCGATGCGTCCAAACTGAACGTTTTCTATGAAGACCCCGTGCGGACCGATAGTCAGAAAGCGAAAAATATCGCGATGTGAGTATTACAAACGATGTTTTAAATATGGAAAAGTGAGATTTTCAGGCTTCTCGAGCCATTTTGGAATTTGAAAAATCAGTTAGTAGGCAAAATATTGAAGGAAATCCAATTGGATCTTCATGAATTTCTCGCTCTCAGCGCATTGTTGTACTGGAGCTATGGTGGGCTTCAATTCTCTAATTTGGACCCTTTGCAACAAATACCATTTTTCAGGTGTTCCTGAACAATCCGATGGCTGCTTGGTTATATGCAGACAAATGCGCTCAAAAGTGCTTGAGGAACTTGCGAACTATGAGCGGAGCGTTTGCAAATCCGAAGATTATGCCCTTAGAGTCGGAGTGATTGTAATTTTTCTTCAAGCCATCGAAAAAGCTCTGGGAATCCTGAACGAATGCAAGGAAATCGCCACGATTTACAATTTGGACGGCCGAGAGTGCCCGCTGTTCAGCATAACCGAAAGTAAACGATTCTAGCAGCACACGCAAAACTTTGAGCCGACCTACTGAGGGAGACATGCTGAAAACTCGAGAAGAACATCGATTCTGAATGAACCAAAACTCTTATTTTTGCAAGAACAATGAAGAAAGATTATACAATTTTCTGGTTTTTTGATGAGAATCGTTTGTAATATCAAGGATGGACACTATTTATTGAAGATGATGTTGTAAAATAAGTTGTTTCTTTGAAAAATTTCCGTAAACTCAAATCGAAAACATTTTGAGAAGAACTTGTGGCGAATTGATTTGAATTATATCTTGATACACTAGAGCTCGAGAAGAAGAGTTAAAACCCACAAAGTTTTCTTTAAATTAAATTTTTCTGAAAGAAGGACAACGAATATTGCATGAAAATAAATCGAAAAACTACAAATCTACAAATGCTGTGACTGAAAAAGAAAATTATAATAAAAAAATGGAAAATTCCATGTTAAAGCATAGAAAAAAGAAGCAGTTTGGATATTGTTACATACCTATTTTTTAAATGTTATATCAAAAAATCGGAAGATCAGAAGAATCACGTGAAAGAAAAGAAAAATGAAATAATATTTGTTGGATAAGTAAATCCCAGAAGATGACTACATTCCTAATCAGCTCCTACGATTTAATGTGATTATGATAGAGTATAAAGGTATTCACATATTTCCCTTTCCATAATTCCAGAAGTATTTGTATTGAATATGGTCTGGAAATACGTCGACATATTTGAAAAATGTTGCGCCAGTCTCGCAATTCTCATTAATTTCATTGTGCTTTATCTCGTCATATTCAAATCGCCTAAACAAATTGGAGGCTATAAAGCTTTGTTGATTTACATCACACTTTTCGAGCTTTTCTATTCGGTGTTAAACTCATTGAGCCCGACGGAAGCGTTCACGACTGAGTCTGGGTTCATAGTTGTTATGGATCAGAGGAACTCATTTCTCCCCGTCAACGTGTTTATTGTATTGTTTTTCACAATGTATGGAACGTCATTGGTGAATTTTGCAGTGCACTTCATTTTCAGATATCTCGCTATGATTGGGTTTATTTTAAGACAGTTTCGAGATTAATCATTTGAGACATTCAGGGAAAAGAAGTTAACATCGTCAGAGCCTTTAATCCTTATCATGTGGATCTCCATTCCATTGTTTCTCGGAAGTGTTTACACTGTAGCTCTATATTACTTTATGTCAGAATCCAAAGTTATGGAACAATTTTTGAGGTTGTTAACTGGTTTTGAAAACCTTCTAAATTCCTGCGAATTCAGAAAAAAAATGCTTGATATATATCCGAATGTTACTATAACAGAATTGAGTTACATGGGATTTTATATGTACCCAATTGACGGCTCCGGATCCCAATACATTAATTGGCACGGTATTTCTGGAGTTTTAGTGGTTTCTAGTGTGATTGTAAGGCTGCGCCAGATAATCAAGGCTGGAAAGAAAACATTTTCAGACAACTTCATTGTCAATTATGTTCTACTTTGGAGTGAAATGCCGCATTCAGTTGAAAGAATTAGCAAATATGTCCACGGTGTCAGATAAATACAATGCCATTCAACATCAGCTTTTTGCGGCGCTGGTCCTTCAAACCGTTATTCCGTTAATCTTGATGCATATGCCAAGTTTATTTATTGCTCTAACATGCTTTGCCGATTCGTCTTTGAAGTCTATGGGACCAATATGTTGCGTGTGTATAGCGTTGTATACTGTCCTGGACCCTCTTCCAAACATTTTTGTGATTCGGTCGTATAGAAAGGCCTTTCTGAGTGAGAATACAATTTCTTTAGAATTCATTTCACTAATCTTCAACATAAAGTATCAAATTTTCAGACCTGATTCGATGTAATAAGTCAAAGACTACAAAGCGGAGTACAATTGTACCAACTGGACAAAGTACAATTCCTACGTCGTCTTGAGCAACTCTTATTAATATTTTCAGTGGTATTATTTTCAAGTTTTTAAGATAAAATACTTTAATAGAAAAATAATTGATATTTTAATTTTATTCCTTTTTTTGTTGATAACCTTTGAATCTTCATCGATTTGCAGAAAATAGTTTCGCATTGATTAAAAGTTGTAATCATTTATCTTTGTCAATAGCTTCAAAATCAACTAGAAAAAAACTGGTTCACATTCATTTTTTTGCAGTGTTATCGATAGGGCCACTCGTTTTTTTTCATTTAGATCTTTCGTTTTTCTGTTTCTCTCTTATTTAACACTGATTTGAAATGCCCTAATTATCTGTCAGTCTGGTCATTCCGTGTTCTTGCTTGTTTTGCAGTGACGATCTGTTTACATTTGTCGCTGTCACTGCTAATATTAATAGGCCAATTCGAACAAGTGCAAGTTTCGGTGTTGACGAGTGAAAAGGAAATCAAGAAAACCGTTTGCTTTGCAGCTTCCTGCACTACGAAATGACAAATAATAGCCGTTCCAATTATCCTTATGACCGATGGATGTTCCTAAAAAGAATTTGGTCTTCCTAGTTAGAATTTCAACTGTCATTAACAAAATAATGTTTTTTTCATGTTAGACAAACAGTTTTTAGTTCTATTATGAACTTTCCATCGTCCTTATCATTTCGTCTATTGAAAATGGACTACTACCCCAGATATTATTATGAAGAATGCAAATGGTAATGATGAATGTCTCTATTATTTTTTTTAATTTAGGAAGTATTGGGAAACCGGTAATTTTCTGCAAATGTTAAGTGTATGGCTACAACACGTGTGCGCAGATAAGCTACATGTACCGCATGCGTCGGTTTTCCTATTGAACCGGAAATTTAGCTGTATGCACGTGTCAGTGTCTACATGACTATGTGCCAGTATCTTTCGATTAGTCGCAAAAATTTCTGATACTTCCTAAACATGTTTTCTCTTTTGTGGGATGATAATATGTACTTTGTATACCAAAAACTCAAACAAAAAGTGCATATTGTTACAATATGATAGAGAAGACGTATATCGATATATAAAAAACCCGACACTGCAAGACACGATGACCGAGGAACCGAGAAGGTATGGCGACAAGAAAATGGATGGAGTGTTCACGATGAAGACAATTAAGAATGGAGGAGCTCTGAAGAGGCTCTCTGGAAATAACCAAAAGGTGTACACTGAGAAGGTGTGAGCCTAGGAGAAATCCTGGAACCTTTAAAAATCGTTCCATTATTTTAATATCAAGATATGAATATATCTAAGTTTCCTGTAAACTTTTCTTGTAAACATTGTTTCTGAGAAACCTGAAAAGGAAGTAACACCGTATTCGATTTTTTTGCCACGCCAAATGCTGAAATACTGATATTTCATTAGCTCAGCACTATCAAACCAATTCTTATGATTTTTTTTGTTCCTTTGCCCTTTGTACGCGCAATGCAAAATTCAGAAATCTGGAAAATCGAGCAAGTGCGAAACCTTTTCACACGAAGACTGTATTTTTTGAGGTTTGGAAATTTACATATTTGTTGTCTACTAAACAGGAATAGGAGCGCAATACCCATTTTTTTATCCGGCAACTAGAAATCAGGTGAAAAATAGGAAAAATATTAGATCAAAAAATGGTAGCAACCGAATGAACTGGATTTGAATAGTCCCGAATTATATTGCCGTGTTAGAACAACTATTGTTGGTAAGGCGGCCAATCTTCAATGGCTACCTAATCTTTGGCTACTTGATCAATGGCTACCTTTTGAATTTTTTGAATCTTTTGAATTTTTTGAAAATTTTGAATATTAAATTAAATTTTGCTCATTTTCTGAATAGTTTTCGACTTTTAGATCATTTTTGCGTGGAAATCGTATTTACTAAATCAATGGCTACAAACTAGGTAGCCATTGAAACTAGGTAGCCATTGAAACTAGGTAGTCATTGATAATCGAAGGCAAAAGTAGCCAAAGAATATCAGGCAGCCATTGAAAATAGGTAGCCATTGATCAAGTAGCCAAAGATTAGGTAGCCATTGAATATAAGGCACGTGGCCTTCTGTCACGACCCTGGCTATTGAACTATTAATCACTATGAATCAGTTTGATATTAATTGTTAACTATTTCCAACTCGAGTCTCCCAGTAAATAAACATTCTTCTTCTTATGACTTCGTAACAACAGAGCAATTATTTTAAATTATATAATAGCTATATTTTATTTTTTAAAGGTTAGTCCAAGACTTCTTTGACTATGATATGTTCCATACATACATCTACTCGACCATTTCTCTATTACGTAGAGTCAAATTCCTTGCATCACCGCTCTGGCTCATCAACAGGGCAAGCCGCGGAGGAACGAATCAATCTATCTAGTCATTTAACAGAAGTTTCGAAAGTTCAGGAGTTGTGAAGTGGATTTCAAAGATTCTCCACATAACGGACATAAACGCAAACAATCTTGAACACTCTCAAAGTATTATCTATCGTGCACTTCACGAACTCGGAATACCCTGGAAACACCCATGTTTTGTACGCCTCCCAAAATTAGATTTTGAAGCTTTTCTTTTGTAACAAAAAAGAACAACGGCATGGCTTCCAATTTATTTTCTAATCAATGATCAATTTCCAATCAATTTTCCAATTTGATTACTGGGGATGAGAACACTCTATGACACTCTATGTCAACTTTAATCATGGGCGTCAGCGGCTGAAATCTTGGGATTCTGGAGTTCCAAGTCCAAAAAGAGAGTAACACCCGAAAAATATCCTTTTGTGCATCTGGTGGACCGTGAACGACCGGTTCATTGTGAACGTTCACCAACCAATACAACAGTCATTACAGACCCCTGTTGCGAGCAAGTTAACCACAGTCGCTGAATATATAAAAGGAAAAATGAGTCTAGTTTACTTCCTCCATGACTACGCTCGACCATTTGTCGCGAAGGTCAATTGTCAGAAAATTCAGGAGCTAGGCTAGAACGACTCTTCCACAACCACCGTACTCTCCAGACCTGGCGCCAACTGATTATTATTTGTTCCGATCCCTAAATCACTTCCTGGATGGCATGGAGTTCCAAAATGAAGACCATCTCAACACCGATCTGCAGTCTTCTTTTGGTAGTAACCCGCTGGACTTTGAAGGGAATCGAACAGCTATCCATTCTTTGACAATACATTGTTGATAATGATGGTACATATCAGAGAAGGGCGGAATTACGGATTCCGGATTCCGCCGTTTTTTTCATTCCGTCTTCCGGATTCCAGATTCCGTGAAAATATGTTTTTCCTTTTTCCGGATTCCGGATTCCGAGTTCCCAAAATCCATTCCGCCCAACTATGAGTTTTGATACTTTATTCTCAATTTTTGTGAAAAGTATATTTTTTGAACTCCCGCAAAAATTTTTGCGAACAGAGCGCATTTACATCATTTTTTTTAATTTTTTGACTCAGAATAAATATTTCCTCATTAATGGTTAAAATACCGTTTTCCGCATTCCCCGTTCCGGATTCCGCCGTTTTTTACATTCCGTTTTTCGGATTCCGGATTCCGAGTTCCCAAAATCCAATTCCACCCAACTCTGGTACATATTATGTTGACAGATATTGGAAACAAATAATTTTTTTCAAGATTATACAAAGCATTTGACTTAACCTAATATTTCTTATGTTTAAAATATTGAATAACAAATGAAATAAATCAGATTAAAAAATGAATTTGAAAAATAATTAAAGAAATTTGTACTCTACGAAGGAAATCTACAATTTGATATTTATATTCTCTGGGATGTTTAAAAAAAATCAAGATTGTAGCAGCGAAGACAGGTGAACTATAAAAAACCCAAATTACTTCTTCAAAGGAAAAGGCTCCAAATACAAAGCAGTACAATCATTGTTTGACTACGTGAGGACTATAGTTTGTTCAAATTTTATTTTGAAATATCACGTTCATTTCTTAAACAAATTTCAGCGGACAACAATATAATTAACACAATCAGAATATGCTGAGAGATCAGTAATAAACAAGAAATAGGAAATTCCAGATGATGCGTCCTCAGTTATCACTTACCACCACTAATGTCATTTGAAAAATTGAGAATTCGCGATCACATTGTAGAGAAATCATACTGTAACGTCATCATAATCTGAAGTAATTAATTAGAAGATGCAAAACCCGTCAAGCAAGTTAGATTCCGTTCACTCAATTCAGTGAAACCAACGACTGCACGACGCGGATCACGAACTCCAGATGGCGCTCACACGTTTCACGCTTCACGCTTCATCGATTTTCATAAATGGTTTGAACGTGTTGAGCCACCAGCTTTATTCTGGTAGTCTACGAAAACAAGTCGTGGAAACATCTACAACGGGAGTGATACTCAAACTGTATCATTACAGTTACACTATGTATTCCACAGATCACTCAAAGTCCTTATCAATAGAAGTGACCGGCAAGGCGGATCCATAGCGACAAACTTCTTCCCAGAAAGCCTGGAACAAGTTTCCAGCAAAATGTTTTGAGCCAACCTGAAAAGTCATTGTGAGAACTACGATTGAAGTGATTTACTGTGTTTGTGCTCCAGATACAGGGTGCGCCAAAATTACAGCGCCGCTACTTTGCGTAAGCTCTGGCGCATGCGGAACGCTTTTTGTAGCGCACAGTATTATTTTTTAAATTATTTTGTTTTTGACTATTCCTAAAAATTTGAGCTAATTATGCATTCCGATCATTAATTGTAGAGTGTGAGAAGAAAGAATTGACTTCTTCGGAGATTGTAAAAAAGCTAGGAATCGGCAAATTGGTGGTGAATCGTACTCTTGTTTGCTTCAGGGAGTTGAAACGTTGAACGACAAACGTAGAAGTGATCGCCCGTCTGTGACAACTCCAGATGCGGTCGTCAGAGAGAGAATCAGAAGAAATCCGGAAAGAAGCATGAGAAAAATGTCCACAGAGCTTGGAATGAGTGCCAAATCTACGAGAAGAATAGTCAGAAACAAGCTGAAGACGATCCCGTTCCTGACTGACCGAAACAAAGCTTTACGCTTGAAAAAAGCCAGAGACCTCCTGAGAGACACGCGCGTTGGCACGCATCTCAAGACGCTGTTTACAGATGTAAAAATTTTCACTGTGGAAGTCTCACACAACAGTGGTGCGAAGCCAATTTCCGCAACTTCATTCCGAAAGATCAATGGCCCGCTTCCAGCCCGGACTTGAACCCGATGGACTTCGCTGTTTGGGGATATTTGACCCAACAACTGTCCACGAAAAATTATCGAAATTTGGGAGCCCTGAAGACCGCCTTGACTGCATGGGACAATTTAGACGCCTCATACCTCCGTGCCGTCATCGACTCCTACCCGAAGAGACTTCGAGCAGTCATTAAAGCGAAAGGAGGAAGATTCGAAAAATGTTAATGCTATATTTTTTGTTATGTTTTAATAAACATTTTGGTTGATTTTCAGAAAAAATCTTTCGATTTGAAGTTTTTACATCGTCTTCAATGCGGCGCTATATTAATGGCGCACACTGTACTTCCTCCATTTTCAACAAATATGCTTCCTGGAAAAGTCTTGATAGTGACCGGAGAATTGTCAACACGGTGAACGAGCTCACTGAACAAGATTTGAACACATTGAACAATACACTTGCTTTCTTTCTTTCTTGTGTTTGGAAATACAAGTTGTAATATAAACAACGAGCTCACCTTGTTGATTCGAGTTTCTTCGTTTTTTTTTCTGTTTTGTGTCCGGGTGACCAGACAATTAAAAAATAGTGCTTAGAAAGCTATTTGCACTTCCTATGTCGTCAAACAACCTGTGTTGCTTTTTTCATCTAAAGCTGTGCTAATTCCGGTCCAAACACATGAAATTCGGAAGCGGTGCATATGCCCTTTTATTTATTCTTGTCTATATTGCCTAAATAACACATCTGAAAAATAGTTTTTCACTTTACTTTTGAGATATTGTTATCTTGAAATTGAAAATAGTTGAATTGCGGTGCACTTTGTACATATTATGCATAAGCAATTATAACATGGGACATACAGTAAATTGTATAGTTGCAATCCTATGAGTGCCACAACGCCAGCAACCCTGTGCATCTGAAACTAAAACTATCAGAGAATTGACAAAGCTTCCCTGTTTTGAGCCAAGCCTTCTAGCCTAGCCTGTTAACCTTTTCAAACTGTGAAAATGCTGGAGAATGCCACATTTTTATGGAATAATGATGATGAGGCTTTCATCAGAATTCAGACGGAAACCGGACCTACCCACAAGCAGATGTTTGCTGAAAAGCTGCCGGTAATATGTGCAAGATCACATGCCTTCTCTTTATACATACATCAGATGGTTAGAAAAATGCTCGGGCGGTGCCTTTCTTAATTCGTTGACATAAGTCTTTTCCATGTTTAGTTGTGGGAGATATGTGGGTAGTCAGACGGTCAATTCTTTAGTAAACACAAACGTCGATTATTTAAAGACCGATTTGTTGACATGTTCTTTGATAGTTTAGTGTCTCTTGCAACCATATTGACCGTATTTCATGTTTTGCCTTGAAATGGAAGTTCTATTAAACATTTTCAGATGAATCAAAAGCCTGAGATACAGACTTGCAACCAATCAGCCCGGTAATGTTAATAGAATAATTTATGTCTTTCTATTCGAGATTCCTGGTTCTAGTCTGTATTACAGTTGATTGAAAAATATGAGTTTTCTCTTGTTTAAAAGGTTTTCGTTTAAAAAATCTCGGGTTTCCTTCAACATTACCCCAGAAAACATCATAATAAAAGAAAGCATTTTTGTATTATCAGGCCATGTCTCAACTTGCTGAGACACAATTCGGCCTCAACTTTCTGAGAACAACGAACTTCAATGAAACCACAGTCTTCTCGCCTATTTCAATTGCTCTTGCTCTGTCATTGGTGCATGCAGGCGCACGTGGAAAATCAAGACAACAACTGAATAACGTGATTCTAGACACGAGTAGCGACTTCTACTTCGAAAACTATTTCTCCAACTTTTCCAAAGTCTTTACACAGAGTTTCAATAGAGTGCACATGAATATGGCGAACAAGTTGTATATGAAGTGAGTTCTATTTTTAAGATTTTCGTTTTAACTGCTTTTTTTCAGAAGCCCTGTAACTGTAAAAGTGGATTTTCTGAAAAGCATCAAACAAAAATATAATGCAGAAGCGGAAGGCATAGATTTTACCAAATCATGTTCTGTGCAACAAATCAATAACTATGTCAAGTCAGCAACAAAAGGCGATTTGACAGCGAAAATCACACAAGACTCGGTTCAAAATGCCATATCCTTGCTAGTAAACGCTTTGAGCTTCAGCGGAGCTTGGGAGAATCAGTGGGTGTCAAGCTCTGCCAGCGAATGGTTTCAAGTGAACCAGAAAGAGAAGAAGTTGATGCCAATGATGTCCGATTTTTCTAATAGAAGGTATTGCGCTGACGACATTTTCCAACTTTTGGCCATCAAATATGCAGATGTTCGTTATGAATTTTCGATTTTCCTTCCAAAAAGGAGTGACGGACTGAGTGAAGCAGTTAAGAAACTGAATTCCAAGCGATTCCAGAATCTCCTCAATTGCGCAAAGCCTGCATTAGTTCGTGTAAGTTTTATATTCGGAATATGAGCACTGAAAATGAAAATTTATTTTTGATATTTGAAAAAAAAACGTTCCGAAACGCCATTTCAACCCAAACTCTTCACTTTTTATAGTTCTATTTTCTTTAAATTCTAAGCCAAATCCACGGAAAAATGATACAGGCTACAATTCCAACATTCACTGTGGAAAAAGGAATAAGTTTGAAGAACAGTCTGAAGTCCCTTGGAATATCTGAGATCTTCTTCGACACTGCCGATTTGTCTGGAATTGCAGAGAGGATGAAACTCTCAGACGGATTTCACAAAGCCAAACTACAGGTAAAATCATACATTAGGAAAAGCAAAAACTCGATCAACAACTTTCAGATCAATGAATCTGGCAGTGGAGATAGGAAATCTTGGGCAAAAAAGAAGCCGATGATTTACAAGGCTCAATCAACTGCGGTTGACTTCAGGGCTACGCACCCGTTCTTATTTGCTTTGACTTATCAAAATCACCCAATCTTTTTGGGAGTTTATCGTGGTTAACGATAAAGTATAAAAGAAATGAACTTCCATTTTATTTCTGCTTCTTTCTCGGCTATTTATTGCTTTCATTGCACTGTAACCTTCAAGACTTGAGTTGTGATTCGTGAATAAAAATGTAGATAAACATTTATTATACAAAAAATAAAACTCATTTTATTTGCACTTTCTTCGTGTCTTACTACATAAGTATTCCACGTACTCGTCATCAGTGAAACAGGTGGATTTCAGTGTTCACATTCTGAGATTAATTAAATTTTTAAAATAACCTTTCAGATTTCAAGGACAGACGCGGCAAAAGGTTAGCCTATCTCAGACCATGAACTACTGCAGACCACGCGTTAGCCCAATGAAAATTATGAGTCCTGCCGTAGGCTTCTCAATCAGCACTTTTGGGAGAGCTTTTTTCAGAACACCTCCATCCTACGAACTCAAAACTCCGGATATAAAGTCATAATCTATCTGCACCTGCTCTTCATAGCTCTGAGAGTTTTTATAGCCATTGAACTTATTCTTAGGAATTTTCGACTCTTTCTTCGCCACCTTCTCCCGTTTTGTTTCCGTTTATTGAAATTTATTAGTTTATTAATTTATTAAGTTTATTGAAGACATGCAAAAGGGTATGCATATACCGTAAAAACTCAAACAGACATGCATGCAATACTATTGTTCGTAGAGCCTTTTTGACAGCAATAATATTAGAGCGGCATGTCAATTTGAGGTGCAAGTCAATTAGAGGTTTTACGGTTTATATGAAAAAGAAAATTGGTTGTTAAGGATAATTTTTTTTCAGCCACCCTGTAATAGACTTTTCCAAGTCTATTACAGGGTGACTAATAAATAGTGTTACGCAACTTTGCGTGGATTCGGGCGCATGAGCACAAGTCGCTACCGTATCAATTTTATTTTTTATTGATTATTACATATTTATTACTATGTTTTTCAATTTTCTGGTGGCAACTTCCATTTTCAAGGTAATGACGGCTGCTTCACCCATCGTGGTTCCATTATTCAACTGATGCAGCAGGGTGTGTCGAATTGGGAGATCGTTAAGCGGTATTTTTGTATCATTTCAATAAACTTTTGCCGAATTCTGGTGAAAATTGAACTTGTTTGAAGACATTTATAACGTTTCAGATGTGTAACACTATTTGTCAGCCACCCTGTAGATGTTTTACGGAATGTGTGCACTTTTAAATTCTTGAAGATGAGAAGAAATATTTCCGAACAAAGCTGAAAGATATGTTAAGAAATAGGAGGTTGACTAAAGAAAATGTGATCCCTTTCTTCTTTTTGTTCCGTGATTTTCCAATTTGAATATTAAAGATCTAGATCAAGATCTTTGACTTTGTCAGTGTCACATCCATCAATAAACTTCTTCGTAAAATATTTTTGGTCAAAGGAAACAGTTCTGTTATAGATGGGAAAATCTGGAAGAAAGTAGTGGTTTTTTTTCAAAATATTGCAGACGTTGAACTTCATTTGAACATAGAGGTACTTCCTTCTTCAATAAGTGCTCTCGAAAATCGAAAATCCTTCTCGAAAATCGCTTTTGAGCACCATAGTGGTCAGATATTTACTCATCTTATCTACTTTTCCATTTCAAGTTGAGTGTGCAACAAATTCTTATTTCAGTTTGAAATTGTCGAAATTCCAGTGTTTAGAAAATCCGAAGAAATGAAAATTAAAACACCAGCTGACCAGTAAACACATGTGAAAGTTGTAAAAATCTTTTTCAAGGGAAACAAACAAATCGCCTTCTAGTTTACTCTTTTTTCTGAGAGTGTAAACCAGCAATTCGACGGCCGCACATTTGAGGTTTCTTTTGCAATGAATTTCGCCAAACTATTTTTTCAAAATTCTCTTTTTTTCATTTTCTAAACATCTCACATTTTCAGAGCAATGTTCCTTCGAGCCGAGACCGATTTTGGTCTCAAACTTTTGAACACTTTACCAGTTCAAAACGAGTCACTAGCTTTCTCTCCACTTTCGATTGCTCTAGTCTTATCACTGGTTCACACTGGAGCTCGTGGAAAATCGAAAGATCAAATTGAAGATGTTCTATTGAATGGGGCCAGCGACGATCAGTTTGTAAACCATTTTTCATTCCTCTCGGAAAGTTTGAAAAACAGTGAAAGTGGTGCAGAAGTTTATGTGGCAAATAGAGTATATTTGAAGTCAGTTTTTTTGAGTTTTCTTTTTCAAAATCCGTTTTTTGTGAGCTTATTTAAATAGACGTTGTTAATTGAAGTTTGAAATAATACGAAAAATGTAAAATTAAAAGAAAATTAAAATAAGGTAATTTTTTTTCTATTTATAACTGTCGCTCTATTCCAAATATCTCTTCAAAATGCACCAGATTTCCTTTTGATTTTCGGCCAAAATTTGAAAATTTTCACGACCCGATAAAAGAAAAAGCTCACAGTCAACTATTGATCCAAAACAGAATAAAAACAGCTTAAAAAGCTAAAAACTATTGTGTCGTGTCGAATGTTCTAAAATGTTCTTAAAAATGTTATAAATGTTCTAAAACTAGTGTCGTGTCGATTTTGGAATTGATCGATTGAATCGAATTAAATCGACAATTTTTGAATCGATTCAATCGATTCAACATGATTCGAATCGCGATTGAATAAAAATCGAATCGTTCGCCTCGATTCGATTTTATAATTGAATCGATTCGAATTGGAATCGATTCGATTCGATTCAATTCGATTCAATTCGATTCAGTTCCTGAGTCTGAGTCGAGTCCACCCCTCCATTCTCACCGTTTACCCTCTGTGTTGTTTATAGACCACCCGACCTAACTGCGTCCGAAACTGAAGCCCTAATTGCGCACTTAGACTCCTTCCTCCCTTTTGAATCATGCCTCGTGGTTGGTGACTTTAACTTCCCCGCTGTTGATTGGTCATCGACGGCATCTCGTCATAGCTTTTCTAGTCTCATTTTCGACAGAAATTTCAGTCAAAACGTCAATTTTCCAACCAGAACAGCTAAAACCTCATCCAACATTCTTGATCTCGTCATATCCTCGCCTGATCTGCCTATTACCCCTCCAAAACCCGTCTCCCCCTTTCTCAAATCAGACCATCTATCCATCCAATTTTGCGTTCTCCCCTCCAGTCATAAAACCAGTATCTATTCTCATGTTCCCAAATGTTTGGCTCTCAATTACAAGAAAGGCGACTACCGGTCTCTAAATAGCGAATTAGCATCTCTCCCCTGGGATTTGCTCTTAAGCACGCTCCCTTCTCCTTCGGACAAATATGACTACTTTATCAATATATTATATAATCTTATCAAAACCCATATCCCCACCTATCATGTCAGTGAACCTATCACAAATCATACCCATACCAACATCCCCCGCCAACTCCGTAGGACACGTGCTCTCTTGTCTAAAACTCTACAATCCGCCAACCCATCTGAACCACGTATTAAGCAACTCAGAGTCCGCATAGCAGCCCTTTATAAAAAATACAAAGTTAACTGCGCCAGATTGGAAAAAAACATCTTGAACTCCTTCCATACTCATAGGGCTCGTTCTCTTATAAAAAACAGGCTTCGCTCTCCATTGTCCATTCCTACTCTGTTCATCGAAGACCAGCCCATTTACTCGGATCTAGACAAATGTTCAACATTTGCAGCAACATTCCGCGAAAATTACAACAAGTCCCCTGAGAATATGAATTCCCCAGCCCGAGCCCAGCCTTTACCAAAACCTTCCCACAGGCCTCTACCGAATCCCCTCCCAGTATTTTTCTTCCATGGACTATAGAAGCCTTTCTCCAAAAACTACCATCCAAGATTGGATTCGCCCCCCATTACGCTAACTACTACTTGATTAAAAGATGCGCCACGTCGCTTGCACTCCCTCTCTCTATCATTTTCATCGATTCCCTCTCTTCCTCTACAGTACCTAGTAGTTGGAAACACGCGTACGTAGTTCCAGTTTTCAAAAAGGGCAACCCTGCCCTACCTAAAAACTATCGTCCGATTAGTTTAACCGATCCTTTCGCCAGAATTTTTGAAAAAATTCTATGCACTCTTATTAGAAACGATCTGTCTCACAAATTCAATAGTCACCAACATGGTTTTCTCAGCAAAAGGTCCTGCCCCACCTCCCTTCTTGAAACTGTCTCAACCTATAAATCTGCTTTATCAGAGCACGGTTATATCGATGTTGTCTTCTTCGACTTTGAGAAAGCTTTCGATCGGGTACCCCACCCCCTGCTTCTATCCAAACTTGAGTCTTTTGGTGTAACTCCCCTAGTTGTCTCCTGGTTTAAGGACTTCCTTTTAAATAGAACTTTTTCCGTCAAAATCAATAATACCATTGATGTCGTAAGACACCATATACCATCTGGGGTGCCCCAGGGATCAGTCTCTGGCCCCCTCCTTTTCTTGATCTTCATTAATGATTTATTAAATAGTATTCCCACGTCCCTCCATTTCTCGGCCTTCGCTGATGATATCAAACTGTACTCTAGTGACCCAACCCTTCTTCAATCCGGTATCGATTTAGTCTGCACATGGGCTTCAAATAACTCTATGTGTTTAGCTCAGCATAAAACGTCCCTCCTACACATTGGCTCCAAAAATCCTAATTATTCCTATAACATCAACTCGATCCCAATTATCCCAGTCCAAAATGCGCGTGATCTTGGCCTTCTTACGGATAGTACACTTAAATTTGCTCTTCACATCACTAGAATCTCTGCCTCCGCAGTGCTCAAGTGTAAACAGCTATTGAAATGCTTTAAATCTTCGTCCCCTGAATTCTATATGTCCCTGTTCAAATGTTATGTTCTCCCAATTCTAAAATACAGCTCTGTATTATTTTCCCCCCATCCTTCTTCTAGGTTATCTCAATGTCTTGAAAAACCACTCCGCCAGTACACAGAGTCAGTTCTCCAGAGATGCAATATTCCGTTTAATTCATATGAGAATCGTCTAGAACTACTTAATATGTACTCCATCAGACATCGACGTCTCAAGAACCAGCTTATTCTATTACATAACATAGTCACAGGCGCCTCTCATTTCCCTAATATCTCAGCCCACGTTAGACCTTCCACTTCCACTAGGCGGCCTATGAACCTTATCGTTGTCAACCCCAAATCGAATGATTTCTTCTCAACTGTTGTGCCAATATGGAATGCTATTTTTGCTAACACCCCGACTTATCTACTCCCCTCACAAATTTCTACAACTATTGATAAGTCCATCCTGAGATATTGAATTAAATATTTACTCCACTCTCTCTTTCATGTATTTAGTGATATGCTTCTTTCTGTGTCATTTCGTTTCTGTGTTAAAAAAAAATCCCCGGTTTATTATTATTATTTTTTTCTCTCTCCCTTATTTAAGCTCCCAATCCATTAGGTTAGCCTCGTGAGGGGCCCTATCTAATCCTACTGTCACCCAATATTGTTTTAATTCTGTATAAATAAATTCAAATTCAAATTCAGTTCGATTCAATTCGATAAAATCGAATCAACAAAAATAGTGCAAATGCGTTCTACCGATCAATGCCTTTCCTTTGAAAAATGCAATTTACTAAAAAAACAGTTTAAAAATACGATTTCAAACCGCCGCCGAAGGCATTGATCGGTAGAGCGCATTTCCACTATTTTTGTTGATTCGATTTTATCGAATCGAATCGAACTAAATCGATTCAAAATCGAATCGATTCGATTCAATTCGATTCAAGTCGATTTATTCACGAAATCGAATCGATTCAAATCGATTTGCCCGTTCAACAAATCGAATCAAAATTGATCGATTTTTGAATCGACACGACACACTAGTGACACAAAACGTCAAAACGTCTTCTCAAAATTTCATTATAATCTGGAAAATCTCACTGGAAACATCAATCTTACAACGTAATGATTGCTCTCAAAACAGGTTATCTCTAGATTGACGCCAGTTCGAGAAAAAGTAATTCTCCTCGTGTAGCACACGAATGGAAAACTGAGAAGATATTTTGTGCAATCACAGTAGCTTCATAGTTGGAATAAGTCATACCACTTAGAAAAGTCGATTGGACCAACCTAACAGCTTTAAAACCACGCTGCTGTGGATGGTTTTTGAATAAGTGTTACATGAACACAACCGCGGTCAATTTCAATTGCTAGTCTAAGACCAATTATTAGTTATTGAATAACGGCATGTTAACTCCACTGTCAGCCGAATAGATCAATCAATTTCTGAATCCAAGAAATGAATTTTCACCAAAATTAGTTAGGTATGTGCCGAGTTGCAGTCGTTGAAATTTAAGTCTACTGAATTTCACTGGCGGCATGTCTGACACAAGTTCAACCAAATTTTAAAGGATATTGAAAACCCTTTCGGGACAAGCTGTTTTTGCTAAGTTCTTTTACAATTTGCCTATTCTCAGCAAGAATGTACAGGGTGGCATCCAAATACGGTTACACGCTTTAAACGTTATAAATGTCTTCAAACAAGTTCAATTTTCACCAAAATTGGACAGACGTTTATTGAAATGATACAAAAACAAGTTTTATCGATAGTTTTCAAATCGCCCTCCTTTGGCCTTCACCACCGCTCTCAATCTCTTCGGGTAAGCGTCCACTACGGCACGCAGGTAGTTGGCATCCATTTCGTCCCAGGCTTTCACAAGTGCGACCTTCAGAGCGCTCAAATTAGCGTAGTTTTTGGTGGAAACCTTCTGTGTCAAATATCCCCAAACGGCGTAGTCCATAGGTACGAAGACGGTGGAAGCGAGTAACAGTCCGATGAACTAGCATTCGGTTGACGTTCAGCAGTTTAGCGATCTCCGAATTCGACACACCCTGCTGCATCATTTTAATAATAGAACCACGATGGGGTGAAGCAGCCGCCATTACCTTAAAAATGGAAGTTGCGACCAGAAAATTGAAAAACATAATAATAAATATGTAATAATTAATAAAAAATAAAATTGATACAGTAGCGACTTGTGCTCATGCGCCAGAATCCACGCAAAGTTGCGTAACAGTACATGGCTGCCACCCTGTATATTTTGTAGTTAATTTGATCCTCGCTTGGAACAATTCATGGCGGTCTTGGTCATTATTTTATTATAATATATATGTACATAGGATAATTTATAATTTGCTGACTTAGCCCCGTTTTGGCCCATATCACAAATATATCCGTTTCAATGTTTATAGAAGAGGTTTCACGGCTAATCCAACGTTCCTGTCAGTTGCTCTGAAAAACTATGGAGCCGATGCGCAAACATTGGATTTCACAACACTAACAGCCGCTCGCAAAATTAACACCTTTGTCGCAGAAGCTACCAAAGGAAAAATCACTGAAACAGTTAATCGGGACTTCATTAAAAACTCAGTTACACTGCTGATAAACGCTCTTTACTTCAAAGCTGATTGGTATGACGATTTCGATCCATTTAGTGTGGTTGATCAAGATTTCACTACATATTCTGGAGCTAAGAAATCATTGAAATTCATCAGAGATTCTATGAGCGATCGACATTATTCATCAGATGATGTATTCCAAGTGTTGCAACTCCCATACAAGAATGAAAATTACAAATTCATCATCTTTCTACCAAAACAACGAAATACATTAAGCAATTCTCTAGCCAAAATGGATTCAAGACGATTCCAGTTTTTGCTGAATAATGCTACGCGCATTCATCTAAATGTAGGTGAGAGTATGTAATGGAGAATAAGCACCCACAAGTAGCTTTTCAGACGCAATTCCCAAAGTTTAAGGAAGAGACGAAATTGGATATCAAGAGAAATTTAGAAGCTCTCGGCATCACTGAAATTTTCACAGATTCAGCCAATTTGGCAGGCTTGGCAGACAACATTAAAATTTCTGATGTAGTTCACAAAACTATAATTGAGGTGAGCATTCTTTAAAACACGTTCTATCACATAACGAAAATGCCAATACATTGGGAATTGGGCAGTTTCTGCTTTTTGCTGCAATCGCTCCCGAAACCATTGCAGGCACATCGCGGAAAACAAAACAAAATACTGAGCAGGTTCATGCTGCCCATTCGTGCCCCTGTTTTGCCGGGCATCTTTATTTTCAGAACATCCCAAGCTCGACCATTTTTTCAGGTCGACGAAAAGGGAACCACCGCGGCTGCTGTTTCAATGCCTAAAATGGTTCCAATGTCTGGGAGAATAGATGAGCCAACAAATTTCATTGCAGACCACCCATTCCTGTATTCATTAACTTACTTGAATCACCCTCTGTTTTTGGGAGTTTTTCACGGTTAATTTCACTGCTTATGACATTTTTTTAATATCAAATGTTTTAAATTCTATTGATTTTGGCACACCTGTATTCCTGTGCATATTTGATAGCGATCGTAGCCTCTTGAAATACTGAAATGAAGGCAAACTCGACGATTCTGAGAGAAAACGTGTCGTGACAATGAATATTGCAACAAAAGAGTTGTTTGTGATATAAAAGCTCCCCGAAAACGATTTCAGAAGAGCCAAGAAGTAAGAAAAATGAAACACAAATTCGCTAAAGTGTGAGCTTTCGAAATTACAAAAGCACTAATGAACACTATTTTTGCTCAACGGCCCGAGATGCTCAGAATCTTTAAGTATATTTAAGGACTATCGTGTCTATCTGAATAAAAATTAAATGCTGAAAGTCGGATAGTTCTGATTCTGATGATTCTGCATTTACCAAAAAAAAAATTTATTTCAATATTGGACACAGATATAAATGTAAATTTGGTTTTGACATAATGCATAGAACAGCTGCACATCGTTTGAAAAATTGTTCAAAGCTCAATATCTCTAACAATTACTATCATTAATCATCAAATATTTTGTATGAAGGAGGCGGCATGTTGCCCAAAATAAAGTAGGTGGATATGTCCTCAAAATTTTTTGCGATTACATGGAACAACGATAAAAGATCGGTGAATCTAGTTGGCGCTGCTTGCTGATAAGTCGATTGGCAATACTGCAACAAAGCAGAACAGTAGATGTCTTGATTGGTAGATAATATGGTTCTCCCATCCTCTGATATGCTCGAGATTGCTGAAAAACACCGATTGAATTGGGTATGCTGAGTAAATAATAAACTACATAACCTGGATTGCAACAAAACAAAACACTTAATAAAATGAATTCTTCGTATCGAATGTTCAACTCAATCATTCGTCCAACTAGGCGGCACTTGATTTTATTCTCGAATAGATTCCACAAATCCAAATTGTTAAATGGTATTATTTCAGAGCCATCTGGAAACGTCACATAGCTCTTCTTGTTTATCATAGCGATACTGGCGCCAGAGAGAATAGAGAGCGTTGGATAGACTTGCTTCAAGAAGGACTTTCTGTCATTACTGCTCAAGTGACATGCGAATTCCAGATGTTTCAGTTGATTTATCGATGTCATACTGTGAATATACATCCACTCGTACGTTGTCATTCTTTTATTCGGAGACTTCTCCACGAAATTTATTTTATTCGGTAAGCATGCGATTTCATCTAGTGTAGGGTTCTCAAAGGGAAAATAGTCGAATAACAATTTTCTCTTATGCTGCTCCATTCGGCTCAACTTCATTATCAGAGACGACGTGCGGTTGGGTTTAGTGGAAATGCAATTATCAGCGATTAAACCTGCTTGAACGCATTTCACAAAGCGACAGGAACGGCAAAAACGTTTAATTGACGTCAGATTAGCAGAATTCAACGCTATAAACGCCTGATTGTAGCAATTGCCATTTTTCTGACACGGCTTGAATGACTTGCTTCGATGAATAGCACGATGGAAAAACAATTTGCAGGCGTTACAGCAGTGCACCTGGAAAATACTTGTATTTTTTGGAGAAAAAGTTCGTTTTGGTCAAGCAGTTTCAGTTTCTACTTCGCATCAATTCGGTATTCAACTCATTTGGAGAAACTCGCCGCTTCAAGCTACAGATTTGTATATTTATTCTATTTCTCCGTCCGCTTATTCAACAGCTGGTCTTGCGTAATCAATTTCATGCAATCCTGCATTATTTTAGTTCATACTTAAATTATTTTAACTTCCTGCGATGCTTATGCTTGTTATGCTTGTTAGAAGAATAAAAAAAGCGTTGTAATAAATAAGAAAATATTGGATTTTCGTACTCGTTTTCAAACAGTGTGTGCATTTGTGCGTAGGTTACAGTGCTTTCTATTTCTAATACTTCTAATAATACTTCTAAGGCTTCCATTTGGGCGAAATTTCGGCCGTCTCGTCTCATCTTCGTCTTTATCTCTTCTTCTTCTTCGTCGTGAACTCGTCTGACGCAGTGTGTTCTCAACTTTTTTATTGCGGAAGACGAATGCAAGAAAAACTAAAGGACGAACAAAGACGACTCGACTTTTGAAGACGAGTTTTTGTCTTCGTCTTTCGTGTAAGCCTTATCTATATATCCGGTGGTCTCTTTTGTCTTTATCTAGTTTTCCTATTTCGGAACTAATTATTTCTCTTCTTCTACAGGATTACAGTTTAAAAATACGCTATTCTTTGCAGAATGATCAGATGGGCACATGCTCAGGGAACAAACAATGCAAAATAAAGAGCCGGGAGATTATTAATGAAAATAAAAGTCTTACATACTTGGTTTTTCATAAAGCACGTAACGCAATGTGTAGTTTTTAAATGTTATTCATTGTAAAAACAAACAAAAAACGACTCACCCCATAATTGAATGATCTAGTTGGATTTTCACAAATATGGCAATTCTCGCGACTCATCTTTTTTTAACACTTGAAGTGAAAAATACGAGAACAATTCAGACATTTCTCATATTTCACGTTGTTTGCTACTTATTTTTCATGGATTATGTACAGCGGATAATCATATCATTAGATTCTCTCTGCCGTGCCCCATTAGATTGTCTCGGCCGTCGAGGAATTAAAGGGAAACACCAGATTTGTAGAAGCTTAAATGGCTTATTGTAGCTGTGAGCTTTTAGAGATTTCATGGAGCAACGAACCGGAGGTATACATCATTCATTTATTAGAGAAGAGACTTCATGTCCTCCGGAATCAATAAGGGAATTTAGAGTGTTTGAGAGCTAGCGTTATATGTATTTAAAGTCGGGTGAGCATAACGTATAGTATCCATTAGATAATAATATGTGTGACTTATAAGGTGATACAACGAGAAATAGGAGTTAAAATACGAGCAAAAAAGTGCATGACGCTACCAGCTTCTATGCGGAGTCGCATTGCCACGGAGTTAAAAGTATTTCAAATGCCAGTCCTGATGAAGGAACTAGTCTCTTAGCTGAATTGATTGATACCAGGTCAGAGTGCACTCGGCTACGATCTGAAAGCTGGTATAAAACAGGTACTGGCGTATGAGCCGCTACTGGTCTCAAAAAATGATCAGAAACCTGAACCTAATGGCTCTTCCTTCGACACTCAAAGCGTCTAACTGAGTAAATCGCTATTGCGCTTAAATGGGTAGCTGGTGGGTCAGAATTTGTTTGGGCAGATAAAAAAAGCGAAGCCAATTTTCAGTCACTTCGAACGCAACATCGCGAAGAGTTTCATTTTGTTTTTTTATTTTTATTTTCCGATATGTTTTTAATTCTTGAAGATTAATTCAAAGTGCATTTAAATAATTCTTACACTGTTTAATACTTTTCACTGTTTCTCAAAGCAATACACCTTTTTCGGGAGCATTATCATAATCGTTGCTTGAGATACTAAATCCCCGATAAGACTAAAATGCCAGATATCTCTTTTTGGAAGGAAAAGAAAAGAATATTCACAAATATTACGATAAGCTTTCAACCGGAAGTGAATACGTTTCAAAATAACTTTCTGCGCGAAAATCTCTCTACCTTTCTACCGTAAACGAGCAGAGTCGTCTCATCGGGGATTGGTGTGAGGTTTTGCGTGATATGATTGACAAATGGTTCCTGCACAGTAAGCTCCAGACTTGAAGACAACTCAATGAAATTTTTATCTTTGCAATTGTTTACTGGAGAACTATGACGTGACGAGAACTATGACGTGACGTGTGAGATCTTTCGGATGTCTTCGCGGTGTATGTCTCGTTGATGTTGTTCAGTGAGGGTCATTCCTATTAATCTTCATGATACCCATTGATTTTCAGCGGAGCCTTGGTCTTCCAATCCATCCAGAAAAGGATTCATCCAGAAAAAAATAGGCAATTATAATTCAATTCGAAAAGCTGGAGTCGAAGAGCTGGGCTCAAATTCGAAGCAGGTGAGACCATCGGTGGTGTTGTTGAACGCTCTCCAGGCTTCTCTTCTTCTTTGAGATTCTCTGTTTGCAAATCATTTAGTGAATTGAGTAGCCTGCCAAGGTAGACCTAATCCTCTACATCTTTGTTGTGATGATGGAGTTGTTTCTGATGATCACCGAGTGTATGGCTGCGTATGTGCTTCTTAACAATTTAGTTTTTGTAATTATTCTATTTTGCGACATCAAAATTAAAAGAAAAATAAACTTTTACCAATTGTTCATTAAAAAAAAAAGATATTAAAGGAAAATCTTCTTTTGTTCTTTTTTCAAAACTGATTTTTTCCAAGGGTCTACTCTTTACTCTGAAAATTGAACCCAGTTATCTGTTTTTCCTCAAAATAAAAAGACCAGCATGCTCAAATCATACAGTGTGCGCCAAAATTATGGTGACAAAACCTTGGATCTAGCAGGAGCACACTCTACACAGTAGAGCCATCAACAGAGCTTCCCATCCCCAGCAAGTGATGGTTTTTGGTGCAATCATCTCTGATTCCAAGATGCTTCTCAATTTCGTGGATCCTGGGTCAAAATCAACGAGGAGTACTATTTGGAGGAAATTTTGAAGAAGAATGTTCTTCCGTGGACCAAATCCCATTTTGGAAACCAGGTTTGAACATTTTAAAATGATTCTGCTCCGGCTCACAAAGCAAATATCCTCCAGACCTGGTGTTCAGCCAATTTTCCGCGTTTCATAACCAGTTCTGAATGGCCGGCCTCATTCCCAGATCTCAATCCGCTCGACTATTCGGTATGGGGAGTTCTTCAATCGAGAGTCCAAGCACTTCCTCATCGCAATTTGGAGTCGTTGAAGTGAAGTTTGGAAGTAGAATGGGCCAAACTATCACCAGAATACCTTCGTGCCACAGTGGATGCATTCCCGAAGAGATGTCGTAAACAACAAAGGGAACCGCATCGAACAACTTTAATTTTATATGTTTTATAATCGTTTTAATGAACTCTAGCTGAATTTGCAAGTCGATTCGAGTAATTTTGCAGAAAGTACATCACTTTGAATGTGTCACCATAATTTTGGCGCACCCTGTATATTGCGTCTTCCATAGATTTTCAATTACAGGGTGGCATCCAAATACGGTTACACGCTTTAAACGTTATAAATGTCTTCAAACAAGTTCAATTTTCACCAAAATTGGACAGAAGTTTATTGAAATGATACAAAAACAAGTTTTAACGATAGTTTTCAAATCGCCCTCCTTTGGCCTTCACCACCGCTCTCAATCTCTTCGGGTAAGCGTCCACCACGGCACGCAGATAGTTGGCATCCAATTCGTCCCAGGCTTTCACAAGTGCGACCTTCAGAGCGCTCAAATTAGCGTAGTTTTTGGTGGAAACCTTCTGAGTCAAATATCCCCAAACGGCGTAGTCCATAGGATTCAGGTCGGGTGACGACGCTGGCCATTCTGACGAGGAGATGAACTCAGGAAAATTGTTCTTGCACCACTGCTGAGTGGCCTTGGCGCGATGAGCCGGTGCGCCGTCTTGTTGGAAACACCAGGGTCGGTTTCCGTAATGCGATTTGGACCACGGAAGAACTGCAGCCTCTAAAATGTGTTTTCTGTAGTAAGTTTCGTTCACCTTGGCTCCCAAATCAACAAAAATCAGCGGGATTTTGCCATCGGAGCAAATTCCACCAAAAACCATGACTGAAGACGGATGAGATGTCTTATTGAGAATTTTTCCGTTCTTACAGGCAGTTTGAAAGTCTTTTGCAATAACCCGATGGTTTTGGCCATTTTTATTTGCTTCAACGGTGAAAAATTTCTCGTCTGCGAACAGTGTCGAAAGGTGCGTGCCTGAGTGCGTGCCGTGAAGAAGTTTTCGTGCTTTTTGTATTCGGAGAGCTTTGTTTTTCTCGGTGAGGAATGCGCCGTGTTGCATACGGTACGAAGTCATCTTCAGCTTCTCTTTGACAATGATTTCCATAGAATATCGGCACTTTTTGAAGTCTTTAGCAAGCTTCCTCATTCTTCGCTCCGGATTTCTTCGGATTCTTTCCCGAACGCTTTTGGCGTCGTCAAAGTGACAGGATGACCCGATCTTGGACGGTCATCAAGTGTACGATGACGGTGGAAGCGAGTGACAGTCCGATGAACAAGCATTCGGTTGACGTTCAGCCGTTTAGCGATCTCCGAATTCGACACACCCTGCTGCATCATTTTAATAATAGAACCACGATGGGGTGAAGCAGCCGCCATTACCTTAAAAATGGAAGTTGCGACCAGAAAATTGAAAAACATAATAATAAATATGTAATAATTAATAAACAATAAAATTGATACAGTAGCGACTTGTGCTCATGCGCCAGAATCCACGCAAAGTTGCGTAACAGTACATGGCTGCCACCCTGTATGCAAGAGAAGTGTTATCTCCTCAAAATTCTCTCCCAATCTGATCAAGTTTAATGCACAACACTAGAACACTATCTGTATTCTTCTGCAGTAAATTGCAAGAAATTTTATTCATAAAGTACAACGGTTCACTTTGAAAAATATGTTGAAAAGATTTCTGAAAGTGCGCGTCGGTAAGAACGATGAACAAAGAGCATCACCAACGTTGAAACTAATCCATGCATTCCTCCAACAATTGTCGCCAAATTCATAAGTGTTTGGTTGTAATACTCAGTAATAACTGAAAACACTGCGTAAGTGATCGGAGCAAAAAGCATTATTAGAGGGACTTTCATCTGTATAACCAGCGCAATAATAAAATTTCTCTGCATAAAAATAGTTCTACGTGATATATTCTTCAGCTGCAATTTTCTCATTAAGTCTGTGACAAGACAGCCCACAAAAAATGAGAGCTCGCTGACATAAACCACTACGACAATTATAGTTACGATTTCGTGGTAAACACAGTTATCAGCAAACAAGAATAAAGGAGCGCTCTGTATGATGCATGGCAGATCAGGCAACCTCTGAATGGCATTGATTAGTGAAATTTGAAGAGTTTTGAAATATCAAACTTGTAGAATGAAAATCTTTGCATTTGTCTGATCTGGAGTGAAAAATGAACAAGAGAGAGCGAGTATACAAAGAAGTACATGTTGAGAAATCATCCAAATATGTCGGAACCACTTCCAACACGTTCGACTGGGAAACGAGCATATCACGTAGAATCGATTTTCGAATATAGCCATCATAGAGTTCAGCATAACTGAAACGATTCTCTTCCTTATTATTATAATATTTTTCCAGCACTTGTTTCTACATCTGTAAGACGCTGCATAACAACTTACATGTGAACAGAATTATAACGGATAAAGTCTGAACTAGCATGGGAACACCTATGAATTTCATCACGCCCAAGGGGTAACCGGCTAACAGAGGAAGTAGAACAAATGGAGCAGTCAGAAAACCAAATGAATAGTCAAATATAACAATCCAGCCGTGTAGTACTAAGAGTTGCCATTTGGCGGATCTCATACTCTCCGGAGTTTTGAACAAAATACAGTATAATCCAATAAAATGAATAGGAGTTGATACAATGGTAGTCATGAGGAAAGACATCTCGAGGAATTCGGGGGAGCTGAAAATATTAGCTTTCGGAGCACATGAGGTATTCATTATAGAAATATAAGCGTTCTTGCTATGATAGCGATATGACAATCCGTGTTTAAAGAACAATAAAAAAACATCTGTTCAACAGAATTATAGCCAATTACTTCCGTGTTCTTTTCTTACAAATCCCCTTAATGGCTCTACATGGTACTGGAAATCATGATATCATTGCAGCTGGGCATCACGGAAGGACGCGGTGAATGAGAATGAAATAAAAATCGACGGGACGATGCCACAACAAGGCTGAATGAGCCAAGATCGACGGCGAGCCGAATCGGGTGTTTTTCCAAACTAGCACAACAACATAGCAAAATGTCTTTTGTCACGTATAAATTAAACAGAGCGATTAAAAATACCCTCTATTAGAATTTCTCCGGCTACTTTTCTGTAGCGTGGTTAGTGGAATCTCTCAATTTCCTGATATCAAGGAGTTTCATCTATTCTCTTTGGATTTTCCAATCAAATTCGTTTCTTTAACTATCGCTACAAATAAACGATCTTTGTATATATATACATATATATATATATATATATATATATAAAAGCGTAGAACAACGTATAAAGCTTGTTTTTTTGAGCTCTACATAGAATTTTAATATCAAATATCAATGATCTGTAATAACATTGTTCCAATGAAAACAAGAAATTTCCGAAATATTTTTTTAGAGAAATCATCATGCACCGCAAATTTTCCATATACTGAAATGGAGAAATCTGAAAACCGAGTTGGCAGAAACTTCAATTAGCTGATATGCTCTAAAAGTGTCAAAGTATTATTAAAAATACACAGTTTTGTCTTAAAGAATTTGAAAAACTCACCTCACCTCGCCCGGTGCCTTGGATGGGGGCTTTCCTTGATACCGCAGTCATTACTTATTTTTATGCAATACATGTCCAGAAATGAAAATTATCATCAAATATTAACCCCGGTACAAATGGGAAATACATAACAGAGACCGAAAAAATTGAAAAGGACTTGCGAAGGGTTTAGGCGATATAAGCGAATTATTGAATTACGACTGTTCATTTAACTATTTTTTCCTGGGTTTGTATTTGTGATGATTGCGTAATCAAACAGTAAAATAAGAAAAAAGTTCAAAATTTGATCATCAGCGATCATCAGTAACAACACCACCATCACAACAAACGAAGAACCTTGGCAGGCTACTCAACTCACGAAATGAGCTAGAACCAGAACTCCACAGAAGAAGACGGGCAGCCTGGGCAGCGTTCAACAACATCAAAAACACCACCGACGCTTTCACCTTGACCCAAATTCGAGTTCAACTTTTCGAAACCATCGTTCTTCCCGCGCTCAGAGTTGTATCTGAAACCTGGAACCTTACAGAAAGGACCCGTGTGGCGCATGCATCGGTAGAAACAAAATTAATAGGAATGACCTTCACGGAACAACGCCAAGGAGACTTACACCGCAAAGATATCCGGAAAACCTCCTAAGTCACGGACTCACTTAAATATACCAAATTAGGATGGACCGGACACATTATACGAAGAACTGACGGAAGATGGACAAAACTGATACAAGAATGGATTCCTCGAGATCAAAAACGACCTGCCGGACGATCACCCATGAAATGACTCGACTAAAGGGAGTCTCCATATATCGAGGAAATCGATTGACTATTTCATAGAGCACCACCGCCCGAGATCGCAAGGCATGATCAGCTGTAATTCGCATTACACAAGCGATTGACGGATCCACTAAGTAGGTAAGTAAGTAAGTAAGTACATATAGCGTAGAACAACTCAAAAAGCTCGTTTTGTGCTATACATATTATAGAATTTAAATATCAAATATCAATGATCCGTAATAACATTTCTCCAAAGATTAACTATTTTCCCTGTGTTTGTATGATTGCGTAATCAGATAGTAAAACAAGAATAATGCTCAAAATGTTGTTCCTCCTAAGAGTGGAAGGCCCAAATGCGCTCAAATTTCCAATGAATATTCAGCGATTGTTCAATAAAAAAGTTCATGCATTCCTATGGCAAGTCATTGCAAATTCAGTCTTAAAACCTCCAACTACCGTATTACCATTGTGCCCTTTTTAAGAGTAAGGAATCTATAAAGCTCGTTTTTTGTTTTCTTAAAGTGAAATACATATCAAATCAAAAGTGCCAATGAGCTGGAATAATATTGGCTACAGAAAACCCGATACTTCCCATTCGAATTACACAATATCATGAAAGCTGTAATATTCAGAAAATTCAAAAAAAAACTGAAATCTGTATTGCTTTGCGTAATATATCATTCAAAAAGTTTATGCACAGTAGGCACCAGAGTTTACGGCCGTTTCGCGATACTCCAATCTTTCGGATCGGAGAATATAACAGGATTGCTGTCCTCACCCAGTCTTCAAATATCAAACTACAGCACCTTTTATCGATCGGCATGTCTGAATTCCGTTGCAGAAGCGAAATTTATTGAAAAATACGATAATACGTATTGTGAAAACTTTATTTATACATTGATATAAAACATTGAGGCCACACTCTTGAATATTATATTGCAACTGATCGCTATGTTGGTTCCCAGCTCTTCAAACTACTTGTTTCTTCGAATTCTGTGCACAACGATGAGTTCTAGGAATTTTGCATTGAGTCAGGTGATTCGATTGAATCCAGAAGAGGTCTTGGTGAATATGAAACATTATTACTTCGTAAAATCAAGTTAAGGAATATCGTCAAGAGTATAGAACAATGAATCAAGTTTCAGAGAAATTATTTCCATTTTTATTCAATTCCTACGTCCTTATCCCTATTATCCCGCCTTCATTGGAATTCTTCGAATTGTGGCATTGTTTTCTAGAAATGCGATAATGACACAATAAGAATACAGCAAAAATCGGTTTAAAACTCTGCTCTCATTGCTTGATATCAAATGCTCATTTTTGTTTTTCTTTTTCGCAGCTTTCAGTCGTTTGATGATCTCTGTTTACAGAGCTAACTTTTTGTTTGAATAGTTGGATAATCGAAGAACGGTGCTAGCCAGGTCTCAACATTTGTCTGAAACTTAATGGATCACAAGAAAACAATGAAATGAAAACAAAAGATGAGACATTAAAATTGGGAAGCGGAAATACGCCAGTACGCGTCCTTCTAATGTCAAACTTGATTACCGGTAATTCTGGGTCACTCTGTAGGAACGAAGCAAGAAAAATTTAAAATATGAGGAAAGCTAGATAGGAGGTATGTATAATCAAAGCATGTTTAACAGTCAGCTCCGTCAGTCTGTCCAAAACGTTTTTTTGAATAACTCAAAAGAACGTGGGCCTCGTGCTTTGATATGCGAAATGGAGTCATCGCTACTTGAGCGCTTCGCAACTATATCTTTAGGAGGTCAATGGCAGAGAAGGGCGGAATTCCGGATTCCACCGTTTTTTTTCATTCCGTCTTCCGCCCTACTCTGCAGAGAAGGGCGGAATTCCGCATTCCGAATTCCGGATTCCGCCGTTTTTTCATTCCGTCTTCCGGATTCCAGATTCCGTGAAAAAAATTTTTCCCGTTTTCCGGATTCCGAGTTCTAAAAATCCAATTCCGCCATACCCTGGTCGATGGGTGTTCAGGTAATTTTTGGCACATGTGCCCCAGGTTGTGGCGCGGTTGCCGGTGCTACGGGTCAGCGTGCACGCTTACCGCGTAGCACCGGCAACCGCGCCCCAACCTGGGGCACATGTGCCAAAAATTACCTGAGTGCTTGGGATACTGTAGAGCTATACACACAAAATCTACAAAACTGACTTAACAACGATATAACAGCCGAAATTTTGCTGATATAGCAATCTGGATGTCCGTGTATCACATGTCAAAAATCAGTTTCATATGTGCAAAACTATAACTTCGATAGGCATTGTTTTCCAAAGTTTCTAAGATATTCAAGAATGTTCCAGAATGTTTTAGAAAAGCGGCGTAGCCGCGAACTTTCCACTGGTATATAAATATACAAGTTTTCAACGATCAGTTTAATATTTCCTATAATGAAGATAATGTTTTTTCAGAAAATGTTTGATAAATTGATGAAGTACATACGATCGATAAGTCCATGTTTTCTGTTTGCAGCTAGAAAAATGTTCCTTTCTCGAAACAACACAATCTATAACTCAATCGTGAGGAGCTCTTTCTTTGTATCGGGCGCAGACCATCTTCTCAAACAGAAATAGAGAAAGCTTCTTCATTTATTGAATTATAGTTCAGAAATTAACAAAGTTATGACCGCTAACTTTTTTTTCAGAAATTGTCTCAATTTAATTTTCAAATTCTTTCTTTTGTTCAACTACACAAATAGAAGACTGTCGGCAGGAGCTGGAGGGAGTGCGCTTTAAAAGTATATCGCCACCTCCCTTAAAATCGACCAATCTGCCTTAAAATTCGACGTGAAGGTGCGCTATACTTTTGACGCGCACTGTGAACCAAGCTTTATTTTCAGTCGTCTAGACTATTGTCCATTTGTGAATGATCGATATTCATAAGACAACTGCTCTCCATTAATCAATCGATACTGTCCAAATTTGTCCCGAGAATCACCGGTAGGACCATACTTATGTATGTCTATGACCGAGCTTTTATCAGTCGGGATAACAAATGACGTTGTTTCCTGACGTGTCTAGTTAAGACGCAACAATTCTAGAGTGGTAGGCGATGTAACTGACTTTACAATAATACCTTCGGAACGAACCTGAATCATCAAATAAAATTTACTCATGTGCATCCATTGTGCATCCACGCATGTCGTTACTGGCGCATGATATGAATCCATTGCTCTCATATGATCAACCGGCGAACAGAAATATGTGAGCGTTTGTGCGTCGATTTCGCTGTAAAACGCAGTTCTGTAAAAAAATATCTTGAAGTTGAATGGCATCTGTAATATTGAACTTAGTTAATTTCTGATTCGATATTTTCTCCACATATGCCACTATCAGCAGAACTTGTTCCACTGTAATGATGCTTCAATGACACGTTACTGTTGAAAGAAGAGCAGAAGATGAATTTCAGACGAAAAATTGAAGAACAGAAAAAACTCGATAATGACACCAATTCATCGAATGAACGTTGAATTCTGCGGAATACCATTTTTAATATCGATTTTGACTTTACAGATTCTGTTCCATATCATCTGACCCACCACGTTTCTGACTACACGTCCATAAATATATTTGTTTTGCTAAATGAATGAAGAAAGCCAAATAAGCATATTTCAATTGCATTTCCAGAAATAGAAATAATCAGGTTGAGCGGAGGGCGAAATGAAGATTAAAACATTTTCCGGACCAGAAGATCAAAAAAATTCAAAAGCACAAATGTCAACCATTTTTCAATTCGGATTTTAAAATAAAATTTCAACCGGCATCCCACGTATTCTATTGAAACCCCACTGTTTGGTTCAGACATGTGAATGAATTGTAAACGAAATGAAATTCGAATTGATATTTGAAAACTGAAATTACATGATTTTTTCCGTATTCATCCAGTATAAAAGAGGTCACTGGAAGTCTATCATCAACAGTTCCTACTGTACATTTTTGCAACATGGTGAGTCATTATAAAACTCATTCGCGTATCTGAAAAAATATTAAAATTTCCAATATTTCAGTTTCTCCGTGTTTTCATCGCCGCCTGCCTCATCTCGACTGCTGCTGCAATCACCATGGCCATTTGCCACGAGTATTGCTCTTCTGTAAATGGTGGACCATCCTACGACAACTGCTCTCCATGGATCAGATGGTCCACCCACGACAATCTCACCTGCTATAACCTTTGTGTCCATAACTGCGCTTCTAAGTACGACGGAGCTTGCATGCTTGGAAATAACTACCGTTGCTGTCTTCCAACTTTCCCAGCTAAGACACAACAATTCAAGAGAAGTGGCTGCAACAAGCCTTACAATAATATCGTTGACTGAATCCGAGTATAAATAAAGCGACGTTCATTCTAAAATAATATTTCTTCAACAAATCACAAAAAAATTTACTTTCATACTCAGTTTGCTAGCAAGGCTGAAATAGAATTCTAACGCCAAGTAAAAGCTCCCATGGTGAAGAAGACTGGGTAGCACGCGTGAAAATTTCAGATTTCTATACCATGAGACATTTTCCTTACATAAAAACAACATTCTAGATCATTCTCGGCATTCGAATCATTTGAACAAAGATTTTTCAGAATTTAATATCACTTTACTTGAAGAGACAGTGGTTGCCAATTTAATTTAATTAAACGGTCCGCTCTACGTCTTCTACCAAAAAAATATATTCCGCATTTCGTCAGATAAAAAATGTTTCTCCAACTATTTGCCTACAGCCAAAATGTATGTAGTTTTGTCTCAGTTTCTGCCAGAAAAAAAGGTTTTTAAAAAAGTTGAAAAGTTTCCGCTCATCTCTATTACGAATAAGATTCACCTTTGATTCGTTAATTCACATTTTCAAACGGAATACCCATGCAATTTAAGCTAGCAAACCGTTCGATATCTTTAATTGAGATCAATTTCGATGCAAGTGCGAGAAACTTTGCGTTCGGTTTTGAGCTGTTAATATCCATTCTGAACGGCTCAATGCCGTGTGATGTTTTGTCATATTCAATTTAATATATTTTTTCAACCTCCGCGAACCAGTTGTTAAAGATATATGGAAAATTCGGTAAGAAAAGAAGGAAAACAATGAAAAACGAGACAAAAAAGCTAATTTTAATAAAGTACGCCGATTACCTGCCTAACCTTGTTTTCCGTTATGAGAAAAAGCTAATGCATTCAGTTTACACTAGTGAATAAACAACGCTGAAAAATCAAACGCATGTACTTAAAATCTATAATCTCTCGGTTTTTCATGGATTTCAAAGCTTCCTTTGAACATTTCAGAATATTTAGTGAATTTTCTTCAGTTCAAATAATGAAAGTCCGGGTTCTTTGATGCGTATACATGTGTTTCAGCGAAACATAAAAATATTTCATTTACTACGTCAAACTTTCAAAGGAAATGCTTTTTCCGTTTCTTGTTACTTTTGTTGGTTTTTTGTGTGGAATTCAGATCACTTATTTCAACGGACTCTTCATTTACAAGTACAGAAAGTATGTTTCCAACGTTCAATACAATTGTTTCTTTGAATTTCAAATTGATAATCTTTAGAGAAAAACATAACCAAACGTTTGACATGATTCAATTCTACTACCGCTTCTATTTGGACTTAACTATTGGAATCGCCACTTGCCTCTATCTGGGACACCTTTTGTTCTTTTATTTCTCACCGCAAGTTTTCGAGCCGACTAGGCCTTTGGTTCTATGGTTTGGCTTGCTCACTTCAAATTTTCAAATGGCTAGAATGATGTTTCAACTTTTCATCAGTTCTGATCGGGCAGTGGTACGTTTGCTATTTTTACTTTAGGAGAGTAAGTAAATAGGGAATAAGCAATACTTTTCAACCAGTGGAAAGTTCGAACTGAATTCAACTGAACAACTGAATTCTCCGGTTCGAAGTTCCCTAGTTATGTAGCTGATTTTTGGCATGTGATACACGGACATCCTGATTGCTGTAGCAGCAAAATTTTGACTGTTTATATCGTTGTTAAGACAGTTTTGTATATTTTGGGTGTACGGTTCTACAGTATCCCAAACACCCATCGACCTCCTAAAGATATGGTTGTGAAGCGCTCAAGTAGCCATGACTCCATTCCGCATAACAAAGCAGGAGGGTAACGTTTTTTTGAGTTATTCAACAAAAATGTCCTTGACAGACAGACGGAAACACAGACAGAGCTGTTCGCCTAATAATAAGTGGATATGTGTTGAATTTGAATCATTTAGTACTGTAAATATAACTTTTTGAACTAATTGACATCAGGACCGACAGATTCCGGACAGTTTCTTCGTCTCGGCATTTCTAAATAATAAATTTGAAAACTCTTTGGTTTCATCAAAGTATAACCGACAAAAATTCGTCGACTTCTTCAAATCGCAACATTTTTCAAACACTAATATTCAATTTTGAAGAGAATAATATGCAGCCGCTTTGTCGGACCGTGTCTTCCATGAGAGTATTTATGCGCCTTATTACTCCTTTAGTGATTCTAGATTTCAGTTGACTCGCTTCTTCTCGAATTTGCAAAAATGTTATTGAAACAATTGTGGTAAAGCTATTCCAGTTCACATAAACTCATAAAGCATATAGAACCCATAAAATAACCATACATTTTGAGAGTTGCAGAGCGAAACTTCTGGATCAGTGCGTGAGCAGAAAGCTTTGTTGAACTGGAGGGCTAGTCTTACTTACTTAGATACTTAGACGCCCGTAGTCGGCTGGGAGTGATCACAGCGGCGGGCACATGTTTTCCATCGGTTTCGGTCTTGGGCGGCTTGGGCCCAATGTTGTTGTGGAGTATTGAGTGACTTGAACGCGTCACTCCAGCGTGTGGCGGGACGGCCGAGTGTTCTCTTCACGTCCCGTGGGTACCGGAAGGTTGATCTTGTTGTCCAACGATCGTCTTGTCTTCTTACAACATGCCCGGCCCAACGATGTTTTGCTCGTCGGATTTAGGTGACGACATCTTGGATTCCGGATTGTTGTCGGAGGTTGGCGCTCCTGAGGCCTTTGTCGAACTGTTCGCGGCGGTTGGTTCCCAGCAGAGTCCGTTCCAGTGCTCGTTGAGTCCGAGTGATGATGAAAACATCGGAAGGCTAGTCAGTAGTAAATATCCGAAAATAGACAACTAGAGGGCTTCTTAAATTTTACATTACGCAACTAGCGATTTATTTATTTTTTTTTGATTTTCCAATGCTTTCAGGCAGCATTCTTCCCAATAGAATATCGTATCAATCACTCTCGCATTCGGGTCTGGCCGTTTTTCTTCTTTTCAATGCTAACTGGTCTTTTCCAGGACTTTATATTTTTCTATTGCTGCGATTTCGTTATATTTGTGCCAAAGAACTGTTTGGCCTTAGGCTGTGTTATGAACACCTGTTATAGAAGGTTCTGGTCAACTTATCAAACGGTAAAAGAATATTAATATGTAGTAAAATGGACTAATTTTGAATAACAGCAAGATTTCAGGTGATTCTGTCAGCTATTGTTTTATTATCCTGTTGTTTCAGTATTCGTCTGTTTCTCTGGAGCAAGAACAAAAAATCTTTGAATAAGGTCTACAAACTCTTGATTTTCAGATATTCTCACTGTTTTTATGCAATTTTCAGGCCAACCGTCTAGCTATACTCGACGCAGTTGTCACCTTTTTTTGCCAGTTTATTCCACCACTTTGCATTCTCCTGTGGCCTGACTTTCAACTTTTCCAATTCTCGTTTGCTGGTCCATTCAACTTAACGGGAAAACTTATTGGCAACTTTATAGAGTCAATTTTGATGATGAGACTATTGAAAAAACACAGTTTTTCTCAGAATAGGGGCTCAGTTACAAAAGCCGTTGCAGTACGAAGAGCCAGTCATGTCACACATTCTTCTGATAATAATAGAATTTAATGTATCGAAATTGAAAAAGTGAATAAATATTGAATTTCGAATAAAATAGCTACACGATAGCCCGAATAATAATGTAACTAATGAGGCTTGTGACAAATTTGCATTTATGCAACTTTCGAATTCTTTCTTGAGCGAAAGTAGTCACTAGGAGCTTTGTTCCAGATGGGAGGCATACGGTAAAGCTGATTCAGTAGTCTTCCGCTGTTTAAATCAATTTTTAATGAAACGTGATTGAAAATTCCATGTATTCCATTGAAATATCTGCTATTTGGTAAAAACATGTGACCGACTTCAGCTCTCACTAACTGATTAGGGGTTTGGACTTTCACAAAAGCACAAGCAGAAATAATCAGTGTGACTCACACATCGCTAGAAAAAAAAACTGATCGGGATAATAGTCATGGAACAGTCTTCAGCTTTGGAATCCGAACTCACCGCCCACCCATCCGAATTTACGTGTTCCACAATGGGTAACCATGCCGGTTGTTATATGTCTGTAACCCGGGAAACACAAATGAATACACTTCAACAATTCTCATACTTTGTCGCCCAAGCATTACTTCATTGACTCATCACACATGCGTATTGAGTCTTAAATACGACCGTGTCCAGATCATTCGGAATGAATAATGAATACTCGGGTTATTTTTTTCGTTGTTTATGTACTTCTAATTTAACCGCACTTATGCCTGAATTCACGCGTACTACCATGTACATGTACTACCTGATGACAGTCTTCTATTTGCTAATTTACATTCTATTTCAGCATTACCAGCTATCACAATATCAAAGTAATATTTTGTTAGTTTTGAAGAAAGATTGTGTGAAAATGAACGTCGATTTATTAATACTCGGATTTAATCAACGATATTATTGTAAGGCTTGTTGCAGCCACTTTTCTTGAATTGTTGAGTCTTAGCTGGGAAAGTTGGAAGACAGCAACGGTAGTTATCTCCAAGCATGCAAGCTCCGTCATACTTAGAAGCGCAGTTATGGACACAAATGTTATAGCCGGTGAGATTGTCGTGGGTGGACCATCTGATCCATGGAGAGCAGTTATCGTAGGATGGTCCACCATTCACGGATGAGCAATACTCGTGGCAAATGGCCATGGTGATTGCAGCAACAGTCAAATGTCCTATTGCATCGATTATTAAAAAGTTTGGTTCGTCGATGGAGTTGTCAGCTCAGGGAGAACAATTTTCAATGATAAAACCACAGAGCATTTCCTTAAATCTATCATCGGAACCACTTTGTTTGAAAAGAGACTGTTGCTAGGCACGTGTATTGGAACATTCCGTTCAAATGTAAATTTGTGAATCGTATGAGAGTTGGATGACTGACTGAGTCAAGACGTTCACAAACTCAAAAAACATGCACCCTCCTCCAATGGAAATTTATTTACAATGGATTATGGACGTTTGGAAAACAATCTTTGATCAAAAAATCTTTCACTGAATGTGAGCTGAAGAATGCTACGGGCGAATCCAAAGATTTCAAGATTCATTGTTTCTAAGACGACGGCTAAATCCCAGAGTGATTGGAACTGATGAAACGAAAAAGAGAAGAAGCTGTCCAGTCATTGTCTTTAGGTTCAGTTGTCGATCTTATTGGGGACATGGACTTACAAGGCGAAAAAAACGAAGAAAGTGAAGATTATGATAAATTGGAATTGACTTCCATTGATACTATTTCATATTTCATAATTTTGTTGTTTTTTGACAGGAACTCTTGCCGTATTCTTTTTCTAAAGTATTCTAAAGTCTTGCCATTTTTCACTGAAACTTCTTTGAAAATCGTAATAAATTCTTATTGTTTTGAGAAGTCGACAAGAAAAAACAACGAGAAAAATAGCTTTTGAACATTAGTATTGCACCCACTAATTGACCTGCGCCCCTATAGTATTGCTCTCAAAAAAACTCTACGAACAATAGTATTGTATGCAAATCTGCATGCAATACTATTGTTTTGCTTAGGAGAGTCTAAGAAATGCAATTGCATGGTTTCAGGACGATTTCGGCAGAGAACGGACATCGTTACAGCTGCACAACCGATGTTTATGGTCAGATATGTTCCGAGCCAGAAGATCATAAAATTTGAAAGCACGATTGTCATCCATTTTTCATATCAAGTTTTTAAAATAAAATTTCAAAAGGCATCCCACGTATTCCATTGAAACCCCACTGTTTGGTTCAGACATGTGAATGAATTGTAAACGAAATGAAATTCAAATGGATATTTGACAACTGAAATTACATGATTTTTTTCGAATTCATCCAGTATAAAAGAGGTCACTGGAAGTCTATCATCAACAGTTCCTACTGTACATTTTTGCAACATGGTGAGTTATTATGAAACTGATTCGCGTATCAGAAAAAAATTGAATTTTCCAATATTTCAGTTTCTCCGTGTTTTCATCGCCGCCTGCCTCATCTCGACTGCTGCTGCAATCACGATGGCCATTTGTCACGAGTATTGCTCATCCGTGAATGGTGGACCATCCTACGATAACTGCTCTCCATGGATCAGATGGTCCACCCACGACAATCTCACCTGCTATAACCTTTGTGTCCATAACTGCGCTTCTAAGTATGACGGAGCTTGCATGAGTGGAGATAACTACCGTTGCTGTCTTCCAACTTTCCCAGCTAAGACACAACAATTCAAGAGAAGTGGCTGCAATAAGCCGTACAATAATATCGTTGACTGAATCCGAATATAAATAAAGCGACGTTCATTTTCAAATGTTCTTTCTTCAAACCTCACAGCACTGATTTTCATAGTTTAGTTTCACGAACTTCATGTTAAAATTTACAAGAGAACGGACATCGTTACAGTTGCACAACCGATGTTTATGGTCAGATATGTTCCGAGTCAGAAGATCATAAAATTTGAAAGCACGATTGTCATCCATTTTTCATATCAAGTTTTTAAAATAAAATTTCAAAAGGCATCCCACGTATTCCATTGAAACCCCACTGTTTGGTTCAGACATGTGAATGAATTGTAAACGAAATGAAATTCAAATTGATATTTGAAAACTGAAATTACATGATTTTTTCCGTATTGGGCAAACTCAAAAGTTTCAGTAGCATTACAATGCCCTTAATCTCTCCCTTTAACGGTAAGTAAGATCAGAATAACCAAACGCTTTCCGATTTCTTTTCCAGTAATGCATTTTAATTTTTTTCAGAAAAAAATCAATTCCGGCTGTCAAAAAGAAGCAATAACAACAACTCGTGGTTGTAAAAATCTAATTTCCGAATTGTCTGACCAGCCGGTTTCAATTTTGAGTCATCTTCCTCTGCATCGTCCACTTCCTCAGTGTGCAATGATAGTTTTCAATGACCCGGCTTTTTCATTACGTTTTGTTCCTTTCATTTCGTTGCAAAGACTGTATAACCTTCTGCTTCTTTCATTTTATGTGATAAATATTTATTTCCTCCCTGAGCTTATGCATGTTGAATTTTTTGTCAGTTTTTAGTTTTTTCCCGAATCAAAGGAAATTGTAACAAATGATTGCAGCGTAAAAGTATTGTTCTCGTAATGGACGTCTTAGCGAATATTTTCAATACTTTCAGAAGTGTTCTGGAAGATTTAACGCAGAAGTTATGAATTTGAAATTGTAAATTTTAACATGAAGTTCGCGAAACTAAACTATGAAAATCAGTGCTGTGAGGTTTGAAGAAAGAACATTTGAAAATGAACGTCGCTTTATTTATATTCGGATTCAGTCAACGATATTATTGTACGGCTTATTGCAGCCACTTCTCTTGAATTGTTGTGTCTTAGCTGGGAAAGTTGGAAGACAGCAACGGTAGTTATCTCCAAGCATGCAAGCTCCGTCATACTTAGAAGCGCAGTTATGGACACAAAGGTTATAGCAGGTGAGATTGTCGTGGGTGGACCATCTGATCCATGGAGAGCAGTTGTCGTAGGATGGTCCACCATTTACAGAAGAGCAATACTCGTGGCAAATGGCCATGGTGATTGCAGCAGCAGTCGAGATGAGGCAGGCGGCGATGAAAACACGGAGAAACTGAAATATTGGAAATTTCAATTTTTTTTCTGATACGCGAATCAGTTTTATAATAACTCACCATGTTGCAAAAATGTACAGTAGGAACTGTTGATGATAGAATTTCAGTGACCTCTTTTATACTGGATGAATTCGAAAAAAATCATGTAATTTCAGTTGTCAAATATCCATTTGAATTTCATTTCGTTTACAATTCATTCACATGTCTGAACCAAACAGTGGGGTTTCAGTGGAATACGTGGGATGCCTTTTGAAATTTTATTTTAAAAACTTGATATGAAAAATGGATGACAATCGTGCTTTCAAATTTTATGATCTTCTGGCTCGGAACATATCTGACCATAAACATCGGTTGTGCAGCTGTAACGATGTCCGTTCTCTGCCGAAATCGTCCTGAAACCATGCAATTGCATTTCTTACACTCCCCTAAGCAAAAAAATAGTATTGCATGCAGATTTGCATACAATACTATTGTTCGTAGAGCCTTTTTGAGAGCATTACTATAGGGGAGCAAGTCAATTAGTGGGTGCAATACTATTGTTCAAAAGCTATTTTTCTCGTTATTTTGTCTTGTCGACTTCTCAAAACAATAAGAATTTATTACGATTTTCAAAGAAGTTTCAGTCAAAAATGGCAAGACTTTAAAATACTTTAGAATAAGATTACGGCCAGAGTTCCTGTCAAAAAACAACAAAATCATGAAATATGAAATAGTATCAATGGAAGTCAATTCCAATTCATCATAATCTTCACTTTCTTCGTTTTTTTCGCCTTTTAAGTCCATGTCGCCAATAAGATCGACAACTGAACCTAAAGACAATGACTGGACAGCTTCTTCTCTTTTTCGTTTCATCAGTTCCAATCCCTCTGGAATTTCGCCGTCGTCTTTGAAACAATGAATCTTGAAATCTTTGGGTCCGTCCGTAGAATTTTTCAACCGACATCCGGTGAAAAATTTTTAATCAAAGATTCTGGCAACATATTTCATGCATCTTAAATTCATTGTAAATAAATTTCCATTGGAGGAGGGTGCATGTTTTCTGAGTTTGTGAACGTCTTGACTCCGTCAGTCATCCAACTCTCATACGATTCACAAATTTACTTTCAAACGGACTGTTTCAATACACATCTTGTGCATACCAACAGTCAGACCAACAGTCTTTTCCCAAACAAAGTGGTTTCGATGATAGATTTAAGGAAATGCTCTGTGGTTTCATCATTGAAAATTGTCAAAAGTATAGACATCCCTTGATTTTGGCTGCTCTGGATTTTCTGGGCGAAATGAATAAAATCGGTCAGGCAGTTCGATCAGGCGTGTAAGAAAACCTATGGGAGAAGAATTTCAATCGAATCCGATGCTTGATCCGGCACTTGATCTAGAGCAGATAAATCAAAAATCGGCGCCGTCAAAAGTATAGATAGTTTTTAGAATAAGTCAAATAAGTTAACAATTTTTATTATAAAACAAAGATTTTCACAATGAGTAGTCAATACAGTTTCCTTCAGATCTAAAAAGAGTTGTATAGCTTTGAATTCGCGTAAACTTCTCGGCAAGGATGCTCAGAATTATTTCTATGGACAAGACATTCAGTGAGCATGGTGGCCAGTCCAAGGCATCGATCTATTTGCTCTGTCAGAGATGAACGGTTCTTGACAGAAACGGAAAGGTTGACTGGAAATAAACGGAAAAACATTTAAAAATGTTTCAATCCTAGAACAATCAACATTGAACCGCTCAACCAGTTGGTTCAGAGTTCTGCCCTCGTCCAGGCATCACTGTCCATGTGATCTAAGAGCTCACTGCGCTAATTCTCGAAATAACTTAACTATGTGAAACTGTTGGAGAACTTGTATCTGAATAAAGCTGAATAAAGATTTCTTTCAATTTTCATCGAGAATCGAAATGTATAAATCTGAATACATTGCATTACGTACAGACAATGAAACTTGTTGTCGTTGGGTTGATGATTGCAAGGCCCAAAACCCAAAACAAAACTCATAACTTTTTGATAAGGAAACATTTCCAATTTCATTACAAATTTTGGTTGTTTTATCATCAAGAAATCGTTCTCTTTTGTTTCTTCGGAAGGCGGAGAAGGACCATTTCTTGTAGTTTCCAGCTGATGATTATTTATTTGTTCTTTCCTGCATCATGAACTTATTGGAATTGCCGGAAAAGTTTTGAAAAACGAAGATTTATCGAAATCTGATAACAGAAAAAAAGGCACGTTCATAATTAGAGAGGGCAGAATGTACAAAAACCAGTGAGTGAAAAAAATCATGGAGAAATATGTATACATGAGCTTATATCATTGCCTAATATCCCTCAGAAACTAGTTTGTCGTAAGCGTCAGAAGTCAAGAAGTCGCTGAGCTTCTCCTCTGTGACGAATTTCTCGAGCAACTCGGCGGCCTCTGGAATTCGGTTAACAACTGATCCGGCGCGGATGAGACGGCGTTCGGCTTCAGCAGCAATGGTTTGCTTCACGAGTCCGTCACTAATGGTGCGACCGTCTTCGAGCTTGGCATCGTGGCGAAGCCATTGCCAGAGTTGAGTACGAGAAATTTCAGCTGTGGCGGCATCCTCCATCAAGTTGTATAGTGGGACACATCCGGTACCGCGGAGCCAAGAGTCAAGGTATCCTGAAAATCAAGGATAGGCTTTTGGGAGTTTTCTAATAATTAATAAATAGATTTTAGATTATAAACTCACCAAGAGTGACAGAGATGTTATGGCGGAATCCGTTTTCAGTGCGAGTTCCTTCTGGAATGACGGTGAGATCTTCCTTAGTGCATTGTGAGCGGGTGAGAATTTTGTTGATTTGGTTTGGCTTTGGCATCATCTGGTCGAAAACTCCCTTGGCCAATGGTACAAGTCCTGGATGGGCAACCCAGGTTCCGTCGTGTCCATCGGTAGCCTCTCTTTCCTTATCTGCTCTGACCAAAGCGAAAGCCTTATCATTGGCAACCTGGTCGTGCTTGATAGGGATCTGGGCAGCCATACCTCCCATTGCATGAATTCCACGAAGATGGCAAGCCTTAATAACTTCCAAAGAGTAGTTTCTCATGAAAGGAGCTGTCATTCCAATTTGGAATCTATCTGGCAGGAGGAACTTGCGATGACTCTGGAATGTTTTGATGTAAGAGAAGATGTAATCCCATCGTCCACAGTTTAGTCCAACGATGTTGTCCTTAAGAGCATGAATGATTTCGTGAAGTTGGAAGCTAGCAAGCAAATGCTCAACGAGCACGGTACACTTGATAGTTCCGTGAGCCAATCCCAACTTGTCTTCGGTGTATTTGAAGACATCAGCCCAGAGCTTGGCTTCCTCTGCATTTTGAAGTTTTGGAAGATAGAAGTATGGTCCGGATCCTTGAGAGATGAGAGCCTTTGCGTTGTGGAAGACGAAAAGTCCAAAATCAAAGAGAGATCCAGAAGTAGGCTGGTTGTTCATAAGAACGTGTTTCTCTGGAAGATGCCATCCACGGGGACGGACATTGAGAACAGCGTGCTTCTCATTCAAAACGTATTCTTTCTTGGTGGTTGGGTGTGTGTAGGAGATGTTCTTTCTAACAGCATCATACAAGTTGATCTGTCCTTCGAGTTGATTTCTCCAGGTGGGAGAGTTAGAGTCTTCAAAGTCAGCCATGAAAATGTTTGCTCCAGAGTTCATGGCATTGATTACCATTTTGCGATCCGTTGGGCCAGTAATCTCAACTCTACGATCTTGCATGTCACGTGGAATTTCAGATCCCTTCCATCCTAGATCGCTACGAAGAACCTCAGTTTCTTTGTTGAAGTCGGGGAACCAGATGGAGTTATTGATGTCTTCCTGTACTTGGCGACGTTTAGAGAGAAGTTGGAGACGACGTGGGTTAAACTCGGTGTTCAGGTCACGAAGGAATCGGAGAGCATCTGGAGTAAGAATCTTCTCGTCTCCAGAAACGTTTTGAGCAGTAAGCTGAAAATTTAGAAAATATTAAAGGCGCCACACTTCAAACTCACAGAAAGAATTTCCTCATCGGCAGTGGTGGCAGCTGTAACTTGAGCAGATGTCTGGAATTGAGCCTCTTCTGTAGATCCGGAGAGAGCAGTGGTTGACGATAGCCCTCCGGTAACTGCACGACTGACGGCATCGAAGTATCCGGTTCCGACTTCTCTTTGATGCTTCACTGCGGTGTATCCGTGCTTTTCGGCTGCGAATTCTCCCTGCTGGAGTTCAGAATAAGCGAGCATACCATGCTCCTTGTAATTTCTAGCCAAATCGAACATGCTGTAGCTGTTGGCATGGAATCCGGCAAGAGTAATGAACTGGTACTTGAATCCCATGGCTCCCAACTCTTTCTGGAATTTCTCCATTTGTTGCGGGGACAGATGTTTCTTCCAGTTGAAAGAAGGAGAGCAATTGTAGGCAAACATCTTGTCTGGGTACTCCTTGTGAACTCCTTCGGCAAATTCACGAGCATCTGCGATAGTGGGATGAGAGGTCTCCATCCATATAAGATCAGAGTATGGGGCATATTGGATGGCACGGTCGATGCAGTATTTGATGGCAGTAGAATCCTTGAGTCTGTAGAATCCTTCAATGGTTCTTCCAGCTTCATAATCGATGAACGGGTGATCTCTTGGGTCAATATCAGAGGTCAAGAGTCTAGAGGACTCGGCGTCGGTCCTAGCGACAATGATGGTCGGAACTCCGCAGACATCAGCAGCTAAGCGAGCAGAGTTTAAGTGTCGGATATGTTGAGCAGTCGGAATCAAGACCTTTCCTCCCATGTGTCCGCATTTCTTCTCTGATCCAAGCTGATCTTCGTAGTGAACTCCAGAGGCGCCGGCTTCAATGTAGGCCTGAAGTTTGAAACCGTTTATCTAGATCAAAAAGCGACTTTCTTTATCAGAAATTCATCGTGAGAATGTAAACAACTTGTTTTTAATATACACGCTACAGTTTCGCCTCCTAATCATTGATACAGTCGGAAAACACAGGCAGGGGCCGATATTATTTGCTGATTGCACTGTGAGAGAACAGCGCGGCGGCGAAACCGATGACATAAAAAAATTATGTTGACGAGAAGGTGGGGGGGGGGGAACTGAACGAGAAGAGAAAAACAAACCCATAGAAGAGATACTCGTTCATTTGGCCTATTTCTATATAAAAATTTAAAATAAGATTTCAGATCAAGTTTTTGAAATGTTCATTGCTGTTTACAAGCAAAACACTGTGGGAGAAATCAATGACCATCTAGATCTAGACTAGATAATCCATATACTTTGTACTTTGTCCCTTACACCTTCACTTATTCATTTCGCTTCGTTTAGATGTTTGCGAAGAAGTCGCCTAAACGATACGCATTTACACAAAGCACTCTTGTCCTCCTGCCAACTGTCACTGCTGCTCTCTTATCACATCCCCAAAAGTGTCCAGTGGTCAAAGACGACGACCACATGTCGCGCTGTTTTGTTAGCACTTTTCACAACTCACCTTCATCAGTTCAAAGCAGTTGAGAGCTCCACCGAATCCGGCTTCAGCGTCAGCGACGATCGGCGCATACCAATCACGTTGAGCGAGGTAGTCTTCGGCTTCACAAGCTTCAATCTGAAATTTTTGATTAATGAAAGTCAAACTTCTTATTAGAAAGTAGTACCTGATCAGCTCTTCTCAAAGATCTGTTGATTCTTCTTGCAAGTTCTGGTCCCGAATTGGCTGGGTATAAAGATTGATCTGGGTACATGTCTCCAGCAGAGTTAGCATCTGCAGCCACTTGCCATCCAGAGAGGTAGATAGCCTTCAATCCGCCTTTGACCATCTGAACTGCTTGGTTACCAGTTTGTGCTCCAAGTGCTGGAACGAATGGTTCCGTGTGCAATAGTTGCCAAAGTTTGTTGGCTCCTCGCGTGGCCAATGTGTATTCAATATCGATGGAACCGCGGAGTCGGAGCACATCTTCCACTGTGTAGTCACGCTTGATTCCCTTGAAACGGCCTTTTGGAGCCGATTTGACTACCTAAAATAGACAGCGCTCAGATTCCACTTAAAGACAATTAAAAAAGAAGTTACCTGATAGAAATTCTTAGCTGCAGCACTCATTGTATTTGCTGAATTGGTTGAATACTTAGTTCTTCTCACTGGAAATGAACTAAGGTCGGCACACCACCCGGGACCCTTCTTTTATACTCTGAATTTTTCTAACGAGACGCAGAGCGATACGGGTCCAAAACTATAGAAGTGGGCGGAGTCAAGGGTGTGTGTGTGTGTGTGCGCTCGCGTGTGCGAATGTGTGTGCCAGATAATTGGATGGACGAGACAGGTAAAGATACAAGAAGCAACGATAAATGAGTTACAGTGTATGAGAAATACAAAGAAGCAGACGAAACATTCATCATTTTGTTTATATTTTCTGAAGAAAACGGCTTAACATTGCGATTGATGATCGCTGATGAAGGGCAAGTCTATTTGTGTTGTTCTCGCAGGTGTTATTTGATGGTTTCAGATATTAAGGTGTAGGAGTTTTGGTAATTGGTGCACATTTTGGTAAACTTTTGATAACTTTGATATTATCCATCCGCGAGGACGTGAGCCTTCGTTTAACGGCGCAACAAATTAACTGTTTGGGTCTCGCTAGGGGATAGCGCGTTAAATTGTAAAAAAGCGCACACACTATCCGCTATTTAACGCCATTTAACGCGCTATCCCCTAACGAGACCCAAACTGTGAATTCGTTGCGCCTTTAAACGAAGGCTCACGTCCTAGCGGATGGATAATAACAATGGATAAAGTGTTCTTGAACTCCAATGTTTGAAATGTTACGGTTTAAATTTGCGGCGTATTTCGAAGTGTCAAATCTCGAACTATCGAAATGTTGTCCTAATGTTATGAGTTTTAATTATTTTTTTTTCGTGTTCTACCAAGAATATCATCAAAGAAAAAAGTAATTACATGTTATCTAACTATTAAAAATATGTTCCTCTTGCGAATTTTTCAGCCAAAACGCACTGGAGCAATAGAGAAAAAGCTGTCATTGTATTGTGGTGGCAGGCAATCAAAGTTAGAGCTCTTGAAGTTTTTGCAGCTGATATTCCGAATTTTTAAAAAATATGAACTATTTGCCAGAACTGTAAATCTGCACAATAGTTTAAACCAGTTGATCTCATTAACACTCGGAAACATGAACTTCTCCCTCGTGTTTACACCATCACCGCACGAAAAACTATTCAATGCACCAAAGTACGTACACAAGCGACTTTCCACGTGGTTGGCCTTCTCCAAGACCATCGTTAGATAGCTTTTTGTTTTACACTATTCTCATCTGCCACGAAAACTGCCTGCCCGAGATATCGCGTGTTTGTTTCTTCGCTTCTCTGCCCACTCTCTTGATATCTCGCCGAGTTTCGCCGATCTGTGGGGTAGTGTTTTTGAAGCTTCTTTGATACCATGAGAAATAATGTTGAACACGTTCTGGTGATGTTCGATGTTGGTTTTTGCAATAATTATAGCGTTTTTATGTAAAACCGGTGTACACAGTGATGACATCCGCCAGGAGATTTTCAGAAGTTTTCAGAATTCAGAACAGCTTTTAAGACAAGTTATCGAAATATACATTTTCAGTGATTTCACGAATATTTTTTAAAAATTTCAGCAGCAGTTGCTATTATTTCAGATGAGAATGTTCTAGAGTTCCAGTAACTGTCCAATAACTGTCTTCTAAAGCGCTCTGGCTGCTACTTTAATGTATCAAGCTTTATTTATGCTGTTTAAGACAATTTAATGGTTCTCGGGTTTTAAATCTCCAATTGAAATTACCTCAAAGTGCGCTGAAAACGTAACTTTAGAGCATGTCGGAGCTGAAAAAAATTTAGAGCCTTATAGTTGAAGCGAGTTGTGGCATGAGTTATTTTTTAAAGTAGAAAAAAACCAAATTCCCTATTTTCCATTGCGACCCTCTAATTCTTTCCGAAAATCAATTGAAATCCGCCGATGCATAAGAGGCTTAGAGAAGCATACGGCTCGTCCATTGATCTTTCAAAATTAGTAATTTAGTTTCATTTTGATATGATATTTAAAAAAATGCTCAAGTGTATAATTCATTGTATAACACATTTCGAATACGCGAACATTTGACCTTTTTATATAATATTTTCTACAGTTTTCCAGAGCGTTTTGATACAAGAATCCTGAAAATTTTGAGGCTGTTGTACTAGACATCATGCTGCTTACTATACTTTTGATTCTTAACGTTAAATCATTTTCTGATTGTTCTTTGCTGTTGATGCTCTCCTCCTTCAAAATAAATTTACCGAAGAGTGCCATCGAAACGATCAATTGCGACTTGTATACTCGGGGCACGTGGTGGAAAAAGAATTGAAAAACACAACAACGGGAGGAATAGCGAGGACAAAGTGCGATAAGGCGCGACTGCGTCGTCGAAAAGACCACGAGCGTGTGCGAAAATGTACTTTGAACCAAGGCTGGGGCCCAATTTTCGGACCTGTTTAGCACGAGACGAAAACGGCTTATTCAACCATCGAGCGGGCTTGTCATTTTGAAGTATTCAGGGAGAAAACGTCAGTTAATGGAGTTTTAAAAAATTCAGATTAAACCCGAAATATCTATGGCTTCTCTAAATTCCTAATTTTCGTCGTCTGCATTAACGTTTAATGAAGTAACAAAATTCGAGTTTTTTTCAGTCGAAAATCGCCAAATTCTGCCATTTTCCATAACGCTAAAATTTTTTTGATTATTTATAAAATGTTTGAGTGAATTCTGCAGTTATAGATCTTCCTTTTCATAGTTAGAAACTTCTTTGCCAGGTCACTGCCTACAGGTTTATAGCTCTTTCAATAGAACTTTTAAAATCTATTTAAACTTTCAGGTGTTACAGCTGTAATTCTTTAGGAACTACAAAATTGCAGTTCCACTTTTGAAACTCCAAACCTGCATAAAATGTGATATAAATTTCTGAAAGAATCGAAAAAACTGGAAAACTCAAAATAAATTTTAGAATTGAAGATTAACATAAATGTTCATTTTCCATTAGAGATTGCGGATTTGCAATTTTTTCAGACTTTTTAGATAAAAGTTGGCTGATATCAAGAATACTGTATGACTTCTCCACAAACAATTGCATATCACCTGCCAATTGACCGTTTGGAACAAACACTATTTTCCACCCTTCTGCAGTTTTCTTGTCTATTCTTGTAACCACTTTCATTATCAACGCATTTCCATTTTTTTCCACTTTCGGTATTCGCCTATTCCTTCTCTCAATTTACTATTTTCGACACGATCAGCAACAACACACTTTGTTCCCTCCACATAACAACTGTTGGCCAACGGCCATTGAAGAAACAGATAAGACAACGAGAGACTACACCGATGGAAGGCACGCAGATGAAAAGAGAGAAAGAGCGTGATAGGTATTCCCCCGAAAGAACGGTCAGCGGCACGTTGGATGTATCTTCTTTGGGTTGAGTGTACTTTGATTTAAGAGCAATAAAGTGATGTTACTTTGTCCTTGATTTTATCGCAATATAGATGAATAATGACGAGATGTGATCGCAACAGAGCAGGGGCTAGTTGATTTCGGGAACAATGGATTGCACAACTCGTTGAAAGATAGCGCACATAACTCAAACTCAGCGTAGGAATTGTATGGTCTTGACATTCTACGTACTTCCCGCCATGAATTCGGCAGTGTGCTCAATGAAGCAGTCTAATGACAATATATATGGACAACTTGCCGTAGGCTGTTATTTGCTGTCATAAAGAAGCTATTCGGCATTGTAACCTATTGCACAAAAGTTAAATATCTGGCTAAGATTTAAGTTTTTTATTTAATATAAACCATTTTACACAATATCTTAAGCTGTCAGCAAACAAAGAGATTTACCATCTCAATAGTGTTCACAAGCCATCATTTTTTCGAATAAAAAACGCTTGAATGGTTCATCAATTATTTTCATCTGAAACCTTATTCAATTTAAATGAAAATGTGCTTCAAATGTTGCACTATGCCTCCTTGAAAAACAGCTGAAAAATCAGCTCCTTGAAGATCAACAAACAAAATTGAGTTCAGTTATGAGTTTCCTTAATGATTATTTAAAGAATTCGTGACTTTTGGGAATTTCCCAATTTCGAACAACATTATCACTAAACTAAAGAAAGAACAAAAAAAAAAGACGATTTCAATGAACTTTTAGACTTTCGAAATGTTCTTTTTAAGTTTCTTCAAAACTATTATGGAATGCTCTTCTAGAACGTTCGAGTAATTTATAATCATATTTCAAATTGTTCAAGTTTTGTATTTAAATCTTGTCTTTTTAAAATGTATGCATATTTTTTTGATTTTAAGTTTCAATGAACTCTATAAAAATAATTCTCGAAGTGAACTTTTGAAAAGTACAGAAAATTTTGAAAATTCAGAAGACTGATGTGAACTTTTAAATGTGATAAGCGCAAGGCGTAGACGGAACGGAAAATCGCGTATTCCGAAATTAACCATTTTCGCTTCACAACTTACATGAGTAGTACACGAAAAGTATTCGCAGACTATTTTCAGATTTGAAATTTATACTATTGACATGGATTTGTTACTGTACACGATGTGAACGGTTGCGAAATACCATCAATTAGCCCTTTTCAAAAAGCTCCGAAATTTCCGAAAAAAAATCCTCGTACTGAAATTTGCTACAAATCAGTTTGAACGGTTGCATCGTGCCAGACCAAAATAAAGGTGAACCTATAAATCTGCAACTCACTGTATGTATAAAAAAGACTGTTTTCAGTTGAAAATGTCCGGCTTTCAAGTTATGTGAATGAGATTATCACACCTATCTGGGAAGACTGATATCCATGGACAACAATCTCAAAGCAGAAATAAGCCGAAGAAGAAGCTCAGAATGTGCTGGGCAGTATCAAAAAAGCTACTCAACTCATATCCAGCAAAAAGATAAGAGTCGAACTGTTCGATTCGACAGTTCTCCCCGAGCTCTTAGGATAACAAGACTATTTCTACGATTCTCACAGGAACTCAACGAGTCATTGAAAGATCATTATTGGGAACAAATCGAAAAAAAACAACGAGAGCAGAATCTAGGAAGCACCGATCTACGGCAAAAATCCGGTATCCGTGTGAAATAAACAACCACCGCGAAGTACCGATGAGCAGACCACGTCGTACGAAGATCACCTTCTGGGATCCAAGGGACGTTAAAAGAACATTGGACAGTCCCGCAACAAAATGGTCCGATGCACTGAAGAAATTTAATACTCCCGACGGCAACTGGTCACAAGCGCCACAAGACCGAAACAAATTGAAAGAGACGTGTGTTCGGAGCAGAGAACATCCCCAGACGCCGTATCCAACTAAGTAAGTGAAGCGGTACGGAAGTAAACGAATGAAGCTATCATAGCAGTGGGAATTTCAGGTTTGGAGGCGGCTCACGACCAGCGTTGTCCCCACATCTTTTTGAATTGTATGTATATTTATTTAAATACAGGTATTTCGTCTTTTAGGGATTTCATTTATTTTTGCGTTCAAAATTTTTGAAAAGAAACTCCATATCGGCAATTAAGAACTGATATGGTATTTATTGTCTATTGTTTGAACTTGATGGAGCATTTTTGTATGCTATTATGAGCATTAGTATAGTGTAATAATGAAATGTTTCTTGAAAAAATTTATTAAAAAGGAAAAAGTGAACGTTGTTATCGGTTATTTATTCTCTAGGTTCAAGACAAACCAGAATTAAATTAATCTATCACGCGGAATAGTCCGGAAAACCATGTAATCGTCGTGATCTGCTGAAAGGATCGTTTCCAGTTTCTCACTCTCTTCTTCACCGTCTTCGTCGACCTCATTGTTGGAATTTGCAGCCGCTCTAGGGCAGCAGAATCCTTTTTTAGACACTCCAATCTTCATTTTTAGCTTCTCGCTTTTCTCGATATGAGCATTCAGTTGTTTCTCGTACATCTCTTTGCATCTCTCCATCTGAAGTGTAATTTGCCCAATGGCATTGGAAATCAGTTCGAGTTTATCCGATTTGTGCGTTTCGGTCTTACAAATTCGTGTCTGAGCAGCTTCAAAAGTGAAGTATGTGAGAATGATGTGCTCTTTCAAAGATCTGACAGTGTCGTGCATTATGCGATTCTCGGCTTCATTAATCTCCCATGCGGTGGAAATGAGATCTGAATTACTAAATGCTGCTTTGCAAGAAATAGGAACAGAATTCTGAAAGTTCCAGTTTAGCTCTAGAAATTTCAAAAGAACAATCAAATTTAAGAAGCTGTCATGCTTTTCTTTTCTAGATGTTCCCCCCCCCCTCAACAATAATCCCTACACCATTACACAGCTGAAATTCGCGCGGTCCATGTCTTAATAAATGGCCCATATATAGGTATGCAGTCTGCATACGGGCCACACTCGTACACGGACCACGCTCATTCGCCTGTGTTAGTGTGCTTTCCACTGACCTTTTTCATTCTTCGTATTCTCCAACTCTGTTTTCAAGACAAATGTTTCCTTTTCCATCTTTTTCACTTCTTCGTTACAATCCTGATAGTGACGGACAAAACATTCTGGAAATGTGTGGTTTAATGTTTTCCGACTTGGTATATGAATACTGTAGTCCCTTACTTCTCTCTTGCTGCAGCTTCTTTATCTCTCCTCTCAGCTTGTCATTCTCTTTCTCGAGAATTCTCACACTCTCAATGTTTTCATGAAGGCATTGGTGCGTACTGTTCGTGTGATCTGAAAAAAGATAATTTCAGAAGATGCGAAACATTTTGAGAGATACCTTGAATCATGGGCACCGTCTTCGTCGTTTTCAACATTTTAAGACAATTCATTTCGATGTGACGCCGGCGATTGTCTGGAAAATTTGAATAAAGAATAGTATTTTAATGCTTTGAAATCAGAAATTAAGAACAAAACCAGCAATGCCGGAAACGCCTCTATGGGTAGAGATATTTAAGGAGAACGGCGCTGGGCTCGTTAACATCTGTAAAACATCTGAAACGTCCGAACAGGCGTGGACACCGAATAAAAACGGGTCGGCATGTCCTTGTTGAACATCTGCGAGGGAATTCGAGTGTGAGGCTTCCAAAAAAAAGCAAGGCAGCTGGATGTAAACGCGTTTTCATTTAATCGTACCAATAAAAGTATAAAAGTGCACTGCCCCAAATGCCCTATTATTTGGAACAATCGCATACTTCTCTCAACAAAGAAAGCTAAAATCGAACATTGACCCATTAATATCGCCGTAAATTAAGATCTATAAATCTCTAAATAGTCTTCAACCAGGATGTACAGTTTCTAGGGGGGGGGGGGGAGGGGGCGTGGCAGGTCGAATGCCAGACAAAAAGGGAAGAAATGCATAGCTCAAAAGCAAATCTAGAAAAAAAAACATTTAAGGTTATGAGATTCATAGTGCAAATAATGAAACATCTTAGTTGGCAGTTTTTAAAGTAAATTTACAGTAGTATGAAACCTGATGTATATCTACTTATTATTAAGCGAATAGTTCTGTCTGTATGTGACTCTGTCCAAGACGTTTCAATGAATAACTCAAAAGATCGTGAGTCTTTTACTTTGATATTCGGGATGGAGTCATGACCACCGGAGCGCTTCACATTCATATATTTAGGAGGTCGTAGGGTACTAGGGATACTGTAGAACCGTACACCCAAATTGTACAAAACTGCCTTAAAATCGATAAAAAAAGCCAAAATTTCGCTGAAATATCAGTTGGCATGTCCGTATATCACTTGTAAAAAATCAGCTTGATATGTGCAAAACTACAATTTTTATGGACATTGTTTTCCAACTTTTTTGGAACATCACTATCTACTTATTATTAAGCGAATAGTTCTGTCTGTCTGTAACTCTGTCCAAGACGTTTCTTTGAATAACTCAAAAGATCGTGGGTCTTTTACTTTGATATTCGGGATGGAGTCATGACCACCCGAGCGCTTCGAAACCATATACTTAAGATGTCGCAGGGTACTAGGGATATTGTAGAACCGGACACCCAAATTGTACAAAACTGTCTTAAAATCGATAAAAAAAAAGCCAAAATTTTGCTGATATATCAGTTGGCATGTCCGTATATCACATGTAAAAAATCAGCTTGATATCATTAAAACTACAATTTTTAAGGACATTGTTTTCCAACTTTTTTGGAACATCACTATCTACTTATTATTAAGCGAATAGTTCTGTCTGTATGTGACTCTGTCCAAGACGTTTCTTTGAATAACTCAAAAGATATACGGGACGGGATGTAAATTTATTTTGGTTTTTGGCGTTCTGCTAATAAATTGTTTTACTAATAACAGAAAAACAGAACGACAACAAATATTTCTAAACGAAAGCCAGTGGAAGCCAGTGGAAGTCGCGGCGTAGCCGCGAACTTTCCGCTGGTATGTATGTATACAAGGTGTCTCCTAAGTATAGAGTTTCGAGTCAAATATGGAAACGACAGTCATTAAAACAAAAGCAATTTTATTGAACAACCCTTTCTTCAGAGACTTCAGATTTGGATGAGAGTGAGCCATGACCCTGCGCTCTAAGAATTACCAGAAGGAATATTCCAGCGGATTGTGATCCGGCGACAAAGCTGGCTACAAGTCCTTCCCCAATACCACGGAAAATGAGCGTTGAGTACCTCTCTGGTGGATTTCGAGCCGTGGTAAGGAATCAAGTCCTGCTGGAGAATGAAGGGTTGCTGGCCATCGGAAGTAGAACATCCTTCAAAACGGTTTTTTAGGTGTTAATTTTGACGTTCCGATCGATGAAGATCTGTGGAACATTGCCCTTGGATGTGAATCCAGCCCACACCACCACCGATAGTGGAAACTCTGGTTGAATGCCATACGACGTTTCGGAGATTTCGACTCTTTCGGAGATATCGACACCGTGCCAGAAGCTCTCGAAAAAAGTCTACATACGTAGGAGCCATCTATATATTTTTTGAAGTTTGGCATTCTTACGGTGGTGTTAGCCTAAGTGAAGCCTTTGCTTTGAATGAAATCTTATTCCATCTGTAAAGGCTACGGCACAATTGATAAATGAGTTGTGATCGTTTAAAATATGGTCATTCGACTTAACTCTTCAAAATTTTGAATATGATCCGTTCGTGTACTACTCGTGGGAAACTATGTACCTTTTCTTTAAAATTGGTGCTATTCTCGATGAAGAAATTGCCGAGTTTACTCCTGTGAACCCCACGTTGGGTGTGTATCTTAAGATTCACTCAATTTGCGCTATTATTTTTCCTTTTTCAACTTTTGGAGAGTACAAAGGCTTACTCTTAGAATTTAAAATGTTCAGGATTTCACAGCCGACGTTGTCACCTCATGCAACACGTGCGTACCGAAAACTGCGGCATATGCATTCTTTGGTGAAATTGGAAGACGAGGCGATGAGGTTAGGGACAAGGTGCCATCGCCCTCCTTTCATAGAGCTCCTTCTTCATTAGTAATTTATATGTGATTATCGAGCATATTAGAAAAAGCTATCCATAATGATCTTATTTCTCAAAAAATATGTTCGACAATTGACATCAAGAAGAGCACAAAACCAATAGGCTTCAATTCCTTTCCTTAAAATATTCGTGATGTTATGAAAATCCATCCGCGAAAGGAAATGAACACCGAAATTTCAATGAATGAGTTGAATTTTTCTCCTCCCGACAATAGCAAACAACTTATGTTCACCCGATTGCCTACTCCTCCATTTTATTAGAAGTGTAATGTACAACTGTTATCTTCTTTAACTTAACCTTCTCTAATTGAATCCCCCATTGACTTTTATCAGTCAGCGCCTCTATTGAGTTGCAAAATATGAGCTTTTCGCTCATCAATTCCACTTTTTTAGAAACTCAATTCGGATTAAAAGTGCTGTCCGACTTGACATCCACTCAATTGGCCCCTTGTGTGTTCTCCCCATTTTCCATTCTTCTTTCTTTAGCACTCGTACACCTTGGAGCCAAGGGTCATACTAGACACGACATTCGCAATTCGATTGTGAATGGGAGCACCGATGAACAGTTCATTGAGCACTTTAGCTTTATAAATGAGTTTTTAAACAGCTCGTCGAACGATGTAGAAGCTTTAATTGCGAACCGGCTTTTTGTGGCGTTAGTTTCTCAATTTAAAATTTTCTCAGAGTTTCTATCATTTTCAGCTCAGAGCATGCTATTCGGAAGGCGTTCACTGATGAGCTCCGCGAGCATTATAATGGGAGAACCGCAAAAATCAACTTCAAAAAACAACAAGAAGCCGCGAAGACAATCAATGATTACATATCTGAATGTACAAAAGGGAAAATTACGGATACGGTCAGACCGGAAAATTTGAAAGGTGGAATCAGATCTTCTTAAACTGAATTTGAAATTATTTTCTCAAAACTCGTATTTCAATGTAAGACCCTAGAATCGATATTTTCTAATTTAGATTAGACTAGAAATTAAAAAAAATTTAAAAGTAAAATCATTTTTGAATGAATAAAATAAAGTTAAATTTTAGATGTCAACGCCATTCTCATAAATGCCATATTCTTCCAAGGAGACTGGAGGGACATGTTCGGAGAGCCTCAAGCCTCCAAATTTTCCGTTTCTGCTTCTGAAAGCCATTCTGTTCAGATGCTCAACGAGCTCAATGTTTATTTATATAACAAGGATGATGAGTGGGAAGTATGTTCCTTGAGACAAAGTTTCTCCTTTTTTCGAATGATTCAATATTTTTTCAGGTTGTTGGAATCCCATTCAAAGATGAAGCGGCTTGGTTCGCTGTGTTTCTCCCCACTAAACGATTTGGATTGTCTGAAAATTTGAAGACACTTAACACGGCTAAATTCCTCAACCTCATCAACAATGTTGATAACAAGTATCTCCATTTCGTGTTTCCAAAATTCAAGATGAATTATAAGATCAACCTTAATGAGGCGCTCGGAAGGTTTGGTCTTTCCGAACTGTTTACTGAAAGAGCTGATTTGTCTGGAATTGCGTCCGGTCTTCAATTAGCGTCAGCTACACATCATGCGCTTATTGAGGTAAAGCGAACTTTAAAAGTTTTCAAATCGTTTTTTTGTAATAAAAAAAGAATTGAGAATCAAATCAAATACTTTTTCGAATAGACCCCATAGACTATCAAGATGTTGCACATCGCCATTTAGGTTGTACATGCTCATTGGTCTTTTTTGTACTTACTGAACGAGCTAACATACTTTAGAGCTTGAACGAAACAAATGTTTGAGGAAATACAGTGCGGTCAATAGCTATACGACCCCCCCCCCCTATATTTTGGGCGTACAGAAAAAACTGGAAAAGGTATCAAAGAACGGTCAACGCCATTCGATTCACAATCAAAAATAACCCCAAGAGACAAAGTTTCATATTTTTATCATTTTTCTTGACCGCTTACCATCCGAAAAACCAATATGCAAGCGTCAATATCTATACGACACCTCCCTTTTTTGTGTGAAATCGAGGCTTTTGGAGAAGGAAACCCTTCTGAATTCTTCGAATGACATTTTTCTGTCATTCTTTGCTGTTGACGGCTTGAATATAGGTTTTTCGGATGGTACGCGGTCAAGAAAAATGATAAAAATATGAAACTTTGTCTCTTGGGTTATTTTTGATTGTGAATCGAATGGCGTTGACCGTTTTTTGATACCTCTTCCAGTTTTTTCTGTACGCCCAAAATATAGGGGGGTCGTATAGCTATTGACCGCACTGTATGTTCATTTCTATGAAACAATTCTTAGTCAAAACCTGAAATTCAACATTTAACCATATAGAATGTGTGTATAAGAAAGAATGCAGACGGGCCGACTTATAGAATTTTTCAAATCTCAAAAGTCCAAAATTCAGAGGAAGATATCAGAATATACAGAATCTGAAGAATTTTGAAAGTCTTACCTCAAGGTTTCTTCCCAAAAAAGTTCACTCTCTAGATTATTTGTTCATTGTCTTTTAGCCGAATTTCCGCTAGATTTTTTGTCAAGATTCCTGTTCAAGTTTGTATGAACATGCGGACTTTGAAGAAAAATATGAATCGATCCATCGTTGATCTACCTATCCCCACGCTTATTCCGATATACAATGTGTAGGACGGCTGAAAAAATGATTTTTGAATAGTACACCAGTACGGGAAGTGTTAGATCCATGAAAATTTGACTCCTTAAAATATTTTTGATTCCAAATTAAATGGCACTTAGAATATTTCGATACATTTTTTTAAAATTTTCTTGAAATGGCAAACTCATATCCTTACTTGACGCACTTTATAGGAAGTGAGGAGTTTTTAGTTTTTGGCATGTTCGATTTCCTTTTTCGTTGCTTTCAGGTAGACCACATCGGCACACGAGCTGCTGCTGCTGAAACCCAGAATGGACGAGTGGTGAATTGTGGGACTAGGGGACTTCCTTTGACGGTTCATGCTGATCACCCGTTCCTCTTCTCAATCATCAAAAACAATTCGCCTATTGTTATGGGCCTCTATACTTAATTTATCATTCGTTTATGAATGCACAATGAAGCAGTGTTTGTCATAAGAAAATGAACTCTTTTCTAGACAACTCCCATTGAAATGTCATGAAAAATAAAAATAAAAAAACATCACAGACATAAAGTTCTGTTTACTGGAACTTTAGATTTACTGGATAACAGCTCTCCAAATCTCCAAAAAGCTAAGAAAATCAGAAGTGAAAATTTGAATATCTAAAAAAAATTCGAACTTTCGAATTAGAATTTCCATACGGACAGCTCACAAGCCGTCTTTCCATCTTTTTCTGAATATCTCAATGCTGGCTGAAATTTTTTGCGGTGCTTTTTGTAGCGGTGTGGCATCTGATCATCGAAAAGAAAGAGCGAAACAATGAGGAAAAATTGTAGACTACAAGTTGGAAAAATCGCTTGAAAGAAACATTGGCTTCCTTCTTCGGCAGCGTTTTCTTTCAATTTTCAAATCAAAAAATGCATGAACCGCTCATATCTTTTTTCCAATTTTGATAACTCTGTTTATACCTGCGTCTCTAAATTCTTCATTCTTTCTCATCATTTTTATATATCCCGCACTTTCGTTTCTCTCAATTTTTTTTCTTCTTCTTAGCTGCATTATGTTTATTTCGGTGTGTGTGTGTGTGTGTGTGTGTGTGTTTGTGTGTATATGCGTGCATTTTTGTTGTGCACGTTGTTGATAGGGAATAGACAGAAATAGAAGGGCGTTCTGCTCATTTTTCTTGTTTCGAAATGTTTCGGTTTCAAATTCCCTCCTTTTTGTTAACGTTGAAGCATTGTCATTCGTTGTTTTTTTTTAGAAAGTTCTTGGGACTACTGTAATTTGCACATTATGATTGATAGCAAAATGTGAGTTTATTTGCATTTTTTGAACGCTGACTTTTCCAACTTTTAGAAAAGCAAGTTTAACATTATTTTGATAGTTGCAGGCCGGGTGGCCCAAGGCCCATCGCGGGCTCCATCTCATCTTTTCACAAATTAAGTGATTTTATTAATCAACCCCGCTAATTCTCGGTCTTGTTGCATATCATGACAATGATGGAGAGAGAATTTTGAACATTCGATCAGATACTGAAAATACTGAAAATTCAGAAAATTATGACAGAGCCCGTGACGAGCTCTCTTTGGGCCGAGCGATCATCTTGCTGTTCCGACGCAAATCCTTTTTTCAGTTCATCTGCTTTAAGTGTGGTAGTTGTGTGATCAGTCATTTATCGTTGACTTTGATTAATATTTCTGAATCCTGCCTTCTGATCTCATATGGCTTCAGAAACTTTAGGTTTTTTTACCCAGTATAATCTGAAATAATCGAGAATTTTATTTTTTTTTTCTAAAAATAAGCATACCTATAACATTAAACATTTCAACAATTGCTTTTCTAGGTAGCTTTCATGTATATCCATTTGCTAATCTCTTTATTGTTCTGGATTACCTCAATCCAGTTTTTGAATGTACCACGAGATTATAAACCAACTTTTTGCCTTTATTATGCTCTATTCGCGGAGTCTTACAATGAAAAAGCACTGCACATCACTAGACCAATTGTTGATGCGAGGCACGAGGATTATTTCTACTTGTTTCGAACACAATTCCTTATAAAAGTCTATTTGAAACTTCTTGAAGAAGGATGATTCATATTTCATGAGTCAACTTCTTTTCGGCAACTCTGCGTTTGTGTGTGTGACAGAAAAAAATAGAAAAAAAAATTCTTCGATGGTTTCAGTTATCAACACGAAACGGAGTTTGCCCTCCGTCTCCTGGCTACTCTTCTTCATTCCGGGTCCGTCGTTCTTTCACCACTTTCTATTTCACTAGGACTTGCTCTCATTCATGCTGGAACTCAGGGCTCCACAAAGCGGGAACTAGAAAAAGTGCTGCTAGGCTCCGATGGACACAATGCTAGTGAAATTCTAGAGCATTTTGCGCATATAATGGATAATGTGCTGGAAGGAGAGAATGGAGTGGAGACAAGCATTGTGAATCGGGTCTTTGTAAAGTGAGTTTTCAAATCCGAAAAAAAATGAATTCAAGAAATTTTATAATGAGTCAGACTCTGATTTAAATGTTTTATTTTTGCTACGATTGTTTCAGTGGGGGGGAGGGGGACGGTGAAGTCGTAGCATTTCCTTTGCGATGTGTCTACCAGTTGAGTCTACCGGTAAGACTTGTGATGAGAATCCATCTCCTGCTTCGTTAGTGCACGGGTACTACGAAGATATCTATGATGATGAAGTCACACGATAAGCTGAACATTGAGAAGGCAACGATGACTGATCACATCCAGAACGCTAAATTACAACAGGCGACAACAGAAGGGGTGATTTTGATTGAGGACACCATCTCAAACGTGGTGTCGGATTTCTACGTCGGAAAAATATTGTTCCGCAACTTCTCAGCTTCTCTTTTGTCCAGTTTCGAAACTATGAATCGTGCTTTCTCTTCATCTTCCAGTTTTGAACAGGGCCTTGCGCTGTCCTTGGGCGAATTTATGACAGCGGTGTCGTCCGTTTTTTTTGCCCTGTTTTGCACAAATTAATTACTTTCTGTAGTTTAATTTTAAAATCTGAAAACAAATGTTTTCAGCAAGCAATTCACCATCCAGGCAAACTATCTCGCAAGTGTGGAGAAATTCTGCAAGGCGTCTGTCCAGAATTTGGACTTTTCTCAAAAGGAGCTTGCTGCCGAGGTAAACTTTCGTTTCTATAGCTTTTAGAGCTCTCATTCGTTATCATATTTTTCAGACAATTAATAATTTTGTTGAAGACAGCACGCGTGGAAAGATAAAAAACTTAATTCCTACTGAAAATGTCGAAAACATGCTTAGTTTCCTTGTCAACGCCGTCTCCTTCAGAGCAGACTGGCAATCGAAATTTAATAAGGCTTCTACAGCAATTAGAAATTTTTATACGGAAGATGGTGTATCCAGACAGGTAAGAATACAAAAAGGGGAAAAAATGTTGGTTTTTGTATCCGAAGCATGGTTCTACCGATTAATAGACCATCTCCTATCTACAAATTCATGTCTAAAATTCGAAAAACTGAAAATCAATTTTCAGTCGTTTGCTTTTACTGGCTGAAAAGTGTTAATATTCTATCGTTTCCAGTTGAAAAAAGTATTTCAGTCTTCCGTCGGGAAACTAGCTCAGTGAAAATTTGGTTTGAATAGAAGAGTACGGTCATTCCCATCAGTCATATCATAACAACCTCGTCTATTTCAGACGTTATGATTAAAGCTACGGGGAGAGCAAAAAGTCATTTGAAAGAAACTGAATAAAGTGGGATGTGGATTCGTTTTAAGTCAGAGTCATAGCCGCTGAAAAATCTTAGTGATTATCTCACGGCAATTTGACTTTTGAGCAGCATTGTAAGGGATATTAACATTCTTTTACGGGGTACTACGGCTTCCTCCCAGACCCACGGACTCAACTCCATATTACCTATTCATAATAATTGAGTCACAGACTATCCAGACTACCCTTTCCATTTCTCCGCGAATTGAAACCATTAGAAAGCGTGACCGCAGAGATTCGTGAGTACACAGAGGATACTTGCCAAAAATTATCAGGCTTCTTAACCAAATTTTAGCGAAACACTTTTGAGTTTTCAATATATCTCTGGAATTTCAGAGAAATCGATATATTTTCAGATTCTTTTCTTAAATGAGTTTGAGCAACATCGTGATTATACCGAGGATGGTTTGTTTCAAGTATTATCCCTGAAATACGCCGATCCAAACTTCTCATTAACAATTTTTCTGCCAAAGCGAAAGTTTGGTTTAATCGCCGCGCTTGAGGTAGGTAAATGCAAGAAGCAAACTCATAAATGTAAAATATAGAAGACCACCGGAGACATCATACAAAACTTGCTAAATGACTTGAAAAATTCGTACGTTAACGTCCACATTCCAAAGTTTCAAATCGAAAAGGAGCTTGACCTCAAAACCGCTCTCGAAGCTATCGGAATCAAAGAAATTTTCCAAGAAGGAGCGGACATTTCTGGAATAGCTGAAAACCTCAAAATCTCATCGGCTATCCATAAGGCTATCATTGAAGTTGACGAAGACGGAACGACGGCTTCAGCGGCATCTGCTTTCAATGTAACATCTGAAATGATGATTATGGCAGAACCAACCACATTCCTGGCTGACCACCCGTTCTTTTTCACACTATTTTACAGAATGGATCCACTTTTTGTTGGTGTTCATTCTTGATTTTTCCCATTTGTTAAAAAATTTAAAAAGTGAAACGAAAAGGGAAATGAAATTTTTAGTAAACGAAATTTAATTGTTCTTTTTTCAGACTTTGTTTTTCAGCTTAAAATATTTAATCATAAAAAAAAGAAAACAACTGACGGAAGGAACATTACAGAGTGCGCCAAAAATATGGTAACAAGTTCAAAGTGATGCAAAAATTGTTAGAATTCCAGTAAAAACATGAAATTGAAACGACTATAAACAAGAAATTATTAAAGTTGTTCCATACGGTTGCTTCTGTTCTTCACAACAATATTGATCCTGTTTGAGAACGGCTTTACTTTGGAACGGAGGTATTTTGGAGATAACTTGTATCATTTTAAATGAAACTGATGCTTCCATACTTTTGGAGCACCCTGTGCACATCGTTGGAGGACATTCAGTTATATTCAGATTTCAGTGTGTAAAACACTTTTTTCAACGATTTTCATTTTTTCCACTAAATTCTGAAATTTGATTTGAGGTTGTTTGCCAGATAATGATTCCGATCAACTCGTAAGTGTGGGGTAAAGTGTTTTTATGTTATTATACATCAAAAAAGTATATATTCCATTAATAATTCCGGCGTTAAAAGCTTTTCATTTGAAAATTTCTAAAATACTAGAAAATCTTTGGAATGGACACTAAAAGCTCGTTTCCTGAAAACTTTTGTACTAATGTCCGTTGAGATTCATCAAAATCATAAAAGAGCATGTCAATATGCATCAGATTATCAAAGATAGATATCCGGAATTCAGTGTATAAATATCTTTACATGACCATCTCATAATATTCCACTATGTACTGTGGAAGATCCCAGTTTTTCTAGTTTCCTGAAAACTTTTGTACTAATGTCCGTTGAGATTCATTAAACTCATGAAAGAGCACCCCCGTAAAACCTACCTGATGCCTCACCGCGGCCACACCAGGGGGTCGTCAAGGGCTAGCAACACCAGGACGCTAGCAACACTTGGACAGAAACAAATTGAAAGAGACGTGTGCCCGGCGCTGAAATCATCAGCCGACTACCGGGCATCTACGTATCTATGTATACTGTGGAGGAGCCCAGTTTTTCTAGTTTCCTGAAAACTTTGTATTAATTAACATCAATATAGCAAAGAGAGGAATAACTCGAACTGGACAAACCTTCAATCAAGAAATACATCTTTCGCTTGTTGTACCGCTTCAAAATACTCGTCCCACTCTGTCCAGAACGATTCATACTTGATGAATCTGATGATACCAGCGTCTTCATGTTTTTCATCCGGAATGACGTAGATTTTATCGTCCGGTGCCAAATACCGTCGGTGACGATGGGTGTGCAAATTTCGTTGTTTCTCCGCTTCTCTCGAGAAAAATCCGGCGATTTGTCTGAAGTCCTTCTTCTCGTCGACAGTGAACATCTGTGTTCCATCTTTATTCTTTTCGGTAATCATTCGTTTTTCAACGAAGTTTGGATCCAGTCTCTTTTTTGTAAGACCTTCTTCAATACAAGCAAGTAGGAACTTTTTCACGTGAGGTTCGAATGGCTTTCTTATTTGCTTCCGTGGGAGTGCCCAACCTGATTTCAAAGCTTCTTGTTCCGTCGATTCTTTCAGTTTGTCTAAAGCGTCTGTGATGGCTGAACATGTTCTGGAATTCAGGATTTCCTCAATGTTCTTAGCGAACATTTTGAACGCCGCATCGCGAAGCGTAAATCTCTCAGGTGATATTTTATGTTTCCCTCTGAGGAGGTGCTTCTCTAAGTTCTGGTGGGTTATGAACTCGAAAAAAAAGCAGCCAACTTCTGGACATGAGTATAGTTTTCCTATTTCTTCCGTCATCTTCGCATTTTCTCCGTCATCAGTTTCTGGAGATGTATCGTCTTCTTCTTTCACACACTTCGAAGATTCTGTGTTTTTTTCCATGGACATGCATTTGAAAAAATACCAAAACATTGCTTGCTTTCCAGCAACAACATTGTTTGTCTCAGTTTCGATTGATTCAATTCCGGAAGCAGTATAACCGGCATCTTCAAATTGAAAAGTTATATTCATAGGATTTAGTTCATCCTTGGTTAAAAGATGTTCTTCTCCTATCCCTCCTCGTCTTGTAAAGGGATTTGTACACTGAATTCCGGATGCCTATCTATGATAATCTGATGACTATTGACATGCTCTTTTATGATTTTGATAAATCTCAACGGACATTAGTACAAAAGTTTTCAGGAAACGAGCTTTTAGTGTCCATTCCAAAGATTTTCTAGTATTTTAGAAATGTTCAAATGAAAAACTTTTAACGGCGAAATTATTAATGGAATATATAATTTTTGATGTATAATAACATAAAAACACTTAACCCCACATTTACGAGTTGATCGGAATCATTATCTGGCAAACAACCTCAAATCAAATTTCAGAATGTCGTTGAAAAAAGTGTTTTACACACTAAAATCTGAATATAACCGAGTGTGATCTATACTAATATAAATTCGAAGTTTTATAATTTGGACTTACCTCTAGGGACAAATATACTAATTTTTTTCAGAAATCTCAAAAAAGTGAAAAATGAGTCAGATATAAGAAATTTCCGATTGAACCGTAAGAGGTGGAAACTTGTCATGCACTACAAAAATGTTCAAAAAAGTGTTCTAAACTTCTTTTTAAAAAGTTCAGAACTCTATCTTCAAAACTGACAAAGTTGATATTTTGACTTCAGTTGACGTCATCTATGGGGAGGAGGAACGGATCCGGATAATTTACGGATATATGGGATGAGTGTACCCTAGGGTACCCTCACATCAAATTTCAGATCGTTCTTCAACAATTTTTGCAAACTGTGAACCGGCCTTCAGGCTCGACAGGCTCATGCTCGACACTCTCAGAGATCGTCTCTCAAACTGTATGGTCAGGGCTTTTCGCCGAGGAGTGGACTTTTTTAACTGTACTGTATTCGATTCTTCAGAAGCTGAAGAATGTAGTTATTGGAGAATTGGAGTAAGAAGTTCGAAAAATCGACGAAAGAAGTATTATAAATACTTTTCTCATTGCATTTTATTAAAAGTTATTGTTCTAATTATTCTGTCAGGAATGTTCGACGAGCCTGAATTTCCGGCCTCGATTGTCCAAAATTCTGGCGTCATTTTGCTGAGATGTTGCTTAAATTGTTCGCAAAAGATCCTTTAATTCTGAGTTCAACAGCTTCAGAAGCTCCAGGAAAGGAAGCTCCAGAAACAAAGTTTGCAAGTTACGTGATGACAGTATGGTGCATTCAAAATCGTGAAGCTACTGACTCTATATAAGCATCACGTCCGCAGATTGTTACTGTTTCGGTGTAGTGTAGAGTAGTCAACAATTAATTACTTTAACTGCGACAAATCATACACCATCACTTATAACACTCATGGTCTGCTCTGCAATGCTCATGCACATTCATGAACATTCACAAATCAATGCTCTTCGCATTCTCGAGAAATGCAGTTTTTGTAATACTTTCCAAACGCAGTCAGATTACTGTTAAAACAATATTTAATACCTCTCAAATTCATAATGTTAAAATACTGACAAATCCGGAGCCAGTGCACTCAAGTTGACCGGCAATCATGTCTGTTGAAAAATCGATTACAGTTATGCTAATTAGAAACTTCAAAAGAATCGCTTCCTTGATTGTGCCTTTTGTCACCTTTTCTCTCAAATTGGGTGCACATTTTCGCTTTTTTTCAGAAGTCCACGTCTCAAGGAGAACTGTGAATCATATCTAAAGATTTTCATTGCGCCTAATGAAACTTGTCAGAACCGGCTTAGGCTTAGTTTTCTGACGCGCAACTCGGTGAAGTGATAAGCATTGGTTCGAAGTGCAACATATAGATATCCTTATTTGGTATTCAGTGGTCTTTGGTACGAGGAAATACAAACCAACTCTCAATGTAGATTGCTTTCTTAATCAGCTTTTTCCACATTACATGGAGATGAGCGCGATTTGAGATGATCAAAGGCGAGTAAACAACAAAAAATGTTCTTAAAGTGTGAAAAATCTGAAAATCAGCAATGTTTGTGTCTTTTTCATGTTTTCGTACGATCTCATACCTCAATAGCTCGCATGTAATGATTCTCGATTTGTTCTACCCCCTCCCCCTCCGTCCGTGTAAAGATTAATGATTTGTAAAGAAAAATTGTAATACCTATTATACTTTAGTAGGCTTTATCTTTTCCTCTCGATTTTCAGGGTAATCGCGTTTATTCTTGTCATTTCCTGATGGAGAATCCACAGAAGAAGCAGCAAAATTGCGAGATTTGCAGTCGCCTAAACACTCTTTTCAATTATGGTGTGAGTTGAATAGCTAATTAAATTCAATTTTTATGAAAAAATAGAATTGTTAGCTGTAATGCTTTTTTCACGTTTTCAGCTTGAAACTTCTGTTTTAACAATAGTAAAGTTAGAGCATATCATAGAAACTTTAAATCTTTGAGCAATCAACTCAATTTATATTTTATGATCAAAATTTCTTGAATTGGCTAACTAAAATATTCTTCAGCTTTTTTTTGAGTCGTCGAGTCGTCTGTTTTTTTTACCGCCATCGACGACAGTCGATTGATGTGAGCCGTCGATGGCGGTAGAATTGCTGTAATTTTTCAACGGCTCATAGCTCTTTCCTATAAAAAACTAAGGCAAGCGCAGCATAATTATAATATGCGTTAGCGTCCGAAAATTCCAGATTTCCACGAAGGACAAGGACAAATGCTCGTCTTTCCGCTCGTTGTTCGTTTCCTCGTCTTTCAACTTGCCTTGCATTCGTCTTAAGAAATAAACGCAAGACAATCTGACGAATTCAAGACGAAGACGAGACGAAAACGAAGACGAGACGAAGACGAATACGAAACAAGACGGTCATAGTTCGTCTTTCGTGGAAGCCTTAGAAAATTATTTGACCACCTTATGTTAAACTAAGCGAAAACCACTCAAATTCTACATTTTCCCAGATTCCTACTTTGATTCTTTCAGGCACACTGTTGTAATGCATGCAAAGTGTTCTTCCTTCGTATCATGATGAATGAAAGAAAATTGGAACCGTGCTACAACAATGAGCAATGCTTCAAAAACCTGTCAATGTACATGATTTCAAAGTGTCGAGTTTGCCGATTTCATCAGTGCATTCGCTCTGGAATGATTCAGAATCAGGAGAGGTTCACTCTCGGAAGCACTATTCCAATGTTGCAATTGCTGGAAGACGAAAAAGAGAATATTTTCTTGAGCTGCATGCTACCTGCCAATATTACCTATGAAGAAGCCACCTCTTCCGAGCACATCCGGTTTCCTCTGAAGAATGCTGACAATAAATATACATACCATGATTGGGTATTGATGAATCACATCACAACAATTGAATTTTTGAAAAAAATGAAATTCTCCAACTTGATCACGTCGTCAGATTTGAAATGCTTTCTCAAGAATTCCTACCTCCACTGCGCATTCATTTCATGTGCAATGCGCGCTTATGCAAGCAAGAAGGAGGCAATTACCTATCCGGGAGGAATAGACATTTTTCCAGACGAAATAGCTTCTATATTACATTTCGTCTCAAGTTTAGCGAACAGAATGAGATATAGATTGGTGACAACGCTCCGCGAGCTACAAATAACGAACGAAGAATTTTTACTGCTTCATGCAATTTTGGCCTGTAATCCAAGTGAGTTAAAAGATGCACGGCTAGTCTACCAAAACAATGTTGTACAGTCGAAGTGCTTTTGGGTTTTTTTTTTGAAACATTTGCTGAAAGTAAGGCTTTCACAAACGAAAAAATGTCTTTCTATCGTCGTTTCGTCGTTTTTCGATCTTTTGTCTTGCAGTTCGTCTTCCATTCGTCTTACGCAAGACTTACGAAAGTCAAACGAATTTAAGACAAAGACGAAGACGACACGATACGGTCATATTTCGTTTTTCGTGGAAGCCTTAGCTGAAAGCGTTTGAATCTCCTTTCCTACTGACGACTTGCTTAATGAAATGCATGGCATTTTCTGAAAATTCATAATGTTCATACTATAGTATTCGGAACGGAATTCACGTGATCAAAAAAGTAACAAATTGTGCATTAAATCATCACTTTTTTGATCTGATCAAAGGCTTTTAGCTGATTGCTTTTATCCAAATTTTAGAACATGAGCTGATGTACAAGTATTAAAGGCTTATTGACTGGATTTACAGCTTTTGACAAGATTTTTTCTCAAATATGAAAGGTGTTGTGTATAAACTAATCGTTAAAGAGTATTATAAGTAAAGTGCAGTGCAATTGAATATGAAACACAGAGTATGCTCAGGAAAAGTTAGTTAGTTGGGGATTATTGCTTAACAGTGGCTGTCACATGCTTTATAATAGTGATTAGTTAATAGTCTTCCAAAAAAATCAATACCCGTCTGACTTTTATTTTCCAGATGTTGGCGACCTCTCGGAAACGGGCTCCTTACTTCTTCGCACTTATCAACAAATGTATTCCTCACTGCTCTTTCAGTATTGCCAGTTGACTTATCAGCAAAACGCACCGTCGCGTTTTTCGGAATTACTATCCGTATTCCACGTCGTTTCAGAAACATGCCAAGATACAAGCCACATTTTGATTTTGATCCAATTTTATCTTCCTGGATTACAATGGAGGGAGACGATGAAAGAAATTGTGCAACATTTATCCAAATGAAATACTTCGTAGTTTGCTGTTTCCAGTTGTTCACGCCCTCTATCAACGTTCATCTGATTGTTGAAAAATTTATTTTTCATTCCCCAATAACCGTAATTCTCCCTAATTGGAAGACAGCAATCAACTACATTTCTTCCATTCCTCATTTTAAACGAAATTCCAAATGGACACATTAATGATCCTAACGATGCGTAAAGCCACTACCTGAAAAGACCACAAAAGTGGTTGATTCAGCTTCAAAAGAAAACTTTTACAAACGGTACTCGGAGTACTTTGACTCAGATTTTGTGCATACAACTCATTCCTGAATTCTTGACTATTTTAAGCAACGAAAAAAGAAGTAACAATAATAAGAAAATGAGCCACAAGTGCATTTTGTTTCCCCTTTTCTTATGGTAATTTAGATTTTTTGTATCCGGTTCTGTAAACAGTGAATGTTGGTGTTGCTCCCGTTTTCTTCAAGTTAATTGAAAATCCCAAATGCAACTAACTAGCAGTATGCATCGATTTTTTGTGTATTATATGTAGATAATAAAGCACGGTATAACTCAAGATTCCCCTCCCCCGCTCCTTTATAAGCAGCCCATGGAAAGCTCCCCCTTCCTCCGTCAGAAATTAATGACTGAAGAATTATTTTTAGAACATTCGCTCGGGAGTCTATTCTGTGAAAATTTGTTGTACAAAACACAGAATGAGAAAAAAAATATATTCATATATTGAGCCTGATGAACTTCACACCTTTTGCAAAAAGCTTTCACAGAAAAGAGCTAGAAATAGAACCTGTTAAATACTTAAAGCAGCAAGTTTTCCGATCTTTAATTGATGCCGCCATTAGAATACCAAGATTGTCTAAAACTTATTATAGATTCACAATATAAGAACCTGGAATGTGCATTTGATTCCCTTGAAAACAATTAGTACAGTGCTCCACATAATTTTACGGTCACCCCCAAAAATCTCAAAATTTCGATTTTCTGTTTCTGTTTTCTGATGTGTGAATTTTAAGGCTATTTAATGTTTCTATAATGAAACACCTACTAAAAGGCCATATTTCTTCAATAGGAAGCATTTTGGTTGAAAAGCCAGTTTTCGAGATTTCGATAATTTTTGGGTGCCCGTAAAATTATGTGGAGCATTGTAGGTTTTGCTGTATATTTTGGAAATCATTCTTTACGGTTAAATATTGTTTTAAATAAAGTTTTTGCTTTTTTCCAGTCATTTTCTTCATTTTTAAAAGATTATGAGACGATCAATGTATGGCTACCAATTCAAGTATTTTGGAAACCTACTAATGAAATCATAAATGCCACCATATGTCCAGCCATGGCCATTTAGAGACATAATTTTCTTCAATTTTGGTTATTTCTCGCTTACAAATGACAGATGTTGATGCTTTAGTGGAATTTCCTTGAAAAAAGTTAACTAGGAGATGAACGCTTCATCACAGACACCGTGAAGTTTATTACAGTGCAAGTGGTAATCCTTATTAATATTTTTCAAAGCTTCTGCCACAATACACAGTGAAATCTGATACTTTCAGCCATGAAGAACATCCATCATCATAATTGTTCTCTAATTTAATAATTTTTTAATAATTAAAAAAAAACTCAAACAAATTTGAGAACAGATCGAACTGCCATTGCTGGCTTAAGCATTCCTTGTAACATTCTAATCTCCAAATCAGACTTCCTACTTCTTCAGGAGCATGATGGCTGAGAATTGAGATCATCCATGTAGCCAAAACGACTTTCCCACACTTTCTCCACTTCTAAACCCACTCTTGCTCTCCAGCCACTTCCGCATTAAAGGAAACGCACTCTGCGGTACCCGATCAATTTTTTCAGAAAATCTGAAACGGCTGCTCGAGAGGATTGCTCCATGTTCTGCTTTTGCAGACAATTATTCGTCTAATGAGATTTTTACATTTTTTGTTACTTTTTTTTTTTGATTACTGTTGTTCAGTGGGTTTCTGTCATAAATAAATTGTATTTAAACGTTCAGAAAGTTCAGTATTTCATCATAAAAATTGATTAAGCATGCATTCCGAGAAATACTGAAACGGTTTTCATTATCAATACAAAAAACATCATCCCACTACTCGACTATTTCCACTATTCGTTTATTGTAAGATTTAACATTTCGAATGAAATGTTTTTATCCCACCAAATATAGAAGACTACCATAATGCATAGATTGCAGGCCGTCACACCACTCCGACGTCAAAAGCCTTAATCCGTTAGGTTCTCGGATGAATAGGTGTATAATATATAATTCTATAATTTTCTAGAATATGTCTCATAACCGAGCATACATCCGAAATCCAAAATTTGACCATTCGATTGTAACATAAATTCGTCGGTGGTTTCGCTACGGTCGCTTCATCGAGTACAAAACGAGTACAATTAATCAAGTACAATAAGTTCATTTTACTTCATATACTTTGATCAGCAAATCAGCTTATTAGACTGGAATATTCAATTATTAATTCTGATTTTGACAACCTTCGAAATGTCTTGCGACGAGAAAGCTGTGCTCAACATTGCTGATTCGCTTCTTTTAAGGATTGCTGAGATTTCTATGCTAACATTATCCGTTATTTCAATTCCCGTCTTGGCTCACATGTTCTACAGATGCAAAAAATCGAAACTTTTGCATTTCAATATACGATTGATATCAGGCTTTCATTGTGTCTGCCTCATTATTCACTGTGCTGCAAGGTATGTGTTCATTGAGCCGATGGTGCTGACGTATTTTTGTGGCTATTTTCTTAGTACTCGGGAGAAATGAGCATTTGATCTTCTTTTTGAGAGAACTCGAATGGGAAGAAACATGATTTCAGCGTTGAACAAATGTTTTTCTACCGGCTCTAGATTAATATCCATTTCTTTGTTTCAGAATATTCCAGCATAGCGCTGATTTGGTTTTATACTATTCCGCCGTTCCCGTTTGTGAAAAGGTGCCGAGCATCGGAAGGTCAGTGAGCAGTCAAAAATCAGTGTTCACAGCTCCCAAATTCATTGACTTTCAGATGCCTAGCAACCAGGATTCCATACATTTTCGGCTTGTTTTGCGCAAGTTACTCTACGGTTTTCATGGTTATCGAACGCACGATTGCGACGAAAGGGTATAAACAGTACGAAGACCGACACAAAAGTTTGGGTTATTTTTTCATTTTTGCACAAATTTGCATGGGGGCAGCAACTACATTTGCAATTTTTTATCGATTCGATTTTAAGAGTTCCCCGAAATTTTGCTCTGTGAGTGCTCAACGAGTTTAAGAGTCGGGAACGATGAAGATTTACAGGGAAGCCATTTGGATAGTCCGTATTACGTCATTATCCCTGAAATTGTTGCGATTTTATTCAACTTTCTTGCGTTTTATCAATTCGGAAGACTGATTAGAATTAACAAAGTGGTTGCTTTTGGGAAAACGAAAATCCTATAAAAAACTTTCAGACAATAAGAGTTAAAAGCTCAAATAACAACTTAAGCGAAAAGTATCAAGTTGAAGAGAACTTGAACGTTGCGAAATTATTGAGAGCCTTCACAAAATGCGATTTCATGTTCATATTGTTCTATTTCGCAATCGGCATACCATTTCATTTGGTTGGTAAATACATGGATAATGCGCAGTACTATGCAATGTTTGAAGGTGAGAAGAGCAGCTACAAAACTTTGATAAATTTTGATCAGTGATTGTGAGGAAGTCCTATCGACCAGTTGGCGACAAAAGAATCTTATACAGTCCATGTCGGAAGTTTGTTACGTAAAAATAGTAGAATAGCACCATTCTGATATTTGTCTTTAAGCCATATTTGCAAAATACCTCACAACCATTCTCCCCTTCCTCCATTCGGTAGCGTTTGTCGACAAAACTGGGACAAATCGTTGACGAAATTTTGACAATCGCCATCAATGATTGTCGAATGCGAACATAGACACACACATATGATTTTCAGTCATCTACTTTGTCCCGCTGTATTCTTTAATTATGCCGGCTTATATCTACCACTTTTCGAAAAAAGTGAGTGTTGATTTTACTGATTAAAAAGTGAAGTTTTGGCTTTCAATACTTTTTTTAATTTCTAGAAGTGATATTTTTCAGCTACACATGGAACGCCTCAATAGAGTGGAAAAGAAAATGCAAGTGTCCGAAGACGCATATTTTCGGTTTATTCACGATCAATGGACTTAACGATTCAGAAATTCTCGATATTTTTGCATTGATACTGAAAATGTATTTAAAACATTTCTTAAAATCATCGTGGTGTGAATAAGCTTCATTCTAACATTCTTCTTTCATTCTTCATTCTGAACTATTCCAGAAAAAGAAAAGGATTTTTTACAGAATTACAGAATTTTGAAACTCAAGCAATTTAACGTAGTCATGAAAAGTTATTTTTTTTGTCTTATTTTTTCGAATTTGAATATTCTCACTTTTTTATTGCACAAATTCATTTGTTTTTGTGTTTTAGACAAGTGCGCTCACTCCGGCTCCGGCGAAGTTGTCTGATGCCGGTACATGACATCTCGTCTTTTTTCCAGACAACACATTTATATCGACTGACCTATAAACTGCATTCTCCAGATTATGCGATAATGTTATAAGAAACCCGCCAATTCGGCAATCAAGATGGGAATATTGTCTCATCAAACGTGACTAACAAGGAAGATCGGAGATTCTGAGATAAAGGAGGGTCTGAAGAGAGTTTCAAAATTTCTTCAAAATTAGACTAAAATGATTTTCAATGTTTTTTCCTTGTTGATCAGTAGAAATATATTGATTAATGCTGGAAATTGTGATTTAAAACTTTCTTTTGCTTTCCATTTTCTTGAAAAAATTATTAAAATAATCATTTGATTTTCAATAGAGCACAATGCTACATTATAGTCAATTTAAGAATACAGTATACTCAGAAGGAAACCAGCTTCTTAAAATCATCTGAAAAGGTCCTAAATGATCCATTCAATATCTTAGTGAACATGTTTAGACAATTGGCGCAAGGGAAAACATTGTACTGTGATGAGCAGCTAGTGTGCCAGGGGCTCAGAGTTGTATAATACAAACTGCATCTGCTTCGAGCGTCTGGACCTTAAACTAAATACTAAATTCAAACTAAAGTAAGGAAAACTGTTTGCGAAATAACATGTAATGTGCAATGTCGTATTAATTTTCACCTCTTAAGGCCACTTTCTATGTGCAGTGTAACACGGTGGGTTGTGCTATTTTCAGAAGAAATTGTCAAACTTTGAGAGTGCTTAAATGAGCTGATAGAAGTTGAAAAGTTATGAAACTTCTTGCGCTTAGTGAATCTAGTCTGAAACTGTGAAAATCTGTTATAAAATAATTTTTTTTTAAGTATGTGATGCGTGGGGCTTTCACACAAATACGTAACATTTGGGAACATTTTTAAAGCAGCATTTTTCTATGCTTCACTTCAACCTTTTCGTCACCATTCTCTCGAATTCAATAGAAACGATTTTTCGAATTATAAAAAACTCAGTATGCATACATCAGGCGCAGAAATGAGAACGGAACAAGAAATTCATTCGAGATACATATCAGCAGGTCCCGAAACAAGAGGAAGAAGCTGGTCTTGAATTAAGAACTTCATGGCAAGCCAAAATTAATTGTGATCACTGTAGTTTTAGAATGTCTGGGAGAAAACTGGCTTCACCGTTCTGCTTTGAAATCGGAGTTTTGGGAACATGTGCTGCGCGACACACGAGATATAAACATAAAGTGAAAGATTTTAACTCTAAAGCTTTAAATGTGCAGATTTCCTGTTAATCCTTAATTTTAAGGAAGTTTTAAAACTGTTTAATAAGAAAATTCAAGTTAGGGAGGGGGAGAGGCATAGTGAGCACTAAGTTTTTCGTTTTTTTTCGCATGTTTTTTTTTTCATTTGAAAGCTAGGTACTATAGTAAAACTTGTAGTGTAATAAGCACAAGCGGATTCCATTGTTTCTTCAAAAAAATCTATGTATTTTAAATCTTTTCGTCCCCAATCAACTTCCGATTCGGAATGGTACTTCGTATCTGCTCCCATCTTTGGAGGGAGGGGGGGAAGTAGGAAGAGAGTGAAGATTCAAGAAGATTCGTACAATGACGACCACGAGAGTTTGATCATGATACACTGAAACGTGAGGTGGAGATAAATATAGTCAAACTGCAGTTTCTCATGACTTCAAAACAATACTAAAACTGGCTGTAATGTTGCAACATATTCTGACTCAAAGAAACTCAGATACCCGGCCGGGTTGACATGAGCTCGTATTCTCGCAATGCACAATACATACAGAAATTGGTTAATCATATCATAATGACGATAAGAAACGGGTTCTCTGACGAGGAGCACCGTCCTGAATGGTTCGATGAGATTAGAGACAGATGAAGTGTTCAAGCATGAAAAAGGTATTTTCGGTTTGGCTTTCTGTTCGTGGAACATTGTTAGGAAAACATTCAACTCTCGACAACAGATCAAAAACGATTTGACGGTGCTCTTCAACTCCCAGCTTTCGCCATTCTGACAGATCCACGGGTTGATAACACGTAGCCAGCAATTGAGAAGAATCACTCGAAGTAGCGGTTTTTAAATAATAACGGGAGAAACGCACTGTACGAGAAGATTGGCGAATACGTTTATTTTGTATAGAATTTTTTGTTATCTAAAATAGAATCAAACTTACGAATCAACTTAATTTATCTGGTAAATCAATATACTCTTCATTGATATTCCCGCAATTCAATGAGGAACTAGATTTCAAAGATAAAAGGAGCAAACTCCAGTTTTCGAGTAAGATTCTTTATTTGAAAACAGCCCTTTTATTTTGTAAAAATTATGTCTATTTGTGAACTTAATAATTGCAATTGAAACGATGTAATTAATGGAAAAGTCAGAGATCAAGCCAGAAAAAAACTCTGAACAAACTTATCAAAATTTGAGGGATTGTAAAGATCAGAAACTTTTGAATAATTGTACACAGCCTTCACGGCAGCTCGAATCTCGCCAATCAATATTATCAGTTTTCCAAATCGCTCGCCATGACTGGTCGGATATTTTTCGGACAGGTACTCCATGAGTTCTTCAAAACACTTGTTTTTGAGTCCATCAATATTTTCCTGGAAGTGTGCGAATACATTCCTCTTGGGAAACGAACCTGGAAAATGTATTGAGAACTCAAAAGGGAAAATATGATTTTTTCATTCAAAATTTTAGATTCGATTTTTATTAAATGATTTTTTAACCGAAAAACTCACTAGAAAGCAGAATTAATGATTTCAAAAATGCTGTTTCTAACTGATCGATCTGCAAAATCTGGAACTGTTCTTTAATAGTAGTTTCCAACAATGACACAAATTCGTAGTGTTGCCTGGAGCAAAAATGAGGTTTTTTTAAGATTTTGACTTCCCTCCCCCACCTGACTGTTTCCTTTTTCACAACTCCTTCGAAATGATCCAACCCGTGAAAGTAATCTGAGTGCAGAAAAGTGCCATTTTGAAGAATCCAATACCCATTTTTCCACATTCTAGCGCTTTTGATGCCTTGCTCAATTATCATATAGGCAAAACCATATTCTGACATGACACATCTTTGCTTTTCATTTGAAATCTTTTGAAACGGGTCAAATAGCGAAGCCCATTCAATCGCATTGTGAAAACTCCATTTGAACATGTCATTTACATCGGCCGTCGTGGCTCGTCTCAACGAAGCGACGCACTGTTCACTGTACTCCTCAAATTGCTTTTCCTGCAGTTCTAAAGAATCTTGCATCAAGTGTTTCGGTATGATTACACTTGGAGATAAAGGATTTCTCGGATCATCCGTATCTCGAGCGAGAACTGCGGAAATTCTCATTCCAGCTTTCAGGCATTTTTGAAATCTACAGTATCGGCAAGCAGCGCGGTATTCTGAAATTGTAGTTTTGCAATAGATCTTACTTTCAATAATTTGAAAATTTCAGCTTTGTTTGAAAAGCAAAATAAACCTTTTCGAATTATTTTTGAAATGATAAAAAAATATATACATATGTACTCCGAAAATTGTTTGCATTCAAGATCTCGAGAATAAATTAATCTTGATTTACTGAGATCTCGAGATTTGAAGATAACGAGATCTGTGAGCGTCACACCGGCGGAACAATTTGAAGAAATAAATTGATATTATTTGGAATGCTGGAGAAATACTTTACTTTTACTAAATTAAGCTTCTAAGCTAATAATAATGAATAAAAAATTAATACCATTGAAAACGGGGCAGTCTCCCGTTTTTGTGCATCTGCCAACAGAATTTTTGTGGACGGATCTTTGGAAAAATATGATACAACCAAGGCAAGCAGAACAACCCAAGCGATTGCTTCTTGCCTTGTCTCCACAGACTGCACAATTCTCTCCAGACAAACTAGGCATCCGTTGAAATGCATCATTCGATGTTGAAGGGTTCATAGTTGCTTGTGTTTCTGGGGAAGACATCAGTATAATAATATAAGAAAGATCTATGCATGCTGATTTATGAAAGTGTGAAACCGAGACGAGAAGGACTTTTGCAATAGGGGAGAGAATAAGTAGTACATATTACCTGAATCCTGGGCAATAGAGCAGACGTCAGTTGGGGTATAAGTGCAACAAATTGAGCAACTATAATAGATTTGCAAAACGTACAAAAATAAAAATTGGCAAAATTATAATGCGTTGATTTCCTGTTATTACCTTATAGGAGACCTAGAGCCCCGCAAATTCAGAGTAAAAGATAAACAAAATGCAGAGTAAATCAAGGTAGGAAAAATAATGCAAACAGCTAATCAATTGAGTTTTCTGATTCCCACGGAATAAAAAAAGTTCAAATTCATTTAATTATGGGAAGGAAGAACACCAAAGAATAACGAGAAATTGCTTTTTGGAAGACTTTTCGACTAAAATCTTCCGATGAAAGGAATCAAACATAAGGTAGTGCGATGCCTTGCCAGATCTAATCTTAACTGGCGTGGATGGTATTGAGAACATCACAAATAAAAACAAACGCGATTGGAATACGGTTTGGAATATATCCGATGTTTGGAATTTGATCTAAAGCTGATAATTCAATCGACCGCGTCAAAAGTATAGATTTTTTTGTATTGCTACTCGGGTGGCCGAAATTGGGTACAAAATCCAGCTTTTTTCTTTGCTTTTGCTCTATTATTACTTTTCTTCCAATATGTCACGTAGTTCTCACTTTTCTGCCGCCAAGCGAGATCAAATCGATGTTCTCATCACTAAAGTATTCTCAAGGCCTTCGATCGCTCGCCGGCTAGGAAGGAATCTATAAACGGTCTCCACCTAGGTATGTTCGCAACCGAATTCCTTGTTCTTCTTCACGTACCGGAAAACGAAAGAAACTGTCTAGGTGCCATTAAAAGCATTGTGTTCAACTCCACCTAGCCAGTCAACAGCATCAAGACTGATCTTCAGATTTCGGTGTCGAAAAGCACTGTTTTCCGAGCCATCCATTCTTCTGGACACATGGTCCAAGAAGCCATAAAATTGGCACCAAGACTGAAACCCGATTACAAAGCGAATAGACTCCAGTTTGGTCGCTACAATATGTCTACGAATTGGGAGAAGATGCATTCAGCTTGATGTCTACCAAGCCATAATTAATAATGAAAAACGAACAAAAAATTGTGAATAAAATTTTTCCCGCCAGCTAGGAAGGAATCTCAAAACCGTCTCTATCTATGTTTGCAATCCAACTTCTGGTCCTGCTCCACGTTCCTAAAGACCAAAGAAATTGTCAAGTCGCGAACACCGCGCCATACAACGCATTGTGTACAACTCCACCAAAGAATAAACACTGATCTTCGGCTTTCGGTGTCGAAAAACACTGTTCTCCGATCCATCCATTCTTCGGGACACATGGTCCAAGAAGCCATAAAGTCAGCACCAAGACTGAAACCCGAGTACAAAGCGAAGAGACTCCAGTTTGGTCGCTACAATATGTCTACGAATTGCGAGAAGATCAGGCTTGATGTCTACCAAGCCATAATTTATAATGAAAAACGAACAAAAATTTGTTTCAGATCATCTAATCATCTAAAACAGAAGTTCAGATTCGATGGCCCTGATGGTTGGAATTACTACTGGAGAGACTTGAGGAAAGAGCCAAGAGCCTTTTTCAAGTGGAACTACGGGTGTGGCTCGGTCATAGAGCGGGTAGCAACTGAGGAAGCTTCATATGGATGCCGTGGCATATCAGAAAGTTCCCCAGACCAAATTGGTACCATTCATAAACCGTCGTCATTGTTTCGGACTTCTCTTCCAACAAGACAATGCTCCAGGTCATACTTTCAACTCCACCAAAGCTTGGTTCCAGAGCACATAGATCAATGCCTTGGACTGGTCACCTTGCTTGCTGGATGTTTATTCCATAGAAAGCCATTCTTTCCCAAGAAGTTTACGCGAATTCGAAACAATACAACTCCTTTCAGAGTCGGAATGATATCATCGAAAGAAGATGGAACAATATCAGCTTCAGTTTCCAACACCTCCAGAAGCGAGTTTTTGATCTAATTGGGTATAAAGGAAACCGTATTGACTACTGATTGTAAAAATTTTTGTTTTTTAATAAAAATTGATAACTTAATTGACTTATTCTAAAAACTGTTTATACTTTTGGTTTTGTTGAATTTTTGTTCAATTGAAGTTGTTTTATCTGTAGGTCTTCCTACTCGCCTGCGTGTTTTTCTTTTCGCCCAGAAAATTCAGAACAGCCAAAATCAAGGGAGGTGTCTATATTTTTGAAGGGCACTGTATGTATATCCTGCCATTTCCCAAAGACCATGTCAAAACTGTATCCTTTTCATTTATTTGAACCTTGTTTCAATGGTGAAGTGTATGAAAACAACAGTTGAGAGCGGAAGTAATAGATGAACAACGAAAATGAATGGAACACAAACACGCAAGAGATATTTTGCAAGGTCAGAAGAAATAACTAAATAATTTGAAATTTTTAGGCCGACGGGAAGAGAGAAATTATGAATAATGCGAGCTGAAGTTAGGAAACTATGAAGCTCCACTAACCAAGCTGTGAAACAGAAGAAGTAGATCTTGAGACAGCGCTTTCTACTAGAGCTGACAGTAAGAACTTCTAGAAGGTTGGGGAATCCAAGATATCAGATTTGTTCCGAACAACAGCACTCTCAGTCCCGTCCCCCCTTCCCCCAATTGATCTCTGCTTCCGATACGGAAGATTCAGAAGCAAGTCTGCAGAGAAAAATGAATCAACGTACATTTCTCGTATGACAGACAGACGAGGAACTCACACCTGGGAAGATAAGAAGTTCTCACATTAAATGAACATTATTTAGTGAATGATGTCTCAGTAGTCTCCTATTTCATCAATGGTAGCGAATCTGCACTTTACTCTGAGAAGCTCGAGCAGGTCAACCGGAGGAAAACACCGAGAAGAGTACTGGATACGTTTCTCAAAGAAACTAAAAAAGGCATTTAGTAACTGAAAAGCCCCACTAACTGAAAAACTCGAAGACGACTCTCATCTTCAGCAAAGCTGAGAGAAACTTCGCCAGCTTCTGTTGACTTAAGAGCAAACCATAGAAGAAGACGTACTATGTACTACTACTATGTTATACTAAACTACTACTAATATAATATTCCAACTGAAGCCCTACACTCACGTCGTTCCACAGACCACTCAAAATCCCCATAACGAGAGGCGTCCAACAAGGCGTCCCCACGGCGTCCAACGTGAGATTCGTCGACGGTATCATTCTATTAACGAAAGCCCCAAAACTATTTGTAGAATAATTCAAGAAATGTTCAATAAATGTGGAAAAGCAGTACTCCACATTAACATTAACAAAAGAAAAATATTGAAAAACATGTTCGCTTCAGATCACTCGATCTTCGTCAGCATCGGCGCAGCAACTACGGTTATCGAAGACGTCAGAGAGTGAACACGGTAGACTACGCAATACAAATAACGAACTGCAACCATAGCTATCTAAAAGAGCGTGAGCAGAATTGGCGGTATTCAAAGATATTTTAAAAAGAATTTTCATCGAAAAGACATCACAATTTTTTACGATTCATCTAGATGACGACTACATAAGATGGGTAGGACATGCGATGCGCAAAAATGACAATGGATGCTGCCGATGGGATTCACGGATGCTTTACGAAAATCAGTATCAATCCGACACTGTGATCCACGCTCAATCCGAGCGGTGCAGATCTAATCTCCAAAGTAAACATGTAAAAAAGTCTCTCCCTGTCGTCCGAATTCAGAATTTTATTTTTTTTTGCAAATTGGAAGATAAAATCAAAAAATTAAATTTCTAAACGATTTCTCAAAGATAAAAACGATTACATCTATCATTTCTTCTCTTGTTTTTTTTTGTTTGAGCGCCGCGATCTTTAACTGCGAAGCGAACTGGCCAGGTAAGATTATTTAAACAAAGACTAGTATCAAGGTATCAATAACTATAAGTCTCACAAGACAGTATGGTATCTTTAATTGTAAATTCACAGGATTGTGTGGAATGAAATTGTAGAATTTCCACTTACTTGTGGGAATTAATTCTTTTTCACAGCCTGCAGACTTGAAGAGAATAAAAAAAACACGGGAAACATAAAACACTGTTTTTTAGGAAAAATACAACATTTATTGATGGGAAAATATATGGAAACAAGAAAGACAATAAAATAATATTTAAAATGTTCGATGGAGAAATTGAAATTCTCCTCACGTGATTGCAGGCCTCAAATACACTCAAAGTTAACGGTGTTCCAATCCTATCTGAAAGTCCTAGTCTTATATTTCAACGATTTTATGGGCTAAAAGTATGTGCAATTTTCAGTCAATATATATTTTGTGCCATTTTCAATACGACTTGTTAGATTTCGAACTTTATTATATGTACCACTTCTAAAGATCAGAAGCTTAATCTATCAAAAATTTGTTCAACTCGGCATTTTTAACAATATTTTTCCTGTTAAATCCCAACGAAATGTAGTTTTGTATGAAAAAGTAAGTTGTTCCGTTGGTTACATGCATCTTCCATTGTCTTGCGGTGCCCAAAGTGTGTGAACATTGATTTCGAAGAAGTGTTATTCTGGTAATGTGTGTTTTTGAGCGTATCACGTGTCTATCCAATCTTAGTTCCTTTCTCTTTTGAATTGCAGTGGATCTCTAACGCTTGATAGACGTCTGATGTCTTGAACTTTTTGACGCTGCTGAGTGAGTGTTAACCCGGCAAGTCTTCCTTCTAGAGACGCGTCTGTCACTCTGACTCTTTCTGCTAACGCTTGTGAGGAAGTTCAAAACTTCTGGTCTCAGCTAACTCATACTGATTTAGTCACTCTGCTAAATATGGATATTTGGGAATGTAAGCACAAGAATACTTCTTGGTTATCATCTTATGCAATGTGCGTAGATCCAGGAGAATCCCACACAAACATTTTTGAGATGAATCGGAGAAAAGCAGTCACTGTATGAGGAGAAAGGATTGTAGCGATGTAGGACGGACCAGGTAAAGTAAGTTTATAAAATAGTTGTAAAAAATGTAAAACAGTTCTCAGCTCTCTTCTATATATGTCAGGAGAGAATTCACGTTATTAGACAGAGGTAGAAATGCGGATTTTTAGAATGAAAGGCTCATAAATACTGGTGATCTGATTATAGTATTTGTCAAATTTCAGTTGATCGTCGACAATGCCTCCTTACAATATGTCTCTTACAGAACTGAGCCACTTCATCTAAATGGTATTAAATTAGTATTTAGTGGACGTGTTCTGCTTTCAGAAGTGCATTACTGCGTATTTATTTCCTTTTCAAATTTGTTTTCAAATCTTGCACCAGTTTTCGACAATTTCGATACGTTCCTGGATATCATTCGGGTCAGAGCCTAGGATTTTGAATGTCATCGGCGAAGGTAGGTACATGGACACGAGGGGTGGAATTGCTCAAGCAGTTAGTTCATATATACTCGGAAGAGGATGGAAAAGATTCAATTCTTTTGCAGCTGTGGTCATCCTCACCGATATTGCGGAGTTTCATTAGCTGTATGTCTAGGGGACAGAGTTCAAGGTTTTTCTTCAATCAAAGTATATCAAAACAAATGAATTCGTTCGGCAAGGTAACCTGTTTGCGTATTTTGGTGATCGATTTCAGAATAGGCAGCACAGCATGCTAGAGCGGAAATTCAAAAATACGTGTGAGATTGTGAGAGATTTTGGGTAGATTAGTTCCAGAATTGATGTAATTTGAAACGTTTTACGCTGTATCTTCCCCACCACATTTTAAAATGCAAATAATTTCAGATGGCTGAATGAAAAATTGAGCAACCCCCCCCCTCCGCACCGCTTAGCATTCTTAATTGAATTACGAGGAAAGCGGTTCAGCGGATGTTCAACGCAAACGAATAATTTAGAGATTTAAATAATTTAGAGGAAATTAAGAGCCACCTAAAGTATTTATTAGCGGAAAATGCCTATCATTCTAAGGAAATATCAGTTTTATTAGCATTTTTTTTTGTAAAAGTAAGCAGTTTTGATGCTCACAGTTATAAAATGAGCAGAACAACTTTCAATCGCTGAAGCAGAGGTAGAGCGGTTAGTTGAGTGACTGTGTGGATGTTGTCGATGCAGCTGAATTTCTTTCGAAATCCAGCTGACGAATTCGACAGGTTGGAATTCGTCAAGAGTCTTCTTCAGCCTATTGTGGATGATTTTCGTGAACAGCTTGTATGGCTGCGATATTAGGGCGATTGGATGGTAGTTCTTTATGAGATCTCGTTCTCCTTTCTTGAACCTCGCTTTCTTTCTGAACCTTTCTTGAACGTAGACCTCGCTTTGCTCCAGTTGCCTGAAATTATTGGCATTTTTAAGTCTCCCCCCTTTTTTGATTGTAAAAGTAAGCAGTTTTGGCGCTATCTTAGTTGGGGGGGGGGGTCCACTAGTTTTTAGTCATTTTTAGAGCATTCTTCTTGATTTTTTTTTCTGAAAATGTTATTAGACATATTCGAATAACACTAGCAATTTTTAGAACAATTTTATTGGCGGACAACAAAAATACGCACAAAAAAGAAAATAACTAGGTGACTGGATATTTCTGGGCGATTCCGCCCATAACTCGTAAATTTTCGCTTCATCGTGATATTTGAAATGCCGCAGCGCCTCAATCATCCCATAAATCCCCTTTGAGGTCACACTTTGGCTTAGGCTTAGGCTTAGGCTTAGGCTTAGGCTTAGGCTTAGGCTTCGGCTTAGGCTTAGGCTTATGCTTAGGCTTAGACTTAGGCTTATGCTTAGTCTTAGGCTTAGGCTTAGTCTTAGGCTTAGGCTTACTTCAAGTCGAGAAGTGCATCAGCTGCGGTCCTATTCATATCTATGGTTAACTAAGTTATTATCAACTAATATGCAAACAAAAATCCAAAAAAAAATCCAAAAAATTGCTCATCGTTGAATCGAGCCACGCGTGAAAAAAGTGGAATCGTAGTTTTCGTGTCAAGAGTAAGCGCCATGCGTGAAAAAACAACTTGCAAATATTTTAACAATAACAACAAACATTTTCAGAAAAAAAATTGCAAAAAACTCCAAAAATGACTGAAAACTAGTGGACCCCCCCCCCAACTAAGATAGCGCCGCAGTTTTGATGCTCAGAGTTATAAAATGAGCAGAACAGCTTTCACTCTCTTTGAACTCCATCAAAAAATAAAGAAAAGGCACTGGAGACGTGCGCGTTTCAGCGAAAAACACTAGGAGTTTGAGTGACTAAGCTTCATCGAGCTGAAACAGTTTTGCTTTTGTTGTCAATGTATAATAGTTTTAGATGTGAAGATTTCTCACAAAGATTGTCAGAGTATTTCTATTTCTAAATTTAAAAAATAGGCACTTAGACAAAAACGGTTTTTGTATTATATGTTTATGCGCATGTTTATGCGCTTTATACACGGTACAGTACGGTGGAAGAGTGTGCTCATTTTATCAATATTGAAAGCAAAGCAACTGAAATTTCACAATATGTACCAAAGATTCTTTGATTTATTGTCTCAGAGCTATTGAAATATTTTATTCATTAGCATTACAGCTATCGAATTACTGGTAATTTTTCTGAGCAAAAAAAAAACAAATAGAAATGTATAATTTTCTAAATAAAATATCACCTGTTTACAAAATTCAATTTCAGCCTATTCATTTGCTTACTTCACACCAGTCGCTGTGAGTCCAGGAGCCAATGAAGTCATACTTTTGACAAACTTCCTGTAGCGTCTGATGCATTATCGCCGCAAAATATGCCGCATCTCCCCCATTTTTTTGGAAATTGGCCGTTAATCAGATTTCAGAGGGAGATTATTTCACTGGTTTTGATTTATTGAATTTCAATTTTTCGGTTTTATTGACATGGTAATTATTGGTGGCCAGAAAATAGTAGTTGGTATACTCTGGTTATGTAGAACTGGTTTTATTCAATAATTATTCGGAAGGTATTAAAATTATTTATTTTCTATACGTCTATTGATACGTTTTCAAAGCATTTAACTTCAATTTTCATATTTATGACCAAATACAGTATGCTCAGCTTGCTGCAATTATAAATGCACAATTGGTTAGAGAACCAGCTGACACTATGTTCTCTGAGAATCCATTTTGTTGAACTTTTGCACTTTTCAGACGTAAATCAAATTTCTCTTCTATCCCTATTTCTCCAGCAAATCTAAACAACCTCAGAACGCACTATCTCATTCTATACCTCTGCGTCTTCCCATTTTCTGTGTCTTCGGGCTCCTATAAAATGTGAGCTCCTAAATGTGTAAGCAAGTGTGCTTTTTTCGTGTGTCTCATCCATCCGTCCACTGTTATTTTCTCATTCGGCTTTGGAGAGCAGTGGACTCCAAAATATAGAAATAAAACATCTGTTTGCTTTTTCCCTCACTTTTTTGGTGTCGATTTTTCTTGCTTTCATGTTTTGCTTTATATTTCTCACACATTCTGCTTATTTTTCTCCCCGAGAGCAATGGCAGTTGGGGATGAAAATTGTGATTCATTTTTTATTATTAATACACTTCCCCCCTCCGTGCTGTTTTCGCCGCCCTTTCACTTTATAGAAATTTTCCAGATGTCTCAAGAATCGCTGGATTTTGTGCAACTTACAAATGAGAACGCATCGGAAATCTCGCAGTTTTTGATTGATCATTTTCTAATTGAAGAACCACTCAACAGAGCGTCTGGAATGTCATGCAAAAACTTTCGGCCGTTTGTTGATAAGCTCTTGGAACGGACACTGAACATTCCGTTTTCGTTTGCACTTGTGCAACCGGGTGAGTGGTTTTTCGATGAACTAGAAAATGTTGTCATTGATTGTTGTTCACAAGGAAGACACATTTTTATTGCAAAATGAAAATATAAATATTTCACAGCTCATAAGATCCTCTAAATGCTCATCTGCTCTTTTCATTGATGGCTTCATTAAAATGCATTGATGCTCAACAAGAAATGCATCAAAACGCATTTTAAAATACCAGCTAATTACAAAGAATAAAAAATCATATCTGCATCAATCAACCGAATATTTTTTTTAAGAATCGAAAAAAATTGTGGCTTGTGTTATGTCTTCCTTATGGACCAATGAAAAGAACAATGGACTCGAGACGACGAATTCAGAAAACCATAGCGACGAGTTTACATTTGAAACCGGGCAGAAAAAAGGAGTTGAAGTCATTGGGAAGATTTTAACGGGCCTTCACGCAAAGTTCTACGAGATCAACCCAGAGATAAACAAGGTTTTGCATCTGTGAGTAAAGGAGTGTGGGACTGAAATTTTTGACTGAAAGAGCGAAAGAAAAAACAAACATTTGATTCGAAAACAAAAACAAAAACGTTGAGTGGGGGTTCTAGAATTCTGAATTCTGAATTTGTCATAACTGAAATTCAATGTCGAAAAATTTTATTATATACAATCAGATTTGAATGTAATTTATAAAAAATGAACAGTTCATCAACGATGAATATGATTTAACGCCCGCATGCCCATATGGATTCCCATATCCACCGTATCCTCCCCATTGGCGGCCATATCCACCAGAGAAGGGCGGAATTCCAGATTCCGCCGTTTTCTTCATTCCGTCTTCCGGATTCCAGATCCCGTGAAAAAATTTTTTTCCGTTTTCAGTTTTCCGGATTCCGAGTTCCCGAAATCCAATTCCGCCCTACTCTGATATCCACCATATCCACCGTATCCCCATTGTCGTTTTTCACGGAGTCCACTAAAAATGCTTAGATTTCTGAATTCTCGTTTTGTATTTTATCGTAAAGCTTTAATGGGGCATGACAGAACTACAACTTACAGTGTATCATTTTCGCCATTTTGTGCAGTTCCTAGAATCGCGCAGCAAATCAAAAGAATAGCAAAAAAAGCCAAAAGTTTATTTGAGACCATTTTTTAAACCGTCGATTTAATTATTTTCAAAAGAATGAAATAAAGATGTTGTTTTATTTCCAACCCGCGCAACTTATATACGTACCACCCTAATTTCTCCGTTCTCACTAAAACTAGTTCTTGTTTCAATTCATACCTTAACAACTCTTAACTCAACCACGGGATGGCTCCCAAATCTTATCAAATTTAAATTTAAAGTGTTTGTGTTGTACTTTTAATAATCTGCATAATGATTGAAGAAAATGACAAAGATGAAGGTAACAAAAATAAAAAATAGAATCTGAATATTTCAAAGTAACGAGTTTGAATCGGAAATCCGATTTGATGTTGAAAAAAATTTTAGAAGAGACCTCAACAAATTTCAAATTGAAAGCAAAGATTTGTCAAAGATGACAACAAAGAGCAACTCGACTGTTTTCAGAGAAATTCTGAGTGTTGCAAAGGAGTACCAGCGACGTGGGCTTGCATCAAAATTGATGAACAAAACGGAGGACGTCGAAAGAATGAAAGAATTCGAATGTGCTGGAATCGCCTCCGAGCTGTCGTCGCTAGCAAATCAATGTTTGATGAAGAAGAGAGGCTACACGGTAAACTTGATATTTTCATGACGTTCCGGAGAAATTATTCGAGAAGGTAAACAACTCGAGCACACAAACAATTTTCAGGTATTGGCTGAAACCTTACTCTCCTCTGAATGTGACGATTCTGGAAATCCTCTTATTGTCCCTGATGACGGAACAGACAGAGTTGTGCTAGCCTATAAAAAATTCTAAGCTTGCTTTGATTCTCGAGAAACTTAGTTCTTCATGTTTTTTAAGGAAATTTGAGTAACTTTTTAAAAATGCTTAATAAATATTGTGCTCTTTATCTACCACTGTAATTTTGACCGAAGTTTGTCTCTTTTTAAGAGTTCAAACACCACCAACATTCAACATGATTTAAACATATTGGAAAAATGGTGCGATACCTGGCAGATGCATATTGCTCCTGACAAGTGTCAAACTATATCTTTTCATCACAAAAGAAGAATTTCTAACACTAACCCTGTATTCACAATAAATGATCAAGAGTTACCAAGCACAAGAAAAATTCGTGACCTGGGTGTAATTTATAACTCCTCCCTTACCTTTACTGATCACTTCAGTACCATACTTCGAAAAGCCCAACAACGCATTAACATTTTTTTCAATGTCCTCCGCCGAGCAAGTTTCCAAATTTTCGTTAAATGATTTAAAATTTATATTCGTCCTCTTCTTGAATACGCAACCATAATCTTTTCTCCTGTACTAAAAGAACATATTAAACTAATTGAAAGTGTCCAAAAATCTTTCCTCGTTCGCTGTTATAAAAAATTTAATTATAATTATGTGTCATATTTTGATTGCCTTTATTATTGTAACCTTACCTCACTAGAACACAGAAGACTTATTGCTGACTTAGTTTTTATGTACAAAATATTAATTTCCAAAGAAATCTCTACTAACCTAAACTTGCCAATTTCCCCAGCAAATGTAAAACATCTCAGACGTCACTCACATTATTTTCAACCCTCACTTGCAAACTTTTCCAAAGCTTACTCACAATTTTTCACTTCTCGTATCATCAAAGCTTGGAACTCTCTACCACACTCAATTTTTCCCACTAAAATATCGTCGCCCGCATTCAGAACTAACATTACTCAACTAAACCTTTCACCATATCTCACACTAAATTCCGGGAAATTCTAACATTATCTCATGTATATCTTTAACTTAATATTTATTATTATCTAATCTTTTCATGTATGATTTCATTGTATTATAACCTTGAAAATATAAGAGGCAAATCTAGCCCTTTTTCAATGAATAAATTAAAAAAAAATGAGTGAACCAAATCATACTGGCGATGAGAAATGGGTTCTCTACGATAACAATAAGCGCCTTCCAGAATGGGCCGATAAGAATGCGCAATTAAACGGTGTGTCCAAACTGTAAATTCACGATTAAATAATGATTTTTCGGTTTGAGCGCCTGTCTTCGGAATATATTACTTGGAGCTACTAGATGATAGTGTAGCAGACACCTCAGATGTCTACCCTCGCCAACTACGAAAGCACAGATTTTCTATTCTCCCACACACACTGTACTGCCTTGAGCTTGCTTCTAGTAGTTATCTTCTTATCAGTAATCTGCAACGTCATCCCAGCGGAAAAAATACAAAATATCAAAAACGATTTGACGGCGTTCTTCAACTCCTAATCTTATTTTGTCAAATCTGCATATTGATATCATGTTGGCAGAGAATCCTTGAGAACAATTAATTTTGTTATATTATTTCTTTCAATCAAGCTTCCTACTTCAAAAATGACCGAAACTTATGAATCCCCGTAGTACATTTCTTCCGTCATAAAAAACCCCGCCTCCAATGAACATATGGTATTCCTCGCGGTACAAAACACAAAAAAAATATATGAAAATATGAAGAAAGACCTTGAAAAATAGGTTTATTTTTAACTGATAAATGATTCAGCGTGATGTATTCATCTCAGTTCATTGAATCGGAATGACATCTGCTGCATCCGCAGTGTAACAACACATTATTTTGGGCATGGGGCGCATTTGGGGCGCATTTGCGCCAAGGTTGGCATCTGTTGTGAGAAATTATTCCAGTAATGTTATTTAATATAATATAGAGCTTCAGGTTTTAACTAAATATCTGAAATTCGCTAATAATTTTGAACGGATCGTTTTTCAAATATTTTAATATTTTATGGGAAAATGCTTATTCAATCCGAAATTTGCCGATTCATAATGAGTTTGAAAAAAGAAAACGCATTCTCAACAACTTTTGGTTCTTTTTTTGTTTGATTCAGAATAAAATTTAGAGTTTTTGTTTAATCTTTAATTCCTTTGTCCTTTTAACTTGCACCATTTAAGAATTGTCAAAAGATTTATAAAACCATCTTAAAATTACTGCGTGAAATAAAAAATATGATTGAAATAAAAATAGCCTTGTTTAGATTCTCTTAAAAAGAATTTCTGGTCCACGATAAGAATCAATGAGCCTTATTATTTATAAATTCCCTCATTTTACTCTTCATTTGTTCTTCTTGTGCTGTTCAAAGTGCTTTTTAAGCTCTGGAAATTCCAGAGAAACTCGAAGAAAACCACAACAAACCACTAAAGTCGTCGATCGAACACGGGAAAACCCTTTATTTTCGGTTTATTTTGTTTCCCCCTCCCCTCCCTTTTATTTGTTTGCATATTTCTCCTTAAATATTGTATTACGAGTTCATTCACTTCTCTGGTTAAATGAAAATAATTATATTGTTTTTGTAGTGAGGAAAATTGGAGTGCATCTGCTTCAGTGAACCCGCGATCGTATGCATTCCTTATTTGTCAAACTCAAAATAAACCATTTTTCGTTAGAGACATGTTGTCGATTAAACTCAGAAGTGCTGTGGAAAGTGCTGCTCCGCGCCGAGATATTCACTCTAATTAAACTTTGCCCTTCCCATTTCCTGTCGGTAGTTCAAAATATCTTCTCCTATATTATCAAAACTTGCTTTTTAATTATTTATGGTCTCCGAAGGAAGAGCAAAGCACATTTTTATTCAATTGTGAAATACATGCTAACTTAGTCTCTTACCTGATCTGTTCTTTGCTTTATTTTGAGGTAATCGATTCTGAAATTCGGATTTCTATGTATATGCTTTCCGGATTTTCCCACCAAACATACATTGAATTTCGAGATCTAACGTTCTCAGGTTGTTCTCAGAAGGTGTGTTGTCCGTGATTTTGAATTCTGTAATAAGAATTTTGAATTGAATGAAAAATATTATATTAAAAAGTAAGAAAAACTGTAAATCGTAAAATTTCGAAGAATTTCCAAAATCAAAACTTCTAAAGTCTGTTTTTTCTTGTCTCGGCACCATGAAATGTTCTGGCTCTTTTTTTTTCGATTTTTGAATTATACCTTGCTCCCATCTTTTCTAGGAATATTCTCAAATCTCTTGAGCAACAACTTGGAGGACCACCAAAAGATATGAAGAACTCAACACACTCGAAAAACGTACAAAAAGAAGAAGACGTCACACTTCCGTCATTCGGAGAGACTGCTTTAGAACGAGTTCGTAGAAATACGCACCGTAGATTAAGAAAGAAGAGTTTGGAACTCAAAATGAGCAACTCCACTATGAGGAGCGCCGTGAAAAGAGCGCATGGATTCACCCCGTATTGTGCTCGAAAGGCTGCAATTCCATTGGAAACGAACAAGATGGCATGCTGGCAGAAGTTAATGCGCTCCGGTCGCCCGGCCGGATTCAATCCACAAAACCATCGAGAACTAGTAACAATATGTAGTAAAAAAAGCAAATCAGCGTGGAAGGATGGTGAACAGAGCTCCTTATCCTCCAAAACAGTTTTTTTGACGCAACCTCCTCTGACTGTAAGGCACAGCTCATTTTCGTGGAATCCGATGTGAAGTTCAACAAACAATACTATTTGAAGAAGTTTTTTGAAAGAGCAGGTAACCAGAATTGCACATTTCAATAGGACTCTGCTCCGCCAATTTTCTTCTGTTCATCAGCAATTCTGAATAGACAGCGTCATCACCGGATTTGTTTCCGCTCCACTATTGTCTGTAGAGTCCTTAAGTCAATTTGAATTTGAAGCCATTGAAAATGAGTTTGGAGTCAGAATGAACAAAATATTTTCAAAATGCATACTTTTGTGCCACTATAAATACGTTCCCCAACAGCTTCAATGATGTCGTTAAGAACAGAGCCAACAACGTCGAACAACTTTGATAGTTTCTTGTTTACAGTCGTTTCAATAAATAGTGGAATAGTTTAATTGTTCTGTTGGTACTATTACTGGTATTTTTACAAATCTTAAATCTCTTTAAATGTGTTGCCATACTTTTGGCTCATCCTGTACAGAGCAGCTTGAATCCTCCTCAACAACTAGAATTGATACTCACCACCCTTGTGATGCTTGTCTATTTAACCGTGTTTAGCGTAATTCTGAATGGACGAATGCAATGTTCTCCCGTAATTTGTCATAAAACCCGCCGAGTTCCACGATTTGCAAGCTTGATTGAATGACACCAGGAAACTTGAACTGAATTATGAGAGAACCAATGTAGGTCGAGATTTGAGCATTTCAGTCCAATTTTAGAATGAGCTCATAAGAAAAGTAGTAGTTTTAAGCTTGAGGAATGACGTTTTTTTTTGTTTGAAATTTGATTTTTAATGAAATGTGATCGCTGTCACGTATAGTTTATACATATACGAACGAACTACTCATATCCAAAGCGCTCCTTTTAGATTGGCCTATCCATTTCCCGTCTACTTTAAGACAAATAGTTGCTTATGTCTGAAACTAAATAAATTCTAATTTAGAAACCCAATAGTCATATGAGACCTTCGAATCTGGAATAGCCGAAAAGTGTTTAAAAATGGGGCGCTTCCTTTAGTTTTTTTTCCAAACTAAAATGCTAATTTCTTTGTATTTGTGCATTTGATTTTTAAAAACCTTGGTTTTGCCAAACTAAGCTCATAGAGCACACTCAAAAAATAAACAATTCGTGCTAAGAAACGTTTTATATCTTTATTACACCACTGAGACCACGTGCATTCGGAAAAGAAGCACTCATAACATTGGAAAACTGAAAACGTTTCTTAATTATATTTTTAAAAGCGCATTTTAAATGAAAAATATAATCATTTATTAACTCGGTAATTAAAATAAATGTTAGAGAAAACTTTTTGTCTGGGAACTCATTAGACAGCTAACTTCCTGTTTCCGGAGCAGCGTCCAAAACCGGAAAACACAATCTACTGTAACGTATTCGGATATTCGGATCATTATCATTTTTGAGTAAGACAAGAGAAAGCCTATTTTTAGGCCTATATAAATATAATATCAGTTAGAAACTATAGGGATCTTTTGCAAAAAAAATAAAAAGATATCAAAGAAAAAAAAATATCAAAGACACGATATCCGTTTAGTTTAGATAAGTTTTACCACAGAATTCGACCAGAATTAGTACTGTAACTCTTCGGTCTGAAGCATTTGTGCTCACTGGAAATCATTTAATAACTCAGAAAGCACTTTGAGCAATTTTCTCTTTTATCTTCTAATTCTTCTAAAATTCAAATTCACCCTTTTTACTAAATTTGAATAATATATCTCACAATTACTATAGAAGAATGCATAGAGGAAAGAATTGGATGGAAAGGGCGCGGAGCTCCCGATTTTCAGAAATTTGCGCAGATAGCGTACGCACCATGTGTACAGAATTCTCCGTAGTCGAAAGTAGCTGTGGTTGAATTTTTAGAAAAAGTTAAGAGGATTTTTGATCGAGGTTCCCTAGTTAGTACCTTCCATGTCTTATTCTTTGCCAAAAAATAAAGTATTTTTCTTTTAATTTGGAAATTAACGTTTTCTGATAATGGTGTATGTAGGAGCATTCTCAATTAATTCCGTGATTTCTCTGAATGTGCTCCGAATTATTGCTAAAAGAAGAGTTATTCTAATATTAATTTTCAAAGTTCCGCCTATAACGCCTCCGTTTATTCTCTGATGATTCCATAATTTGATTTTACTTTCTTCATTTTCCAATTTTTCAAAAAACTCAAACCTATATTATTCGATCTCATTTCTCTCTTAATCCTTGGCTTAAAGTGACTAATTTTGCATTTTTTACATTCTTCTCATGTTCCATTTTGACTTATTTTCTGATATGTGTGCAGCCAACTCTCATTTTCTTTTTTTAAAGAAACCTTCTTAACTGCAAAATAGTCATATCCTTTAAGATATTTGAAATGTCAAATGGAGTGCCACCAATGATGAACTCGTTCGCCGTGATTCTGTCAGCAGTTGGAGTGGTTTCCTCAGTGTTTTCGTTTTTAATGAATATTTACCTGATGAAGAAAATACGAAGGTGATTTCAGAAGAAATTTGAAAATTCAATAAGACAATCGATTTAATTAAACTGAGAAGAAGAACTGCTTTCAGAAATAAAAAGAAGGATATGATTCTGTTCTACTATCGTATTTCCGTTGATGTACTATTATCTGCGCTAGTGACTTGCTTTCTTACGTTCGTCATTGTGTTCTCATTTTTTGCCAAAGAACTTGCAAAATATCACGGTTTGATATTTTATTTTTCGTTTCCTGCATCGAACGTCGGCGCAGCTAGATCGATTGTCACATTATGCATCGCCATGGAGAGAATGATAGTAAGAATATTCAAAAAAAAAAACGCTTTTCATATACATTTTAATCTTATTTTTGTGTAATAAGACACGGTAGTCATTGAAATATCCCTTGTTGTTTTCCAGCGGCAGGGTGGGGAATGAATATAGCACAGCATTGAAGACGGCGTAATAACTTCAAATCGAAAGATTTTTTTCTGAAAATCAATCAAAATGTTTATTAAACAATTACACAAAATTAAAGCATTAACAGTTTTCCAATATTGACTCACGATGTGGGATTTGGATCATGGTAACACCTCTGCCTAGACAATCTTCTATTCCCTATTGGAGCTAAAGTCAACGTTGAGTACCTCCGTGCCGCTGTCGGCTCTTACCCGAAGAGACTTCTGGCAGTCATCAAAGCGAAAGATTCGAAAACTGTCAGAGCTATAATTTTTGTTGTGGTTTAATAAACATTTTGGTTGAATTTCAGAAATAATCTTTCAATTTGAAGCTATAATATTACACCGTTTTGAATGCGGCGCTATATGTATTCCACACCCTGTATAATTCTTTTAGAGAGGAGCTGGAAACTTGAGGATAAAAATATGAAAACGTTACAAAATGAGCCAGGAAAATTATGCAGTTTAGCTTTTATCGATGAAAAAATGTATCTTTGAAAAGTTCGAAAAATGTGATTTTTTAAAAATATTTTTTACTAAAACTTGTTTATATTGCGATTTCACTCATAAAGCGACATGAAAATGAGGTGATACGCAGTTAAAGTTGTTTCAAAATGATCAAAATTACCCCCCCCCCCCCTCACCCAAAGAATAGCTTAATATCTTCTTGACATCGACTGGATCAGGTTGGACGACCATCTTGTGGAATCTGAGCAATCTCCGAATGAGCGGACTTCTTGTCGGCGATTTGAGCACGTATGCTGGAAACGTGTCATTCAAGATCGTCCCCACAAGTGGATTAAGGTTTGTTTCTATCAATTAAATGGTTCGCAACAATCCCTTTTGTGTATTCTCTTCACTGCTTGTTCATATTGAGCTCACCAACACTTCACAAATTTTCCAACTGTGGAACATTTGACGTGGAACTGCTCAGCTAGAGACCAACCTGATCAAGTCGATGTCAAGAACACGTCAAGCTGTTATCGACTCTTGAAACTAAGTATTGATCATTTGGAAACTGATTATATTACTTCAATTATAGGTTCTTTTCCTAGTGAAATCACAATAAACAGGTTTTTTTTAAAATTTAAAATTTAAAATTTTAACTTTTCTGCATTTTTATATGGATATTTTGGTGGCCACTACTATTAGCCTCCGCAGCTCATCGAAATGAACTCCACTGAAAAGAAACGCTGAAACTGTGGAAGGCAGTTGTCAGCTACAGAAGAAGAACAGAAAAATCCTGGAAAGACTTCTAAGCCTAAAAGCCTAAAATGAAATAACTAAACCATGGTTCAGAAAAAACCTATAATCTAAAGCTCCAATAAATTGTGAAACTTTACGAGAAACGAATAATTGAGAATCATTACAGGCTGCTTATATTCCAATATTTTTCCATAATTATCGCCATTTTTTTCCAACTGTCTTAATTTTGCTCTTCGCACTCGTTTTTGGCATCACTGAAGAGATTGTTTTATATGGATTCTGCGGTTTTCACCTTAATATGCCGCACAACTGTGCAGCTCTGGGATGCGCAGTAAATACATGCTTTTTTGATTATTGGACATCACACAAATCGGTTTGCTTTCTGATTGAAATGCTATAAAAGGACATCTGAACAAGTTTTGAATTTCAGACGATATTTGCGTTGAACTTTGGCTTTTCACTTCTTCTCTGCATAAAACTGTTTGTGATCAACAAGTTGGGAAAGAAGACAAGTGTGGAGCTCTCGAGGGTACATTCTCAATTTTTTTTTCTTTAATTTTTAATTTTTTTTGAGGCTAATCGACTCGCACTTATTGATGTAGCTACCGTCTTTTTGTCTGATTTTCTTCCAAGTTTTCTTGCAAATCAGTTTTCTAGTACCGGATTTTTCAGCTTTGAGGTCAGTGACATCACAATCAGATTTCTAATAGGTCCAACTATTGACAGAATATCGGGCCCTATGGAGCTGTTGCGAAAATGATCGGTTGCGCAATAGAAGCAGCTTCAGTCTTCAGTACACTAAAAGGGAAATTACGCGGTAGTTCTGTTGAAAACAGCAAGTCAACTGGGAAGGTTTTAATGAAAACCAACGGGGTAAGAAATTATTGAAAAACTTTATTATGGAAATATTTTGATTATTTATCTCTGTTTTTTTGTTATTATTTTTTAATATTTGTAACTGATTGCTCAACATAGTTCCGATGTTTGCCAGATTATTTCATTTAAAAGTTGAGAAACGGTCCGAAAATCAGATGACTGACTTTTCGATAAAGTCGTCGTATATTTTGCGTCGGCGGATTTTTTAAGATAATTTTTAGAATTAAAGATTTGTTTTATATTTTCTCGTAAGACAATTTTCGCGAATAAAACGTATTTTTTTCGTTGAAAAAAAGTAACCGAGCCAAAAAATGTTGATGCTGGGACACTTGTAAGTAACATACAGTAACGGCCATAAAGATATTATATTGTCGAAAAACCATAATACCTTTATGGCCGGTACTGTATGTAGAATGAGCACCGGCAAAAAGAGCAATGTGGGGATGGTGATTTTTAGGCAATATAATCAGAAGCAACTAACTTATATGTCTGAAAGAGCTGAAAATGCACCTGGAGCAAGAAAGACTGTGTGCAGCGATACTGACTGTGCCTGGCCATAAAAGTATAATCTTAATGGGAACCGTAATATAATACCGTTATAGCCGGTACTGAAGGTAGAAGCTACATAATTTTTTAAGTCATATTCTTTCAGAACTAGGTTTCAGAGTAATACTGTATTTTTGAACCGTTTCTCTTCTTTTTCCGTGAAATATTATCAAAAATCTTATTAACACTTTATGACAATTGATTAATTTGTATTATTAGAACGGAGCCTGATTTTTAATGAAATTAATTGTGAACTTTTTATTAACTTACTTCCTTCTCTAATATAAATATAAGAAAAACTGATAAATGTATTCTGCATAATGCGAGAAGGACGAAAAATGGATTAAAATGAACATTTTTCGATTTTCTTTTGTTACTTATGGTATTGAGATTCCGGTTATTACATAATGTAATTCTGCTCTGTTCTGATTCATTTCAGAAGCAACTTACAACTTTTGTGCAAGCTTGAAAAGCAAAAATGTTCATAGATGAGTTGGCGGCTTATTCAAGGGATATGACTTCACGATGAAACAAAAAACGATATGAGCAACGAAAGTTCTAAAATAAAGTAAGTCTAAAAATCCGTCAGAGTTTCAAATGAGTACGAATGATAGAAAACCAGCGAAAGTTAATGTTTTTTCTTGTTCCAAGTTGAGACTCTTAAAATTTGATGCTACTGCGGGTTGGCAACACAATCTGGGCGTGTCATGTTACAAGGTGAGGCATAAATAATAGGATGGGCTTTAAACGCCATAACTTTCGCAAAAAGTGTGGAATCGGTATGAAACTTGGACAAAAATTTACTCAAAAAATATAAAAACAAACAAAATTAACATTTTTCGAAATTTCTTCCTTTCCCCCTCAACATAGCTCTCAATCTCCTCGGGTAGGATTCGACAACTGCATGCAGGTGGTTGACGTCAAAATCGTCCCAGGTCTTCAGAAGCGCAATTTTCAGGGCACCCAAACTGGAGTGGTTTTTTGTGGAAACCATATGGATCAAGTATACAAATAAATAAAAATAACTCTGTGAGCTGGGCGCGATGTACCGGCGCCAGACCTGGCGCAAAAATCTCATCCTATTATTTATTCCGCACCCTGTACAGAATGATGTGTTGGCGAGGACACAGGCTTCAATATTGGAGGAACATCTTCGGGGTGGATCACTCGAAATTTTTTCTTCTCGCTGTTCAATCAATCTAAGATGATATGTATGTGAAATTAAAAAGTCACGTTTTCATTCTTTTCTACATAAATAAGACTGAAAAAATTGACTTTTTCAATTTCAAGTTTTCGTTTCCAAGTTTGTTTAAATAAGCTACGGTCTGCTCAATCTATAAATATATACAGAAACTTTCAATGGGGAACCCTATCAATACGCAAAGGCAGCCGATTGCAGTACCTCAGGACGAGACCAACACATACGTCAAAAATCATGAGTCCGAAGGCTACGGAAGTTCACTTTGCAACAAAAATAGAATGAACCAGGCATCTGATGAGGCGAGCATAAAGACAACATTAATGCAAGATTAGACCCTTTGCTTCCAATTCATCGATAGTCAGACTATTTGAGAAATCCAAATAATCCGCCGTTTCATTACAGGAATAAACATAGTTATAGTTAATTTGGAGCATCAGTTTTTCAACATAAAGTCAAAAATCAACAATTTTTTCGACGTATTCATCTGGAGGTCAAATACGTGGCCGAGAAAAACATTTAAAAACAGAAGATAATCAAACAAAAAGAAGAAAAAACAATAAAAAATATATTAAATAAGGAAAAAAATAGCAAATCTAAATTGGTTTGTTCTCTTTTCACTATTGAAAGGCGTATGGGTGATTTACAGTTTTCAAACCTCAAACTTGGATTTTAAAAAATCTGTCGTGGCTCCGATTGTGTCATCACGAAGGGGCAAGACAATTAGGGAGGCAATACTATTAGGGGTGCAAATCTATTAGAGGTTTTACGGTGATTTAAAATTGGTATACTCTGGGGGATCAGGGGATTTGCTAAGAAAAGTTCAAAAAAGCTATTCTTATACAGAAACGGTATGTTTAACAGCAAAATTTATAGCTTTAAGATGCTGGGAGGTTCTATAATTGATTCTAATAGAAGGACCGCACTTTTGTGATGCACTGGAACGTATTGTCGCTGGTCCGTAGTCAAAGTTAATGCTGAAATTTTAGCACTTGGTTTTGGCACTTGGATCTCATTTTCATTTTTTTAATGCAACTTTTTCTCATTTGATAATTCTTATATATCTCGCGATTTTACCTCAAATAATGAATCCACCTGATGAAACAATTTGCATATCATATATGCCCGCCGATTACCTCTATTTGGTAGAGCAGGTGGTGGAAATCAGAAATAAATGTGGTCCCAAAATTAAATTTCCGTAATTCGATGCCTAGTCGCACAACATTGTCTGGGTGTCAGAAATCAAGAAATCAGAATTCGGGAGAAGCTCACCTTTTTATTTGGGTTTTCGTTGTTTTTCCCATAAATAAACACTGCTCTTTTAAAGATGTCGGAGCCCGACGAACATTCAATTTTTGGCCTGCAGAATTACATAAACTTTAAATATAGAATCAATGGACTATCTGTTCTGACGTTGATTTGCTTTCTCAGTTATATTCCAATCTGCATAATACTGTTAAAGGCGGTACTAGTTTATGTTAAGATTAACAATGCACACGACTACAAGGGTCTGTATCCAGTGCTATTCCAACAATTCCTTATAATGCAAACAATGTGTTTGCTTCACGTCTTCACGAGATTCACAACTTCTCGAATTCCGCAAACTGGCTTCATAACTAGTTGGTGCGCTGCAGAAAAGCCTGAAAAAATACTGAAAATATTGATTTTCATTCATTATGGCGTACTGTATTCTCAATATGCATCAACTCTAATTTTTTGCGGATTACGGGTATTCGTCATGTTCTCGATGAGAGTAATTCGAAAGGTAAGACGTCTGATGACTACGTCATTCGTACTCATTTATGAATTGAAGCGTATTCTGCTATACTTTTCTCAAATTGTCCATAAGGACCATTTTGTCACTTCGACGTTTATTTAAGTCAAAATACAAATTTCTTCACATTAAAAGTCTAGTACAAATTTAAAGGCTTCTTTGATTCTTGAGCCTGATTTGAGGAATCCATTGGTCACTGCGCATGAATAGATTACAGAAGGCCTTACAACGCAGTTCTTTTCCGTATTTCAATAATATTGAAGCTTAGTTATCTTTCAAATGAATTGTTAGATTTGATAACTTATAAAATAATAAAGCTATTATTAAAATACATTTACAATATTTCACTCTGATTTGATGGATGAATAGGAGCTTTTGAGCCATTGTGCATCAGCTATTGAGCAATCTTTAATTTTCAGAAAATTCATACATATATCACAGTCCTGTCAATCATGTGTGTTCCAATTGCATTCTGTCTAGCAATTCCCAGATATTTATCGCGAACCACGTGTGCACCACTGGGGCCGCCATTCGCAAATGGCGCCATACTTATCATGACGCTGATAGATGATCAAGCGGGTGTAATTGTGAGTAGATTTCGTCTGTTTAAGGAAGTCTATCAACTGTTTTCACAGGCACCGTCAGTTTTGATAGACCTTGTCATCGAGCCAGTCACTGCTATTTTGATATTAACGAGTGAGGCATTAATGTTTTTCAAATTGCATGCGAACAAAAAATTGTAAGTTTATTCCTGAAGAGAGATATTCGAATGAACCGGATAGACGGAACGGAGGTACTAGAGGAATGAGAAGACCCCAAAAACAAAGACGTATGTAAAGTGAAATGAAATATTGAAAATGGATAACTGATACGTGTTTGACTATCTCTCTATTCATCATTAAACAACCATTCATAATGCCGCGTTCAAAGTTGATTTCCAGGAGAAATTTCCTGAAAAAAACGCTGTCCAAAGCTGCCATTATTTTTCCAGATATTCCGGAAACTGTCGCAACGAGTGTTACTCACGAATGTTTTCGAGATCTTTATCGATTTCTCCGTCAGAATCCATCATCTGAAGAAAAATATTCAGAAAAAAACAGCCGAACATAGCGAAATAAAGTTTTAAAAAAACTTGAAAAAATTGCGTTAAAAAAGAGCCGTAGATCATGCGACGGTCGGTGGTCTCGAAGGGAAGAGGCAAACTACGGTAACACTCGTTGCGACAGTTTCCGGAAAATCTGAAAAAATGCAGCGTTGACGGTTTCCAGGAAATTTCTCCTGGAAATCAACTTTGAACGCGGCATATTCATACGACCATTCCCGTAACATTTCCATTTATATACCTTAAGACCTGAGGCAGAATTGAGACCTTCAAAAATGTGTTGTTGCTTGTTGTCTCGCTTCACATGATCCGAAATTTTTTTAGAATCATCAGATCTTAACAACAAATTCTGATTTCAAGTTTTAAATGTTTAAATTTCTCTAATGAAGGCTTTAGAGATGATCCCGAGTCGAATTCCGAAGCTGCATTAGGGATAGCATGCACCAGATGCTGTTCAAAATGAACTGGATAAAATTGTAACAAAAAATATTTGCTCTGTTTGCATTCAATATGCAGAAGAGTCCGAAATAACGGAAAAATTGTCTGAGCTATTGAACTCACTTCTTCAAGGTTTCCCTCAATTGCCTTTCCAGCGTTTGAATATCGTTTCAGTGAATTGGAAGATCATAAATCATCCTTCTATCAAATCTTTTAAATGAACTTTTGAAATTTGAAATTCGGAATACGTGCTCATTTATCTTTTTCTCATCCTCACTATACTGTAACGGAGTGACTCATTTAAGTAAGAGAGCAAAAGCATTGCAGAAGACAAAAATCACAATACAACATGCACACCAAAGCGGAGAAAGTTGTAACCGTAACCATGATTTTAATAATGGCTCCAGTACTTTTCAACTTTGCAATTGCCGTGTTTGCATTATTCCACAATTTCCATTATTTCATTTATATCATACGGCCATTCTGCGTGGAAGCCCAATCTCATGTGATCACTTGCTATTTCTTTTTCACTCATCCAGTTTTCAAGAAGAAGAACAGAATATCCACCATTGTGTTGACTAGTGGTCTTAAGGATGAGAGTAATGTTCAACGGTTTTGACACCTTTCAGTCATTTTTTTATTTAGCTTTCATTAGTGACGTATTTTTTGATTTTCTCGTCACCAAATTCAATTAACTTCAATATACTTATATTAATATATTTGTGTGTATTTTGATTTGTTTATCGATACATAAAAATAATAAAATAGTGCCACCTGGTTACAAGGAAAATCATTTGTGATAATCAATTTTTGGATTGAGTCGGGGACTCAGAATGAATTGAATTTGGAATAACAATATGAAATAGAAGCTTTAGAAATAGACCATTGAAATATAGCGGAAGTGGAGAAATGGATGTTTCTTAGTTTTTTAAATTCCTAATACTCATGGCGAAGAATTAATCAAAAAGCTTTTGGCTCGGTGGTCTGAAAACCAAGAATGAGTAGTTAGCTTGGGCACTCCTTTCTTCTTTGTAATATGGCATTATCTCGCCAAAAACCGGCCAGCTGCGCTGTATCTACGTATGTATGTTACGCTGAATTGGCTAAATTGGCTGTGCGATTGGCTCAATCGCAGTGGAGTGAAAAACTACCAGTAGTTGGGGAGTTTGGCAATTTACTGTAAATTTTATGAGTGAAACGGCAAAAGCAGGTGAATTGGCTACCGATTTTTCTGATACACAGATGAGCCACGTTGATGCAAGATTTAATACCAAGCGATAAAAAAGGTCAAGGAGAGAACTCAAACTTAGAACAACGCACTCAACCTATCAATCGTTCTTCCTCGGACCATAGCTAGATGCTGGGCAACCACTTGACGGAAAAAAACACGTCGAAGATGATCCCAAACTACATACTCGAGAAAGTTTATTTTGAAAAACAGCGCTAAATGTAATCGTCTTTTACTTTCTAGGACTTTCCAGGATATTCCAGCCCTGATGCATTCATATTCAAGGATAGGAATTTCACTAAATTGTCGTCAAGTCTGGTGCATAGTGAACATGCACCATTTGTCCAATATTCAACAGAAAACCTCATAGCATTCAGAAAAACATACGAACGACGAGATATCTCGCTTATAAAAATTATAAATTTGAGCTTTCAAAATATATTTATCTATTTGAAAGTATCCTTCAAAAAGTAGGGAACCCAAGGATTACATAAATTGTATTATAAGACTGTCTTAAAAAAAAACTAAAACTTCTCGATACACCTGAAATTAACGGATTAAATTCTTAACCTTTAAAAATGTTTGGCTAATTTCTCAGCATGTACTCAGCATAATCTTCACAAAGCTCTACTTTCTGTTCTGGAAATGTACGTTTGCTTGCCCATCTAGACCTCCATTTCATTATTTTTCTTATCTATATAGGTGTATTGATTAATAATGATTCTTGATAATGATTTTCGTTTTATCAGCACTCATTTCCAGAATTTTTGCGTGATATTTGAATTTTTGACTGTGAGTGGCTAACAGATACATAATTGTTGTTCTTTGTCTTCCTAATACATTTCCGATCAGACATATTGTCAACTGTTTCACTGTCCGCGTTTTTCATTAACCTGTTCTCTCGTTTTCTGTGCAAATTGACACGTACTGTCTCGACTTTGGCACTTTTCTTGCTGCTACCTCTTACAATTTCCAGATTACTGTGTAATTTACAGCAGCGCCAAATTGGAATGGTTCTCAACATTGTTCTGTTAGCTGTCGTTGTATTTCTATTCCATCAATTGTACTGGAAGCGAAGAAAATGGCCGGCCGGTGAGTTATAGGCCTTATGACGAAATGCCTGTTATCTTTTTCTCTTTGTTGTTCTTTAGAACTACCAATGTTTTGTAGTTCTGGATTCGGAATCTAGAAATATCTATTTTGGGTTAGCGGCTACTGAGAAATTACCATTGTTTTGGTTCTTAAACTCCTCAAAAATACCTTAAAAAAATAAGGGTATTGTCACTAATCACTAATGCTCATACTTGCAATCGCTTCAAAATTGCTCCAAAAAGTTGCGGAGTGTAAATATCGATGAGTGATATAATATTGTAAATCCCAGTCCAATGAGCTACGTACAGATACTGGACCAGCCAAATCGGCCGAAAATCTACCCCCATATTGAGCACGAACTCATATTTTATTACTGTAATTTGCGAAGTATGTCATAGCACTTGCCTAAATCATGAATTTCCGAAAATTTTCAAACATTCTCTTTTCATATTGAAAAGAGTTATGAGCAGGACCATGGACCATGGGTCTGTCTATATTTCAACTCAGAGTGGGTTTTGAAAATAAATTTAATTAAAGACTTCTGAAAATTACACACAGAACTTCTGCTGATTCCAACAAGCACATTAAACATTGTTTTATGTCCCCTATTGTGCCGAATTCCTTCATTCAGGGCCAACACCACTACCACTAATCGGCAACCTATTATCTCTCCGTAATCCTGCTCCTGGTTATCAAGCATTTGCCCGTTGGACCAAAAAATATGGGGATATTTACACATTTTGGCTTGGAACCCGTCCATATATCCTGATTTCCAGCTATGAAGCCTTAAAAGACACGTTTATCAAAGACGGTGAAACTTACGCTGACAAAAAGCCTATGGCATTTCAAGAAGCGTTTCGAGGAGGCTCTTACGGAGTCGTAGAAACAAACGGACCGTTTTGGAGGGAACATAGAAGGTTCGCGCTTCATCAGTTCAAAGATTTTGGGCTGGGAAAAGACAGAATGGAGCAGAGAATAATGTTAGAAGTTGAAGATATTTTCCAAAATTGCGACAAAACATTGGGAGAGAGCATTCATTTGACAGACATTTTTGATAGAGCAATAGGAAATGTGATCAACCAAATGCTTTTCGGATATCGGTTTGATGAGGTATGATATAATATATGTATATAATAATAAAGAATGACGCCACGTTCTCGCAATTCCAGTGCAGGTTTTGGCCATGAATTGAGCAGACTGCCGCCAAATTAGCCGAATTGTGCTGCAATTTGGGCAGCTTGCCCGTGAACTGCTACTGGAAAGAAAGTTGGCGTAAGAGAATGAATAAGTGACATCTGGAGCCAGCAGTACCGCAGGGAACAGCGCTAGTGTCACAACTGCTGGTCACAACTCCTTTCGCGTTTCAATAAATCAAATTATAGAGCCGTGCCGACGAATTCCGTACCATTCGTGCGTTCTTCAATTTCAATTCTGGAGAATTTGCGTCCTTTTCAATGAGAGTTCAATTCTTTCTACCATGGATGGGATATATTATGCCAGGGCCAACAATTTTGGAGAGGTTCAAGAAATATCAAAAAGGATTCACGGAATTTTTCGGGACACAAATTGCGAAACACAAAACAGAAATTGATTTTGAATTGGAAGAAAATTCGGATTATGTAGAAGCATTTTTGAAAGAGCAGAAGAAGAGAGAAGCTCAGGGAGATTTTGACACTTTCAGGTGAGCTTTTTTTTCAATTTACAGATGTTGTTGCGAATATTTTAAACAGACTGGGCTTAACCTCGTTAGTTAATTAAGTCATATGGCTGTTCAAGATGATTCATGGTCATTTTCGAGTAAAGATTTTAAATATAGCTCTCTCGAAGTTTGGAAAATCAATCCAAAGCTGCCATGGAACACTTTTTCATATATTTTCAGCACTACTCAGCTCTCCAACATGTGCCTTGATATTTGGTTCGCTGCTCTCATGACTACCTCTAACACAATGTCTTGGGGTTTCGCCTACACATTGAACTACCCAGAAGCTCAACAAAAGCTGCAGGAGGAGCTGGATAGAGTGATCGGTAGTGACAGATATATCAACACTAACGACAAACCAAATTTACCGTATACCAATGCTTATATCAATGAAATCCAGAGAACAGCAAACTTGGTTCCTTTGAATCTCCTTCATATGACGACTAGGGATACCGTACTCAAAGGATGCACAATTCCCAAGGGTACTGGAGTAGTGGCTCAAATCAGTACAGTTTTATATGACGAGGAAAGCTTCCCAGATCCATACACCTTCAAACCAGAAAGATTTATTGATGCAGATGGAAAGCTCAAAAAAGTTGAGCAGCTTGTTCCTTTCTCCGTTGGAAAACGGCAATGCCTTGGGGAAGGACTTGCGAGAATGGAGCTTTTCCTATTTATTGCCAACTTCTTGAATAGATACAAGGTGTCTGAAAATTTTCAATTCGTTTTGGAACATCATCCTTTTTGCAGATCATTCCGGACTCTGATGGCCCTCCAATCATCGACAAGGCTGTGTTGGGAGGGTTGCACAATAAAACGTTCTATGCGATTTTGCAGAGACGACATGATACACATTGATTCTGATGAAATGTTATCAGAGATAAATCTGAATAATTACACTTTCTTCTTATTTTTTTGTCTTTAATGGTTTTTTTTATGGCAGGTTCAGGAACGTGCATTGATGACTCCGGATTTTTTTTATAACAAAACTGCACAACGTTGCATTGCAAGAATACTTGGCATGACATGATCTTTTATGAATACTTTTACAGGTTTAGTTGATTCAGATTTCAATGATGTCTGTTCAATGAATATCGGTTCTGCACTATCTGAATATTATAGTTGAAAGACTGAGAAAGACATTTGTTATGCTCTCACTTACATTTTGTATTTTCCATAGAGGAGACCATACTGTGTGCTTTGGCAACAATGTGGAAAACAGAAGACAAGTTTGCTAAACGAGCTGGAGCATCCTGTAGGTACTTCAATTTGCAATACTTGAACAACAGAGATGTGTACATTTGCTGATATGTATTCAGAAGTAGCGTTCCTGTTTCCGACAAATTTGGTACATCTGGAATACAACAGTCACAGTGTTTCTTTATAGGACAAATTCAGAAGCGTTATTCATGATTTTCAAAAATTCATGAAAGCCAGATTTGCGGTTCGAGGAGAGTTGATCGACTACCGGCCTGTTCGTAGCTTACTTCATAATGAAAGTAAGGTAAAAAAAAAACAAAAATAGAAGGTCTTTATGTGTGTAAAAGTGTTTTACACACTGAAATCTGAACATAACCGAGTGTGATCTATACTAAAATAAACTCGAAGTTTCATAATTTGGACTTATCTCAAGGGACAAATATACTAAATTTTTTCAGAAATCTCAAAAAAGTGAAAAATGAGTCAGATATGAGAAATTTCCGATTGAACCGTAAGAGGTGGAAACTAGACATGTACTACAAAAATGTTAAAAAAAGTGTTCTAAACTCATTTTTGAAAAGTTTAGACCTCTATCTTCAAAACTGACAAAGTTGATTTTTTGACTTCAGATGACGTCATCTATGGGGAGGAGGAACGGATCCGGATAATTTAAGGATATATGGGATGAGTGTACCCTAGGGTACCGTCACATCAAATTTCAGATCGTTCTTCAAAAATTTTTGCAAACTGTGAACCGGCCTTCGGGCTCGACAGGCTCAGAGATCGTCTCTCAAACTGTATGGTCAGGGCTTTTTGCCGAGGAGTGGACTTTTTTAACTGTACTGTATTCGATTCTTCAGAGGCTGTAAAATGCAGTTGCGGGAGAATTGAAGTAAGAAGTTTGGTAAATCGGCAAAAGGCAAAAAATTGTACTTTTCTCATTGAATTTTATAAAAATTTTATAATAATTTAAGAATATATGGGATGAGTGTAACCTAGTGTATGCTCTCATCACAAAAATTGTTGAAGAACAAGTTTCAGATCGTTCTTCAACAATTTTTGCGAACTGTCACCCCTTCAGACCCCCTCAGACATTGTCTCTTAATCTCTAAAAGAATTATTTCGGTGGTACGGCGTCGTTTCTGATGTCACCGGTTTTTTTATTTACTACTATCCCTGCATTTATCAATTCTCACGCTTTACTCCTTCTCCATCATATTACTACGGATATTGAATAAGTATAAATAGATCTGCCTATTTATCAGCTATATTTAGAACAGAGGTCTTTGATCCATTTTATCCTGAGACCCCCTTCAAACCAAAAAGTGATTATCACAAATGATTTTCCTTGCAACCAGGTGGCACTATTTTAGTATTTTTATGTATCGAAAAACAAATCAAAATACACACAAATATATTAATATTAGTTTATTGAAGTTAATAAAATAGGTGACCAGGAAACTGAAAATTACATCACTAATGAATGCTCAATAAATCTATGACTGAAAAGTGTCAAAACTGTTGAACATTACTCTCATCTTTAAGGCTACTAGTCAACACAACAGTTGGTATTCTCTTCTTCTTCTTCTTCTTGAAAACTGGATGAGTGAAAAAGAAATAGCAAGTGATCACATGAGATTGGGCTTCCACGCAGAATGGCCGTATGATATAAATGATATAATGCACAAAATGGAAATAATGGAATAAATCAAACAAGTCAGTCGATACGTTGAAAAGCACTGGAGCTATTAATAAAAGCATGGTAACGGTCAAAACTTTCTCCGCTTTGGCGTGCATGTTGTATTGGGATTTTTGTCTTCTGCAATGTTCTTATTTTTAATTAAATGAGCGGTTCCATTACAAAACAAAGTTCCTTAAAAAATACGGCGTGCGTGAAAAGTATAAGTATAGTGCAAAAATGCTAAAATCAAAGGTGATTTTAGCATTTCCAAAATTCCGGTACAAAAAGGATGAAAAGTGAATGACATAATATGATTAGACGTGCCAAAAAAACATCAGAAACAAATTTTTAGGCAGATCGGTAGGATCTAGAACTTATATAAATCTCTAAAATTGACCGAATCAAAAGCATACTCAATGAAGGGTTATTAAACAATAAGTTTTTATTATAAGACTATATATTTCTACATTTAATAATAAATTGGTATCACTAGACCAACAACTGGGTCATATATACGGTTTGACATGATTTACATGAGATTCTGGAGGTATTGATAGCTAGTGGTGCCCAATTCTCTTCGAATTGCGTTCTGCAGACTCTTAGCTGTGTAATATCGGATACCCTTTTCATAACAGCTCTCTCGATTATTAATTTTTAATCTGATCTAAATCAGGAGTCAATATTTATATTTCAATATTTAATTTTAAGGCATTCACGAATGACGAAATAAGACAGTCCCGTCGCGTTTTCGTCATCGTCTATAATTCGTTCGACGCAGAGATGAACATTTCAATTTCAATATTTCAATTGACGACTTAAGACGAACGCAAGACGAACTGAAAGACGAACCGACTTGTTTCGTCTTTCGCGGAAGCCTTATTTCATTTTACGTTAGGTCCCTCTCTTTGAGGTCTTCTTATTCCTTTAGTACCACCGTTTCTGTGTCCGAATTTAGAGTTCGTTCGAATATCTCTCTTCAGTAATAAACTCACAATTTTTTGTTCGCATTCAATTTGAAAAACATTATTGCCTCACTCGATAATATCAGAATAGCAGTGACTGGCTCGATGACAAGGTCTATCAAAACTGGTGGAGTCTGTGAAAACGATTTGTGGACTTCCATAAACGGGTGACATATACTCACAATTTCATCCTCTTCATCATTTATCAACGTCACGATAAGAACGGAGCCATGATCGAATGGCGGGCCCAGTGGTGCACACGTGGCAGGCGATATATATCTAGGAATTGCTAGACAGAATGCAGTTGGAACAGACATGATTGACAGGACTGTGATATATGTATGAGTTTTCTGAAAATTAAAGATTGCTCAATAGCTGATGCACAATGGCTTAAAAACTCCTATTCATTCATCAAATCTGAGTGAAATATTGTAAATTTATTTTAGTAATAGCTTTATAACTTTATAAGTTATCAAATCTAAAAATTCAGTTAAAAGATAACTAAGCTTCATTATTATTGAAATACGGAAAAGAACTGCGTTGTATTGCCTTGACCAATGAATGGATTCCTCAAATCAGACTCCAGAATCAAAGAAGCCAAATTGCTTTCAATTTGTAATAGACTTTTAATGTGAAGAAATTTGTATTTTGACTTAACGAAACGTCGAAGTGACAAAATGGTCCTTAGGACACCGTGAGAAATTATAGCAGAATACGCTTCAATTCATAAATCAGTACGAATGACGTAGTCATCAGACGTCTCACCTTTTGAATTCCTTTCATCGAGAACATGAAGAATACCCGTAATCCACAAAAAATTAGAGTTGATGCATATTGAGAATACAGTACGCCATAGTGAATGAAAACCAATATTTTCAGTATTTTTTCAGGTTTTTCTGCAGCGCACCAACTAGTTATTAAGCCAGTTTGCGGAATTCGAGAAGTTATGAATTTCGTGAAGACGTGAAGCAAACATATTGTTTGCATCATGAGGAATTGTTGGAATAGCACTGGATACAGGCCCTTGTAGTCGTGTGCATTGTTATTCTTAGCATAAACTAATACGGACTTTACCAGTATTATGCAGATTGGAATATAACTGAGAAAGCAAACCAGTGACAGAACAGATAGTCCATTGATGCTATATTTAAAGTTTATGTAAAGCTTCAGGCCAAAAATTGAATGTTCGTGGTGCTCCGACATCTGCAAAAGAGCAGTGTTTCCTTGGATAAAACAACAAAAACACAAATAAAAAGGTGAGCTTCTCCTGAATTCTGAAGGTGCGTTCCATGTGTGCTCTACCGCGCAGTGAGTTCTATTCAGAAATAATTCTATTATACTTTTAACAGTTCTGAATCGTCATACTCCGGTTTTTTGATTAGATAGAAGAATAGGAACGTAGTTTAAATTCATTTCGTTTTCAACTGCATAAAACTGCAAAATATATAAAGATGTGAAAAAACAGGAAAATTTTACCTTTTAAAAACTGTTAAGCATGACTGCAACTAGAATACTTCGGTAGTGCAGACTCAATTTTTTATTGAATTTTTTTTGTGTTTAGCATCAGAATTGTATTTAAATATATGTGGTAACCAGGTAAAATAGAGAAGAAAAGGTAAAAAAAAAAGAAAAAAAAATAGAATGCAGCTTTTCTTCCTTTTCTATTATTTTATAATCTCATTTTTCTGCACACTGTAATGGGATGAAATCTCGTTTATTTTTTCCTGGAAATACGAAAAAAATAGTGTAGCTTTGGGACCAGGCGCAGAGAAAATAAAAGAGTTAATAACAGAGCGAGGAGCCAGTTTAATCGAAATGGATGGCTACGGTGGAAGAAAGATTTTATGATTTGGCGACTTTTTTGTTCATGATCTGATTCTACTTTGGTTGGAAAGAGCATGTTAATTTAGATACAGACGCACCTTCTCTCTTTCTTTTAAGTGCAATTCAAAAAACTTCCAAGAAGAGCTGAAACATTAAATGAGCTGAATTATTTAATTTTCATTACTCTAAAATTTGCATATATTTTCTGACGTTGCTAAAAATGTTAAGAAATCAGCGAAGGTACCAATTTTCATGAAGTCAATGTGGTGTGGGAGGATTACGAGGGCAGAATTGACCAAGCGTATAGTAAATATATTGGGACATCACAATACTTCTTCTTCTGCCTTATATGATTTTTGTCTTCCTAGATTCTATCATTTTTATCAACTATGATCTGTAATTTCATTGACGCATGGATTCGGTCTAATCATGGGGATTATACTGCCTTTGTAATTGAGCGCAACAAGGAAGTAAGGTAGTTGGAGCTCTATGTTCTAAGTGAAAACTCTTATGAATGTTTCGAAATTTCTTGATGGTAAGTCAGTTTACGATTGCTCAAAATTCCTTTGAAACATTTTGTCTGGGTACCTATTTTTTGAAGCATACGTTATTTTACCCCACGTGCATTTTTTACCCGCTGGAATGGCTCTACAATTGAAACTTGCATTCTTCTTCGAACAAACGGAATGATGTGATGATAATAAAAATGTTTTCAATGCAAAAAAGTTCGTATATTTGTTAAGTTTGACAGAGTGTGAAAATTAGTTTATTAATCTTTTCCCAAATGTACATTTTATCAGTTGTCTACGGAAGTCATTTCTGATCATTCTGTTATTCTTCGCAACACCGCGGAAGGGTACACGTGACTTCAAACATGATATGCCCCCCCCCTCTAATTGGGGTCTATCCGGAGAACGGAAAGAGATATCAAAAATCTGTAAGCCATTCGATTTTAAACACAAAAAAAACCCCGGGACCAAAATTTCATGAAGATACCACTTTCCAGGACCTTGTAACAACAAAAAGGTGTCGAACCAAGTATCCCCAGACATTTTCGATGTGGTTCAGATCCAGACTGCAGGCGGGCGAATCCATCACATCGATCTTATTGACGGAAAACCAATCCATTGTAGACTTGCAGCGATGGGTTGATGCGTTATCCTGCTGGAAGGTGTGGGTTTTGGAAGAATGGAATGATAGTGTTCTGAAGTGTCAGCTGATACGAAATGGACGTCTCACGAATAGTAATGAACTTGAGATCCAACTTCTTCTCGTCGCAGAATGCTCCCCAAACCATCAAACGTCCACCGCCGAAATTGCGCTTCGAGAAGTACTTCGGATCCTCCCGAAAATCTCTACAGTAGCCTCTATATCTCTCCAGTAGCCATCGAGAATGTCTGGCGATACTTGGCTCGACATGTGTACCACAATAGTCGTCAGTACAACACTGTACACGAGCTAAAGAGAGCTGTGAAATCGGAGTGGGACCTCATCAGCAGCGCTGTTCTCAAGAATATGGTCGCCAGCATGCCGAATCATTTGATTAAAGTGATCCAGAACAATGGAGGAGAAACCAGTTATTAAATTTTTGTTCGTTTTTGATGTTTTTCTCACCATTCATTCATTTCCAGTTTTCAATAAACTACGTTTTTTAATGTGTAATTTAGTGGATTTGGGCTTTTTTAAAAAAGCGGGAAAGTGCAAAAAAAAGGGTCAATATATCGAGAAAATCTACTGATTGCTTCTTGGACCAACATCGCTAAGGACCCCAAGGCATGTATAGCAGTGATCCGCGAGAAGAGAACAATAGATCAACTAAGTACCATAAGTGAGTGAGTATACTGAAAGAAAACAAATAGTTCTGAAAAAATATTAAAAAAGCTATCAGCAAAATCTAATGACATCATTTGAACCAGCATGCCTCCTCTCAAATTCAATTAATTATAATACGTTGTAAGGTGAGTAGCTCCATTTAGCATTTGATTAGCTGCAAAAAAAGGTTGGGCTTGGGCCAAGACAAAAATTATAATATTCTTAATAAGACATTCATTTTCATGAATGGTTTACTTTATAGCTCCCTACTGAAAGAAGAACGACTCTGTTGACGTGTTTAGTAGCAATTTAGTATCAAACGTAACTGTGTTAACCGTTTGAATCGTCTTGCTTATTTTTGAAGCTCATTCAAATGACACGAGAATTGAATAAAAGTTTACTGATATTATTATTCAACTTATTATCAATTTAGTTTTTGAATCTTTCGACTTTAGCTGACTTTAGCTTTTAGCTTTAGTTAGATGGCAATCCGAAATGCCTTCGGGTAGGCAGCCATTAGGATACGCATGCAATTTGTATGGAGCAGTGCCGTCTTGAGAGCATTGATATTGGATTAATTTACCGCGGAGAACTCCTGGGCGATATATCTCTACACGGTGTGATCGAGTGGAATCATATCCGGAGAGCTCGGCATTGAACTGTGGGACATCTTGTTAACTAAACATATAAATCTGGTTAACTTAAACCTGGTTAATTTTGGCACCTGAGTCCACGAAAATGGGTGTGGTCTAGCCATTTGCCCAAACTCCCGTAAACACCACAAATGAAGTTGGGGGGGGGGGAAGTCTTATTCAGATTTTTTTCCGGCAAGCAGTAGAATAGTCGGTGGCGGTAGATCGTTTGTTTTAACCGTTTTAATGGGCTTCAGGAAACACGGAGCTATGTATTTGTTGTCCATAAACAATGTATTCAAATGCTTGAAATTGCGCGTGCATGTCAAAAAAAGGTTTCCCAGCATTTTTAAAGGAAAGCATTTTTCTGTAAAGGACGTACCTTTTTGAAATCGTACAAGAACATCAGAAAAACTCCACTAGTTCCACAAGTCTAAGCCAAATTTTGAAGATTCGCAATTATAGACCAAGTTTTCTACAAGTTCAGAACAAGTTTTATCGAAGACTTGTGGAGTCTTGCGCAGACATCTTCATTTATTTTTTTAAAGTCAGTCACCATCTTTCTTTCTCATGCTGTTCTCTGGATTACTCTCTCGGACGACTTCAACGGCTTCTGGAGCGACGAGAGTCACTCTACGTCCAATTCTTGATTTGTCTACTTTCGAAGATATTCGAAATGCTCTGCTATCGACGGGGCAAACCACCGTCATTGCCTCCAAGATGAAATTTATGATTTGACACTATTTTTAGATAAAAACGGATCAATATTTAAATAGAAAAAAATACGCAGCTTCGCAATCAGTGTCCTGACGTCAATCTTAAAGCATTTACTTTCCATTTAGAGCAATTATCGAAGTGAACTGTTTCGAGCAAAAGGTTTGGTTTTCTCCATCCTGAATGTATATTTTAAGGGCTATCATCGAAGCACCCCATCATAGCGAAACTTCATTATATCCATTAAAAATTATACACTTCTTTAGTTTTGTTGTCACAAGATTTTGAATTTGTACCTAACGCTCCATTTACTTTATTCTATAAATTAGTTATTTGCATTAATTGTGATATAACATTTTAATCGAGGAAATGATAAACTAGAAATATTTTTCAAAAGTTTTCACAATTTCTGAATGAATCAGAAGATTTCTTATTCAAGAACATGAAACTATGTAACTTCTAGAGAATATAAATGAATTCATGGAACATTTTTTGTAGCTAATTTTTTTCTAAAAACAATTTTAGAACTGCGCATCTAATAGGTCTGTTTGCATGGTTTTCCCATAAGAAAGTACTTTTTTAACACCTTCCTCTTTTTTCCTGTCAGAGTACCTTTACTTTGATATTATTTTTGAGCGTAAGAATGTCTTAAAACGACTCAAGTAGCACTCTTCATATAGCCGAAAACTGTACCGCCCATATTTTGGAAAATATTTTGGAGAACACCATGACCTTGGGCACTTTCTAGCGTAGGCCGTGCTTTTCTGTATCAGCAGGATAATGATCATAAGCATCGTTCTCATCACGTGCGCAACTGGTTCAAACGCTGCCGTGTCACCCTTTTGGATTGGCCGAGTCAAAACCCGGACCTGAACATCATTGAACACCTATGGGAGGAATTTGACCAGAGATTGACAGGAGAAACAGCTTCAAACGTCGACGAGAAATTCAAACTTCTCCAGGAAGAGTGGAAGAAGATTCCCCAATCAACCATCGGCACTTTGATTAATTCCATGCACCGTAGATGCCAGGCAGTAATTGATGCAAATGGTTTTCCCACAAAATATTGAAATCTCGCAGATAGAACAATTTCTAAGAGCACGAGGTTTCATTGAAGAAATATAGGTTTCTGTTGTTTTCATTAATTTTCAAATTACTCCATTATGCATTAGTATCACAAGTCCAAATGTGTTTAGCAGATGCATTGTTGCTTTACGAAGAAACTGTTTAAAAAATCGGATTGATTCGTTCTATATTGAATGAGATATGGTCAAAAAACCATAATATAATACCGGCCTTTATGGCCGGTACTGTACTAGCAAAATACTTAATTTGATGTCAAATTTTAGTCGTTTTGGAATCTTCTAAGCGAAAATGGGGCAAGGTGAATTTTTTTCTCACTCACTATGGGTCTATCGCTTTCCAGCGGCTCAAATATCAGTTCTAAAAACTATTGGACTTACTAATTGAATACTTCAATCAGTAATTTCTATAATGAATATCTGGACAAACGTGACTCTTTCGATTATCTAACATTCACAAAGGCTAGGCTTAAGAAACTCAAAATGATTGAAAATCCAACTTATTGAAATTAGAAATGGTTCACTACGCTTCACATATGCTTAAAAAGTCACCATTTGGTGCGTATCAATTTTTGAATAGATCCAGCACACTTTGAAAATTGTTTATTAAAACTGACTGAATGCTCATTGAAACTATTATCTTGAAATTTCAGCCATTGAAATCTGAATCTAAAGATTTTCAAGGAAAAGGAAGTGCTCATATTCCATTTTGGTGCATTTTTCAACCCTATAGTTTTTGTAGAATCCCAGAAAACTATATTAACATGCCGCCGTGTCACTTTTTTGGATTGGCCGAGTCAAAACCCGGACCTGAACATCATTGAGCACATACATATGGGAGGAATTTGAGAAGAGATTTACAGGTCAAACGTCGACGAGAAGTTCAAACTTCTCCAGAAAGAGTGGAAGAATATTTCCCAGTCAACCATCGACACAATGATCGATTCTATGCCCCGTAGATGACTGGAAGTAATTGATACAAATGGTTTTCCCACAAAATATTGAAATCTCGCAGATAAAGCATTTTCTAAGAGCACGAAGTTTCATTGAAGAAATATGGGTTTTTGTTGTTTTCGATCTTTTCCATATTACTCCATTATGCATTAGTCTCACAAATCCAAATGTTCCTAGCTGATATATTGTTGCTTGATGAACTAACTGTGAAAAAAATCAAGTTGAGTCGTTCTATATCGAATGAGATATGGTCGAAAAACCATAATATGACACCTTTATGGCCGGTACTGTACTAGCAAAATGCTTAATTTGGTGTCAAATTTTAGTCGTTTTGGAATCTTCTAAGACAAAATGGGTCAAAGTGAATTTGATTGAATGATTGTTTTTTCACTCACTTTGGGTCACTTTGGTTCATTAGCCTGATCGCACGACGATTCTCGAAGTATTTAGAAAGCGGAAAAGTTCCATTGAAATGGAAATCCTCTAACACTACTCTGATCTTCAAAAAAGGAGACAGAGAAAATTTGGAGAACTATAGGCCAATCTGTCTTCTCTCAGTACTCTATGAGACATTCTCAAAATGTCTATTAAATAGAATACGAAAAACACTAGAAGAAGCCCAGCCTGTCGAGCAAGCAGGATTCCGTCGATCATTCTCGACCACATACACTCAGTACAACGCTTGCTCGAGGTTGGCCGCGAGTACCAAATTCCGCTCACACTTGTCTTCATTGACTTCCACAAGGCATTTGACAGTGTGGAACCAAAAGCGATATGGGAAAGCCTTCGAACACAAGGAGTAGAAACAGTCTATATTAACCTGCTCAAAGAGTGCTATGCAAACTGCACAACCACCTTTACACCATTCCATAGACAAGTTGAGGTACCCATCACAAGAGGTGTACGCCAAGGTGATCCAATATCACCAAACCTCTTCTCAGCTTGTCTAGAGCTCGTTCTCGGAAAATTGTCTTGGAATCACCTTAAAGGACAAGACGACGACTACGCTCACGTGCCAGGAATAAGGATCAATGGCAGAAATCTCACCCATTTGAGATTGACGACATCATTCTCGTCGCAAACGACCCACGAACTGCCAGCCAGATGATCCAAGAATTCCCAGAAAGGTGCAAAAAAGTAGGCCTTCAAATAAATACTAACAAAACCAAAGTGTTGAGAAACACATACGCCACCACACATCCGGTGATCATCAGTAACAACGGAACCATCACAACAATCGAAGACGTGGATGAATATGTCTACCTTGGCAGATTACTCAACCCAAGAAATGAGCTAGAACCTGAACTCCACAGAAGAAGACGGGCAGCCTGGGCCGCGTTCAACAACATCAAAAACACTACCGACGCTCTCACCTGCTCACGAATTCGAGCTCAACTTTTCAACACCATCGTTCTTCCCGCGCTCACATACGGATCTGAAACCTGGACTTTTACACAGAACCTCGCTGAAAGAATCCGTGTGACGCATGCATCACTAGAAAGAAGATTAATTGGAATGACCCTCACGGAACAACGCCAACGAGACTTACACCGCGAAGACATCCGAAAAATCTCCCAAGTCACGGACCCACTCAAATACATCAAAAAGAAAAAATTAGGATGGGCCGGGCACATTATGCGAAGAACTGACGGAAGATGGACGAAACTGATACAAGAATGGATTCCTCGAGATCAAAAACGACCTGTCGGACGACCCCCCATGAGATGGTCCGACTCACTACGTAAAGAAGTCTCAATATATCGAGGAAATCGACTGACTACTTCATGGACAACCATCGCCCAAGACCGCAAGGCATGGCTAGCTGTGATCCGCGCTCACACAAGCGATTGACGGATCGACTAAGTAACTAAGTAAGTAAGATTGTTTTTTCACTCACTTTGGGTCAGTCGCGTTCCAGCGGCACAAATATCAGTTCTAAAAACTACTGGAGTTTCTGGATTCATTATTTTACATGCTCTCCACTGTCTGGTATACAAACATTATTCGTCCAAAATAACAGCGGTCGTCATCATCCCCCACTCAGAAACCACCATTTCGATATTTATGAGTTTTCCTCTACATTTGTGGCTGAAAATTTCAGCACTCACTGAATCCAACAGTTTCAACCCATAACACGTGAATTACAGAAATAATGAACTCAGTGAACTTAATAATTTAATACTTCAATCAATAGTTTCTATTATGAATATCTGAACAAACGTGACTCTTTCGATTATCCAACATTCACGAAGGCTAGACTTAGGAAACTCAAAATGATTGACAAGCCAACTTAATGAAATTAGAAATGGTTCACTACGCTTCACATATGCTTAAAAAGACACCATTTGGTGCAAATAATTGTATCAATTTTTGAATAGATCCAGCACATTTTGAAATTTTTTTATTAAAACTCATTGAAGGCTCATTGAAACTATTATCTTGAAATTTCAGCCAATGAAATGTGAATCTAAAGATTTCCAAGGAAAAGAAAGTGCTCATATTCCATTTTGGTGCATTTCTCAACCCTATAGTTCTTGTAGAATCCCAGAAAACTATTTTAATAGATTTTAAGAGACAATGTCTGAGAGATTCGATCACCAGTAGTCACAGTCTAAAAAAGTTGTTTCAATTGATCTGATTTTTTATACAATGGGTACTTGTGATGCCCTAAGTACAAAACCATACCATTTTTCCCATTTTTTGGAAAAAAATATATTACCGGAAGTGAGATCTTATCGGAACTTCATACTTTAGAGTATGGGTTACAAGAATTCATAACTGATTGGCCGCGGTTTGGGTGCACAAGTCATTTTTTTCACGATTTATTCAAAGCATCAAGAAAAATGACTTTACTCCAATTTATGATTTTGTGTATTCGAATACTGGATCTAGATCATTAAGAACATCATGGAAAATTTCATCCGCTTCCATGAAAAACGCCTCATCTTTCATGAATCTGATCCAGCCAGCATCGTCGTGCTCTTCCTCAGGCACTTCGTACGCTTCATCTTCTGGTGGTAGATATCGCCTGTGCCGATTCCCAGCTGCTGAACGCCTCTTTTCCGCCTCACGTGAGAAAAATCCAGCAATTTGTCGGAAGTTTTTCATTTCGTCGACCTTAAAGTGAAGTGTCCCATCTGCATTTTTCATAGTTTTCATTCTTTTTTCGACTGTTTTGGGATCCAGTCGTTTTTGAGCGAGTCCTTCTTCAAAACAGTCAACCAAGAACTTTTTGACTTTTGCTTCGAATGGTTTTCTTATTGTCTTTTTAGAAAGAGCCCATCCTTTTTCCATAGATTTTTCATCACTGGTCTCCGTCATTTCATTCAAAGCGTCTGCTACAAGAGGGGACGCCCTAGCAGATTGAACTTCTTCAATGTTTTTGGAAAAGAACATGAAAGCGGCATCACGTAGAGTCAATTTTTCGGGAGTGGTCTTGTGGATCCCTCTAATCAAATGCTTCTCCAAGTTGTAGTAAGTGAGAAATTCAGAAGAGCATCCAATTTCCGGGCAAGAGTAAATTTTTCCGATTTCTTGTTGTTCGATAGTCGGGAATTCTTCACCGGCTTCCAAGAAAAGATCATCGGGTTCAGCAATGCAAGCTTTTTTTTTGTCGTTACTGCGGTCTGACGACAGCTTGATCGAAACCAAAATAAAGCATCTCCAGACTTCACTCGTTTCCTTTCATCCTCCACCGAACCAATGTTTGCTGCCACATGACCAGCTTCTACAAAAATGTACGTTCAAAAATCGTGAAAAAAATGAATTGTGCACCCAAACCGCGGCCAATCAGTTATGATTTCTTTTAACCCATACTCTGAAGTATAGTGTTCCGATAAGATCTCACTTCCGGTAATATATTTTTTTCCAAAAAATGGGAAAAATGGTACCAAAACAGTAAAAAAATGACAAAAATCGTGAAAAAAATGAATTGTGCACCTAAACCGCGGCCAATGAGTTATGATTTCTTTTAACCCATACTCTGAAGTATAAAGTTCCGATAAGATCTCACTTCCGGTAATATATTTTTTTCCAAAAAATGGGAAAAATGGTACCAAAACAGTAAAAAAATGACAAAAATCGTGAAAAAAATGAATTGTGCACCTAAACCGCGGCCAATCAGTTATGATTTCTGTTAACCCATACTCTGAAGTATAAAGTTCCGTTAAGATCTCACTTCCGGTAATATATTTTTTTTGCACAATACGGAAATGAAACAATTTTTTTCCGAAAATTCAATTTTTTGGTCGGAAGGAGAAGAGCTAGAAAAATGTTCTTCACTTCAAAAATGCTTCATAAGTGACCGGTTATCGATTCCAAAAAAGAAATCGAAGTTATCTCGAAAAAGAAAAACAAATTTTTTTCGACACACCCCTACCGTATCTCAACTCGAAGGGGGCGGAGCCTAATTCTGAATACGGTTTTGTACTTAGGGCATCACAAGTACCCATTGTATAAAAAATCAGATCAATTGAAACAACTTTTTTAGACTGTGACTATGGGCAGTTGAGCTGTGGTCGAATCTCTCAGACATTGTCTCTTAAGAGCTTAAGAGCACATCATTTGTCAACCCGTTTGGTTCCCTTGAGAGATCTGTGATCTTTATACTGATGAGAACTGTCCTTATCAGGAACACCGCTACTTCTAATTTCTTTGTATTCTTTCCTGTTACTTATTGTTAATTACTTAGTCGATCCGACATTCGCTTGTGTGTGCGCAGATCACAGCTAACGCATGGTCTTAGGCGAGACTTTTTCTTGCATTTAGTAGTTTTCTAAATGTATTTGGGCGGCGTAACATGCTCTCTTTCTCCATATCAACTTACTATTCAATTTATTCATTTCTTCATTGAATCAATTTAATCTAGGCTTATCTACTTGATATTTCTTGATCTAGAACCTTTTTCTTTACTTCTTGCTTTTTTCACATTTATCTAATTTGGGCAATGTTTCACAAAATCGTAAATGCAACTTTAACAAATTACATTACAGTTTATATTATGTTGACGAAAAAGTTATTGCGGTTTTTAACATTCAACTTCAAATGACTATAACTTTTTAAAATCAAATTTATTAATCGAAATAAAAACCATTAGAATCACTACATATTTGCCAACGAGAAACAAATTTATCTATGCCGATAGCATAAAAGTCCGGGTTTCCGTAAGCGACGAATTCATTGAAGGCATTTTCGGCGTCGTCTTAGCTTTTGAAGCATTTCTCGCGAAAGAAAATGTCGAGGTGCTTGAAACAGTAGTAATCGGTGAACAAGAGGTCTGGTGGGTATGGTGGATGAGGCAGAGTCTCATAGCCTAATTCGTTCAGCTTTTGCAGGGTCGGTTGTGCAACATGTGGCCGAGCATTATCGTGGAGAAGAATTGGCCTTTTCTGTTGAGCAATGCCGGGACATACGTCGTAACTTCTGATGCATTTTGTCAATTTGCTGACAGTACTTCTTTGTTGTAATTGTTTCGAACGGATTTAGGAAGCTGTGGTGGATGAGACCGGCTGCAGACCTCCAAACAGTCACCATAACCTTTTTTGGGTGGAGTTTCAACTTTGGAAACTGTTTAGGAGCATCATCTCGATCCAACCACTGCGTGGAACATCGTCGGTTGTCGTAGAGGATCCACTTTTCATCACACTTTACGATCCGGTCAAGAAACGGATCATTTTTGTTGCGTAAAAAAAGAGCGGACCACACCTCAAAACGACGATTTTTTGATTTTCGTTTAAGAGACAATGTCTGAGGGGGTCGACCACCAGTAGTCACAGTCTAAAAAAGTTGTTTCAATTGATCCGATTTTTTATATAATGGGTACATGAGATGCCCTAAGTACAAAACCGTATTCAGAATTAGGCTCCGCCCCCTTCGAGTTGAGATACGGTAGGGGTGTTTCGAAAAAAATTTTTTTTTCTTTTTTGAGATAACTTTGATTTCTTTTCTGGAATCGATAACCGGTCACTTATGAAGCATTTTTGTAGTGAGGAACATTTTTCTAGCTCTTCTCCTTCCGACCAAAAAATTGAATTTTCGGAAAAAAATAGTTTCGTTTCCGTATTGTGGAAAAACAATATATTACCGGAAGTGAGATCTTATCGGAACTTTATAGTTCAGAGTATGGGTTACAAGAATTCATAACTGATTGGCCGCAGTTTGGGTGCACAAGTTATTTTTTTTCACGATTTTTGTCATTTTTCTACTGTTTTGGTACCATTTTTGTCATTTTTTGAAAAAATAATTTTTTCAATTGATCTGATTTTTTATATAATGGATACTTGTGATGCCCTAAGTACAAAACCGTATTCAAAATTAGGCTCCGCCCCCTTCGAGTTGAGATACGGTAGGGGTGTTTCGAAAAAACATTTTTTTTCTTTTTTGAGATAACTTCGATTTCTTTTCTGGAATCGATAACCAGTCACTCATGAAGCATTTTTGTAGTGAAAAACATTTTTCTAGCTCTTCTCCTTCCGACCAAAAAATTGAATTTTCGAAAAAAAATGGTTTCATTTCCGTATTGTGGAAAAACAATATATTACCGGAAGTGAGATCTTATCGGAACTTTATAGTTCAGAGTATGGGTTACAAAAATTCACAACTGATTGGCCGCAGTTTGGGTGCACAAGTCATTTTTTCCACGATTTTTGTCATTTTTCTACTGTTTTAGTACTTTTTCCCATTTAAAAAAAAAAAAATATATTACCGGAAGTGAGATCTTATTGGAACTTTATACTTCAGAGTATGGGTTATAAGAATTCATAACTGATTGGCCGCAGTTTGGGTGCACAAGTCATTTTTTCCACGATTTTTGTCATTTTTCTACTGTTTTAGTACTTTTTCCCATTTTTTGGAAAAAAAAATATATTACCGGAAGTGAGATCTTATTGGAACTTTATACTTCAGAATATTGGTTACAAGAATTCATAACTGATTGGCCGCAGTTTGGGTGCACAAGTCATTTTTTCCACGATTTTTGTCATTTTTCTACTGTTTTGGTACCTTTTTCCCATTTTTTGGAAGAAAGGCGGCTGAACCGCGGCCAATCAGTTATGAATTCTTGTAACCCATACACTGAAATATAAAATTCTGATGAGAAGTCACGTGCCGTAATGAATTTTTTTTCGACAATACGGAAATGAAACCATTTTTTTCCGAAAATTCAATTTTTTGGTCGGAAGGAAAAGAGCTAGAAAAATGTTTTTCACTACAAAAATGCTTCATAAGTGACCGGTTATCGATTCCAGAAAAGAAATCGAAGTTATCTCAAAAAAGAAAAAAAAATGTTTTTCGAAACACCCTTACCGTATCTCAACTCGAAGGGGGCGCAGCCTAATTCTGAATACGGTTTTGTACTTAGGGCATCTCATGTACCCATTATATAAAAAATCAGATCAATTGAAACAACTTTTTTTCCAAAAAATGGGAAAAATGGTACCAAAACAGTAGAAAAATGACAAAAATCGTGAAAAAAATGACTTGTGCACCCAAACTGCGGCCAACCAGTTATGAATTCTTGTAACCCATACTCTGAAGTATAAAGTTCCGATAAGATCTCACTTCCGGTAATATATTGTTTTTCCACAATACGGAAACGAAACTATTTTTTTCCGAAAATTCAATTTTTTGGTCGGAAGGAGAAGAGCTACAAAAATGTTCTCCACTACAAAAATGCTTCATAAGTGACCGGTTATCGATTCCAGAAAAGAAATCAAAGTTATCTCAAAAAAGAAAAAAAAAATTTTTTCGACACACCCCTACCGTATCTCAACTCGAAGGGGGCGGAGCCTAATTCTGAATACGGTTTTGTACTTAGGGCATGACATGTACCCATTATATAAAAAATCAGACCAATTGAAACAACTTTTTCAAACTGTGACTATGGGCAGTTGAGCTGTGGTCGAATCTCTCAGACATTGTCTCTTAATTCGTGCGGCACCCATTTGTCGAGCTTTTTTGATTTGCCCGTTTGCTTCAGATGAAGAACGACTGTCGATTGGTCAACGTCGAGTTCTTCGGCACATTCTCGTGTTGATTTGAGAGGATCGGCTTCGATTAAGGCTCTCAATTGATCGTCATCAATCACTGACGGGCGGCCGGCACGCTCTTCATCTTCGAGGCTCTCGTCACCGCTGCGGAATTTTTTAAACAATTTGCCTTTTGTCCATGCTATTTTTGAAGTTTTATGAAATTTAATTTCAATTTCAGAAAAAAACCAATAAAACAAATAGATAGAGCGAATCACGCGCTTTAAAATGATATATGTATAACACGACCACATATATCCAAAAATGTTATTCAGAAATCATTCACAAAAGTAAAGAACATAAAACCGCAATAACTTTTTCATCAACCTATAAAGGTAATTGGGCGGCGTAGCATGCTCTCTTTCTCCATATCAATTTACTATTCAATTTATTTATTTCCTCATTGAATCAATTTAATGTGGGCTTATCTACTTGGGGGTTCTTGATCTTCTTGATCTGCTCACGTTACTTATTTTTAAGTTGATGTTTAAAACATGGTTAACCGTTGATTTGAAAGAAAAAATAACTTACCTCGATTCTTCGTGTTGACTTTCTAAAATTTCTAAAATGAAGCATAAATTATAGGGTGAACTCAATATTATTCATAGAACAAAAGGGTGTGGTCTGAGAAGTTGAGCTATTGTCTGGAATACTTCATTATTTGGTATCCACGGTCACTCGAAAATGTTACTCTCATCCTGGATTACACTTATATGGTTCACAGCTTTTGGAGTTCCATCAGTTGCACTTTATTGTTTCACTCTAATCATTATTAGAAAGGATAATAAAGTTTTCAACTCATCCTTTTTCCTTTTATATACCTACGATGGCCTTATGAATTTGTTCACGTATATCTGTGGAGTTTTCACAATTCGCTTGACAAGTATGACCTGCTTTGATTGTATTTTGACATCATTTTACACTCACGTTGGTAGGCAGACTAACTAATACTGTTGATGAGCTTGATGTGCTGCGTTTCAGGTGACTATATACCTCTGAATTTTTTCACGGCTATGAGCTTCCACATGGCATATGTGCAATACACTTCTACTCTTCTGATTTCACTCAATAGACTCAGTGTTCTCTACAATTACAAAAGTTTTGAGCCGGTTAGTGATTTTTCATATCCGATTCGATAATTATCAGATTTGTTTCAGTACTGGCTAAAATTTACTTGGTTAATCATGCTGGTTGTACTTGTTTTACCTTTTCTAGACACTCATCAATGCTTTTATTATACGACACAGGGCAAATATGATGAGGAATTAGGAAACTTCGTTTTTTATACTTCCATGGTAAGTACATAGGAGCAGGATCAATTGGCCAAAAAGGGAAGTACTGCATTGACCTCTATTCATCAGCTAACCTATCGGATTTGAAGTTTCATTGTTTAAAAAAAATGTGTGATCATTTCGAAACCTCATAATTGGTTCGGACTTCATTAAAATTACACGAGATTTGAGCTGAATTGAACGATGTTGAACTGAAAATTGAATTGATTAAATGAAAAAATTGTAATCAAGGAATAGTTTTTCAAATCTTCTTCCTTTGTTTCTGAAGACTGCCCGAAATCTCTTCGGGTCGGCGTTCCCTAAAGCACGCAGGTAAATTGTATTGAGCAATGCCGCCTAGAGCATTGATATTTGAATAATTTTTTCTAGGTTTCTAGGCCAGCTGTGCCAAATTCCTCCACATGGCAGATCTTTCATCACTTAGAAAAATCCTGACATACAGTACAGTAGTCCTTGTGATAATTCGATTGTTCTCACTGTTTTCCAAAGAGTAATAAGGATCAATATGTGCTCCGTAGTCAACCTAATGAAATGTGTGCCAATGTGCGGGTCTAAGGATCAATCTGTGCTCCGTAGTCGACCTAATGAAATGTGTGCCAATGTGCGGGTCTAAGGATCAATATGTGCTCCATAGTCAACCTAATGAGAAAGTTTCTTTGCTTTTTCCACTCGGAGAGCCTTCTTCTGGAAGGAACGCGCTTTTTTGAAATCACCGCAGGAACATCTTCAGTTTTTCCGTCTGTTCCAGGACATTCGAAACGTTTTGCAAAACTGCAAGATAGTATTTTTTCAAGTTTTATCCAGATTTAACTTACCCTTCCGAATGCAGTCAATATTTTCAGTACAATAAGAGAAAGCCGATTCAATTAAGAAATTAACATTCTGAAATTTTTAATAGGTATATGTACCTGTAATTGTGTATTAGGAAAAAATTATGTACATACATACATGGCTTCGGAATCAGTGTGCAATTGCTGGCGCTCAGCTGAACATTGTGTAACACTGTATTCATTCTTTATCTTGCAGTCCGTCAAATCTAAAAAAAATGTTTTGTGGCATTCTGAATTTTATCTAAGCGTATTGCTCTAAATGTTCTTTGAAAGGGAAGCGTAATCGTTTTTCAGAATTTACCTTTTCGAACTTTTTGAAAACATACATTTATGCATTCTATGCTCTATGCAATATACTTCAGAAACACATTTTTTTTTAAATTAATAATAAGCTTACATAATTTCAGCCAATCATGGACAACTTCAGATATCTGCTTCCCTTGATGACAGCTACTTCTGTGGCGTCAGTTGGTGTGAATTCCATTAGCATGATAGTTCTCCATCAGAGAATCATTCAGAAGCGGAACAACGCAGAAAACAATTTAATTTGGATCATGACTGTCACTTGTGCATTTCAGTTTTTGGGGTGCATCACCAGTGTTACAATGGTCTTTCTAGGTGATCTTGAATTGAATAAATTTCTTTCCGGAATGCTCCCTTTTGTCAGTGATGGGCTCAGTCTTGTTCAACCATGGCTTTTAATATTTTTTAGTAATATGGTGGGTGCATTCCAAAAAATCGAAGCAGGACAATATCACGATTTTACAGATGAGAAGGAAAGTATTAAAAACTTTTGGAATTCAAAGAAGTACACAAGCAGCAGTTACGACGGTTTTCTCTGTTGCTACTAGTGAAAAAAAAATAGTAAAAATTAAATGATTACGGTTTACTCATAAAGTATTTAACATTTTTGCGTTTTTTTTCTAAAGCACAAAACTCACAAAAATTGCACCTTTCCGGGGATTTATAGCAAAACGTCTCAAAACTGAAAAGTTTTTGAAAACATCTTGGTTTTGAAACGACTGGTTTTGAAACGTCTTTACTATGAAATTTTGTTTGATCGCGGTTTTGAAGCTCCTGGATTTAACGATTTATTTAAATGCCTCAAATGTTTGTTTACTGATTTCATTTTGCAATTATTATCAAAATAAAAATCAAATTTGTGTTTTTGCGTTTCGCTTTTCGGAAAAAACTCATTTTCAGCTAGAAAATGCCTAAAAACTGTTGTGAAGTATGCCAAACTTTTTTGAATATTTCTTGCAATCATTGTGGAGCAAGAACATGCAAAGTAAGTGATAGTTATTTTTCGAATTCCCGCCAATTTCCGTGTTTCCCAAAAAAAATTAAATCAAATTTGCAATTTTTGTATAACCATATCGGCTCAGATTGTGCAAGCGTCGAGAAAAGCGCCATCCTTGTCGACGAATGATTTGTAAAGTGGATATTCGCTCTTGCAGAATACAAAACGATAGTTTTACATTTTGGAATGAAACATCCCGTTAAAAATATATCAATTGAATGCTATTCCGATAAAACAAGAAAAAGTCAGTAAGAGATCTTGTCACTATCATAGACGCTCGTCAATGTTGCTCAACTGCAATTCGGCTAAAACAGTAAACAAACTCCGAATAATGGTCTGTTAACTGCGATGCTGCGATATTTCAAAAGCGTTCCATTCCAAAATACGTAGCTACTACTTCAAACTATACGACGTCTATACAGTGTGGCTGAAAAGTATTGAGACACTTGTTATGATGGCTCTTGGCACCGTGCCAAATCGTATTATCGAAAAGTTTCGAATTATTTCGAAAATAGAGAGGGTATATAAGCCGACAGTAAAGCCATTTCTCATCATTTCATCCCTTCTCGAAGTCATGCGAGCTTCTCCTTCTCCTCAAGCTGTTCAACGACGGCATCCCCACCAGTGACATCGTTCGACGACTCCTACTTCCGAGAGCAACTGTCTATCGAGTTTTTCATCCTTCAACAAGACATTTCATCCTTCAACAAGACTGGGATCTTTCTCACGGCTCCAAATCAACGAAAGCGGTCCTAGATCTCCATTTCCCGGATATTGGGGCAAGGACTTGTTTTCAGCTTCTTCGCCGGATTTGAATCCTCTCGACTTTTCTGTTTGGGGATATTTGGAAGACAAGATCATGGCTCGCTCTCATCCAAGTGTGAAGTCTCTCACAATTGCTCTTCAAAAGGCATGGGCCGAAATCCCCGACGACTACCTCCGGCGCACTATTGATTCTGTTCCAGGTCGTTTGAGGGCGTGCATCAAGGCCAAACGCTCAAACCTCGAATATCTCCTCTGATAGATTTTCTATTACTATCATTTGTTGAAAAATATATTCGGTTCTTTTGATGAAACTCTATTTTTGAAAATACAACAAAAAACAAGTGTCTCAATACTTTTCAGCCACCCTGTATAAGACCGATTCTCGAATATACATAGTTGCGAACTTTTTAATTCATTTTCTATTACTCCTGCCAAAAAACTAGAACAACCTCTTAGGCTTTACTCTAGCCGAGTAGACGGTTTTTCCAATTTTACCAAATATTTGTTCCGTATTTATTAAAAAATTCATGGAACATTTTTGGTAGCTAATTTTCTTCTAGAAACAATTTTAGAACTGCGCATCTGATAGGTCTGTCTGCATGGTTTTCCCATTAGAAAGTAATTTTTTAACGCCTTTCTCTTTTTCCTGTCAGAGTACCTTTACTTTGATATTCTTTTTGAGCGTAAGAATGTCTTAAAATGACTCAAGTAGCACTCTTCATATAGCCGAAAACTGTACCGGCCATATTTTGGAGGATATTTTGGAGAGCACCATGAGACCTTGGGCGCTTTCTAGCGTATGCCGTGCTTTTCTGTATCAGCAGGATAATGACCCCAAGCATCGTTCTCATCACGTGCGCAACTAGTTCAAACGCCGCCGTGTCACCCTTTTGGATTGGCCGAGTCAAAGCCCGGACCTGAACATCATTGAACACCTATAGGAGGAATTTGACCAGAGATTGACAGGAGAAACAGCTTCAAACGTCGACGAGAAATTCAAACTTCTCCAGGAGGAGTGGAAGAAGATTCCCCAATCAGCCATCGGCACTTTGATTAATTTCATGCACCGTAGATGCCAGGCAGTAATTGATGCAAATGGTTTTCCCACAAAATGTTGAAATCTCGCAGATAGAACAATTTCTAAGAGCACGAGGTTTCATTGAAGAAATATAGGTTTCTGTTGTTTTCATTAATTTTCAAATTACTCCATTATGCATTAGTCTCACAAGTCCAAATGTGTTTAGCAGATGCATTGTTGCTTTACGAAGAAACTGTTTAAAAAATCGGATTGATTCGTTCTATATTGAATGAGATATGGCCAAAAAACCATAATATAATACCGGCCTTTATGGCCGGTACTGTACTAGCAAAATGCTTAATTTGATGTCAAATTTTAGTCGTTTTGGAATCTTCTAAGCGAAAATGGGGCAAGGAGAATTTTTTTCTCACTCACTATGGGTCTATCGCTTTCCAGCGGCTCAAATATCAGTTCTAAAAACTACTGGAGTTTTTGGATTCATTATTTTTTTCATGCTCTCCGCAGGCTGGTATACAAACATTATTCATCCAAAATAAAAGCGGTCGTCATTATCCCCTACTCAGAAACCACCATTTCGATATTTATGAGTTTTCCTCTACATTTGTGGCGGAAAACTTCAGCACTCACTGAATCCAACAGTTTCAACCCATTACACTTGAATTACAGAAAAAATGAACTCAGTGAACTTAATAATTTAATACTTCAATCAATAGTTTTTATAATGAATATCTGGACAGACGTGACTCTTTCGATTATCTAACATTCACGAAGGCTAGGCTTAGGAAACTCAAAATGATTGAAAATCCAACTTATTGAAATTAGAAATTGTTCACTACGCTTCACATATGCTTAAAAAGTCACCATTTGGTGCGTATCAATTTTTGAATAGATCCAGCACACTTTGAAAATTGTTTATTAAAACTGACTGAATGCTCATTGAAACTATTATCTTGAAATTTCAGCCAATGAAATCTGAATCTAAAGATTTTCAAGGAAAAGGAAGTGCTCATATTCCATTTTGGTGCATTTTTCAACCCTATAGTTTTTGTAGAATCCCAGAAAACTATTTTAACAGATTTTAAGAGCTTAAGAGCAAATCATTTGTCAATCCGTTGGGTTCCCTTGAGAGATCTGTGATCTTGATACTGATGAGCACAGTCCTTATCAGGAACACCGCTACTTCTAATTTCTTTGTATCCTTTCTTGTCTATTTGAGTTAAGTGCATTTATAATAATTCAACATGATTACTTACTCAGTTACTTAGTTACTTAGTCGATCCGACATTCGCTTGTGTGTGCGCAGATAACAGCTAACCATGCTGTGCGATCTTAGGCTTTTCCTCGACACGCTGAGACTTTTTCTTGCGTTTAGTAGTTTTCTAAATGTATTTGGGCGGCGTAACATGTTCGCTTTCTCCATATCAACATACTATTCAATTTATTTATTTCTTCATTGAATCAATTTAATCTAGGCTTATTATCGCCGTAAAAAAGTTGCGACATTTTTTCGAGCGCGCGGACACCGGGATTTGAATTTAGAGGCTCCTCCCATTAATCATCATTTGAGCGCATTTGCTATGCGCGATATGTTTGTTGAATTTTTATTTTTTCTTCTTTTTCTTCGCAAATTGATATATTTAAACATTCGAAGAAACGTGTAAAAAATTCACGATTAATACAATTTCTTAAATATATTAATTGTTTAAATAAATTTATCAATTTGCGTCATTTATTTTTTTTTCGTTTCTTCTGATGATCGTAATCTCTCAATATTCAATACCTGAAGTTTTTTTGCATTTTTATCTTTAATCTTTGCATTAACATAATTTTCCAGGTGTCAAATCTTCAAGTTCAAAGTGAAGCAACATCGCCGAAAAGAAGAAACCGTTGCATTCGTGTTATTTTTTGCCAGCCGCTCCTGTCGTCATATATGCTGTAAATTATAATCAAAACACTGAATATATTATAGAATATTTTTTCAGACGAGGATCCTCACTTCTCTCATCTCTCCCTGGCTCGCGTTCATTTCAACACGTTCATAGTGTCACACATGTCGAACAATTTGAAATGCATTATCTGGGATAGTTTGGCGAAATGATTCTTCGTGTTAGTTTGGAACTAAACTATTGTTGTTCTCTCCGCCAATTTTCTTTCAGATTCTTCATCGGATTTTCAGGTGGCACGATGTTGAATGGAACAAAACAACTATTTTAATACCGCATAATTAACAATAGAACAAGATTATTAATGAGAATAAATATTTAATATTCCATACTATCATCCTCGGAATCGGACATCCCGTGCTCCTCGAAGACTTCCCCAACAATCTCATCGTCGCTATGAACATCAAAGTCGCCTTCATTATCTTCCAAATCGACGATTTCTTCGCCACTATTTACTAAGAATTTGTTTGTTGCAATTTTTCCAAAACTCTCATTCTGAAGACTTGCGATAACTTTCCCGATTCTCATATAAGCCGAATCCATCTGTTATCAAAATTACTTTTAAAATGTATTGTTCTGTTAAATCTACCAACCGTAGACATTTCGTGTTCTTCACAATCACTCTTTCGTTTCTTCGAGTCGATTTCAATCATTTTTTCCGTCTGAACCTCCGCATTCTTCATACGAAAACACGAAGTATCTGTTTGGATGCTTTTCAGTTTCAAAAAATCAGGCAGTTTGCTCTGCGTGATTTGAGTCTGTCGACTTTTGAATCGTTTGACAGGCGTCATAGTTTCTTAACAAATGTTATAAGAACATATGGATTTATGTTGGGATCATATTTTATTGAACGGATTTTACATTGGGAAGTACTTCCATTTCAGAAAACAACACGTCGGCAGAATTACAATTCATTTATTTATAGAATATCACGTGAGAATGGAAATAATTTACAAATCCAACATCTTGCCACCCGAAAAACCGATGAAGAATCTGAAAGAAAATTGGCGGAGAGAACAACAATAGTTTAGTTCCAAACTAACACGAAGAATCATTTCGCCAAACTATCCCAGATAATGCATTTCAAATTGTTCGACATGTGTGACACTATGAACGTGTTGAAATGAACGCGAGCCAGGGAGAGATGAGAGAAGTGAGGATCCTCGTCTGAAAAAATATTCTATAATATATTCAGTGTTTTGATTATAATTTACAGCATATATGACGACAGGAGCGGCTGGCAAAAAATAACACGAATGCAACGGTTTCTTCTTTTCGGCGATGTTGCTTCACTTTGAACTTGAAGATTTGACACCTGGAGAATTATGTTAATGCAAAAATTAAAGATAAAAATGCAAAAAAACTTCAGGTATTGAATATTGAGAGATTACGATCATCAGAAGAAACGAAAAAAAAAAATAAATGACGCAAATTGATAAATTTATTTAAACAATTAATATATTTAAGAAATTGTATTAATCGTGAATTTTTTACACGTTTCTTCGAATGTTTAAATATATCAATTTGCGAAGAAAAAGAAGAAAAAATAAAAATTCAACAAACATATCGCGCATAGCAAATGCGCTCAAATGATGATTAATGGGAGGAGCCTCTAAATTCAAATCCCGACTCGAAAAAATGTCGCAACTTTTTTACGGCGATAATATCTACTTGATATTTCTTGACCTTTTTTTTACTTCTTGCTTTTTTTCACATTTATCTAATTTGGGCAAGGTTTCACAAAATCGTAAATGCAACTTTAACAATTCACATTACAGTTTATATTATGTTGATGAAAAAGTTATTGCGGTTTTTAACATTCAACTTCAAATGACTATAACTTTTTAAAATCAAATTTATTAATCGAAATAAAAATCATTAGAATCACTACATATTTGCCAACGAGAAACAAATTTATCTATGCCGATAGCATAAAAGTCCGGGTTTCCGTAAGCGACGAACTCATTGAAGGCATTTTCGGCGTCGTCTTAGCTTTTGAAGCATTTCTCGCGAAAGAAGTTGTCGATGTTCTTGAAATAGTGGTAATCGGTGGGCGAGAGGTCCGGTGAGTATGGTGAATAAGGCAGAGTTTCTTAGCCTAATTTGTTCAGCTTTTGCAGGGTCGGTTGTACAACATGTGGACGAGCATTATCGTGGAGAAGAATCGGCCCCTTGAAGTTGATCAATGCCGGGCACATACGTCGTAACTTCTGATGCATTTCGTCAATTTGCTGGCAGTACTTCTCTGCTGTAATTGTTTCGAACGGATTCAGGAAGCTTTGGTGAATAAAACCGGCTGCAGACCTCCACAAACAGTCACCATAACCTTTTCTGGGTGGAGTTTCGACTTCGGAAAGTGTTTAGGAGCCTCATCTCGATGCAACCACTGCGTGGAACGTCGTCGGTTGTCGTGGAGGATCCACTTTTCATCACCCGTTACGATCCAGTCAAGAAACGAATCATTTTTGTTGCGTTAAAAAAAACCTGAAAACGACGATTTTTTTGAATTCGTGCGGCACCCATTTGTCGAGCTTTTTTGATTTGCCTATTTGCTTCAGATGAAAAACGACTGTTGATTGATCAACGTCGAGTTCTTCGGCAACTTCTCGTGTTGATTTGAGAGGATCGGCTTCGATTAAGGCTCTCAATTGATCGTTATCAATCACAGACGGGCTCTTCATGTTTACTTCATTTCACGGCACGCTCTTCATGTTCGAGGCTCTCGTCACCGCTGCGGAATTTTTTGAACCACCATTGTGCCGTACGTTTATTAGTGACTCCTTGGCCAAATGCATCGTTGATATCGCGAGTTGTCTCGACAGCTTTTTGGTCTAGTTTGAACTGAATCTTTGAAGTTTTATGAAATTTCATTTCAATTTCGGGGAAAAGCCAGTAACACAAATAGATTGAGCAAATCACGCGCTTTTAAATGATATATAACACGACCACATATAATATATCCAAAAATGTTATTCAGAAATCATTCACAAAAGTAAAGAACATAAAACCGCAATAACTTTGTCATCCACCTAATAAAAGTATTTGGACGGCGTAACATGCTCTCTTTCTCCAAATCAACTTACTATTCAATTTATTTATTTTCTCATTGAATCAATTTAATGTGGGCTTATCTACTTGGGGGTTCTTGAACTAGAACCTTATTCTTTACTTCCTGCCTTTTTTTCACATATTTATCAAATTTGGGCAATTTTTTTCTGTCGGAATTTTGTATAAACTCAGTTTTGTACAAACCTTACGCAAATATTACACAAAAGCAGAGCAATTTATGTTAAACCTATGTGAAATCTAAACTACCGTAAAAACTCAAATACTTAGCTTTGCATGCAATACTATTGTTCGTAGAGCCTTTTTGATAGCAATACTATTAGGGACGCAAATCAATTAGGGGATGCAATACTATTGTTCAAGCTTGTCTCTGCGGGGCAATACTATTAAGGGCGGAAGTCAATTTGGGGTGCGAATCTATTAAATGTTCTACGGTCTACTTAACACATCGACAATTCTTGCAAGAGTTGTTGCCTCGACAATGGCACGCAATATGCAAAGAAAATATGGTTTAGCAAATTTGGCTCACGTTACTTATTTTTAAATTGATGTTTAAAACATGGTTAACCGTTGATTTGAAAGAAAAAAAATAACTTACCTCGATTCTTCGTGTTGACTTTCTAAAATTTCTAAAATGAAGCATAAATTATAGGGTGAACTCAATATTATTCATAGAACAAAAGGGTGTGGTCTGAGAAGTTGAGCTATTGTCTGAAATACTTCATTATTTGGTACCAACGGTCACACAAAAATGAAACTTTCATCTTGGATTACACTTATATGGTTCACAGCTTTTGGAGTTCCATCAGTTGCACTTTATTGTTTCACTCTAATCATTATTAGAAAGGATAATAAAGTTTTCAACTCATCCTTTTTCCTTTTGTATACCTACGATGGCCTTATGAATTTGTTCACGTATATCTGTGGAGTTTTCACAATTCGCTTGACAAGTATGACCTGCTTTGATTGTATTTTGGCATCATTTTACACTCACGTTGGTAGGCAGACTAATACTGCTGATGAGCCTTTTGTCTTGATGTGCTGCGTTTCAGGTGACTATATACCTCTGAATTTTTTCACGGCTATGAGCTTCCACATGGCATATGTGCAATACACTTCTATTTTTCTGATTTCACTCAATAGACTCAGTGTTCTCTACAATTACAAAAGTTTTGAGCCGGTTTGTGATTTTTCATATCCGATTCGATAATTATCAGATTTGTTTCAGTACTGGCTAAAATTTACTTGGTTAATCATGCTGGTTGTATTTGTTTTACCTTTTCTAGACACTCATCAATGCTTTTATTATACGACACAGGGCAAATATGATGAGGAATTAGGAAACTTCGTTTTTTATACTTCCATGGTAAGTAGGAGCAGGATCAATTTGCCCAAAAGAGGTGTACTTCATTGACCTCAATTCATCAGCTAACCTATCGGATTCAAAGTTTCATTGTTTAAAAAAAAATGTGTGATCATTTCGAAACCTCATAATTGGTTTGACTTCATTAAAATTACACGAGATTTCAGCAGAATTGAACTACTTTGAACTGAAAATTGAATTGATTAAATGAAAAAATTGTAATCAAGGAATAGTTTTTAAAATCTTCATCCTTTGTTTCTGAAGACAGCCCGATATCTCTTCGGTTCGGCGTTCCCTAAAGCACGCAGGTAAATTGTGTTGAGCAACGCCGCCTAGAGCATTGATATTTGACTAATTTTTCTAGGTTTCTAGGCCAGCTGTGCCAAATTTCTCCACATGGCAGATCTTTCATTACTTAGAAAAATCCTGACATACAGTACAGTAGTCCTTGTGATAATTCGATTGTTCTAACTGTTTTCAAAAACGTAATAAGGATCAATCTGTGCTCCGTAGTCAACCTAATGAGAATGTTTCTTCGCTTTTTCCACTCAGAAAGCCTTCCTCTGAAAAAAATGTTTTGTGGCATTCTGAATTTTATCTAAGCGTATTGCTCTAAATGTTCTTTGAAAGGGAAGCGTAATCGTTTTTCAGAATTTACCTTTTCGAACTTTTTGAAAACGTACATTTATGCATTCTATGCTCTATGCAATATACTTCAGAAACACATTTTTTTAAATTCATAATAAGCTTTCATAATTTCAGCCAGTCATGGACAACTTCAGATATCTGCTTCCCTTGATGACAGCTACTTCTGTGGCGTCAGTTGGTGTGAATTCCATTAGCATGATAGTTCTCCGTCAGAGAATCATTCAGAAGCGGAACAACGCAGAAAACAATTTAATTTGGATCATGACTGTCACTTGTGCATTTCAGTTTTTGGGGTGCATCACCAGTGTTACAATGGTCTTTCTAGGTGATCTTGAATTGAATACATTTCTTTCCGGAATGCTCCCTTTTGTCAGTGATGGGCTCAGTCTTGTTCAACCATGGCTTTTAATATTTTTTAGTAATATGGTGGGTGCATTCCAAAAAATCGAAGTAAGACAATATTACGATTTTACAGATGAGAAGGAAAGTGTTAAAAACTTTTGGAATTCGAAGAAGTACTCAAGGAGCCGTTGCGACGATTTTTCTGTTGCTACTAGTGAAAAAAAATAGTAAAAATAAATAATTACGGTTTATTTTTTAATGAAGTATTTAGCATCTTTGCGTTTTTTTCTAAAGCACAAAACTCACAAAAATTGCAGTTTCCCGGGGATTTATAGCAAACCGTCTCAAAACTGAAAAGTTCTTTGAAAACATCTTGGTTTTGAAACGACTGGTTTTGAAACGTCTTTGCTATGAAATTCTAGGTAATGACATTTTGATTGATCTCGGTTTTGAAGCTTCTGGATTTAAAGATTTCTTTTTGAAGAGTCCCCTTTTTGATACAACTAGAAACGGCACGAACCAGCTCTCTAAGTAAAGGCATTACAATTAATTGTAACTTTCTTTAAGCATGTTACACTAAACATTTTTTTCTGCGTTTATATGTATGTTATAACGAAGACTGTTTCAGAAGCTATTCAGTGAAAAATTCGCACATATGATATTACAATAAAAATGCGAACGTAACGAATTAACCGGAAGTACATGATTAGTCCCGAAGAATTCCTCATGGCTGTTAACAGTTGTTTCAGAAGAGATTATTTGTTCTCTGCAGGCCGTTTTTGTTGCGTACCTAGTTCACCGCTACCGTTTTTGTGTATTCAAAGGAAACCATGTGAATCAAAAAAAAATATTCGTCAACAGCCAGCACTGCAGTGCCCATCAATTATTAATTGTTATCGAGAACTGATCAACCGATCACTCAGTTCTCTCCTAGGAGGCTACATTGTTGTCTATGTTCCTGCGTTTCTCTCAAACAACGTACCCTCGCACCGATCATCATTTCTAACGTTTTTCGGATAGGCTCGGCGCCTCAAATGTTCGTTTACTGATTTCATTTTGTAATTATTATAAAAATACATATTAAATTTGTGTTTTTGCGTTTCGCTTTTCAAAAAAAGTACATTTTCAGCTAGAAAATGCCTAAAAACTGCTGTGAAGTATGCCAAACTTCTTCGAATATTTCTTGCAATCATTTTGGAGCAAGAACATGCAAAGTAAGTGATAGTTATTATTCAAATTTCCGCCAAAAAAATTAAATCAAAGTTGCAATTTTTGCGTAACCATCGGCTCAGAATTCGCAAGCGTCCAGAAAAACGCAATCCTTGTCGACGAATGGTGTGCAAATTCGATATTCGCTCTTGCAGAATACAAAACGACAGTTTTGGAATGAAAATTCCCGTAAAAAAATATTAATTGAATGCTATTCCGATAAAACAAGAAAAAATAAGTAAGAGATGTTGTCATTATTGTAGACGAGCAACTGCAATTCGGCTAAAACATTAAACAAACTCCGAATAATGCTCTGTTAAAATGATGCGATATTTTAAAAGTGTTCCATTCTAAAAGCCGTAGCTTCTACTTTAAACTATACGATGTCTATATTAGACCGATTCTCGAATATAGTTGCGAACTTTTTAATCCATTTTCTATTACTCCTGCCAAAAAACTAGAACAACCTCTTAGGCTTTACTCTAGACGGGTGGACGGTTTTTCCAATTTTACCAAAAATTTGTTCCGTATTTATTAGAGAAATTAAAAACCAAAAATTAATGAAGCGTTGCATATTTTTTGTTATATTTTCAGGCATGCGTTGCATTTTTCCGCCGGACGGTTTCTATGAAACTAGATTACCAGTGTATTAATGAGCCAGATGCCTGTCGAGTACTTTTCGATTCTCGTTTCATCTGTCGGTATTGTCGGCTGCAAAAGTGCTACAATGTTGGAATGAAGGCTAAATGTGAGCATAGCCGTTAAAAAAATTCGTCTCTCCAAATGGAATTTTCAGTGGTAAAATCAAAAAATGAGCGGAAAAATTATATCCGAATTTCCAAAGGACTTGTTCACAAAAAGTCGGAGCTCGAAGAGCTCAAAACTTCTGAAATCATTGAAGATGATAAAGAGGAGACAAAAGAATCGAATTCACGAACTCCACAAGAATCCGACAATGAAATCGAGAATGAGGTTCGTTTTAATTCTTCCGTTTTGCTCCATTTTTTCTCACAAAAATGATTCGTTAAGGCCACCCCTGGACCGTCGTCGGTGTCTTCTCAAGCAATTGCCAATGAAATTCAAGAGACCTTAAGGATTTTTTTGAATCTGGAAACATCAATGTGTGATCGTAGAAGACTTCTATACGCGGAAACACCGATCAGCATTGTCTTAGAAGGCGGAAGAGATTGGGTATTAACGTGAAATTGAACTAGAACATTCCTGACATAATGATTTAATTGTTAGCCATACGATAACACTATGCTGAAAATGTTTGACTATAAAGCGAGCCAAGGAATGTCAAAACATGATTTTGTGATGATTCTTGATTACGCTCGCGGTTTGCCCGGATTCGACGAGCTGAATTATGCCGACAGCGTAAACGGAAACTGAAAAAACATAGATTTAATAATTTCTTTTTCAGGTGTTTTGCTATCGCCTTGTATGTGCTGTGGATTTTGTTATAAATTCTGCCTATTACACGTACAAGTAAGCTTTTGAATTATCAACTTTAAGATTTAACTACCGAATGCAGATTATTACAACTGACCTTTCAATTCTTGAAATTGATAAAATGAGATTGAAAATTCATAATTAAATAAAAGTGTTTGTATTTTAAAAGTATTATTTTCTTAAGGCTTACAGTCTGAAACTTGGAGTCATCTAGGAGACAGATTGGCCTTATTTTAGTCAAAACGGTATTCGAAAAAAAAATTTGTACGACAGAATCATTTGTTATTTCTTCCAGAAGAGGCATCCAGTACAATGAGCTAGTGATGAATGACGGAACATATATTCCGATGACGCCAACACCGCTCACAGGTTACGAGGAAAACGCGAATCTTCTGTTTCAAAGCCAAGACGATCTTATAAAGTTCCGCACACTGATGCCTCTCCTCCTTCACCAGTGGAAAGTTTGTGTTCCGTTTGCGAATTTGGCGCCGTCACATGAAGAGTTTTTCCTGTTAAAGGCGATTTGCGTTTGGCATGTTTGTAAGCGGAAGGATTCAAAGCTTGGAAAAAGTGTTTTCAGCGTCTGCTTTTTCAGCGTATTACCGTCTGAGCGAGGATGGTCGTCGCGTGGCAACAGTTCAAAGGAATCGCCTGATTCGTGCTCTTCATTACGCTTGTGGCCTAGATAGTGATGACGTAGGAGAGCGATTTGGCAATGTTATCATGACATTAAACTATATTATGGTACGCACAGAAAAAGTATTGCAGCTATTAGAAAAAACAATCTTCTTAAGACGGTTTGATTTTATATTTTAAGAAAGTCTAACCGAATTGACTGGTAAAACAGTTTTTTTTTCAAATAAGGAGACCATTTTCTGTTGTTGATAATGTTGATATTTCTTAAACAATTACAGATCTTAACACTTCAATTACCTTTTTCAGGAGCAAATCCGGAATCTCAACTGCTCCTTCGTCATGATCTCGTTTTTCGGAATTCTCAACGTCGACAGTTTAATGCTGGACGTCACCAGCTTCTGGTAGTGAAAGGGTGTATCACCGGTAATGATATTTTCACGAGGAGGTGTCAATTTTCATTCCCATTTTGAGTTGTTCTTTCTTTAATGTTTAAGCTCGTACAAATTTCCTTTTTTTTTGGTTCATTTACTAGAGATATGTTCTAAACTACGGTTTTAGATTCTGCTGAGGCATCGAAACTTCATCCTGAAGTCTTGTTACTGATGTATGTATATGACCGTGAAATTTTAATTAAATATGACAAAAAAAACTGTGCAAAAAGAACTCTGATTGGAAACTATAGACAATTTCAGAATTTCTCATTTTTAGCTTTAATGATTAGCTTTAATAGAAACTCCAAATCTTAAAATTGCTGTCTATCGTTGCATTTCACAGTTTCTCATGTCCTTATAGATTAGAAGCAACTGTAGAAACAAAGTGATAAACTTCTTTTTTAATATTGTAAATGCGGGCCGAAATGTGTTAATTCCAAAGTTTTAACCAAGTGCTCAACTCACCCTGATTGCTAGTTCTCTTTGAATTCTAGCTCCGCTGGAATCCCCAATCATAATGGAGAATTCCCAGAGAATTTTTTACAATTATCATGGAATTACAGAAGCAAGAAAAACAGCCCTTTTATTGTTTACTTTTTAAGCAAGGTCAAACATTTCCGGGTGTGAAAAATCAACAGTAAATATATTGAAAATTCGTGCAATATGATTTCTTTCTTTGATCGTTCTTACATCACATTCAAGGTCATGTATCACTTTCATCATTTTTGCCAAGCGACCGGAATAATGGATCAAGTTCATCGTCTTGGTATAGTAATCATGCAAATTATTAGCCTGAATTTGAAGCAGTTTTTCAGTTGCTTCCAGAACTTTTCCTTGATACTTCTTTCCAGCGTTATTTAGGCATAGCTGGACAAGCATGAAACTAAGCTCCACACTCGTTGGATTTAATTGTATTAGGTTATCAACGCTGGTTTTCCAGTTAACATCAATTTCTGGAGAAATATAGCTGTAAAAAATTTAGTTCTTCTTTTATTCACTTAAAGTATTTATGAGACAATGTCTGAGAGATTCGACCACCAGTAGTCACAGTCTAAAAAAGTTGTTTCAATTGGTCTGATTTTTTATATAGTGGGTACATGTGATGCCCTAAGTACAAAACCGTATTCAGAATTAGGCTCCGCCCCCTTCGAGTTGAGATACGGTAGGGGTGTTTCGAAAAAAATTTTTTTTTCTTTTTTGAGATAACTTTGATTTCTTTTCTGGAATCGATAACCGGTCACTTATGAAGCATTTTTGTAGTAGAGAATATTTTTCTAGCTTTTCTCCTTCCGACCAAAAAATTGAATTTTCGGAAAAAAATTGTTTCATTTCCGCATTGTGGAAAAAAAAAATATATTACCGGAAGTGAGATCTCATCAGAACTTTATACTTCAGGATATGGGTTACAAGAATTCATAACTCTTTGGCTGCGGTTTGGGTGCGGCCGTCAGTTATTTCACGATTTTTGTCATTTTTCTACTGTTTTGCCCATTTTTTGAAAAAAAATATATTACGGGAAGTGAGATCTCATCAGAACTATATACTTCAGGATATGGGTTACAAGAATTCATAACTCTTTGGCCGCGGTTTGGGTGCGGCCGTCAGTTATTTCACGATTTATTCAAAACATCAAGAAAAATGACTTTACTCCAATTTATGATGTTGTGTATTCAAATACTGGATTTAGATCATTAAGAACATCATGGAAACTCTTGGAAGGAAGAACTCTTGGAACTGGGATTTGCACATGAAAGAACTTGGAAAGAACTCTCGTTTTCACCACTGCCTCTTAGTTCACTTTTCCTCAGTGTTTACATCTGTGCAACTGGAGTCTTTTCATCCTGAGGAAGAGCACAACGATGCTGGCTGGATCAGATTTATGAAAGATGAGGCATTTTTCATGGAACGGATGAAATTTTCCATGATGTTCTTAATGATCTAGATCCAGTATTCGAATACACAACATCATAAATTGGAGTAAAGTCATTTTTCTTGATGTTTTGAATAAATCGTGAAAACAATGACTGGCCGCACCCAAACCGCGGCCAACGAGTTATGAATTCTTGTAACCCATATCCTGAAGTATAAAGTTCTGATGAGATCTCACTTCCCGTAATATATTTTTTTTCCACAATGCGGAAATGAACAATTTTTTTCCGAAAATTCAATTTTTTGGTCGGAAGGAGAAAAGCTAGAAAAATGTTCTCTACTACAAAAATGCTTCATAAGTGACCGGTTATCGATTCCAGAAAAGAATTCAAAGTTATCTCGAAAAAGAAAAAAAAAATTTTTTTCGACACACCCCTACCGTATCTCAGCTCGAAGGGGGCGGAGCCTAATTCTGAATACGGTTTTGTACTTAGGGCATCTCATGTACCCACTATATAAAAAATCAGACCAATTGAAAAAATTATTTTTTCAAAAAATGAGAAAAATGGTACCAAAACAGTAGAAAAATTACAAATATCGTCAAATAACTGACGGCCGCACCCAAACCGCGGCCAACGAGTTATGAATTCTTGTAACCCATACTCTGAAGTATAAAGTTCTGATAAGATCTCACTTCCCGTAATATATTTTTTTTCCACAATGCGGAAATGAAACAATTTTTTTCCGAAAATTCAATTTTTTGGTCGGAAGGAGAAAAGCTAGAAAAATGTTATCCACTACAAAAATGCTTCATAAGTGACCGGTTATCGATTCCAGAAAAGAAATCGAAGTTATCTCAAAAAAGAAAAAAACATTTTTCGAAACACCCCTACCGTATCTCAACTCGAAGGGGGCGGAGCCTAATTCTGAATACGGTTTTGTACTTAGGGCATCACATGTACCCACTATATAAAAAATCAGACCAATTGAAACAACTTTTTTAGACTGTGACTATGGGCAGTTGAGCTATGGTCGAATCTCAGACATTGTCTCTTATAAGGTTTGTGAAAATTTGAAAGCGGAACCTCGCTGAAAGAATCCGGGTGACGCATGCATCACTAGAAAGATGAATAATAGGAATGGCTCTCACGGAACAACGCTAAAGATACTTACACCTCGAAAACATCCTAAACATTAATGGATTCATCGAGATCAAAAACGACCTGTTGGACGACCCCCCATGAGATGATCCGACTCACTAAGAAAAGATATCACAATATACTGAAGAAACCGGCTAACTACTTCATGGACCACCATCGCCCAAGATCCTAAGGCATGGTTAGCTGTGATCTACACCCATACAAGCGATTGACGGATCGACTAAGTAACTAAGTCAGTAAGTAACTCTCTGAAATGAACAAATTATGAGTGCAGCAATGCCATCGCTTAGGAAAACAGTGACAAAAAGATCAGGGAGGGAGGAGTCTGGAGCACTTGCTGGTATTCCACGCCATTCAGATTAACAGCAGCGCGCTATACTCTTGACGCTGTCAATTTTTAATTTTTATGTTGTAGATCTAGTCAATTTTTAATAAAGAAGACAGCGCTGCCTTAAGGAAAATAGCACTATTAATTTTTGAACAATTGGATTTATATAATTATCCGAAATTTTAATGGTAAAAGGAGAAAATTGTTCTCCGCGTGGCGGCAAAGCTTTCATTTCAAGACACGGGAACTGTTGAAGCTGTATGGGATCAATATTTTCATATTTTCTTTTTCGGAGGCTTGAAACATTTGAATTTCTGTATTTCCAGACTTTAAATCACTTTTTTTACCTATCCAAAGCGGTTTTTAAAAGTTTTTTTTTAAATATTCTCACAACTGTGCTCACGAATTAAACTTACAATCTCAATTGCTCCATTGAATAATTTGAAAACCATTTTATGTCCATTTCAAAGTTTTGCACATTTAAGCAAATGTTGTCTGTACACATGATCACGTCATCATTCAGAATTTTCTTCTTTTGTTGTTCTGCAGTGTCGGCAAATTTTTTGAGACGAATCCACAGTACCCAAGCGCATTTCAAAATATCTATCTGAAAATGAAAATCTGAAAAAATTGGGCAAATGTTGAAATTTGCAATCTGCTATGAGAAACAGCAGCAAGTTGCTCATTAAAATTGTGGAAAAACGCAAGAAAGTAACTGCACGAAAGGTTAGCTCGGTTAGCTCCACGCTGAGAGAAATACCATAAGAATTGCAAGCTCAACACAGTTAGAAGTTTAAATCATTTTTCAGGATTAGATGTCTCTTTAAGCCACTTCTCTCAATGTGTTTTCTTATAATTGATTCCTATATTCATTTTTAATGATGGCTAAGAAAAGCAGTGCTATTTTTCACCTCATTGTGGAATTTTAGTGAAAAAAGCTTTCATCCGTTGTGGAATACTACCTTGACATCTAAATCAATCTCCATGAACTCCGAAAAAGCAGTGAACCACTGTGCAGTTTCAAGAATTGCTCTTTCCCAGAAAAACAATGTTTCAGGTTTTCCAAAACTCTTCAGCATTGTTATTTTGCGATGGGAATTAACTAGACGCATATGCTCCATTGTATAAGCCAATTTATCCAAGCTATTGCTGATATGATTTGGCGATGGCAATGGGAAATCCTATAAATGGGCAATGAAAGTGAGCAATTTAAGAACAAGTTGAAGACACTTATGTACCTGTCCTAATATTTTCTTTGCTTTCTCGATTAGACTAGTCAAATCAATTATTGTTGTTATCTGGCATCTTTTATCTGGTTCGCAACTCAGAATGAATTCGGGACGACCCAGAAAGTTCGCCAAACTTTGAGGAGAACTTCGATGTGATTTGAGATGCTTTTCACGCATCCGAAATTGATATGTTGATGAGATAAGATCACGGTCTGATTGCATTTCTGCAAAGAATATTATGCGAATCATAGGGGAAAGTCACAGCAATGGACAAACTATCAACGTTCATTCCTTTTTCATAGCATTTCTTCAATCGACATGTTTTACATTTGTTTCTGAAAAAAAATGATGCAAATCTCATAAAAAATATTTAACTTCATATTCAATACATACCTGCTAATATCAGAGGTTTTACAGCTTTGATTTATGCAAACAACCTCGGCCGCTTTGAGCCTCCTAGCAACGATCTTCTGAAAAAATCGATGGATTTTCCAATAAAATATTCAAATATTTCATTATATTTCATTATATCTCAAGAACCTGAAAAACGCAGCGCAAGCTCTGCAACTCAACACGTCGAAGTGCCTTCCGTGAGCCGGCCCTCCGCAGATTTCACATGGCCCTGTTATTAACAAAGCAACTGGCATAGTGCCAAAAATAACGAGTATATCAACAAGCACACAGAAAAGACGGTCAAGAGGCAAAGAAGAAAGACAAAAGACAAATAGTAAAAAGATAAGGGGAAAAATCACGCAGTAAGCGAAAAGAGACTTTCACTTTTCTTTGATGTTAATAATTTTGAGAAGTATGTAATTTCGAGAATCCGAATAATGCGAAGCTACCGTTTTCCTGATTATAACCACTAATCTAGAAGGATTTCTTCTCGTTTAGTAAATAAATCAAAAACCTTTACAGTGGGTCTTTTTTTCTTATATTTCCTCTTCATTAATTTTGTTTATTTCCATTAACCGAGCCAAACAACATCGCAGCACATTCCTAGTTCTCTAATATTAGGAGACAAGCTATAATCTTTAATATGGAGGAGCTTCTCTGTGGCTTCCATCACAAGCGACTTACACTTCCCGCCAACCTTAAGAGGCAAAGTTGAAACAAAGTTAGAACAATGTTGAAGTTGCATAAGCAGGAAGTACATTTCTACATTTACCGTTTCCAGCTGAGCCATGTCTCCCAAAGCTTCTCTCCAGTATTTTACAATGTTCAGCATCTTATATCTAGAACTTTTTATCTTTTTTTTTAGTCGAGTCGCTTGTGTGGGCACGGATCACAGCTAACCATGCCTTGCGATCTTGGGCGATGGTGGTCTGTCGATTTGCCCGATATATTGAGAAACTTTGGAAAACAAATTTGGGTATACGGTTCTACAGTATCCTAAGTACCCTGTGTTTTGTCGGAATCTTATAAGGAAGAAGACTGCACTTTCCTCTGATTCATTGTGAAATTGGCGCAACATTTCATACATTTTGGAAGACGCATGTTGCTTTTTTAGCAATTTTTTCAAAAAAATTTTTTTGAATTTCAATTTCGCAATCTTTTTTCTCCCATCGATGTTTCTGCACGATGTCGGTAACTCCGGCTGCCGGCGTCTCTGACTTTTTAAATACTCTGTTTGACCATTTTCAGGGTATAATGAAGTTTTATTTTAAGTTTAGAAATATCACGCTTCTCAAATAATTATAATATTTATTTATAATTATCAGTTTATTAGAAGAAATGCATAGTAAGTTATGAATTTTCAGAAAAACGTATCAACAAGTCGAAATTGACGTATCTTGCTTACTTTCAACTGTGAAACCAGCGACAGTGGAATGAAGTGTCGATTGAAAAAATGCATCAAAGTTTGAACGGAGGTTAACGGCAGGTTTCACGTTTTGAAATTCCTGCCATTCAGTCCTTATGAAGATTACACAATTGAAAAATGTGTCTTGAAACTAACACGGCATTAACCGGGGGGAAATAAATAGAAAACAAAAATTTATTGCAAATTGTTCAATTTTTTACACTCAGCGCCACATCTTCCTTTTTCAGTTAATAAAACAGCAAAGAGCATCAATAATTGCACAAAATCAAAAATTGGACCGGCTTTCTTTTAAGTTTAGTCAAAAAGGCAAAGTGGAGGTCTTAAATGACAGAAGTAGTTTCCTCCTGGGTTTATTATTGAACGCTTGAAAGGTTCAAAGAGCGAAAAGAAACATACAATTAATGATAAGGCTTTCAGGGAAAAAGATTGGATGGGCGCAGATTGTGTAAACGTTGATATATGTATTACCAAGAAATATTTTGCTGAAGACGTTTTATGATGTGCAAATAACTTTGAAGAGCACTTTGAAGAGTGGAACATTGTGCCATACAGACAAATAGATGAAGCTACGATGTTGTGCTTTCCCTTGAAACTGTCCAATATTCCAGCCAAATTCGAAACAGAATTGAATCCAACAATCGTGGAATTGAATTAAATGCTCATCGCGCTTTAAGTGGAAAAGCAGCTGAAAACTGAAAGATCGTTGTTTGAAATAATGATTAACGAAATGAATAACTATTATTTCAAGCTTCTGGAAATCATGAGAATCAGACGAAACATGTCTGAAAATTTTAGAAGACTAGAAGTTCAAAGAATATAATTTAATTTCAATGTATTATATGTTCATTTTTTTGGTTCAGAAATCAGTTCAAAGTTGTTTACACAAGATAAATTGTATAACTTTTTGAGAATCATGATGTTTGATTGCTCTTTTTGCATCATTTTTGTGCACTTTTCATGTATTTATTTATTGAGCAGTCTACGTTTCTTGCGTCAGTATTTTAAGAGTTTTCAACGACTTTTTTTTTGGAATTTCATTTATTTTTGATTTCCAGCAGTTTCAGCTAATCAAAAAATGCCTGCTAAACTTTACCTGTCAGGACCCTGTAAAATCTGTGGTCAGGAAACATCTGGACGACACTTTGGAGTGTTGAGCTGTAGAGCTTGTGCGGCGTTTTTCAGGTTTCCTCAAAGGATTTCAGTATTTTTAAAGAAAACCTGTATTTTTCAGAAGAGCAGCTTCACTACCCAAAAATAAACTAGAATGCTCTGGAAGTTGCACAATTGTTTCAGATGGAAAGTAATGTTTTTTTTTCGCCTTTTTCTTCCAGAGCTCAAATGATTTTCTCAGATTTGAATGTAAAAGTTGCCGTCTCAAGCGGTGTTTTGACGTGGGAATGAATGCTAGTAGTGAGATTCCGAAAGAAAAATTGCCGAAAGTGTGAAACAATTTCAGAATTCCAAAATAACCGAGATCTCATATCATGCTCCAGCCAATTCAAAAAGCGGGCCTCCGTGTTAATAGGACCACCAGAATCTCTATCCACATTTCTCGGCCGGCCGGCGTTCATTTTGTGCTGCGAGCCGGACAAAGCTGCTCATGAGAATACATTTCTAGATTTCACTAATCTACTGAATACAGCGCAAGACATGATTCGGAAGGTTAGTGGAAATTAATAAATTTCAAACTAAAATATGATTCGACGGAAGTATTCGCAACGAAATTCATTAGCAGAGTTATAATTATGTTAGACAGGGCATTTTCAAGTTTTCAGTATCTTTTTTAATGCTGATCGTTTACTTTTTACAGGACTCTTCCATTATCGGAAAAAGATACCAATCATCAAACAGTCTGGAACAACTTTCCATGACTCTGAGCAATATGCGCTTGAGAACACCTGCCAAGAAAATAATAATGATTCGAAAGTTTGGAAAAGAAGAGTCGATTTATATCTGGGAGGAAACTTTTTTGAGAGCTGTCGAGTGGTTTGTCAATTTTCATGAATTCAATGAATTGGACGAATTCGTGAAGTTGGAAATAATCAAGTCCGTATGGAGTGTGTGGGCGAGGCTGGAAAAGTTAGCTGAAACAGCTGATCATCAGAGAAAGCAAGTTTTTGGAGAAACAGTGATCATGTGTGGCAACGGAACTTGTTTGGACTCGAAGAGTTATGAAATCGATCTGTCATGGTGCACAAATTATTCCATGGAGCAGCTGGCATTGTAAGGCGTTTTCGAGTTAAGGAATGCTTGAATGGCTAACGATTATTTGTTTAAGCTGTCATATAAGCGTTCTTCAAGCGAGCTTAACATTCTTAAGCTTTTCGTGATAATAAGATACTGAATACAGAATTCCAATTTTAGCTTCATCCAGCCGGAAGCAGAGAGAAACTTGGTTTATTGCATCCAAGAACTGATCAAGCTTGCTCCAAGTAACATTGAATTAAACTACATGCTACTTCAAATTTCGTTGAACCATGCGGGCAAAACGTGTCAGGAAGACGTGCTAGAGGCCACTGAAAAGCTACTTGAGAGCCAAGCGAATCACCTGCACAATTATTATGTAAAGAAAATGAAAAATCCAAACTACTCAGCACGTCTGGTAAAACTAATGAAGGTTAATCAAGCCATCGAGGCCGATATGAGAGATCGAAAAGAGAAGAATCATATTGCGAGAGTTTTCAATATTATGAAAATTGATTTCTCTCACCCTGATATGTTTGAGGGATATTGAGTTTTATAATGAGTATCGAAGAACAATATAAATGCAGTTTCAGACGAACATACTTATAATTTTGCCCATTTTTGTGTACCTTTCCAAAGAAGAGTATTGCACATGGTGGGGGGGGGGTGTATAATAAAATTTCATTTTCCCTATGAAATATTTCTGTTCAAATGGCTTCATATCTTGAGTGCAATTGCCGGTGCAACCTGTAAATTTGCCGACAATTTGCGGCAATTATGTGACAAAGTATCGGCATATCGTCACAAATAGCACGGCAAGTGGGCTCTATTTAAATATATTTTCATATTTCTTAGTGTTTACTCTGCAATATTTTATTGAAATAAAAAATGTTTAGTCTTATTCGAAATTGTGCTTAAAATTCTGATAATTATTATATGTGAAAACGCAATTAAACATTTTGGACTTTTCTAGACTTATGTAATCTTTCATCTTGTATTTTGCTACTGGGAAAAAATGTAATTCAATCGTTCTTCCAGTACCATTTGAGCAGAGAGCGAGATTCAAAGTTCCAATAAATGTTTGGAAGACATGATTAGTTGAAAAGTACGTTCAGGACCATTTGGTTCAGTTAAAACCGACAGATTGACAACGACTTTATTCAAAAGCTATGAATCGCAATGTATTTATAGCGCTTCCACTGATGTCCAGGCTATCCGAGGACAGGTCATCGTGAAGAACTATCAGAAGACGTTTCAGCAAAAATGGGCTAATTGGAAGATGCTCAATGGAAAAACCGTTCATTATTCATAGAGTCGAGTTGTGTAAAGTTTGGTTTCATCGTCACCACGTGGATCGTGGGACTGTTCATCGCAATCATTTGTAGAGAAAAGAGTACGGAAAGGAGAGTAAAATATCAACATTTCGCAATACACTAAAACACAATTTCTTAGACTCAGAAACCCTATGTTGGTCTGGTTATGAAATATCGTGAGGAAACATTTCATAGACGTTAATGATCAGAATGTAGGCTGAAGGGACCAAAAAGTGTTCCAAAAAAAGTGTTTCGCAAATGCATGAAACCCACAATGTCTTGTGAAACAATATTTTTGGTTAAGTATGCGGTTAAACATGAATAATATACAAATGGTTAACGCTGGACGGTCATATTTGCCCAAATGAAATTTTTAAAAACACCTTTTGACCATTTTAACGCTTATTTTCATCAAAAAAGTGTCTGAGCTCATCGAAAATCAGTCATTTTTGAAAAATTTCAGTTTTTGGGCTGGACGTAGAAGTGACCATTTTGCCAATTTTCAATTTTTCACTTATATTTATTGTTTTATTGCTATTAAATGAGCTTTTCCCAAAACCTTAAAACTCAGACAAATTATGATCTCATTGAATTAGTGGAAACCTTAAAGACTAATAACTTCCGAGGAATCTTTATGAGAGACAATTTGCCGAGTGAAGAAGTTCAAAAAAGAGAAGTAGGTATAGTCAATCGTTCATGTTCCTGTTAATTTTCTACGTATGTATATACGATCGCAATGCTCGACGTATCGATTTGTTGACAGATTTACTGAAAAATACGGGTCTTGCAGATAATTGATTGTGGTTAGTTATTTCAACATGGAATTCTGATATTTTTGAAAGCGAGAACGGATTATTTTTCATTTTTTCTTTTCAAGTTATGAAAGTAGAGTTTTGGGAATGAATTTTATTAATTTTTAAAGTTCAAAATTATGTTAAACAATTTTTATATATGTCATAGAATTAACTGTTTATTGTTTATACAGCTAGTGATTTAACTTTCTGGTTCATTGTGATATTGTCAACAATACAAATACAGACAGATAATTAGGCAGTTGTTATACAGTGTTGTCGATTGTGTGGTTGTTCCACAAAAATCGACAACTTTGCGGCATTATAAATCCGGGCCTATTGATTTTCCCCGCAAAATCTCCCGGATTTAACGCCCGAAATTATCTTTATTTTCTTCCTTCGTTTTCCACGTAAATGAATACGTTTATCTCTCATTCGGCGCTTCAATTCAACTCAATCTCGCTAAAAGTCGTTTGAATTTATCTGTGAGTAAGATGTGCCGGACCGCGATGCGACACGCGCCTCGCTCTACGGCCGCGGAGACAACGACGCGTATTTTCGAAATGTTTTGGAACTCTCTCTACGCACACGACTTTTTTACGCTTAACGACGATGAAGCATTTTTTCCTTTTTAATTTAAATTGAATTAACCTTTTTTATATATTATTTTTGTTCTACTAATTTAGCATTTTTTTGTAAAGGGGGTTTTGACGGAGTCGCGGTTTTTTTTTTTTTTTTTTTTTTTTTTTTTTTTTTTTTTTTTTTTTTTTTTGTGTTATTGAGGAGTCGCGGTAGTTATTAGGCGGTTATTAGGCGGGGTCGACATACATACATCTAGTGAATTTTATAACAGTTTTATTTAAAATTGTTGCTGCACAAGATTATTTCAACACGCCAGCAAGTCGAGGGCGCCGATGATTCTGGCTCGTATCCATGATATGGTTTGTATGGCACGAAGAATTGGAGCACCATCTTGCTGGTAGACAATGTTTTCGGAACGATTTCAGCGTCAAAATGAAAGAACTTTCATGCGCATATAATAGCAATAGCATGAGCCATTCATCTTCTTTGAAATGAGACATATATTCCCACAACGAAATGAAGAAATGTCAGTAGAAAATATGACTCCTTCTCCATTGAAGTTATGAAGAGAATATCGCGTTTTATTCAACTTATGTCGTGCCAATAACTGCAACATCCATAAGACCGTCGAAATTAAATTCCCTATTCGTCAATGAACACAATCTAAATGTTTTTTTGTGGGGACCACAGTCTATTAAAAAATAAAGACTTTGCTACCTTCTTCACGGGGTAGTTTTTTTCATTGTTTTTTTTTGGCAAACTGCAATTGTTTTTCACGATGCTTCCTTGTGAGGAACGCTTTCAAGTTGAGCATCGCCTTGATTTTGGAACACGAAGCCACTCTATTGGATGCTTTACCGATGATCGTTCGTTTTTCAAGAGCAGCCAGGATTGAAGGACTTTCAGATCTTATTTGGTAGCATAATTGGTTGGGTCCCTGGCATGAGTATTGATGACACGTGGACTTCTGCTAAAATCTCCAGAGATTTGCCACAGTTTTATCTTTCAGACTATGCTCTAGTTGTTCATTCGACCGTTCTTATCTCTTTTCGGTATTTTTTCCCTTGATTCTTGATGTTACCTGCCAGCACAACCAATTTCGCCTCTTTCACAAGTACAGCGTTACGAAATTACTCATATGATCTGGCTGTCTACTTCTTTTTGTGTTCTATTCTCGTGAAAATACACGCGCACTCTCTTTCTCTCTTTAACTAATATTCTTGTTTGCCATAAACTACATCTTGACATAAACTATTCAATTTTAAATATAAGGGATATGCTTTTTTATCAGACTTGTCACGTTTTCAAATTATTTCATAATTTGTAACATTTTTCCAAAGAGCCTTGCATTCGTTTTTTTTTCTTTTTATATACTCAATTTTTAGTTCTTATTCGGAGCGGAAATAAATATTTAAAATTAAAAAAAAATTTTCTTAGAAACAGGGATGATTATTATTCTGGCCCTTACTGCGCTAATTGTGTACCTTTTCCATGAAATGTATTGGAAGGGAAGACACTTGCCACCAGGACCTATTCCACTTCCGTTAGTCGGAAACGTTTTGTCAATGATGATGGAAAAACCTGGGTATGAATGTTTTAGAAAATGGACTAAAAAATATGGAGATGTATACACGTTTTGGATGGGTGAGAAGAATTCATTTGACTCTACATAAAAGCTCTCCTTAGATAAACTTTTTTTCAGGAACTGTTCCATATGTAGTGATAAGTTCATATGATCTTATGAAAGACAAATTTATTCGCGATGGAGACACATTTAAAGACAAATACCCCCAACAATTCACTGAAAAAGTTCGCGGCGGCTGTTATGGACTTGTGGAAAGTAATGGACACTTATGGAGCACCCATCGTAGATTCACATTAACAAACTTCCGGAATTTCGGACTTGGAAAAGACCTAATGCAAGAGAAGGTGTTAATTGAGGTTGGCGAAACTTTCCGGAAGTTAGACACCCACATTGGCGAGGAGCATGATGTACCAGCAGTGTTGCACAATGCAATTGCAAATGTCATAAATCAAATCGTTTTTGGATACCGTTTTGACGATTCTCTTCAGCACGAACTTAATAAGCTTAGAGAACTTATGGAATTCCAAGAAAAATCATTTACTTCTTTAAAAGTTCAAATACAAATTTTTGCGCCAAAACTTGGAATGTGGCTTCCTGGAAACTCGTTGGACGATTTGTAAGCTCCATGATTTTGCTGATCATTGATGAAATGCAACAAATTATAGGTTAGAAGACTGGAAACGAGAATTCTACACCTTTTTTAACACTCAAATTGAAAATCATCGACGTAAAATTGATTTTGACTCCGAAGAAAGCCTTGACTACGCTGAAGCCTATCTTAAGGAGCAGAGAAGACAAGAAGCTCAAGGAGAGTTCGAACTCTTTTCCAATAAGCAATTATCAAACACCTGCTTGGATATTTGGATTGCCGGGCTGGCAACGACTAACACTACTATCAACTGGACACTTTCTTATATTATGAACAGTCCGCTGGTACTAGAAAAGATTCAAGCTGAGTTAGACAAAGTGGTGGGAAGTGATAGATTGGTGACAATGAATGATAAGAATGATCTTCCGTACATGAATGCCGTGATTAATGAATCTCAAAGATGCGCCAATATTATTCCAATTAACTTGTTTCATGCAACTACCAAGGATACAGTAATAAGAGGTCACCCAGTTAAGAAAGGAACCGGCGTTATTGCTCAGATTAGTACAGTTATGTTGGATGAGAAAGTTTGTGAAACCTGAAGTACTAGTCATGTATGAAAATGCATTTGCAGGTTTTTCCGGAGCCATACACTTTCAACCCTAACAGATTTATAGATGAAAACGGAAAATTGAAGAAAATCGATGAGTTCGTTCCATTTTCTGTAGGAAAACGCCAATGTCTTGGCGAAGGACTTGCTCGGTTGGAACTTTTCTTATTCACTGCCAATTTATTCAATAGATATAATGTACATATTACTTCCAGACTCCGACAGTAATCTTCAAAATTCCAGATTGCACCTTCATCTGAAGGACCACCGTCAACCGATAAAAGCGATAGTTTGGGTGTTGTACCAAAAAAATTCAAAGCTATTTTGACAAAGCGTTATTTGTAAACAGATCATTGTTTTAGTTTATTGTATAATATTTTGTTGCTATGTTTATTTTCAGAGTATAGACAAAAGTCGGTTTGGCGAGATCTTCTCATAATACGACTAAACGAAACGGAAATGCAAAAAAAACCCATACATTTTTCTTAAAAAACCGACCAAAATTTGCTCTATGTTCGCCAAATTTTCGCAATGGACTGCCCGCGAGTTTTGGTGATAAATTGTTGTAAAATTTGCTGTTCGATCTACCTGATTGCAATCTTTAAATGCTACTCATTTTATTTATTAACTTTTATCGCAATAGATTACCAATACATTCCTACACTCGCCGGATTCGTGGCTTCATCACCTGGAACGATGCCGTCAGCATGAAAGAGATGTCTGAATCGCTGTGAATTAGTAGAACAACCGTTCAGAGCTTTGTGAAAGCGTACTTGGGTCAGGCAATTTACCGTTTTTATCGTGGAGATTGGATTTCAAAGAAGTGCAAGAAAAACAGATTTAAGAAATCATACTTGCAGCTCTCAAGGTCCACCCCGATGTCTTCCAGACCGTCGATGAAATCTTCACTATCAGACCGCTTCCAAACTGTTAGAACCAACTATTATATCAATCCAAGTAACCAAAAAGTCGTCGGGCTTTAACTCTATGTTTCCACAATCGGTAATGGTATGAGCCAAATTCACACTCGATGGTAACCAAACGAAGTTTGGCGATTACTGGTATAAGTAGTGTAAAAATAACAAAGTGCCGCCAATTTCTTAAAAGCGGTCGGCTTTGCCCTTCTTAGTTCGAAGACACAGAACAAAAGATGAGCGATTCACTAAGAATATTACTATTTGGGAGTCGTTGGAGAACAACAGCTTCTTTTTATTCACGGACTCCGCATGGTGGATTGAATTTGAGGCGTTTCATTTGGTAGTCTTGATTCCGTAACTAACAGTATGATTTTGACAATTATGTTGTAGCAGGCGTGCTTGTTGCTTATATTGAAGACGATCTAAGCGTTGGACTGAAATTAATACACTTTAACAACGTCGAACCGACTCTGATGAAATCCGGACTGTCCCCAAGCAGAACACGCTGTTTCGTAGAGCGCACATGCATGGCTCTAATGACCTAGATTTTTTATAAGTTGCGTACATGTATAGTGAAAAATAAACTTTCAGGAATAAAAAGTTTTTTAATGATTTTTTGTACTAATATTCAAACAGGTGTTCCAAAAGAGCAGAAAAAACCGTTTAAAATATTTATCAAACAATTGTCCTTCGGCTCATAGACGAGTACGCTCTACCGCTTGGCTCTTTTCATTCTGTACTGCTCTCTCCACACTAGCGCGGCACCGACAATGTTCTAAACAGTGGAAGTTCGGCAACATGAAATTGACCAATGGGAATGGGAGTACCATCAGAGACTGGCTTTTAATTTATCAAAACATTATCACCCAGACTTGTAATACCAACCGATTCTGGCGGATCACACGATGTTTTTGTCGCAAATTATTAGGTTGATGGAAAAGTTATGTCGTTTTTGAACCTTCAACTTTAAATGATCATAACTTTTTTTAAAATCAAATTTATTAATCGAAATAAAAACCATTAGAATCAATACATTTTTGCCAACGAGAAACAAGTTTCTTTATGCCGGTAGCTTGAATGTCCGGTTTCTGGAAGGGCGAACTCATTGAAGCATTTTCGGCATCGTCTTGGCTTTTGAAGCATTTCTCACGAAGGAAGTGGTCGAGGAGCTTGAAAAAGTGGTAATCGGTGGGCGAGAGGTTCGGTGAGTATGGTGGATGAGGCGGAGTCTCATAGCCTAATTCGTTCAGCTTTTGCAGGGCCGGTTGTGCAACATGTGGCCGAGCATTGTCGTGGAGAAGAATTGGTCCCTTTCTGTTGATCAATGCCGGGCACATACGTCGTAACTTCTGATGCATTTTGTCAATTTGGTGGCAGTACTTCTCTGCTGTAATTTTTTCACCCGAATTTAAGAAGATGCAGTGAATGAAGCCGGCTGCAGACCACCAAACAGTCACCATAACCTTTTTTTGGGTGGAGTTTCGACTTCGGAAAGTGTTTAGGAGCCTCATCACGATCCAACCACTGCGCGGAACGTCGTCGATTGTCGTAGAGGATCCACTTTTCATCACAAGTTACGATCCGGTCAAGAAACGGCTCATTTTTGTTGCGTAAAAGAAGAGCGGACGACACCTCAAAACGACGATTTTTTTGATTTTCGTTTGATTCGTGTGGCACCCATCTGTCGAGCTTTTTTGATTTGCCTATTTGCTTCAGATGAACAACGACTGTTGATTGGCAAACGTCGAGTTCTTCGGCAACTTCTCGTGTTGATTTGAGAAGATCGGCTTCGATTAAGGCTCTCAATTGAATGGTTATCAATCACAGACTGGCGGCCGGCACACTCTTCATCTTCGAGGCTCTCGTCACCGCTACGGAATTTTTAAAACCACCATTGTGCCGTACGTTTATTAGTGGTTTCTTGGCCAAATGCATCGTTGATATCGCGAGTTGTCTCGACAGCGTTTCGGCCTAGTTTGAACTGGAACAAGAAAATCGTTCGAATTTGCCATTTATCCATGCTTTTTTGAAGTGCTATAAAAAGTGACATAATTATTTCAAGGAAAAATCAAAAAGACAAGTAGATAGAGCGAATTACGCTCTTTCAATGATATATAACACGATCACAGATAACCAACATTTTTATTCAAAAATCTTTCACAAAAGTAAACAACATAAAAACGCCATAACTTTTCCATCAACCTAATAAATATCTCTGCGAGTTATGTGAATGTATGCACTGCACTGATGATAGCTATCAAAGGCTCCTAAGTATAATCCACAGGGTGGGGAATTAATATAGCGCCGCATTCAAGATGGTATCGGAAATCGAAACAGTTTTTTTTAATTGTCCAAAATCCTTATTAAACAACAAAAAAATTATAGAATTAATAGTTTTCCAATCTTCCTCTTTTCGCTTTGATGACTCGACGACGGCACGGAGGTAGTCAATGTCTAAAGACGCTGTTCACAGATGAGAAATTGTTTACTGTAGAAACGATTAAGAACGGCCAAAACAAACGGAGCGTAGGCGCACACCGCAAATTTCACTCAGCAGTGGTGCGAAGCCAATTTCCCCAATTTTATCACAAAGGATCAATGACCAGCTTTGTGCCCAGACCTCAATCCAATGGATTTTTCTATGTGGGAATATTTGGCCAAACGTGCCGTCGCCGACTCTTACCCGAAGAGACTTCAGGCTACCATCAAAGCGAAAGGAGGAAGATTTGAAAACTTTAATCAGCCCAGCTATTTAACGGTTTCTCTTAGAGTCTTAAGCAACATCCCTGTGGGTTAGTGTCAATATGTGATTTTTCATCAAACAAAAAGGTCAGGAATTTCGTTGACAAGCTCTAAGACAATTGTACAGTGCGCGCAAGTTGTAAAGGTGGAAGGTCCGTTGTGATGTGTTGGCCTTTCTGAACTCTTTTAATAGAAATTGGTCAGTAGATAAAGCATAATTGTCATTGAATTCAGCGTGGTTCTCCAGAGTTCAAATTTTTTCAATACAGAAAAGCAAATGGATAGTGCTACCAGTTTGAAACAAAATAATTCTATTGGAATTCATTCAGATAATACGAAAATTGAACAAAAAGTGTATTGAAATGATTATAAAAATGAAATCAAAGATAGTATTTTAATCTGCCGGTTCGATGACAGTTTGAAGTCCCTAGGCGTCCACAACCAATGATTTGTATCCATGTCGTCCCAAGCTTTGAGCTGCCCCGTCATTGAGATTAACTTCTGTGTCAAATATTTACACACGGTATCAACGAATGCTGGAAGCTAGAAGGTCTGAAAACGAGAAAAACTGCGGGAAATGTGAGTTGCAAAGACACTTGAGTGGTCATGGAACGAACGTCTGAAGCAGAATCTTTCCAGAAAATTCAAAAACTATATCGAAAGCCGGCGTGTTCCCATGGCAAACACTCTCGCTGAAGCTGGTCGAGAAGCTTTAATCGGGATTTTTCAACTCTAACAAACCGTAGAGTAGTCCCTGACGATAATTTTATTGTTCTTAACCTATTGTTCTGAAGAGGTTTCTTTGCCTTTTCTTCACTGAGAGTCTTTTTTTTTAAAGAAACCCTACTTTTTCAAATCGGTTTTCATCTCTCTCCCTGGATTACATCTGATTCGCTCTCTGAAGACTTTACCGACTTCTGGAGCGGAGACAGCATTCAAAATGTTTTGCAAGCCTGCAAATCAGCATATTGTTCATTCCCAGTTTTTCAGCGATATTGGAAAAGCTAATGTCTTTCCGAATGCAGTCAATGATCGCGGAACACGGGGAATTAACTCAAATGACTTCATAGCTGACCTTTCCAGCATTCAGGAAAAAATAGTTGTTTGTGAGAAGATTAGAGGCCATCCATACAGAAGCATTCAAAGAATAGCTAGAGAAGTGAAAGCGAACATCCAACCTGTCAAGTGAATTGTCAGAGATGTGCTGAAAATGAAAGCGTATCGAATGAGGAAGGTTGGAACGTTGTCCAAACGGAGCAGACTGCAAAAAGGAACTTCTGAAATGTAAGGCATTCGGAACTCATCGTGACATGCTCCGGACCACCAATTTCACGGGTTAAAAATAGCCTGTACAATAGAGGCGGAATGTAATTCACAATCTCCTCGTGTGTTAGAATTATTCATTCGCAGAACTTATCATCCTACGCAAGGAAATGGATTTCAAAGGAATAAACATCAATGCTCATAAGGCGAAACAAATTCAGTCGTGATGCCAGACCGATGCTCCGAGTTTCACCTTTGAATCAGAACGTCCCGCCTCAATCCTGGTTCTAAATGCGATGTATTACTCGGTACAGCGAATTGTTTTCTTGGATGATCTCATGAAGTCACTGCTAGCGAAACGGAACAAATTTTGGACGGAGTACCTCCGTGCCACCATCCATGCCTACATAAAAAGACACAGCGAACTCATCAAGAACACTCATCACGAACAATGCGATGTTCGAACGGCTATCAGTCAATGTTTTTCTTTATTACTTTTTCCAAAGTCGCTTTGTTATCTTTCCCAGTTACAGTACTTTTGTCTCACCCTGTATTAAGAATGGAGCACAGTTGTAATTTGGCATACTGCATCCAACGCCGTTGCCTTTTCCTGACGGAACGTACCAGTAGGACCCTCAGATTATAAATGAATGAGATAAGAAATATATTACAGATGACATCAAAACAATGATACAGTTTCTAGGATACTGTTTTGAGTCTCATTTGCGAGTTTTTTTCAGGCGTAGTTGTCAAGGCCATAGTGAAATCGGCGGAGTTTCAGATGGTGGGAGTGCAAGGCACTTTGTTATAAAGAAGAGAAAAATAGAAGATTCCTAATAAAGGTTGAATTGACATTAATTGATTAAAAAATAGTTACAATTTGTTTTTTTTCAAACAGTTCTCAATTAAGAGAATTGAAGGACAAGAGCTTCACTCAACTGCCGTCAAATCTGGTGCATCGTGTGCATACACTCTTTACACAATATATTACGACAATCCAGGTTAAGAACTATGAAATGTCTAAACTTTTTTTAAATTTTAAGTTTCGGAATAATACTGAAAATGAATAACTTGCTCTTTTAATCAAATTAGTTCTCCATCGATTAAAATTAATAAAAGTTAATTCAAGTCTATACGAATAAATGAACAACGGAATTCTATGATTGGATCAAAATTTCAGTCAGCTTGCTGATTCCGAAATACCCATCCCGATTCTAAATATTTTTGTGCACAGAAACACCAATATAAAAGAATTTGTTGCTCTAAAGAGTCTTCCGAAATCCTGTTGCCAAAAGACGACGCCCCGACTCATTTCATTGCGGCCTTTATTATGTAGCAATCTATACATAGAGGTCCTATTCAAATGTGTCATCAAAAATTAAGTACAAGAGTAAAAGTAGCACAGGAGAACACATGATCGGGCGGGCAGCACATGAGTATCTGCCCAACATCTTTAACACATACATTTCGAACTTAGGAAGCACAAACTCCTATTTGGAGTCCCACCTCTTTTCTCTCGACACATCAGGTAAACTTTGACTACCTGAGGTAAAAAAATACGTTATTCCTGCTATCATCTTTTGATTTTTGTGTTTATAAAACCGGTAGCCCCTGAGCCCTTCAATTTCATTCAAAGGACCATTTCGCATATGCCCTTGCCTGAAGCCGATAAGAATGAACATCATCTCGTTGAGAGAAAAGCATGCTCAATATGCCAGAGACCAGCTTTTGGAAAGCATTATGGAGTAAGTGTCGTCTTGCGGCTCCGTATATGATGTCCAATTAAAAAGTGAACATTGAATAGGGCTCTTAGTGGACCAAATCTTAGTGCTACGTCGCTCATGCTGAATTTTTTCAGGCGTACTGTTTTTTTTTAATGAGAAACATCGAATAGAGCTTTTATTTGACAAAATGCATATATGATGATTATTATTATTATTTAAAGGCAACAAATTTATAAAAAAGAATATAATATCAGGATTTCGCAATTTTCTCATTATTTTTGTTCGCAGGTCGTCTCGTGTTTCGCATGTAAAACGTTCTTCCGTCGTGTGGTTATGAAAAATCTTTCGTACAAATGCAAGAAAAGCAACAAGTGCTATGAGAATTTCATTGCTCTTACGAATTGCCCGGCTTGTCGATACCAGCGTTGTCTGTGCACCGGAATGAAGCCGCCGTCAAGAAATAAAAATATATCAGAGATGGATAATCCGGATTTCGACTTAAACAAATTGCTGCACGAGCTGTTCGTTTTGAATAAGAAGAGACATTCGACACTGATGAACTGGTACTCGATGGAGGATCCGAGTCTCGAAGATCTTTTGAGAAAAGGAAAGAATGCAATGAAATTGATAAAAAGGGTTGGTTCTAGTTACAGTTAATTGCATTATTTGAATTCCTACATGATACTGTGAACATGAACAATTTCTAGAAATGAAGTCAATGTCAAGAAATTTCAGACGCCGGAAGTAAAAGTTAGCCCTTTCGAATGGGCTTTCCTGGATGTTTACTCTCAATTCTCTCACTTTTCAAGTTTTGATTTTGCAGATCAAATGAACTTTCAAGATAAGGTTGGTGATGCAGTAACAATAATATCCGCAGCCTTCGAAATTTGATTTTAAGAAAATCATCTTCACATTCAACTATCTTGGATCATTCCTGTTGAGTGGTAGCATGAGATCAATGGTACAACAAAAAGATACGATACTAACCCCGACGGGGGAAGATTTGTATGAAAGTGTCGTTTATGATGTATTCAAAGATTCCCCACAGATTCTGAGAAGAGTTTGCTGCCTGATTGTGTCCCGGCTAATTGAATTGAAAGTGACAAACGAAGAATTCCTATTATTGTCATTGATATTCTTTTGCAATCCCGGTGAGCTCTGCCACTTGACATGGTTTGTGCATTTCTAGTCAAGAAGTTTCACGGAAATTCTAGCTCTTTCAATTAGACAATAAAAATTCATTCAGAATTTCTGAGTAGAGTGAATATCCTTTCTTTTTCAGCAATATCCGATCAGTTGTCTCTAAACGCGAAAACCACGTTATCTTGCAATCACGAAAAGTTCAGTTCTGCCCTATTTCGTCTCTGCCAGATCTGCCATCAAAAATCTGCACCATCGAGGTTTGCAGAGCTGATATCGATCTGCAATGTGATCAATCGCGTGAAAGTCGATTTACAATTCATCTGCATGATGGTTCAATGCATGGCACCAAGCTTCAAACTCAAGCGATTAGTGGTGGCTACTTATATCGATGTAAAAAAAAGTGAAAAAGTCGGAGAAGAGGAGATGGATTAGTGAAAATACTCTTGAATAAATAGTGAAAGACAGTTCTCGATAACGAGATGCAGATTTGCAAAACCCCATAGATATCTATACCGTAATGCTCTTTTATTATCAATTTCATTGTGCTCACATCAACAAATTCTCATATCTTCACGTTTAGCTATTGATTATCATCTTATAAAATGATGTGAATTATTCAATGTTAATGTTTAATTTATTTATAAAACAATAAATAGATACAAAAAATACATTGAAATAATGTAAGGCCTCCACGAAAGACAAAATAAGACCGTCTCGTCTCGCCTTCGTCATCGTCCAGAACTCGTCTGAATATTGTGTTGGTACACATGTGTTTTAATTAACGACGTAAGACGAGCGCAAGGCGAACTGAAAGACGAACGAAGACGAAACGAAAAGATTCCACGAAGGACGGCCGTCTTTCGTGGAAGCCTTAAAATAAAGATTCTCTGTAGTAAATTACCTAAAAAAATGCATTGAAATTTCAGAAAGCACTGTTTCAAAAGTTAACACATAGAAAGTCAGTCGCTTCAATATTAATCTCCCGAGAAATTAAAAAAAAGTCCCTATCGCGGATTGTCCCGAAGATTGCGCAATCGTTGCGTGTATCACAGTTATGAAACGCGCTCATCAGACTTAAAATTTTATTCTCTAAAATGTATTCAAATTTAGGTGAAAGCTCTGACTTTCCTCATGTTTGGCCACAACTTTGCACAAATTTTGCACGGACTTTACTATTCTGAAAAAGGCGCACGTTGTCCTGTCGGAGACGAACATATTCTTTCCCTTTATTTCAACTGGTGGTGTTATCACTTTCATCAATAGAGATTTAAAAAATTTAAATTTAAATGCGATTGCTAACCAACTACATTTATTTGCGCCAAATTAACAAAATGAAATATTAAATTCGAAGAAAATATTCATTTTTACAAGAATCCGCTATAATTTCGATTACAGTTTCAGCGGCACTATTTCAGCATAGAAAGCGGTTACGCATGTTGATATATGAGCCTGTGATCCGAAGATGAAGGACGCAGCAATTTAACTGTGTTGACTTGCTCCGTACTTGCGCTGAAATTCCTAAAGTTGTGTTGGACAGTTGCCGTGAAAATCGTGACCGACCGCCAAAATAGAGCTCTCTCATGAATCTTAATGTATAATGTGAGGAATTCTTTAAAAAAAAGCAATACTTCTGCAAATTTGAGGTCTAGCCGTAATGATGATGAAAAACTAGAATTTATAAATTTTCCATAAAACAATTCTCTGAAATTTTCCGTAGGAACACTGCTTTACACTAGTACGGCATTGGCCTGCGCAAAATTTAGTTACAATTGCGCGTGCGAACACTAGCGGCGCTTCACAGTAAAATATTTACCGTCGAGATGTTTCAAACCCCGGAAGGGGAATTCTATAGCAAATATCCTGACGACAGCCCACTACTCTTGTTTCCACTGAATATAAAACTTCACAAGCCTAAGCCAAATTTTAGAGATATCACCTGTCTCGATGGGTTAAAAAAATGGAAATGGCAAATATTCAACAATTACATGCCAAAACAAACTAGAGCGACCGACATACATTGCTCATGCGCTTCACAAGTCTAGACAGTCTTCACAAGACTAGCGTTGTCTCCAGATTTGGGCCAGTTTCAGCCAAAATTTGTGGAAGAATTGTGATAGGCTTGTGCAGTTTTTGCTCAAGTATCCAATACGACGCTTCTGGAAAATCCTACGATGATCGGAAAATGATATGCTGAACCTTAAGATAATTTCGAGAATCTCGGGACTACTCGAAGTCTCCAAGATGCATACTGATAGGACAGACATCCTTCCAAACTAGCTATCGGATTATATTTGGTGTATGACTCTCTCTTTTGTCACTCACTACGCACAAGAAGAAAACGTGAATCGCAACGCAAGATCGAGCCAGCAATGTATGACCAAAGTGTTTTTGCAAGTATGATAACATTCAGAATTGTGATAAATACGTACGAAACGTGCGTTTCGCCAAAGAACAAACGTGAGCAGTGCTTTTGTTGTGACGGATAATAGAGATATGCAAATATTTAATGAAGTTCTGATTGTAAGATATTCTGCCCGAAAGGTTTAATTATGACCGCGCCGAATGGTAATTCCTTTCGTCTTTATCTGCACTTTTTCTTGAGATTTACATGAATATTATGGTTTTAATGAAGGGATTAAAAAAAAACAATTATCGTAGTAAAATTCATTTTGATAAAATAATCAGATAGCCAATCAAACAGTTTCAAACTCAGTTTTTAAGAATTGGAGTATTCCAGAAAGTTCGCATCGATTGGAATATTCTGTGGATAATACAACCCATTAAAGAGCTGTAGTCTCTAAATTTTTTTTAATTCATTGCCGAAATTCACACTTCAAAATAATCCAGTCCGACCACTGTCAGTAATTAACAATATTTTTCAATAAATAATTTTCATGCTGCCGAAGGTAAATGATCCTGTCCGTTTCAACGCATATGAATCTCAAAATCGCGCATCTAGATAAAAAAAATTCCAGAAACCACTTTCTAGTTGAATCAATCAATATGAAAATTAAAATGAGCCATAAAATGAGCTACTCTTCTCTCGCTTCGCGGGAACAGCTTCAAGCATACAGGTAAGTGTATCTTGGCACAGTTGTGACTAATTTAGTGTTTTTACACTAAGCCGGGCATGAAGTCTTTCAATAGAGAACACTTGAATGTTTTCAAGAAATAGGGGAAATTAAGAGCTCATGTTTAACGAGATGACCAAAAGATACAAAGATCAGAAAGTGTGCGGGATCTTAAAGGTATGCAGACATTTCAAAAAATTATTTGTCATAGACTCTGTTCACTCTGTTCTCAAGCATGCTGCTGCAATGATTAGAGCTTCGCTGAAGCTTTTCATTGTCGTCAAGTCTGACGCAAAGGATGCATTCACCATTTGCCCAATATATTAGGTTGATTCATAAGTCCTAACATATTTTAAGTTTGAAAAGTTTATTGTATAACTGATCGAAACGCTATCAGTTAAATTATATATACTGGCCATGTTTATCAAAAACGGTCTGCAACTTGCGAATTGCAGACTCAAACTCCAGGAGCTGGGACTTAAAGAAGGACTTCAACTCATTTTCGACATCCTTCCGAGTTGTGAATTTCTTCTCAATAAGATGCCGTTGGAGATGACTGAAAAGATAATAATCAGAGGGTGCTAAGTCCGGGCTATACGGTGGGTGTGGCAAAGCAGTCCAGCCATATTCTGCGAGTTCAAATTTCGTCTTCCTTACAACGACATGTATTCTCAGTTTTCGAAACTGAAGAGTGTAGACATCGGGTGTTATGGTAGTACTATCAGGAAAAATTTCCGAATACTCTAAATCACGAACAGACCACCAAACTGACAGAATCACTTTTTTATCACGAACTTCGTGTTTGGGAACGTCAGCTACTTGTCCGCCTTGATCAACCCACTCGGAACGCCTCACGTTGATGTCATAGAGTACCCACTTTTCATCTGGTATCAACACAGGTTTCCAAGTTAGGTTGAGCCAAAACGTGTGGAACATATCGTCCGAGTTTTTGAACTTTCCAAGGCGTGCAAGGCCCCGATCAATGGTTGCTTGACTAACCCCAAGGGTCCTTGCTAGCTCACGGGTTGTTAAAAAAGGATCGCTCTTCACTTCGGACCGTACCGTATCCAAATCCAACTCCATTGGTCTGCCGTTACGGGAATCATCATTCAATGAAAAATGGTCATTTTCGAATCTATGGAACCAACGTCTAATTGTACGTTTAGAGGGTGCAATATTGTCATAAACTTTCGTCATTCGACGATTAATGTGGGGTATTTTCAGACCAGATAGAAACTGAAATAACATGTCGAAAATGAAATATAGTGGGGGCAAAAGCGAGAGCCATTTCTCACTGATGCGATCACTAGAAATGATACGAATTGTGTTGTCGATAGGGGTACGTTTAAGCTCCCATGAGACAGAAATACAGGTGTCTTCATCAAATTTCCAGAAAAGAAAAACTAACAAAAGATAAACTTGAAAAATCTGTCAGGACTTATGAATTAACCTAATATATCGCAAAATCTCACGCTAGTAGCCGAGATCAATTCAAAAACTCGAAATTTCACACTTCCTTTAATCTAGATCAATTTCAATTAGATTTCAATTCGCCATTGATTGATTTGAAAGTTTTTACTTCTTAAATTTTGTATAAAAACATCCATTGACGTGTTTGAAATGGCACAAGCTTTGCTTACTACTTAAATAAGTACTTGAATGAATCTGGGAACACTAATAACGAAATTACCAACACAAGTAAAACTGAATGCTTGGATAGTAGCAGAAAAGTTAAGTTTATAGGAAACTATACAGCTATAACCACACTGACTGTGTGAAAAAAAATGTGCGACATGATTTTTAGGACCTTTGGATTGGATAGTCGTCAAGAAATTCCAATTTTCTGGAAGCACGGTTTTCCGTATATGTGTAGTTCGCAACCGAAACATTCAAGGTGTGAAAGGGTGATCGAAGACTATAAACGCTGCTCTTCAATCTCTTCATTCCTTCAGTCAGAGTGACGTTCACTCAGAAAACACCGTTTTGCCACATAAAAACAGTGTTATTCACACGTCAGTTGACCATCGCAGTGAGAATTTTCTTTTCAACTTGAAAATATGCATGCTCACGCGATAACCTGAAGATCATGTTATGAACTGTTCATTTTTTTCTCATTCCGCCCATTTTTGGTCGTAAAGTATGAATATCAACGCTTGAAGAACTTCAAGCCCAGTGTGATCGAGCCGTTAAAAAGCGGGGCTTACCCCAAACCTCAAAATGAGTTCGAGTGTCGAAGGTACAAGAGCTGAGTCCATGACGCTACAATCTCGTTTTATATAAAGCTGAAGAATTTGAATTGGAGGAGTGCTTTGTTACAATATAGCTTTTACTACTACTACGACTACTATTACTATCACTTCTATTAGAGAGTAAGTTTGAGCTTTCTTCTTGTGCTACATTACTCATAGTTCTGTATTTTGGGCTGAAATTGAAACATAATCTAGTGGTAAATTGTATTCTCGGACGCATTCCATAGAAATCGACACTTTTCAGTTTCTGAATTTTCGGCTAAGATACGCTAATCTACGCTAAGTTACACTAAGCAAGGCTAAGCTTAGCTGGGTTTCGCTTTGTTATGAAATAAATTTAGTTTCGCTATTTTTTTTTATTTCCGAGAAGTCACAAGTCACACGAGTTGTTTGAGTGAAGAATTTACAAGAATCATATTCAATGTGCATCATCAAATACTCTATTTTGGAAATGTAATATTTAGAATTCAGCTTCCTCCCGCTGAAATTATGATACGGATTAAGCGTTGCGTGAGTTTCTGAATCTCCCAACAAAAACGCAAATAAATCCCTTCAAGTGCATGATGCGTTTTGCTTTGTGCACTTCACAGACCTAGTTTGCACACAAGAAGAAAACGTGTGTTGCGAAGATCGACGGTAGTATTGTGATTAGCATTACCCCTCATGCGTGGATTATACAGTGAAGTTTTAATGCAAATTTGCGTCACCTGAATGAAACTCAGATATAATCTGATAACGAGCCGGAAGAGCCTATTATGGATGGCTATACATAGCTGAAAAAGCAATGTTTAATTCATTAAAATTCGAATCATTCAATTCAGTGTTAGCAATATTTTTGGAGCGAGCTGTTGTCATGATTGCTTTTTGAACGCACTTCTAGAAAATTGACCCATATTCGTTTTAAATAAGCTCAAATTCATACCAAATACCAATACCAAATGTTTTCTCAGATAGGATCCTAAAAATTGGCCCATATACGTAACTTTTTGAGGGAATTCGATTTTGAAGTTGTCTTGTTGTGAAATCCCCTAATCAAGCTGTTACAGTCTTAAACAGGGGCGACCGTATAAATGTGAAACGCACTTTATATTTAAAAAGTATAAAGAGATATTCCAAAAAATTTCAAAAGAAATCATCTTCATATTATAAAAAGAAAAAAATATTCATTATTTTTTAGTTTTTATTTTTCGAAAATCTCTACCACTTCTTGACGCAGATTTGCCAGAAAAACATTCTAAACAGGCGATTTCACCTAAAAAATTGCAGACATTTTGTTTACAATTTGTCACCATTTTGTCGACAAATCAATTTTCAACATTTGGGTCTGTTGGACAATCCCGAAAAAGGGGTCATTCCGTCGACCTTAAATTTACTGTTATATAAACTACTTTTTGATATTTTTAATTTTGAAACGACAGGTTGCGAAATTACAGGTTACGAACAGACCGCTGTGATCCGTGTATAATAGTTGTGATCGGTGCTCACACAGGCAATTGATGGATCAACTAAGTAACTGAGTAAGTAAGCAAGATAGCATGTTTCGAAATAAGGCATGTGACCTATTCATATCTGCCCGTCTTTTCGACAAATCTACTATAGTAAAAAATTTATTTGCCGACAATGCACACTCGAAAATTTCATAGGTCTTAACAACACATTTTTAGAATCGTAGAGAGGCACCATGCACAGAATCATAGCGAGGTCACAGAGCAAATCCTCATGACAAACTAATAAGGTATTGTGAATCTGGATAGCGTAGTTTACTGTTGAGTAAGCTGGCACGAGATTGCTCATAATTTGCATTTTTTCTCGTTGACAAAGCAAAATTAGAAATCATAAAATGAATGTGAAACTTGAGAAATAACTTTTACGAAACAACAGAATTGCGATGAAATCATGAAGCCTGAATAGAGCCGGTAACAGCTTCTTGAAAGTAATAAGAATAAGAAACTAGGGCAAGGAATTTCAGAAGTTAGAGAAGATCGGACTAAGTTTTACTTTAAAGGTTGCTTATGGTATTTCCCCTCTAAAATTTCCTTCAGAAAATGACTCGAATCAAGATCATTTCAAACGATAGATTTTTTTATGATGAGGCACTCGAAAAACATCATGAAAATGTATCGTGTGAACACTTGAAGGGAATGGAATCGGTTGTAAAATTAATTGTTTCTTGAAATGTGAAAGGAAGCTGAACTCTCAAAGAAGTCAGGTAAAAACACTATTTCTGCAAAGTCTGGAACACTGGTACATGAGCAATATGTAGGAATTATACTGATTACTAATTTCTTTGGTAAATTATAATTAGCCAAATTATAACTTTAAAAAGTGATTTCAAAACATGATAGAGCTAAGAGCAGATGATTACAAATGGACAAAATCAGAAGGCAACGAGATATTTGCAAAATGCGCCGAGGCAGACAGCTAGTTCGGCTACATTCACATGGTAGGGCAGCTTGCGCAGAGCTTCGCCATTTTTGCCCAAACGCTGGGCATCTGGCCTTTGAGCGATTTGCAAGCTAAATTATTGAAAGACGCAGATATACGAATCAGGATTACTAGGATCTCTGGAACGAACATTGGACTGTACCAGAAAGATTTTGAGCAACCGCCAGAATTGACCAGAGAATGAATGGAAAACCAATAAAATTCGAAGAAAATATAAAATTACTCATCTGCTTTAAAAATACTCCGACAAGACACAAATCCGTTGTTCAATTAGCATTTCTAATCATTTTTTAAAGAATTTCCAAAGGTATTATATGCGGAACTTAAAAAAAACGAAAATGAGCAAAACAACTCTGCTAAAATGCTGAAAGTAGTTCAACCATTTTCAAAAGTTGAGAAAAATAATAGCGAAAGACATCACCATGAAGTTCGAACAATTTCAAACATTTTCAGCAATCTTTACTTATCGTAACTTGCCGTTCGCCTTTCTTTTGTTATCTTTCTTGCAGGTTTCCTGAATTTCCAGTCAACTAAATCTGGAACGGAAGTACTACCGGATACAGAGGAAATCATTGGTCGAGTATCGGATTATTATCGAAAATTGAAAAATGATGAAAAAAAAAAATAAAAAAAAAAACAAAAGCTGGAAATTTTAGAAAGAAGAATGTAAAATAAAGTTGAAAAGCTTGAAGTTCTTCTGAAAAGCCTTAAAAAACTGACTAAAACTGCGGAATATCGCTGAAAAAAGCCGTTCGAAAATGATAATTTATTTATGGTTGGTGATGAAACATGTGACTTATTCAGTCGTAATGTGAATTTTTGAAAAATACTGATTTCGACTGGAAAATGATATAACTGATCCCTCGAGTGTCTTAGTCCGATCACATGTGCAAATTCAGTGAATATATATTGTAAGCAAGCTGAAACTTTATGCGACTCTGAGTTTTTGCAAGCCTAGCAGTGAAATTTGTATCAGAAATATTGAAATGCTGAAAATGTAATGGTTAGTCAACATGAGCCAAGAGATCATCAAAATCAACTCGTGCTGCAACAAGGCAGCTAGAAAAGCGCTTCAAAATTATATGTGCTCTCCTTTTACAATCGAAATCGGCAAAGAACATCGTTTTACAGTTTTAAATTTCAACATTTCCAGAAGAATTTACAACGAATTCAATTTTTCGGAAGCCGGCAATCTAATCAAGTAGTCTGGAAATATTCCAATAATTACTTTTCTGAACTGGCCTAAAGATTAGCGTTTGGTACATATACTGTTTACATTAAACAAATGTTTAGTTTCGCATTCTAGTTAAAATAATTTCAGCTGAATGGAAGTGTTATCTGTCTGTTTTCATAAAATATTATTATCAGCACGTTTTCAATTCCGACAGATACGTTTTTGGAGCTTATCCCTATGCCTGAATGCGTCCCGTTTTTCTTGCCGTTTCCCACTAATGGAGAAACAAGGTGAAAACATTTGAAAATTGCGGAAACTATAACCGAATACACGTTGGTTTAAGCATTTAAGAGTTTTCTACTAATAAAAAAATATGCAAAATCAACCCGACCCTATACCATTATTTTCATTGAATCTGTGTTTCACTTCTGATTCTTTTTTCCAGCTTATAGTGTCATTGATCTCCTGAACCTCTGTTAATCATGATTGAGGCAAGGCAAAGCAGAGATGCTCAATTGTAGAATCATCTAGAATTTCTGAAAATAGTGAATCCGATGGCGAAGGAAATAATGTTGGAAATGAACATTAAATTTGAGGAACTACAGGGTTGGGCGCAATTACCCGGGATGAAGTTTCGCGCTATATCGCGAGACACTGACACATTTTCGGCGCGTAAATTTTTCAAAATTTTGCTTATTTATATGTTTTTAACTATTTTGCCAAGTTTTAGATTATTTGCTCAAATTTCAGCTAAATGGTGCGAGCTAACAATCACCGTACCTCCATTGTGACCCTTTTCAAGCAAAGCTTATCCGGGATAGAGATTGCAAAAAAATGCCACTGTCATCACTTCCGAACGTGCGAAGGATCAGACGAAATTCCCGCAGAAGCATGAACAGATCAGTCATCTGCTCCACAGGCAAAGTCCCTCTGGTTTTCATTGATCAGAGAGTGAAAATCAACAAGGAGCTGTACATCAAGGATATGTTGGAGAAGCAGGTGTTGCCTTGGGCTCAGAATCACTTCGCAGAACGACATTGGGTGTTTTAACAAGATGGAGCACCGGCTCACACCGCCAAGATCACTCAGGAGTTGTGCGCAACGCATTTTCCTGCATTCATTCGCAAAGATGAATGGTCCGCCTCATCTCCGGTTTTGAATCCGTTGGACTATTCTGTCTGGGGGGTTTTGCAAAGCAAAGGTCAACGCTCGCCCTCACCTAAATGTGGAGTCTCTCAAGAAAACTCTCGTCAAGGAATGGAACGAATTGCCCGATGACTACCTGCGTGCCACCATCATGGCCTATCCACGACGTCTTCGGGCTGTCATCGACGCAAATGGAGGTCGAGTGGAACAACAGTAGTTGATATTTGTTGCTTATATATCTGATAAGCATTTTATTAAATCTCGTTGTAATCTGAATTCTGGTGTTTGAAATAGATGACGTCAAGTCATTTCGGGTAATTGCGCTCAACCCTGTAGCACATCAACAGCTCTGAAAGTTTGATAAACTGAGCGAAGAGTGGAATATAAAACAATTTGTTTTTTGCCATCCTTCAGTCATTATTTTTGACGGAAGCCAAGGCATAGAGCGGAAAAAAGATTGTGGGGAAGACGGAAATCTGCATGTATCTCATGATAAACTTCAAATGTTAAAGCATGTTCGAAAGCAACTGAATACATGGCATATTATGTGTAAAAATTTCAAGTATTTCAGTTATTTTGGCATGAAATCGTTAGAAAAAGAATTTTTAAAAGAATATTTCCAACTAACATATTTCAAAAAGCATTTACATAACCATTTCAGGTTGAAGAAATATACAAATATACAATATGGTTTTTCCTTTGAATTTTCGTCATTCTGAAAATAAAATTATTTTATCTAAATCTTATTATAGTCGATTTTGATTTTTATTTAGAATTTATAATCAGCACAATTTCCTCAACGTCATCAATCCACTAATTTTCGCGCTCTTATAGGCTTATCCAGCCTTGATTTATTCGACTATTTATAGGCATACTTTCTAACCTTTTTTTTTCATATTTTGCGCACATTTTCAGCTCAGTTTCAATGAAGATATTACTATTGGTAATCTGCTAACATCAGCAGCTACCTTGATATTTCATTCCTGATTAATGTGCCTGATCTCTCAAAATTCTGTGAATCATCTGATGATACCAGTTCATAGAAATGAAATTCTCAATACTGAGCAGACCGACACACTGTGCATTTCTAGAAATTTGTTTGTCTATGAGCAATGTGAAACTTGGAATTTTAAGGCTCCGAAAAATGAAAACTTCGTGAAAAATAGAATCGATAGCTGTGCTTGATTTCAAAAAATACAATTTTAGGAATTCCCTTATATTAGTTATTGTTCCATCAAAGAAATGAATCATGCTATGCTCAACTTCATGAATATAGATTAAATTTGATAAGAAACTGCAGAAAGAGGGTTTCTCAGAAGTTTCCTAGTTGCAGTTGAGTGGTGTAACGAGATTCGTTCTATTTCGGTGTGCAGTAAGGGAAACGTTTTCTCCAGTTGCAAACATCAATGTCAAAAGGTGATTCACTTGCGAACCACACAATTACCCGATTGCTGAGGTGGCTAATTCTACAAAAAACTCCACATGAAATAATAAAAGCATGTCCCGTTAATTGAGTTTCGCGCCCCGTTGTTCGGTCCCGCTGTAAACGATGTTATGAGGTGTTTTACTTTATTATATATATTTTTTCTTTTCCTCGTCGAATGATTGATTGGCCAAAGATTTCTGAGCCAGTCAATTCTGTCTGTGACCGATGATTGAAGCTCAACCCCAACATTGGAAATGTAAGAAAACAACCAAGAGCTACAAATATGAATATTCTCCAATGCTCCGCCTTCTTATGTCTGCTGCTCATCTGAAATAACTAAGAATGATCTGGTGCGACAGAACGGCGGGCTTTTCTTTAATCTCTTTTGAGTTAATGGTCTGAGTTTTAGATTATTGTAGATTCTTGGCAAGACCGTATTTTTGATTGATGATGTACTCGTCTAAGTCTACTGATGATGAGCAGAAACTCGCCGATAGAAGAAAATGTTTGGTTTGTCATAGACCAGCATTCGGAAAGCATTATGGTGTGAGTTATTTCTTTAAGATATTCTTTCGAAACACTAAAATCTGCCAGCAACAGCCATTTTAAGTTCTTTAATCCTTGCAAATCTCGTACAGTATTTCCAATAAGTTCCAATAAGTCCGATTCAGAGCCCAAAATAGCCCAAAACATTCTAAAAGCAAGAATCATATTGTTGGAGAAAATATGTAGAGTCAAATGAAGCGAATTCTACATTTTTGTCAATTCAAAATTGTTTTGTCGGAATTTTATTTCTTGAAAATGAAATATGATTTTTCTACTCACTTCTGCAGGTCGTCTCGTGCTTCCCATGCAAAACGTTTTTCCGTCGGATTACCAGGGACAATGTTTCCTACGAGTGCACGAAAAACAGAAGCTGTCACAAGAATCCAACTTCTCTTCCAAACTGCCCAGCTTGCCGGTTCGAAAAGTGCCTGTTTACCGGTATGAGAGCAAAGGCCAGCAATGAAAACACAATATATGAGCTGGATAACCCGGATCTAAATTTGAGCAAACTGTTGAACGAGCTCTTCTTGATGGACAATCACAGAAACATGACACTGATGAACTGGTATTCGACAGAGGATCCCAGTATCGACGACATTCTTAAACAAGGCGGGGCTGCTATGAAGATGGTGAAAAAGGCTAGTTTGTTTAAACATACTGAGGGAATATTTATTATTTCGAAGTGTTTTACGAAAAATTTTAAGTTAACGGCTAATCCTAATAGCAAGTAATGATCCGTGCCTACTACTAGAGTAATCTAGATATCAAGAAAGAAATAAATCTAGAAGAAAAGAAAGTTTGCAACAACACAACACTCTCCATTACTTTAAAAGCTCTTATGAATTTTCTCACTAAACATCATTTATCCTGTCATAATGTATATATTTAATAATTAAATCAAGCTCATTGACCGCATTACCTCTGTTCAATGACTGCAAACTGACTACACATCCTCAACTATTTGAAATAACGGGTTTGAGCTAGTAGTTCAAAGAGCATCTTTTATGCGAATCAGTTCTTTAGCTGTCTATTTTGAAAATAGTAATCGAATTATCTAAAAATGGATAAACGCGAAAATTGCCTTTTCCCAAAAAATTTAGAAAACGTGCTTTAAAGTGATAAATAAAATCTTTAATTTTTTCTTTTTTTTTGGGAAAATTGTGCTATTATGATGAAAGAAATCAAATTTCGCACTGTAACTTTGATTTTGCTTAATGGCGCTGATTATTCCAATCACTGACTCTATGAATTGCTCCGAAATTAGTGACTTTCTGCATTTTGTTTTCAATCGTTTTTCCTTTGTATTCTTAAAGCTGAAATCAGAGTTTCACCGCTGAAAACAAAAAATTGGAATCTGAGGGCTATCAAATTATACTCACAAAATAAGTCACACTCTTATCTGTTCTGATTTGCGCAGTGGCGCGTGCTTTATAGATTGCTTGCCGAAAACCAAATAAGTGTAAATGTAAATGCGCTCTAATGAAAATGTATTTTCTAGTTTTTTTTTTGGAAATTTCAGCTAGTTCAAGTTGGAAATAATGCACAATCTGGTTCCAAATAAAGAAACTTGCAAAAAATCAGAATGTTGTTTCTCGCTCTTCGGATGTCACATAAACCGGCTGAAACTATAGAAAAATTGAAACTGAATTAGTTATTCAACAGAACACTCAATTACCTACAGCTTCTAAACTATTTTGTTTTATCTGAACAGAGAAAAACATTTTTTTTTCACCAAAACAAAGAAAAATATGAGGTTTTTCTTAGAATCTGAATGTTTCTGAAAATGTGAAAATTGTGCAAAATAACATACAGTATCGGCCAAAAAGGTATTCGCAAACAGTTTTTCGAGCATAACTTTTCTGAAACTTCCCGGATCGATTTGATATTTTAAGGCAATATTTAAAACAGTAAAAGAAATTGATTCAACAACAAGAATAATCAAATTTTCGAAAATTTGAAAAAATATCGAGAAATTTATGAAAATGGCGAAAAACCGAAAAATGAAACTTTGACTTTCGAGATCTAGGAAAGACCGGTAAATGAAAAATAACAATAAAACATGATTAAAATAGTTTTAATACTTTGTTGGGTAGCCTTTGGCGTCGATGACCGCCTGACATCTTTTTGCCATCGAGTCGAGAAGGGTGTCGATAACAGACAAGGTGATGGCCTGCCAGACAGATTGGAGTTGATCGAATTTCTGATTGGCATTCGATGTACGGATCCCTCTGAGTTGTCTCTCGACATGCTCCCAGATGTGTTCGATCGGATTCTATTCAGGAAATTGACTCTGCAAGTCCAGAAGATCCACGTGGCGGCGTCGGAACCAGTCCTTGATGTGCTTCGAGGTGTGCTTCGGGTCGTTATCCTGTTGGAAAACGAACGCCCGGCCCACATTAGACCGTGCTCAGGGTCTCATTGTGTTTTCCAATATGTCTTCATACACAAATCGATCCATGATGCCCGTAATACTTCTCAGGGGGCCGATCGAAGTCCGAGAGAAACGTAGCGTAGCATGGGCCAGAGCTCATCTGCACTGGGGACGCCAGGATTGGGCTAATCACATGTTCAGCGACGAATCCAAGTATAATCTGTTTGGTACTGACAGTATCAAATGGATTCGCCGTCCGGTTGGATGTCGGTTCGATCCCAGCTACCAGCTCCAAACCGTCAAGTTCGGTAATGGTTTGGGGCTGTTTCTCTGGGACTTCAATCGGCCCCTTGAAAAGAATTACGGGCATCATGGATCGATTTGTGTAAGAAGAAATCTTGGAAAACACAATGAGACCCTGAGCACGGTCTAATGTGGGCCGGGCGTTCGTTTTCCAACAGGATAACGACCCGAAGCACACCTCGAAGCACATCAAGGACTGGTTCCGACGCCGCCACGTGGATCTTCTGGACTTGCAGAGTCAATTTCCTGAATAGAATCCGATCGAACACATCTGGGAGCATGTCGAGAGACAACTCAGAGGGATCCGTACATCGAATGCCAATCAGAAATTCGATCAACTCCAATCTGTCTGGCAGGCCATCACCTTGTCTGTTATCGACACCCTTCTCGACTCGATGGCAAAAAGATGTCAGGCGGTCTTCGACGCCAAAGGCTACCCAATAAAATAATAAAACTATTTTAATCATGTTTTATTGTTATTTTTCATTTACCGGTCTTTCCTAGATCTCGAAAGTCAAAGTTTCATTTATCGGTTTTTCGCCATTTTCATAAATTTCTCGATATTTTTTCAAATTTTCGAAAATTTGATTATTCTTGTTGTTGAATCAATTTCTTTTACTGTTTTAAATATTGCCTTAAAATATCAAATCGATCCGTGAAGTTTCAGAAAAGTTATGCTCGAAAAACTGTTTGCGAATACCTTTTTGGCCGATACTGTATTTCTCTTAAGCTCAAGCTTTTAGCTTTAGCTTAAGCTTTTAAAAACTCAAGCTCAGTAAAAAAATCGAAATAATTTAAGCCCGCAGAGCACAGTTTGATAATATCGAGTTTCAATAGTTGATGTAAAAAATATTGTTGCTCTCAGAGCACACGAGCTCTTGTATCAGATGTATCACTTCCGCGGTGTTCCTGCCCGATATTTCCTGAGCTACTGAACTTTCAGACACCGGATACCAAAGTCAGCCCTCTCGATTGGGCGTTCCTTGATGTCTTTTCTCAAATCAATCATTTTTCAAGTTTCAATTTTATCAAACGACTGAGTATCGACGATAAAGTAAGTCTTGGTGCACATTTTTTTTATTAATTGTAAATTTCAGAAAATCGTATTAACTTCCAGTTGTCTTGGGGACGTGCTTCTTGTTAGCAGTATGAGATCAGTGCAGCTTCAAAGAAATACTCTAGTAACTCCAACTGGAGAACAAGTTTTCGAAAAAATTGTCTATGATTTGTTCAAGGATTTCTCTGATATACTAGACCGAGTGTGCAGCCTTCTGTTATTCAGATTGATCGAACTGAAAATAACCAACGAGGAGTGGTTACTGCTGTCTTTGATATTTTACTGTAATCCCGGTAAGTTACACTTTTTAGCTTGTCAATGTAAAGATATAGCATCTTCTCAATTGTCCGAAATATCCGTTGATCATGAAAATCACAATCGATCGAGGGTTATTTTTTTTTGAATTCATACTGATCTGTGATTAGCTGCAGCAACTCTTTTTTCAAACAAATCCATATAGTTTTCCATGTCTAATGCCTGTTTTTCAGCCATGTCCGAGCGCCTCTCTTCTCACGCCAAAACTGCTTTATCGGGCTATCAGAAGTCGTTCAGCTCAGCTTTATTGCGCTTGTGTCAGCTCACACATCAACAAACCGCACCATCCAGATTCGCGGAGTTGTTATCCGTTGGTCATGTTATCAGTCGTACAAAAATCGATTTGCAATATGTCTGCATGATGGTTCAGTGCATGGTTCCAAATCTGCCATTCAAAAAATTGGTTGCGGAGACGTATATTGGATTTGAAAACACTCAAGGCAACCGTCCTCAAATAATTGATATTGTTAATTTGAAAAATACAAATAAGTGAGACCGCGTTTTGCCTGTCATATCTTCCTCAAAATTTCATTCAGTATTTACAAATCTTCATAAATTTCAATTCTCAGGTAATTTTTGGCAGATGTGCCCCAGGTTGGGGCGCGGTTGCCGGTGCTACGCGGTAAGCGTGCCGTCACGTTTGGGGCACCGAGCCCCATAGGTGTGCACATGTCCACTTCCACCTGGCACATGTGCGTCTTCTATTAATTTTTTTTGCCACGAAACCGTTATTGATTTTTGTATCCTCTTGAAACAATCACTATTCTGCTTTTCATGGATCAATGTTTATCTAAAGGAAAAAAAAAACAACAAGAAAAAATAAAAGGATTAACATAAAAAGTAGAAAACAATTTTGTGAGATCGAGTTTCTTTAGATGATATCTTCTTCATCTTCGTTCATCGATGTCTTCAGAGGCGCCGCGCTTTTTTCCTCGTTTCGAAGCGTTTTTCGCATAATGACGCTGAAAAAGATATCTAAAAGGTATGAAAATAAATAAATTTGATTAAACCTGGCGTCGCATGAAGAAGCCTTCGTTAGATCCATCAGCGATCACGAGCTACCCCAGACGTAATTTTTTTCTATAAAAATGGGTTTCAAGATGATTTCACTTTCTCTATAACTTACAGAGCTGTTTTCAAAGCATTTCTGAATGCGTGGGTCAAAAAAGTCTGCTTAGCAGATTTCATTTGATGGAATTTTTTTCTTTTTCAAATCGTTAGAAGAGTAGTTTTTGTACAATGACAAAGTTGCGAAGCTCTCGTTGTAATCTTCGGAATCCAACTCGGAGCCATCTAGCCAATTGCAACCTCAAACTTGGGTAATTAAACCATTTACGATTATTATAAGATTAAAAAAAGGTGAAGGATATAAGTAAACAAAAAAAAATTCCGACACATAAGAAATATTTAGAATAACAAAGAAATTTACGAAACATAAGAAAAATTAGAATAGAAAAAGTGACAATAGAAAAAAGAATTTCCTCATACTATACGAAGAGATGTGTGGGAACAAAAACAACAGTACTTTCATTGCGGGGTGAGATCCAACAGTCAACCGGGAGAGTGCGCCTTTAAACAATAGCAAGAGTCGTAAAAAAGAGGGAGTTGTGCCAATTATTTGTCAATTTACGCCCCATGCATGCGCATATGTGTCCAAACTTGCTGCAAATGTGCCCCAACCTGTCGAATGTGTTTTCTGCCGTGCCCAAAATTACCCGAGTTGTAATTCATATCGAATTATGGGCTTCGAAAATTTGTTGTTTAGTTGTGATATTCAAAGTTTCATTCAATCGAGATCTTAAACATGTTACCCGTATCATTTTGTATAGTTGTTGTCCTGGAATACGAAAATATTCTAGTTAACACTGCGTTTGGAAAAAAGCTTAACTAAATGATGTGTGATCAATTTGCCTCCGAAAAATGGAGCATTGAAATAAAAATGATTCCTATCAAAAAGTCAGAAAATAAAAAATAAAAATAAAAAAAGCTGACAAGGGCTCTGTTTTCAGATAATGGTTGAGAATTTTATGAAAACTGGTACACAGACACTTTCGAGCATGCTGAAAACCATGGCGAACTTTTCTAGTGCCCCAAACTCCCGAGAAGCTGAATACTCGCATCTGAAGTTTTCCCTTTGTGAGACTTAATGAATAGCAGAACTCCGAAACTGCAGGCTATGTCCTTCACATGCTTTATTCAAACAGTGACTCGAATTCGGCAACTAATCCATACACAAGTTCATCACTTCCACAGAATGACCTGCTTCTCCGCCGGTTTTAATCCAATGGACTATGCCGTTTGGGGATACTTGTCCCAAATTATTTCCATAAGAAAATATTCCAGTTTGAGTGCCCTGAATACTGCGTTTCTGAAGGCCTGGGACGATCTTGACGTCCCCTACCTGCGTGCCGTCGTTAGAATCTTACAGGAAGAGATTGAGAGCTGTTGTGAAGGCGAAAAGAAAAAGATTTGAATAGTGTTAATTTTATTTGTTTTTATATTGTTTGAATGAACTTTTCTCCAAATTGCATATAGATTCCACTACTTTTGTAAAAGTTATGGCCTTTGAAAGCCATCCTATTATTTATGCCGCATACTGTACATGTACTTACTCATGATTCTTAGCCGATCTGTTATTCGTTTCATGTGGGCGCGGATTACAGCTAACCATGCCTTTCGATCTCCAGCGATGTTGGTCTAAAAAGTAATCGTTCGATTTTCTCGATGTATTGAGACCTCTTTTCGCCGGGAATCGTACCACGTCATGGGGGATGTCCGAATCCATTCTTGTACCAGTTTTGTCCATCTTCCGTCGGATCTTCGCATGATGCGTTGGGTCCATCCTACTTCTTTTTTTGATGTAATTAAGTGGTTCCTTGACTTGGAGCCTATACAACTGAATAAAAGTTTTATTAATGTGAACGACGCCTCATTATCATTGGCTCGTGTTGGGTTCACCCCATAAGTTTCCCGTTCCACGTTATTTCACGCTCACGTGAAATACGTGACCTTGTTACACGTCACGTTATCGTATCAGCACCCTATAAATAGGCCCACTTCTCTGTTTTCCTGAGTCCGAGATTTGCTCCTATATCTCTTCTATTTATCTATTTCAATAAAGACCTTGTAATTCTTCTCCGCGTCGTAACAGCTCGAGAATCATCTATTCCAAGTGAGTTTCAAAACCATGTCTAAGATACCGAAACTATTAGTTCTGATGGTTTACAGCACGCGCGTTAAAAATATTTTTAAGAATATATCGCTTTTTTTTAAATATATTTTTTCCACAATGAAATAATTGTTTTCTGGCTTAGGATATTTTTGAACAGCAAGAAAATATAGAGGCTCTTTTATCTAAAGAATTTTACAGAATTTTGCTTTTTCCTGAATTTTTCGACATGAAAATTGATAGACTATTCTGTGCGTATAGCTATTAACAACTATGTACATCGCAAAGCTCCACAAATTCCACAATTAATCCATTTGGAAAACAATTTATGTTCATTTAAATGTTTATTGAACCTCTAAACCATATACATAACGCACGCAAACACAAATTTATTAATTCAATATGTACTTGATCTTGACAACTCACTTTACTTTTTCGAGCGTTACTTCTGCTTTCATGCGCAGAAACCGAATACACTTTCGTTGAAAACGTTTCTTACAACAGAAAAATTCCAAATGTGTATGCTCCATGAGCTTGTGTTGACGTTGCATTATTAGATGATTGAAACACACGCCAAACATCTGAACCGTGTCAGCTGGTTTTGAGACTGCTAGCATAGAAGAAACAGATCAACATAACCCTGTGGTCAATTGAAGGAATTTCCCGATTCGATGGGTATTTGAGAAAATGAGGAACTCTGTCATTTAAACTCTGATAATTTAGTACAAAACGGAGTACTTTGATTTGCGGTGCGCGTCTCTAGCATACGCCGCAATCGGAACGGAAGAATCCGAATTAAAAGAACAACAACACAAAAGAAAAAATTGACTGGAAAAATATAGTTTCTATTTTATACATTTACGTGTTTTCGTTGGTTCTATTCAATTGTTTCGCATATTAGTCTATTAGCGTTATTCATATCGGAAAACACTGCTCACAAACAATCACAAAATGCTAATCTGGTTCTGATTTAATATAAAAGGGTAAATGTATTATAAATCCGTGAAATATGCTAACATCCAACCCGAAGCTGTTATGCAGACGACATTCGTCCTTTAACTTTATAGATCAGCACTGTATCGCTTGATAGCTATCGTTGGAGCATAAAAACAGAATTTGTTGGGATCTTCATTTTGCGTGCTTTTTCTACCACCAATTTTCATTTCGAAAAAAAGCAGTCTACCCGGCCGTGACCGGCCCTGTGGCCACTAAATGTTTCTGCAGGAATAAAGGGCGGTCGAAGATCATAACGTGGCACAACTTTCCACTCAATCAATAAACGGAGAGGACTGCTCACAAAGTTACATGATAGACGTCTATGATGCCGAATTATTCAAAGAAAACAGCCTGCAGTTTAGACTATTTTCAGGGATATTGCGATATAAAAAAAACTGTTTAGATTATTTTTGTATCATTTTTTCAGTTTTCATAGAATCCAAATTATTGAAAAACGAAAAAAAAAACGCATCAAAATTTTAGTCTCTCGGCATAAAGTTGTAAATATTGTAGGATTTTCTATATTGTGTGTAAGTCCTTTATTTAATCCTTTTTACCTTATATTCCAGGTGGCAGCTCTGTAGTCGTTCTTTTACGTCCTACACTTGTCACCTTCAAAAAAACTGATCATTGGATTCTATGCCGACTTCGTAAATTTCACTGATTTTTTCTATAATTTATTGATCACTATTACAGTTTTATAAACGCATACAGACGATGGAGCACTTTCTGTATACATGTTCCATGGCACGAAGAAACAACGAAATATTGATTCTAGATGATCCATGATCCTTGACGAGGTGCACGCTATAAAAACCCTTTTTCCTCGTGTTTCAAAGCGGTTTGTCGACTTGCGGCAAAAATATAGTGGAACTGCCGCAGAAGACTGATCAAATTCATTACTTGGAACTCACCGGAGAAGAAGCCCAATCCCATGTGATTATGATGACAGCGGCAAAGTAAATACATATTTACGAGAAAATATAACCCTTATAACTATTAACTATGTGTTTTGAGTTTATAACTCATTTTCAGTACTAATACTTACATACTTATGTAGGTATATTAAAAACCTTTTTCCTTAAGTCCAACGTAAAGTAGTTAAATTTTCAAGACTTGTTCCCATATGAACATGAAAAAAACAAACATTCCTGGAAAATTATCGCGGCTGAAATGTTTTTAGGAGCGATATTTTCCTAATAAAGAACGGAAAACTGAATATCGTCGTCAATTGTGTACAAAATTTAGAATTCTTCCATCTTTCTTTTTTTCATCAGCTAAGAGAAATATTGGATTTTTCTTTTCAATCATGCAGCTTCGAACTGAATATTGCGATTAGTATTAATTGATTTTTCGTATATTGTTGTCGTCTTTTTTTTCGGAAATGTAACAATCTCCTATTTCTCATTTTCAGCAATCTGAAAAACCGTATTCTCAATTCCCATATCAAACGTGTCCAAAGCTGTAATTACAGAAAATGAATTTGAAAACAACTTGTAGCATTACTTACTTAGGCGATCCGTCAATCGGCGCGGATCACAGCTAACCATGCTTTGCAACAGGAATGAGGCAGTTTCGATTGCAGTTTGCGGCAATTTTTGTGTCCCTCTTTACTCTATTATAGCCTGCTAAGCCGAAGCCATCCGGGGTGCCGATCTTCTCCGGATATGTAGAAGAAAATCAATTGCTAATCTTCTACTCCACATAGAAGCTGAGTAACTGTAGAAGAATTTGTAGAATTACAAAGACAAATGAATTTGAAGTGCATTTTTCATGTTTCCCGAAATCCTTTAAAACTCCTCAAAATCAAAAAAAGAACGGATTTTAGTGTTGTTTGTTTTGGAGTCCATAAATTCCTTAAAACTCTGAAAGCGAGAATTGGAGAATTGAGAAACACAATATTCTTGAAAAAAAATGTATTTCAATGTTGTCTTTTTCATACTAATTTCATGGATAACTTCTCGTGAGCACATTTAATATTTTAATTGTTTGGATATGAATTTATTTATTTATTGACACATGAAATCCGAATAATAGCAAGAATCCTGATTTGGAATTCAAAATCGCAAATTTCCAAACGGTAACAATAATTCCAGAATTCCTGTTTTCAAATATATTTTCCGATATTCCAAATCTGTGAGACGAAATATTCATTGCAAGTCTATGCATAAGTTTGGTAGGTTCAAATATTATTTACGCAGCATTAAGTCTTCCACGAAAGACGACGAAGACAAAAGTCATCTTTCTTCTTGTCGTTCGCCTTTCAGTTTGTCTTGCATTCGTCTTACACAGCACTTACACAAGTCAGACGATTTCAAGACGAAGACGAAGACGAAACGAGACGGTCATAGTTCGTCATGTGTTTTTGAATGTTTGATTATCACAACGAAAATACATAAATATTTGAAGCATATATTTTGTGGTTTTTCTAAGACATCATGTGTTTACTAAAGTTTGCTCAGCAGCTCGTGTGCATTAAAGCGGCAGTTCTGCACAAGAAGACAAAGTGAATTGATATGATCAAGTACAAATTTCATTAATACATTTGGTTTTCAGTTTAGATGTTCAATAAACGCATAAATATGTTGCAGGTGTTTCCAAAAATATTAAGAATAGCCAATACTTTCGGTGTTGTTAAAAATGGGGGTTTATGGATGTTTGGGAATCCTGAATGTTGTTATACAATACATAGATATGACAGAAAAGTTTAAATATGGGTAGAGATGGACAAAACCAAGCACCGTTTCATTCATCTTATTCTTCCAATTCAACAATGCCACTATTTTCAGAAAGGAAATCTTGAGTGCTTCCTAAACCTATATACGTTTCTGCAACCAATTTTTTGAATGGCAGATTTGGGACCATGCACTGAACCATCATGCAGACATATTGCAAATCGAGTTTGGTACTGCTGATAACATGACCAACGGATAGCAGTTCCGCGAATCTGGATGGTGCGGCTTGTTGATGTGTGAGCTGACACAAGCGCAATAAAGCTGAGCTGAACGACTTCTGATAGCCCGATAAAGCAGTTTTGGCGTGAGAAGAGAGGTGCTCGGACATGGCTGAAAAGCAGGAATCAGAAAACTATATGGATTTGTTTGAAAAAAAGTTGCTGCAGCTAATCACAGATCAGTATGAATTCAAAAAATAACTCTCGATCGATTGTGATTTTCATGATCAAGGGATATTTGGGACAATTGAGAAAGCAAAATATAGTTACATTGACCAGCCAAAAACTGTAACTTACCGGGGTTACAGTAAAATATCAAAGACAGCAGTAACCACTCCTCGTTGGTTATTTCCAATTCGATTAATCTGGACACAAGACGACAACAGAGACGGTTCAGTATCTGAGGAGAACTCTTGAACATATCATAGACAATTTGTTCGAAAACTTGTTCTCCAATTGGAGTTACTAGAGTTCTTCTTCGTAGTTGAACGGACCTCATGCTGCTGGCCAGAAGAACGTCTCCAAGACAACTGGAAGTTAATACGATTTTCTGAAATTTACAATTAATAAAAAAATACATGTGCACCAAGACTTACTTTATCGTCGGTGCTCAATTGCTTGATAAAGTTGAAATTATTAAAATGATTGATTTGAGCAAAGGTATCCAGGAACGCCCAATCGAGAGGGCTGACTTTGGTATCCGATGTCTGCAAACTCAGTAGCAGTTGCACATTAACTTTAGATACTCAATATTTTGAAACAATGTCCTATTCTTTTTGATAAATATCTTGAAGGCAACGTGGAAAGTACTAAAATTGGTTTACAGAATCAAGGTCTGATCCTAACAATGATATCTCCGTCTTCTCCGCCGACTATTGTGAAACTTCCTGTTCTTGTTTTGTTCTGAAACGACCGAAAACTACGCATACATAGCGGTTTTTAGCCTTCAACTTTGAATGACCATAAATTTTATTAAAATCAACTTCATTAATCGAAATATAAACCATGAGAATCAATGCATATTTGCCAACGAGAAACAAAATTATTTATGCCGATAACGTAAAAGTCCGGGTTTTGGAAGCGATGAGCTCATTGAAAGCATTTTCGGCGTCGTCTTGGCTTTTGAAGCATTTCTCGCGAAAGAAGTTGTCGACGTCCTTGAAAAAGTGGTAAACGGTGGGCGAGAGGTCTGGTGAGTATGGTGGATGAGGCAGAGTCTCATAGCCTAATTCGTTCAGCTTTTGCAGGGTCGGTTGTGCAACACGTGGCCGAGCATTATCGTGGAGAAGAATTGGCCCCTTTCTGTTGATCATTGCCGGGCACATACGTCGTAACTTATGATGCATTTCGTCAATTTGCAGGCAGTACTTATCTGCTGCAATTTTCTGTTTGACTCGGATTTAGGAAGCTGTGGTGCATGAAACCGGCTGTAGACCGCCAAGGCCCACTATATAACCTTTTTTGGGTGGAGTTTCGGTCATGCTATTTTTGAAGTGCTATGAAAAGTGACATAATTATTTTGAGAAAGAACCAATAAAACAACTAGATAGAGCAAATAACGCGCTTAAAAATGATATATAACACGACCACATATAACCAAAAATGTTATTCAGAAATCATTCACAAAAGTTGAAAAACGATTATATTCTTTTGACTGTTGGAAGACGGTATTTTGGGTAATATCCGAAAGCCGATCTTCAAACTTGCGTTAATCAAAAAAATAGCTCAACGATGAATTATCATCAAAAAGTTGGTTTTGGGTATTGTACGAAAATTGTTGCAGAATAAAAATCGGAGAAATATTTTTCAAATTTGTAGCTTTTCAGCTGGTCATCGAATGATATCAGATTAACATAAAGCATCTTCTGAAAACGTTTTCTTTTTTCCATTCAGATCATTAATCATGATTGCTTCATTTAAAAAACTGGAATCAAAATCTTCAGCTTTAATATTTTTTATCGGACAAGCTCAAAAATTGCAGATCTTGACGCGCTTCATGATTCTGGAATTCAAAAATTCATAGTAAGTTTATTAGATTCCCACTGGAAAATTAGTAAGCGTCGCACGCCTTTCTGTGCTTAACTTTATTCAAACTAAACAATATTGCCAAGGAAAGTAGCAAACAGCCGGTCCATAACCGTTATGTAGCCGGTAAAGCTTCCACGAAAGACGAAACAAGTCGCTCGCCTTTTGTGGAATCCTTTCGTCTCGCCTTTGTTCGTCTCTCTGTTCGTCTTTCGCTCGTCTTACGTCGTCAATTAAAATTAATGTGTACCAACACAATGTCTATCTCTGCGTCAGACGAATTTTAGACGATGACAAAGACAAGGCGAGAGGTCTTATGTCGTCTTTCGTGGAAGCGTTCGTGGAAGCTACTAGCCGGTCGTTATATGCGAATATCGTGGACAAGGGAATTTTCAGCCAAACCTTATATCGAAACATCAAGAATTCATAGTTATCATCGGAATATAACTGTTTGAATGATTTTTTCCGTAAGACACCTCTTTCCAACATTAAAAATTAACACCTCCAGAAAGATTGAAATTCTGTTCTACATGTTAGATCGAGTTTTTCTCGAATCTGAAATTAATTTTTTGTTTCCAATTCAATGCTATAAAGCACATTCAGATCTACAAATTGAGAAATTAATTTATTAAAAATATTGAAATTGAAGAAGATTATTGTTGGTCAACTTGTGGCCCACATTCCGCGTTTCGTCACCTATGATCTGATTTCTTTTACATGATGCATATCAATGAAAAATTTAATGATCGGGTTTATAATGAGAAATTAATTAAAAACTGTGAAATGTTTACTGAAACTTTTCGTTATTTATCTAAGTTTCGTTTCGGTTGAGATGCTGATTATTGATACTTGTGACTCCGACAGATCTTACACCATTTTTGAAGCCAATTTTGTGTATTTTTACCGTGAAACCCAATTTCCTTATTCAAAAAAAGCATAGAGAGTAGAATATCTCAAAAATCAATAAAATGAAATGCACGAAGCCTCAGATTTCAAAATATTTCCTGGAGTTATGGTAGTTGCAATAATCAGTACCACTCTTCCAAATCAAGGCTGACGAGAACAGCTAGTTTATTTAATCTTGACGATAATTTATTTTCAAATAAACCGGTTATAGTTAAGAGAATAAAAAACAAAAAAGTTATTTCAAGTGGAGAAAAATCATCGGAATTGGCTGAAAACTATGAATGAGATTAATTTTCGAAAAAAAAAACCGTTTTGTCTTAGGTTGCGACGTGCGACGAGACACAAGGTAATCGTGAAACTTAGAATCTGGATGAAATATTAGAAAATGAATACTATTTTGTCCTAAATCACTATTTGTAACTACTTTACAGTACTAGAAGTATGACGACGCTCCGGCTTAAGTCGTAAAGTTAATTCCAATTTCCCCTTAAGTTCATTGGAAGTGACGAATAGACAACATCGTCACAGAATCCACTTAGATCACCTTTTTGAGAAGTCCTTCAAATTAAAATCTTGGATTGTCCTTGCTGATATTTTAGGATTTCTAAAATATTATGTTGTAGAATAGAACAAGTTCAGAATCGACTTTCTATCTCATACGTGCTTGAGATTTCATGAAAAGCTTAAAAAGAGGTAATAATTATAATATGAAACTTGATTCATACTTCATGAAATTTGGTAGGTGGTTTGTGGCCACAGACTACTAATTAGTTCTAATGCAGCCATTTAACACTTGAAGACAGATAGTATTTATAGTCTGAGAGTTCGAAGAGTTCCAGAGCGATGGCCAAATCTTTTTTTTTGTCTGGAAAGTCTAAAGTGCATATAAATTGACAGTGATCTGCATTTTCTATCAGCTAACCGATCCTAAAGTGCTCCAAATCACCGTAAACATCTATTTTATTTATTCAATTTATTAAACTAGCCTTTTTCACCATCTTCATAGCAGCCCCGCCTTGTTCCAGAATGTCGTCGATACTGGGATCCTCTGTCGAATACCAATTCATCAGTGTCATGTCTCTCTGATTATCCATCATGAAAAGCTCATTCAGCAGTTTGCATAAATGGATATCCGGGTTATCCAGCTCATATATTGTATTTTCATTGGTCGATTTTACTCTCATTCCGACAAAAAGGCATTTTTCGAACCGACAAGCTGGGCAGTTCGGAAGAGAAGTTGGATTTTTGTGACAGCTTCTGTTTTTTGTGCACTCGTAAGAAACATTGTCCCTGGTAATCCGACGGAAAAACGTTTTGCATGGGAAGCACGAGACGACCTGTAGAAAAAGGAAACATTAAATTAAAATGTGAATCCGACAAAGTTAATTTTAAATGGTCAAAACTGAGAATATCAAAATTCTTATTTGAAGTTCGCTCAAAAAATTCTCAATTCGCCATATTTGCATATCTTTAAATGGTTATATACCACTACAGTGCCTGGTTTCCGAATACCCAGTAAGTTTCGGAATTTTTTTTCCGATTCTGGTAAAATTCCTGGTTTTCTCTGAGAATTTTCACGATTTCTATTGTTATGAATGTTATTTTTCATTGTTTTCAAGAACTTCTGAATCGTTCTTTTAAGGATCTGCTGAAAAAGCTTAAAAAGAGCATTTTTTAAACAAAAGAAATTATTAAATTTGAAAGCACTGAAAGACCTTATAGCTTGTTCCTCCTTCATTCTTTTGGATTACATGCGGTAAGACATGCTGGCCAACAAATCTTTTTGTTAACCTTGATGACGTTGCACACCGAAAAGACGATATTGTTGAGCTTATGAACGGTGCAGAACTGCTTACCTTGATGGTAGTAGTGCCGCACTAGAGATTTAAATGAGATTCTGGTCCGCACTTCACGTGAAGTTATTTGAACGTCTTCCAATTCAAAGCTGATTAGTTCTTGTGATGTCTACAGCTGTATTTTTGGGAGATATAGCTGCAACGATGGTTTCACAAAAATTGAACCATTACAGCAACTCGTTTCAAGTTTGTGAGTTTTCCTGAATGCTGATGAGCTCAGAAGACATCTCTTTGCGGTCATAGAAAACTCACAAATAATGATAGACAACCACCAAATCTGCCTTACAATAAGCGCTCAGGATCTTTTCAGATTTCTTGCCAAATATTGAACGTTTTCAAAGCTTGCACTTTTCATACAGTTCGATACGAAACAAATTATGTTTACAGCTGCCTCTTCTGGGGTATCCGTTGGTAGGCTTCTGATTCTGATCGTAGTCGACAGGATTAGGAAGATAAGTTGCCACATTTTTCAATTAGTGTGAACATCTAAGACCGTCGCCCCTCATGAAGCACCTGATCAAGAGCTTGTTGAGGACGATAGAAAGCGTTGGTTTACGGTAGTGACAGAATGGGATAAAGTAATTGAAATGGTGGCATGTTCACATGAATTTTTTTGGACTGTTTCCGTTTCTCATTATAGTACCTGCATATTAGATTTGTGGAAAATGCAAGAATACTTCTCAATAATTAAGGAAAGTATAATTCACACTAATTTTATTGGTTAACATACACCCAATTTGGCAAATTTTAAAATGTAAAAACGGCTAAGAAGCCACAAATAACGAGGCATAATAATAATAACAATAAACAATAACAATAGAAATCAAGAAAAAAACAGAGAATACCATGGGACCCACCTAAGTTGTGATTTAGACATATTCGGCTTTAGAAAAACCGACTTTTAGCGATGTACGGAATTAACACTATACTGAGATCTATCAACTTGACTACGTGTTTATTTTGGGCTCTAATCGGATAATAAGAACAGATTTCACGGTGCTCCTAAACTTATTGGAAACACTGTACGAGATTTGCAGATATTAAACAACTTAAAATGAACGACGCTTACAGATTTTTAGTGTTTCGAAAGCATATCACAAAGAAATCACCCACTCCGTAATGCTTTCCGAATGCCGGTCTATGACAAACCAAACATTTTCTTCTATCGGCGAGTTTCCGCTCGTCATCAATGGGCTGACACGAGAACATCATCAATCGAAAAAGTGGCTCTGCAACGAATACAGGAATCTAAATGCCAGGACGTCAACAAAAAATTGGTTGTAGAAATTTCAGTTTACCTCGCACATCTTAGTCATCTCTGAAAAGCAGCAGACAAAAGAAGGCGGAGCTTCGGGGAAATCTTTCATTTTCAACTTTGTTCCTTTCCTTTCATTTCCAATGTTGGAATTGAGCGTCAATCAGTGATATAAAATAGGAATAACAATTTCACATATTCATGGAAAAAACGGAAGAAAGCCAAAAAGAAAAGCAAAAGGAAATCTATAATAAAATAAAACACCTTATAAAATATCGGCCAGTTTATTCAGCTCTGCGGAGAAAATTCTATTAAGGATTTCAGGCTGTCTCCAGAATAATCTACCTCAGCTAACCGGGAATTGCAGTTCGAAACAGTGTTGTTTGGAACTAAAGATCACATTTTCCCATTCGCAACAAAATAAAACCCATGTTATGCTGTTTTTCCATTTGCAGTGAACCTCAATCAACAGAAACCAGGTGGTTCAACAAAATTCCGCAGAAAATGGACAAAATACTGATGCAAAATAATTTTTTTCGAATTTTTTTACAAGGAGTCAGACATTTTTGCAAGTTTCTATTTTTGATTCTTGACAGACAGAGCCGCCAGGGTGAAATGAATTTTCTAGAAATCCGCAGTGACTTGAATTGTTCGATATTGAGCATCTATGTTTCCATGAACTTATTTCATTAGGTGATTCATATACTCATATTGTTTTTGGAGATCAAGCGCATAGTTCAGAACAAAATATCATTAGACAATTCTGCTTTGCTCAGAAGGAGGTTTGCAGCAATAACAAATTATGGTAGAGATGTCTGTCTGATTTTGCTACTGATTTTCATTTTTTTAATCTTTTTAACAGTAAGCAGTCTTAAACTTGGCTTCTTACATTTGGCGTGTGTTAGTTCACCAATTTTACACTTTGTAATCTTTCACTTTTTTTCTCTATAAATAAATAAATAAATAAATAAATAGACAGCAGATGATGAATGCACTCATGTGGAGAGATAAGTTTAGAAAACGGATTTATCAAAATTGAGAACGTGCAGATTCTCGTGGCACATTGAGTAATTTTTACTTTAAAATCTACAATTTGATCTTGTTACCAAATATTTTAAAATCTGAGCTTTAGACTAGTTCAGAATGATCTCTTTTGGAATATTTTTAGTTTTCAGCTTTTTTATCAGCTCTTTCAGAAATGTTGCAGGTTTTCAAACGAGGGAACTTTTTGGGATACTACTCTTGCTCGAGGTTGGCCGTGAGTACCAAATCCCGCTCACACTTGTGTTCATTGGCTTCCACAAGGCATTTGACAGTATGGATCCGAGAGCCATATGGGAAAGCCTTCGAGCACAAGGAGTAGAAACAGTCTATATAAACTGCTCAAAGAGTGCTACACAAATTGCACAACCACCTTCACACCATTCCACAGACAAGTTGAGGTTCCCATATGATCTTATGAAGATGACCCCATATCACCAAAACTCTTCTCAGCGTATCCAGCTTTGCCAATCGTTCTGGAACAGTCTGAAAGGAAACGACGATGACTATATTCATACGCCAGAAATACGGATAAATGGCAAGAATTTCAACCAGAACTCCACAGAAGAAAGCGGGCGGCACGGGTACTGTTCAACGACATCAACAACAGCTCAGTTCTTCCCGTGCTCACACACGCAGATCTGAAGCCTACTTATTAACATTCAAAAAATAATGTTGGGCCGGACACATCATGAGAAGAACCGATGATAAAACTGACATAAAGGTTGGATTCCTCTACACAAAAACCGATTACCTTCCATAACATGATTACTAAGAAAACGTCGCTACGTCTCAATGTCTCATGATGCAGACGAAATCAACTTATTTGATCTAGGACCATGATAGTCCATGATCGTCAAACATGACAAGCTGTGATCCGCGCACACACAAACGAATGACGGACCGACTAAGAATCCTGTGTAAGTACAAACTTTGTGCGGCATAAATAATAGGATGAGTTTCAAATAACTTTATAGTGAAATCGATATGCAACTTGGAGAAAAGTTTACTCAAACAATATAAAAACAAATAAAATGAAAACTTCTCGAATCTTCCTCCTTTCGCGTTTACAAGAGCTCTCAACCTCTTCCGGTAGGATTCGACGACGGCACGCAGATAGTTGACATCAAGATCGCCCCAGGCCTTCAGAAGCGCAATTTTCAGAGCGTCCAAACTGGAGTAGTTTCTTGTGGAAACCATCTAGGTCAAGTATCTCCAAACGGCATAGTCCATTAGATTATAATCTGGCGAAGAAGCATGCCATTCTGTTGAAGTGATGACCTTGAGTATTAGTTGACGAACTCGTGTCACTGTTTGCATAAAACATTAAATTACACTATATATTCGAAAAATAGACTGTTTTCTTATGAATGACATGTATTGCGAGTTCAACATATTTCCGAATAGTTTGTCTGCAATAGCGCTCATCAGCTTTTTCCAGATGCGAAAATGATTTTGATTATAATTTCTCTGACATCCTACACAAGATTCTTGTTGCATCGTACCAAATCTTCGAATCAAAAATAAAAAAGCGAAGACGAGAATGTGTTTTTGGAATCACTCACGACTACTTTCTTGGCAAAAATCCCTAGAAATAATGTCATATTGAAAATAACTATGATGCAAATTATTTTGCGAAACTCGTATTACTTCCGCGTCTATAGAAACTCAAAATCATATCTGGCTTGAATTCATCTTATTTTGTACTTGATCTTAATAATATATTTACTTTGTCTTCTTAAGCACACCTTAAGTTTTATGTGCAGAAACCAAATGAACTTTCGCTGAAGACGTTTCGTATTCTAGACTAAATGAAAAAAGTATGATAAAAAGTATAGCTTGTGTTATCGTTGTGTTACTCAATGCATGAAAAAAAAAACGAAACACCTCTGAACCGTATCAAAATGTTTTAACACAACTATATAAATCATACGAAACTTCAGCTCGCATCTGGAGAATAACATTATACCTCTGAACTGAGCATGAATAGCTTTTCCACTTTTTAAGATTCAAAAGCATAATTTAACGTTACAGGGTTTGTTGGCTGTGTGGGCTCTTCATTTGGTTTTCTGTCATCGTACGTTATATTATTATTATTCAAAAAAAAAGAACACTAACATCTGCGTTGAAACATACACTTTATAATCAGCGCATAAGATAAATGATGGTAACAAACATGCTAGGAAAGTGTGAAAATCAAGAAATAAGAAATACAACATTATTTTGAATCGAAATTTGAGGCTTTGGAGTTACGTTGGGGGACAGCTGAGAATAACTGGTGATCGGGGCCAAACCGGGAATCCGCTTAACATTGCTTTCAAAATCGAAGTTCTGGCTCGGAAAAGGTCACCAATTGCGAATCTCGGAGCACTTTTTGAAAGCAACGACTGCAATCAAACAGTTCAAAAACCAGTTATATTTCGTCGGCACGTACAATACTGATGCATCTAAATGACTGCGAGATCTACAAACAAATTGAAACCGACATTATTTGTGCCATTTTGTAGAAAATTAAGATCGTTTGCCGATCCATTTCATCCCAAAATTCGTTTTTTTTGAATATATGTGTGTGTGTCATCGGTGTCCTTCATAGGTATTTTGTTTATCACTTATTTGCAAAAGAAAATTTTTTTATTCCCATGTGATATCAGTCAGCATTGCATTTCAGGATGAGAAAATTGCAGAATGTAAACGTCAAAAGTTTCAGCCAATATTCTTTTCTCTGCTTGTCTTCGTAAATCTTTCATCATCAAGTTATTAATCTTCATCATTCGGATCATTCTGGCAGAATAGTTTGGCATATTCCGAACGTTTATGTAGTAGAGATGTAACTGATCGGATATCACTTCTTGGAGATAATCAGCCGTCGTCGCCACGTCTCCTTTCAGTTGTTTCCCCGCTTGTTGAAGGCAAACTTGCAGAAGCATGAAGTTGAGTTCTGTAGTTGTTGGATTTAAACTTCCCAATTCCTTGATGATTTCTTGAAAAATGTCGTTGTGGAAACAGTCCTTAAAACTGGAAGCCGCAGTTTAACAATCAGATTATGCTAATTGTAAAAATGATTTCTCATTAAAAAATATTTTTTGGAGCTTCCGAGCTTCTTATGTGTAGATATCACAATTATTTAATTTTCATAAAGCACAAAAATTTATAAAAAGTGCTCACGCGAGCATAACTTTTTGAAGATGACTACTTGAAAACGAATGCAAATAGTAGATTTCGGTCAGTGCTACATGAAAATTGTGAATGTAAACTCATCGAACAAGTTAAGCGCTAGTCCCGAATCTATTTTATCGATATAATTTCAAAGCTGCAACACTTTGGGGCTAACAAAAACAGATGAAGCTTCACAGAACTCGCAGATATCTTCTATTAGCAAATTTGTTCCAGAAAAAATTTCCAGAATTCCAGAATTTCACTTTGAAGAATGTGATGCGCCGGACCGTGGCTGTGGCCGGCCCGGGTGGCCTGAGTTGAAGTTTGGGTAAAAGACAGTTGCTATAAAAGAGAAAGCTGTATTTTTTCGAACTCAATTCTGCATTATGATTTTAAGTAGAATAGAATTACGTTCTAGCCTAGTTTTGAGCCCACTCACATTAAGAAACTTACAGTATTCTCACTAATGGCTCAGACTCTGTTCAGTATGTACTGATTGCTTTTTGAGCATCACTACTAATAGCCAAAATATTTTTTATAGCTTTTATTTATGAACAATAAAGTTTGATGACTGTCACAACGCTGATTTTTAAGAAGAATGTTCTTCCTGGTTGGAGTCACAACAACGTCCCCCCTCCCACTCTCATCGACAATCCCATCGTGAAAGTTTTGCGGAATACTGTCAATGCAAGACCGTATTGCCTGCCCACCTACTTTTTTTCAAAGTTATAGAATGCGTTGTCTATAAATAAAGCCAGTGTGTCGTTTCGAAAAATTATTTCTCGAAAAATGCGTTTTTCGAAAAATGTTCGAAAAATTTTTCGAGAAATCACGAAAAATGATTTGAATGGAAATACGATAAACACCGCGCTTTGCGTTATTTCGGAGTGTCGTTCGAACTAGTTTATTATTATTTTTTATCGAAATGTTCTTTTATTCGAGAATTTTTGAAATTTTTCGAGAATTTCTCAAAAAAATTTTCGGAAATTTCTCGAAATGCTTTCGAAACGACACATTAAATAAGGCTACGCAAATGAATATTAGAAGAAGCAGTTTCACTGAAAACGGGAAGAAAATACAGCGAACAGTTCAAATTCACTTTTTTCCATATTTTTTCAAAACTTCGAAAAGAAAACTTACTATGCTACTTGTTCAGGACTGTAATTCGTCCACCATGAAACATCAATCTTCGTATTTTCTGTATCTAAACATGCTTCATCTCCAACCATATACAAATTTTCGCTCTTGAACACTTTTTTCCGACGATATTCTGCAGTTTTAGCGAGTTTTTCGTAACGCCCGTACGTTTTCCAGATCGATTTCACAAATTCCATCTGTAATTCGTGAATTTCTACTTATTTTTGATAGAAATATTAAAAAAAAAACCCACTTGAACATTAATAGGCAGTGCGGTGAACTCTCCAAAATTGGTAAGCCATTCTGCAACACCTAATATCTCTTGCTCCCAAAAGAGCATTGTCTGATCTTTTCCAATTTGAGTCAGGTACTGAAGTTCCGTAGACTTTAATATCCGCAAGTTTTCAAATCCAACTGATATTTTTTCCAGACTGCACAACTCGGGACTCAAAGGACTGCAGCTTCCATTTTTCAAAATTTTAAAGACTTGTTCCAAAATAAATGTGAAGTCAACCATATTTCTATACGGTCCGGAGAATTCTGATTCTATTGGATGGCACATTATCAGAAAATTTGGGCGGCCGAGGAAATTTGCCAGAGTTTGTGGGACAATGCTTGGTGATTTGAAAGGGATGGCAACAGTGCTTGAAGTAATGAGAAGATCGCGGTCAAGCTGGAACTCTGAAAATATATGAATAATGAGAAAGTGTATGTTCAGAATTATACTAAACTGTTTAATTTCATATGCGAGTCTACTGAAATACTGAAAATTTTTCACAAGTTGTAGGTTCAATACCAGTTTTAGTGTTCGTTTCTGGGATTCCAGCTTATCTATTTCTTGAAATTAAAGAGCCTAGTATACTGTGAAAGAAAAACTCACTACTAGCATCCATCCCTTTTTCCAGACAAGTGCGCAATCTGCACTTTTTGCAAGAGAAAGATCCTCCCTTCTTTATTTCGGCATTCTTCCCATGAATACAGTTCAAGTTCATCTGTTTCTTGGGGTTCAGTGTTGCCCTTCTGAAATTGAATTTTTGTGGAGGAATAGTCTTTTTGAATGAAAATGTATGAAATGAATGACGAATTATAAAATGCACACCTGAAAAATGCAGCACACGCTCTACAACTGAGAACTCCAAAGTGATTTCCGTGAGCCAGTTGTCCGCAAATTGCACATCTTGAGTCAGACATTTTCAAAGAAATCTAGACGATAAAATAGCTCTAAGAATTTAAATTCCAAGTTAAACGTTGAAAAGTGACGAAATCTAACAACAGAACTTTCTAAATAAATCACGTATCAATCGAAAAAGAGATGAGACGCAGGCGAGAAGTACTGTCAACTATTGGAAAGAACGGTAATGAAAAGGAGAGACGCAGATGTAAAAAACTACAAATAGAGAAGAAAAATCATCAATTATTTAGTATCGAAACAGTGAAGAAACAAACAAGTAAAACACAGGGGGGAGGGAGGGAAGGCTTCATCTGAAATCTTGATCCATCTCTGAAATGATGTATTCTGCATTATTCTGCATTGAGATAATCGCCAACGAATTCAAACTTTTACTAGAAAATCCAAGAAATTTCGATTTTTTTTCAAATTTACTTTAGAGCATTTTTTCAACATTAAACTAATTCGGATCCTAACAAATCCCAACCCCATCCATTCGATTCGCCATCCCAATAATATTAGCATCGGATAGAAGAGACGTGACTGTCAGCGAAAGCATATAACGGTGTTAAAAACTGATTTTGTGAAGCTAGAAACATTTATTTATAATAAATAACTTTCAGTTTTTCATTGTCGAAAGTGTTATTTTTACTGTACTCCTGGGAGCTGTTCGAAACAGGACTGCTCGATACGGTCGATGTATAAACAATATAGCGATAGTAGATATGAATCCATGTGAAGATATAACACTGACTGCAAAGTTATTGAACTTTTGATTGAAATAATCTCGATACAGTGAATAGCCAAAATAGGATAATGGGAAGAGAAGAATGAAGATTGGGATCACAGTTTGGATGATGATGGAAGTGAAGAACTCCCTTTGAAGTGCTTTGGTGGTGCTTGAAAGCATCGAGCTCTCATGTTGTTTCAAGAGAATCCGATTAGTGAGATACACTAAAACACAGAGAAACGTGAACTCGAACATCAATTTGATCATCATTATTCTGGTCATCGCTGAGGAGTTCAGGCTGTACACATAAACAGAGCCATTGTAGAAGCAACGCAGAGTTGGCAACTGCTGAAATTTTTAAGTCTGAAATAGGTTGTTTCAAATGGTTTTCCCGAAATTTTGAGAGATTGAGGAAATCAATATTTTACATAGTAATTGCTGAAGTTTCTGAAATATCATTTCTATTATTTTCGAATTTTCTTTTAGCTATCAGAAATCGAAAATCTTTGCAGAAAAGTGTTTTTCTTTCCATACTACGGCAATAATTAAATATTGGAATAATCAAATATTCGACATACCTTCAGAACGACTGGAACTACAACGTTTTGATCAGGAACCTGAAGACTAAATGGAACAGTATAGATGATCGTGATAATGTGAATAATCACTATCACAAGTTTTCGAGAGCCACTATATAACGGTGTTGATGAAGCCAAAAAAGTATATCGATTTTCAAAAAGCATAAGAATGGATAGAATTGTCACTGAAAAAAACAACATCTTGAAGTTTCAATATACATATGTACATAATTGTACTCTATCAGAAAATAAAGTTCATTTTGTTTTAATCACTATCGTTTCCAAATTTGACTCGAAAACAAAAGTCTCCAAACTTAGGAGTCACATTTACTTACAGGGTGGGCCATAATTATAGCGCCGCTACTTTGCGTAAGCTCTGGCGTGTGCGGAACGCTTTTTGTAGCGCACAATATATTTTTTTAAATTAATTATTTTGTTTTTAACTATTCCAGAAAATTTCAGCCAATCATATTAACTTCCGGATTCTTTCTGGTTTTATAGCCGTTCTATCGTGTGCGGGTAATTAGCGGCCACTCTGTACATGGTGGCCCATAATTTCCGGCAATCGTATGAATTGTCAGAAAATCAAAAATAATACCAAAGGATAATGGGACTAACAGTTCCGAAAACGATCCAACATTTCTTCGCTAGCTTCTTGGAACTTCTGTGGAAGCACTTTAGTTCTCATCAGAAAACACAGTGACGAGATGTTCGCCAATCTCTTGGTATCCAGGAGAGATTCTGCCTTCTCCTACCGTTTTGCCTCGTAGCCATCAGATAAGAACGTTGGCTTTTTCGCATTATACGGAATCATAAGGAGATTGTCTTTGACAATACGTGTCATACTTGTTTTTGACAATTTCATATCGACAGCCGTCTTTCTGATACTCCTGAGATCATTTATTCTGATCTTCTTTCGAGCACTCTTGATCATCTGAAGAGTGATCACAGTGGGGTTGCTTCTTCTGCAAGTACGATCAGCAGTTGTTCCAAGTTATTTGAAACGTTTTGTAGCGGTATAGACTGCATTGATTGGAGCTTTCAGTCGTTTGCTGATCTCTGCAGCGCTAACTCTTTGCATGAATGGTTGGATAACAGAAGAACGGTATTACAATCTATCGATATTCTCATATATAGAGATTCCATTGCCTTGATTAACTCGCATTTTTGTTGTTGTCTTGTTTGTTATCCTAATAACTATTGTAAAGGCACACTCGCCCTTTTTGCTTTGATATCTCGCCGGAAATTCAGTGGTGTATCGAACTCTAATTCGGTTGAGAGAGCTAAGAGCATTGAAGGAGAAGAGGGGAAGCGGTGTTGTCAAAACCTTTAGAGAGCGAATTCGGAAGAATCCGGAGAGAAGCATGAGAGAGATGTCATTGGAGTTAGGGGTGAGCCGAAAATCGATGAGACTCATTGTCCGGAAAAACTTCATATGGTCCGTTATTGTATTATCGGCCAAAACAACCGGATTTTAGCTGTCGATTATAAATGTGCCTACAAGTGTGAAAAAATTTGAGGGAATTTGCTCTGATGGGAAGACGCCACTGGTTTTCGTTGATGTTGGAGCCAAGTCAAAAGGGAATACTATATCGAGAAGATTCTTGATGCGGTGGTGTTGCCGTGGTCTAAATACCACTTCGTGGATGGCGATTGGACATATGTACCAGCGGGACGGGCTCACTCCGCAAAGCTCACTCAGCAGCGGAGCGAAGCCAAGTTCGCTTTAGACGCTGACTACCTCCGGGCCGTCGTTGACCCGAATCTTACCCAGAGAGACTTCAGACAGTCATCAAAGCGAAAGGAGGAAGATTCGAAAACTGCTAATGCTATACTTTTTTTTGCTGTTTAATAAAAATTTTGGTTGATTTTCAAAGAAATTCTTCCGATTTGAAGTTATTACATATACCGTCTTGAATGCGGCGCTATATTTATTCCCCACCCTGTACATGGTGGTATTTGCGCACACATGATACCAAACTTGATTGCCTGTTATTCTGGACCAATATTTCTTCATCGATATATATTTTTGCGTACCATGGGTGCGGTGAGACACACCCATTTAATTTTCTACAGTCTGTAGTTGTAAAATGAAAATGGGCGTGTCTTGAGCAGCCCTCAATACATAAAAACCGTTGCGGAACATAAAACATGTATGAATTTGAAAATCTCCAATAAAATATTACAACAAAAAGCTCACTTCCAAGCGTAATAGCCACAACAGTGAATTGAATAGACTCGACGATTCCCAACCAAGAGAGAAAGCCTAACAAGCTTCCAGCAGTGAAAGGAAATAGCATATATGGGACGAGTAAAACATTGAACGTCACATCAGTTAGAGAACTCCAAAAATGCAAATTTATCATGAACCATTTCACGTTTCCCATCGCTTTTGGAGTTTTGAATATAATGAGGCATCCCACAAATACATGTGTCGGAATCTCAATTAGAGCCAAAATGGCAGCCGTATTTTTCGCAAATGCGTCGGTGTTCAAAAAGCTGTAATCTTCTGAACAAGTGGAGTTCATTGGAAAATAAAACGAAAGTGACACAAATGGTGCAAGTGAGGCAGAGCAGGTGGGTGCAACTGAAAACTCGTTACCGCTCGCTTGACGTAGAGGCAGTATCAGCAAACTATAAAACATAATCGAATAATGTATTAGTGTCTCCTTAATACTTCGGCACGATACTTGGAATAGTGCAGGTTCATCGGTACAAGAGTTAACGGAAATCCTGGAGACATTTTGTATTTTTCTAGTGAAATTTTATAATTCATAGTGGGCAAAGTGGGCGTTTATGCTTCGTCTGGGCACAGTGTTTCACATTTATAGATGCGTGACAGTTTTTGCTAAACATTAAACACTATCCTTATTAGATACATATGTAGGGCACCTTACCTGCTGGATTGGAGGATAAGAAATACATTCTCGTGGAAAATTACGTAAAACCAGAGGAAAACTTTTAAAAATCATACGGTAAAACAGGCGTTCTATGAGTTGAGATGGTTTAGGCAAAACGCCATTTCATCCGCCCTTGTCTTCCCGTTTACCGAAAACGCGCATCTGTCGTAGTTGTCGTAGTGTCACACATATCGTGCTTGCGTATTTGATTGAATTATATCATATTTCACAAACTAATTGCAATAAACTGACACTATGTATGAACATTATATCCATAATTGAATCAGCTGAAAATTGCATTTTCGTGGTTTGTGATCTTTGCTCACAAATACTGAGTTCACAAAACAACAGCATGGATGCAAATTGATTCAAATGGATGTTATTTCCAGGCTCTGTACTATGTTATATAAAGATAATAGCACAGAAATGTTTTTCTATAAAATTCTCTGAGAGTATTTCAAAATCAACGGTGACACTACAACTACTCTCTGCCACCAATTCTACACTCCATCCCTGAATTCACGTCATCATTCTCTCGTCTACAATCATTTTCTTGCGCAAAAATGTGGAGTGTGCAAGGGGCACATGATTAACACTTTTTACGTGATCGAACAGAGGGAATTTCGAGCATGAATTTCTAAAGTAATCTTGGCTAACACCAGACCAACGGAGCCATACTTCTGGATTTGAAACAGCACGGATTGCTGAAAAATTTTGTGGAATACCTGGGGGGGGTGTTTTGGGAATTTGAATTGACCTTATAGAAGCTGTTGGTTCTGATGGTTGGAAGCGGTCTCATAGTGAAGATGTTTTCGTCGGTCCTGATGACATCGGAAAGACGGTGCACCTTGAGATCTGCACTTTCTACGACGAAGACGGTAACTGACGAGACCCAATTCCAATTTCACGATTCTCTGAATTGTGGTGTTGCCGATTTCCAGCAATTCTGGTATCTCGATTATGAAGACGGTAACGTTCCAAGTGATTATCTTCTTGAAAATGCCACAAATCCGATGAGTGTGTGGCAGTGCGGGGACGTCCTGTTTTCGGGATCTCCGAGGTATTTCCTCATGTTTTAAGATACTTCAACATTTTGAAGGAGGTAGACTTCAAAATATGAAGACGTCGAAGGATGTCTCCATCGGAAACAACTTTGCAAATTGGGGTCAAAGCGGGGAAGCTCGCATAATGACTTGTTTAAATGACGCCTATTGTTCCGGTAATCCGTGGATCAACGATCAAGTTCCAGTTCAGCTTATCGTTTGCTTTGTCATTTAATCGTTCTTTGCGGCATCAGCTCTACCAATTTTTGTGGCTAAATATATCAGTCTTCTGTGCGGAAGGTGGTACAGTCAGTGTAACAAATTTGTATTACTTGAGGGCCAACAACATTATATCATTATACCATTACCGTCTGTGGCTCCTAGAACCACTGTGACCATTATTTTGACAAAGTAAAGCTGAACCTCTTATTATTCTTTGCTAATATATGATCCATTTTACGCATTGGAAGAGAAATTGGCACGGTTGGCTGCATCGACAGATCAGACGAGAACTTCAAAAATTCGTTTTATTAGTCATGCTGATTTTCTTGGTTTCAATTAAGACATTTCGCATTTTAATAGGAACCAATCTCAGACTTTGAAATAATATTTGGGCGCAATTTATTTTTTTTTTAATTTTTCAAATATCAAAGAATTACAAGCAACGAATGTCGATTTTTCAACTTGCGACGTCTTCATTGGCCTTTGGATTTTCGAGCATCTTGAGCTTCGAGGTTGCTAGAGCCGTTCTTCTTGAATTCTTGCTCTCAACATATTGATTTTCCGTTTTTCCGTCTGTAACGAAATTGCATTAATACTTGTTTATATCACCACTGGAATACTTCAGTTGGCCTCTGTCTTACATGCTTTTATTCCTTCTATTCCAGTTGCTTTTAAGAGACAATGTCTGAGAGATTCGACCATAGCTCAACTGCCCATAGTCACAGTTTGAAAAAGTTGTTTCAATTGGTCTGATTTTTTATATAGTGGGTACATGTGATGCCCTAAGTACAAAACCGTATTCAGAATTAGGCTCCGCCCCCTTCGAGTTGAGATACGGTAGGGGTGTTTCGAAAAAAATTTTTTTTTCTTTTTTGAGATAACTTCGATTTCTTTTCTGGAATCGATAACCGGTCACTTATGAAGCATTTTTGTAGTGGAGAACATTTTTGTAGCTCTTCTCCTTCCAACCGAAAGATTGAATTTTCGGAAAAAAATTGTTTCATTTCCGTATTGTGCAAAAAAAATATATTACGGGAAATAAGATCTCATCTGAACTTTATACTTCAGAGTATGGGTTACAAGAATTCATAACTGGTTGGCTGCAGTCCTGCTGCCACCAGTCTTTTTTTTCACGATTTTTGTCATTTTTCTACTGTTTTGGTATCTTTTTCCCATTTTTTGGAAAAAATATATATTACGGGAAATGAGATCTCATCTGAACTTTTTACTTCAGAGTATGCGTTACAAGAATTCATAACTGGTTGGCTGCAGTCCTGCTGCCACCAGTCTTTTTTTTCACGATTTTGTCATTTTTCTACTGTTTTGGTATCTTTTCCCATTTTTTGGAAAAAATATATATTACGGGAAATGAGATCTCATCTGAACTTTTTACTTCAGAGTATGCGTTACAAGAATTCATAACTGGTTGGCTGCAGTCCTGCTGCCACCAGTCTTTTTTTTCACGATTTTTGTCATTTTTCTACTGTTTTGGTATCTTTTTCCCATTTTTTGGAAAAAATATATATTACGGGAAATGAGATCTCATCTGAACTTTTTACTTCAGAGTATGCGTTACAAGAATTCATAACTGGTTGGCTGCAGTCCTGCTGCCACCAGTCTTTTTTTTCACGATTTTTGTCATTTTTCTACTGTTTTGGTATCTTTTCCCATTTTTTGGAAAAAATATATATTACGGGAAATGAGATCTCATCTGAACTTTTTACTTCAGAGTATGCGTTACAAGAATTCATAACTGGTTGGCTGCAGTCCTGCTGCCACCAGTCTTTTTTTTCACGATTTTTGTCATTTTTCTACTGTTTTGGTATCTTTTCCCATTTTTTGGAAAAAATATATATTACGGGAAATGAGATCTCATCTGAACTTTTTACTTCAGAGTATGCGTTACAAGAATTCATAACTGGTTGGCTGCAGTCCTGCTGCCACCAGTCTTTTTTTTCACGATTTTTGTCATTTTTCTACTGTTTTGGTATCTTTTTCCCATTTTTTGGAAAAAATATATATTACGGGAAATGAGATCTCATCTGAACTTTTTACTTCAGAGTATGCGTTACAAGAATTCATAACTGGTTGGCTGCAGTCCTGCTGCCACCAGTCTTTTTTTTCACGATTTTTGTCATTTTTCTACTGTTTTGGTATCTTTTCCCATTTTTTGGAAAAAATATATATTACGGGAAATGAGATCTCATCTGAACTTTTTACTTCAGAGTATGCGTTACAAGAATTCATAACTGGTTGGCTGCAGTCCTGCTGCCACCAGTCTTTTTTTTCACGATTTTTGTCATTTTTCTACTGTTTTGGTATCTTTTTCCCATTTTTTGGAAAAAAAATATATTACGGGAAATGAGATCTCATCTGAACTTTATACTTCAGAGTATGGGTTACAAGAATTCATAACTGGTTGGCTGCAGTCCTGCTGCCACTAGTCTTTTTTTTCACGATTTTTGTCATTTTTCTACTGTTTTGGTATCTTTTTCCCATTTTTTGGAAAAAATATATATTACGGGAAATGAGATCTCATCTGAACTTTATACTTCAGAGTATGGGTTACAAGAATTCATAACTGGTTGGCTGCAGTCCTGCTGCCACTAGTCTTTTTTTTCACGATTTTTGTCATTTTTCTACTGTTTTGGTATCTTTTTCCCATTTTTTGGAAAAAAAATATATTACGGGAAATGAGATCTCATCTGAACTTTATACTTCAGAGTATGGGTTACAAGAATTCATAACTGGTTGGCTGCAGTCCTGCTGCCACCAGTCTTTTTTTTCACGATTTTTGTCATTTTTCCACTGTTTTGGTATCTTTTTCCCATTTTTTGGAAAAAATATATATTACGGGAAATGAGATCTCATCTGAACTTTATACTTCAGAGTATGGGTTACAAGAATTCATAACTGGTTGGCCGCGGTTCTGCTGCCACTAGTCTTTTTTTTCACGATTTTTGTCATTTTTCCACTGTTTTGGTATCTTTTTCCCATTTTTTGGAAAAAATATATATTACGGGAAATGAGATCTCATCTGAACTTTATACTTCAGAGTATGGGTTACAAGAATTCATAACTGGTTGGCTGCAGTCCTGCTGCCACTAGTCTTTTTTTTTCACGATTTTTGTCATTTTTCTACTGTTTTGGTATCTTTTTCCCATTTTTTGGAAAAAATATATATTACGGGAAATGAGATCTCATCTGAACTTTATACTTCAGAGTATGGGTTACAAGAATTCATAACTGGTTGGCTGCAGTCCTGCTGCCACTAGTCTTTTTTTTCACGATTTTTGTCATTTTTCTACTGTTTTGGTATCTTTTTCCCATTTTTTTGGAAAAAAAATATATTACGGGAAATGAGATCTCATCTGAACTTTATACTTCAGAGTATGGGTTACAAGAATTCATAACTGGTTGGCTGCAGTCCTGCTGCCACCAGTCTTTTTTTTCACGATTTTTGTCATTTTTCCACTGTTTTGGTATCTTTTTCCCATTTTTTGGAAAAAATATATATTACGGGAAATGAGATCTCATCTGAACTTTTTACTTCAGAGTATGCGTTACAAGAATTCATAACGAAGTATAAAGTTCAGATGAGATCTCATTTCCCGTAATATATATTTTTTCCAAAAAATGGGAAAAAGATACCAAAACAGTAGAAAAATGACAAAAATCGTGAAAAAAAAGACTGGTGGCAGCAGGACTGCAGCCAACCAGTTATGAATTCTTGTAACCCATACTCTGAAGTATAAAGTTCAGATGAGATCTCATTTCCCGTAATATATATTTTTTCCAAAAAATGGGAAAAAGATACCAAAACAGTAGAAAAATGACAAAAATCGTGAAAAAAAAGACTAGTGGCAGCAGGACTGCAGCCAACCAGTTATGAATTCTTGTAACCCATACTCTGAAGTATAAAGTTCAGATGAGATCTCATTTCCCGTAATATATATTTTTTCCAAAAAATGGGAAAAAGATACCAAAACAGTGGAAAAATGACAAAAATCGTGAAAAAAAAGACTGGTGGCAGCAGGACTGCAGCCAACCAGTTATGAATTCTTGTAACCCATACTCTGAAGTATAAAGTTCAGATGAGATCTCATTTCCCGTAATATATTTTTTTTCCAAAAAATGGGAAAAAGATACCAAAACAGTAGAAAAATGACAAAAATCGTGAAAAAAAAGACTAGTGGCAGCAGGACTGCAGCCAACCAGTTATGAATTCTTGTAACCCATACTCTGAAGTATAAAGTTCAGATGAGATCTCATTTCCCGTAATATATATTTTTTCCAAAAAATGGGAAAAAGATACCAAAACAGTGGAAAAATGACAAAAATCGTGAAAAAAAAGACTAGTGGCAGCAGGACTGCAGCCAACCAGTTATGAATTCTTGTAACCCATACTCTGAAGTATAAAGTTCAGATGAGATCTCATTTCCCGTAATATATATTTTTTCCAAAAAATGGGAAAAAGATACCAAAACAGTAGAAAAATGACAAAAATCGTGAAAAAAAAGACTGGTGGCAGCAGGACTGCAGCCAACCAGTTATGAATTCTTGTAACGCATACTCTGAAGTATAAAGTTCAGATGAGATCTCATTTCCCGTAATATATTTTTTTTGCACAATACAGAAATGAAACCATTTTTTTCCGAAAATTCAATTTTTTGGTCGGAAGGAAAAGAGCTAGAAAAATGTTCTCCACTACAAAAATGCTTCATAAGTGACCGGTTATCGATTCCAGAAAAGAAATCGAAGTTATCTCAAAAAAGAAAAAAAAATTTTTTTCGAAACACCCCTACCGTATCTCAACTCGAAGGGGGCGGAGCCTAATTCTGAATACGGTTTTGTACTTAGGGCATCACATGTACCCACTATATAAAAAAATCAGACCAATTGAAACAACTTTTTCAAACTGTGACTACTGGTGGTCGAATCTCTCAGACATTGTCTCTTAATTCGCTTTCGAACCTCCTAACCTTTCATTTTTGATGTCTTCCACTTCGCTGTCTAACAATTATTAATTTATTCTCGGAATTCTGGTACCTTTGTGAATTGCGTAACGCATCTCATAAGGACGAGGTCTCTCTCTTACGTAATAGAATTCTTGTATGACGTCTTTGTCATGCCATTGGAGTTGCATATCCGATTCTTCTCTCCCTGCTTTTCCATCTTCATTCACCAGTCGATCTTCAATCATTGGACATCATTCCGCCTTTCGAGCACCACCTAATCTACGACAGGTGACTAAATTTTTGTGGTATTGGCGTTTCTTGGCTCAGTCCGAGTGATCTCGGACACACAAACAAGTCTTTTTTCCTTGAGCACTACACATTATGCAGAACTTCTTCACCCATACCTGTAATCCGTTTCTAATCTGCTTACTAAATCCGGTTTGCCGGACATATGACTCATAAGATCCCTTAAAAAATCGCTTTAATCGAATAATATGCATATTTTTCTTGGTTTTCTGAAATAAAATGTTCATCTATTGCAAGAAAAAATATTTTTAAGAAGTTTCTCCGCATCCTTTCGTATGGCCAACCGTATCACATATAAAGCTTCATCAGAACACAACCAGTTCGAGATTCCTTACAGGAAGCATTCAATGGAGACCGAAACTCTCTTGGTATCCAGGATGCCAGTAAAGGTGCTTTCAATCTCCAATTCTGTTTACTATTTCTGCCCGCAGCTTGTATTATTCATAGTAACATGTCCCGAATGGCAACAGATCCTCACAGTTATTCATTTTTTATTGGAATTCAGTTGTGTTTCGGCAATTTATTGAATCTCTTTCAGCAATATGGTAAAAAACTATTTTTTTTAATGGAACAAAGATGAAATTAACGTATTTTTAATTTCACCTGTTTTTTTTAGAATTTTTTTGCCAGGGTGATTGCCACAAGTACTACTAGACTCTACGCTTAATTATGCCGAGGGTGCTCGATTTCATTTTTTTTTATATTATAGAAAACTGCACTTTTCGGCAAAAAAATTATATTTTCTTTCTGTTTCTTAAATTCAGAGAATTTTTCGAAAGCATACATGCTTGCACTTTGCGGCGCAATTCACAAATTACTGTAAGAAACTACTGCCAGCTTCTACTTTTGTAGTGCTTTTTGTTCTGCTACAATCGTGATTGATATTTAATCCTCAATGGTGCGAGCACCCATCCTGAACTCTGCCAGATCAATGTTACATTCAACGTCTATCTTGATTGTTAGGTCTCTTAACTTTGAATCATAAACAATCTTCCCTCTTCATAGACGGAGTATATACAGGGTGGCATCCAAATACCGTTACACGTTTGAAACGTTATAAATGTCTTCAAACAAGTTCAATTTTCACCAGAATTGGACAGAAGTTTATTGAAATGATACAAAAACAAGTTTTAACGATAGTTTTCAAATCGCCCTCCTTTGGCCTTCACCACCGCTCTCAATCTCTTCGGGTAAGCGTCCACCACGGCACGCAGGTAGTTGGCATCCATTTCGTCCCAGGCTTTCACAAGTGCGACCTTCAGAGCGCTCAAATTAGCGTAGTTTTTGGTGGAAACCTTCTGGGTCAAATATCCCCAAACGGCGTAGTCCAGAAGATTCAGGTCGGGTGACGACGCTGGCCATTCTGACGAAGAAATGGACTCAGGAAAATTGTTCTTGCACCACTGCTGAGTGGCATTGGCGCGATAAGCCGGTGCGCCGTCTTGTTGGAAGCACCAGGGTCGGTTTCCGTAATGCGATTTGGACCACGGAAGAACTGCAGCCTCTAAAATGTGTTTTCTGTAGTAGGTTTGGTTCACCTTGGCTCCCAAATCAACAAAAATCAACGGGGTTTTGCCATCGGAGCAAATTCCACCAAAAACCATGACTGAAGACGGATGAGATGTCTTATTGAGAATTGTTCCGTTCTTACAGGCAGTTTGAAAGTCTTTTACAATAACCCGATGGTTTTGGCCATTCTTATTAGCTTCGATGGTGAACAATTTCTCGTCTGCGAACAGTGTGCCTGAGCGCGTGCCTTGAAGAAGCTTTCGTGCTATTTGCATTCGGAGAGCTTTGATTTTCTCGTTCAGGAATGCGCTATTTTGCATACGATACGGAGTCATTTTCAGCTTCTCTTTGACAATGATTCTCATAGAATATCGGCACTTTTTGAAGTCTTTAGCAAGCTTCCTCATGCTTTGCTCCGGATTTCTTCGGATTCTTTCCCGAACGCGTTTTGGCGTCGTCAAAGTGACAGGACGACCCGATCTTGGATGGTCATTAGGTGTACGAAGACGGTGGAAACAAGTAACAGTCCGATGAACTAGCATTCGGTTGATGTTCAACCGCTTAGCGATCTCCCAATTCGACACACACTGCTGCATCAGTTTAATAATAGAACCACGATGGGGTGAAGCAGCCGTCATTACCTTAAAAATGGAAGTTGCAACCAGAAAATTGAAAAACATAATAATAAATATGTAATAATTAATAAAAAATAAAATTGATACAGTAGCGACTTGTGCTCATGCGCCAGAATCCTCGCAAAGTTGTGTAACACTACATGGCTGCCACCCTGTAATATTTGATGATGTAAAAATATAAATAGTGTCAGAATGCTTTGTAAAAATTCGCAAAGTATTAATATTTCTTCCTGGCTGGAGCCCTAACTCTGATAGTTGCAATTCAAGTTGTGAAATATTAAATTACACAGATTTAAGGAATTTATAAATATTTTCCCAATAAAAAGGCAAAAATCCCTCACTCTTTTCATCGTTCATTCATCCTCAAAACTGTTGTTTGATTTCCAGTTCTTTTCAAATAGATTTGATACGTAAGATAACGTGGATTTATTTAAGGTTTGTCATATGACAATAGATCCTCTTTAACTCGGTAGCCAAGATTTAACATCTCTAGTAAGCTTCCCCTATTGTGAAGTGAAAGCTTACCTATGTCCAATTTCTCTGAATCTAGCCGGACAAGCTTCTATTCAGACATTTTTGAGTTCTGAAAATCATCAAAGGGGTCACATCAGCCTAACGGTTCCTAATGAGCTTTTTTATGAATTTATGAATGGGATTTTTTTTTTACTGAAAATAAAATTATTTACAATTATTGCGAGTCTCAATAAAGCTCATTGAAAGCGACGAAAGATGCGCTTGATTATATAGGAAGTTAATAAGGAACGCGAAATATATTTTTTCCGTGTTGCTTTGAATGCTAAACGTACCCCCCACTCCAACATCCGTATAGAGAATATTCAGAAATTGTCCCACACCCGTAGTTTTGTGGGGGGGGGGGGTGGTGCGATTATATGAGCGTAGGTACAGTGCGTTTCACATTTCAAAATTGGCCCATATACGTAAATTTTTGTGGGGAATTCGATTTTGAAGTTGTCTTGTTGTGAAATCTCTTAATCAAGCTGTTACAGTCTTAATCAGGGGCGACCGTATAAACGTGAAACGCACTCCAACAATGAGTTCCCTCATGAGATCGAGTGTTCACTTGTCTATGGCGTTAAGCTTGGGGGAAGGGCCAATATGATGATTGCCAAGTGCAAAGTTTTGAATTATTAGCGCTATTAAAATCATTCGCATACAGAAATGAATTTATTTTATCTCGATTGAAATTCTTCGATTTTTGAAAAATTATAATCAATAGATGGTATAATTCTTCTTGTGATTTTGAACTGTTGGGGGCCTATACCGTAGTCTTCCCGCGGATGTTATGTATATCCGAATCCTATTGAAGGAGGGGGGGGGGATTTTTGAATTATACCTAATATTTTAATTGTGCTATTGTGGGAACTCCCATATCAATGAACGCTTTTATTGGTAAACACCAATTTTTCGGCGTACACTATCTATAATCACGCACTCTATCCCCCAGAGCGTACTTGGAGAATTAAAGCTCGATTACGGATCTACGGACAATTTCATATATTCAAGTTGGCGCATTTCCTGCTCACGGTACAGTTCTGCTTGTCCGGGATTGCTCTCAATGCTCTCTTTCGATGCTTCACCTAGACCTTTTGGCATTGTCTTTTGCCTATTTTTCTTTGAGAAACATATTGAAAACGAATAATATAGATTTTGCACCCCATTTTTGGATAAAGTTTCCACGTTTTCGTTTTTTTTATACGTTTTCCTATTGCGTTTTTGAACTTCCGTTCACTATTAAAATTTATAAAAATTAGAATTGTTTCAAGAGCCCGGAACGAGAGCTATCAATATACATCGATTGACTTGAAAATGCGGTTCGACAACGTCGTCATCTTGAATTCCTCAGCTATCGTCGCAGTTTCAATCAACCTGATTTTAATCCTTCTGATCATTAAAAAGTCTCCTCACTCATTGGGATCGTACAAGTATCTTATGATGTACATCAGTCTGTTTGAGCTTTCATACGCTCTCATTTATATTGCAAAAAAGCCGGTAAGCTTTTTTTTATACAGATGGACGACCGAATTCTTTTTTAGGAGCTATTTACCTATAAGTCAGCATTTATTGTGATAATAAATTTAAAGGAGTCTTTTTTACCAGACATTATCTCTATTATTTTGGATTGTAAGTTGCATTATTTCAAGACTTTAAAGTTATTCTTCATTTTTTAGTGATGTTCATCGGCTATTTCGGTATATCCTTAGGAATTCTCGCTCTCCATTTTGTTTACCGGTATTTCAGTATTACAAAGTTAGAATATCGGAAAGTATCTTTTCAAACTTTAATTCTCATTTCCTACAGTAGCCCTCGGCTAGAATCGTTCCACTCCTGGAAATTAGCCGTTTGGTTTGCAATTCCGTTACTCTATGGAGGAGTAATTATGCTCACAGGGGGTGGTCTCCTTTGTGCGGATCAAGAATCTGATCGTCTTTTGAAGTAAGTATTTGTTGGATCTTATTTGTTTAGCTAGACAACTGCATTTTTGCAATCAATCTCGCCTTGTTGGACATTGTAATATGCGTAAGTAGGAGAGCGTGAAAAATGAGACTGAAAAAAATGGTGGAATACGGTGTCAAGGTACCTAGCTGAGCAGCTAATTTGAAAATGTCTTTCTGTTACTTTGTAATTTTTTTGTCTATATTTTGTAGGAAGACTTCTCCCTGAAAGAGCCCTTCTGAGATCCTCATGGTAACTAACTCCGAGCAGTGTCCACAGTGTGGCAACACCAAAAGCATTGTTCGAGCGGCAAGCAATGAATAATTAAAACAGTTGTGTTAGTGCCCACCGCCCCACCCCGTTGCTTTCAGATACAGTCTGTGGGGCATACCATCTCCCAAACACTCCCACTTCAAAAATGATAAAGAAAACTTTGTTTCAAAGATTATAATAAACTTGTTTCAGAAAAAGCTTCACTCCGCTCGTCGAGAACACTACTCATTTGAATGATATCTATTATCTGGGCCCATACGTATGGCCTGAAATTCCAAACTCTGCATCAGAAGTTTACTTTAGTGTTAAGGGTGCTGGTGGAGCTATCATTGTTGTCAGCCTGATAGTGAGTATAGAAATTTCAATAGCTATGTATTTAAAACTCCATTTTGTCAGTCGTTATCCACATGCACAATATTTTACTTTGGAATTCGCGCCTACCACAGAATGAACAGCTTAATTGCTCAGTCATCTTGTTCCACAAAGTTTAAAAGTGTCCAAAAGCAGTTGTTCAATGCTCTGCTTTTCCAAACACTCATTCCTATTATCACAATACACACACCATCTGCAGTGCTTTATGTGACCATTTTCATGAATAATTCAACCTTACTGGTCGGACAAGTTATGAGCTTTACACTGGCTATATATCCGGCGCTCAACCCACTTCCAACCATTTACTTTGTCAAAAACTATCGGAACGTTGTAAAAGGTTTTTTTCATGAAAATGTTTCAAATGCAATATTGAGTTTTCAGCATTTTTCTCATCGTCCTCTTGTGAAGCGAAACGCAATTCTTCATTGGCACCGATGAATACGGCATTTAGTACGAATGGAAAGGGTTCCATTATTCTCGAGATATAAAGCAGTGATCGTTGAAGCTATTTTATAAAATAAATGTATAAATGAAAGCTATTTTAATGAATTTGGCGTACGGCGCTGTAAAATCGACGTCGTGAAATGCTGAAAATTCAAGCCTCACAAATCAAAAGCATTTATATATGTATGTAATTATTAAATTATAACACGTTCCTTCTGAAATTTAGAATAAAATTGCGCAGACAACGCTCGTCGAGCATGTTCTTGAAATTCTTGAAATAACAGAAGCTAATATCGTTATTAGCGACCAGATCCACAGAATTTGGACAGCAATGACTGCACTGCCACCCTATTTCAATGCACATAATGAACACAGTGTTCAGTAAAACGAAGAAATGAGCTGCAGATTAACAACTGGTGCTCTTGAAAACCACTAAAATATGTGAGCAATCGTCGGGCACCTTCCCCACTAGTGCCCGAATGTCCAGTGCCTGCACATGGGCCACTTGCCGAAACACTGCCAATTTCATATAGTTGCCGGCGGCAGAACTCCCTACCGTCCTTCACGCTGCCACAATAATCACAAGAACTTCGCAACGAGACTCCGCCGAACGGGGCCCGCGTTCTCTAGTTAAAGCGTGGCGGGAATTTTTGTTTTAGGATTTTTTATTTTAAGAGAGATCTCCCGCTAGTTTTTCAGGGTTAAAGTTGCGTGGCTTGAAGAGTTTTTTTGTGTCGTTCCTGGCTGGAAAAATGTTTCTTTGTGTCGTTTCTGTAAATTTTTGTTTCTCACCGATTTAATTATTATATATTTTTTTATCATTTTACCAAAGCTATTTTGGAATAAAGTTCTTCCTTGGTTTGTGTATATTTCTTTCTTCTTTTTATTGTTGAACTCAATACCCCGTAAATTACGTGGGCAACTATACAGGGTGGCTGAAAAGTATTGAGACACTTGTTATGATGGCTCTTGGCACCGTGCCAAGTCGTATTTTCGAAAAGTTTCGAATTATTTCGAAAATAGAGAGGGTATATAAACCGACAGTAAAGCCATTTCTTATCACTTCATCTCTTCATCTCAAGAATCGAGGACATGTGTTGGAGCTTGAGAAAAGCGAAATACCTCGTACTGTTAACACTCGCCGTACTCGTGGCATCATCAAAAAGAGAATCACACGGAATGATGCGGTCAGCATGAACAAAATGGCGTCATCGCTCGGAATCTCAAGACAATCGGTCCAATCCATTGTGAAAAACGACTTGGGTCTGAACAGTTATCGGCTCCTTCGTGGCCAATACCTCACAGAACAGTCCAAGAAGAATCGGCTCGAAAAAGCGAAACAATTGCTCAACGCACTGAAGGTGCGCCGCCTCTCTGAAGTCGTTAGGACTGATGAGAAAATCTTCACGGTTGAGCCGCTTCCGAACCGACAGAATGCTCGGCAGTTGTTGCCAAAGGACGAAGCAAAGTCCCCAAAAAGGTCGTCTGGCCTACAATAGACTTTTTCCAAAGTCAGTGATGGTGTGGGCTAGATTGACTTCGGAAGGTAAAGAAATGTGAAAATCAACTCGGACGTGTACCAAAAGTTGGTGTTGATGGATGTTTTACGTCCGTGGGTCACTAGCCACTTTGGCCAGCAACCTTTCATCCTTCAACAAGACTGGAATCCTTCCCACGGCTCCAAATCAACGAAAGCGGTCCTAGATCTCAATTTTCCCGGATATTGGGGCAAGGACTTGTGACCAGCTTCTTCGCCGGATTTGAATCCTCTCGATTTTTCTTTTTGGGGATATTTGGAAGACAAGATCATGGCTCGCTCTCATCTAAATGTGAAGTCTCTCACAACTGCTCTTCAAAAGGCATGGGCCGAAATCCCCGACGACTACCTCCGGCGCACTGTTTATTCTGTTCCAGCTCGTTTGAGGGCGTGCATCAAGGCCAAAAGCTCAAACTTCGAATATCTTCTTTGAACTTTTCTATTACTATCGTTTGCTGAAAAAATACATTTGGTTTTTTTGCTGAAACTCCATTTTTGAAAATACAACAAAAAACAAGTGTCTCAATACTTTTCAGCCACCCTGTATTTTACTGTGCATGCATCCATTTGACGGCTAATAATTTCCGAGAATGAAGCGTAACTCGCCATCATGTTACATTTTGAAATTGGAGTGAAATATTAGTTTCTGTATTATTCTGTTTTCGCTGTATTAATGCGTTCAGTTGCGCTGAGAAATACTTTTTTTTTCTAATCTTTGTTTACAGAAGAAATATAAAATGAGAAGTTGTGTGGTACTGAACTTCTAGATTTCGACGATGCACACTGCTTCTGAAATTGAAAGAAAAAAAACGGAAATTTTTCAGAATCGAAAAAGAGATTAAAACAATATGAAAATTACAATATGTAATATTGCAGATTGTGAGCGCAATTAGAAAACTGAAGAAGTACGTGCCAAACTATTTCTGTAATTCATAGTATTTTTGAACGAGAAGAAGACATCTGTAAAAAAATTAATAATAATAAAAGGTAGTGCCTTCGTCGACAGAGAGATTCGACGGCGAAACCGTCAAAAGTGCCGAAAAAAGTCTTTATCTTCAAGGCACACTGTTGATAAAATCAGCGCCACACCTTTCACAGCTTTCCGATAGTTGCGGACGATGAAAATTGTTGACAATGGATTGAGAGCAGGGTACAGAGCAATAGTTAGGCTCAAAACTTGTCCGGATAGCAATGTGCAGTTTCCCTTGAAAATAAAGGCGTACAATACAACTGACGGTATGTGTATCAAGAACACTGGAACTATGGTTTGGAGGACAAGTGCATTGAATAACTGCTTCTGCATATTTTTCAATTTTGCCGAGCTGCTAGCATGAGAAATCAGCGTATTCATCTTTCGGTATCCCTTAATCCCGAAAAATGCCATAGATAAGATTGACAACGACTGAAATCCTTAACTTTCATGAACTCTTAACTCAACTAAACTTAAAATTAGAAGGAGAACAATGGTAGCTCCTCCGGCTCCTTTCAGACTGAAATAGACATCCGAAGAGGAGTGCGAATACTGTGGCCAAACATAGGGACCCATGTAATGGATTTGATCCAAATTTAGAATTCTTTTATAGAGATGCGAATAGCTTTCTCTGAAAATGTATCGTTTTTGCTAAAATTCAAATATTCAAGGCATCAATTAGTTCATAATATTTAGTTAAAGCAAATTTATGTTCTTTAAACTCGAAGACTCTTTTGATTCATCTTGACAATCTACAAATTTTTTTTTGAATTTTCTTCCAATTGGAATTTGATTTTATTGAAAATTGCTTTTAGACGTTGACTTCCTTGGAGTTTTCAAAATCAGCTGTCGATTTTCAAATATTTAACGAAATTATTTATACAGTGCAGTCAAGGACCCCCTCTAATTGGGGTCTATCCGGAGAACGGAAAGAGATATCAAAATCTGTAGGTGCTATTCAATTTTAAACACAAAAAAAACCTCCGGGGTCAAAATTTCATGAAGATATGTACCACTTTCCAGGACCCTGTAACAACAAAAAGGTGCATCTGCAAGTGCTCATTAGGACCCACTCCCTCCTTTTCTGCTGTTTGCAGACAGGACTTTGATCTTCATGAAATGTTGGCCCCGCGTTTTTTTGTGTTTAAAATCAAAAGGCGCTTATAGATTTTTGATATCTCTTTCCGTTCTCCGGACAGATGGATAGATTAGAGGGGGTGTCTATAGATATTGACCGCTCTGTATATTTTTTGAATTTGCGTATTGAAATTTACTATTGAAAGGAAACGCACATCAAAAATTTGTCGGATTCCGGATCGCCGCCAAGAAAACCAACACCTGTGATCATAATGGTGCCTCCATACAACAGAGGTGTTGCGAACCACAAAATTATTTTCCAGGAGTTGAACGATTTTAGATGGGGACTACTGTAAGAATTCATTGCTGCGGATAAATGTTTTTGTGAGAAGTCACTTAGTGATACTGAAAAATCTGTAGACGAAATGAAGAGTCATAATGCCTAGAGATATTCCAAAGTAGCCAATGAACAGCACTGAAAATTGCAGAAAGGAGAATTAATGCTTAAAATTTGAAACAGAAAAAAGCTTACAATCCAAAATGTGCGACACAAAGCTAGGAAAAATATTCTCCTCTAAATATACTATCACAAAAAAAGCAGATTTATAAGTGAAAAGGTCCTGAAAATAAAATAAAAACAAACGTTAAAAATAATCCATCCTGACCGGTTTCTCAGCAATGTAAATAATTGAATATGAAAATTCAAACATGTTAATGTACAGCATCAGATGTTTATAAGATCCCATTGATTTAGGAGTTTTCTTCACAATCAAGACGATCATAATGAAATTGATGAAAATGCCTGCAGAAGCGATAAGCGACAACGACAAATCCTCGTTGTCTGGCATTTTGGAACTCTGTAAAATGATTATCGATGTTTGAGAGTGTTAGCAGCATATCTATATTGACAAAAAAACAGAACAGGAGTTGAAATAATGCGATTTTTTTGAAATTTAAAAGAGATGATGTCGGCGCCGACGAGACTTGCACTGCGAGAACGTTCGAGGAGTCTCCTACGTCGGGAACCCACTTGAATACATTTAGGAAAAAAATGGGATGGGCCGAGCACATTATGTTAAGAATTGACGGAAGATGGACAAAACTGATACAAGAATGGTTTCCTCGAGATCAAAAACGATTTGTCGTACGCCCCCCCCCCCCCCTATGGGATGACGAAGACGATGGACGAAATAACTAAATGAGTAAGTCATTGTCTTCATGCCTTTTCTTGTACGAAAATTACAGAAAAACTGTAACTTTTATATTTTTCAAAAAACTAATTAGTCACAATAGTTTTTTCTAACGCGCAATTTTCTTAAAATTAGTGAAGAAGTCAACGTTCAATCCTAAGCGTCTTAATATTTATTAGTAATCAAGAAAATAAACTGAAACTGCCAGTTTTCAGTTTTCAAGATTTTTTGGGAAAATTTAACTTAAGGAGGCTATTGAGGAGAAGCGTATCGGTGACAGAAATGAAGCCACGAAGCTATGCCTTGAAAAATGTTCATAATTTCCAGTTATTCTTTGAAAGTCCAATTGATTGCGACTACGCTAAAAACTACAAAAATTGTCATTCTATTTCAGAATCTGCTATCTCTTAAAGCAACTATTTGATTAGTAAATGGTGAAAAATTGTATTTCGTAAAAAATGTTAATCACATTCAGTAAGAGGCAAACTACTCGGGAGCAAGTAAAGTCGGAAGCGCCAACTAAAAATTCAGCAGCACGACATACACGCGCGTGTGCACATAAAGATACACATGCGAATACACTAACGAGTACAATAAGATACTAGCCGAATGTTTTTTTTTAATTATTATTTTACAAATTGTAGATCTTCGTGTGTTTTACGCCAATACCTTGAAAAAAAAGCGATTTGGTCAATCAAATTCATGCCTTCACGCAAAGCTCTGTAACATAGGCGCAATGTTGTGGTGATATGCATTCTGCCTAAGGTAACGCGTCTCGGCTTGAATCTAATTTACAAAACCAATTTTTCTCAAATACAATGCCATGTAATACGCTTCCAATTTTTTTATGTAGCATTCGATAAGTGGAGCCTTGTTATCGCGCCATGGTGCCCCACAACTAACAGGTTTTCTAGAATCCGTAAGCTAAAAAAACAGGTCGATTCGACAAGAACCGATCATGATTTGAAAGTATTTCTAATAAAATTATATATCTATGATTTGATATTTGGCATTTTTCAAAAGAGACCTTCAGAATTATATACAAACAATTTTCTGCTTCGAATGCATCGAATAGTTCATGCTTCGAATATTTTGAAAACTGATATGATCACATGAAGAAGATATACCTTTTTTCTTTATCTTTTTGATTTCAATGTTCATTATTCAAAACTACGAACATTCAAGAGTCCGAAAAGTGCAAATTGAGAAATGAAAATAGTTTCAGTTAGCACGATATGCAGTAGAAATTCACAAAAAGTAACTGTCGTATTGCAAAAAAAAACAATTAGAAGAATTTTAGACTTTCTTTAAACACTTGCAATTTTCTTTTTAAAAGTTCAGAAAGGCTTTCTAGCACTTTGAAATTGAGAAGAGATTTGAAAATTAAAGAATGTTTCAGAATTCTTAATAATTCTTTTTAATGCGACCCGCAACCAATGCACGCTTAATAAAACTTGTATATTCATTGTATTTTTTAATCATTATATTGAAATATCAAAATATTATTACAATATTTATTGTAATACTACATTAGATCAGGTATTCCCAACAAAAAACTTGTCTAAGTGCTAGAGCTTGATAATTTCCGGCAGTCATACAGTCCGTCATTTTGGCCTTTCAATAAAAAAAGTGAAAAAGGTATCGAAAATCTGCAAATGCCATTCACTTCAATATAAAAAATAGACCTAGGAGCCAAATTTTCATGACTCTGGCACTTCTCGTACTGACATTCCATCCAAAAGTCACTTTTTAAACTGTCCTGCATTTTTTATGCGCTCCACGACTAGTCGGACAAAAAAGATCATCAATAAAATGCCGGATGTTAATTTCGTCAAGTTGAGAACACATGCATTTTCCAAAGTACCGTGTAAAACTTTTGCATTTCGCCCCAGATTCTGGGAGTTTTCGAGATGCTTCTCATTTTCAGTTTCGTCACTTTTTGCGTATTTTCACGGATGAGGTGCTTTTTTCGAGGCAGTGCAAATTAACTAGCAAAAGTAAAAATATTCTAAAAGTGGAAAGTACAACAGTAGAATTAAATGTTTGCGGAATTTCGTCACACAAGAAGCTACATTTTAGTAGTTTGTAACTTTCTCCACAATCTCAGTCAAGCTTGCTGAATAAGGAACACGCTATCGGTCACCACAAACTCTCTTCGTCAGGTTAAAAAATGCGCAATAGCAAAGGGATGACCGAATTAAAAATGAAAGATATTTCATTCCGTAAAGCCTGAATTGGACTTGCCGAAATACTATTGTTCAACCCCCCCCCATTTTTAAAGGCAATAATAATAGATGAGCATCACAAATAAAGGGGCAAGTCTAATAAAGTTTTTTCTGCAGTTCACAGAATCCACATTACAGAAAATTAACGTACCTCACTCTACTGAAGTTTCTTTTCTATTTAGCGTGAACGATCGACCTCTCGTTATACTTTCCCAATTTTAGACAACTGATTAATATACAAAAATTAGGAAAACAGTTATAGTACTAGAAGGGCAATATATGTATGTGAACATTGATTCCAAAACTTCAAATATTACACTACCGTGTACTAAATATATAAAAGGACTTTCCATCTAAAGATGTTAAATTTTAAGCTTTTGTGAGTGAGTCTGTTGAATCTGAAATACTCCAAAAGTTTTTCTGCAATCTTCAAATTGGAAACTGCGTTTTGTTGTTGACCGTTCTTTTCTTCAGTCTCTGCTGTAGCTCAATGAACTGAACACTACTGAAAAACGTTTGTTAGTACGGAAATGTTTTCAGAAAACCCAAATTTTTATTAAAAATTCTCTCCTATGACTTCGTTTTTTTTCAAAAGGTTGTATTTCTACGTAATCACGGTTCAACAACAAATCGAAGTAATCTGACTCTTTTTTTTGTCTTCGAACTTATAGTTGTATTTCATAGAGTTTATTGAAATTGAAAAAAATTGAAGACGTAATGATCTAATATATCAGACATCATGAAGAAGTGCACAGACAGGTCTACAGGGTGCGGCAAAAGTACTGTAACCGAAAACAAATGGAGTGATGGAAGTCCTAGGGTGAGGCTTCTCGGTTGATCAGTGTTATCCCCAGTCATCCCATACCGTTTTATGGCCCTCCAGAGAGTAACTTTGCCAATTCAGTTGTCTAGCATTTCTTTGCTGAGCGATAATTGAAGATCGGTCCATGGAATGACCCGTCATTACTTTAAAGAATAGAAACATCAAACTTCGACAAATGAAAAATAGGGGAAAAATTAAAATATACATGTAGCGCAGCACGAAAATAGCTCAAACCCTAGGAAGATTGCGTCGAAGTTGGGTTATGTACAATGATTTTGTCGCATTCTGTATACTTCAAAAATTGAAATATTTCAGTAGTGAATAATTCGTGTTTCGATCACGTTCATTGAAATATTAGGCATGTATTTGGCTTGAAATAAGGATTGAGATGAAAGCCTTAAAATATTAGGCAAAAATAAAATGCAAATTTTGTAAAATTTCAAAATACAAAAACATGCATGAAGATTTAGCGCATTTTTCATAATACTTAATTCCTTCCGCTTCTGAAAGATCGCGACGATGTTGCCGTACATTACCTGCTTGAAATTTTCAACGCCTACCCTAGAAGCGCCTCCGAATCAAAAATCAAATGAATTTGATCAAAGCAAAATGGGAAGTTTTGAAAACTAACTCATGTTTTAATAAACTACTGTAGAAGGTTCATGATTACGTATATATTTTCAGAGAAATTACAGAATTTGAAACGCACCATATTACTAATTAGTCATCCTTTACAAATTTTAGTCTAATATTGCAATGACAGCTTGCTAACCTCGCCTGCGGTGAGGTGAACGAATTTATGTAGATGACCCGCCTTCCTCCAGTTTCTAGAAGCAGCTATGATTCTTTCAGCGAATTAAAACACGTGCGGCTTACTCAAGCAATTCATCTCTTTTGCCAGCCAACACATTGCAACTACTCACAGTATAGGAGTATCAAAGCGAATAGAAATAGAATCCGAATCCGGAAAAAAAAACTTCAAAGTATGTATTACACACTCAACAACCGTCCCAGATGCGGAAGACCAAGAAGTTCTGTCACTCCGCATAGGATCAAGACGATCCGTAAACGCCTACGTCGGAATCCTCACCTTTCGAAAGTTGAGCACAGAGCTCAGAATCGGCCATTCTTTGATCAGAAAAATGGTAAAAAGAGAGCTCGGGATGACCCCATATCGTGTTCGAAAAGCTGCGATTCTATCGGAAATGTACAAGATGGCCCGGATGAAGAAAGCTCTCCTTTTTGGCACACGCCAAAATGAACATTTGAGAATGCTGTTCACTGATGAGAAAAATTGTTCACTATCGAAGCCGAATTCAACCCCCAGAATCATAGAGTTCTAGCAAATGAACACGGTAGAGCCATCAACAGATCTTCCCAACCCCAGCAAGAAATGGTTTTTGGAGCCATTACCTCTGATGGGAGATGCCGCTCATCTTTGTGGATCGTGGAGTGAAAATCAATAAAGAATATTATTTGGAGAAAATTTTGAAGAAGCATGTGCTTCCATGGACAAAATCCCATTTTGGAAACTAGGTTTGGACATTTCAGCAGGATTCTGCTCCGGCTCCCAAAGCAAAGTCCGTCCAGGTCTTGTGTTCAGCCAATTTTCCGCGTTTCATGACCAGTTCTGAATAACCAGTCTCATCCCCAGATGTCAATCCGCTCGACTATTCGGTAGGGGAGCTCTTCAATCGAGAGTCCAAGTACGTGCTCATCGCAATTTGGAGTCGTTGAAGAAAGGTTTGGAAGTGGAATGGGCCAAGCTATCACCAGAATACCCTCGTGCCACAGTGGATGCATTCCCGAACAAACTCAAGAATGTCGTGAACAACAAAGGGAACCGCATCGAACAACTTTAATTTCATATGTTTTATATTCGCTTTAATAAACTCTAGCTGAATTTTCAAGTCGATTCGAGTATTTTTGTAGAAGGTACAGCACATTGAACGTGCCACCATAATTTTGGCGCACCCTATATAAAAGTCTCATGATTCGTAGTAATTCGCAAAAATAGCTACATAATTTAAATGACAGAATCATTGACGTTGTGTATGAATTTGAAAATTGGTATTAATCTTTTCTCGGATGATTCTTTTCCGAATTAACTGTTTATTTATTTAAGATACATATACATATTATTCTTAAATTATTCCTTAATGATTAATAATTTAATGGACGAACGACAATTAACAAATGTTTCGGGAGTGCGACGCTGTAGAATGAGAGCCTGACTTAAGAACTGCCATAGGAGTCAGCACAATTTTATCCGGAATAGGACGTTTGAATAATATGAAATCTGCAACGGGAATACTTACATAAAAATGAATTGCTACAGTTTGAAACCTTTTATAGCTCTCCGATAACTTCTGACGATGAGAATAGTTGGTAATGGGTTCACAGCCGGGTAGAGAGCAATTGTTAAGCTCAATACGCGGCCAATTAGAAATGTGGAACAGTTCATAAAAATGGATATATTCAAGACAGCCGTCGGTATAAACATCAAAAACACCGGCACCAAAGCTTGCAAGAGAAGCGCATTGAATAACTGCTGCTGCACACTTTTGAATTTCTCTGAGCAGCTTGATTTAGCAATGAGCATCTTCATTTGTTGATATGCATGAATTCCAAAGTGTGCCATTGCTACAGCCGATAGAGACTGAAAACTATTATCTGTCTTATCAGCTCTTCACTTATCTTTTGGCATCCTTACTGTTAAGATGCCAACAATTATAGCCCCGCAAGCTCCTTTAGGGCTGAAATAGACATCCGTGGAAGAATCAGGAGACTGTGGCCATAAAAAAGGGCCCACATAATAAATGTCTTCCAAACTTGTAGTGTTTATAGCAAGCGGAGGGAAATTTTCTCTGAAATTGGGCTTTTATAAGCTACAGATATGTGTCTGTTAATGTTTGTCTTTTCCTAAATGTAAGTATTATTTTATATGAACATTGTCATTCTGAGAGAGTTTGTTTCCAGGAAAAGTCGCAAATGCAACTTATTTTCTACGGAAAAATCGAGGGAAAAGAAATTTGTTAATCGGCAACTTATAAAGGTGTCAGAAAATAGCATATAACTCCAGAGTTGCGCGTGGTAAGACTCCCTACCGTCCTACTCACTTTTACAAGACTCAATAACTTTGCAACGACACTCCACCGAACGGGGCGCGCGCTCTTTATCTAAAGCGAGGTGAGAGATGTTGAGATGTTTTTTTTTAGGAGAGTTGTTCTCGGTTAGAAGAGAGATCTATGTAGTTAGTTTTGACCGGTTTTGGTTGGGATTGTTCTTTTTTTTGCTTGAATAAAGTTATTTTTGTTGTAAATTGTTCGTGTATCTTTCTTATGCCGCGTTCAAAGTTGATTTCCAGGAGAAATTTCCTGGGAAAACGCTGTCCAAAGCTGCCATTTTTTTCCAGATTTTCGGGAAACTGTCGCTACGAGTGTTACCGTAGTTTGCTTCTTTTCTTTGAGACCACCGACCGTCGCACGATTTACGGCTCTTTTTTAACGCAATTTTTTCAAGTTTTTAAACTTTTTTTCGCTATATTCGGCTGTTTTTCCTGAATATTTCTGACGGATTCTGACGGAGAAATCGTTGAAGATCTCGAAAACATTCGTAAGTAGGTTGTAACTCTGATACAAACTATTTGTTTCGTTTGTAGGTGACATCATCATGGTTATTACCGGAGTGAAGAAAAAGAGAAAGGAGTTGAAAAAGCGAGAAATTTGAAGAGGAGAAAAGATTAAATGCAGAATTAAAACAATTTAATTTAAGTTTAATATTCAATAATTAAATAAAATTTAAAACTGAAATAATGATTTCTCACCTTCTTAAAAGTTTCATACTAATTAATTGAAATTTTGGATTATTCGGATGATCGATTTTTGACGAATTTGTTGTGCTTTCGTCTTTTCCCATCACGTCTTCAACGATTTCTCCGTCAGAATCCATTATTTGAGGCGAAATATTCAGAAAAACATCCGAATATAGCGAAAAAAAGTTTAAAAAAACTTGAAAAAATTGCGTTGAAAAAGAGCCGTAAATCATGCGACGGTGGGAGGTCTCGAAGGGAAGAGACAAACTACGGTAACACTCGTTGCGACAGTTTCCGGAAAATCTGGAAAAAAATGGCAGCTTTGGACAGCGTTTTTCCAGGAAATTTCTCCTGGAAATCAACTTTGAACGCGGCATTAAGGAACTTGACACCCCGTAAATAAATGGTCAATTCCACAAATTTCCATAAACTCTCTTTTGTAGTCATTTCTTTTGTGAGAAAAGTGAAGAACTAGGTTCAAACTATATAGTTTTAAGGTATATGCACAGGTGAAATGCGTATGACCCGTATACGGATGCGGCCTATTCCGTATTCCGTGTCTTCCGTCCGTCTTATATGGACAACCCTCATTTCACTTACTATTTGAAGCATTCCAAATATCCTCCCATTATTCAAATGAAATATGGCAATTGTGAATCTTGGTCCGTTTTGTGATATAAAAATAAATGAAATTGAATTTTAATACTTGGCTTCCGAGTAGAAGCATGTAAGTAGCTTCGCCGAGTCTATTTCAAACTTTAACCAGATGGAGCTATTATCTTCACAAAACTTCACAGAACGCACCGGCATATTTGCACTTTTTTAAAGAATTGTTTGCTAGTTTAAAAAAAAATATGAGCGGCCACGCGAATGGCTCAAAACCCTGGGCGGACCATGTTTCAAAGCGGTCTTCATTAGCTGCAGATAAACTCCACAAGTCACAGATTTTGAAGGTTCACAAGTAGGGAACAAATTTTGCACAACTCTAGGTCAAGTTTGAGACAAGTTTTACCAAAGACTAATGAAACACTACAGGGTGGCAACCATGTAGTGTTACACAAATTTGCGTGGATTCTGGCGCATGAGCACAAGTCGCTACTGTATTAATTTTATTTTTTATTAATTATTACATATTTATTACTATGTTTCTCAATTTTCTGATAGCAACTTCCATTTTTAAGGTAATGACGGCTGCTTCACCCCATCGTGGTTCTATTATTAAAATGATGCAGCAGGGTGTGTCGAATTCGGAGATCGCTAAGCGGTTGAACGTCAACCGAATGTTTCTTCATCGGACTGTTACTCGCTTCCACCGTCTTCGTACACCTGATCACCATCCAAGAACGGGTCGTCCTGTCACTTTGACGACGCCAAAAGCGTTCAGGAAAGAATCCGAAGAAATCCGGAGCGAAGCATGAGGAAGCTTGCTAAAGACTTCAACAAGTGCCGATATTCTATGGGAATCATTGTCAAAGAAAAGCGGAAGATGACCACGTATCGTATGCAAAATAGCGCATTCCTGAACGATAAAATCAAAGCTCTCCGAATGCAAAAAGCACGAAAGCTTCTTCAAGGCACGCGCTCAGGCACACTGTTCGCAGACGAGTTTTTTTTCACGGTCGAAGCTAATAAGAATGGCCAAAACCATGGGGATATTGCAAAAGGCTTTCAAACTGTCTGTAAGAACGGAAAAATTCTCACTCCGTCTTTAGTCATGGTTTTTGGTGGAATTTGCTCCGATGGCAAAACCCCGCTGATTTTTGTTGATTTGGGAGCCAAGGTGAACCAAATCTACTACAGAAAAAAAAACATTTTAGAGGCTGCAGTTCTTCCGTGGTCCAAATCGCATTTCGGAAACCGACCCTGGTGCTTCCAACAAGACGGCGCACCGGCTCATCGCGCCAAGGCCACTCAGCAGTGGTGCAAGAACAATTTTCCTGAGTTCATCTCCTCGTCAGAATGGCCAGCGTCGTCACCCGACCTGAATCCTCTGGACTACGCCGTTTGGGGATATTTGACCCAGAAGGTTTCCACCAAAAATTACGCTAGTTTGAGCGCACTGAAAGTCGCACTTGTGAAAACCTGAGACGATATGGATGCCAACTACCTGCGTGCCGTGGTTGACGCTTACCCGAAAAGGTTGAGAGCGGTGGTGAGGGCCAAAGGAGGGCGATTCGAAAACTATTGTTAAGACTTGTTTTTGTATCATTTAAATAAACTTCTGTCCAATTATGGTGAAAATTGAACTTGTTTGAAGACATTTATAACGTTTTAAGCGTGTAACGGTATTTGGCTGCCACCCTGTAGATTTGGGCTATATTTGTAGAGCTTCGCTGAGTGAAGAGGATGTTATTCAGTGTTAACGAAGTCACATATCATTTTTTTTCATTAATATATAAACAGTTAAATAGAAAACATAGTTATAACTTCTACATATGAAAATAAAATAACGCTTACTTTAAAAATCGGTCGGTTTCCTGGTCAGAACAAAGAGCAACAGCCCCTGTGATCATAATTACACTACCATTGAGCAACGGAATTGCAAACCAAATAAATATTTTCCAGGAGTCAAACGATTTTAAGTAAGGGCTACTGCAAAAATTAAAGTCTTTCTTAACGGAGACTCTTTCATGAGAACTTACTTAGTGATACTGAAAAACCGATAAATAAAATGAAGAGCCATAATTCCTAATGATATTCCATAACATCCAATGAAAAGTACTGAAAGTTGTAAAATAAAAATGAATATTTTGAAAAAAAAAAGTAATTAAAAACCTACAACTCGAAACATACAACATGAATCTAGGGAGCAATGACTCTTTCAGATCTATTATCAGGAAAAATGCAGATTTATAGGTGAAGAGATACTGAAAAAATGACAATTCAAGTTTACAGTAATCTATGTCATTCAACTCCCTACTGGCTTCTTAGCAATGCAAATAATTGCATAGGATAACTCGAAAAAATTAATATACAGCATGATGAGCTTGTATGATCCCACTGATTTTGGAGTTCTTTTCATGATCACAACAATCAGAATGACGTTCACAAAAATAGCTACAATGGCCGCCGTATTCAAGATCAATTCATCGTTTTCCAGCATCTTTCAATAAAATTGTGAAGAAAAGGCGGGAAACCGTTATCTGAAAGGAATAATATTCTTGTGAATCTTCCTTCTGGGGATGACAATGAGGGTGGGGGAAGGGAGTGGGGGGCGTGGCGCTTCATGCTTTCTTTCATCCAATTTCAACCAAGCACTAACTTGGGACAGATGAATGCAAATAAAAATTTTATTAGCAAAGGCAACTCTGTGTTCTGAAAATGTGATTTCCAGATTAAAAATCAAGAATTTTCAAGCGCACATTTCACGGCTTTACGCCACGAAGACCCGGAAATGACGGATGATACCGTGAATTTCAGATTAAGTTTTAAGTGAGCCGGAAGTTTTTGAACATTTTAAATATAGTTTTTACTATGCCTTTTCTCAGTTTTGGCGGACGTTGAACTACAGAAAAAATGCCTTAATGTACTACAAAAGAACTTAAATTAAGCACCAGGTGAGCCTTGGCGTGAAATTTTGCAATGGGCGATAATCATGTTGTTTTAAAATAAGGAATTGTGTGGTGTATTTCCGATGAAGGCGGAGTTAAAATTTTAATAATTATTCAACGGTAATTCAACAGCCAACGTATTATTTTGAGACGCGCCTGCAACGACAATGATGTAGTCTAGAAATTGGAACAACAGGCGAATTGACAGTTATGGGAATAATCAATGACAAAAGTATGTCCTGGAAAGCTGATATGCAGCCTCTGAACCTTTGTTACCATCGAATGAGACGGAAATGACAAAATTTCTGATTTGCTCCCTACGTACTCGCTACGTCTAAAACTTCCGCTACATTTTCGTTCCTTCATTAATTAGAAGAGAGAAAGAAGCGTTGCCAATCATGCGCCTTTTTCTCATTCCGCCTTTTCTTAATAGTTAACTAGGCATCACGATAAGATGTTCACGATACGCTAACTTTGGGTCAAGCATGCATGAACATTAATAAGTAATTAGATAATGAGAGTGTACGCGATCATGAAAAAAATAACTAAATTTCTAAAATAGGCAAAAGAATTCAGCTGAGTTTGAAGTTGATCGACCTAGAACATGATGGTAATTTATTGAAAAGAAAATGACGCGGTATGTAGAAGCAGAAGATGTAGTCGTAGACTTTGGAATCAAAAGAATCAAGCAAGTCGTATGCAGACCGGGGAATCCGTCTGTGTGAGAATTTAATCTGTCCACAAATTCTAATTTCCGAGGCTCTTGAGGTCATGAGTAGATATCGTTGTCAAATCAATTGGGATCTCGATAAATTTTCTTGCCTATCCTCCAGGGATTCCGAGAAGATCTGGTTGCTTTCGACATCGCGAGTAGATCTCGCTCGCGATGTGTTCTCCTTCAAAGTTGATCAGACTTTTCTGAGAGACTGTATATCTCGATCAACGATAAAAGGAGGAGAGAGATCAAGAGGTTTGCACCAACTTCTTCATGATGTTCATAATTGTCAGATCATTTTCGAAAATGAAAAATATAACCTTTTTCAGAAAATCTGTGTACTCCAAAAAGATTAAAAAAAATCAGCTCGCGAGATCATAGATCTCATATCCATTTGATTCTTTTGTTTTCCGTTATCAACCACAAAAATTATATTCAGTGCCATATTTTTCCAGTACTTTCACAGGAAGCGTTCGTTTCTCAATAGACGACATTTTGCTCTACGGAAAACACTCCAATAATTGAAGTATGAACCTGTCTATGCACTTCTTCATGATGTCTGGTATATCAGATCACTACGTCATCAATTTTTTCACTTTCAGTGAACTCTACGAAATCAAACTCTACGTTCGCAAGCAAAAAGAATATTTGGATGTAATGATGTTTTTCTCAAAAAATTTTCGTATTAACAACGTTTTTCAGAGTTGTTTAGTTGATTGAGTTACAACAGTCTTGGCAGAGACTGTAGAGAAGAACGGTCAACCACAAAACGCAGTTTCCGATTTGAAGATTAGAATCAAATGACTTTCGATTGGAAGGTTTCAAAATAACTTTTATATTATAGTATTTCAGCTTCTACTGACTAACTTACTTACTTACTTGGACGCCCGGTAGTCGACTGGGGATGTTCTTAGCGCCGGGTGCACACGTCTCTTTCCATTTTTTTCGGTCCTGTGAGGCTTGGAACCAGTTGCCGTCGGGAGTATTGAATTTCTTCAGTGCATCGGACCATCTTGTTGCGGCAAGGCCCAATGTTCTTTTAACGTTCCTTGGATACCAGAAGGTAATTCGGATTGTCCATCTATCGTCTTGTATTCACATGACGTGGCTGGCACATTGGTTTTTCACGGTGGTTGTGTATTCCTCAGCGTCTCGGATGCCGGATTTGCTGGACTATTGACTCACTTATATAATATCGAAGTGTAACATTTCAACCTGGGCAACGCAGCAATGCAAGTGAATCTCCAAAGTTTGACCTAGACCTGTGGAAGACTTTTGAAGTTTTGCTTACATTTTGTATACTCGGAAGAGCGGAATTCCGGATTCCGGATTCCGAGTTCCCAAAATCCAATTCCGCCCAACTCTGATACTCGGTGCACGGTACCTGTTATTTTGGTCTAGTCTATCGTTCTCGCCAAAGGAGAATTTCGAGAAGAGTGAGCTGGAGCACGTTCGGTGTTCTCATATTTGATTTTTTTAGCCTTATTGGACTATAACGAATCGATAAAATTTGTTCGTGAAGTTCATGACGGCGTGCCCACCCTTGAAGAGTTTATTCTGTAAACTTCAAGACTGAGATCTGTAGAGCAACTGTATAAACTGATAAATGTGGTTTCAGATAATGGACAAGTCTAGAACAAGTCTTCTACAAGGCCGAACCAAATTTTAGAAAAGACAAAAAAAATAGAAAATATAAACAGAAAATTTTAGAAAATATCTTTTTTTTTCAAACCAACACCCCTTCTATTGGAATCGTTCATTTTGCATTTCTTCTTGTAGAAACCTCAATATTATATTTCAACTGGCTTTGAGCATACGCGTATTCAACAAGATCCCATTAAAATTTCAGTATGTCTCTTCTTTTCCTCTCTATCTCTAGCCGTTCGCTGAAGTCAATTCTTCGCTCTGTTATCTCCCCTCTCCTCTTCCCTCCAGCTTATAGCTTCTCCTATTATTCTCGTCGTGTCTGTGCCTGTCGTTTCCATTTCTCTTTCCATTTGTCAAAGGCGAGTGTTCCGCTTATTTATTTCAATTGTTATAATGGACGAGTGCATGGTGAGCTGGGCCGATTTACCTACTGAGTTCAAGAGCAATGTGGCAAGATTGCTGGATTTGAAATCACGGTGAGTTTACATGTGAGAAGACGTGATAATTCTAAGTTTTTGATTAATATTTGTTGAGATAAGTCAAGCCAAACAAAGTTTTCCTGTTGTTTCTTTGAATGTATGTCTGCTTTCAGAATATTTTTGAGCTTTATCAATTTTTATTTTATTTTTAGAAACTCGCTTCAACTCTGTTCAAAAGCCGATTGGAGAATTGTTGAAAGCTGTCCCGTCGTCTTGGAACGTGTACAAATCTCGTCACATTACGATGATTTTTTGAGAAAAACTACAATTTTCAATTTGAAAAGAAGCAGTTGGAATTCACGGAAGCGTCTAGTGCATCAAGAGAAAAATCTGGATAGGAAAAAAGCGATTGACGAGATTATACATATTTTCAAAAACAAGCATTCCGTTGTAAATCAAGTGAAGATTCAAAATGGTGGAAACATGGAAAACTTCATGCACCACCTGCTGCTCAGAATCCGCAATCTTGAGATGAAGCAAAGGCAAATAGTGCGGATAAGAGCGAAAGAAGTTGAATGGTCAGGCGCTTTTCGGACAGAATATGTATATTTCATGCAGTTTCTCAAATATTTTGATATTTCTCATCTGAAAAGTATCAAAATTGAAAGTTTTTACATGTCGAGGGATGCTGTGGAGCGGCTTGTTGCCACTGAGCAGTTCAAAAATGCGAAAGAAGTGTGTATTCAGCCGATGATCAAACTTCCGATGGATTTTTTCTTGCACTTGGACACAGTTGAAATCTGTTCATCTCTAGTGAAATCGGAAGATGTCTGGAAGCTGATAAAGGTATAGAGAACCTTGATGCTAATGAGAATAAGGTTTCAGATAAGTTAAATCCAATGGGCGTAATTTATTAGTCTTAAAAACCCATTTAAATTCATTTGAGAGCTTCTCCCTATTCCCTCGATGTCTTCTACTAGGAGTAAAGTAGCAAAAAATAACAACAAATTTCAGAATTTTCAATCAAAACAAATCCCAAACAATTGCGGTTTCACACTGACTTCTGAGGAACAACTGCCGCCAAAGTTCAAGACGGAAGTGTTTGATTTTCTTGGGATTCCGTATTACAGCGAAGAAAGGAATAACTTGTAAATTTATTAGAGAAATTATAAGAAAAAAGAGAAAAAATAAGGGAGTTTCTGAAAAAAAATTGCAGAAAAGAAGGATGTTTCACTTTTTTAGTTTCACTTTTTACTATTTTTTTCTGAAATTTTCTGAATCCCTGACCCCATAAGTCTTAAAATTTTCCTATTGGTTCTTATAGCTTATAAACTCTTCTCAACTTTGTTTAAAATTAACGTTTTTCAGAAGCAACGATCCCGAAAATCACATCGTCAAGTTTCCAGTTTACAACTCTTGTAGCTGTCTTCTCGTGAAGTTCGACATTCAATCAGTATTTGGCGTCATCGCTGGAAAAGATTTCATTAATAAATTAACTATTGATATCTCCATTTATATGAATTTGAGACAGTTCGGGTTTGATTGGGCATCTGATCTCTGATGTTTGGACACTCAAATGTATCTTTCAGTTGACCTCTTGTTTGTGAATATTTATGAATAAATTTTATTAAATACATATCTACTGGAAGTCATATACCTGTAAATATTCTGTATTTTTTAAATGTAATTGTTTTCTTTCATTTACATCTTCAAACAAAGACATGGGAACAGAAGTCAGCCTCTAAACCGACCAATGAGGGTCAGTGGAACACTTTATTTCGACAGAATATTAATGAGTCAACTAAGAATCCATAGTTTTTTCTTATAGGCTTTGAATATTACTTTTGGTTCTTGCACAACGTAAGAATGAAAATTCCATTAATTCCCTGATAAATGGATCTTCTTCAGCAACACCATTTTAACAATTTTGAAGTAGCTGTGTAGTTGTCTCGTGTGTAAAATGGTAAGATTTGAAAGAAGTTTTAAAAAAATTTAGAACATCTGGAACCGAGCCGACCAGCCGCTCAAGACGTACCGCGCCGACGATCAGCTACTGCAACGCACACCGCTCTGAAGCCGTCTGAAGCGTTTGAAAAAAACACCTTCAAATCAAAAGTTAAGCTTCTTCACGCAAAATTTTACTAACTAGGTCTGGTATGGAAACTCCACTGCAAGTTTACAACCTTCCCTAGTAACATTGAAGTTTGAAATTGTTTGAATTTCTCAAAAAATCCTCAATGAATTTCAAAACGTTTACATCTGAAGTCATACGGAAATTTGTAACTAACGATTGAAACGTTCAACTTTTGGAGTTTAATACAGCCGTTGTTTAATCCGTTTTCTGTCAAAAACAAAATAGCCTCCACCCACTGTCAAAAAGTATGTGGGCATCCAGATTTCCTGATCTTCTACTACACTGAACGTCAAAGTCTATTTAAAGGAGGTGGCCCAATTCCAACCAATGTAAACGATATACCAGTTGGTGGAGAAGCTCAAAAAACGAACGCTAGGTCATTAAGATTATATGGTACGACTCACTAGGGAAGGTTGTTAACTCACCATGGAGTTTCCATACCAGACCTATGTATGTGAATCGATAGATTAGAACACGCTGATAAAGAATCCATTATCATTATCCGTTATCCGTTATCCGTTACTCGGTTCGCTGAAGCGTTCAGCAAATTCGGAAAACGGATTCTTTATCAGCGTGTTCTAATCTATCGATTCACATAGGTCTGGTATGGAAACTCCATGGTGAGATAACAACCATCCCTAGTCAGGGAGCAACAAAGGAAATTGTTGATCAAAAAGAGTTTATGCGAATATGGAAGGAATATTTTATCACCAAAACTAATTGTTTCATATACTTCGATAAGTTTCAGAACTTTTCAGATAGTAAGTTTGGACAATATAATATCATTTGAGAGCTTTGTTTTTTAACATAGATAACGCTGCCTCCGTATGACATACAATAGCGGTCACTGAAATATTCTTTTTCGGTTTTTCAGCAATAACTTTTTTCCAAGAAGATAACATCAAGTCTACAGTAAAAACTTTGCAATGTGCTCCAGCTTTTTCTTAGCCAGAAACCCAGTAAAATTCTTATATATAAAAATGGTTTCTTTGAAAAATTCTAAAAGTTCAATTTATCGATGTTGTAGCGTATGGGCGGAGCCCGAACTGTATGGGCATACGCTCGTCCTCATGCGGAGGATCGAAGGGAAGGATAGTTGTAGTGGTGGTCTCGGGTGAGACATGTGAGCGTTGGAACCTACCCTCATCTATCTTATTCATGTTCTATTTTATTCTATCATTATATTTATTCCATTCTTATGTTTAACCTTTTATATTTCAATCTGATAAATACCATGCAATACCAAAGTGCTAGTGTAACCTCGGGTCAAGACTAAAATAATAATATTAGACAGAGTTCGTATAATAACATTATAATGATCAATATTCGTAATGTTACGAGGTTTAACAAAGCCGGTTTGTTCAATCTGAAAGGAATTTGTAAACGAGGTGCAAAGCAATATAAACAGTTTGAAAAATATCAATCCTTAGTTTCAAATCATCGAGAGTCGACAATAGTTTGACATTTTCTTGAAAATTGGTTCCCACTGCGTCCAAATGAAATCTGTTGAGACTAAGCACACACGAGCATAGGTCTTTTGACAAAGAGTCCAGTATCATTTAGGAAAATTTGAATTGTTCTGATGCCAGCCGCATGTGATCCACGTGGGGGAAACCTGATCGAAGCAATACGCGTCAGATGTTTCTATACGTTCGTAACCGTAACCCTTGAGTGTCTTTTTTTCTCTGGTTGCTAATTTTAAGTTCTCCATTTCCCAACTGCGGAACGAACGACGTTGAACTGCGCAACGATAGACTAGCATGATCCAGAATATGAGAAGCTGTTTATGATTCTGGAGGGTTTCCAACTATGTATTGATCGGTTTGAAATTGAGTATTGGTCATCTTTCATTTTTCTATTGCATATCACTTCATTTACACTTTTATTAAAAATGGAAAAATATACTTTTTAATTTATCAAAGAAGCATTTTTTTTACCGATAAGAGCAAAACTCTTTCATTTTTCTAACTCATTTTGTAGAATGATCACAGTAGACCTCAAGTTCCCAGCTCTTCTCTGAAAAACTTGATAACTGAAAAATCAAGGAATATTTCAGTGGAAGCTACAGTATTTAGAGAAACTGTGCAAACATGTTACTGTCTTGGTCTACCACAAGATAACACTAATTTCATTCAAAAATTTTCTGAACAATATGCTCGGCTCTTCCTGGCTCGATAACATACAAACGAAAACATGTGATGAATATCTCTACCTCTTCTTTGAAAAGCTGAGTGTCACGTGTTGTTCATGTCATGTTCAAACCAACCGAGCTGTCTAATTTTTGCGAATTGTATCGGGTCATTATGGTAGACATATGATGCCTTTTCGATGAAGATCTCTTTTAAATTGTACTGTTTTTGTGTGTTTTGGCGTAGATTAGTAAGTACAACAGCTGTATTTTAATTCTGCTCACTCGGCACGCCTTTTTTTTGTAGTTCTATCTTCAATTTGTAATCTAATTTGTACAAATGTATTCTTTGATATCCTTAATAATAGTCATAGAAGAGCCGATGTTAATAAAGACTGAGTGGTTTAGGTCAAAAGTGTTTCTTAACCTTTTTTGCTTTACTGGTCGTCCTACCTTGTAGAGTTCTACTCTATAAACTCTTTCAGATTGAAGTTACTTTAACACTATACATAAAACTTCTTATGAAAATAGATGAAGATAAGTGTGAACGGAATCAGGTATTCGCGAACAGCCTCGAGCAAGCGTTGTTCCCAGCGTATGCTGTTGATCGTTGCTCGACTGCTCGTATTATCATTTTTCGAGAAAGTCTGCTATTAGAACTGCTAGCAACCTCTTGTGAATGAAATTGTTTATTGTATATGCACTCACATTTCAAAAAGCAAATGCATAGACGATGAACATTAATCAGCCCGACCAGAAATACGAAAAAGAAGCCCAGCCAGTCAAGCCAGCAGAATTCCGTCGATCATTCTCAACGAACCACCTCATTCACTATGTACAACGCTTGTTTGAGGTTGTTCGCGACTACCTGATTCCGCTTACACTCATCTTCATCGACTTTCATAAGGAGTTCGATAGTGTTGAACCAAGTTCAATCTGGAAGAGTTTAAAGAAACAGAGCACCGCTTACAACTATTAATCTACAAGCAGCAAATAGTAGGACTCCCCAAAGTAGGAACACCAATAAAACAAAAGTGTTAAGAAGCACTTTTGCTCAAAACCACTCGATCTCCATTAACATCGGCTCTTCTATGACTATCATAAATGATGTCAAAGAATACATTTGCACAAATTAGATTACAAAGTGAAGATAGAACAGCAAAAAAGTAGACATGTTGAGTGTGCAGAATAAAAAAAACCATTGATGTACCTACTCACTTACACCAAAACTCATTAAAGCAGTCTTTAACTCTGCTCTCACTGATCTTTATCAGAAGTTTGGACTTTCACAAAATCATTTGCAGAAACAATCAGAATAGACCAGAATCGACATGCTCTTCTCTAAGCTCAAAGCTCACGGTGCAATTGCAAAGATGTCTTCATCGAAAAGGCATCATACGTCTACTACAATGATAAGATACAATTCGAAAAGAGAAGACAGCTCGGCTGGGCTGGACATATGATGCACAGAAATGACAATACAGTGCTCTGCATAATCTTATGTTCACCCAAAAAATGTTCGAAAACTCGAAAACTGGCATTTCAACCAAAATGCTTCCTATTGAAGAAATATGGGCTTTTAGTAGGTATTTCATGATAGAAACTTAAAATTCACACATCAGGAAAAAACCAAAATTTTATGAAAAAAGGTTAAAAAAAATTTCCCCAAAATCATATGTTCACTTGCACAAAATCGTAAAAAAAACAGAAAATAACAGACGAATGAATATTAATAATCAGTGGGACGACCATTCTGGCGAGTAACTTCAGAAATTCGGGTATCCATAGACGAATAAAGATTGTCGAGCAGCTGTTGGTCCACTTTTTGCCATGCTTCAATGATAGCCTTTTTGAGTGATGGAATGTCCGCATAAATTTAGTTTCCTTTGTAGATTTTCGTACCATGTATCCCCAGACATTTTTGATGATGTTTATGTCAGTGGAACAGACCCCCCAATCGATAATCGGGATTCCGCGGTCACCTATCGACTTGATTGCGCGTTGAGCACGATGGCATGGAGCTCCTTTTTGCTGATAAGTGAAATTTTTGGAGCGATTTCGACGGATAAATGGTATGAGACCATAACTTATCACGTATCGATATTGGCAACCGTCCATCTTCTTTGGAACAAAGCAAAATTTGACTTTGCTTTGGGCACTGATTGCTGCCCAAACCACCACTCCTCCACCTTTGAAGTTTCGACATGAGAACTGCAGTTTTCTTTTCTCAAATCATGCCAGTAATCACGGTAGTCATCTGGTCCATCGCAGTTGAATTTCTTCTCATCACTGAAGATAATCTGAAAACAAAATACCAGTTTAAGAAAGCTACACTAATCCTTACCTGTTTCCAGTCAGTTTTTTGGTTATTCTTAGCGAATTCAATGCGATTTTCTCGGTGTTTGGTGGTCACATTTGGGGCCTTTCTCATTTTTCGGCGTCTTATAAACTTGCTCTTCGAAAGTACTCGGTGAACCGTCTCCACGGATACGGAAAGTCCAAGTTCTCTCTTGATCTTTGAGCAAGTGATCTTATAATTTGACGCTCTGCGGATAATTCTTCGCTTGTCTCGTCCAGAAAGAAGAGGTGGGCGACCAGAAAACTTCTTTATACCATAACCAAGTGGATTTGCAGCATGTCGATTGATTAAACCAAGGGAACGCTTCATTTCCTTAGCGATTTGACGGTGTGAGAGTCCTTTAGCCAATTTGGTGTCAATTAGTCCTTTTTCATATTCACTTAGAGGTTATTCTTTCGGCATGTCTTCTAAAAGCAAAAAAAAACAATAAGTAAACAGATTAGAACCAAGTTTAAAGTTCAAAAAACAACAAAAAAAAAAGTGAACATATCATTATGGTGAAAAAAAACACCCATTTTTCGAATAATGTCGAGTTTCTCGATCGCTCAGTTTTATTTTATTTTCGCTCCAGAACCCATAATTTTCTTTTTTAATAGTATTTCCATATCATATATGATAAATAATTAAGAATTACTGAAAATCGAAATTTTGAGACATGGAAAATGGAAAAAGAGCGGAAGCCAAAACTCATCACCTCTGGTAACACCATCGCAAATGAAATGCAGTTATGGTACTTTATGACCCTCGACCCTCGCAATGCGATCGAAAAGCGAATCGACTAAGTAAGTAAGATATTTCTATATCCCATATTAGTTCAGAAAATATTTACAATGAATACTGGAAACTTCAGCCGTCAAATTTTTTGAGTAATGGTTGTGCTCTTCCGTCATATCTTCGGCATGGAAAGTTTTCAAAAGCCATCTTGTATTGAAACCGTCACTTCTTCAGAATCATCAAATTGAAAAAAACAATGCACAGCGAGAGTTAACTGAAAAAAACTCAAAAAATTAGTTTTAGAAAAATTGAGCTCTGGGTATAGAAAAATACTAGTTTCCTAAATTAAGATGCTCCTGGTTCAGTCCTTGTGAAAATCTTGGAGCAGACTTTATAATTGTGCCTTCTGCGCTACACTATCGCATATGTAAAATGGTAACAAATATTTTGATGAAAAAAACAGTTATTCTTTCGATTTCTCAAAACATAAGTTGATTTTTCTGTGTATATGGTTTCAGAATTTCCGAGGTCATTAATTACACATTGAATTCATCTGACGTTGAGTTCACTCGAGCATTCTAAGCCACTGTCGGCAAGAACTGACGCATGCCTAAAGGTCGCATTCTGAAGTACTAACCACCTCTGGCACGTAGTCTCATATTGTTCTTATAACAAATAACTCAATATTGTTCAATTTTTTTAAGTGAAATAGCATTAAAAGTTACCAAAGATCAATAAGCCAGGTTGAATCTCTCAGCCCACTTTCAGATAACTCAATGTGTATGAGGGTTTGAGCATCTCATGCTCAGTCGACAAGAATATAAAACTTTTAGTTTACTTCATGTTTCCTGTCTTATATGTAATTTAACTCATTTTAATCTTTATGAAAAGCTGTTCTAGGCCAAGAGCAGAACAAGTTAGGCTCCGCCTCTATTATGAACTGGAGTTTGATCTCAGTCAGTTCCAGAAGTGTTTCTGTCGCTTCTGGCAATCTTGTTTTCATTTTATTTTTCATTCCTTCTATATGCGCGCAATGAAGCTCAGAGATTTTCATAGTATTCAATTGTGATTTCTTCACTTAAATCAGTCATAAAATTCGATGAGTTTTTTCTTAGTATTTACCAACAATGCTAACTGAACGTTTTCGAATAACACATAACTCTAACTCAGCTGTCACATATCTGAATGATGGTTTCCAGGAATCTAAATTGCGAGACTTTAAATATTTTTAGGAAGATTAAAAGTGTATCTGGAAGTACGAGTGAACCGTGAGAAAATCTGAAACCCTAAAAATTCTAATTGTGAAAGTCATATTTAAAGGAAAATAGGCATGACGGTTTGAGCTTTGAGAACTGCGTGAGACACAATTTTGGTTTACGTGGGAATTGTTTCAGAATTAAGATTCTTCAGAGGAAGTGTGATCGTTGTCACGTGTAGATGTACACGAGTCACTTGCTCTACTTTTGATCACTACATTACTTTAAAGTTGTCTCTCAATCTCTGTAACTTCTATAAATAAACAATTGAAGCAACTTCAGAATGTCCGGAAGCCTCTGGCTCACTATGGTTGATTCCGCTGATATAGTGGGATCCACGTTGGCATACCTTGTGAACATTGTTCTTCTCGGCTTGATTAAAACTCGTGGAAAAAATTTGGGAACATACAAATACTTGATGGGCTTCTTTTCCTTCTTCTCAATGTTCTACGCAATTGTGGAATCTGTTTTGAGACCAGTAAGAGTGCACCGATCGTAATTACGGAATCTAAAAATGAAATAACAACTATGAAAATAGTAATTTATGAGATTTATTTTCTTTTCTTATCCTGCCATTCTCAAGTAAGAAGAACAGCTGTAACTCCGCATTTTAAGACACCCCTTTACAACGACTTCGCATCGCAGAAGTTATAAAAAAGACGGGTCGCCAAAATATAGTTGTTAAATGCGAATGCAATTCGAAATACTCTAACAATTTTTGATATTATGGCAAGTTTGGTTTCAAATGCTACTGTACATATATCCAAAGGACAGAATAAGAGAACCTAGAGCTTTACCAGTGTTTAAAAATAAAAGTTAAAAAAAAATCGTTTTAATAAAATAGTAGACACTGAAAAGCTTCAGATTTTTGCATCGTGCGGACTACGTCTAAACGAACGAAAAATAAGTTGTGAACTGTTGAAAGCGAGTGAGCAATAATCTTAATTTTTACGAAACTAAGTTTCTGGAATATTTCAAATAACACAGGTTAAATGCGTGCGGTCCATATAAGGTTACAGCCCGTATGCAGTCCGTATTTCTCATATGTATATACTCTTATACATATATGAAATATACGGACTGCATGCGAGCCGTAACCCAATATGTAGCATTAACCATAGTGAACTTCGATTATTCAATTTAGGAGTGAGTAGTATCTAGGTTAAAGCGACTGCTTAAATGAAAAAAATGTGTTTTTCTACTCAAAATGGCTGCATATAGGTCATACCCTTATGTGGTCCTTTCACTTCTTCAGATGGGGTGAGTTTTCAGCTTATTAACAAAAAACATTGTTTTCATTAATTAAAGCGAAAACTCTATGTTATGTAGGTAGTTTAATTTCAAATGTGCGTCATTCGAATCAGTGAATCCGTCTCCAATTTTTCAGATAATGCACATCGAAAACTCGACGTTCTTTCTAATTTCACGAAAACTGTTTGACTATTCAACCCGATTGGGAAAAATCAACTCAGCGTTCTATTGCGCCTGCTTTGCGACAAGCTTCGTCGTGTCCGCCGTGCACTTTATTTATCGTTATTTTGCTTCGTGCAGGTGATTCTAATTGAGTTCGATACTTCAAAAAACAAACACAATTTTGTGCAAGGCAATTTTCAGGGCATGTCAGAAAGCAATTCAATCGGAAATAGCATTCCCTTCTGGGTGTTTCTTTAATTGATTTAGAAAAAACACACACACACAAATTCTATCAAAACCGACAACCGGACAAACATAATTGTTGAATCTCTGTTTTCATTTCAGGCCAACCCTTCTTCATTATTTCGAATATCCGTTTATTTTCATATGGCTTCTGGGTGGTAGTGTCCCGGTGATTGCATGGGCCAGTGTATCATATTTTCTGTATCCTGATACAGAAGAGACTGAAGCAGGTGTAAGGTAAGTAGGTGCAAAGAGTATCTAAATATATCAAGTCCGAATAATTCTGACCAAAAATGTATTGGATTATGAATTGGCTGTTTCCATGTTTTTATGTATATTACTATGTATTATTAAAATAATCCTTGTGTCACATGTTTCTTTAAGTGGTCTCTAATGAGCATTGACGTCGCTCATGAATCTGGTATTCTCGTTGTCATCTTTCATAATTTAAAATTGTGATTTTTCTTGTAAATTCCAACTTCCGTCTTTTCAATGTAATCTCAAAAACTGTTAGTCGATATTCGTAACGAGCAATTATTGAGCTCCGCAATAACTTTCTCCAATTTCCAAGTGTTCTCTCGATCAAAATCGTACATCAAGATCGTAGATATAGGTTCTCAATTTGTGTCTTGTGATAGGCTTAAAAAAGACGTCTTCATTTTTGCAGACCCATGATAGACACAGTAAGAAAAGGCGGCACGAGTCGCGATTTGCGGCCGGTCTTCTGGCTACAAAGTAGGCCGGGCCGCAAATTTTCAGCGTACTATGGTCATAAAACACAACGAGATCTGAAATTTACTAAATTATTCGTGTTAAAATATTCAATTATAAGTAGAAAGTTGCAAAAGAGCCGGTGGTGGCATTTTATGATTTGGAGCCACAAATCCCTAGAACTCTGAAGAAAACGTAATCCTCATAAGGGAATTTGAAAATCCGGAAAGAATCTATTATTCGTAGTAGGATGCAAGGCTTCGCAGCCTCAAATGCTTAATACCGAGCCACAAACAATGGTTTTAAGATATGTGCTCGCTACTCACTACCAAAGCATCCAGAAAAAGGACGTATCTTACATTGCATATGTTTATGTAAGCTTACATGAGGCTTTGTTGAAATGTTAAGTTATTTTAGTACTATTACGAAAAAGGGGAGCGCCGTTTGTACATCAAAAATTTGATGGGATGCTTTGTGCATTACTTCGTGATGGTAAGTTGGCTGAAATTGAAATTCAGGATAAATACCACAATGTTTCAGTCAGCAACGTTTGCGGTTGTCTTTTACTGTGGGTTTTCCACATGGAAATCTATTCGACAAAATCGCGGAGCCTCTGATAAAACCCGTCAGTTGCAGCATCAACTTTTCAAAGCGCTCGTTTTGCAGGTAGCTGCATAGCAAGCTGAACTATGCCTTGCTCCCAATCAGACAGCGTTTTTTTTAATCATTTCAGACCACGGTTCCTTCAATTTTTATGTACATCCCTACCGGAGTCATGTTCATAGCTCCATTCTTTGATGTGAATTTGAACGCGAACGCTAACTTTATTGTGTTCTGCTCATTTATCTATCCTGGACTAGACCCACTAATTCTGATTCTTATCATTCGGCAATTCAGAGAAACGATTCTCAGTCAGTTTTCTTATTGAACTCCAGAATTATTCCAGTATTTTAGGATGTATCAGACGAAACACAACAGGAAAGATTGAAAGCCAATATTACTCGTCATCAAGATTAGTAAATACCATCTCATAACTCTTTTCACGATATAACATGTGCAGATATCTTCAAATTACCGTAATAAGTCATTTATTTATCAATAAATCAGAAGCTTTTATGTTTTCACATTTCTTCTAATCAGTCATCCGTATATATATTGATCTGTTCTCCCTCTGGCTAGACTTTTTGATTTGTCTCGATGCTCATCGTGCTGAAAATAAGAGTATTATACCCCAAAATATATTTTAATGGATGCAGATGGTAGAGTTAGATAGAATGGGAAATAAAAACTCTCGTCAATTGAAAAGTTGTAATGCCTATTCCTAGTGTTTTCACTCCACCTGCCGTCGCGGGAAAAGAGTTATCCACACGTATATTTCAAAAATTGTTGAGTGCATTCTGCGAAAAACTTAATTCATAGTCGTAGTGTTCTTCGCACGGTCATTTCCTTAAGATCTCTCACAAGAGGCCTCCCTTTAAAGTCTCCGAATTTTGAATGGAAAACGTGAAATGTTCGGTATTTTAGTGAATTGTAGCGGACTCCACAGTTTGATCGTATAAAACAGAAATTTGGATTTCTCTAATTTAGACTCTTATATATATTTTTTTATTTCCAGAATACATTTTAAAGAATGCGGATGATATTGAGGAAGAAAAAATCTGAAATCTTAAATTTAAAATAGATTGTTATATTCTAGATGAACGCAAACTCCCTCGCAAACACATCCGAAACATTTCCCAAGTCACGGATCTCCTTAGCTACATTAAAAAGAAAAAAAATAGGATGGGCCGGACACATTATGCGAAAAACAGACGAAAGATGGACCAAATTTATACAAGAATGGATTCTTCGAACCCAAAAACGACCTATCTACAGGGTGGCCGCTAATTACCCGTACATGAGTTCCGCGCCAAGCAGGCAAAAATTGACGCATCAGTTGGGCGGATAAATTCAATTTATTTATTTATTTATTTATTTTTCACTATTTTCCCAAGTTTCAGCTTCAAAAATTATGTTTTAGCCAAATGGCACGTGCTTCTCTCCACCGTGCTACCATTATCCATATTTTCAAGTCCGGAATCAGTGGAGAAACGATTGCTAAACAGCTCAGAATCCTCGCCAGACCTGAATCCCTTGAACTACTCCGTGTGGGGGGTCTTGCAGAGCAAGGGGAATACTCAACCCCATTCAAGTGTGGCTGCTCTGAAGAAGACTTTGCTCAAGGAATGCGACAAATTGTCAGCCGATTACCTGCGTGCCACAGTTGATGCTTACCCGCGACGTCTCCGAGCTGTCATCCGCAAGCGAGGTGACCGCATGGAACAAAATTAGTTTATGTTTTTTGTTATCATTTCAATAAACTTTTTGTCAATTTCCAAGTCTCTTTGATTTCTGGTTCCAGTTTTATAGCCGTAGCCGTTCTCTCGTGTACGGGTAATTAGGGGCCTGTAAACCACATCCCTCCCCCCCCCCCCAAGAGAGAGAGTCGGACCGACTCACTGCGAAAAGAAGTTTCCGATTACTAGATTTGTTGATTCTAAATGAATCAAGTTGGTGCGAGAATGAATACCTGAATTTGAAATAAGACCTGTTGGAAAGCCGCCGTTAAGACGGTCGAATTCTAGCAAAAGGAAGTATCAATCCGACATGAAAACCACCTCATTACCTCTTGGACACCTAACGCAAAAGATCCGCTCTCAAGCAATGTGAGCGAAAAACGGATCGACTAAGTAACTATCTAAGTAAGTCAGCTATATTGATTCATCAAACGATATCTGGAACTAATTGAAGCATTTTTCAATGTGTTCTAAGAGCTCTTAAAGAGGATGGATAGAATTAGCAACAGAGACTATCACAAGTTAACTATCGCAAACATCGCGAAATCCTTCAAAGTCATTATGCATAACTTGTCAATTTTCAAATTTTCTTTTAATATTTTTTTCATGTTTTTCACTCACTCGTGCTCATGCACATGCGTCGAGTCCGGACAATTTGCTTGTCACATTTTGATAAATTGTCTTGCAAGTCATTTGATCATGACGACGGTTTATCAACATGCATATTTGTCTCCTTATCAAAGAATTTTTCAAGTGAAAGCTGGAAAAGAAGACCAGTGTTCTGAAAACTATCAATCTAATCAAATTCTGCGAGAGTTGATTGGCACTGCAACTCCGTTTTCATAAATATATCGAATCATATGTTTTCTATTTGTTGCAATATTAAAAAAATAAATGAGAATGTTTATCAGAATTCTCGAACTCAATTTTAAGAACATTTTCCAAATCAGTATATGATGGCGGACGATGGCTGAAACAGTACGCCCCGTAAATTATACTATTGTCGCATTTACAGGGTGGCAACCATGTAGTGTTACACAACTTTGCGTGGCTGCTTCACACCACCGTGGTTCTATTATTAAACTGATGCAGCAGGGTGTGTCGAGTTCGGAGATCGCTAAGCGGTGGAATGTCAACCGAATGCTTGTTCATTGGACTGTTACTCGCTTCCACCGTCTTCGTACACTTGATGACCATCCAAGATAGGGTCGTCCTGTCACTTTGACGACGCCAAAAGCGTTCGGGAAAGAATCCGAAGAAATCCGGAGCGAAACATGAGGAAGCTTGCTAAAGACTTAGAAAAGTGCCGATATTCTATGGGAATCATTGTCAAAGAGAAGTTGAAGATAACTCCGTATCGTATGCAAAATAGCGCATTCCTGAACGAGAAAATCAAAGCTCTCCGAATGCAAAAAGCACGAAAGCTTCTTCAAGGCACGCGCTCAGGCACACTGTTCGCAGACGAGAAATTTTTCACCGTTGAAGCTAATAAGAATGGCCAAAACCATCGGGTTATTGCAAAAGACTTTCAAACTGCCTATAAAAACGGAAAAATTCTCAATAAGACATCTCATCCGTCTTCAGTCATGGTTTTTGGTGGAATTTGCTCCGATGGCAAAACCCCGCTGATTTTTGTTGATTTGGGAGCCAAGGTGAACCAAACCTACTACAGAAAACATATTTTAGAGGCTGCAGTTCTTCCGTGGTCCAAATTGCATTACGGAAACCGACCCTGGTGCTTCCAACAAGACGGCGCACCGGCTCATCGCGCCAAGGCCACTCAGCAGTGGTGCAAGAACAATTTTCCTGAGTTCATCTCCTCGTCAGAATGGCCAGCGTCGTCACCCTACCTGAATCCTATAGACTACGCCGTTTGGGATATTTGACCAGAAGGTTTCCACCAAAAACTACGCTAGTTTGAGCGCTCTGAAGGTCTTACTTGTGAAAGCCTGGACGAAATGGATGCAACTACCTGCGTGCCGTGGTGGACGCTTACCCGAAGAGATTGAGAGCGGTGGTGAAGGCCAAAGGAGGGCGATTTGAAAACTATCGTTAACACTTGTTTTTGTATCATTTCAATAAACTTCTGTCCAATTCTAGTGAAAATTGAACTTGTTTGAAGACATTTATAACGTTTCAAGCGTGTAACGGTATTTGGATGCCACCCTGTAGTTAATGAGGGCAGAAACTTTCCGTTTCATGAGGAATATCATTTTTCCTTGATTCTCCAAGAAACAAATTGAATCGTTATAGAAAATTCTCATCTGATGACAGAAAAAAGAATGGATCTGGAAGTCTTCAGAATGCTCCTATCATCAATTTTATCAGTAACGCGCCACTTTCCGATGTGATCGAAACTGTTCTCTTGCCTTATCAGCTTATCAGCAAACTCGGAAATATAATATACTATTAACAAATTATAACTGAAAAAAAATCGAAAATCTGAAAAATTGGGAAAGCGTACTTTTCCCTTTGTTCTTAATTCATTCGAAAATCTGTTCATAAAGGTTATGCCGTTTGAAATTGACAGTGATCTATCGTGTTTCTCCAGAATTTGGATTAAAGCATTCAGATATCTCACGGTTTCTGTACATAATACATTATTTATTCAATTTCCCTTGTAATCTTTAGTACAAATGTCTACAATTGGATGGTAAATGTCTTTAGGCGCTCGCAGCCCGAACACAAAGTCAAAGTGATTGTAGTCGGTGAAGTAATTGTTTTGCTGAAACTTTGTTTCTCTAAAAAGTTGTTGGAAACAATTGGACAAACCGCAATGATAGCAGGGTTCAACCGCGTCAGCAAATAATCGGTGATATCAGTTTTGTCAGCTAGCCAGTCAGCGTCACTCCAGTACAAGTAAATTTGAGTTCCCTTAACCGCAGTGAAGTCGTACTCTGGTGGATTCGCCTTCAAACATGAAACAGCTGCGGAGCCACACGGAATTGTCTTACCTGTCCATACTTCTTCTTGTTTTCCCGACTGCCCCAGTCGTACGCCGGCACTCCGCCGTGTCTCACCATCTGAATCCAATGTACAATATTTTGAGTTGCAGTTCCAGCTGGATCATGTGATGCGTACACTGGTACTCGGGTAGAATTCCATTGATCACTTTCGGGACCGGCGATCAAGAAGCAGACATTGTCACAAAGGTCTGACTCAATTTTGAGACCTCCGCAAATGTCTTTAGCGGCTAATTTCATGACCCAGTTGTTTGGAAGAAACTCTCCAGCTCCGAAAACGTCGAACCAGCCCTGAAGCATAGTAGTTTCTCTATTAGAAATTTGACAATGAAAGATGAGAATTTCGTTTAAACATAAAAGGGTTTTCAAAGTTCAGAAATTCATGAATTCTGAAGTTATTTCGATTGCTTTCCTTTTGTCGAAATTTTTTATTCTCGAGGCTTTCAAGTACTCAAACGCTTATGGAAAACAACTTGAATAATTGAAGTTCTTCTAAGACTCTAATGAAAATAAAATACTATTTATAATTGGTATTTAAGCAGAATGCAGACTTCAATGCAGACTCACATCAAACTCCAATGAAAAATAATGTGCGAAGAAGGACAAGAATCCTTTAATGTTCTTCACAGATCCTACTGGCGCCAAAGCAAAGAACTTCTTGATCTTCCTCGCGAAGCTTCCATCATCCTTAGACAAATGACTAAACATTGTCAAGGTCCCCTGAGAGTGTCCCATGTAATAAATGCTCTCCTCTCCAGTGACTTCAAGAACTTTATTGATCATGGCCGGGAGATCATAAGTAGCCATTTCATCCCAACTCCATTCCCAGAAGGCCGAATGAGAGGGCTTCAGATTTTTGTGCTTCATACTATAGGTGTTACCGCGCATGTTACCAAGCCAGACGTCGAATCCAGCATCGGCAAAGATAAACGCTGAAAAATATTGTAAGAATTTCCAACTTATTGTGCGTGTTTTTCTGCTATCCAATCTACAAACATTGCATTCCGAAAGGCGAAAAGTTGCATTTTCTAATCATATCTAGATAAATAGGGTATTTTCAACTTTTCCGGTTCAATCTATACTCAGTTTTCAAATACCTGCACTCTCTTCAGGTAAATTCATAGTCCAATCAGTTGAAGAGCACAAAAGTCCGTGTTGCATGAAGACAACTGGCTGTTTTCCATTTGGCCAGGTCACGTTTGCTGAAATCCGTCGCTTTCTATGTTTAATAGGCCTAGTTTTAACTGATTTCTCTAGTTTCACACAGGAAATCTATTTCTTTTTAATTCTTACTTTTTCCATGTGGAATTCTATGTAATTCCAGAATGTATCCGTCGTCGGTGGTCACTGAGTAGATCATCGCAGGGTATCCCCATCGTTCTATTATTTGAGGCTGGAACAGAAATGTTTATTTTCTAAAAAAAAACCTATCTTTATCGTTTTAGAGGATTTTTTAATGCTATTCAGAAAAAAATTGTTAAGAAAATCTTAAAATTCATGAGAATTCTATCATCCAGTTCCAAATGGGTAAGAGTTCATCCGAACTCAGCAAGATACCAAAATACATTTTTACCTTTTATTTTGTGTCCTCTTTCAAAATTTTTTAGTTTATGAAATTTCATGAATACGTTCACACCTCCCCATGCTACTAACCCACGGGTTTCCCCACTTACCGTAGTCATATGTATCTCTGGATCACTTTTCGCCTCAGCATTTCGAAGGAAAAACAGCACGAGTATCAGAATATGAAACATTTTGCACATTTCTGCCTCAAATCAGTCAGCGTCTGCTATTATATACATGACCAGACCACGCCGATCGGGTGCATGTACCATGTGTTTATCACGAAATTCTATCTGATTTCTACAACGGAATCGGCTTATCGATAGTTTTTGTTCTATGTACTATGTGTATCAAAAAACGTTCTATTGCCCATATTTTCTGAATACTGCTTCACAAGAAAGGCGCTGTCTCAACATTTATTAATATATTTCTCCAAAACTGAATAATTGCATATACAACGATGTCATTGAACAGTTAAAACAGAAGTTCTAACTATACGATTCGCCCTACAACTGGGTCTCAAGTGAAATCGCTGGCATATGATAGAATCAATACTCGATTCAGCTTTCCAGTTCACTTTTTGTTACAGTTTTACGAGAAAGAGCTCTTTAGCTGAACAATGAGCAATTTTCACTTTTTTTGCCAAACTTAAATAGCGACTTTCAATAGCTCCGATTCAGACTATGGTACGCTTCCAAGTACAGTTTGTGCTTGTTATTTATTGTTTAAGAATACGGTTTCTCAAAGCTGTAGAAACAACATAAAGGGAACCGACCCGACAGGAGGCGGTGACAAGACTGAGCAGGACAAAAATACATATTGCACAACAAAAAACACATCGGATAAGTGATATGTATATTAAATTGGAGACTATATCGCGAGCTTCGCGAATCTTCAGATGACACCACAAATGTTACTTTTAGCATGGTTTTCACATGTGTTCAGCTCGAATGGTTGTTCTATGAGCGGTTTCTCCAAATTTGCTTCACTGCTCGACGGAAAACACCCATAAATTTCATTATCGAGATTGCCGCACAACAGCAATTTTTGGACAATTTCTTGTTGATTTAGTGCCATTCGCGGGATTGACCACAATTTTCCTGTTTAAAGTTCGAAATACGAGAAAGGCTTCTATGGCACATCCAAGCATTTTCGAAACCGCCACATAGGGACCAAGATTCTGATGACATTCTAGTTATCTCTGTATTTGAACCAACGAAACTTACAAAAAAACTGAAAAAATTTGTATATGAAAACTGATAGGCGATCAGGTTTGGAAGGAAATCAAAAAATATGATATTCGCTGCGTCAATGAGTGACAGACGGTTAACCTGAAAATCCTGGTTTTGAAGAAAAAAGTATTAAAATATTTCACATGGGACATACTCTGGACATCTCAACATTTTCAGTCTTCCCTGTTTTGTGAAGAAATAAGAGTCGAACAAAGAGAAGAATTGAGAAAACAAAACTTAGCGCAAATACTATCTGAAAATTAAATAATGTAAGCTCTCCAATGGATTTAGTGATGATAACTAACCGATTTGTTAGTGGTCCAGTACCTGAAGAAACATTTATTCACCGAGCATCCAAGAACTGTGCAAGATGACGGAATACTGAGATGAAAATCGCAGAATACATAGAGCACTACTATTTCCCATATGCCGAATAAAATTGAAATTATAAGAGCAGAAGAAGCAGGGAAATAACGATTGTAGTTATGAAAAGAAAAAGGAACGTAAACGGCCTAAAAATCATTAGAATAAGGAGCACATTGTAGAATGGTGCGTGGGTGAATGGGCTTGCGCTTAGGCTTTCGTTCGAGTCTTATATTCTGCACTATGAAATTTTTATGGTACTTTTATTGTGAAGAATCTTTTTTTTCTATGTCCTAAGCCATGCTGGTGTGACCAAGTTAAAAAAAATTTAATTACTGTTCTTTGCCATCTTACAGCATAAAAAGAACTTTAACTCGCTTTGGAAAACTGAAAAATTCAAGTTTAAAAATAAATCATAAGCATGGCCTAAGAAAATCTATTTCTTTCAAAAAAAAGTCATTCGCAATGGTAGGTAGACAGTGCTTTTAATAACGCTCCACGTGTGTTTTTTAATAGGAATTTTAAATAAACGTATTCCCAGGTAAGGCTGCAAAATAAGACCGTCTCGTTTTCGTTTTCGTCTTGAATTCGTCTGACGCAGAGATAGACATTGTGTTGGTACAATTGTACAACGTTTTTATTGCGTAAGACGAATGAAAGACAAACTGAAAGACAAATGAAGACAAAACGAAATATGAGACGATAGACGACATTTTGCTTTCATCTTTTGTGGAAGGCCACAACAATAGCCACAACAATAGCCGTGTACTCCTCGTGGATACAGGAAATTATTATTTAAGCTTGGAAGTTTTATTTATTTTTTGTTTGTCTTATTAAGATGGTCTCATTTCACTTTTGTTGTCGGGTGCCGAACTCACCACCACTCGCTCAATCGCAATGCTCAATGTGATGATTGATCTGGCAGCTCCAACGTTCGATGATAAGAGTGATAAGTAAAAGATAATGTTACGGAATATTGAGAGCTTTTCAGCAAAAAACGAAACAAGTAACACAGAAATCAGATAAAGAGCCACCAAGAAACTAAGAATCGCATCCATGAAAATTCGATAGTAGAATATCACCATGTCCTTCTTTTTTCTAGAAATCGTTATTTGTAAGTGTCAACTTTTTTCAAGTATACAGGTTTAGCCGTGAATAAAGCACACCATTTTTCAAAATCGCTACATTTCTCGGAAAAGCAACCACATTCTTATTGCCAATAAATAATCAATCAGAGATTTTCGATTCAGGATCACTTGCTCTTGATCACAGCTGAGGTATGCGTGAGCCAATTCGTTGACAAAAACCTGGTTGCTTTTTAAGTAATTTAGCCATTTTGAAAATAGCTGTACAGCTCCTTTCGGAGTCCCTAGCTTTTTGGCCGGTATCCTCATGAGGACATTGCTTTTAGACATTCGATATGCATACCTTTTAAGTTTTTCCAATATATAAACATTCATTAAAGCCGAATACATTGAAGAAACCACTCCGACGATTTCGATCGCCACAGCAGAAAAGTTCATTATGCTCAATATATTTGTAGAGTCTAAATAATATATTCATGAAATAAACTGAATACGGTCATGTCTTATTTGAAAGTACTAAAAACAAGAGTACAAATAATGAATAATGGGAAAAAAATAAATAAATGATTTAGGCATTTGGTTAAAAAATAATTATTTTATTTAATTCACTAGACTTTGTTTTCATTTTCCTATTCTAGCCTACTTTTTTTCTGAAACTCTAGTCTGTCTGAAAGCTGTTATACATTATAAGGATTCAAGTAAACCTCCAATGGAGTTTTCTTATAATAACTATCTACAAGTGTTTTTCATCGGATTGTCAGAGAGAAGAAAGGATTCAGAATCCAAAACTTCTAACTTATCATTGATTTTCAAAGAGCTGTCAGGAATTTTCTTCATTTTCAGAGTAATTCGACGATTTTGAAAAACGTTGCTATGTTTTCCCGATATACGCCGGATTTCTTGATGAAGATACAATTGAACTCTATGGAAACTTCAGACCGGTTGAATTCAATTTAAGTATTAATAATGCGACTCCCAGCGTTTTCAGCTGTAAATGAAAGAAAATCACAATTCACACCAAAAAAAAGCCGTCTAATGCTCGCTTTAATAGCGATAGAAAAGGGCAAATGAGCTGGGTTACTAATGCAAATGAATTTTATGAATCATGGATTGCTTTTAAAAAGCTACGTTTGAAAAACTGAATCGACATATTTAGAAGGAAGAGGAATGGAAGCAGGGGAAGAATGACATATCAAAATGAGACAAAAATACGAAAATAAATAAATGTGAGGTGGGCATTTTGTTAGAAAATAAATTACTGCGTTCGAATGTAATTGACGTTTTTTGAAGATTACGATTTTTGACCCGCTCTGTACCAAAAATAAAACGAAATTCTTTGATTCCGACGGTTTTCCGTTTAAAATAAATAGCTTCAGAGCAATGCCAGAAATCATTAGCACCCACTGAGACAGATGTGGCTCGTTCTACTGGAAATTGTTAGAGACCTTCTAGAAATTTGTCGGGTGGAAGATGAACAATCAGACGAATTAGAACATTGTGATGAAGCGATCATGTTCAGAATACAGAAACATAACGAATATGAAACATCAAATTCACTTCGATGTCTCTCTGAAGTTTTGAGGAGTATGCTGGATTTCTAAAAATCGTAAAAGAGTCGCATTCTTAGAATCTAGATTTGTGACTTGCACGAGTTCATCTGTGTGAGAATTTTGAAAATCTTCCGGAAAATTCCTTAATCTTGACTGATTGTGTCTGCTTATCACAGGTTTTTAGTTCATTTGATGTTACACTAATACTATTCAAAGCTTGAACTGGTATGCGCCACAACTATTGCTATGAATAGATTTTTTTTCATTTTCAGAATTTTTTAATAACTATTGAACACTAATCCATAAGTTTCAAAAGATATGATCAATGATGTTGCCCAAATCTATTAGCTCTATTAGCTCTAGCAATTTGAAATCTTCAATTGTTTTTTTTTTCAGATTTTGTGAATTCACTGAGCAAGAAACGCTTCTGGTTAAACGACAATCAAATCAGAGAGAACTTTACACTAGCACCCAAACGGAGAAGAACTGTTTCAATCATTTCAATCAGAATATTACTGAGAGCTGTGGAGCAGAAGTCGGAAAGGAAAAGCCGTTAAGAGTCATTGCCATGTTCGTAAAGAACAAAATGACAAGTGCTATGGAAGCGGAGAAAAATAGCAAGTCAAAATGAGGAGTAAACACAAAACTCCCGCGTTCTAATTGCTTTCGCACAAAAGCAAAAAAATAACTGAAATATCAGTTGGGCTCTCTATCAGGTACGCCAATGAAACTGTTTATGCGAATTACACGAGCTGGCTGCGTAGCATATGAAGTAGGCGTGTTCATTCTTAATCTTAATTGGTTTCAAGTGCATGAGCGATAAAAATAACCTCACTAGTAGAAACAGTGGTGCGTGGGCTCTTTCTCGCTTTTCCAGTTATGAAGAGCAATTGGCTACCAGTAATGAAGTGTGGGTTCTTGAAAAACATGAGGAAAATTGATATTATTTTGAAAATTTGCGCGTGAATGGCAAGTTAATTACTTACTTACTTAGTTACTTAGTCGATCTGTTAATCGGTTGTGTGGGCGCGGATCTAAACTAACCATGCTTTGCGATCTTGGGTGATGGTTGTTCATGAAGTAGTCAGTCGATTTCCTAGATATATTGAGACTTTCGTAGTGAGTAAATGGCAAGCCTGCATTAAGATAAAATCTGAAATAGAACCACACTTCCAACAAAGAACCACGGAACACCTTCCGGAGAATAAGCTACCATCATCACCGTCATCTGCAGAAAGGCGCGTGATCGATTACATTGAACTTTCGTTAGAAAAAAAATGATATCTGGAGTTTAATAATTCTTTGATCATTCCTTTTGAAAATTTCAATTATTTTTTATTAGCTCATTTGTTTTCTATGATGTTAAAAATGGTTTAAAACGCAAAATTAAACCTTCGGTTTTCTTTATGCGGCCATTTCTTAATGATCTGAAATCGTAGCATTTTCAATTGACTGGTTATCAGCTTTACACAATCTTTAGTCTTTTCAGAATTTTTTCAGAATGCGCAAATCGCAAATCAACGTTATAGAGAGCATTGCGAATTCTTCGCTCAGTGCTTTTGTGGTTTCTTAGGTACCATGGAAACACGACAAAGTTTTGCTCTCATCGGTATTGCCCATTTGCAACTGTTAAAAATGTTTCAAGTTTTCGCTAACCGAAAACTTGATATTGGGCGTGTCATGCATCCCGTAATTATATAACTTTACAGAAAGCAGAGCATGAAAATAGCAACAAGCGGAATAGGAGGTCATAGCCAAGATTGAGCACTATTTAATAGTGCGCTGAATTAAGCTGTGTTTGAGCAATATATCAGCATCAAATATTGGCTGAATGAACATCAGCTGAAGCGTATTTGCGGATACGAGTGGGCAACCCGCTTCAGTTTGAGTGTGGTCACTGAAACCTTTAAGAAAGCAGCTCAACATTCTGAGAGCTCGCAGTTGAGGGGTCAGTTAATAAGAACTCAATATTAGTTACGGTTACAGGTAGACATTTTTAATAATAAGAACTGTTGGCAAGTAAAGTCGGAATTTAATATATTAAAGAAACTGGTCATTATATTTTGAAAAATCGGAAAAACTTAGTTTTTTTAAGCATTCATATCAAATGCTTATTTTTCAGCTTTTTTAGATGTAGATAAAAAATGCACAAAACATTTTTTTTTCATGTAAAACGAACGACATTTTTGTGAAGCTTTATTTTATAAACTTTTTTTTGCATTTATATTTTTTCTTAACATTCGTTAGAGCAAGTTAGTTTAATAGCGTCAGCCTAAGGTTACTTGCAGTCCGGCTCGAAACGGGCCTTGGGGGGTACGTATTGAGTACGGTTGCAAATCTTTTCCATTTCAAAACAGTTTCCTGAACAGGTCGCATGTTGTAGAACTTCATCGATCTTTATAAGCAAAATTGTTACTCTTTTCAAGACGTTATTCAAAGAAATTTCGCTGCAAATTGCCTAATTCGATTGAAATTTTCTTTTTTCTCACGGCAATTCACCAATTATACAGCGAATTTTGATATTCTAGCTTAAAACGCTTTGTGTATACGGGCGCTCAAATCAACTTGAGAGGAACTCTAGTACAGAAGCACTGTCGTGGGATAACTCGCGTGAGTGTTAATAATAAATATCGAAAATTAATCAGTACATGTTTACCCGTTTTTCTAATCAAACGTGGGAACAAAGAGCCAAAGTTATTATGGTAGAGCACACTTACGCCTACACTTGCAGAACGCACTGATTTCCCAGTTTGAAAGAGCGCATTATGTAACATCAGTAAATTATCATTAGCAGGTCCAAAAACAATCGGAGTGAAATTCAACTTGAGTCATACTGACGACGTCTCTGGAACTCTTTTTTTTCTTGGATGCCAATTCTTGCAATAATTGCACAAGGTGGCGAAGAAGTACGTGGTTTTCTTTTTCTGAGTGCTTCTGTTACCGTGCCAAGTCCGATTTTCGAAAGTCGGAAGTGCATATAAGGAAAGCCCGGAGGAATTTGTTATCACTTTTCGTTTTTCTCTAATTATGAAAGATTCTCCCAACCGTGACTCCACCGCCAAACTGTACTGCGAGGATTATCAAGTGTGTGACATCGTTTGAAAACTCGATATCGGTCAATCCTTGGTTCAGAAAATTATGAAACAATTCAAGACTAAGGGTACGTCATGGAATATCAAAAATACAGGAAGACCACGTACCGTGAACACTCGCAGGATAAGAGAAATCATCAAGAAGAGGATCACGCGAAATGACGTTGTGAGCATTAACAAGACGGCGGAATCCCTTGGAATTAGTCGCAAAAGTGTTCCAATGATTGTCAAACAGAGCCTGGATCTCAAGAGTTATCGCCTCTGTCGTGGTCAATATCTTACAGAACAGTCCAATAAAAGTCGGCTCAAGAAATCGAAAAAATTGCTTAACAACTTCAAGGTGCGCCGCCTCTGACACTTCATTTGGACAGATGAGAAGATCTTCACGATTGGGCCACTTCCGAATCGCCAAAACACCCGTCTATTGTTGTTAAAATATGAATCGAAATCCTCAAAACGCCATTTTGTCTTCAGAAAGCTGTTTTCCAAATAATAATGGTCTGGCCAGGTTTGACAGCTGGAGTTAAAGCTCCGTTGACCTTCATTGAAAGAAATTTGAAAATCAACTCGGTGGTCTACCAAAATTCGGTTTTGAAGGCTGTTTTACTTCCCTGGATTACTAGCCACTTTTGTCAGCGACTATTCACCCTTCAACAAGATTGGGAACCGTCCCATGTTTTCCAAATCCACAAAATTGACACTCGATGCTCATTTTCTAGGATACTGGAGGAAGAACATGAGGCCAGCGTTGTCGCCGGATCTCAATACTTGGAAAACAAGGTATTGAATTACTCTCACTCAACTGTCGATTCTCTGAGGCAAACCATTCTCAAAGCATAGGATGACATTGATGAAGACTACCTGCGGCTTACAGTGTACTCAGTTCCAGATCGTCTGAAGGCGCGCATCAAATCCAAAGAGTCAAATTTTGAGCACCTTTTTAAATAATTGTTGTATTCATCAAAAAATGAACTGGGCTTACATGTTAAAGCCATTCTTTTTTCAGTACACATCAAAACATAAAACAACATACTTATGCGCCATATTGTATTTGAGATATGCTTTAGACCAATATCATCCAAAATGACCGAGGTAGATGACAGCTGCGGAATATGAAGTACAGTATACGAATTCTCATTTCCCACATTTTGTGCTGAAATACATATGTTCTCAGTAGAGCTTATTTCACTGATCTAATGCACTTTTTTTCCAATTCATTTTTGAATATTGTAGTTTTTAGTTCGAAGATTACTGAAAAAACAAGTTTCCGAGCACTTCATTTATCCCAGATGAATCCCTTGTTAAAATTAAAGTAGCAACCAGCATTCATAGTAGGGTTTCTTTGAAGTTTTTTGCATGTTTTTTAAAAACTATTGTGTACCTCGGCATCGAAATCCATAATTCACAATGAGTATATCAACTTCAAAAAAGCTTTCGATACAGTATCAACACGTAAGTTGCTTCTCAAGCTTGCAGTTATTGACAAAGAGACTTCATCTTGGGTGAAGCCTTTCCTCACTGACAAGACTCAAAGAGATCTGTGTGTGTACCAGTCCTTTCCCCAAGACTGTATAGCTGGTCCGTTACTCATTCTGATTTTAATAAATGACATTGGAGATAGTATAAAATCTTAATTTCATTGCAGATGTTGACAATCTAAAACTATTCATCACTAACCACAAATACATTCAAGAAGACATTGGTTGTCTTAAAAAGTGGTATGAAGTATGGCAAGTGGAAATTGTTGCTCTCCCAAAAGTTGAAAGTATTGTTCTTTATCATTCCAAAAAACAAATATGCAAAAACTCAATTGACTTCTCCCTCAACCACGTTATTTTTCCAAATACGGTAAAGATGAGAGGCTTGGGCGCCAGAGAAGGGCGGAATTCCGGATTCCGCCGTTTTTTTCATTCCGTCTTCCGGATTCCAGATTCCGTGAAAAAAAATTTTTTTTTCCGTTTTCCGGATCCCAGATTCCGTGAAAAAAATTGCTTTCCGTTTTCCGGATTCCGAGTTCCCAAAATCCAATTCCGCCCTACTCTGTTGGCGCACTCTTTAATTCTAATTAGTTATTCTCGTCACACATTGGCATCGTTGTTCGGAAAGCTCCACAACGTATCAATATTCATATCGACATTCTCCGCTACTCCTCTGCCACTTTCATAAAATGTTTCACAGTATTTATAGGACCTTCAGTTTAATACGCTTCCATTGTTACTTCTTCTGCACTCAAACAACATGTAAAACGTTTAGAATCAATTCAAAAAACTTCTATCTATCGAGTTTCTCAAAAGCTTAGCCTTCCTTATTCTTTTTATCTTGATTCCCTTCAAGAATATAATCTTGAATCACTCGAATACCAAAGAATAGTAACCGATTTTGTTTTCATGTATTATAGAAGATTACAGTTTCCAAAGAACTCACCCTATTTTTTTCTTGAATTTTTCTGAAGATTCTATATTGCGACGTCATATTTTTTACTTCCATTCTTATATTCCGAATAATTATAAAACAAATTCTCAATTTATAAGTAACCGAACAGTAATAATATAGTACTGGCCATAAAGAATGCGCGCGGGCGTTTTTTTGGAATAATTTCGCTGAAACTTCTTCGATTGGTCTAAAATTTTTTGGTAGTGTTAAAACTGGCCTGAGTAACGTATTCAGTAAGTTGCAGCTCGCAAATATTGATAGTTTTGGAAAAAATTCAACATTTGAGAAATAGTAATCTGATGGAGTAAGCTCCCCTCTAGTGTCTTTCCTCTCTTCCGTCACTCTAGTTTTCTTCATGATTTCTCAATAAATTTGTACTGAAATTACGTAAACTCGGCTATTTTACAGGAATAGCTTAAATTTTGTAAGAGATACAAATTTATAGCTGTCACAATGGAGCTCCCTGTCTATGTTACAAAGGAAAACACGATGCTTGTCAAAACTGTCCTTTATGGTAAGATTCAACAGGAAAAAAATTTCAGACGAAAATTTTCATCATCCGTACATGAGGATTTCTAAATTCGTGAGTGTATAGACAAAACCAAGAAGTGCAATATTTCAGGAAATCCCTATGAAGTCAGAGAGTGCAATTATAGCTTTACGAAGATAAGACATTCTAATTTTCCACTTTTTCGACTGAAATTCATGTCTTTCTCAGTAAAGCTCATTTCACTGAGCAAGTGCACTTTTATTCAAGTTCAACTTTAAAAATTGTAGCCTTCAGTGCGATGATTATTGGAAAAGAAAAGTTTCAGAGCACTTCACCTTCTCAAAAATCTGTATGCATTATATCAAGAATAGAGTTTTGCGCACAGTACTGTAAAGTAAATAATTTTAATCTCAAAGCCTTGTTTTTTAAATAAATTTTTTTCCCTCTCTTTAGTTGATAAAAATGTTTTCTCGAGATCCTCGTGAATATTGAGAATTGTCACACTGGAACCTTCAAACCTTCGACAAGAATTTGCTCGAAGCTGCTCAATGCTCGCTCAAAAACATATAAACTTTAACTTTTTTGCTCAGAGCTTGACCAAGAACCGCTGAAACCACAATCGCCTAAAAGTTGGCAAAAAAACAGCTTCCACCTTTCTCCAATGATTTACCAGCTACCCACGAAGGGTGAGATGTCAAACAAAAGTTACGCCGTTATCCCCAATGAAGGCGCGCTTTTCCCAATATGATAGTTGAACATTTAAAGGTTTATAGACAAAATTATTTATTCTTAAACCGTCAGAAACTATACAAATGTTTGTATTGCAAACCGGCTTAATGCAAAAGGTTTCATTAGGCAGAGAAGCTTTACATTTGGGTAATAGCTTTCGGTAGCCAGTTAACAATCTAGCCAACCAACCGGTGCAAGAGAAATGAACGCTTTCTTATGCCAAGCTGTACATTTGCACTTTAGCATTCCTGATTTGCCCTGTCCTGGTCCCGCTTCTTGAGCTTTCTTCTTTCCAGAAAAAAATCGTATCTGAAATTCAATAAAAGTCTTATTTCCTTGGCTTTTCTTTCATTTGTCTTACCGAATATAGCATTTCGATATGATTTGATGAGAAAAATATTCGGTAAGGGATCCAATACCATGTGGATAGCAATCGTGATAGAACAAATTGGTCCAAAAACGGAAGTGGCTGCATTCAGAAAGCACGTTATTGCAATAAGTGTACTAGGAATATGCATTAGACATAATGGAATGATGGTTTGAACAACCAATGCGAAAAACAGCTGATTTTCAATAGACTTGTATTTTAGAGATAACGGCGATGAATCGGTGAGCTTTTTCAGAGATTTGTAGCCTTTAATACCAAATATTGACATGATGGCAATGGAGAAGACCTAGAAGACGTTTTGTTTTTTCAATATATAGAATTTTAAGAAAAATGATGCAACAATGCTTCCATTCGTCTTATACTTAGGATCAGATCGCCTCTTCCGACTGGCTTCTGACTTTACCGTATCAGAAGAAGAGACCGAGAGAGGCGATTATAATAATTTTTTCTAAGCTTTTTTCATATTTTTGTAAAAATAATGATAACATCGATTTTTTAATTGTTACATTGTTTTCACCAATGAAATCAAGAGATTAGAAAAATCGAATAATGCCTTCTTGACCTATGACTTTTACGGATTCCTAGTCAATAGAGATTTTCAGGAATACAAACTTTTTTTTTTTGAAATTTTTGAGAAAAAAGAAAGCTCACAATCAAAACTGAAACAGCCAGTACTCCAAAAATCCCTTTCCAATTGGTGTATTCACTTCCCTCTTCGTTGACAGGAAAGATATAGCTTCCCAGGAAACTGTATTTGGAAATCGAAGTTTCATTGGAGACATTCAGGATTTTCGTTCTGAAAGCATGTGATAACTTTAACTTTAACAGTTATTTTCCTTTTACCCACCTCAAGAACTGCTCAGTCTGCTCGCATTCTCTCATGACATTAGCACTTAGGATTGTGTGAGCTGTACCCAATAACAACGGAGTTATGATCCATATGAAGACATTGCAACAATTAGTGGAAATGTATTTAAGCTTTCTAAATAAAAAATCAATGAGTCCCCAATTGCTGGAGCAAAAAATCAAAACCGCCAAACCCTTGTTTTTCATTTGGCTGGCGGTTTTGTAGTTCTACAGAATTCACAATTAACGTTATTTTCTAGTTGTTTTGATTTTTAAACAAGACATGAAAAACCAAAATAACAAAACTCCAAACAGCGGGCTTTCATATAAATTGCGAACTTTAGGAAATGAAAGTACTGACGCACTCACTTTCCGTGTGTCTAGTCACGGAAATGATTTGAAATAATATCAGAGCGGGGTTATAATCGTTCTTAAATTCAGTGATCATCGGCTAGCAGATGAAACATTGTCAGATTCTTCAACTCTATGAAACGAAAAGGATTCGCAATAAACTCACCCATTAATTGTCAAATACCGATAAACAAAATGCGTTCCAAAGTTAGCCAACGATGTTCCAAACATTCCAAAATATATTGGATTAACAATTTCAGCTGGTAAAAGTGAATTCGTTCGATCCATGAGAACTAAGTAGCCAGAATCTTTCGTGAGGATTTGCGATGGACTTGTGAAGTTAAAAAATGCATAGAACAACTCAAAAATCGCAATATATATCATCAGCTTTTTGTAGGAGCCCAACGATTTCGGAGATTTGAAATAGATCAGATGTAAAATTATCAAATTGGTGAAAAGCGCGAAAACGGCGCACAATTTTTCAGTTTTTTCCACCATTTCTGAATTCATTTCTTATGGAAAAATTGAAAGATGCAAATGATTTATAGAGAATGGCGCGTTTATTTTTCCAGGTATTAAAGAAAAAAAGTATTCTATTTACTTCCAGATGCAAATTACCAATTAGTTGTGTACTAGGGAATAGAGAGTGTGACAGAAAACGCCCAGAATTCGATTGATTTCGAAAAAAAAGTGAGTGGCTGACACTGGCAACCTTTTATGAGGTTCTTGGAATATTAAGTGAAGTAATATAAGATAATTATTGGGTTTCTGATCCGTTAAATTCGTCCCAAAAGAGTTGCATATTTCAGAAACACGTTATTAATTTCTTGATTGCTTGCCAGCCTTCTTTCATTTAAAACAAGAGCGGAACTCTCGGAGATTTTAGCGTTGCTAGTAATATAATTTTAAAAAATTAACCCGGTAAAAAAGACATTGGAATATACAGTGCGTTTCACATTTATACGGTCACCCCTGTTTAAGACTGTAACAGCTTGATTAGGGAATTTCACAACAAGACAACTTCAAAATCGAATTCCCCACAAAAAGTTACGTATATGGGCCAATTTTCACGACCCTATCTGAAAATCATTTGGTATAGCGCCTGAAAGTCTGAAAATGGTCTATTTGCAAGCGTTTCATGTTTAAACAATAGCAAATCAAGGTTTAATACTACATAACATCAAAAAGGCGATTAGGCATAGAGTTTAGAAGATTTGGAATGCATTGATTGGCATTTAATTTGAACCTTTGCTCCAGAAGACCCCACTCGTTGAGAATCGCAGTCTTCAGTGCCCCGATCGATCCGTATTGAGTACCTTGGCGGTAAACTCGGCGAACCAGATCTCCCCGAACGTTTTCCATTGGATTCAAGTCAGGGGAGCTTGCTCGCCATGGAAGAACATCGAGATTCTTCGACTTTAACCGGTCCAAAGTGGAGCGTCTGACATGGATGGCAGCATTGTCTTGCTGGAAGATGAACGTTCTGCGGTTGAAACGACGTCGGAAGGGGAGGAGATGATCTTGAAAAACACTTTGATAGTCCAGGGAGTTCATACGACATGATGTTAAAGCCAGGTTTAGATATCCGGCTGAAGAAAAGGCGCCCCACACCATCAGGCTCCCACCACCAAACTTCCTTTTCGAGAAAACAAGTCGATCCTTTCTGAGATCGTGCCAATAACTCTTGAATCCATCCGGGCCATCAAGGTTGAACTTCTTTTCATCCGAGAAGATAACCTGAACTTTACGAACGATGTTCGGATCTTCTTTCAGAGCTCTCCACACTGTTGTCTTGCTCACTCCAAGATTCAACTCCTTTCTGATGTCATTACACGACTTAATTGTGTTGGAAGCGACCCGGCTGATCGCTCTTTTGGAGATCCTCTCCTTCTGACGTCGTTTCAACCGCAGAACGTTCATCTTCCAGCAAGACAATGCTGCCATCCATTTCAGTCGCTCCACTTTGGACCGGTTAAAGTCGAAGAATCTCGATGTTCTTCTATGGCCAGCATGCTCCGCTGACTTGAATCCAATGGAAAACGTTTGGGGAGTGCTGGTTCGCCGCCGAGTTTACCGCCAAGGTACTCAATACGGATCGATCGGGGCACTGAAGACTGCGATTCTCAACGAGTGGGGTCTTCTGGTGCAAGAGTTCAAATCCAATGCCAATCAATACATTCCAAATCTTCTAAACTCTATGCCTAATCGCCTTTTTGATGTTATGTAGTATTAAACCTTGATTTGCTATTGTTTTCACAACTTTTGATAGGGTGACCGTATAAACATGAAACGCTTGCAAATAGACCATTTTCAGACTTTCAGGCGCTATACCAAATGATTTTCAGATAGGGTCGTGAAAATTGGCCCATATATGTAACTTTTTGTGGGGAATTCGATTTTTAAATTGTCTTGTTGTGAAATCCCCTAATCAAGCTGTTACAGTCTTAAACAGGGGTGACCGTATAAATGTGAAACGCACTGTATTACCGTCGTTTTCCACAGAGAGGGCCGGAAACGGAAGCGTAGACTCAGCGCCTTGTTTATCTGTACTTGCGAGCTTATTTTCGGAAGAGTTCTTTAGAAGTTTCATTTCGTCTGAAATTCCAGCGAATTGATCATAGAATAGAATTGTAGTCAACAACACTGGTTCGATGTTAACCCAATTTCAGCAAGGAAACTAAACGGAAAATGTCCTTAAAGGGAGAGTTAATCTTTTAACTTTAAACTTCCTCCGGTTTCTATTGAAACTAGCAGCATTTTGTGAATCGAGAAACTGAAATCCATGAATATCTGGAAGATATATCAAGCTTATTAATTTCTTTTTCACATTTTCTGCTGTTTACTAATGTTTTGTCATCAAACGCGATTCTGAATTGTTTAAAGCAACACCAAGACGTCATAAAGAATTTTTTGCAATTAGTTTTTTTGAAATTTACTTAGGACGATGCCCATTTTCACATCTCTCATTCACATGATTTCCAGAATAGTAATAGTAAGGAATTGCAGATGCACCTTGTACGAGGCCTCGTTCATGCTTTTTTTTCCTGCATTTGTATCATTTTTATTAATGACATTACAACATGGAATTTACAGATACTACTAAAAGCCTGGTAACTTCGCTTTTTTTCTGTTCTCTCGAATGAAACCGTTGGTTTGTGAGATGTCGAATCGGTGAACGCCCTATGGATGCAACCGGAGGTATGTATGAGATGAGATTTCACCTTTAGAGATCGAATATCGGATCGAAGGATTCAAGAACCAATTTAGATAAAGGTAAGATTCATCTCATTGTAAGTAAGCTCCGATACTGTAGAAAAAGTATTCGTCCTTTTTTCAATGAATTTTCTTATTTTCCTCCTTTTTCTCTCAATAAGAGTACTTAAATTTCTTATTATTTCTTGCGTTACTACATACCAAAAAATTCCAATTTTAAAGAATTTTTGGAGCAGGAAACTGTACTCAGAGAATTTTTGGCAAGCGAATGACAGGCTGCTAAGCTTTTGCTGCTAGGCTTGCCATCTGATTGCTCCGGGAAGCACAGTGAGACCCAGCAATTTTTTTTGCTTGCCGATGGTCATCGGCAAATTCTTCGAAATTTCTCTGAAGTAGTTTATGAAAAATAGGTTCTACCTATCCTTCAAAAACATTATTTTTTATTTGCAAAACATACGAAAAATACCGGGACGACCATTTCGGTCCTCAGCTCCTGGACCCGCGTGGTTAAAGACTTCTAGTCTCAACATTTTCATTTTTATGCATCTTCCAGGAGATCTAACATTTAAGATCATTTTCGAGCAATAATTTCGACGTCGAGCGTTTATGCTTTTATTACTTGAATTCGGTGAGAGTATCCGGTGAGAATCGCCCCCTTTATGATATCACAGTGCCTCCTGCTCCTTCTCCTGATTTATTAATTATTTTTAAATTCATTTTTGGTCGTTTAAAAGGATTTGTCAAAGAAAAATGAAAGTAAATGTCTATGACGTCATATTTTTCAATTAGCACGAGACATTTAATTTATGGAAACGTGGTAGACTTTGCTTTTGAACGTCAATCTGTGGCATTAATACTTTTTTCCCAACGGAAAAAGATTTATTTCACCCACTTACGTATGTGAATCGACTTTAAACAAAGCCTCAGTTTCGAAACGGTGGCAGCACTACATGCTGGGGAATAAATATAGCGCCGCATTCAAGACGGTGTAATAACTTCAAATCGAAAGATTTTTTTCTGAAAATCAACCAAAATGTTTAATAAACAACAAAAAAAAATTATAGTATTAAAAGTTTTCGAATATTCCTCCTTTCGCTTTGATGACTGCCAAAAAAGTCGACGACAGCACGGAGGTAGTTAACGTCGAAATTGTCCCATGCAGCTGTAAGAGCGATCTTCAGGGCTCCCAAATTGAGATAATTTTTCGTGAATACTTGTTGGGTCAAATATCCCCACACAGCTAAACCCATTTGGTTGAGGTCTGGGCTCCAAGATGGTCATTGATCCTCTTATTTCCTTACAATTAGTGATAAAATCGGGGAAATTGTCTTCGGCCCACTGCTCATTGAATTTTGCGGTTTGAGCCGGTGCTCCGTCATGCTGGTATGTCCAATAGTCACCCACAAAGTAGGATTCGCCTCAAGAATCTCCTCGATATAGTATACCCCGTTGGAGTCAAAGTCAACGATGACAACCTTCGTGCTGTCGTCGACTTTTATGCGAAGAGCTTTCAGGTAGTCATCAAAGCGAAAGGAGAAAAATTCGAGAACTGTTAATGCTATAATGTTTGCTGTTGTTTATTAAACATTTGGTTTAATTTTCAGAAAAAAAATCTTTCAATTTGAAGTTACATATTACACCGTCTTGAATGCGGCGCTATATTTATTCCCCACCATGTATAGGTGCAGTCTCAAGTACAGTGTTGTTTAAAAATATAGCTCCCCTTCTCCCCGATTTTAGCTTTTCCAGAATTCCGATTCCAGATGATGAGAAGTGAAGACTTCATACGTTCAGATTCAAGCGTACCGATCAGGCGTTCGCCTGTTTTCGTTCCATTCCTGTGGTTATTGTGGGGCAGAGTGAACATTAGCCCCCCTCAATTGGAAAAATAACCCCCCATATAGAAAAGTAGCTCCCCCCCCCAATCGAAAAATATAATTCCCCGCCTTTTCATGGAATATGAACCCCCGCTTACAATAAGACCTTCACGAACTGCTATATTAAATAAATGTGTTTAGTATTATTGAAATTGTATGGCACTGTATCGGTCGGAATAATTTTGAACCTGGTATCCTAGGCAGTAGTTTGGTGGGGGGCTAAAGTTCCTGAGCGGAGGGTTCATCTGCTTCTGGTGGGGTTCTTTTGTTCACAAGCCCCTCCTGTGAACTTACACCCCCAAAATCAACAGAGTGGAGTTAATGCTCACTTACTTCAGCCCCCCACATAGGGAAATTGCTCCCCCACGCACAAACCGTGAATTTAAATCCCCCACAGAAAAATCTACTACGGTGGGGGACCAAACAATATCTTTGGGGAGCTCAATTCCACCTTGGGGGGATCAATTATGTGGGGGGTTAAATGTGTGTGGGGGCTTATGTTCACTATCGCCGTTATTGCATCTTAGCTTCTTCCTTTCTCGCATCGCTTTCTTGTCGTGTCGCGTATTTCTACCGCTTCTTTTTCTAAACGAAGATGTTCTAATTGCCAACCAAAGTCTCTCTTGCGTGCGAACGATTGAATTGGTTTATTTTAAGATATAATTTCTTGTCACACCCATGCTCAAATATTTGCACATTTTTCGAGCAGTTTTGTACTAATAACGATGAAAACCTACACAATTACAAGATTCTGGGCAAATAAGCCACCAGCTGAGCACGAGGAGGGGGGGGGGTGAGGGTCGTGGAGGAGTTTTGCTTGTGATTCCCTAGGAGTGAAAAAGAGTGGCAGGGGTAACAAATAATAAAAGAAAAAAAAACAACATGGAAACGTAGAGACTTGGTTTTCCAGCAGTCTCAATCACATTTCAATTAAAGAGCCTGTGTTGACACCGGAATGTTAGAAGCATGAAAACTTCGAAGCGGTTCTGGAATAACAACAAAATGCAGACCGGAATTCACGAATGGAGAACAGAAATCCTAGCGAGTTGAGTGCAGGATATGAAGAGATACTCATTACTGTGAAATATCCCGAATATTTCAGATGGGCTCCGAAAATACTTCCACCGATTAACAATGAAGGAACAATATAGATGGGTACTATGGGGATTATAGCCTGTAAAAAATGTTTTCTGTAGAGTTTTACATTCGAATAATAATCTCCATTGAATTGAGGGCTAAAAGTCTGAAATATTTCAGTGATGCCGCAGATTTAGGCCAAAATCATCACAAATGTAGGACAAGTTATAGCCAATGCTTGCGGAAAACATTTGCTAGAAGCGTGCAGTTTCCCTTGATCTATTACTTATTTAAGTTTCAATTCTTTATAGTAATATAGAGCAGAATCTCTTGCCTTCGTATTTTGTATTGTTTCTTAAACATATTTTGTAGAAAATCTATTATTAATGTGACTTCAAAAGCACTTGTAGCGTATTCTGAGAGCATTTCAGAGCCTTGTAAACATTCTACCTGGATAGCAATAGCTTTCAGAAACTGTAAATGAGTTTTATAAACTGTCGGAGACATTTTTGCCACATCGAAAAGAGATTTATTTTCTCGATACGTCAAGTAGCCGCAAATCAAGGAAATTGCATAAAACAGAATCTGAAAACGATTATTTTGTTTATGACCACATGGTTTACAACATTGCATTGCACTGCAATACCTGAATTCCAATTAAGCTCAACATCGCAGACATCGTGGCACAATTGATATCGCCCACGTTATGTTCAGAATGGTTAAAGAAATGCTGAAAATCAAACGTTATCCGCCGATTTTCGCAAGATTTCAGAGAATACCCGGAAAATCGGAGCAATGTATGGCTTTCCTGACAAATCGAAGTTCTCAGTTTGCATGGTTGTGTGGCTAACAATTAAATTATCTATTTTCCTTCATTTTATCTTATGGTGGTAGTGTGAGGTCAGCCGAGGACGGCCGACTTCGCCACATTACCACCCAGCACATGAGCCGCGTGTGCGCTTGTATTAGTTTTGTGAGAACGCAGTCTTTGTGTGGGGGGAAAGATCAGAATCAAAAACTTAATCCGTTTTTTGCTTTGGTTTTTCCAGGTGATTTTAGCAAGGCGAGGTCACCCTCACCATCCAGCCTCATGGAGGCCTACAATAAACAAGCAAAGATTTACAGCATGTAGTTTCGCTCTGGTAAAAATGATAAGTAAATAAATAAAACTGCAAGTCTCTATGAAAAAGTGCTGAAATTTTCAGAAATGCAATTTAAATTGCAGACTTTCCTTTTACACTAACTTCATGTAAGCTGTTCTTTCGGGTGTTGGTCCGAGGACAATGTATACACTGACGGCGAATATTAAAAACGGAGTAGCACTGCACGTTAGCACAATAGACAAATTCCATCCATGAAAATATTTGAGGAGATTTTTTCTGAACAAAAAATATCAAAGACAGGATTTCTATACATTTACAGTTTTTAGAATTGAGCTCTCAAGCTACAAGACGTAACATTTCGAATCACGCTTCCAGAGTTTAAAAAAGCTGATTTCTTGGTTCATCTAAATTATTCCATTGCAAATTAAACTCACTTGCAGCATGCAAGATAACGATATATGAAATTGAGCACGAGAAATGTGGATGTTGAAATGAAGCATCCGCAGTAGATAACTAAATAATTAATTTTTCAATCATTCTGAAGCAATTATGGAGAGCCATACTTTGTATCAAATGAGAAAAACTGTATTCCAAACTGAACAACCTGTTTTCACTGATGAAAACGTATCCAAAGCCGTGAACATCCTCAATTATAAGCGGCTGGCACAACAAGTCAATGATTGTATAGCCGAGCGTATAATAGGAGTTCATTCGCAAGAAATTATTGTATCCTTCGAGCTCCGGCCTAGTCTTCTTCTCGATGTATATGATGAGAGAAACAGCTGCACAGAAAGAGATGAAAAAGCTGAACCATCCTACAATGTGTGTTATTGTAGACATTGTTGAAGCCATTCGAATTGTTTCGGCTGGAAATTGATTAATATGAATATTTTCAGTTTGGATAAAGATAGAGAGATAAAGAAGAAACTAAAAAAAAACGAAAAAAAATATAAACCCAACAACTCTGAAAACATTTTGCACAAAGTTCTAGGCGTATTCTCCTTTCTAGAAAACTTAAAATACTTAGAGAAAACAAAGAAATTTAAACTGAAAATGCCTATCTTTAAAATAATGTAAATGAGTAGGTAAATGTTGAAATTCTCTGAAAAGATTTGTCTGAAGTCTCTACGCATACAGCCATATTTTTCTAGGCCTCCATTGTTTTTGTAGTTCAGTAAACCGAAGACACTATAGTTTCATACGACTATTCTCGTGCTTCTCATTTAGCTGTAGAAGTCTTTCCTGGTGACAGTAGAAGGCAATGGTCTACAGTGATCCACAAAAGTATAACCTCACTACTAATTTTTAGTGAATTGATGGTGATTGATGGATTCCAGAAAAGTTATTTTAAAAAATGACATTACTACTGAGACATATATTTGAGGATGAGTAATATTCAAAATGTTTGCAAAGATCACATTTTTTTTCCATTTTTTCTTAAAAACTGGGTTTCATGGTTCTACAAAAGTATAACTTTACCACATTTTTTTTTGCTTTTTCTTAAATGTTTTGAATTTTTTTCACTCAAGCTGTTATTTTTAGTAATAATACCGAAAGATACGTTTCTTTCTGCCTGTGAAAAAAGCCAAATAGATAAAGAAATAGACCAAGATATCTCACACAGACAAATGGCTCAAGACTTCAGCAGAAGTCCACATGTCATCAATAATTATTCGAATGACCCATTATGCTACCGTTAAAAACAAATGTCTCTCCGTAAAGCGTCTAACAGCATTAAAAACTGTTCCATAATCAAGGCGGAGCTTAATTTGAAAGTGTGTTCTAAAACTGTTCGTAAAGTAATTTTGAAGAGCATATTCATCAAAAGACACAAGATGCGAAAAGCCCCACATCTCACCAAAAATCAAAGGGGAAAACGGTTGGAGTTCTTCAAAAAATATCAACAAGCTGATTGGAAGAAGGAAGGGAAAATAACCTTTATGGATAAATTTTAATCCCCACTGGAAAACTTTCAGATTGTGTTCAGTGATGAGAAAAAATTTGAAAAAGATGATTCGAAAGGAAAAATTGCGATTTTCTCGCCGAAACTTCAATGGAGGACGATTCATATCTTGTGCTTTTTTTTGGGCCGTAATTATGTGCTTCGGGAAAATTATGCATCGTCTCGAAAAAGATGAACAGCTCAGAATATCATTTTTTCTACGGAGACAAATGTTTCCATTTTGCCGTCGAAATCGTTCCAAGAACTTGATCTATCAGCAAGATGGGGCTGCGATTCACTGAGTCAAGAGAACTATAGCTTGGATACGAGTCGGAAACATCGGAGTTGTTGAATGACCGGCGTGGTCACTGGACATAAACATCATCGAGAACGTTGGGGAATGCCGGTTTGGAAAAATCTACGACAGAAACCAGACGTATAGCAATGTTCCTGAGTTGAAAAAGTATTGTCGAGCAGGCGTACCTAGACAACTTTTACCTATTACTCGCATTTATCAAGTTGCAAGCGACAACGGAGCCCTAACTCACTATAAAATCATATGTTGACCTGTTATTTGTTTCATTTTTGCTGATTTTTAACTTTTTCTATTGAGTGAGCTTATACTTCTCTGGAAGGCAAAAAGGTTATTTTCCACATAAAACGTTGTTTCACAAAAGGTTTCCTATGCTGACAATTATCATTTCTTCAACATTTTTGTAACCGGAAAACACATACTTCCGTAAATTGGCTCAATCATTCCTCAAGAATAAAATGCAGATTCTGGAAAAAAAAACAAGTGTGAGGTAACACTTTTGTGAAGAAGACTTCAAGAAAGCATTTTCAGAACATGCCAGAACTCATTTTCCCAACATCATAGGTAGAGGCTTTCAAATAACAATCTATTTTCTATATTTTACAATACACGGTGGTAGTGTATGCAGCAGCTTACGGAACTGATATAAAGTAGTACCAAGGTCTCAAAATTATTCAATCTTCGAAATTATACAATATATATATAGCTGACTATGAGTAAAACAGAGAAATTGTTGATTTCAAAACCTAAGTTCAAAACTTTTTGCTTCTACCGAAATCATGATTTTTCAGCTTCACCAGTTTTCATTTTTCAATTATTCATACACCGCTTCATTTTTAGGTCGTCTACGTGCACACCCGGTGTATAGTCATCATTAAGGTTTCGTTTGTCCTCGTTGCTTTACGAAGTCCAAATGAAAAATAAGAAGAAATGAAAATGAGAGCAATACAGCATGAGTTGCTGAAAAACGAAAAACAAATTCTTTAAAAAATGTGTTTTAGAAGGACGAATGAGCAGATAAACAAGCAGAGGTTTGCAAAATAGTAATATTATTTAAAAGTGATGAGTGAGATGATGCTTAAAGCTGAAACATATACGGAGACCACTCCTACAATCCTTCTATATGGTTGATTAATAAGCCCTGACAGATTTTTCAAGTTGTTTATTTGTTAGTCATTTTTTCTGTGGAAATCTGATGGAGACAACTGCCTTTCTGTCTCATGGGAAGTTGAACGTACCCATATCGACCACTCAATTCGTATCATTTCCAGTGATCGCATCACTGAGAAATGGCTCTCGCTTTTGCCCCCCCCATTATACTGCATTTTCGACATGAAATTTTATTTCTGTTTCTATCTGGTCTGAAAATACCCGACATTACGCGTCGAATGACGAAAGTTTATGACAAGGAAGCACTATTTAAAAGTATCATTATAAAAATATGGCGATCTTTCATTGGAAGATAATGCCCGTAACGGTAGACCAATGGACTTGGATTTGGATACGTTATGCTCCGAAGTGGCGAGCGATCCTTTTTGAACAAAACCCGTGAGCTAGCAAGGACCCTTGGGGTTAGTCAAGCAACCATTGATCGGAGCCTCGCACGCCTTGGAAAAGTTCAAAAGCTCGGACGATATGTTGATAAACATGGCCAGTATATATAATTTAGCTGATAGCGTTTCGATCAGTTATACAATAAACTTTTCAAACTGAAAATCCGCCCCGACTTATAACTCAACCTAATATATAGAATGTGGAAACAAATAGAAATGACTATTTCACGTTACGGAATGAATCCAAAAGTGAGCGAATGAGGAGTGAAACAGGCAAGGTGAAAACTAAAAAACGCCGAAGTCGAGTATTTCTTCGTCAAGGTTAGCATCGCAGAATGCGACACTACTGTGGAGCATAGGAGCTCGATAATGTGCAAAGTTGGGGGAATTCCTATTTTTAAAAATGTTCCATTATGCGCTATATCACGCTCGTTCCCAAAATAGTACATATATGGTTTTGTATTTGAATAGAAGTGTATTAGAGGAGCCTATCGGTCCTCAATTACACTTCCTTTATGAATAGGTAGAAAAACAGATTGACATTGGAATGAGCAATGAAGAGTTTACTGTCATAAAAATCTGAATCCGCAAGTGTGTGTGCGCGTGTGTTTCTATGAACTTATACATATGTTCTACTTCTCTTGATATTTCTGCATGATTTGCTGCAAACATTTGCTGTTTTTACTTGTAGAGCATTCCAGTACATAGTTTTCCAAGCAAAGTGTATTATCGCCGTAAAAAAGTTCCGACATTTTTTCGAGCCCGCGAAAATCGGGATTTGAGTTTAGAGGCTCCGCCCATTTCATCATCATTTGCTATGCGCTTTATATTTTTATCAGAAGAAACGAAAAAAAAAAATAAATGACGCAAATTGATATATTTAAACATTCGAAGAAACGTGTAAAAAAATTCACGATTAATACAATTTCGTTCTTTTAATCCAGTTTAATTCTGAAAATTCAGAAGAAAAAATAAAAATTCAAAAAATATATCGCGCATAGCAAATGCGCTCTGATGATGAAATGGGTGGAGCCTCTAAATTCAAATCCCGATTTTCGCGGGCTCGAAAAAATGTCGGAACTTTTTTACGGCGATAATATGTATGCAAAAATCGCCAGACTTGACGACAGTTCACAGAAATAGGTGGTTAGCTACTTGCTGTTATTAACTGCTAACAACCGTAATTGTCTGTATTGCCGTAATTTAATATTGCTTAAATTATGAGTGGGTCAATCTACAAGTTAAGAAGAAAAAATGAAGTTTGGACCAAGGCTAACCATGTTAGTTTGCTTGAATCAAATTACTGTTGCAGTTCACATGTTCACCTTGCTCTCACTGCTTCAACATCATAAACGGACGTGCCATAGACGATTTTTATTTTCAAGACCGGAATAAGTGCCCGGATAGTAACAAACCCAGAAAGAACATAGAGCGTCGCTGGAGACCCGCTGCATCACAACATCTGGCGGACAGCCCTTAAAATAGAGAAAATAATAATAATAATAACAAGATGCATTTGGCAGATATGGCAAACGGGTAGAGCACGTGAGCTGTTATTTCTGATTTGGTGTAGAGAAATGAACCAGCCTCTCTGCATTCTCGACACCACTTGAATGTGGGCACACAGAGAAAACTGTGCGGCTTTTCTTAAAATTAACACATTTCTATGAATATTAAACAATTTCTTATTACCAAATTGTCAAACAGTTAGAATTTCTCGATTATTAATCCTTTTTTCTTGATGATAGCGGAGCGCAGATTGAAAATCGAGCGGAAAAATAATTTGGTTCTTCATGGACACACCAAGCAGGATAGACATCAAATGGGTTATTCATGAAAAGCACAAAAAGCATTTTAATGCAAAAAAATGCATTTTTTTTGCATTAAAATGCAATCGTGCTTTTCATGAATAACCCCATAAGAAGCTCGCGATGATCGGGTCCGTCAGCGAATCTTACTCCGCTTGTTTGCTGTTTTAAGTGAATACTTCTTCACGAACTTTTTTTTCAGCCTTAAAAGGTAAAGGAATTCAAGAAGCTTCTAGTCGCAAACAAGGCACTGTCGATGCGCATCTCTACAGTCGGCAGATTTTTTGTTCAGGATTCGAAAAACTCGAATTTATTAATGAATATCATACTGTTATAAAGAATTTTGCTGATTTTCAGAATAATATTTTTTGAATATATTTTAACAGAAAGGTACGCGTTTTTCCCCTTGCTCCTCAATATCGTTTACAGAGCTCCCGTCGTTCGTGGTCTGATGAAAAGCATTTACCTTCTTTCCTCTTCAAACTAATATTATTTTTTTTTGGTCTATCCTCCATGAAACGTGCAGAATTTGAAATCCGCTGGCCTATAATTAACAGTTTTCATCATGTTTTCATTAATTTGGAGCTTCTTCAAGAGACATAAAGCTGCTCGTCGTTGATTGATTTCCCCAAATTTTCGAAACCAGAGGTTCTCAGGGCTTCTGTATATCAGTTGTTAAAACGGACATTTTCACTGAAACATATCTTCGCAGATTGCTTCTTGCTGTTTGAATTCTATTGTTACTAACAGTAAATGAAACTGCTTGAGGCAATGACTAAAATACTGAATCACTGCTTCCATTTCTGAGCCTTTCTTCGTACAATCGTATGATCTTGGAATTTCACAAAGCCGTCAAAGCATGTGAGACATCTAAGGAACGAATATGAGATTTTGCGTGAGATATTGGAGAACCGTGTATGCACACTGGGGGGCCCAGACTTGATGTAGTGCAATGTCCAGTCTATTATAGGCTTCAAAACTGATTATTCGTGAGGTAAAAATACAAATGCATTTTGAGATATCTTCCTTCCTTTAACAAAAAAAGGAAGGCCAGTGAAATTGCTTGAAATAAATAACTAATTGTATTTAGACGGCTCTCCAAACGGCCTACAACAGGTACAGGGTGGCAGCCAAATACCGTTACACGCTTGAAACGTTATAAATGTCTTCAAACAAGTTCAATTTTCACCAGAATTGGACAGAAGTTTATTGAAATGATACAAAAACAAGTTTTAACGATAGTTTTCCAATCGCCCTCCTTTGGTCTTCACCACCGCTCTCAATCTCTTCGGGTATGCGTCCACCACGGCACGCAGGTAGTTGGCATCCATTTCGTCCCAGGCTTTCACAAGCGCGACCTTCAGAGCTCTCAAACTAGCGTAGTTTTTGGTGGAAACCTTCTGGGTCAAATATCCCCAAACGGCGTAGTCCATAGGATTCAGGTCGGGTGACGACGCTGGCCATTCTGACGAGGAGATGAACTCAGGAAAATTGTTCTTGCACCACTGCTGAGTGGCCTTGGCGCGATGAGCCGGTGCGCCGTCTTGTTGGAAGCACCAGGGTCGGTTTCCGTAATGCGATTTGGACCACGGAAGAACTGCAGCCTCTAAAATGTGTTTTCTGTAGTAGGTTTGGTTCACCTTGGCTCCCAAATCAACAAAAATCAGCGGGGTTTTGCCATCGGAGCAATTCCACCAAAAACCATGACTGAAGACGGATGAGATGTCTTATTGAGAATTTTTCCGTTCTTACAGGCAGTTTGAAAGTCTTTTGCAATAACCCGATGGTTTTGGCCATTCTTATTAGCTTCGACGGTGAAAAGTTTCTCGTCTGTGAACAGTGTGCCTGAGCGCGTGCCTTGAAGAAGCTTTCGTGCTTTTTGCAATCGGAGAGCTTTGATTTTCTCGGTCAGGAATGCGCTATTTTGCATACGATACGGAGTCATCTTCAGCTTCTCTTTGACAATGATTCCCATAGAATATCGGCACTTTTTGAAGTCTTCAGCAAGCTTCCTCATGCTTCGTTCCGGATTTCTTCGGATTCTTTCCCGAACGCGTTTTGCGTCGTCAAAGTGACAGGACGACCCGATCTTCGATGGTCATCAGGTGTACGAAGACGGTGGAAGCGAGTAACAGTCCGATGAACAAGCATTCGGTCGACGTTCAACCGCTTAGCCATCTCCGAATTCGACACATCCTGCTGCATCAGTTTAAGAATAGAACCACGATGGGGTGAAGCAGCCGTCATTACCTTAAAAATGGAAGTTGCAACCAGAAAATTGAAAAACATAGTAATAAATATGTAATAATTAATAAAAAATAAAATTGATACAGTAGCGACTTGTGCTCATGCGCCAGAATCCACGCAAAGTTGTGTAACACTACATGGCTGCCACCGTGTACTGTGGGAGAGCAAATATTCTCATTTACTCAAATATACTAAAACTAGCCGTAATGGAGGAGTGCAATTGTTTTAAATACTGAACATTTCTGTGTCTTCGAAAAAAAAGCTCACATCCCTAAAGAGTCATTGGGCTTCGAAAGAAGAAAAAAGAAAGAAGAAATCTGCTGGTTCATAATGCGAGATGCCATTCTGTCAATATTTTTCGCAACTAGCTCACAAGCGCACAGCCAAGGGGAGACACATCAGAGAAATATTCCTTTCAGCGTAATTTAATAACATCGGCATCAAAAAAATGTTGAAAACCAGTGTGAGACATCAGTTTTAAAGACGCATAAGAATTATGTTTCAGATTACTAAAAAGCAATCGCAGCATTTCGGTAGCAATCACTTTCAGTTCCTTACCAGTCAAGCGATAGTTTCGGCACTGATTTTTTTTATTTTCACAATTCATTTTTCCAGTAATTTCACATTTTTACTGACACAAGAAGTATGCTAACAGATCAGAAAAAAGTTACCGTAATCGTAGTCACCCCGAGGTTCTCGTTCCTATTAGAGTTTCGCGCATACTCAAAATGTTAAGGTAGCATTTTTGGGGCGTACTTGCTGGAAATCTTTCTAAGCAATGTTGTATATAAAACTGTAGGAGCTGAATCTCAATATACGGAGGTCATTTGAAATATAGGCGCATATTTTTTGTACAACACTGTTGTTATGAATAGTTCTTCTTGTATTAACTAAACTTGAAATTTTGAGGGCAATAACAATTTTTTTTTTGCAAAATATCAGACCGGCCAGTTAAATTACAGATCTTCTCTTCGAAGATGAGCAGAAAAATGTGTTATCCCATTTTAAGAGGCAGCGAATAAACCTGTAATAGAGGGGAGGTTCTATTTCAAGAATGAAACACTCTAATTCTGCTAATGAAATTTGAAATTTGCTAACTTTATTCGTTTAATGAAATTTTTAAAATCCGCAATAGTCGAGAGTTAAATTTCCAAATGATTTTAACAAAATTTTTAAAAATTACTTTTGTGATTTCAGTCTTTCGTGTACCACATTAGATGCGGTTTTCAAAAAAGAAAAGCGAAAAATCAGTTAAATAAGTTTAGGCTCCGTAAATCAACTGTGGTCGGTTTCCCCACGATCTCTGCATACGGACGCAAACATTTCAACTGTGCGTTTTTTTTGCAAAAATGCTCTGTGTGACGCTCCATAATTCGTGTTTTTGTTTCTTTCATGTAAAATTATTTTACTGATTTATAACATTTTATTTATTTATTATAGCCCAACCCTTTTATCTCTCCGGTACTTCAACTTATTTAACTTAAGCCATTTCTTTTTCTTTTTCTTTTTTTTTGGCGAATAAATAAATAAACTGTAAAAAAATTTATTTCCAGTTTTTACACAGTGATCACAAAATGTTTATCGTTCAATTTTCGAGTCGAGTAAAACCATCCGTGTCGCGGCGGCCAGTTGCATGCCTGCCTTTTTCGTACCCTAGGATCGCGTAGCTGGCCTTCATTTTCGTGTTTTTAAATCTTATTTCTTACGTATACTATGTTTGTACACTATGAAAGACAGTTTAAGTACAGAAATGTATTCAAAATGCTCGTCGTGTTAGCTGAATGCCAGTTTTTCGAGACAATTTCATTGGCTTTCCTTATTATTCAAACGGCTTTAAGAAAATATTCGGTAGGAAATACACCATGCAATTGATTTTACCCATTTAGCAATTTCTACCGGTGAATAAGCGGAGAAAGATGTGTTTGGAAGAAACAGAAAATGAAGAGCAGTTTCGACCACAACTATTATTCATTTTGGAAGTGAAACACTTGGTACATTCCGGAGAAAGACTTTCGTTTGTTTTTTTTAGAATTATTTTGATGAAACAGCGGAGAAAGGAAAGTAGGGAAGTAGCTTTGAAGAAATGCCTATATGTTGGTCCCTGCAGACACCGTTTCGCCGGTAGACGTTGCCGACCAGATTATTTACGCTCATAAATTGTCTCCGCATCACCGTCTTCACCGTCATAACACAACTCGTGCAAAGCTTGGAAAAATAATCGAAAAGTCTTTTCTCAAGAAAAACTTTAAAAAACTGATAAACTTATACAAGCCTTGAAATAAAAATATTGCTTCTGTGGCACTAACCTCATGCAGCTGGAGCGCGGGAGATTAATGCAATTTTGCTCGAACAATATTCGTAAAGGTGGATGTTCTCTGAAAAGAGGAAAACATGCTACTCTAGTTATTCTAAACCATATAAAAGGAAGTAATTTATTTGATGAAACCAGTCACACTTGTAATATAATTCTACTGATATTCGGAAAAAATAGGATAATTATAATTTATAGGGTTATGCGGCTCTTCTGATGGTTCCGCCTTGATTTCACGGCTCATTTCCATTAGGTTTGGAGCGGATAAAAGGAATTCCATAGGAATATTTCGATTAATTTGCTGAGTTGTATTGGCTTCTTCTTTCGATATCGCATTCGTTGCAGTTTCTGGAACTAAAGCGAGACCGAAAAGGTACATATTTAAATCTCGTTGGGCGATATTCGTTTTGTTCTTTTCGATAATAGACAAACACTTTCTCGATAATTTTTCGGTCTGTGAAGTAGAAGCACTGGCCGCCAAAATTTTCCGACTACATTTCGCCATTATCGGGAAATTGTGCCGCTGCTCCTTCCAGAATTGCAAGGGGTCTGAATTGTAATCCGGACGGTTTGTAGCCATCAGTGCTTCATAATGAAGTATTTCAGACTGAAATTTGAAAATTTTCGACTGAGAAGTTGAGAATTCACGGATTTTTAAAAATTGTTCCGTATACTAACAGTTAAGTCCTTTTTTGAGCATTCATTTTTGATCTTTCTTTTTAGTAGTCCTGCAATTCCTGACGTTTTCGGAGCATCCTCTTCTAGTTTAGGGCGCTTTGGGTATTCTGGAGATAGACCTGATGGGCCTTCTTGCTGTGATAAAAGCTTTTCCGCTTCATGCCAGGTTTTTGGGTCGATAAGATTTGGTATATAGGAGTATCTGGGATCGGAGAGCATTGCCAAAAGAATCTGATCATTGGAGAGGTAGTCTGAGATTTTCCGCTGAATGAGTTCCGCCAATACGTTTGCCATCGGGTCATTTTCGTCGAGTTCTTCTTTTACACAAAGCAGGCTTGGTACGATATCCGAGTAAAATGCGTTTCCTCGGGTCAGCTGAAGATAACTGAATTTAAAATGAATATTTTCATTAAGAGCTAATGTGATTCTTGAAAGTTCGCAATTGAATTTCTAAAAATTAAAATGTTATGTTGGTAATTTTTAAACGAATGTTTTGATTTCAAATCAGAGCGCGTTTGCATCCTTTTAGTCCGAACACCGGCTTTCTTCTTTTTTTGATTTTTCAAAAAAATTACTTACGTCGATTAAAGCATTGTGCAGGGGCTGCAGAAGTAGAATAATTTTCGAGAGCTCTGGCCACTTTTCGTTTTCTATCAGCTTGCCATTGAGACATGGGAGAGCTTGGAGGTAGAGTATCTTAAAGAAAAAGAGCTGCTCTTGTTTTCAGTTATCCTTCCCCATCCTAGTAGTTATGCTAGTGGTAATGACGCATTAACTGAGTAAGAGATTGCTAGAAATTTTAGTGGTGTCATTTTTTCAGAATATTATAGTTACTTTAAAGCTAAAAAAATGAGAATTCAAAAAATTGTTGTGACGTTTGCCTATACAAAAAATATTTAATACGGCGAAAAAGCCGTAAAAACGCGCCGTGTTTTTCGTACGTCGACATCTTCTGAATTTGAAAAACTTAATTTTTTTAAATATTTCAGACATGTTTACCACATTTTTTGAAAGCTAAGCATCTTCACAGCCATGGACGCTGAAAAAATACAACTAAAACAACGACGGTGACTGACTAACTAAAAACTCACTCAAATTTACTAGCTAGGTTCTTCCAACCAAAATTTATTAATAAAATGAAACATTTTAAGAATAAAAATTTCGAAAAATATATTACAAACTTCCCGTTTGTTTAAGTACCGACGAAATGTTAGTTCAAAACTATTTATTTATTTTCGCGTTTATTTCTCGTTTTTTTGTTTTTGAAGTTTGGAACTAGTTTGTATATGTGTGATCATTTGATTAAGTTATTAAATTTTGGTAATTCGTTTCTAAGATTCGTTTTCCAAGCCATACCAACGCACTTAAATTTGTATACAAACTTTAATTCAGGCTTTAACAATGAACCATTTTGCGTCTCTCTTTTTTTAACAAATTATGTTGATATTTTCATTTTAAAATAGGAAAAACAGTTATTCATACCGAAAATGTGAATTCGGTACAAACTAGGGCAAGTTCCTTTATGACAATAATGTTTGATGGGTTTTTTGTTATTTTTCCGGGTGCTTTTCAAGCAATTAGTAGCTTTTTACACAATTTTCGGTGAAAATTAAATTATCGAATTCTTACATTTCCTTCGTAAAATTTCAGCCAATTATATAGTGATCCCCATTGTTCTGACGGCAGAGAGAAAACCAAATGTTTGTCCGGACTGAAAATGTTTGATGCAGTTGCAAAAAGATATGGATTCCGACAAATGACTCACTCATTTCCATTATACTTGTTGTCTTCCAATATTTCAACAATTTCCATGATTTTTTCTTTGAATTCGGCAACAGTTTCAACTTTCTCTGCAAATTCTTCGAAGATTCGATTTATGACATCACCAGAGCATGGAACACTGAAATATGTTTTTAAGTTTTAAAATTCGCATTATCTGCTTACCTCTCGAGTCCCTCAAATCCAGAATCCACTCCACAAACCGTACCTTGACAATTTTCCATTTTCAATCCAATATTTTCAACAATTTGTTCGATTTTCTTCAAAATTTCGGGTTTCGGTTCTGTTTCCAAATGTGAAATTCCTGCCAGCTGAAAACGAATTTATCTTCGCAATTTTTTTCATTTTTTGTCATTTACCAAAGCTTTCCTTTCAAAGTTTACCGGATTAACAAATGCCACGTGCACAGAAAAAATTGAATCAGTGTCAATTTTTGAAAGCGAAAGCCCATCAGTGATAAGAACAAAGCTCTGAATTGTAATTTTATTTAAAATAAAAACCAGGAATTGAGAAAAAAATCACCTCAACATCTCTCACTTGAAATTTCACCATTTCCAGGTGTGATAGAATATTTTCTTCGATAATCTGTCTCATTTTCAACGAGTTTGGCACTTTGAAGTTTGGGTTTATTGCTTTGCAATACTGAATGAATTCCTGATTATCAGCGAAATTCAGTGGAATACGTCCTGATAAAAACGACCGGGCTAGGAGAAACTCTGGGTGTTGCGGTTGCGTGGTAATGCGACTGGAGAATGACATTGGGGCTCCTGAGGGGAATACTACTCCCTGAAATTGATATGTTGTTATTAGAAACTCGCAGCGTGCCTGAGTAGTTTTGTCTCATCTCGCAGCGATGAACAAGTTTGTCTTGTATTTTGAATACGCATTGACTTTGGATGCAGAAAGATTTGCGTTGCATTATTCGAATGTCGATACAATATACTATGCGCTGTCGCGCCCGGATTTCAGCTCCTTACGGTAACTAGGCAGCAACGCGAACCACTTCTTTCAAGAAACCGAGAAGAATATTTCTTCAAAACATAACCAGGCTTTAAAAAATTAAAATTTCTGATTGGAGCCTTGGAGCCTTGGATCGCTTTCAAATCATAAATTGATTTATCGCTTAAATTATTGCTGAATTACAAAGGATATTCTTATGTTTTTTCAGAGAAAAATGTGATCCGCCCATTTGTTCTCTGCTCTCTGCACCTCACATTTTAAATTCATTTAAATTTTAATGTATTCGAGAGGAGATCGTTCCACTTTCGATTTTTTTTACTCTTCCTAACTGCAATAACCTACAGCACGCTTAAAATGTACTGATCATTTTGCCGTAGTTTGCTGTCTTTAAAAAATTATTGCAAATTCGGAAATTTAATTTCGAATATATCGAAATTTGTTTTCGGTTAATCTGATACATAAAATAGTTTGCACGGTTTTAAGGGTGGTCGCATAAGTAAAATCGCTCTATTGATACAATCACGTATAAGACGTATACAGCAATTATCTTATATGGAATTAACTGAAAACCGTGCGTACCCGTTGCTCTAAACTACGCTGATAATCCGCTGAATGTCGCGCCTTCATGTGTTTCATCATTCCAGACGTCGTTCCTTTATATGCCAATACCGCTTGGCATTTAGAGCATGTCACGAACTCAGCGCGAAGATTCTCTGGTCTCTCAAAAAAATCCCATACGATCGACGACATTTCTTGCCTGAAATTTCCAGAAAATTTTTTTATAGAAAAATTTAATAATTGAGAAATGCAAATTTGGAATCACGAGAATCAGGTATGAGAAGAGAAAAAATCGCAAGAAGAAAATCGATGAGACACAGAAAGAGAAAAAATACGAGAAGTCGTATAGAGACGAGACGAGAAAAGAAACGATGAGAGAGGAGAGTGGGTTGGAGACGCAGACATTCATTCTCGAGAATCTCGGGCGAGAAGGGGTAAAAGTGGTGTGCGCAGACGAAAAAGAGATTGTCGACGGATTACACTAATCTTATGAAAAAAAGGAAACAGGAGAAGAATGTGAACATTGAAGTTTGCAAGTGGCATTAATTATCCGAAGAATAGTCAGAAATTTGCTCATTCGAAAGTTCTATGCTAAACAAGAGACTAAATGAACGCAGAAGGCATAGCTTTCTTTTTTTCTGTTGATCTGCGCCCGGAGCCATGATTAACCTTTCATTTTCAGACAATTTTCATTCAAAATTTTTGTATAAGGCGCTGGCATCTTGACATTTGGCTCCGCAGTTTTAGAGAAATCAAAAGTTTATTGTGCTCTAAATTTCAAATTTCTTGCTTTCTCATCTCGAATTTTTTTCTTTTGCAGCAAAAATTAAAGAATTCTCAGAATTCTTTGCCGTAGTCCGTATCAATGTGTCGTTTCGAAAGCATTTTGAGAAATTTTTCCGAAATATTCTCGAAAAATTTTTGAAAAATGAACGAGAAAAATTTCTCGAGAATTTCTCGAGAAATTTCCGAAAAATTTTTCGAGAAATTCTCGAAAAATTTTGAAAATTCTTGAAAAAAAAAACATTTCGATAAAAAATAATAATAAAGTAGTTCGAACGACACTCCGAAATAACGCAAAGAGCGTTGTTTTATCGTATTTCCATTCAAATAATTTTTCGCGATTTCTCGAAAAATTTCGAAAATTCTCGAAAAATTCTCGAGAAATCAACGAGAAAAATGTCTCGAAATTTTTTCGAAAATTTTTCGATAAACGCATTTTTCGAGTAATCATTTTTCGAAACGACACACTGGTCCGTATGTGCGATATCTCTAAAGCTGATGCTGGAGGGCTCAGTTGCGAATGCCGCCAACCTTTTTGCTATGTTTGTTTTACTATTTAATTAATTTTTTAAAATCGCACACATTATTATTATCCATCCGCGAGGACCTGATTTTTCGTTTAAAGGCGCTGTTTGGGTCTCGTTAGGTGATAGCGCGTTTTAACGCGCTAATTTAAAAATTGTAAGAAAGCGCACACACTGCGTTTGTGATTTATTCAGTTTAATAAACAGTTTAAGAAACTTGACAATACAAATTATTTAAAAAAAAACATGATTTTCAAAGCAAAATATAGAAAAATTCCAATATTCGCTTCAATTTTCGAAAAGAAATCACAAACGCAGTGTGTGCGCTTTCTTACAATTTTTAAATTAGCGGTTTGAAACGCGCTATCCCATAACGAGACCCAAACACCGCCTCTAAACGAAAAATCACGTCCTCGCGGATGGATAATATTTTGACTCCCATCGATTAGATACACTTATAGAACATAAAGAGTATTTCAAAGCTAATGATAAAAAATCAGTCATCGTATTATAAACATCCCAAATTCAAGAATTCAATACACATCATTGTGGTTATAACTATTTGATACTTCTGAAGTTAACAGAACAATCAAAATTCCAGGCAAGTGCTCTGTCGCTTCTGGAGGATTAATGGAGGATCCATATGGCCGTGTTTCGTATGAATTTGGGGCACAAATTCATTTGAAATTTAATAATCTTTCATTCAGTATCTTTGTTATCAAGTATTTTTTTATTATAGTGTTACACGAATTCTTTCAGCGAGGCTCTGTGTAAGGGTCAATGTTTCAGATCCGTATGTGAGCGCGGGAAGAACTATGGTGAGCTCGAATTCGTGGACACTTGAGAGCCTCGGTAGTGCTTTTGATGTTGTTGACCGCTGTCCAGGCTGCCCTTATTCTTCTGTGGAGTTCTTGTTCTAGCTCATTTCGTGAGTTGAGTAGCCTGCCAAAGTAGACATACTCATTCACGTCTTCGTTTGTTGTGATGGTGGTGTTATTTCTGAAGATCACCGGGTGTTTGGAGGCATACGTGATTCTCAACACTTCGGCTTTGCTAGTTTTTCTCTGGAGACTTTGGATTTTGGAGGTCGACTTTTCTGCGCCTTTCCGTGAATATTTGGAATATTTGGCTTGCAGTGTCACCAATGAAACCGTTCCGGAAATTCTTTATTTTTTACTTATAGTCAAGTCCTTCGAAATCAGAAATGTTGTTGTTACCACGCGCCGTAAAATTAGTCACGGCCACCACAGTCATTCCTATAAAGCCAGTTCCAATGTTGCTCATCGACCAGCGTTGTTTGGACTCAAACTATATTAGAAAGCACCTTATATTATTTTCAAAAATCTGTAATAATTGTTGAAATTTGATATAAATTAACAAATTTCCCAAATGGTTTAAAAATGTAAGATTACGGTAGCAACAAGTTCACAACTGTTTCATGGCGGATTCGCAAGTGGCTACATCAACCACCTTCCGGCTCCAAAAGTCACCTGAGCAGACAGGGTGATTAGAGCCAATCAATTAATTAAGGTCCCTGAATAGCAGTGAATTTAGCCAACTCAACAGGAAACAAAAAACTGATGACATAGGTTGACGTAGAATTTTGTCATGCACTTATATGATACATATTCATTCGAAGTTAAAAACCGTGTTAAGAATCATTCAAGCAAAAGTCATGTCGAAACTTTCACGTTTTTCTACAAAGTTAATTTCAAAATAAATATGAAAATACTGAATGAAAGTGTGACGCATTGCAAAACATCAAAGATCTAAATCTCGGAATTCCACATCACCAATCATTCAACATTGTGTTTGAATACAATCACAATGTATAAAAATCACTTTAAAATAAAACCAAAAAGGGAAATATGTGACGCAGTTTCTGACGGATGCCCCAAGACTGTTCAAAGACGGAAATAGTCTTCTCATTAGTCGTTTCACAGGAAACAGAAAAGCTTGACTAAATGAGCATTCAGCTTACAAATTGATTTTAGTCTGCCACCTGAACTGGACATCATTCTGGGAACTCCATGCAGCAAATTCGGCTTTTCCCTCTACGACATTGTCTTCCCTGCTGTCGAGCGCCATTCGACAATCTTTCTTCATTCAATGAACCGATTGTGAAATCAAAAATGAGGCTTCCACGAAAGACAAAATAAGACCGTCTCGTCCCGTTTTCGTTTTCGTCTTGGATTCGTATGACGTAAGGATAGACATTGTGTTGGTACACCTTTTCATTGCGTGGGCAAGACGAAATGCAAGACGAACTAAAAGACGAACGAAGACGAAAATACGACTTTTAGTTTTCATCTTTCGTGGAAAAGTATATATAAAGAGTATATAGCGTTCACTGACATCATGCTATTGCAGAGAGAGTGATGCGAAAGCTAACGAACTCTTACAGTAAGATGTTGTTAGAGGTGTTTGGACAACATTTGATTAGAAGAAGAATCAGTGAAAAGCCAATACAAATGTTAAATCATTTGAGAGACCAACAGATCATTCAAAGCTCCCCCCTCACCAAGGGTGATGAAAGCTTTCATGTTTTGAGAGGCCTGTATCAATAATATTTCACTCTTTCATTTTTTAAACAAACTTCATTTTTGCTCATTTTTATATTTGATGTCGAAGAGAATCGTGACGGTTTTCAGAAGAGCAAAATCTTTAAAAGTTTCTTATTCGATATTAGAATTCTTCTGAGATTATAAACACATCAAAAAGTATTCCGAAGCATAGAAATTATAAAAACTATTTTGAAGAAAAAAAAAACATTTTAACGTGCAAAAATTGAGAATTCAGAATAAAAACAAAAATTTATCTTGAGACAGCACAATTTTTCTTCACAAATTCTGGAAAAACGCAAGATTCGCGCAGTTTTCACTGAAAAGGTAAGCTTTTTAAAGCTAAAGCTTGATATTCCGTGAAATTAAGACAAAAATATCATGTTTTGAAGTCCGGATCTAAACTTGATCATTCGAAAGTTTTACTTCGACGCTCTTGTTGCCCTGGCGACCGGCCTTGCTGGACCTTGAAACGCTTAGGTTGATGCCAGGCATGGTCCTGGCGGAGGCAACGTTGAAAACGCGAAACGGAGGAAAACTACCTACCCCATCGTTCTCTACGGGTCGATATTGGCTTGTTGCTGAATTGTTACCAAAGTATACCAAAGCGTTACCGAGTTTCAGACAGACGATTTTATTCGAAGAAATTGGAACTGATTTTCTGCACGCGAGTGGGTGGAGCGACGCCTGTGAGGTTCGTACCTAGACAAAAGTGCGCTAGACGCGCCCACTGCACAGGTGATTCGCGATAGTCCTACGATAGGTGTTCCGTGAAATAAATCACTATTTTCAGTTTTTATAGGTTTTGATATATCCTTATAAATATGTTTTTCGCAAAAGTTATACGTATCACTTATCGATTTTTTCATCCATTTCTACTCCTCGATGGAAATATCCATGACTACGAGAGGTACTTCCAGAATAATTGCTGAAAATGATGTATAAATTGGCCGAAACCGCTTGCGGCTTTATTCTTCTATTCCGTGCTTTCTATTTTCCACGCTCCCAACAGCAGGCGTATCCATGTAATCTTTTTTAACGAAAACGCTTATATCAATTACTTAATTACGTAGTCGATCCGTTATTCCCGTATGTTAGCGCAGAGCAATAAAACAAATCATTTAATCGAAATCTATAATGAATATTTTGATTCTAGCATCAAAGCAAACCCGAACGCCTGAAATCTACAATAATATGTAAAATAATGAAATAGTAAAAATTTTCACTTTAATTTAAATGTGTTCTAGTAATTTGTGTTTAAATTTCATCGAACTTTGCAAAAAGAAATGTTCCGAAGAAATGTTTCCTCGTCTTTAAATTTGTTTTCAAATTTCCAATGTATTGCTTAAGTATTGCTAAAGCACCATGAATTGTAAAAATATTTTTTTTAATTTTAAGTGTTGATAATGTTTTTCTAGAGCTTCAGAAAGATTCATTACTAAGCATTTTCTTCAAGTTCTATTCGTAACTTTTAAAAAGTTTCTCCATGTGCTAACAGGTTTCCGAACATTCCCTTACTGTCCCATTTCTGACGCAGCTTTCGTTTTTCTCATTTCTTTGTAGCTGTGAGAAGACGATTGTGCATAGTCGATTTCATTAACTGCTTTTCCGAATCGTCTCTGGATACCCATATTGTTGGCGCGGGCAGCCGATGGAGCAATTCGGACGACCCCGCCCATTCTATATAGCCTAGCCTACCAGACGCGGTATACGGTAATCGCTAAAAAACAAAGTGCAATGAGCGAAAGCTCGCAAATCGATACAAGAGCCAGTTTCGGCTCCACTGACCGATTTTCTCCATACCACCTTATTTCTTCAGCTTTTCGCCATTTCTTTTTCAGTGAAAATTGAATCTAATTGGTATTCTGAAAAAAACATGAAAATTAACAAGAATAGTTGGAAAAAATATGAAAATACTGATTTTCTTCGATACGAATTCTTAAATTTTCTTTGAATCACTCGAATTCCTCTGAAACTCAAATCGAGCACGCAATATACTGAAATTGAAAATTCAGAAACAGCGCAAATACATTCTGTGTTATACAGTGCAAACCACGTTTTTTTTTAGTACAATTCCATAGAGTCTGGTAGAAAGGGTCGTGGTTTATAGTCTGGTAGAAGGGGTCGTGGTCTTCGTCTTTTCCTCTGCTCATTCATAATAATTTCATATTACAGATGGAATCTTTCTTTAAGTCTATGAGATCCCCACAATGTCGCCAGTTACAGCCGTCATAAGGGGAGAAATAGATCGAAAAAACACTTAAAGTGATGCTTGTATAATTTTCAGCTTTGATGCTTTGAATCCCTCCAGTCTCTGAACACCAATCGATCATTCGAAGAAGGCATAACAATTAAATGTGTCTTAAAAATGACTTGAATCATATACAGTAAATTATTGTTTCAGATAATAGAAAATTTCAAAAACATTTTTTTCTCCTTTTTAAAGTATCCAAATTCTGATTACAGTTTTCAGATAATTTTCAGATAATCTGGTAACCAAAAAATGCTTTAGTTCTTTCAAATAATTTCCAAAAATGTCAAAGAGACCAGAATATATTAAAGGTTTTGCACCAAAAAACTTTCATAAGCAATCTGAAAAACCGGCTTGTGCACCTTCGGACTATTCGGCTGTGGGCTTGAAAGTTGATGCATTTCAGCGATGTTTCAGCGGAATTTGAATAGCGAACCTGAAAAATCCATTTGGAAGGCGTTAATGATGAGATGGAAGCGACAAGCTGGCACTTGTTTCAAACTAAGAATACCGTATCCTTTCCACGACAGATGTGCGAACATTTTCATATCATTTTATATAATAAAATGAAAATACAAATAATAAAGTATGCTGTCATTAGCCCTTGGAATTTCAGTGTTTGTTCGAGACCTAAACGATTTGTTGCACTTTTCGTGATATGGTATCTGACGCTTTGTTGGCCAGTTTTCAAGAAGTGGCTGACAAATAAATGAATGGAATCATGATTCACTTTAATCAGATTGCAACTAATGATTTCGTTGAAGATCTCATATACGGTACTTGCAGTTTTTCAGATTCTATGTATACATTTGAACTTGGGCTTCATCCAAACATTGTGTTTTGCTCTCTAAACAATTACACACCGGATAATGACTTTATAGCTTGAATTCCGCTTCACTTATTTCTCCTCCCCTACTTTCCAATCTCCGACCAAATCACTAAATGTTGCGCAATGATCTCTGTGCCTCAAAAGCACCTCCCTCCGTCTTATGGCCCTCCTATTCTCTATACCTCTAACTCTCACTTCCTTCACACCGGCAGTGTCTTTCGACTCGTTCATTATATTCACCTCTAGGCAAGACGCGCATTTACTACATTTTTCGTCCACTTTTAAAACAATGATATCTTTACAACCCTGCAAAATATGTAACCGTGAAAGTCAGGGAATCCATTTTGGAGTGCCCAGTTGTCGGGCGTGTTCAGCGTTCTTCAGACGGAGAGCTGGTTCCGAGGAGCTCATGAATAAGGAATGCATGAACAGTAAATGTGGCAATAATTTGTATGTATTTACTCAGAAAATCAGAATAAATATTAAAAAAAAAACAATGATCTTGCAGCTTTAAGTGCAAGCCATGTCGGTTGAAACAATGCTACGCTGCTGGAATGAATGAAAAAAGTGAGTTTGTTTAGAAGTAAGTAGTTGATCATCAAAGCGTTTGTTTATTTTTTGATTTTTCGTCTTCGGCTCAAACTATTTTTGAAGATGCAACGATATCAATCTTTCGTAAAACCAATTTCTAGGTTTTCAGAATTCCAATTTGACAGAGACGCACTCAAATCTACAGAAGCACCTATCAAAATGCCACGGAGCTTCGACAAATTTGTCGGTCGACCGCAATTCGTCCACTTCTGCAATCCAGAAGCTCCGTCGTCGTCGATATATATCGATTTGACTGTTCTTATTGAAAAAGGAGAGAAGATTCTGAAGTCTACTCCTAAATGGACCCCACACATCGAAAGAGGACCTCTTCAAAAATTAGCAAGTTACTATAATGTTTTCGAGAGAATGCCGAGAAACATGACTGTGAGTTTGGGACACTTACATGTGGACAAACTCGCAATTTTGTTTCTCCAGACAAACACCGAATTCTCTTCTGGGGACTGCTCAGATTCTTGGGAGTTTCACTTCTTGGCAACGGCCAAGTGGCTATCGACATTCGACGAGTTTCAAAATATGGATCACAATATAAAAATGAAAATTTTGTTGGGCGTGTGGCATATGTGGGCCCGACTTGACAGAATAGTGGCGACAGCCGTTGCACGAAGGCGCGGCTTACTTGTTGAGAGAACTGAAGTTGCCCAAAGCAACGGGCTGTTCGTGGATGTAAATACACTGGATTTAGATGTTTCGTGGGTGAGCAATTACAAGCTGGAAGAGGTGGCGTTGTGAGTTCTTCACTCTTATTTTTCAAACTTTGTGTAATCGCTGTAACTATCTTACATGTACTTTGTTATCAAGGAGAATTTATAAAGCTGGAAGCATCAGAAAAGAATTTTTAAAGTTCTAAGTTCCATTTCAGCTTCGTTGATTGTTTTCGTGATTGGGACCTAATAGACGTGATTCCACAATTTATTGAGCTAAACCCGTCCTCCGTGGAACTCAATTACATGATGGCACAAATGTGTTTTCACTATGCCGGAAACCGATTTCAAGGAAAGATTCTGGAGATCATGGAAAGATTTCAGCAAATTCTGTCGGACGACTTGCACAATTATTATGTGAATTACGAAAAAAAGAGCAAGTATTCTGTGAGGCTGAGCAAACTTCTGAAAATCAACAATGCAATTCAAGAGAGTGTTCGAAAGAGGCGTGAAATTACTAAATTGGCTAAAACGTTTAATATTTTTGCTGCAGAGTTTTCTCATCCCGATATGTTTGAAGATACTGGTTTCTGAAAATTTTTCTGCAAAATAAAGATTATTTATTTAATTGTGTTAATCAGTTGTATCTTTTTGTGCCTTCAATGTGAGATTCAGCATTCGTCATTTGCTTTGCCCTTTCTTTGTGTTTTCTTTGTCGTCGCAATTATCCTGTTTGCAGTATATTATCATTAGCAATTTCCAGAACTTTTAGCTTTCTAAATTACTTCAAATCCCGCCGTTCCATCTCATCGTAGACTTGCCAGTCTCATTTTCCGTATCTTTTCATCTTGTATCAAATATATCTCTTTTGTCTTATTTTCCTGAGAATCACTTAACTAGAAGTAGCGCAGGAGTTGTGTTTTTATCGAATACTCAAACGCTGCCAGGTTCTTTGGCTGAAATTTGGTGAACTTTTGATCCGAAGTTGAGCGCCAGTTGGCTTCTATACGGAAATTATATAACTAGTATTCGGAAGTTAGACAGAAATCCGACAAATTTCGACAGAACTTTACCGACCACAAATGAAAAACGTTTATATGTATATAGGTCGCCAGTGCAGCCTGTTTACATGTTTCAATGTACACACCTGGAAAGATGAAAAGAAAGAAAGAAAGATAGTGAAACTCTGTCATTGCAATGGTCTCCCCTATTGTGAACATTCATCGTATTTTCATACCTTGCTCGTTAGAGTCGGGGGGGGGGCACATAAAAAGATTATTTTCAGACAAAAATACTGAAAATCACAACAATAAGAAATGAAGATGCCGTTTATATCCGTTGCACACTGAGCTCGAAGTTCTCCTAATTCTGTATATCATGTTTTATATAATTAAGGTTTTATTCAAATGTTGTATTTTGCTTATTGCGCAATTTCATACGTTGTAATTATTCCGAAGCTCTTACTCTATAAAATTACATTCTTCTCTTCCCACGCCCCAGTCCAATCTCCTACTAAATCACACAACGTTGCTCTATGATTCGCGTGTGCCTCTCTAGTATTTTCCACTGTCTAATTTTTCACCTGTTCTCTATATCTTGAACTCTGTTTTGCTGCTCGGCCTTTGTGCTCTACTCTTAATAAATATATGAACTAGCTTCATTAAAAAACGCGTTTTTGATTCCGACCTATGAAGTCCGTCTTTCTGATCGGCAGCCTTCAAACAGGTCGTTTTACATCGCTTGGTATCATCAACGTTGTCCATCTAATGCCATTTCTACATATCAAAAATCTAGTCATATTAATGTTCTTCTTTATTCAAATTAGAAAGGGTATCTAACTTCTAATATATGTCAGATATGGCTTCTCGATGAAGACCTTATTGGCTTATGAGTGTTATCGCCATCAATCATCTTTCTAGACAGACGTGGAATTCTCTGACTCTCACTCTGATAGTGCTTTTGTGGATGTTCAAACTTCTGAGCCATAAGTGAGAAAAAACGATGAAACCAAAGAGGTTGGAAGGTATTTGAAGGCTAGTGAGTATTACTTACTTAGTTGGTTCATAATTAGCTTGTATGAGTGCGGATCACCACAATCATTAATTTGTGATCTGGTGTCATGGAGTCCATGAAGTAATCAATCGATTTCCTTGATATATTGGTACTTTTTTAAGCAGTGATTCAGATCATCTCATCGAAATTCGCCAGACAGGTCGTCTCGAAGAATCCACTCTTTTATCAGTTTCACCCATCTTTCTTTGGTTATTCGTATAATGTGCCCAGCCCCTCCTAATTTTGTTGATGTAGTATAGTGTGTCCGTGACTTTTAAGACTTTTCGGATGTCTTTGCGGTATAAGTCTCGTTGGCATTGTTCCGTGAGGGTCAATCATATTAATCTCTTTTCTAGTGGTGCATCCATCGCACGGATTCTTTCAGCGGGACCATGAGTAACGGTCAATTATTCAGATTCGTATGTACATAAGCGCGGGACGAACTATGACGAACTGAGGAGTTGAGCTCAAATTCGGGGCCAAGCTGCTCAGACTGCTTGTCGTCTTCTGTGGAGTTCTGATCTAGCTTATTAAGTTGAGTAGCCTGCCAAGGTAGACATACTCAGCCACGTCTTGTGAACATAGTTCGGGGCAAATAAGTGTATCAGATGCAATTTTAATATCATTGATACACTGCCCGCTCCCGCTTCATATTTTTCGCAGTTTCGAATGCTGTTCGTATCTTGTACAGGCAAAAATTAATGTGGTGTCCTACTTTTTCACATTTATGAGTCAATTCCTGAATCACTTAACTGACAGCTGTCACACTTGCAATTACTCATCAAAAAAATTCAAACCGTCATACATATTTAAAGCAATATTGCAACTTTATGAATAATCCATGCCGGCTAAAATCTGAAACTTAAGTTACAAAGCAGGAGCCAATGACAAAAGTGAGAATGATACCATTGACGTCGTTTCAACAGCTTGGTTTCTGATTCTTAGATTTTTTTTTAATAGAGATCGAAATTGTTTTTGATTTGATACACCTCTGACGCAAATTCGGAAATAATTGAAAATTGACAATGTATGTTCCATTAAACCGCTTTCTCTCTCGTTCTAATAAAGTTTATTCCGTGGTCATTGGAACTATCGGAGGCCGCCTCCGCAGCTCTAAGCTCTCATTCATCCTCTTCCCTTCCAAGGATGAAGTGGACAGCAATTTCAATGTGTAAGATAATCGGTGCGAATGTAAATACTAAAGGTTGGATCAGAGTCCCTCTATTAGCTGGATAAGTCGGTGGGATAATATATTAGTTGATGTGTAGCTTGTCTCACGGTGAGCACTTTCATCCATCAGTATGAAAGAGCACATTTGAGAAAAGGGAAACAAATGATCGCTGTGAATTAACGTACTTCTCATTATTATACTTCTGTTTTTCTACGTACACTTTTTACAGCCCTGTACCTATTCTTGAGTAAAACGCGACAGCACAAAGGAGCGCAAGAGTTGATACCGTATTTCCTCAAAATTTTACTTCTGGAATTAATAAAATGTGATTGATTATATGAATGAAGAAATATGAATGCAGTGTTTATGGATCAGAAAACTCGACGTTGTTTGGATTTATGAAGTTGAATTTTCATTGTTTTGAATTTCAGAAGAACGCTAATTACCTTTTATAAATATCAGCCAAACTATCTATGGAATTGAGACATCAGAAAGAAGATCCTTAATCTGTTTCCATGAAGGATCAAGAGTGCACGCAAATTAAATATTTCCACATTTTGAAATACCGTAGCTGGTTGGCATATAGTGGATTAATCGAGACTTAAAAAAAAATGACAAGAGACAAGTTGTGACGCTCCTGTCCGCATTGAACGGGCACTGTGAAAATAGCCGAAATTAAGAGAATGAATGCTGTAAGCTATTGGAAATGCGCAATGCTATGGTTGTGAAGAACATCAGGATCAAACGTCAAAGTAACAAAAGATTTTTGTAGAACCCAATATTTCGTTGCATTCCAAAAGGTGTCACAGAAATGAGGATACTCCAGTGAATAAGTACATTATGAGCAAACTTTACTAACAGAATGCAGGAATCGTGCTCACTGAATTAATCAGTAAGAGTTCTAACCAACAATAGCGTCATCTTTTCATATTCTTGTAATGCAGATGAAAAAAAAAACAAACTGCAAAAATTTATTATAAAAAATTTCAAATTACTACGGAAGTAAAGCAATTCTGAAATTCTCTATCTTCATTCGTACGATTCAGGGATGAGCACGGTGGAGCACCTTTAAAACACAACTTTGCAGACACGTTGTGATGATCAGCAATTCTCCAATTCTCTTGTGTACGTCCAAGCGTATTTAAAAAAAATCAGGCTCTTTTCGAGTTTCCTGATCCCATAAAAGCTGTATGATCTGCGAATGAAACGCTATTAAAGTCGTAATAGTGAGTTTTGAATCATTTTCGCGACTTCAGATTCAATTTTTTAGCGTTGCTACAGTAAATTTGAATATTGCCCCCTTATTCTGTTTCCAAGCTTACAAATGCAAAACCAAAATTATTTTTTTTATGAAAAGTCTCGTTATAGTCCTCACTCTTCATAAGACGCCGAGGTTTCCACAGTCTGGCGATTTTTTTGAAATGTTTTACTCTTGATTTAATAGACATTGTTTTCCAAAATTTCTAAAACATTCCAGAATGTTCTAGAACAGTGGTGTAGCGGCGAACATTCAACTGGTAGGTAATAAATATTTCAAATGACGTTTTTTTAATCTGTTCTTAATGCACACAAACACATGTAGGATTAAAATTTAAGAATATGCTCCAGATTATGCGATCATCCAGTTTATTTAAAAGTTTCTGATAACGTTTGCAATCTACGTCTAACAAAAACTTCCACTTCTGTGAAAGATTCAACCATGAAAGCTCAATGTTCAAAAACTTGTGGATACTGTACGTTTTTGTTTCCTTGTGCAATCAGTTCATCATGTTGCCTTTTTTAAATTAAGGTACCTCACCAACCTCGAGCACTTGCCAAGATACAATAAATCCCAATACCGGAGTCAGTGACTGCCCTGGAATGGCTTCATACTGTCAAAACCCTGCAACCATGATATTATGAAGGATGAGTGTCCAAAGACCTGCAGATACTGCTCATAACAATTTCGTGAAATAAGAATGTAATGGCAATATGTCTCTATTTATCCACATTCACTCAATAAAGTTATGGCTTGCAGAATTGCTGATCATCCCAACGTGTCTGCAAAGTCGTGTTTTAAAGATGCTCCACCGTGCTCATCCCTGAATCATACGAATGAAGATAGAGAATTGCAGAATTGCTTTACTTCCGTAGTAATTTGAAATTTTTTATAATAAATTTTTGCAGTTTGTTTTTTTCATCTGTATTAGAAGAATATGAAAAGATGACACTATTGTTGGTTAGAACTCTTACTAATGAATTCAGTGAGAACGATTCCTGCATTCTGTTAGTAAAGTTTTCTCATAATGTACTTATTTTCTGGAGTATCCTCATTTCGATGACACCTTTTGGAATGTAACGAAATTTTGGGTTCTGCAAAAATCTTTTGTTACTTTGACGTTTGATCCTGATGCTCTTCACAACCATAGCATTGCGCATTTCCAATAGTAGCTTACAGCATTCATTCTCTTAATTTCGACTATTTTCACAATGCCCATTCAACGCGGACAGGAGCCTCACAACTTGTCTCTTGTCATTTTTTTAAGTCTTGATTAATCCACTCTGTGTCTACCAGTTCCAGAAAAACACTTTAGTAATCGCAGTTGCTCATAAAATGTCATATTCTTCGCAATTGGTGTTTGCGTAACTTATTTATGGCGGTAAAGTACGTAAACGCTCTTCAACAATATAACAAGCAAAAAAATTTCATCAGAAGCGTTTGTGGACTTTTGACGAAATAGATAACTCATCCCTACTGAAAATTACTGTATATACTGTCTACAGGCAAAGAATACGGATATAACGGAATTTCAAAATTTTCGACGTGACTCAACAAAGAATTTCAGAATAGCAACGTTTCCAATGCCAAATAAACTGATCATTGTAAAATGGACAGCTCAATCGAGGGAATTGAGCAGGTCGTCAAGCCATAACTTTATTGAGTGAATGCGGATAAATAGAGACATATTGCCATTACATTCTTATATCACGCAATTGTTATTAGCAGTATCCGCAGGTCTTTGGACACTGCTCTTTCATAATATCATGGTAGACAGGGTTTTGACAGTATGATGCCAATCCAGGGCAGTCATTGACTCCGGTATTGGGATTTATTATATCTTGGCAAGTGCTCGAGGTTGGTGAGGTACCTTAATTTAAAAAAAAATAAACATGATGAATTGATTGCACAAGGAAACAAAAACGTACAGTATCCACAAGTTTTTGGGCATTGATTTTTCATCGTGTTGACATAGATTGTGTTGTTACAGTAAGATTTCATCCCTGGACAATCACTGACTCCAGTGTTAGGATTGATCTTGTCTTCACATGTGGAAGAAGTGATAGATGCGGCGGTAGTTGTGGTTGTACCGGATATTGCTGAAATTTGCCGATTTCATATAATTTCTGTCTGCGTGCCCTGATAATCACGGTAAACTCTCTCGACAAACGATTCGGTCTTCGAATAACTCACTGTAAACATCAGCTAGCGGACAGCATCCGCCGGACATAACTTGTGTATAACCAACTGGGCACAAACTGTTTAATGACGGTATGGTAGCTGTGGTGCATCCAAGCTCCACATCTCCACGTACGGGGCTTAAAAATATCAAAAAGCAAGTGAAGAATAAATGGACGCGAAAGTCTGTCATTTGGAAGAAATTGGGATGAGAATGAAGTATCGGAAGTCGGAGTTTTTGTGAGACGTGCATTGCAAACGTTATCAGAAACTTTTATATAAACTGGATGATCACATAATCTTGAGCAAATTCTTAAATTTTAATTCTACAAGTGATTGTGTGCATTAAGAACGGATTAAACCTACCAGTTGAAAGTTCGCCGCTACACCACTGTTCTAGAACATTCTGGAATGTTTTAGAAACTTTGGAAAACAATGACTTTTAAAGTTTTAGTTTTGCACATATGAAGCTGATTTTTGACTCTGGATCTGGGCGACGTCCATCTTTGTCGATGACAAAACCGAGGAAAATGATATTGTTCATCAAAAAATGACACTTCTCGTGTCGCACGCGGAAAACGAATTCGGCGATCCGCTTCATCACTGCCAACAGTCGTTGGCGATGTAAAAAATTTGCAATAAAAATGTTTCCAAAATCGAAAGAAACTTATGGACCAACCTAATAATATTCCCTGTTGACTATTTTGATTTTGTGCTCATCTCAAGCTCTGTTGACATATTTCTCAAGCTTCTCTCCGGATTTCTCCGAATTCGCTCTCTTTGACGACATCAGGAGTCATGAGAGGATGACAGCTTCTCCTCTTGTCCTTCAAAGTTCTTAGCTCTCTGAACCGAATTAGAGCTCGACTCACCACTGAATTTTCGAAGCGTACCTTCTTAACGATCTCCGAAAATGTCATCCCCCTCTGTGCATTCCACAATGGCAGATCGTAATGGAGAAAGAGCCACCATTACCTTCAAAGTTAATATAATTAGTTAAAATTTTCAGAAATAGCTAAAAATAAAATACTGAATGAAAATAATAATACTCCGTGCCACAAAAACCGTTCTGCAAGCGTCAGAGCTTACGCAAAATCTACAAAACTTTGGTATTCGGAATGAACGAATACACTCGGGTCGATGCAAAATATCGATGTTCTTCAGTTTTTCCGAATCGAGCTTCTTGAAAAATTGTATTCGCAGCCTCATTTTTGTTTCTTTTAACACACAATACTAACCGAGATGGTTTCAGAGATAGGATTGATAAAAACTTGACTGATAAAAGGAAATTTCACAAGTTGAAATCCCATTTGATTCTTTCAATGGTGTACGGATCACCATCCACAAGGCTTTGTTCAGAATTGAAGCATATACCTCAGGCGATTTCCCGACGTTTTTCGACGTTCACTTCTATTTGAAGAGCAGCTCTGATTGATGAGTATCTATGCCACGTTACATTTTGTTTTTCCAATGTTAACATGGAAAAAGAAATTTTTAAAAAATTGAAGTGTATCAAATTGATCTCAATGATTTTATTCACCACCCTGTAAATGATGAATATTTCAAACAACGTTTTTCAATCCGTTCTTAATGCACCCAAACACTTGTAGAATTACAATTCAAGAATTTGCTCAAGATTATGCGATCATCCAGTTTATTTAAAAGCTTCTGATAACGTTTGCAATGTACGTCTAACAAAAACTCCGACTTCCGATACTTCATTCTCATCCCAATTTCTTCCAAATGACAGACTTTCGCGTCCATTTATTCTTCACTTGCTTTTTGACATTTTTAAGCCCCGTATGTGGAGAAGTGCAGCTTGGATGCACCACAGCTATCATGCCGACAATCAACGGTTTGTGCCCATGTGATTATACACAGCTTTCGTTGGACGGATGTTGTCCGGATGCTGATGTTTACAGTGAGTTATTCGAAGACAGAATCGTTTGTCGAGAGTTCACCGTTTTTTGCGCAATCAATGAATCATGTAGTCTTTTTTTGAAATTAAGTTGCCTCACCAACCTCGAGCACTTGCCAAGATAAAATGTATTTCTATAACGGAGTCAGTGACTGTCCAGGGATGAAATCTGATTGTAACAACCCAAGCTATGTCACCTACATGAAAGCTCAATGCCCAAAAACTTGTGGATACTGTACGGTTTTGTTTGCTTGTGCAATCAATCAATCATGTTACCTTTTTTTAAATTAAGGTACCTCACCAACCTCGGGAAAATATGTCAATAAGTCTCTCATTATCCACATGGCAATATGTCTCTATTTATCCACATTCACTCAATAAAGTTATGGCTTGACGACCTGCTCCACAAGATCCGCTCGGCGAACAATTCCCTCGATTGAGCTGTCCCATTTTATAATGATCAGTTTATTGTTGCAGCAAGTTGACATTGGAAACGTTGTTATTCTGAAAAGCTCTGCTGAGTCACGTCGAAAATTTTGAAATTTCGTTTTATCTGTATTCTATGCTTCGTGAAAATGCATCTGCATATTGGCCAAATGTATATGATCAAAGGATATAGAGAAATAGGTTCCCAAGAGAGGATTTCGATCAATTAATTTTTGAATAATTAGAATAAATAATTGATTTATTTTAAGTTAATAATGCTTTCAGAAAATAATGGCTGACTCCAATAAAATATATATTTCATATCAATCAAATCAATCATACTTTTTCTTCTTTCCCATTTACCACTCCAGTTGATCAAAATTATTGCAACATTGTCAAATGCACCCGCCCATTTCCCAGTGGATTCATTGCCCCCGACATTCTAACGAAGCACACTTTAACTGTACAGTACCGTACTGTACTGTACTGTACTGCAATGCTCCGCTAACTTTTCATAGCACAGTATAAAGAGCTCCAGTAGAGCTCCCTTCATTTTATCCTATTAATTTATATCATCATTTTAACTTTGATCTCTTTAATGTTACATTAGACAACCCTTCTCAGTTTTGTAATAAATGGTTCAATTACCCAAGTTTGAGGTTCTACTCACACATACCAAAAATACATTCTACAACGAGGATCAACTTTGCGCATAAGTCGTAAGATCTGCGAATGGAACGCTATTAAAATCGTAATAGTGAGTTTTGAATCATTTTTTGACTTCAGATTCAATTTTTCAGCGTGCCTACAATAAATTTGCATATTGCCTCTTTATTCTGTTCCCAAACTTGCAAAATGCAAAATGCAAAAAAAAAGATGAGAAAAATCGAGGATCTTCAGTTTTTCCGAAACAATCTTTTTGAAAAATTCCAGAAATACTTCATCAAGCCTTTTGGAATCCCACGTGGACGTTCTAGTCTTGATCTTCGTTTCTTTTTCGAGAGCGTCTAATAGGGAACGCAATTGTGATTTGTGAAAAATGAAAATGGTTCATAGCAATAGTCTTTGCAGCCTCACTTTTGATTCTTTCAACCGAAATGGTTTCAGAGATGAGGACTTGACTGATAAAAGGAGATATCACAAGTCGAAATCCAATATGGTTCTTTCAATGGTGTACGGAACACCATTCACAAGAATTCGTTCAGAATTGGAGCATATCCTCAGACGATTTCCCGACATTTTTCGACGATCACCTTTATTTGAAGAGAAAATCTGGTTGATGAGTATCTATTGCAAGTTACATTTTGTTTTTCCAATGTTAACATAGAAAAATAAACTTAAAAAATTGAAGTGTGTCAATTCAAATGATCTCAAAATATAGCTGTCGCAAGTTTTGCAATCGGCTGTTTCAGCACCCTTTGTAAAACGAGAGGCTCTGAAACGATTCGTTGCGAAACGATTTGCCACTAATATCCAAAACTCCGAATAAAACTACCTTTTGCGGTTATTTTCCATTAGAAACGTTAAAATGTATTGCAAACTTGTTCTATGAACATTGGAAACCAAATGCATTTATTTGGATAGTCGGGAGATATCCGGAAGCTATTGGGAGCAATTTCAGAACACAAAAATTTTAGGAAACATTTCAAAACTGCAAAATAAGAGGTAAAAAGCAAATAGTTCTCAACAAAAAGCACACAAGATCCGCATTTTTCATTAAATGTGATTATTTTCAAACAAAAAAAGGTTTAGGGTAAATTAAGTCAAAAACAAGTTGAAAAATAGTTTTTCAGCATATTAAATATACTTTTAACAAAATTTTCTTGCCACTATCTAACTCATTATTATCTCTTTTGGTTAAATATCTAGCTCGTCTATCTCGTCGTCTTGACAACAAAAATACAACTAAATTTCATGACGAACTTTTCTATTTTTGTTGTCATAGAGCACATCTGCTCGGAAATTGAAAAAGAAACACGAAATGCTTTGTGCCGACGGATATGCCAAACCCCCTTGTCTATTCATTTGACGCAAATGCCGTCCAACTACCTATTCATAGTTGAAATAGCACAAAGGCTTGGCGCGTATGCTTTTCTGTTGAGCACGATATTCGGGTTTTTGCACATTTCTTTGACACTTTTTGGAGTCCGAAATGTGTTTGGAACCTATAGATACTTGATGGTCGCTTTTACAGTTCTTGGCATCTTTTTGGCAATGCTTGAGATAATTTTTCATCCGGTTTGTATATTTTCTTCTTTCTATGTGACTAGTCGCGGGCTCCTCTGGTTTTTTCCCCAGTAAACTGTCCTCAATTTCTTACTGCAGATTGTATATGCAGTAATTTTCAGTAGGGATGAGTTACCTACTTCGTCCAAAGTTCGCAAACGCTTCTGATGAAATTTTTTGCTTCTGTTATATTGTCGAAGAGTGCTTGCGTACTTTACCGCAATAATTGAGTTACGCAAACACCAATGGCAAAGGATATGAAATTTTATGAGCAACTGCAATTACTAAATCGTTTTTTCTAGAATCTGCACTTTTACAACAATGGATTTGCATATTTTACATTATCGAAACCGTTCAATTTGAGCAAAGAAACTTTGAGGATAGTTCTAGGTTTGATCGCCGTATTGGTGTGATTTCAAAAAAAAACAATTAATCTCAGGTTTTTATACCGGTGTTTATTCATCGACAATCTCGCTCCTTGGAGTTCAATTCATCTACAGATACCGAGCTATTTTTTGGTGAGTTTCGAGCAACAAAACATGGAGTTTGAACCAGGAAACATTATTATTTTCTAGTTTTGGGAATCTGAAACTCTTCAGTGGCTGGTTAATCCTTGTTTGGTTTTCATATTGCCTATTTTTTGGTGCACTGTGGTGGGCTGGAGAGTACTTTCTTTTGAAACTAGATGACGTTTCGAAAAATTATTTCCAAGAAGAAATGTGCCTCCGTTATGACGCCACCAGTGATGATCTACCGCTAACAATTTTTTTGGCTTACGACCCAAACGACGGTTCCCCAAGACTGAAAAATATTATGTATACACTTCTGATGACCACAATTATGAGTGTCCAATATGGAACAATGGTCTACTGTGGATATCAGCTGTATACACAGATGGAGAGTAAACTTCAGTGTTTGTCAAATGTTAAGAAGCACCTTCATAGACAGCTTTTCAAGACACTGGTCCTGCAGGCAAGTTTCATTTAAGTATTCAAGATAACGAAAAAAAACGATAAATCATGAGTGATACTGAGCCGGAATTCATGTTTAATTGACTAATACTAATCTCTTAGTCTCCAGAAGTCTGAATCCCTTCGCAGTCATCTCAACTTCTTTATTTCAGATAACGGCACCCACGATTTTCCTGTTTTCACCTTTATTTTTAGTAATTTATCTTCCTTATCTTCAAACTCAACTGAGCTTTCCAGCTGGTGCAACAATTAGCGCTTTCAGTTTTTTCCCTGCATTAGATTCCTTCATTGTGATGTCGGTGGTTACTGAGTACAGACTTGCAGGAAAACGTAAGTATTCATCAGTAAAAATTACACTGTGAATGCATAATCCTTAGGCCTCTTCAAGTCACTGTTTCACAATGTATGGAATTTTGTCGCTAAGAGAACTGTTGTGACATCGTCGTCGTCAATTCAGGAGTAATTGAAAGAGAGTTACTCCATAACTTCATATTCCTTTTCCCGAATAAGTTAAACATTTCATTCATTACTTTTGTTTTTTCTTTACTTTTTGTGAGCTTCATTATTAGTTTCTTTTTTATTACAATTTCTAATTCATTTTTTCTATCGATGAAGCTGATGTCAGAAAATTTAAGAATGTTTTCAAAGTAATTCGACTAGACACATCTATTGTCTTTTCCGATGTGCTCATGACGTTGCTATAACGCCAACGCTTTTAATTTATGATTATCGCAATTGTCAATGATCAAACTATCAATATGAAGTTTTTTAAGAGCTTGTACTTGGAAAAATATTACTTTAAACTATTTTCGAGGTTCTGGAGGTGTTGATCGTTGACGTCGCTATGAAAAAACGGAGAACTGACGGAAAAAAATGAGAATATCTACAATTTATACGGGTTTTTCGCGACCAAATTAATAAAAACTGATACGCCGCTACATATACTTTTTACTCTTTTTTGTTCATTTCTGTCACTTACATACAGTATCGGCCAAAAAGGTATTCGCAAACAGTTTTTCGAGCATAACTTTTCTGAAACTTCCCGGATCGTTTTGATATTTTGAGACACAATGTAAAACGGTATAAGAAGTTGATTCAACAACAAGAATAATCAAATTTTCAAAAATTTGAAAAAATATCGAAAAATTTATGAAAATGGCAAAAAACTGTAAAATGGAACTTTGACTTTTGAGATCTAGGAAAGACCGGTAAATGAAAAACTACAATAAAACATGACTAAAATAGTTTTAATACTTCGTTGGGTAGCCTTTGGCGTCGATGACCGCCTGACATCTTCTTGGCATCGAGTCGAGAAGGGTGTCGATAACAGACAGGGGGATGGCCTTCCAGACAGATTGGAGTTGATCGAATTTCTGATTGGCATTCGATGTACGGACCCCTCTAAGTTGTCTCTCGACATGCTCCCAGATGTGTTCGATCGGATTCAAGTCAAGAGAATGATTGGGAAAGTCCAGAAGATCCACGTGGCGGCGTCGGAACCAGTCCTTGATGTGCTTCGAGGTGTGTTTCGGGTCGTTATTCTGCTGAAAAACGAACGCCCGGCCCACATTAAACCGTGCCCAGGGTCTCATTGTGTTTTAAAAGATGTCTTCTTACACAAATCGATCCATGATGCCCGTAATTCTTCTCAGGGGGCCGATTGAAGTCCCAGAGAAACATCTCCAAACCACCTCGGTTTGGAGCTGGTAGCTGGGATTGAACCGACATTCAACCGGACGGCGAATCCATTTGATACCGTCAGTACCAAACAGATTATACTTGGATTCGTCACCGAACACGTGATTAGCCCAATCCTGGCGTCCCCAGTGAAGATGAGCTCTGGCCCATGCTACGCTACGTTTCTCGGGGACTTCAATCAGCCTCCTGAGAAGAATTACAGGCATCATGGATTGATTTGTGTAAGAAGACATCTTTTAAAACACAATGAGACCCTGGGCACGGTTTAATGTGGGCCGGGCGTTCGTTTTTCAGCAGAATAACGACCCGAAACACACCTCGAAGCACATCAAGGACTGGTTCCGACGCCGCCACGTGGATCTTCTGGACTTTCCCAATCATTCTCTTGACTTGAATCCGATCGAACACATCTGGGAGCATGTCGAGAGACAACTTAGAGGGGTCCGTACATCGAATGCCAATCAGAAATTCGATCAACTCCAATCTGTCTGGAAGGCCATCCCCTGTCTGTTATCGACACCCTTCTCGACTCGATGCCAAGAAGATGTCAGGCGGTCATCGACGCCAAAGGCTACCCAACGAAGTATTAAAACTATTTTAGTCATGTTTTATTGTTATTTTTCATTTACCGGTCTTTCCTAGATCTCAAAAGTCAAAGTTCCATTTCACAGTTTTTTGCCATTTTCATAAATTTTTCGATATTTTTTCAAATTTTTGAAAATTTGATTATTCTTGTTGTTGAATCAACTTCTTATACCGTTTTAAATTTTGTCTCAAAATATCAAAACGATCCGGGAAGTTTCAGAAAAGTTATGCTCGAAAAACTGTTTGCGAATACCTTTTTGGCCGATACTGTATGTTCTAGATCAAGTAAAAGTTGATCCACGTGCTTGAATTTTTGTTTCCATTGGTGTTTTGGCACCCCTAAGCGCATGAAGTCATTCACTTCTCAATATCTCCTGCCATAATTCTGAAAAAGCTAAAATCGAGGGGGAGCTCTTCTTTTAGCGAACACTGTATACATAAAAGCATAATTGCAATTCTAACCGAATATTCCTGGTTTACGCTTTTTTTCAATATGTATAAATTACTATTCAAAGAAACAATTGCAGATCTTGTTCGACATTTTAAGAAAACGTGAGTCAAAAGTAGCCGTAAAGTATAGGATACATGACCTTTTCAAATTGTTTCGAATAGTAAATCAAAACTTCAGTAACATTTCCGGTTATCCTTCAATTAACAAAATTGGCTGCTTTTTTGTTTTATAAAGGTCGGGAAACGCATTACTCCTGGAAAAATATCATTCTGATTTGTGCCGATCACTGGCCAGGTCACACAAGGAAGTTCATCAATAGTGTGCCCTTTTAAAACGTCATATTTATTTTAGGAATTCATTCAAATAACACGAGAATTGAACAAAAATTTATTGAGATGATAATAAAAAATCACTCAGGAATAGTTTTCAGATCTTCCGCCCTTGTCTTCGATGGCATCACGAAGTCTATTCTGGTAGCAAATCCGGAGGGGGGGTCAGTTCGGTATTCTAAACCTGAGGTGAACTTCTGGAAATGCATTTGCACATTTTTCGAGTGGTCTTGACACGACGGGGTGAGGCTTTATTCCTGCTTGAATGTCCAAAAAATAATTCCAAAGTTGACCTGTGCTAATGACAACCCTCCTCAAAATCCGTTCCCTACTACTGATCTCCACGAAAATGAATGGAGGATCACGCCTCATTCGCTCTCTGATGGCTTTAACAACTTCTGAGGTTGTAATAGTCGCTGAGCGTTCAATTCCCGGATTTCTTGCTCCAAGACGTTTGAAACGTTTGGCAACCCTGCAAGACAATATTTTGTTCACACTCAGTTTTCTAACGATGCCGGAATTTCTCATACCCTTCCGAATGCAATCAATAATGAATGCTCGATACAGGAGTTCAGCTGAAACTTGTTTCAATTCCGCCTGCCGCAGGAAGAAATAAAATTCCGCTCCTGTTGTTTTGGTGTTGAAACATTTTTTTAGAATTAACGCCATATTTGAAATGATTTTCCTGATCTTAAAATCCTATTTCGCCGTCCTTGGTATTCCACCCCATTCTTGAAAAATGTTTTCAATAATTTAACTCTTTAATTTTTCACCTGCTCAATAACACGTAATTCTGGTAAGTGAATCTAATCATATTTTCTTGAAAATGAATTGTTTTCCTTTGTAACTGAAATCATTAGTATAATTTAGAGAAAGTGATTCCATTAGTTGTTTTTCTTTATTTCTACTATTGTCCTTTTTTTTGAGCTTTTCTATAACTGGCAATGGGTTGGAATTGCAACAATTTCACCCAAGGAAATGAGTTTTTTTACACTCCGAGTTCTATTGAAACAATATTTCATGTGATTTCTCTCCAAGAAATTCCAATCAACATTTGCTGTCTGTACTGTATAGCGAAAAAAACTCCACAACGGATGAGAAATGTCAAAACCAATTTACTGGTGATGCACCTAATCAATGCCTTTCTGGGTTTTACGATGAGCTGCCTGATTATTCCATATCCATTGTTCCCTATAGTCGGAGGGTGCACACTGGGCTTTCTCACGTCTATTGGAACACCGGTAACTGTTCAAGCTTACTTTGGAATCACTGTTACCCTTCTCACTGGCGTTTCGATTCTGACAGTCTTTGAAAACCGCTACTTCCGGATTTTCTATAACCCAACTTGGGAAAAAGTTCGGCAAGCGTATCTCGTTTTCAACTATTTATTCGCTGTCTCTATTTTCTTCTATCCCATTATGAAAGTTCCAGATCAGGAATATGCTAAGCAGGAAGTTTTGCAGGTAGGGTTTCAAATATTTCGGCGGTGTTACGGTTTGTTATTTCGTTGAAATATTTGTAAATTAGGTAGATGAGAGATTTCCTCCATTCAAACCTCATCAGAATTATTATTTTTATTTTTTTCAAAGCATCCATCTAGTGAGAAACTGAAATATCTACAAAATCTACAAAAATCTACAAAAGACACGATCTACAAAAAGTGGGGGCTAAAAATAAATGTTTCATTACATCATAGAACTACAGTAGCGGCCACTTAAATATCACCTTTTTGTTTTTCGGCTATAACTATTTTTGAAGAAGAGCAATGAAGCCAATTTTTTTGTGCATATTACCCGCGTATATAATGCACTCCCCGCAAAATTTCGTGGTGTTTAATCGAAAAGAAATGTTTTACTTGGGTTTTTTCATTTTTTTCATTTTGGTTTTTTGTTTTTCATATACTTTTTTCTGGAAGTGAAAACTCCAAGATTTTTTCAGATAACTTCTGAAATATTTGTTTTTGTCATGGCTAAAGCCAAAGGGAAACGAAATTTGACCCCAACTTTGCAATCTATGGTTGCCAAAGGTCGGGAGCAAGGGCGCACGCAAAAGGAGCTTGCCGAGCACTTCAATATCCATCGTAGCACCGTTTCAAAATTACTAAAACGCTGGAAGACTCAAAACAAACAAGCCATCATTAGAAAACCCTTGGGGATTCGTGTTACGGACTATCTGACAGATAGAAACATCGTCCGGGCTTCCAGAACCAACCCAAGGCTGTCTGAAGTTCTCGAGCAAGTTTCTCATCGTGGATCGCCTGTAGCAAGCGTCAGAACGATCAGACGTCGTCTGAATGATGCCGGACTGTTTGGTAGGAGGCCTGTGAAGAAACCATTCATTTCAGACCGTAATCAAGCAGCCCGTGTGGCCTGGGCACGCGCTCATCTGCTCTGGACTCAGAACCAATGGGAACGAGTATTATGGAGCGATGAGAGCAAGTTCATGCTGTTTGGTTCCGATGGAATTTCTTATGTCAGACGACCAGTGGGGGCCAGATTTGACCCAAAATATCAAACATGGTGGAAGCAACGTAATGGTGTGGTCCTGTTTCAGCAGCCATGGAGTCGGGCCTCTTCACCGAATCACTGGCATAATGAACAGATTTGTGTGCGAACATATCCTGAAAATGTCATGCTCTAATTCGCTCGTGCTTCCCAAGGGTTCGTTACTTGTTTCAACAAGATTTAAGATTAAACCCAAAACACACTTCCAAGCACATCAAAGTGAGTCAAACTTCTCAAACTACCATATCATTTCTTTAAGAATTGGTTTGCCACCAACCGTGTGAAAGTGATGGAGGGGCCCAGTCAAAGTCCAGACATCAATCCCATTGAACATTTATGGGAGGAGCTCGAAAGACGTCTTTCTGGTATCCGTGCTCAAAATGCCGACGAAAAATTCGCTCAATTAGAAAACGCATGGGCGAAGATTCCACAGTCTATTTTGAGCAACTTGATTCAGTCGATGAAGATGCCAAGCCGTCATTGCTGCTTGAGGCTTCGCAACAAAATATTGATCCTTTCTAGTTAACTTTTACAATTTTTTGCCTCTTTCCTTGCTGTTTTCCGTGTGTTCTTGCCATAAACCAGTAATAGCTAAAAACCGAAAAATCGAGTATTTCAAAATTTTCCGATAATTTTTCTTCATCGAGAAAACTTTATTTGGATCATATTTCTGGTTTAATTTGACACATTTTCACAAAAGACCTTAAGTTTCTATCTATTCTCTGAAAACCGTTATAGCCGAAAAACGAAAAGGTGATATTTAAGTGGCCGCTACTGTAATTAGAACTAATCCATAATTCCAGGAAATGCCCTGCATATTGTCAATTCCCGGTGTTGTTTATGACAAGCTCTACGTGTTCTCTCTCAATATCTATTTCACACTGCTTCACGCCTTCCTTGCACTTTCCGTGATTGTTGGCCAGATTATCGTGCTAGTCTTCATAATCTTCCGAAATTTGATAGCAGTAGGAATGAAATCGTCTCAAGCGACCTACAAAATTCAGAAGCGCTTTATGATAGCTCAGTCGATTCAATTTGCGATTACTATCCTCATTTTTGCACTTCCCATGTTTGTATTCTGCTACATTGTTGCTCTTCGTGACCATAACCAGCGGCTCAATAATGGTTGCATCATTATTTTGACATTGTACGGACAAATTTCGTCGGTGGCCATGATACTCTTATATCCACCTTATCGAAACTACGTTTGCAGTTTTTTCTCGAAGAAAATCAAGCCTCTTCAGAGTTCATTGACAAATCCCCAGTCGAGAAACAAATGTACCCTTTACTAGAGAAACTTTTCACGATTTACATACTTTTGTTTAGTTTCTTAAAATTGGATTTCCGGAATGAAAATTGAAAAAAAAACAATTAAAAAATATATATTAAGTCGTATTTGTCCTGCTCCGAAACTGTATGCTTTGCCATATTTGGCTTCAAAAATACAGTTTTGCGGCGTGAGCAAGCGCTCCGTCCTGTTGGTATGTCCAATCGCCACCCACCTAGTGGGATTTGGACCACGGCAACATATCCGCTTCAAGAATCTTCTCGATATAGTATTCCCTGTTGACTTTGACTCCAACATCAACGAAAACCACTAGCGTCTTTCCATCATAGCAAATTCCACCAAATACCACCATGACAGCGGCCGGGTGAGACGTTTTATTTAGAAGTTTTCCTCTCTTGCAGGCACTTTTATAATCAACAGCTATATTCCGGTTGTTTTGACCGTTCTTTGATTGACAGCTGCATGGGACAATTTAGATGTTGACTACCTCCGTGCCGTCGTCGACTCTTACCCGTAGAGACTTCAGGCAGTCATCAAAGCGAAAGGAGAAAAATTCGAAAACTGTTAATATTATAATCTATTGATTTTCAGAAAAAAGTCGTTCAATTTGAAGTTAATACAACGTCATGAATGCGGCGCTATATTTATTCCCCACACTGTATGTTTCCGCGATTTGGGTGAATGATAGACTATTCATTATGTTTGAAGATTAAGGTAGACAAGAATGAGAGTGAAAATAGCAAAGAATTAGTATTGAAATTTCAGCATATCTTTGAGAATCGGATCATCCAGGTCGTCAAAGACAACAAGCTCGAAGATCGAAGTGATCAGCTCGTAGACCTCTGACATCACTATCCCAACAGCCAACACAATTTCAGAGACCCGAAGAAGCGGGTCATCGTGACCTTCATCTTTGCAGATCAGAAGCAGAGCCCGAAAGATATCGTCACGTTGGCGAACTGAGATTTGGCGACCCGCATCTTGTAGTTTGTAGTAGTCTGAAGAGTGAAAAGTAAAAATGTTTTAAATGTAAATGAAGAATTCTGATATTCTTACAAAGCATACACACTCCGTCCGTCCAGCTAAAATTTGACTAACGTTTTCTCCCGATCATATATTGAAAGAACTCACTATAATGCCATATTGCTAATGCTTTAAAAAGTGAAAACTCTGAAAGTGACATTTTAAGTTTTCTCAACGGCACATTCACATTTTCCCATTGTCTTCGCATCATTTGAATGCAGTTTCTAAATTGTTTTTTTTTGTTTTTAAAACAAATATTTTCTCTTCGAACATACCTATACATAGTAACATCTTCTGGTGTATACTCCCCTGATGCCATGTTCAATTCTGTAGAAGGAAGTGGGTCCATTTTCAGGCACTTTGCCTCTCGTGTAACAAAATATGATTCCTCGGGGAAAATGCTAGAAACATTGAATTAAAGTTTCCGATTATTAGTTTGAAGAACTGTTACTCACACTTGACTGTAATAAGCCGGATCCGCTAATGCGTCCACTGCAGTTGTCGTTTGGAAAATAACAGTTTTCTCGGATTTACTCAGTAGGTTAAACTCGGGAAATTGGTTGACGTAGTCCAGAATCATAGTATAGTCGTTGCGATTCTTATATCGATATGAACGATGATCAAATGATTGCATATCAGACTTATCGAAGGGCTGAAAAAGCAAGCCGCAATTATCTAAAACTCTTGATAACTTGGAAGAAAGCATAGAAAAAGGAATGGAAAACGTACGCAAACGCAAGGCCCGTCAAACATCGCAGATAGAGTTGCTCTACCATATGTTAACTTCCTTCTCATATTCAAATTGACCAATTGATCCAAGTAAAGCGACGAAAGGCGGTACAGTTTATCCTCTTCGAATAAGCAATCTACTGGCTGGGAAATAGCAATCACAGATTCCGAAGAGCTCGTGTGGATGGGTATCTTGTTAAACTCTTGAAACTCGTCATTTGAGGTCTTCATCATTTTTCGGGGTAAATGGTAGCAGTCAGATGGAGGAGATAATGATAAGGATGAATTCGGCATGTTGGGAAGAGGATCATAGTCTGAATTAAAGTGGTTTTGGTTTGCTTTCCTCCCGGCACAGCAACAGTGTGCTTTCTTAAATCTTACAAATTGTAGAGTTCATCGGTTGATCATTCGGCGGACTATCATTCCTCTGCGACGGAACTTCCGGAAGATTAGCCTTATGGCTTTGAACTACTGAAAGCTTTAATATGTTGAAATCGAGATATTTGGTTAACCCACATTCTTCCTGCATTCCAGCTCTTACGCATTTTGTAAACCGACACTGCCGGCAGTTTTGCCGGAATACGTGATTTATCTCGCACGTGTTCTCTCCTGGACAGACATAGACCTGGCCGGTTTTTATGGTTCTGCGAAAGAAGGCTGCACATGCCTAAAAACTTTCTGATTCCTTAGTTCTGAAGTATACAAATGCCATCGGGCAAGAGTTACACTGCTTTGCCGCTATTGGAAACGCTGGATTGGAATTGGTTTGTTACGTTCATTCATCACACTAGACGCTGTAGACGCCGACGCCACAACGTCTAAGGCAGCCTAGCTAGCAGAGAAGGGCGGAATTCCGGATTCCGCCGTTTTTTTTCATTCCGTTTTCCGGATTCCGGATTCCGTGAAAAAAAATTTTTCCGTTTTCCGGATTCCGGATTCCGTGAAAAAAATTGTTTTCCGTTTTCCGTTTGCCGGATTCCGAGTTCCCAAAATCCAATTCCGCCCAACTATGAGTTTTAATACTTTATTCTCAATTGTTGTGAAAAGTATACTTTTTTTGATCTTCCGCAAAAATTAATGGTTAAAATTCCGGATTCCGGATTCCGCATTCCGGATTCCGCCGTTTTTTACATTCTGTATTCCGGATTCCGGACTCCGAGAAAAAATTTTTTCCGTTTTCCGGATTCCGAATTCCGTGAAAAAAATTTTTCCGTTTTCCGGATTCCGGATTCCGTAAAAAAAATTTTCCGTTTTCCGGATTCCGGATTCCGAGTTCCCAAAATCCAATTCCGCTCAACTCTGCTAGCTAGCGGCATTTAGAGTTACAGGTTTTTCTATGCATTTAGAGTTTCATTATTTTCACATTCCCATTTTGTTCACCCCTAGATAACAGGAATTCAAACTTTTCCGGAGGAAAACGGAATGAAAATGTGACGAAAGACGGAATTCCGCTCGTATAAAGAATTCAGATAATTTCTTAGAAGCCAATGTCATGGAAAGTATCCAATCTGTGAAGACGTTAAATAAAATATCGGGTTTCATTATAGGAGATCATTAAAAGCAATCCTTTTAAAATACTGAAATAGCTTGTCAGAATAATCAATATTAATAATTTTTAATGTTTAAAAAACGTTGAAAAGAGAACATTTATGGAACGAATTGAACAAAAACTGAAAAAAAAATTCTGGAGGTATGGGGAATTGAACCCCAGCCCTCTCCCATGCTAAGGGAGCGCTCTACCACTGAGCTCACAGGTAAAGCGCGGTAGGCGAACTGTGGGTGAATCGTAGGCGAATGAACGCTAATAGGCGAGCGATGGGTGAATCATAGGCGAACATACGCTAATAGGCGAGAAATAGGTGAGCGGTGGGTGAAGGGGCGCAGCAAGCAACCGCTGTAGACGAAAGGTAGGTGAATAGCCGCTATAGGCGAAGGGTAGGCGAACGGTAGGCGAGTGGCTGGTGAGCAGCCGCAGATAAGTGAATGGTAGGTGAATGGTTGGTGAACATTCCAAATGCGATTTTTTCCGAAAATACAAAGTTTTCAAATCAGTGGTTTTTATTCAGTTCCTATAAGGAAACATGATGGTTTCAATTAAAAGCATCAAATTGGAGAATCCGTGCAGGATTATGACGACTTCTCTAGTAGGATGCTTCAATCATCTTTCAACCAGATTTCAGAAGCTTTGAACATCTCAGAACTTTGAAGTTTTCTTGGAACGGACTGCAAATAGGGTTAAACTAGGTGAAAAACAGGCTAAAAATAGTCAAGCTTGTACTGAAAAACTATTAGTTTCAACGGAAACGCGTTAAAACCGGTATTTCACACAAAATATTAAAGCTTGTATATATTTTTTTTTCTTAATGCTTGCTCCAACTAATTTGATATATCATCACACGCACTAATTAGCTGGACAGCTTTGCTTGTATCGGTTATTCTTTGGGGGAATCACGACGATTCACGACTTTTTGAATATAGACAATTCTAACGAAGCAGTCACACTAAATGCGCCAAGATCCAGAAACACGTCAGCAAATTCTTTTGCGCACAAATTTACATGAGATTTTCGAAAAGATTTTATATCTTTTTTTTGCTTATTTATGACGTCTTTCTTTTTTCCTTTTTTTCAATAATGTTTTATTTAAAATAAAAACTTGCATAAACTGTTTCCGTGCGAAATAGCCAAAAAAATTAATCTAACCTCGAATTTAAACATTTTTCGGTGTTTTCCTTATTTTGTATTAATGCTAATGCTAATCGCATTTTCTTGCATAAAGAAAATTTAATAAATTTTGGAACGGCATGATTTTTAAATTTTCTAAAATTCGGTGGCATATCGTTATTCTCCGTTGTATGCGGTATATGTGTAGACTGGATAATACCCATTTTTATCGTAAAAATTCGCTTTGTAAACATATTTATTCATAGAAGATGTTGTACAAGCGCTCAGCTTCAGCATTTTCACAAGTTCACCTTTTAGAAAAATTGATTTAAATTTTTTTTGCGGTACCTACATTTAATGTTGAAATTGATTATTTTTAATTTCAGGAAAATGCCGAACAAGAACAAAATATGGAGACGGAGAGGATGGAGACCGTTTGCTCAAAAAGTTCAAACGCCGATTCCACAAGTAAGCCTTTAAAAAATCAACAAAAAATATTATTGCTAAACTTTCAGAAATCCTATGTTTCGGCGTAATGAACATTCAATTGAAGATTCATTACTGCTGGTTCAAAACGAAATAAGAGATGCCACAGAAACAGACTGAAAGGAGAACACCGACGATTCAAGCGGATAAATGTAAAATGTGTAGTTTCACACTTTTATTTTTTTCAAAATTTTTTTCTAAATGTTTTTTTTATTTTTCAAATTTTTGTGTTTTTGTTGCTTAATTTTTTTGAAATAAATTTAATTGATTCAATTTACCTGTTTTCTTATTATCCAGTAACGAAAAACGAAAATCCGGGGTGGGTGCTGCCCGATTTTTTTATACGACCGCTAGTAGGCGAAGAATAGGCGAGCTGTAGGCCGCTAATCGCCGACCGATTGTTCTCTTTTCACCTGCCAGCGGCCAACAGGTAACCGACCGTTCGCCTACCGCGCTTTACCTGTGGCTATACCCCCGACATTTCGTCTTTGCGATAGGTGTGTTGATGAAACGATTGAAAATACTTGATTTTCCGAAAAAATCGAGAAGGTTCATGCGAAAATAGATAGAGAAAAATACAGTTCTCTCACCTTACATGATTGCGCGCCAAAATGCAAGTTTGTGGCGTTTGGTGAATTACAGATTTTGCAATTTCCGCGAGACATATTTTATCTGAAATTGGCACAAATAATTAAAAATCGAAGAGAATCACAACAAATAAAAACGCATCAAGTCATTCAATCAGAAACGCAGACATTTGAAGCCGATACATCAGGAGGGCACAGAGACGCAGACGCCTAGAGATTATATAAAGCGTATAGTGCACCAAGGTATACTTGCCCTCGCGTCATTTATTTTCTGTTTTAGTGATGACAATGTTTCATGACCAAAGATAACGCAGAAGAGAGGGCCGTAGCAAAGGCCAGTCAAACATACAAACAATAGAACAAACAGTGTTTGTGGTTCGATCCCACTACCACAATTAGTAAAAATGAAATTATGATTCGAAAAACGTGTAAAATCGTAGAGTTTCGTAATTCCTTTAAGTTTAACCAGCTTATAACAAGCCAAGACAAAAAAAAGTCGTTTTTCCTCTCGTCTTCGTTCATCTTTCAATTCGTCTTGCATTCGTCTTACGCAATAAAATAGTTGAGTACTGTGTACACAATGTAATTCACTTTACCATGTCTATCTCCGCGCAAGACGAATTCTAGACGAAGACGAGACGGTGTTATTTCGTTTTTCGTGGAATATTTATCGCCAACTTTTGACAAAAAATTGGTCACATCTTGTTCGGAAGCTGGAAATCCGCTGATTTTTTGTAGAAAATACTTGGATACTTGGACGCCCGGTAGTCGGCTGGAGATGTTCTCAGCGCCGGGCACACACATCTTTCCATTTGTTTCGGTCTTGCGCGGCTTGGGACCAGTTGCCGTCGGGAGTGTTGAACTTCCTCAGTGCATCGGACCATCTTGTTGCGGGACGGCTTAATGTTCTTTTAACGTCTCTTGGATACCAGAAGGTGATTCGATTTGTCCATCTATCGTCTTGTCTTCGTACGACGTGGCCTGCCCATCGGTATTTCGCGGTGGCTGTGTATTCCACAGCGTCTCGGATGCCAGATTTTTGCCGTAGATCGGTGCTTCTTAGATTCTGCTCCCGTTGTTCTCTTCGATTGGTTCCCAGTAATGATCTTTCTAGGGCTCGTTGAGTTCTTGTGAGAATCGTAGATGAAGTCTTGTTATTCGCCCATGTCTCAGATCCGTAGCAGAGCGCGGGGAGAACTGTCGAATAGAACAGTTCGGCTCTTATCTTCTTGCTGGATATGAGTTGAGCAGCTTCTTTGATACTGCCCATGGCAGCCCATGCTGAGCTTCTTCTTCGGGTTATTTCTGCTTTGAGATTGTTGTCCATGGATACCAGTCTTCCCAGACAAATGTATTTGTCGACATACGGAAGGGGGGATTCCTCCGACAGTGATGGGATCCGCTGTTGTCCAACTATTTCTCGTGACTTCCGTTTTGCTACGATTCATTTCTAGTCCGATGGCTTTTCCAACTTTGTCTAAGTCATTAACCATGCTTTGAAGTTCCGCAGAGCTGTGACTTATCAGAACGATATCGTCGACAAATCGGAGATTGTTGAGCTTCTTGCCATCTATCATGATGCCTTTGTCCTCCCAATCAAGGTTTATCATCGCGTGTTGCAGAGCGGCAGTGAAGAGTTTCGGTGAGATTGTGTCTTTTTGCCGTACCCCTTTGCCGATTGGGATGGTCAGCTCTTTCATAAACATCTTGATCTTGGTAGTTGTTCCCATGTTACATTCCAAGAAAATTGATCGACTTTATCCTCTTGCCCTTGTTGCCCGGCGAAATATCAAAATCTAAGAAGTCTCGATTTAGAAATATTTTTTGACATTTAAAAAACTTTTTAAAAAATTATGAAGAGAAGTTATACTACATATTGCTTCATTGACTTTTCTTTACATTCCAGAAGACTCTTATCATCGTTTCATTTAATCTGTTTACCACATCCCCTATTCCTTATCATCTTTCTGATATTTTCAATCAGTTTATTGCAAAAATGTGGCCGAATGGTCTAGTGGTATGATTCTCGCTTTGGGTGCGAGAGGTCCCGGGTTCAATCCCCGGTTCGGCCCATTTTTTTATTGCTTTATCACTAAGGAAACCAATGATTTCATTATTAACCGGATTGGTCCGTTCTATTTTAAAACACAGAAATCACGTAATTTATCAACATTTTAATTAAGTTGCACTCCAAAATGGCGCCAAATGGTCCAGTGTATGATTTCCACTTTGTGTGCGGCAGGTACTGGGTTCAATTTCCGATTCAGCCCATTTCTTTTAATACTTTGAAATTAAAGAAAACAGTGCGTTTATCACTTCTGCGTTCCTATTCTTATCATATTAAACGATCACCAAGGCAGATGCCCAATGCTTCATTTTCACTATGTCATTTTCAATCAGTTTCCCATAAAATCGTGGCCGAATGGTCTAGTGGTATGATTCTCGCTTTGGGTGCGAGAGGTCCCGGGTTCAATCCCCGGTTCGGCCCATTCTTTTTATTACTTGAAAAACAGCCAAAGTTATTTTCAAAGTTATATGCTTTTTACAGTTTATTAAAGACTATGTCTAACTTAATTTTCTGTGTTGATAATCATGGTTTTCTTTTTCAAAGAAGCTCCAATGATAGTACCAACAATTGGTTGGTATATTTAGATTACAGCCTAAACTATTCGCTGTTCGTCAAAATACTTTCCTCATCTCTGAAAATGAATACTTCCTTTTACACATTTCCTAAACCTGGTGTGCTTCCAAATGAAAAGGGACTGAAGACAGACTGATTCTGCATTCATAAATTTATATGGGTTAATGAAGAAAAGAGAAAGAGAACAAAACGAATGGGCCGAACCGGGGATTGAACCCGGGACCTCTCGCACCCAAAGCGAAAATCATACCACTAGACCATTCGGCCACAATTTCATGGGAAACTGATTGAAAATGACATAATGGAAATGAAAAATGAGGCAACTCCCTTGTGATTGCGTGATATGATAAGAATAGGAACACAGAAGAGATCAAAGCTTTAAGAATGAGAAATAAGAGGGAAATTCACTGAAACAATAGTGTGGCATTTCATTATTCAGATATCATGGCTCAAAAATGAGCATACTAAGGTAATTTTACAGAATTGCCCCCCACACCTCTATCGCTCCCCATAACTGGAATCACCCCCCCCACAGTTATGTTTTCGATTACTTTTGAATGTGGGGGAGATTGTGTGTGGGGGACTATTCTGTGAGATACAAATATCCGAATTGCCCCCCCACCTCTTGATGTGGGGTGCGACTCCGGAAAAGAGGTAATCTTTCACAATGACCCCCATATATCTTTGTTCTCCCCTACTGGAATGAACTGCAATCACCCCCCACGATTCCAGAATCAGCCCCCACGATTCCAGAATCACCTCCACGATTCCAGAATAACCCTCCACGATTCCAGAATCACCCCCCACGATTCCAGAATCATCCCCCACGATTCCAGAATCACCCCCCACGATTCCAGAATCACCCCCCACGATTCCAGAATCACCCCCCCCCCGCGATTCCAGAATCACCCCCTCCCACGATTCCAGAATCACCCCCCCACGATTCCAGAATAACCCCCAAGATTCCAGAATCACCCCCCCCCACGATTTCAGAACCACCCCCCCACGATTCCAGAATCACCCCCCACGATTCCAGAATCACACCCCACGATTCCAGATTACATTTCCCCGGGTTTCAACCGGATACCACGTCTCTGCAACGTGGATGACCCTCCATCAAAACTGGTTGCATATGAGGTCGTTTCGACGTGATTTTAAAATGAATAAGTTACAAAAAAATGGGGGGGGGGCGATTTTGGTTCATTCCAGTGGGGGGTAATACCGAGGTTTGTTGGGGGGGGGGGAAATACAGTTATAATACCCATACCAATTTTAGCGGCGCAGTCGAACCGGTCGTTTTGCCAGACAAAAGTCGTTCGACAAAGCGACCTAATTTCACCAAGCTTTGAAGACACAAGCCGGAAAAAATGAACGAGCTGAAACGATAAAAAAGCATGGATCTGAAACTATCAGAAAAATACCCTTTAGAGAAAATTATATTCATAAACTTGCTGAAAAGAATCAGAAGCAATTCTTTCTTCTCCCATTGATATGTAACGAGTTCATAAGATTATTTGGCATTTTTTCTTTTTTTAAAATTTTCTTTTTGTTCTTATGCGTTTTGTTCTGATTAAAAACTTCTAATCGCACTGCATTCAAGGTTTTTTGAAAATTACGAACGCATCGATACACATAGATTTGTAGCAGAATAAAACGTAACTCTTATTTATTTTGAGTGTTATTTTCATTGTTCATTATCAGCGAAGGCTCAGCTGCTCCAAAACGCAGTGTGGTCGGCTTCATACAGTATCCCTGACATACCTCCAGCAAAGTAAATAACCCATGAGGGATTGATAGAGCTTTGGACAGCTTTTGAAATTTATTTAAATTACGACACTAGAGCAAAGTACGAGCGACATTCAGACGATAGTTACGCAATGATTTGGTGGAATCAATCATGTCTTCTAGCGGAGCCGTCAGATCTGTGTGAACAAGTGGTGGAGTATGACCAGGAGATTCAAAAAATGTTTATTAATCAAAACAAATGAAACATCAGGGCATTGAGTATATTTATATAATAAATTAAGTGATAATAAATTATGTAAATTTCGAAAATAACGTGGTCTGCCGCTTTTGCAATTTGATCGTTCTAAATTTAGGAAAGAAGCCCAATACTGTTTTCCAATACAAACTTGATATTGAAAGGCATATCAAACAATGTATTGAAGCATTTGCAATGAATATTGTATTACATACTGTTTCCACAATTCTCGATATTCGCCTGAAATTTCAGCAAAAACTATTGGAACATAAAACAATGATGAAATCGATGATGCCACCTCTCCACGGCGCTTAAAAGATATGTGATATTCAAATGAGATTTTGCATAAGATAGTGTGCAATGAGATTGTGCACATTAAGCAGCCGACTTGACGATGTTTCCGTGAAACTCTTTTCCTTGAATTCGCATACATGAGAACATACGAATAAATGTTAAAATGACATCAATGGAAATCAGATTTTCACATTTTTTTCAAGAAAAAAAGCTACATTTCTCTGCCGGCCGGAAGTTGGAACTCTCTTGGAATAACTCACTGAACATCGCCATTATTATGTTCGATACCGTCTATTATGTAGGTGACACCTAAAGGCAATTCGGATAATAAAAATGTGATAGCTAAGAAGATGACGATAACTGAGATTCTGTCTTTGGAGTGTTTTCTGAAAATATGTCGCAATTGTTATTACAGCATCTATCCATACATATAACCTTGATTTTCTGTTATTTGTTTGTAAATCCACTACAATCGTGCGATGCTCTTTCTTGGAGCTCATTTTCAGGAGAAGAAGAACTGTGAAAACTGGTAGAATTGCACATGGTAAAACCTGAATGAGAGTTTCAGAATATGTATATTTCCGGAAAGCAATAAAACTCACCTTTCCTAAAACACCCTCTGCCAACAACAGAATTCGGTGGTAGAGCCCCTCATGAACTTCGAATATTCCGTTACATTCCTTACTATAAATTGGCTCACTTCGATTTGCCAAATATCCAGTACAAGTCTGTGCAGGATACCACGTCGATATTTGAGCGTAGTGAAACTGAGCGAAATAACAAATAGAGAATATTGCGCTGATTGCAAATGCGTTTAAGAATAGTGACAGGCCAAATCCAGGCTTCACAAAGCGATTAGAGCTGTTCAAGATGTCCGACACTACTAAATATCTGATAATTGCAATAGACATTCCGAGCCAAGCTGAGCAACGCCGTAGGCCGTTATGAAAGGAAGATAGGAACCAGTCAATATAGAGCCGGAAAAGAGAAGGAGGGGGTGTGCTGCAATGTGTATACCAGGCGGTTAATTTGTATGTTTTCTGGAATGTTCCAGAACATTCTGGAATCTCTTAGAAACTATGGAAAACAATGTCTATTAAAGTTGTAGTCTTGCACATATGAAGCTGATTTTTGGCATCCAGATTACTATATCAGCAAATTTTTGACTGTTTTTATCGTTGTTAAGACAGTTTTATAGATTTCGTGTGTATAGTTCTACAGTATCCCAAGTACCCAGCAACATCCTAAAGATATGGTTGCGAAGCGCTCGAGTGGCCATCACTCCACCCCGCATATCAAAGTATTCCAAAAAAAGGTCCGAGACAAACAAAGAGACACACAGAAAGAACTATTCGCTTAGTAAGAAGGAGATGTATATAAACTTTGACACAAAACTTCGTGGACAAGTTTGTTTTATTTATTAAAAAATATTTAAAATTTCGTAATTTTTTTCAAAAATAAATATTGAATTCAAAATTTTAAAGAATTGTTTGAATGAAAAAGCATGTTTTTTTTAATTTTCAATTAAGCTTTAATATTTTTAATAAATAAAAAAACTTGTCCACGGACTTTTGTGTCAAAGTTTATAAAAAAGGTTGATTATAACAAAAAGTTTGATGTTGCACTTTTTGTCTATCAAAATGCATGATTTAGATAGTATCACGAAGATAAAATTCCAGAAATTATTAGCAGTTTATTTTCTAATAAATCACATATGGCACCTCAACAAAACTCCACAAGTCTACCATAAGACTCTGACAAGCCTTGGATAAATTTTGCTCTAAACTAAACTCTAAACTTGTGCCAAACTAGGTCCAACCTTGTGAATCTTCAAAGTTTGGCCTAGACTTATGGAAACCTGGTCTACTTCTGTGAACCTTCTATACAGATTGGTGGGAGACTTGTGTAGTTTCGCAGAGTATCGATCAATTACGTATGTATCGTTTTAACTCGGTTTTTGTGAAGCTGTGTCTAAACAAACTCAGAATCTGAACATTGTCTGAAATATTTAAACCAACGATATAAGTATAATTGATTTTTATTTTACATTAATTCCAAAACAACTGTTACCATTCCGCTCCCATTGGGTCCATTGTTAAATATTCGGCTCTGATCACATTCAGCATACTCATAAGATCACAAACAGCAATTCCAATCATTACAGAGTTCACTGACGACGTCAACATCGTTTTTCTCGTTAGGACCAATAAGTGAAACAAGTTCACGACTACACCGATCTTTGAAAAAATGCGCTCGAAGGTTTTAGCTTCATTCGAGAATGTTCTGAACGGCGCAGAACTATTAATTTTCTAGTCAAATTATTGACTTACAGGTTGGATTCAGAATTATGATCATGGGCTCCATGGGAAAAAGTTAAAGCTATAAAGTTTAAGAGTAGGAAAATGTTTAATATCATATGAAGAAGAGGGAATAAAGAAAAAAAATTCGAGAATGAGACAGACGGAATTTCCGGTGATAGCAAACCCATAAGACATTTCTTTTCCAGTTGAATGGGCATTCTGCAAAATTGATGTGTGATTCTTAAAACGAGTAATGTAGGGCATATAAATGAGTAAGTGGGATCTTGAAACGTCAAAAATTTGACCAATATTCAATGGCTACCTAATCTTTGGCTACTTGATCAATGGCTACCTGATATTCTCTGGCTACTTCTGCCTTCGAGTTTCAATGGCTACCCAGTTTTTTTCTGATTTTTAATCTTTAAAGACATTGATAGTTATTTCCACTCAGTTTATTTCGAGTTTATTTTGTGGTTATCACTTTCTTAAATCAATATCAAAAGTGACTTTTTTAAAAGAACAAAAATAACAGGATAACAAGAAAATTAAATGAAAACTCAAAAGAAAACGATAACATCATATTAAAAATTTTTTGAAAGTTCTATAATAAGATTAAAGAAAAGTTATTTTTTCTTTGTAACAAAAGTGAAACCAAATTTCTCAAGTGTGGGTTCTGCATATCCGTAAAAACGAATATATTCTATATTTACAAAACTCTTTGCACTTTTTTTGATTTTTTCTCCTGTGGAGTTGAAGAAGCCACTGGTGTTTTGCACGAAATTATTAAAAAATTCAAATCGGTCGGCTGCATTTGAATTTCTTCGAGTGATTTTAGTTGAGAAGAGCTTTCATTTTTCAAAAATGTGAGAAAATCCGTTCCCTGTGCCAACAAATATATTCAACATATTTTGTGGAAACTCTTGAAAAAAAAACAAAAACAAATAAAAGTTTGAAAAGTTAAAATTGAAACTTATATATGTTTAACTTGTGACAGATGAATAAGCCTTTTTCCTTGTTGATTTTATTTGTTTCTTATGGAAAGATGGAAAATCAGAAAAAACTAGGTAACCATTGAAAATAGGTAGCCATCGATAATCGAAGGCAAAAGTAGCCAAAGAATATCAGGTAGCCATTGATCAAGTAGCCAAAGATTAGGTAGCCATTTATTATTGGCCCAAAAATTTTACTTTTAATTACTTTTTAAATAGACAAAGAATTCATTTAGACTCCGGGAAACCATAAGAACCTGCATTCTCTGCAAAGCTGCACAATTCTCGGTCAAACTTTAGAGAATCTATCTACAAATCTAGACAAAACTTTCTACAAGGGACGGCCAATCTTTGGATATTCCACAAGTCTAGGCGGAACTTTTGTGGCTACCTGACTGTCTCAAGCGCTTCACAAATCCATATACATAAGTGTTGATAAAATTTTAAGAGATTCTGGCATAAGTTTGTGATAGGCTTAAATTTCCAACATTTTCCAACCTATCCGAAACGACTATCCGAAACGGCTTTATGTATATTAAGAGTTTTCATGTTGGATTGGGCCGCCCCGCAACAAGATGATCCGATGCACTGAAAAAATTCACTACTCCAGGCGGCAACTGATCCCAAGCTGCACTGGATCGAAACTAATGGAAAGATTTGTTGAGAACATCCACAGTCGACTACCGGGCGTTCAAGTATCCAAGTAACCATGTTGGATTCCGAATTTCAGTCTGAAAGAATCCCGAATACGACCATATTTTCCAAAAGGTTTTTTCTCATCCGTTGGTTTACTTTCCGTATTTACATGGTCCATATAAGTAACATTTTCATTAAAGTTGCGGAAGAAAATAAAATGTTCGAAAATATACAAAAAAAATGAAGTAGGTATTTGTCATAAAAATGCTCATTCTTATTTGAATGAAACAGAAAAAGAATGACACAGAGTTTTCAAAAATAAAATTAATTATGGAGCATTTATGAAATAGTCGTTTCCCGAATTGCTCCACTGTTCTCCAGTGTTGAAATGAGTTCTCCGCGGAAAAACAGTTTTTTCACAGCGTTTCTCAGAAGATTATTTGTCACAAACAAGATAATAGTGGAAACTACTCCATGCTCCTGCATCATCATGGCCAGTACGAATGGAAAGTATCGGAACTCTGTAACATAACACTCTTCCAAATTGAAAATTCACGGTACCCTTTACGCCGCAAGTTACTTAATGTTACTTAATAAGAAATATGTACATTGTTTTGGCCCTTTAAGTATTTGTGAGCCGTGGCAAGGACCTTTAAAGCGTTGTCAGGGAGACCTGCCAAGACAACGCAAGACTGTACCAGGCATGTTAAAGCCCTTTAAGGCATCTTCAGGAATGGGAATAATCTTTACAGCTGTATCAGAACTGTTCATATCCATTTAGACATTGCCAGATGTCTAAAAAAGTACTTTTAAAGCTTTAACCGGGGTATCAAGCACTTTTAAGGCTTCTTAGGTTTGTTAACGTCATTTAATGCTTTTTTAAGGCAGACCTGTCAAGTTTACGCAACCTTTCTGCTATTGTCAACAAGTATTATCCCGATTTTCAGGTAACCTCACTATTGTCTTGACTGTTGTACCCTTTCGAGTTCAGGATGCGCGACAAAGCTCACTTATAGCTCACTTACCACACAAAAAAATAATTAAATTCATAGCTGTCAGGACTCCGAAGAGAGGAACAACAATGCAGGTGGCATGCACGATTGCCTGAAACAATTCTGATCAATTTCAGATTTGTATAGTTGCATAGTCGCACAATTGGGGCTCTCTATTGGCCTGAATTGTCATTTCCTATAATTTCAGTATTTTTACACCGTTAGCGTCATTGCAATTTGTAGACATCGACATATTTTTTTGGCAACGGTTTTTACAGGGTGGCTAATACGTATGTGGTTTTTTTTCAGAGTGCTCCTGGCCCCGTGCCAAGTCCGATTTTCGAAAACTTTCGAAACTTTTCGGGGGCACAGAGGCATTTTTTATCACTTTTCGTTTTTCTCTAATTATGCGAGCTTCTCCCCACCGTGCCACCACCACCAAGCTGTACCCCGAGGGTAATCGAGTGTGTGACATCGTTCGAAGACTCGATATTGGTCAATTGTTGGTCCAGAAAGTTGCGTAGCAACTGAAGACTAAAGGGAACGTCCAGGACTATCAAAAACAGTAAGACCACGTACTGTGAACACTCGCAGGACAAGAGGAATCATCAAGAAGAGGATCACGCGAATTGACGCTGTAATCATGAACAAGATGGCGGAATCCCTTTGAATCAATCGCAAAAGTGTTCAAATTATTGACAAACAGGACCTGGATCTCAAGAGTTATCGCCTTTGTCGTGGGCAATACCTCACAGATCAGTTCACGAAAAATCGGCTTGAAATTTGGCCTGATGAGAAGATGTTTACCATTAGACCACTTCCAATACTCTTACGATGAGTCGAGATCTCTGAAACGTCGAATGGCATTCAGCCAGACGTTTCCTCAGTCGGTGATGTTGTGGGCTAGATTCACATCCGGCGGCAAGGTTCCACTGACCTTCATCAATCGGAACATCAAAATTAAGAGTGAGGTATACCAAAAAACCGTTTTGCAGGATGTTCTACTTCCGTGGACCACTAGTCACTTTAGCCAGCAACCCTTCATCCACAAACAGGACTGGGCTCCTACACACGGCCCCAAATCCACAAAATTGATATTCGAGGCTCAGGACATGTGGCCAGCGTCGTCGCCGGATCTATATCTTTTGGGTTTTTTTGTTTGAGGGTACTTGGAGAGCAAGGTCATGCTTAACCAGCTGCCGAATCTCTGAAGTAAGCCCTCCAATGCACGGGAAGACATTGCTGACGACTACCTGCGGCTTACAGTGGACTCAGTTCCGGATCGTTTGAAGGTATGCATCAAAACCAAAGGGTCAAACTTCGAACACATTTTTAAATAAATTTGAAATGCAGTTTACTCATTTAAATTTACGATAGAATGAGTAAATTCAGAATGGTCGCCCATCGGGGAAGCAGAGTATCGAGAATTTTCTGAATTCTTCTGAGCCATTGTCATAAAACGCAACAAGTGCTTCTATTTGTCGGTTTTACCCTTTGACAATGCGGAATTTGAACTAAAAAATATGAGAAGGCCCGTGTTCCAGCCCGTATCCGTGTCAGTGACTACTATACAGTTTTGATTAGGATCAGGTGGTACACAACATTTTTTAAAGGTTGCGAAAGAATTTTTTTTTCAATTTCTGGCAATTCGAACAAAAATGTAATTCACCAAAAAAAATGTTGAAAAAATCGCTGAAATGACAAAAATTCCAGGTGGCCCTACAATTATTCGACTGCTTAAAAAGTGACTTTTAAACGGCGCGCCAGTACGGAAAGTACTACAGTCATTTTATTCTAAATTGAATGGAATACACTGATTGTTGATACCTTTTGTTACTTTTTTCTGAAAGACCAAAATCAAAAAAGGTATGAATACAAGAATCCGATTTCGTGTATGGTTTCTGATTGCCTCAAATTTGAGTGACTAAACCATTTATAACCTTAAATATACATAATTTTAAACAACAAATTAATCGTTAAAAATATCAATATTTAAGAAGAGAAACATCTCGATTTGGCCGATCATAGAGAATTGAAGGTCTAGGTAGTATCAAAAAACGTAAATACATACATAGCTAACTAGATGCTCCAGCGTGGGAGACGGTCTTTTTGTAGCAAGACCAAATAAGCCCACTTTTACAAAAAGATGTAGGACCTAGTGTAAGAGTGTTCTGACCTTCTGCTTTGAGTTAAAGAAGTTAGAATGGTATAATACAATAACTCTCCCCCGTTTAATATAAGAGTGACCCCCCGGTGGAAGACTATGGAATGACCCCCCACCCCTTCCCCTAACGTCAGTTTTTCCACCAATTTTTACAATTTTCATAATTATTTTCGATTTTTACGTGGCATCATGAACTAGTTTCATTTCCTTTTTTTTCATTTCATTTCGTCTTAATCTCATGGAAATATTGGAAGAGGGGATCATACTTGGGTCTTCTGGTGGGGGGGGATTAGTACTGTTTGTTGGGGGCTGATTATTGTAGATTACCTAGGATCCAAATGTTACCCCCCATTTCAACTGGCGGGGGGTTCATATTGGATAACGACTTCGTATAGAAGCCCCCTACAGTAATTATCCCCCACATCCATTTTGAAAATGAATAACGCTGGGTGGGGGGCTATTATCGATGGTGGGGGGCGGTTGTAGGGTGGGGGGGGCGATTCTTGGAAATTACCTTTCGAATTAATAAGATAGTAAAATATCGAGCACAAGGAGCCCTATTCTTGTTTTACGGACCGTATTAAAAAACTTAGATTTCTTCTGTATTTAGATTTGGTAATTTATTTAGATTTTAATTTTGGTATTTATAAAATCGAGATGTAGAAACATTATTTGACATCAGTGTACAATTGCTTTCTGGAACTTTAATTTTATTCTGGAAATCTCAATGCGAGACATGAAAATAACAAGCTTGGAATTTCCAAAAGAGCAATTATTTTGCGTCATATAAAAATGTTATAAAAGAAACCTGCAGGCTTATTGAATTGATACATTTAAGGCTTCCACGATAAACAAAATAAGACCGTCTCGTCTCGTCTTCGTCTTGAATTCGTCAGACGCGGAGATAGACATTGTGTTGTCAAGTAAAATACATTGTGTACACAGTACACAACTTTTTCAATGCGTAAGACGAATGCAAGACGAACTGAAAGACGAACGACGACTTTTTGTTTTTTTTTGTCGTCTTTCGTGGAAGCTTTAGATACAGTAACGTATAAAATGTAATTAAAATGTTGAGTTTTGACTGATATTTAATAAATTAAATTACAAAAAACCTCTATTTGTAAGTGAATTGAACAAAAACTCACCGCCAATGTCAAACTTAACAGATAATTTCTTTGAATTGCTCGAGTTTTCGGTGTCATCCGTGAACTGAACGAGTTCAATGATTTCACTGTCACATGAAATGCGATACATCCGATGGTACAACCCAAAGTAACAGTAAGAGCCGCAACCAGGAAGAACGCGAGAAAAGTTATCGAATCGAAGTTGCAAAAGAAACAGTTGTCGCACCACATAAAAGGCTTGAATGGGCCGAACCTCTGAACAGATTCAGAAATAAAAAAGAGTGAAATGTTTAAATTATCGCTCTACTCAGTTTCTTTTTTATTCTGAAGAACTTCAAATTTTTCCAGTAGAAAGGGCACATGGAAGCTTAGTCGAAAAGCTCACCTTCTCCATTTTTACTTTATAGTCTTTCTGGTTTTTCAAATCATGATATATTAAAACTGAGAAAGCCACTACGACCACTATGCTCAAATAAAACGAATACTTCAAGCACCGAACAAGTTTCCTTATATTGCATTGATCGGATCTATGAATGATCACTGCTTCCATTCGATATACAAAAAGTGAAACTATAGAGGCACCGGTATAGACGAAACATAGTGGAAGAAGTTGAAATACATTTGGAGCATATTCAGATATAAATGTGTTTGAGCACATTATGGGTACTGGTAGAGCAACTGTAACCTTCCATAAAACACCCATAACAAAATCGAGGAGGACCCCTCTGAAAATATGCACATTTTATTTTTCAAGTTTTTGAAGAATAAAGAGACTAGAAAATATAGCTTAGATTTATACTTCGTTCAAAGTGACAAAAAAATTGCGGGGACTCTGCAAAACTCAATAAGTCTAACGCAAATCTTGAATAAAAGTTGTTCTAAACTTGTGGTAAACTTGTGCTAGACTTGTGACAAACGTGGCTTAATCTTGTGAACCTTCAAAGGTTGGCCTAGACTTGTAGAGTTTTGCTGAGTTACTATAAAGGAAGAAAAGGTGAGTTTGCGCTGTAGCGTTGCTTCTTAGAGTACGTAGCATTATCATCCGGCACATCTAAATATCCGAAAATATTAGAAGACACTGAATATTCGAAGAAACAACCTAAAAACAAAAATTTAACTTTGAACTTTTGAGCCCTATGCCGCGTTTTCTGTCACTTTGAGCGCTTCTTTTTAATCAAGTAAATACGCCCTTATTTCATATGAACTGTGTGTTCTACTAGTTTCAGTTTCATGAAGGTTTCACATATTATTTTTCAGAGATTTTCAAAATCTACTCACTCATTCTCAATCTCAAAGTTAGTCTTTTTCAACTGAAAGATTTCTTTATGTCTGTCTTCTAACTCCACATTAATGTTGGTGTATTTGAGCAATATGCTCCTCCACTACACTTTATGATACCAATTCAAGAAATTGCGATTCAGAGAGTGTACAGAAGTGACGCTGATTGTTTTTTTTTTGATACCTGAATGGATTTCTGAGAATCTAATTTTAACCACCTGTCGTACGGGGCGATTATCTGAGTTTGAGAAGTAGTTAAATGGAAAAGCTTATCGGATAAACACCTGTCTTGAATATAATTATAATGGTTTTTAGAAGATTGTGCAAAAACGCAATTTCAATCAAGAACGGCTCTCATTAATTGGCTAAAACGTTATGAGATATTAAGAACCGAAGGAATAAAGTAACTTTCGGTAATTGAATAAAATGTTCATTAATATTTTCTTTAATTGATTTCGAAAGGACATGACGGCGTCGACAAGGATCCCGAGCAGAGTTGGCAAGTTTAATCTTTATGAGCTCAGTTTTCACGTGTTTTTGATTATTTCTGCCAGATTCAGCTGCACCGCTGAACAATAATACTCTGAGCAATTTTCACGCTTGCAAAACAAGTTGGAGCTGTATATCTTGACGTCGTCACCAACGAACTAAAGTAGATTCATTTATTTAAATAAGAAAAAAAAAAGACGACTAACAGGGATGAGGGTGATCATATTTTTTGGCGAAACGCGGGCACAGGAGAGCGGGAGAGCGGAAGTCGAAAAAAAGAGTAGTTCAGGAACAAAACACTGTTTTTATTGATAAATTGTTTTGGGCTAAGAATAAGTACTTCTACCATTTGATGTCATAATTGTTTAGGGAGGGGTTCACCTTGTCTTTTTTCATTGAATTTTCAGTTTAACCTTGAGCTTGACACCTGGAACTGTTCACTCACACCAATAAAATTAAAGTTTATTTCTTTGTAATCTCACTAATCTAAAGGAAGCATTCCTTTATTCCGCGTTCAAAGTTGATTTCCAGGAAAAAGTTCCTGGAAAAACGCTGTTCAAAGCTGCCATTTTTTTCCAGATTTTCCGAAAACTGTCGCAACTAGTGTTACCGTAGTTTGTCTTTTTTTTAGAGATCTTCAACGAATTCTCCGTCAGAATATATCATTTGAGGAGAAATATTCAGAAAAAAACAGCCGAATATAACGAAAAAAGTTAAAAAACGAGCTGTAAATCGTGCGACGGTCGGTGGTCTCGAATGGAAGAGGCAAACTACGGTAACACTCGTTGCGACATTTTCCGCAAATCTGGAAAAAAATGACAGCTTTGGACACCGTTTTTCCAGGAAATTTCTCTTGGAAATCAACTTTGAACGCGGCATTACTTCATTTCTTCTGACTAGAATTTTCGAAAAATATAAACTCTTTAATTCGAGCAATAAATAACTCACGAAAAGATATGTACCACCAAATAATTTCGATAAGTTCGAAAATGCTCTGGAGTTTTGCAAATTAATACATAAAACGCTAATCCATAAACTGTAATTGAGAGTGCTAAAGCAATGTAATGGAGGATCATAAAATCGAAGGGCTCTTCAAAATAACACGTCTCATTCAGCATGCTGAACAAATATCTGAAATTAAAAGTTACTTTCAGAGAGGAGCAAAGTAAAAAAAAAGTATTCTGGAGCGCTTTAAAGCTGAAATAAGCAAGTGTCCACATCAAGAATCAATTGCTGGTTGGCGAGATAATATATTGAAATGCAACCTTCGAAGTCGTAAATCAAATTGAACACGTTATGCAATATCAAAGTATCGAGAATTAAATTAAGAAAAGTAATAAGATTCAGATTTTTTTTACACAACTGGCTATAAAGGCTACTACGAAGTAAGGTTGTCGACAAATATGCAGCGACGTTGCAAACTAAGAAAAATCAGTTCCGATAAAACGAGCACGTTGAAAAAAAAGTGAATGAGAGAGCCGCTTCTTGCCAAACCTTGAGAGTTCACAAGTCTTGGCCAAGTCTTCTAAAAGTGTATGCCAAGTTTTCCACAAGTCTAGCACAAGTTACAGCAAGTTTAGGACACGTTTTGCCTATGACTTGATGTTAGACTGGTTGAGTTGTGTTGAAAAGGGAACAAAAACAAATTCCGAAACCAAAGTTTCGGAATTTGATGCTCAGCCTGGAGCTATTTCACTTTATTAGGATACTCGTTTTTCTTGATTTTTTCGAGCTAAATGATATGTATTAGTTTGAGCGAAAAGCATTCGTAATTTTTTGATTTCGTCATTGCTCAATGTTGATTTAATTTTTTCTGATTTTGTTTTTTTCTTTAATTTTTAGTGCTTATTATTCATGCTTAACGCACGTGACAAACTTACATGTTGCGTTCAAAATAAGCAGGAATTTGCTTGCTGATCGCAATGCTCTCAGGGGTGTTTTTCTGTACGAGTTTCTCCCAAGTCGCAAACGCAGCAGGGCTTGTCGTAACTTGTGTACCGTGTTAGGCGAGAACTCTGCCTCCTACACTACCATCAAGTTTTTGTTCGAAATGTTTTCCGAAGAGAACTACGATACAAGATGAACCGAGATGCTACGTGTGGATTGACGCGAATATCTAGAGAGTTCCTCACTTTTTGACAAATTCACAAAAACAATTTCGTTGTGACCTGACACTTTATCTGCTCACTATGAAACGAACGACCGATTGGATTATGAATATTATCATTGATGACGAAAAATGAGTGTTTCACGGCAGAGGGAACCGCCAAAACGGACCTCAGTGGAGAACTTCACGAGAAAAAAGTGATGCTGTCGATTTGGTGGGAGAGTAAAGGCGTAATCTTTCAAGAGCTCCCTCGGACTTATACTGCACTCAAATGGAAAAAGTGGTTCAGGCTCATCGATTACATCGCCCAAAAACTTACAACTTGCTGATGCCACATGACAACGCAGAATGCACACCGCTGTGAAGATCCGCCAAAAGCTCCAGACGCTCGAACTCCAGGTTTTGTGTCATCCACCGTATTCACCAGACTTGGCCCCAACTGATTATCATCTTTTTCGTTCCCTGCAGAATCACCTTGGCGGGCAGAAGTTCCATGATAGAAAGAATGCCTAGAAGTGGTTGGGCGACTTCTTCGCCTCCGAATCTCCCGAGTTCTATACGAATGGAATCGCTCAACTTCCATCGCGTTGGCAAGAAATCATAAATACTGGTTCTCGTTTTCTTTGAATAAATTTTGATTCGAAAAACATTCAAAAAAAAATACGAAGACTTTGCTATCAACCTAATATATCAACAAAGATCACTGTGCCTGGCATGGTTAAGGCAAGCATGGTCAGGTAAGGCAACGCGTCTGAAGTGCGCTTTCCCCGGATATGTTATGCTTCTTATGGTTGTTTAAATCTCCTTTATTCTCATAATTCCGCTATTATTTTGAATGTTCTTTGTGCCCGGGCAGTTTTAAATTCTTCACGGAGAAGCAGTTTTTCTTACTTTTTTTCTCAACGAGTTGTTGGATAGAAGCATCTCAAAGTGTCTAGGTTGTTAATCATTCAAACCGATCAGAACTTAGGTAGTTAAGCTTATTTATAAGATTACAAAACATTAAAACGCTAAAAGTTCAAATGCTCAAAAACCAACGCAGAAAACGAAAAGGAGACTCTGCTTGACCGCTTGCTTCTTAAATTAAACATGAAAGTTATGATAGAATGGGAGGTATTGTAATTGGGCGGGCGATAAGTAATGAACAAGGCGCAAATAAAAGCGTCTTTGAAAATTGAGTGGAGGCTGAAAGCATTAATAAGCTGCGTGATAGAATTGTGTATGTGACGGAAGAGGCTAAAAGTTGCTGAATTGTCGCATTTGGATCAAATCAAGAAAATCATGACCATGGATATTAAATTAATAAATATATTTGAGTTACTAGAATAAAGATAACTCCGGAAAAAATGCATACAGGGTGGCTAAAAAGTATGTGGTTTTATGTTTTGATGTGTATTGAAAAAAAATAAGGGCTTGAAACATGTGAACCAAGTTTATTTTTTGATGAAATAGAACAAATGTGACAACTATTTAAGAAGGTACTCGAAGTTTGACCCTTTGGCTTTGATGCACACCTTCAGACAACCCGGAACTGAGTCCACTGTACGCCGCCGGTAGTCTTCACCAATGTCATCCCATGCTTTGACAAAGGCTTGGTTCAGAGAATCGACAGTGTGAAAATGAGTCATGACCTTGCTCTCCACGTACCCCCCCCCTCTCCCCCCCCCCCCTAAAAGAAAAGTTCAAAGGATTGATATCCGGCGACGATTGAGATCTACATGTCCTTCCACCAGTATCCTGGAAAATGAGCATCGAGAACCAATTTTGTGGATTTCAAGCCACGGAGCCCAATCTAGTTGAACTACCGCCCTGCCCTGCCTTCTTTAGTGCGTCGTAGAGCATAGAGATCTACAAGGAGATCTGTTGATCGAGTGAACATTCGATTTTCAGAAAGTGATTGGTAAACCAGTGGTGGGCTCAAAAACTCTTGAGAGAAGCATATCCTGCTTACCGTTCAGGAAAGAGCCCAGAAGAACACAAGTGATCTTGAAGAATGAAATAGTCTAAATGCGTCAGAAAAAGTTTTGGAAGCTTTTCACCTGAAACTGCATACTACGAAAATACATAACACAGTTTGGCTTCACCACATTTCACAGCACGGTTATGTTCATATTTGATCCTTCGAGATAAGATCGAGCTGTCAAAATCCGGAGGCAATTAATGGCTTTCTTGCATGCGCTAATAAAAAAGCTTTCAAAAGTGTGAGAATTTTGTTTTGAAGTTATGGAATATAAATGAGTTATCAAAAATATTCTGAATTATAAGTCTTCCACGAAAGACGAAATAAGACCGTCATGTCTGGTTTTCGTCATCGTCCAGAATTTGTCTGACGGAGAGATAGACATTGTGTTGGTACACATGTATTTTAATTGACGACGTAAGACGAACGCAAGACGAACTGAAAGACGAACGAAGACGAGACGAAGGGATTAAACGAAAGACAATCGATTTGTTTCGCCTTTCCTGGAAACCTTACTGAATTCTTGAAAAAAGCGATAAAAACAATAGTTTCCCTGAAAGCATAAAATTTCAGTTCTGATCATTCTTTGGCACGAGTGGCATGAATACAGTTTGCAATTGGTTGTGTTGAATAATCGCAACGAACAGATGCTCCATTTGGCTTGACGAATTCATGGCCTGACCTCGGTTTCCCATTGTTTTGTTCGCTACCCAACTAAAAAAAGTCTTGCTCGTCGCAACTCTTTTTGCAATCAGTTCTTTATTACCATTATTGGTAGCTTTATTAACTAACTCCTCAACTTTTTCAGACTTGAGTTTCAAGTGAATCATTTTACATCTGATAGCACTCTTCCGGGTGATTGATTCCAGCCGCTTATTCATGTTCATTGAGCACTTTAAAAATAATGTTGTCACATTAAAAACACATCAGTCAATTCCTTGATCTGTTTTGGTACATAGCACCAGCATTGAAAAAAAACATCAAATAATCTTTTGAGCAACCAGGTATCATATGTTCGACTTTCAACCAGGTCCCCATTAGTTTATTATTAATCCAGGAGAATGAGCTAAGAAATCATGGAATTTTGCTGCACCCCCATAGGCCGGCTTCTTCTTTAAAAATCAAATTATCTCATGGAGAAAAATGATGAAAATTGTGAATTCCGGAGTATTTTATATGAAAAAACTTAGGCTTCCACGCACGAAGTGAAGCTTAACATTTTTAAAACGAAGCTCAGTTCCAGACGGGTTGGAGAGTGTCTCTGTCAAGTTCTACTGTCATATTAATTTTTCTGCTAATAATACAGCACTGTTACAATAGGAAGCATTATTTTGAAAATCTCAGCCAATTATTTACGCCAAATCGTTCACAGACTGGATTGAGGTGAATATGTGAAAGTTGCATTGGAAGGTACCGTGTTTGCACTCAATGCAACGGACTTTAAGGTTTTCAGATCCGAAACCCAATTTTAAAAGACTCGTCATCTGGAAAAATGGTAAGTGAAAAAAGAAACCTGGCCACGTCTTAAAAACGGAAGTAACTCAAAATATTGCGTAACTTTGCGCGCTGTTGGAGTATTTCTTTTATTTGCAAAATATGTAATACATATTAATTTACAGTAACGGATAAGATTTTCGGTTTGATTTCTGTTCCTTTTCTTGTTAACTATAATCGAAATGATATGATATCCCTGATGGAAAATAGCCAATAAATGCTTTAAACTCGCGTTATGTATTTTGAACTGATCTCGACAAAACCCTTTTCTCTCGGATTCGAGAATTTGTTTGACTCAAATTAGAAGTTGAGCGTGAGAAACCTGCAATTTCGTTTAATATATTTTTGGATGTCTTACTGCGGTTTTCGGTTTTTTGTATGACCAATTCTACAGAAACTTGCAATCAGCAAAACGTGTAAAGAGGCATTTTTTGTGATCCAACAATTTTTTGAGGGTTAAAGTGAACTTTATTAAGTGAATGTGGATAAATAGAGACTTATTGCCATTGCATTCTTATTTCTCGCAATTGTTACGAGCAATATCCGCAGGTCTTTGGACACTGCTCTTTCATAATATCATGGTAGACAGGGTTTTGACAGTATGATGCCATTCCAGGGCAGTCACTGACTCCGGTATTCGGATTTATTTTATCTTGGCAAGTGCTCGAGGTTGGTGAGGTACCTTAATTTAAAAAAAGGCAACATGATGAATTGATTGCACAAGGAAACAAAAACGTACAGTATCCACAAGTTTTTGGGCATTGATCTTTCATGATGTTGACATAAATTGGGTTGCTACAGTAAGATTTCATCCCGGGACAATCACTGACTCCCGTGTTAGGATTGATCTTGTCTTGACATGAGGATGAAGTGGTAGGTGCGGCGGTAGTTGTGGTTGTACCGGATATTACTGAAATTTGCCGACTTTAATAACGGTAAACTCTCTCGGTCTGTCTTCGAATAACTCACTGTAAACATCAGCATCCGGACAGCATCCGCCGGACGTAACCAACGTATAACCATCTGGGCATAAATTTTGGACTGCCGGTAAGGTATCTGTGGTGCATCCAAGCTGCACTTCTCCACATACGGGGCTTAAAAAAATCAAAAAGCAAGTGAAGAATAAATGGACGCGAAAGTCTGTCATTTGGAAGAAATTAAGATGAAAATGAAGTATCGGAAGTCGGAGTTTTTGTGAGACGTGCATTGCAAACGTTATCAGAAACTTTTATATAAACTGGATGATCACATAATCTTGAGCAAATTCTTAAATTTCGATTTTCTAATCCTACAAGTGTTTGTGTCCATTAAGAACGGATTAAAAAAAACGTCATTTGAAGTATTTATTACCTGTTGAAAGTTCGCCGCTACACCACTGTTCTATGTAGAACATTCTGAAATGTTTTAGAATCTTTGGAAAAAACGTCTATTAAAGTTGTAGTTTTGCATTTATGAAGCTGATTTTTGACAGGTGTTATACGGACATCCCAATTGATATATGTATTAGCAAATTTTTGACGGTTTTCATCGTTGTTAAGACAGTTTTGTAGATTTTAGGTGTATGGTTCTACAGTATTCCGAGTAACCTGCGACCTCTTCAATATATGGTTGCGAAGCGCTCGGGTAGCCATTACTCCATCTCGAATATCAAAGTACCGAAATCGCAAAATCCCGAAGTCAAAGTACCGAAAGTAAACATCACCGAATAGCCCACGTTCATTTGAGTTATTCAAAGAAACGTCTTGGACAGACAAACGAAAACACAGACGGAGCTATTCGGTTAATAATAAGTTGATAATCAAATTGAATTATTATTGAAAAATAAGGGAGACCGTTCTTCCCACGCTTCCATACGAATCGGAAGCCTGAATCTTTAAACAGGGCATCACTGCAAGAACCCGCTGAACTACATGAAAAAGAAAAAAATTTGGTTGAGCCGAGCACATTATGCGAAGAACCGACAGAAGATGGACGAAAATAATGAAAGAATGGAATCCTCGAGACAAGAATCGAACTGTCGGATCTCTTTTGAATGCTGTGCTGTAACACGAGCAGCATACACTTCTATTTTCCAACCATTTTTCTTTGTGCGCCTTTTGTTTAATGTTCAGTTTAATATTTAATATTTATTGTTTAGTTTTCAAAATTTCAAATTTGAATCTTTTGATCACTGAAATTGAATATCGGTAATCCATGTGAATGTAAGTGAATGAATTACCTGAAAATCACGTGCACATATGTTTAATTAAAATTACGAAAAAAATTTAAGAAAGCGCAATGGGTCCTATTACGCAGTAGTTTTAGTGAGCGGCTGTAATAGTGGTGGGCTTCAATTATAGAACTAATTACTCTTCAAATAAATTTTTTATAACGGTGTATCTAGAATTTCAGTGTTTTTTCTAATAGTTACCACTACGATTCAACTTTCAATGCGGAAGAGATCTTCAGAATTCTATCGAACTCTGATTCATTAAATAATCGGTCCGTTGAGCATTTTTTCTTAATGTAACACGCCATTTTTGATGTATGAATACTCTCGGTTTTTTTGCTCAATCCCATAAAAATTTGACTAAAAGGAGCTACGCTCGTTTCCAGAAATTCTCAGCTTTCAGACAACGCAGGTGAGTTAATCAATTACAGATGACAGGAGGGCAAATATAGAATAAGTATTAAAAACGAACACTTTCTGGGAAAAATAAGAATATTTTCAATAGCAATGTTTGCAAAAATGCTCCCAGTCATTTAATTTAATTTATCAAAATTGTATTTTTCTTCTGAAATATTGTCTACAGTGCTCCACATAATGATAGAGCCACCCTAAAATTTTCGCAAAACAGAAAAACGAGTTGTGGTATAGAAAATGTTTCTCTTGAAAAAAGTTGGCATTTTGTATTAGAAATATGATAGTAATTCAAGTTATTGCAAAAAAAAGAAGAGAAAATGAAAACCAACATTTATTGAAAAATGGTAAAAAAAAACATCCACATAAAGATAGAGCCAGGGGGTCAAAAATGCGTAAAACTCAAAAAATAATTTGTCGAGATGGGTTTAATGATTGGTAGGATGACCATTACCACGCATCACATCGAAAACTCGTGAATCCAACGAAAGATAGAGATTGTCGATGAGTTGTTGGTCCACTTCCTGCCACGCGTTGATGATAGCTCGCTTGAGATCCGTAACGTTGTCGTAATTCTTGTTTCCGTGGTAGATCTTCCTAGCCATGAAACCCCAAACATTTTCGATGATATTCAGGTCCGGTGAGCAAGCCGGCCAGTCGAGAACTGGAATTCCACGGTCACCTATCCACTTGATTGTGCGACGCGCACGGTGGCAAGGTGCTCCATCTTGTTGGAAAATGTAATTCCTGCCTCGATTTCTTCGGATGAATGGCATCAATTCACGCCGTATCACGTATCGGTACTGTGCTCCGTCCATCTTTTTCGATACGAAGCATAATTTGACTCTTCCTTGAGCACTAATGGCCGCCCAAACCATTACTCCACCTCCTTTGAAATTTCGGCGAGAAAATCTCAACTTTTCTTTTCTTAGATCGTGCCAATAATCACGGTAACCATCCGGACCATCACAGTTAAATTTCTTTTCGTCGCTGAAGATGATCTGAAATCAGAAAATCAATTTCACTGATGTACAGTAACCCTCACTTGGCTCCAGTTTGTCCTTTGATTGTTTCTGGCGAATTTCATCCGATTTTCTCGATGTTTTTTGGTGACAAATGGAGCCTTTCGCATTTTTCTGTGTCGGATAAACTGGGTCTTCGAAAGAACACGTCGAACAGTTTCCGCAGAGACCGGCAAAGCCATTTCGCTTCTGATTTTCGAGCAGGTGACAGTTGAATTTGATGCTCGGCGGATGATACTGCGCTTTTGGCGGGTGGTGAGAAGCGATGGACGACCTGAAGATCTTTTCGTGCCATAAGCACTGGCGTCTGAGGCATAATGATCGACCACACTTCTCGAACGATGCAAATCCTTTGCAATTTGGCGATGAGAGAGTCCTTGAGTCAGTTTGGCTTCAATTTGACCTTTCTCAAAATCACTCAATGATTTTCCTCTGCCCATGGCTGTAAAAACTATCGAAATCATACCAAATGATGCTTTCGAAATTCAAAAGTGAAAAAAAAACGAGAAAAATGAACAAAAACGAAGGTGGCTCTATCATTTTGTGGAAGAGGAAAACGTCAATTTTCGAAAAAATCATTTTTTCTCCATTGCTCATCCTTAATTTGTTTTCGTTGCGGGACCCACCAACAATGCTGGCAATGCGCAATAAACACAAAAAAAAATAAATGCTCTGCCATTTCTGGGTTCTGAGTTACGTGAAATTTTAAGGGTGGCTCTATCATTATGTGGAGCACTGTATAATTTTATTAGGTGGCGTTCTTGAAATCTACGGCATAACTCGTAGCTGTGTCGTCTTGGCTGAAATTCCAGAAATATAGAGAAGAACGGATCTTATACCACTTTTGCCTGTTTCGAAGTATCCTTTAATGGATTTAAAGAAAATATTATAGCTTCGAGAAGCATCCAGAATTCCATTTTTTTTCTATAAAATTTCAATATTTCAGTTATTATTTTTCCGAAAGACCTGCCTGGATTGCTAACCTTTTGAGCTATAACTATTCTGAAAATTGTATAGTCTGCGGTATACATTTATTTTTGAAATTTCCGGTTTCCGAAGAATAAGGAATCCATTTCAGAGAAAGTTTCAGAGGGATTTTGAAAAATCAAAAAAATCAGTTTTCTCTATTAGACTTTGAGAAATGCTGCTTCAATCGCTATTATACCTCGAGATCTTGCGTTGGTCTTCGTCCCTCTGATCGGAATTCAATTCTATATTTCTCTTTTTTGAGTTCAATTTTTAAATTTAATTTTGATCTTGACACTTTTCCTATTTCTAAGCTTTAAAATTGATCTATATTTCGGAGAGAAATCTAGTTTTTTCTTTGCATTTGAGAATGCTGAGCTACATTTTAATTTTTCTTATAATACTGCAGGCTCATCTGATATTTCAGACTCTATCTAAAAATTCTATTTTCTAAAGACTATGCTTCATTTCCTTTAAAAACAATGTTTCTGAATCTCCCTTTTTCATTTTTTCAGAATACATTGATAATGCTCACTTTTTAACTTAAGTTTTGATTCTTCTTTTTCAAGTTTTGATCTATAAAAATTATCTATTTCAAAATAGTCGAATTATTCTGAAAAACTAGCAAATTATTATTGGCACATTATTGATAAATAGGAGGCTTCAGATTCTGAATCTCTTCTTGTTCCGGATGACAAGAGGGGGGGGGGGGGTTAAGGCTGCTGTGCTCCAAAAAAGAGGAAAGTCAAGTCTATCAAGATTCTGTAAGGAAGCGTGCCATTCCGAGCTTTTAAAGAATTTGGACTCATTTCAAAGCTGAATAGCCATAATAAAGAGCGGTCTATATCTATAGCCCCCCCCTCTAATCTATCCATCTGTCCGGAGCACGAAAAGAGATATCAAAAATCTGTAAGCGCCATTCGACTTCAAATACAAAAAAAAACCCCGGGCCAAAAATTTTATGAAGATACCCCTTTCCAGGACCCTGTAACAACTAAAAGGTGCATGTGCAAGCGGTCAATATCCATAGGACCCCCTCCCTTCTTTTCTGCTATTTGCAGATAGGAGGTCTTTCGGAACTTTGATTTTCATGAAATTTTGGACCCGGGAAGTTTTATGTTTAATATCGAATGGCGCTTTCAGATTTTTGATATCTCTTTCCGTTCTCCGGACAGCTGGATAGATTAGAGGGGGGGGGGGTTCTATAGATATTGGCCGCACTGTACATATTCTATTTGTCATTGAATTTATTCCTTATTACTTTCTTTAATAATTGTAAAAATAGTGGTGGAATGAAAAAAATGGGAGAAGTTATAAGAAAATTGCAATTGAGATCCAGACCGACACAACGCGCATGGATAATGTTATATTTCGGCGACAATGTAGTATCATAGACTAATTTAAGACTTTGTGGAACTGTTGCCAAAAGCTTTTTGCAATTCGAAACAGGTCGTGTCTACAGATTTCAGTGATTTGAAAACTTTCTTGTAAGTGGAAGCAAGAGTTGCACGGGAGCAGTCTGTTGCTCCGAACTTTCATCCAAAAAAGTAGTACTTTGAACGGAACAACGAGACTCCAAAATTACGCTTTATCGTATATCCACACAATTAGTATCCAAATATTTAAATTTACTTCTTTGTGTTTGTCGTTTTTTTACCAATTTTCTTCGTATTTTTTGCCTGATAGGAAATAGATTCAGTTAAAATTAATGACAGACCGGGAGGATAGATATCATGTTGGAGAACACTTGAATGATCCGGTGCTATACATAGATATCCATTTCTTACGTAAGAAAAAGTCACATGCTTCATTTGTTGCAAAGGAAATTTTGTCAGCTTCATTTGAGTAATTGAAAAAACAAATTATGCAGTCTGTTGGTGATAAAAACGAACTTAAAGTTCAGTTGAGCCTTTCCTTATGTAATCTCGTCATCAGTCCTTTCGATTTTTTGCAGAATTCAGCAGAAATGTTTTTAAAATCTTTTTCAAATTCGGAGCAGATTGATGCATATTTATTGTTTTTTTTTAATTTTGGAAACATTTTCGAACAATTTACCGTCAACATCGGCAAATTTCTTGCTTTACTGTGCGTCCTCCTAGAAAGCAGGTGGCAAGTTGCCATTACCAAGTTACTCGGCAGACTGCAAGCAGGCTGCATGCTGTTGATTGAACATGCAAACAAATGGCTATTTGCCACCGTGTCAGAAGGCATATGGCATGATCCGGCAACGTGCCGAAAGCCTTACAACCTTTCACTTGCTATTAAAAGAATCTCTGAGTAGTTTTGGTACTTCATTACTTTGTCTGCCACACAAAGGTTAAAATATGTGAAAAGTGGAACAGAATAAAATGTTTTTATCATGTGTACATGTATCCGTATCAATAGAGAAGGCCGCGTGTGAAAAGAGCATGTTTTCCACACAAAGAACCCAATTTTCACACCTACTTCGCAATTTTCGCATCTACTGGGCTTTGATTTTCTTTTCAGCGGGTGCACTTCCAAATATATGATAAACCAAATGACTTTATTTAATTAATTATGATCAAAAGATTCGAGCTTCCAATTTTGGGTGCTGTAAGCCTTTTACGTATGCAATATGAAGTCTAATTTTCCGTGGAGCCCATTATTTATACCATAGAATCGTTGAAAGCAAAATTTCTAACTGAAAATAACTGTAAGAGTGGGTGAAGTGCGCTTCGAGAGAATAGTGAATTTTTATTGCGTCTATGCTGTAACACTCATTATTTTATATTTTTCTGAAATTTCTGAAATTGCAGTGCTCTTCAAACTTCAGAATAATATATTAATTAATACGACGATCTCACTTATGAATTTTTTCGAAATTAATATTTTTTTCACAAATAAAGTCTCGAATTTCGAATCTCAAGGGAAACCCACCGAATGTCAAATATTTCTGAATATTGAGAACTAATTTTCTGTTATTTAATGAGTTTTTATAGCGGCTTTTTCATTTTTATAATGAGTATGTGGCTTTTCACGCGTCTGCTATGCTGATAATCCTCTTAGTTATCGGAGGGCTCTGATCGTATTCACCACGGGCCCTACCGTACCTTAAACGTTTTCAATGGTGAAGATAGCAAACTATAGGTCTCTAACAACTTGATGGATTCTGGCTTGAGAGCCTTCAAAACTGATGCACCCAGATGTTATTTGTTATAGAGCAGAGCATACCGAGATCTAGAATTAGCTATATTGGACAAGAGTAATTGGTGAAACTGAACAAAGTTGTGACAAGGACCGCTAGCAACTGCAGCTCATTTCCGCAGAAGAAATATTTTTCAGGCAAATAGCAAATTTCACCAATTGATCAATAATAATATCATACTTGTCTTTCTTCGACATTGGTATCCTAGATTTACGCTCTTTTTCGAAATGACGAAGGTGGGAAATGTGAAGTAGGCGTGTCTTTTGGCGCCCAAAGTACGCAATCACCGTTGTCGCACACATCTTACTTTAGCAAATGTGTTTTCTCTAAAGAACTTCAAATCCCTCGCATTTTCAGAATTTTCAGCCATTCTTCATGTCAAATGTGGAAGGACCGTCGCAGCTTTTCCCAAGTTTTGAAAACCCTCAACTGGTATTCTCATTATTTGTTTTTCTACAGTAAGAATTTGTTTGAAAAAATTTATATATCATGCACTCATATTGTTTCAGACCCATTGTCCACTATTTCATTACATTAGAGTTCTACATTGCCATTTTCGGCGTGCTTCTTACGACACTCCACTTGATCATTTTGACAAGAAAACATATGATGACGTCGTCAGTCATGTCTATCATGATCGGAGTTGGTATATGTGATTTGGTATCAATGATAGTAGCCATCAGTATTAAAGACATCACTTTACAGTTTAACCAAGATTTATGGTAAGTGAAGGAGTAGGTAAATGGGTTTTGGGGTAAAAAGAGGTGGCGTGGCTTATGGTCGATTTCAAACTGCAGTCATTGAATTAAAATCTTCTAATTGCCATCAAATATGCACAAAAGTATCAATAACGAAAAATTGCAACTCACCCTTCATCAGGTTTTGCACCCTTCTTCGCTGAAAATGTTTTAAGTGGAAACGGTGGAAAGCGACCCAATTTTATAGTGCAATTATGAAAAATTCATTCAATCTAGAAGTGTTTTGTCCATTTACATACACCTGCCTGATTTTCGCGATTTGATCTAGTGCACCTTCAGTACTACCATCACTGATCTGCCTCCTGTTCTTCTATTTTTTCGAAGTTGCGACTGCCGATGTTTATCAGAGCACAGAAAGTGTTCTTATGAACACCGATAAAGCCATTAGTCTTTTGGCCGTGCAGGAAGATCTGGATGAGTAAACCGAATACACCACAATAAAGCACTATTCCACCTTCTTTTTGCTGTATTTTCCTGTCAAAGGCAAAGCTCATTTTTGCAGTGCCCCTCCAATCAGCCATTCTGTCTACGTCTTCTTTTTGGTGATGATGTCTCTCCGTGATGACGTCATCAGATGCTCTGTGTGGCTGAGTGTTTTCATGGCATTCATACGATTTCTGTCACTCCGCTTTGCCACAAGCATCAGAATGCAGAGCATTTCTCACAAATCTGTCGGGTTTTACTGTTTTCTGGTTTGCTTAGTCCTCAGTTCAACGTTATCGACATTAAACTTCTCGAGAACCACTTTGACGAACGTCGGGAATTGGAATCCAGCGCCAGAGTTAGATTATGAATCGACCTGCAATTCTTAAATATTATTTTTTTCAGGTGCGTTAGTGTTCCCTTGAGTTCTACGTACCCTGTCTATGAACAGAGAACTTCCAACTTATTCCTAGCCAATGATCAGTTACTATTGAGAGGGTTCATGTTATTAAATGGGCTGACCTCTAAAATCGTTCCATGTGTTCTGTTACCCGTTCTTACTGTATTGCTCATTTTGTATTTACGTCAGACTAGAAAGGATAGTGTTTCGGCTCATTCATCATTTAATCACAGGTGAGATTTTGGGTTTATTAAAAACGAATGTACATTTCTTGAATGTCTGTAACTTTTGAAACATCTGAAATTGCTGAAAAGAATCGATTCTACATAGCAACATTAGACGTCTGTAAAGTTCAAATTGGTTCGTTTTTTCAGCACAGAAAGGACAACGGCTCTGGTCATTTTTGTCACTGTAACATTCTTTGTCGCAAGTTTGCCATCTGGACTAGTTGCCGTTTTTCAGGTCTTTTACACCGACCTAGGCTTCATGTGAGTGACAACATTTCTGGGGGCTCCTTTTCAACAATCAGTTTCAGCCGCCTTACCATATTCGTTGATCATATTTGTAATGCCGTGCTCACAGCGAATTCATCCATTCATTGTTTGATCTGTTTCGCCATGTCTACCAATTATCGAACAACTATGAAGAACCTCTTGCGCCTACAGGTAATCTTCTAATGCTTAGCCCTGGAAAATGACTGATGAACGGGGTATCGAATGACAATTTCTTTTTCAGAGAACCAAAACCAGCGTCATACCGAAAAACTCGCAATCTAAAACGAGAAATGATAGGAATCCGGATTAGCGGAAAAAGCCACTCCGATTTCAATATGCTGTTCAATTTGAAGTTTTAATTTAATATAATTCAAACAGAGGCAGCGAATTTTTATAGAATATTTCATATCTTCATCAGGTTAGATGAGGTTTCTTTAATCTTCGTATAATATGTAATTATCGATGAAGCATCGACGAGCGTGCATTTCTGATAATAAATTTATTCTTGATTTTGTGCAATTCCTCCCTGAGAATAATTTGAAGTTAATCTAATCTACAATTTACCAAATTCAGATGAGTTCCGCCGAATGGCAAAGAAACAAGGTGAATACACAAACAATAACTAGAGAACCTCGAAAAGAAATCCTCTTAACTTTTTCTATAAGTTCGACCACAGGTACTTTCGACTGCGAAGAATTCAGTACACATGGTGGCTATCTGCTCGAATTTCTGGAAATCGAGCGATTTAGATCTGAAAATACAGAGCTCCGCGTCCTTTCCTTCCCCCTCATTCCTCTCTGCATTACCCACTGTAGAGAAAACAAGAAGCGGTCATTTTCTATTCGTTTATTCGAGAAATTTCTTGACTCTGACTATGCTCATTGAGGAATCCTCAATCCGCAAGGAATCCTTGTCTGGACGGAGAGGATTTTACTTTTGTCGATTTCCATCTCGAAGCTCTGAACTCTGTTGCTGACGTGATGGATCGTTCGAAATTTTCAAGAAGGAGTTCCATTTTGTGTTGGTCAATCATAGATGGTGTTAATTTCTTTGTTTTCCTATATTCCAAGCTTTTCTGGTCATTTAATAAATATAGTTAGTATATAACCTATGTGAAATTTTTGGAGCAGAACCGAGCCAACACTTCCAAAATAACCCATCCCTCCCTCTCGGCCACCTCTGATTGTTTTTTATACAGTGGGGAATGCATAGAGGAAAGAGAGGGATTTTCTCCGGATTTTCAGATCGAAATATCTCGATTTCCAGAAATTTGCGCAGATAGCCACCATGTGTACAGAATTCTCCACAGTCGAAAATTAGCATTATAGAAATACTTGAATTGGAGAAATTTACGGTTGCTTACTTAGTTATTGTGCCGATCCATCAATCAATTGTGGGGACGCGGATCACAGCTAGCCTTGACTTGCGATCTTGGGCGATTGTGGTCCATGAAGTAGTCAATCGATTTCCTCGATATATTTGAGACTTCCATTCGCAGTGAGTCGGACTATCTCATGGGTGACTATTATAAATGACTTCTATGAACTTTACACTTTTCACCAAATAGCTTTTGTGGTGATCAATCTTGTCCTCGTCTCGTAGACAAGCGAACATCCATTTCTCCGGCATCATAATTGATCCATTGAAAATCCAAAAGAGGAGATGAAAACCGAGAATTGCATTTTTATCAGTTTTTGCAATAACATAGGTAGTGAAGTCCTCTCTTTTCTCAGAGATCTAAATTACACAAATTCGGTGGAAGAAGTACAAAACACGGCTATGATAATCACATACAGTACCGGCCATAAAGGTATTATATTATGGTTTTTCGACCATATCTCATTCGATATAGAACGAATCAATCTGATTTTTTCAGAGTTTCTTCATCAAGCAATAATATATCAGATAAGAACATTTGGATTTGTAAGACTATCGAATACCGGAGTAATTCGAAAAAAATCGGAAACAACAAAAACCCATATTTCTTCAATGAAATTTCGTGCTCTTAAAAATTGTTCTATCTGCAAGATTTCAATATTTTATGGGAAAATTATTTGTATCGATTACTGCCTGGCATCTACTGGGCATAGAATAGACCATTGTGTCGATGGTTGATTGGGGAATCTTCTTTCACTCCTCCTCGAGAAGTTTGAACTTCTTGTCGATGTTTGAAGCAGTTTTACCAGTCAATCTCTTTTCAAATTTCTCCCATAGGTGCTCAATGATGTTCTGGTCCGAGCTTTGACTCAGCCAACCCAAAAGAGTGACACGGCGACGGTTGAACCAGTTGCGCACGTGATGAGAACGATGCTTGGGATTATAATCCTGCTGATACACAAAGACACGGTCTACGCTAGAAAGTGCCCAGGGTCTCATGGTGTTTTCCAAAATATTCTCATATCCGTAGCGGTCGAGATTACCGACGATGCGCTTGAGAGGACCCATTCCCGTGGCGGAGAAGCAACCCCAAACAATGCAGGAACCGCCACCGTGCTTCATGGTTGGCAGTTGATACTTGGGGACGTAGCGAATGCCGGTAGGACGACGAATCCACTTTACACCGTCACTTCCAAACAAGTTGTACTTGCTTTCGTCCGACCAGACAATATTGGCCCAGTCCTGGCGGGTCCAATGAAGATGACTTCTGAACCAGATGGTTTGGGGTTGCTTCTTCGCCACGGGAATGGGTTTTCTCAAGCACATCGTCGGTAATCTCGTTCGCTACGGATATGAGAATATTTTGGAGAACATCATGAGATCCTGGGCCTTTTCTAGCGTAGGCCGTACCCTTCTGTATCAGCAGGATAATCATCCCAAGCATCGTTCTCATCACGTGCGCAACTGGTTCAACCGCCGCCGTGTCACCCTTTTGGATTGACTGAGTCAAAGCTCGGACCAGAACATCATTGAGCACCTATGGAAGGAATTGGAAAGGAGATTGACCGGTAAAACTTCTTCAAACATCGACAAGAAGTTCAAACTTCTCGAGGAGGAGTGGAAGAAGATTCCCCAATCAACCATCGACACAATGATCGATTATATGCCCAGTAGATGCCAGGCAGTAATTGATACAAATGATTTTCCCATAAAATATTGAAATCTTGCAGATAGAACAATTTCTAAGAGCACGAAGTTTCATTGAAGAAATATGGGTTTTTGTTGTTTTTGATCTTTTTCAAATTACTCCAGTATTCATTAGTCTCTCAAATCCAAATGTTCTTAACTGATATATTATTGCTTGATGAACAAACTGTGAAAAAATCAGATTGATTCGTTCTATATCGAATGAGATATGGTCGAAAAACCACAATATGATACCTCTATGGCCGGTACTGTATTTATATAGGGAAATCTCGCAAAGCATGCATCTCAACGGGTCCTTTTATTTTTTCAGCGGACTCTCTTTGTATAAATAAAAGTGGGATCCTTTATTTGGTTGAATGAATTAGCACAGTTTTAAAACACAAGATTTATTGAAATAAAAAAGCGAAACGCGAAAAGAAGAAGGAAAAAAAATTAATAATCTCAAGAAAAAGACAGGAGGAGTTTTGCACAGGAATTTAATTATAATAATGAAAGAGGGAACAAGTAAACATAATGCGCGGACAGAAAGTAAAGATTACAACAATTAAGACAAATATCCATTTGATTTGGATATACTTTGCTCACTTAGTTTACTAGTCACAGAGGAACATTGGCATTTCTTGTTGAGAAGATGCTTTTCTAAAATATAAATGGGCACGGCCGTTGATAAATTTAGTCCTCAAGACGTGTTCAAGATTTTAAATTGATTCATCACAAAGACTCACTCATACGGAAGTAGTATAGATAAATGTTATTGAGCCTACTTTTGATGACCCTTTTTCGAGTATGAGTTTTGTTATCTTGAAAAAACCGATTTTCCATATATACTTATGGCCAGCACTGTATCTCTTTGTATATAACCTATCAGAATTATCAGAACAAAAGTCGATAAACCAAGAAGTGTAGAACAAATTCCAAGTAGTAGTTTTAGTGGTTCATCGCTTTCCTTGATGCGCAAAGTCGTGTCCAGGACCTGGCTATGACTATGACTAGATATGCCATCAAAGTAATGAGCCAGCGAGATAACTGCGGACAGAGTGCCTTTTAGTTGAGCCTTGTACTTGAAAAACTCCAAATCATTGTTTAGAATGCTTCGGAATTGTCCTGCTGCTTTAGCGTCATGCTCCGTTGTAGTGAGAGCAGCACCACTTTAATTGACACCGCTTTCGAGAGATCCTGAAATTTGTTAAGGTGATTCAGGCTTTTTGGCTGTTGTATTTTACGATTAACTGGAGGATTGCGTATGGACGGAGCCCGGACAATATGGGCGGAGCACATACGCTCGTCCTCGTGGGAAAGATGGAAGGGAAGTTGTGCTGGTGGTCTCGGGTGAGCTCATCTATCTTATTCTTATTATATTTTATTCAGCTTTAATATTTATTCTATTCTTATATAACCTTTCATGTTTAACCTGCCGTAAAACCTCTAATAGAACCCCAAAACCCCAAATTGATTTGCGCCCCTAATAGTCTTAATAGTATTGCCCCGCATAGCGGGTCTTGGCTAAAACAATAACATTGGAGGTTCCACCACATTATTATATTGTAGAAGTGGAGCATTTTCAGACTTTCGATGCCAAAAAAAAATTAGAAGACTGCTTTTTCGAAACGCTAGAAAGTCAGTCTATTGCCGATTGAAAATTGGCCATCAAAAGAATGAACATGTCGATTCTCACCAACTAAGCCGTAGAGTTGCTGTCGCGATCCCAGAATCCCTTCAATTCTAGCAGCTGTTTCGAAGAGTTTCATCAACGTATTATCCCGGACATTTCTTGCCAGCGAATTCACTTCATCCGCGTCTTTTATCATTTTGTGGTCTTTTTCCGGTGTTTTCCCACTGAAGGAGATGCGCCGCATCTGTAGGCAAATCCTTCGAATGCTAGAACTCCAGAATCTGCTGACGATGATTTTGCAGCTCGTCCAAATCCTCCAAAATATTACGGACGTTCCCAAAGTTTCAGTAAGTGAAGAATCCAAAGCTAAAACTCGATTTGTTGATGAAGTGTCACTTATCGTTTGCTTCATCTCTTCATATTTTAGAATATTTCCAGTTGCCGCCAATTTTTGTTGAAACTGAAATGAACAAAAGGATAGTTACAACTGGAAAAATAGTCGAATTGTTTAAAACTAACTACTGCAAGATCATTCAAGTACTCGTTCGTTTTATTGAAGCCTTCGGCTGAGCAGACTGGAAGTCGAGGATGCCGAGGGTGGTCTGCAGTGCAGAATCTGATAATTTTTCCATGCATCAACATTTTTTCTGTAAATCCGAAGCATATCAACAGAAAGATAATCATGGAGTCCATTTATTTCTAAATTCTCTGAAAACTTTCATTTTTTACGGAAAATTAAACGATGAAACCTACCCGAAAGGCTTCAGAAGCTGGTAAGAAACTATCCGAAACTGGCTGAAGAGGAAGAAGAAGAAGGCGATGAGTCTTCGAATTGTTTGTCCAAGCTTTTTCGCAGGAGGCATTACTAGGGAATTGATTTCATAAAAGAAAAAACAATTGTGGAATAGAACACGTGGAGAGTGTCACGTGATGTGAATAATTGAATATCGAAAGTTTCTTTTTCGGTTTTATTTTTTTATATTCATTTGGCAAAACTGTAGTTTGAGGTTCATTTGTTAATTAAATTTCATATGACACATATATATACCTAGTCTATCCGTTTAGTTTGAGTGCGGATTACAGCGAACCACTTCTGCACCGGCTTTTTCCGATGATGGCCAAAGAAATAATAAAATGGTTTTCAGGTCAAATTGATCCTTCTTTTCGCGGAGAATCTAACAATATCATCAACAGATCGTTGTTCATCTCTTGGTACCTCCATTCTTACATCAACGTGGTCCATCTATTGTCGTTCCTGCGCATCACATGTCTTCCCCATCTTAGTTTTCTTCTCTTTATGACATCTTCTCCGTGAAGATCTTTTTGACGTTATTTTGTGAATGTTATCTCCATCAGTCCTCTTTCAAGAGATGCGTCAGTCGCTCTGACTTTTTCTGATATTGCTAGTGCTGAAATCCGAACTTTTGAGACGTAAGTGAGAGCGAGGAGAATCATTGAGTTGGATTGGAGGTTATGGGGATTTATGGGGAAAGTTCTGGCTCTAATTCGTTATTTGCATTGAGCAGTTTATCGAGGATGGTGTACATTTTGACCTTCTCCATAACAGTAGTGCTTGTGTCAATGTTGATGGAGACCGGATGATCCAGACTAAATTTTAGTTTAGTTTTTTGGTCATTATCATAACTTTTCTGCCATGGGCTTGAACTCGCGGCAACCGAATTAATAGTCCAACTTATTCAATGCGTTCAGTCTAATAAGGACCACGGAATGACTGGTGCGCTGTGAGTGGTGCTCAAGCAAGGTGAGCGAAGAACGGATCGACTACGTACATAAGCTTGAAAACTTGCTCATTCACTTTTCTGGTTTTCAGAGTACTGGGAAAGATCCGAGTCGCACACCCACAGTTAGCAGATATGGGGTCTTTGTCTGTAGACACTTCCAAATTGAAACTGGTAAGATGTCCAGGTGAGACCTAAAATTATAATTTCTTTAAGTTTACTGTAGAACCTTCTTTTGTTTTGTTTCATTTCGTTTTACTAGTTTATTTGCTTATTAGAAGTGACTCGTGCCACTCTTCGGACTGATACTGAAAAACCATTCATAAAGACTCTCAAATCGGCTAAACCGACAAATGGCGCAATCATGAGTCATCTGAAGCGACCTCATAATTGAATAAATCCTTCTCCATTACCCAACTCGGCGAGAGGTTGCAATTAGGTTTAAAATGTTGTTTTTTTACAGATTTTTTCAGCACGGCCCTGCAGGAATGTGAACTGACGGTGGTTGAAAGGATGAACTGCGGATTGACACAAGATCACCTATAACCTTACAAAATTTGCAAATCTCTGAATTTTTGAAATATCCTCATTACTTGGGTAGATTATCAGATACTTTCTTCAATCTTAGTGCACGGGTAATACTTTGCACTGGATCGCTGGTGTCACGTGTTAGTCTAAAACAGAGGTAGACCTGTAAACCTGCAACGCACTGTCTCAAGATTAAACAACAGAAAAAGCCACTTCATTGATTATTTTCGTCGCTGCAACGTTCCTCATTGCAATTTTATTACCATGAATTATAGCTCGCCGTTTTCCTGAATCCGCGTTACCCAGAAAACCTTTCAGACAAGATGCGAATAACGAATGGCATGCCCCGTCATTTGATGGAACAAATGCCTCTCAATTTAAAGTTTAAAACCTTTAGTTAATTTGAACTATATAATTTATTCTTATTGATTTTCATGACATATGCATATTCTTATGTTTTGTAGCCATATCTTGTAGGCGTAGCCATTTTCAGCAGATAGGCTGCAACATACTGAAATGCAGTAATGTGCAGTATTGAGCACTAGGATATGATATACAAAAATTTTCAGACAAGATTGCTAGGATTCGATGATGTAAACGCTACTGAATTATTCATATGAAAGATTGATCCTTAATTTAATATTCATAATGCCAAATTTATTAATTTTAAGTTTAACCTTACAATTGTTTTTTGGTTTTTTCAACTATACTCGTTTTTTTTTGCTGAGTTGATTTGTGTGCTTTCAAATGAGGCAAGATAACGTCACAACACAAATTTGTATATATACATGGTCTATGATTATTCTGAGTTTTTCAGTCACGACACGCCCAAACTAGAATGGAGTGAGTTCCATTTACTTAAGAATACCTCGGTTCAGTAGCTAGAGAAGCTTCAACTAATCGTTTCGTTTCGGAAAGTCACATGAAGTCGAACTTTTTTATTTTTGTTTCATAACGCAGTTCTGCGAGTTGTTCGTCAGTTGCGACAGACCTGCGATTGAATGTGCAAACTCTTAAATCGGTTCTTCTAGTTTTTCGCTAGTTGAACTTGTTGATCCGTGGTTTTAGGCAGACCAGGGTTCTCCATGATTTCTATGCCTCTCTCCACGGGTTTCTGAAGTTGCAGAAGCAGAGGCAGCAGCAGAAGTAGTGCGGAGGACTGACGCCGAGGGAGATTGAATGCTGTTTTGAGGAAATGTGATGTCGCGATTTCTCTAATATGGAATATGTATACATATATTTATTTTATTTCAATTTTATACACGTTTCCATGTTTTCTGATTTTACGATTTCTTCGTTCAGGATCTGCAAATCAGCAGATTGATAGTTGATGTTATACAGGGTTCGCCATAATTATTGACCAGCAACTTTGCATGAGCTCTGAGACATGCTCAGCGCTCAGATTCAACTTTTTTTTCATTTTTGTATTTTTTCATACATTTTTGTTTCCTGTCTAACTTTCAAACCATAGAAACTTTCTCCTTTTCGTACTACTATCATCGAAATGGCTTGCAATACGGCTCAATGTGCTTCGCAAGTTGGTTCAACAAACTGTCCATCGCTTCCCCAGTCTTCATACCGAAAAGGATCGTCCGAAAACTGGCAATCGAGTGTCCGTGACAATTTATTCGATCGTACATGCCGTCAAAAAGAGAATCAGGCGAAATCCGGAACGGACCATGAGAAGGCTGGCCACTGAATTGAGAATGAGCAATACGTCGATGAGAAGAGATGTTACGAAAAGATTGGGTCTTACACCATACAAAATCACCAAGGGTGACGTTCTGACCGAAAGCAACAAGCAGCTAAGAATCCTGAAAGCTGGACACCACCTTCGCTCACGAGCTTTGGCACACACTTGTGGACACTGTTTACGGATGAAAATATCTTCACCGTCGAAGCCAGCAAGAATGGCCAAAATCATAGAATCCTTGCCAAAGATATTCAGGCCGCCTGCTAGCAAGGAAAAATTCTAAATGAAACTTCTCATCCCGCTTCAGTGATTGTATTTGCTGGAATAACCTCAAATGGAAATACTCTTGTGGATTTTTGTGGATTTGTGGATTTTGGATTTTGGAGCCAAAATCAACAAGGAATACTACATGAAGCGTATCACGGAGAACGAAGTGCTTCCTTGGTTCAAATCCCATTTCGGAGATCAACATTGGGAGTTCCAACCCGGTGGAGCTCCAGCTCATCGTGCCATGGACACTCATGAGTGGTGCCGACTCAATTTCCCAGAGTTTATCAGTGGACAAGAATGGCCGGCCTCGTCACCAGATTTCCACGAAAAATTATTCAAATTTGACGGCTTTGAAAGCCGCTCTCGAGAAGTCCTGGGATGAAATTGACGACAACTACCTGTCGTACAGTCGTTGATGCTTACCCAAAGCGACTGGCCGCTGTTATCAAAGCGAAAGGAGGTCGATTTGAGAATTGTTGATTTATAATGAATTTTTCGCGTTTGAAATAAAACAAGTTAAAATATCTAAACGTTTTATGAAGTTTCAGAAAAGTTATACCGGTTTGAATCCGGGTCAATAATTATGGTGCACCCTGTACATATATGTATATTCAATAATGATTCTAAAGTTTTTAGTCACGACGCACCCCCCAAAGTCTGGTTCGACACAGATTTCAGTTGTTTCCAAGCTTCCTAGTTACCAAGAAATTTGACAAAAATGTCAGATAACAACTCATAAAATATTTATTTAATCGCTTCCTTCTTCTCTCGTCATGTTCAGGTTCTTGTTGTCGAACTAAATTCCAGTTTTACTGCTCCTTGTGAAAATGAGCCAAAACCTATAATAATCTGAAACTTTCCGTTTTTTTTCTTGCATTTTCTTTCCAAAAACCAAAATACAACTTTCTCCGTGTATTCAGATAATGACGTCTCTTCGTGAGGAATTAGATCTTTTCCCTAGTTTTCCAAATATTAATTGGCTCGAAAGTTTTTATTTACGTATTGAGTAAGTTTGACTCCTTTGCCTGACCTACAACTTCGGCAGCTTAAAACCATGCATATTCAGACGAATGTCGCAGAATAGTATACATGTGGAGTTTTGGATTGCAATACTTGGAATGATTCCTACGCTGTTTCATCTGATAGTTTTGACTAGAAGAGAAATGATGATGAACTCGATTACCTCGATTATGATATTCATTGCCATCTGTGATCTTATGTCAATGATAGTTTCAATCGCAAGGTGGAATATCAGTCCAAGCTTAACCGGGACAGCGTGGTTGCTCATTTCTTCCAACTGGTTCAGGAAGTAAACTTTCAAATTTTCAGCACACCTCCCAACACGCTCTTCATCTCCAAAACCCTCCACTTCCTAACCACTATCCATGATCAAGTAACCAGATGCTCCACCTGGTCTGCTGTTGTTATGTCATTTTTACGTTTTTTGGTGTCAAAATATATTTCAATGGCTGGATTTCAAATGATGTCTGAATTCAGCTTTGGTGTGAAATCATCTGCAATCTGCTTGATTCTCAGTTCTATCTTGTCTTCATGTCATTACTTAAGTGTCACGTGTGAAGAAGTTGGAAATTGGCAGCCAGCCGCCACGTTCGTTGAATTTCCATTGAACATTGAATTTCCGTGAACAAAAAATACATTTTTAGCTTTTCTAAAACTTGCATTTGTGAATAGAAAGAAAAATGTTTTTTTAATAACATGATTAGGAGTCATCGTAAAAATGAGTCGTTCGAAGTTTCAGTTGCACAACAATTGCTCTGAAGTCAGAGTTTCCCTTGTATGAACAACGAATATCTGAGTTGTTTTCTATAGGCGATGGAGTAATTTTCAAACTTTTCCAGCTTGTAAATGGGTTTTTTTCAAAGGTAATTTTTTTGGTTTTTTTTTTGAAGATACATATGGTATACGTTGAAGGAAAAACGTGAAATATAGAGAAAGACGGTAAGAGAGAAAGAGAACACAAAAAGTTGGCTCTGTGTTCGTTTTTCGTTTCAAACAGCAGATTCCAAACTCACAATGCAACAGATTATTTCTTCAGATAATGCCGTGCATCCTCCTTCCCACGATGACCATCTTGTTGGTCATGGAACTTTGGAGAACGGAGAAAAATCGGATCTTTTCCAGTAAGATCAATAAGAAGACGTATGGACGGTTTTTCCTTTTTCTATCTAGCTATCAAATGTTAAAAATTTCAATTTAGCGCGGAGAGGACAACCATTTTAGTTATTATGGTCACACTCTTGATATTCCTGGCGTCTCTTCCAACCGGTATAGCGACAGTGTTTCAAGTTTTTTATTCAGATATTGGATTTCTGTAATTTAGAAATTTCATTCTGTTCCTATCACTTTTGTTTTCAGATTTTTAACGATGCACATAAGCACCATTTTTCATGCATTTCTGCTATGGAACGCGTTAATGAATTTCTTCATCTGCTTCGCAATGTCCATTCATTACAGGAAAACCGTGAAGAGCATTTTAAAGGTGACGGTGAAATTCTATATATAATCAAACAAATCGATGTCTGTTCAGATAAATAAGCCAATTCAAAGGCATTCCAATTTGTGGTCTTTTCGCAGGACAATACCCTGATTTGCAATATTAATTCTATTACTTGTTTTATTAGGTTGCGTCAAATATTTTGCATCATTTTGAAGAAAAAATTTAATTAACATTTAATTTAGTTATTTTCAATATCAGTCAACATAATATGCACCATCATCTGCCAACAAATGAATAGCTGTTTGATCACTTTTCGATATAAGTCCCGCGGGTTACTGTCGAATAAAGACTGCAGATCGGTCTTGAGATGGTCTTCATTTTGGGACTCTTTGCCATCCAGGAAGTTAGCCAGAGATCGGAACAAGTGATATTCAATGGGGGGCCGTGTCCGCAGAGTACAGTGAATGCGGTAGAGTCGTCTAGCTTAGCTCCTGATTTTTCTGATGAGTCACCGTTGTCATGGAGGAAGTAAACTCGACCCGTTTTTCCTTGAGTTCTTGAATTCGTGGTGAATTGCTTGCAGTAAAGATCTGCCGTGAATGCTGTATTGGTTGGTAAAAGTTCACAGTGAACCGATCGTTGTCACGCATTTTTAGGTGTAACTCTTTCTCTTTTTTGGCGTTCTAACTCTAGAATCCTCAAGTTTCAGCCACTGATGAAAGTTGACATAGAGTGTCCACTTCTTATCCCCAGTAATCAAATTGGAAAGCCATGTCGTCGTTCTTTTTTGTGGCAAAGGAGAAACTGCAATATTCTAAGTTGGGAGGCCGACAAAACATGAGGGGACCAAATGGGCTGTTTCCAGGAGAATCCGAGATCGTGGAGAGCACGATCGATGGTACTTTGAAATTGCCCAATCTTGATTTCAAGACACCTACTCGACTGGCGGGGGTTCTCTTTCACCAGTGCCAGTAGCTCGTCTTCATCAACATCCTTTAAATAGAAAATCGTTGAATTCCATCTCCCCACTCCTGAATTTTTGGAACCAACGAACTGCTGTTACATGGGTAACAGTATCAGCATGCATCAAATGATTGATCTGATCCTCAGCTAGTCTCATTGATGAGTGCTCAAAAAGAACGATGCTCAAAAATAGCTGGCGGACTTGCTCTCAGCGATAGATGAACTGGAGATTTTTTTGAATTAGCCATTGAGCATTGTGTGAAATTAGCCACAACGCAGCATCTCATATACCCTCAACATGGATTATTCTAGAAGCTTCTTGAAGTTTCTAAAGAATAAAAGAAAACGCTATGCAAATCATTTGGGTCAACTTGATATTTCAGGCTGATATGTCAAAAACAACCGGTTGTGAATTGAAATCGTTTGAAATTAAAGGTATCACGAATATCCAATTATAGTTTGAATCTGAGATGTATGGCTTCTTCGCATGTCTTCGACCAAAGATTTTGGTATCGTTCAAGCGAAGTCGGATCGTTCTGACGTTTGCTACAGATGATCCACTCGGGAATCCTTGTCGAGTGTTTCAGCGGCACTCAGCCTACGGTTACTTTTCGATAAGTCTGTGATATTTCTATCAGTTAGGTGATTTTCCAACTTTGGAACGATCCTCACTGACGGACTCACTCACTAGCAACTGCTTAGTGTTCAAATCTACTGTCCGTTCAGTTTTTGTTATAATTTAAATGAAGCGTTTTACATAAAAGAATTTAACACTTGCACATTGAGGCAACTGAAAATTACTGTAAATAGAAACCACGAGCTTAATTAGACAATGACCGATTCTAAATTAGGCATTACTGGAGGCACGAACCGCGTGCGTGTCTTTAATTAATTACTCTAATAACGTTAATTTGTATTATTAGGTAATATTAAATGTTATTTAAACAACGAAAATTGTAGAAATTTTTGGAATATTCTGGAGTGTTCTAGAAAACTCTAGAAAATTCTGGAATATTCCAGAAACTTTGGAAAACAATGTCTATTAATGTTGTAGTTTTGCACATATGAAGCTGATTTTTGACATGTGATACACGGACATCCAGATTGCTATTTCAGCAAAATGCTGACAGTTTATATCGTTGTTAAGACAGTTTTGTACATTACGGTTCTACAGTATCCCAAGTACCCTGCGACCTCCTAAAAATATGGATGCGAAGCGCTCAGGTAGCTATGACTCCATTCCGCTTATCAAAGTAAAAGGCCCACGTTCTTTTGAGTTATTCAAAAAAAAAACGCCCTGAACAGACAAACGGAAACACAGACCAAACTATTCGCTTAATAATAAGTAGATATTTCAGAATAAAATCTTAATTTCATAGTTTTCAGATTCCAGAATATTTATTTTTACAATGACCGTTAACAAAACAAATTCACAGTTTCAATATGGAAAAAAGGAAAACTAGAATCAAATGTATTGCTCTTAAAATTCCATTTTCCGTCGAATTGTTCTGTTCCTTAATTTTTTGAGCACTTTTTTCAACATCCGCTGAAATAAAAATGATCTCGGTTAGAGCACCCGGCAAAAACTCACCGCAAACTTTGTCGTTGAATCTGACAGTGTATTGGCTGTCGACGGTGAGGTTATTAACTATTGCATAACAAAAACTGGAATCCATCATGAGTGTTTGACTGTTGTTATTAAATTCAGCTTTTATATATTCACGAGATTGGAGACGCTAAATGTGGGAAATAAACGTTATTTTTCTAGATGAAATCTTGATAAAATCGACACTTTTTTAAAAAGTGATTCTTATTACTTATCAGAATATTCTGCATATTTGTGTGTCTTTCGAAAGTTTTCTTCAGAATAATTTTCCAAGTAAAAAGCAGAGTTTCACAAAACTTGGAAAGTGGATAGAGATATCCCTGCCTTCAATCAGATTACCATAAAATTCCGACAGGAGCAGTAAAAACTAGAGTAAGATGGAATTGGATTTTGGGAACTCGGAATCCGGAAAACGGAAAACGGAAAAAAATTGTTTTCATGGAATCTAGAATTCGGAATACGGAATGAACAAAAAACGGCGGAATCCGGAATGCGGAATGCGGAATGCGGAATTCCGCCTTTCTCTGGTAAAAACTTTTCGAAGCATTTAGTTAAGGAATGGTGTCGTGGAACCATGGAGAAATCTAGCTTCTCGTTTTCGAGCTCACCCTGAATTAATAGGATTGACCTTTAAGAAAAAAGTCACCAACGAGAATCACACCGCGGAGACAATTTAAAAATCACCTAAGTCACGGGCCACTTAATTACATCTAAAAGAAATGACAATGCAGGATGGGTCGGGCACATTATGCAAGGAACTGACGGAATGTGGGCGAAGCTGATTCAAGAATGAATTCCGCTAGACGACAAGCGATCCCTTCATGAAATGCTCCGGTTCATTGCGAAAAGAAGTTTTAATATACAAAGGAAATAGACAGACTAATTCACGGACCACCATCGCCCAGGACTTGAAGGCATAGTTAGCTGTGATTCGCGCCCACACAAACGAATATCGGATCGACTAAGAAACTAAGAAAGTACCTAAGTAATAAAAATTAAAGGTCTAGAATTTTTAAGATTCTTATGAAAGAAGATGCTGAATTCTTCTTTTCTGCAATGGATATGGACTGCTATGGAAAGTTCCAGTAGCGCTGTAAGTACACTATTAAAGGCGAAAACTAAGTCTGCTTAGTCCTCCTATCAACTTCTCCACACCATCGGATAAATCCAAGTTTCTCACAGTTTTTCTAACTCCATGCGGACATACTCTTTATCTAAAATTACAAGCTTAAAATCGGAAAAATTGCGGCAATACTTTGAAATCCTCATTCTCGTTGGCTGTTTTGAGCAATAATTGCTCAAAATAGCAAAATGAACATTAACAATTCACAAGTTCAAACGTTTGGTCGGATGGGTCTTCTTCTGGAGGACCTATCTTAACGTATGATCTGGTCAACGTGGAATGGCAATCTACAGAAGAAAATTGATCTGGTCAACGTGGAATGGCAATCTACAGAAGAAAATTGATCTGGTCAACGTGGAATGGCAATCTACAGAAGAAAATTTCAGCGTTAGAACTTAAAAAAACGAGCGTAGCAAATTAGCTTAAACGATGTTTCTAGTTTAGTCAAATGTCGAAAAAAAGGAAATAAAATTTTCGGATTCGAATCCTATTAGGTTACCTTCAAATTTGGAAATGTTACATTCGACAAATATGGATTGTTTTCCACTTTTATTGCTAGTTGACCTTCTGAAATTTTATTTATTTAGTGACAGTTTTTTTTTCAGTTAATAGAGCAAAACCTGTTAACGAAACGACATGCTCCAGATTGCTCAAGAAAGTTGTATTCGTCAAGTTGGTTTTCAGAATAAACAAGCTTCCGAATATCGTTTTTACCGTTGCCAGTTTATCCACATATTGCTCAGAGACGTTGTCAATTATAATGTCGCCAAGTACCTTAACACATCCCGTCTCGAGATTCGCAATTGAAACACCTTTGATAGCACACAACTTTTCAGCGTACACAGTGGTGTTCGATACGTCACAATAGTATCCTTCGATATCCCTAAACTCGACCAATTCGTTATTCAAAAAGTTTTCCATCTCCTCAACGGTTATGCAGAAAAATTCATTATTGCTTTTGATCCAGACATCCAGTGTCATAAAATCGGCAGTTTCGGAATAAACTTGCTAGAAAAATATTCAATTTCAGTGTTAGGAGCATTTTCTTAAAACAATACAAATGATTTCTAACGAAACATTAAAAATATAAATAAAAGAAGACGGTAGCATGAAGCTTGTTCTTGATTTTGAACAGGAATAAGAAATTCACTGAACTGTCGTCGAGTCTGGAGTTTTTAGTGCATAATTGCAAATTGGAGAGCACTTTTACCGCGATATACTGTACTACTTCAAAATCGGGATGGTCGACATGTCGGAAATTCAACAACAGTTACTATGGTCATCTATAGGAAGGAGTTTTTTATGACTAAAATAACATTTTGTTTGCTAATGACCGAGCTCACTGGCGAGCTCAATTATGTAGCTCATTCTTACATATTTTAAAATTTAAACTGAAATCTTTGGTTTTTCTTTCTTTCTCAGATTTATTTTAAAGTTTTACTGTAATCAGCAACTTATTTATCCTATTTCGTAGGATTTTTCTCACAGTTTCAGTCGGTTTTTGGCGTTTGCGCATATTTTTGCTTGATATTCATTGAAAGCAAATCAAAACAATGAGCGCAACATGAAATAATAGTTTTCTTATGGAAAACTAACAACGAATACGAACAAATTGGCCTGATAAGATGACCGTGGTGGCTGTGGTTGATTTCTCGAGGCGCCCACTCTATAGGCTTTTCATTCCCAGAGTAGAGCCCGGTGGACACTTTTTTCTTATTTTTTTATATACATCATTTGCATTTATGGAACGCAAAATGTCATGCCAGCTTATGAGAAGTTTCTCACCCTTTAAACACAATTGCCCGCTACAGTATTTGAAAAAATAATTGAACATCATCTTTTGTAGCTACAGTGTACGTAATCGCTGTACAATTAAAAAAAATGAGCTGCTCATGAACTTTCAAGAAAATGGAAAGCAAAAAGTAGCATTGCCTAGCCTACTAACTACTCTTTTTATTCCATAGGTGTATTTCTATTACAGAGAATTCGTCACCTTCAATTTGGGTAAGTTCAGCTTGGTTAAGTTCTGATTTCCCATTATATCTATTCGACAAGATATCGACGTCAAATTTGTCATGCCAATTTCAGTCATCTTATTGTTCAAACGGAAGTAGAATGACCAAGTGTTATCTGAAAAGCCTGAGATTGCATATTGTGCAAATCAGTGCTTTGAATGATTCTTTTAATGCAATTATGCAATTATCAAATGTCTTAAAATGCTCCGTATTTTTCATATCAATCTGAATGAAAAGCATAATTCTCAAATATCAGTTTTGTGTGAGTCTGCGAAACTGCGGACTTTAAAAGTGGCAGAAGCGTAAGCACCGTCTACCTCGTTCTTTTTTCTGGAAATCGGGCAGTTCTACTAAATTAACAATTTGATGAGTTTTTAATACAAATTCGGTAGACTTCCAGTGACAGTTTTGAAGTTCCAATGCATCCCCCCACAACGAGCATTCTCGCCACGAAACGTGTTCCCTTAACTAAACTTACTGCAGTCAATAGTCTCAAGTCCTGCCATGAACTTAAAGCTCTTATATTTTGAGCGATTCACCGTCAATCCTCCAATGAGATGTCTCAAGTTTTTAAACGTGTCCGTCATTTGCTTTTCAGTCATATCAGACTCGTATCCGATGTACAGAGCCTGATCGACGCATACAGTTGAGCAGTTCCTTGGAAACAGTTTGTAGTTTTTACTATTGATTTGGCTTATGTTGGTGGTACATCCGAGCGCTGAAACATGTTTGGAATCCATTTTTATTTGGAAATTTTCAGAGTATTTTTCTGGTGACTCACCGCATCTTGGATCACTATAAGAAACGTCGATATCTGTTTGATTTTGGGAAATAACACCACATAATAATAATGAAAAAGCGATATATATCACTGTCAGTAGCATATTGAATAAATTGAACTAAAATGAGAAGGAGTAACCTTACAATGTGCACAAGAAACAGAAGAAACAAAAAAATTGAACTTAGGTCTTATCTTCTGCTTCCTTCTATTTCTCACTCGCACGCACACCTGCATAATGATGCTAAAAGGAACTTTGTGCATTTTTACATGTTTGAGCATGTTTCCAAGGTGACAATTATACACGTTCTGAGCTGGAATTGAGTTGGTACTACGTTTTTTAATCACGTCATGTAAAAATGAGCAACAACAAGAAAAATGCTTGCTTCGGAATCGCTTTTTTATTGCAGAATGTTCGTCGGTTTAAAGATAAAAATTGTTGAAGAAGAACGGAAAGTTGTCTCTTGACTCGGAATAAGTATTTTTTTTTGCGCCGACATTTCTTGGAATGCTTCAGTTTCACATGGTAGCCGTCATATTCCGAGCTACACTTCACTGAATGAACATATTTTTCCAATGGCATTTTTCTTCAGGCGATTTGTTCATGTTTTTTTTGGCTGAATCTTGACTATACAAGTTAATACTACTCTCTTCGGATTGTCGGGTCCCAAGGTTCCAATTGTGAATACTGGTCCCCAGAAACCGTAATTGTGACATGAGCCAAACCGGGCCGCCTTCCATCTACGTTTAAAATCGGAAGAAGAATCAAATTCCTGTAGCAAAATAGGTCGAAAGTGCAAAAAAAGCGTTTTTGGCTGTTTTTTCCCATTAAACTAATCCACTTCGTCAATTTCTTTGATTCCAATATGCTATGCTCTGAACGGTACATAGCTTTCATTAAATTGTAAGCTACTGGTTTGCTGATCCTTTTTTCAATCATATAACACTTGATGTCCAACTTGACTTAACGTATCTCTTCAATCTGCTATCTTCTTGAAACGATAATTTTAATTTCGAAGAAAATTGACGCTGTCTGCAAGTCTGGATTCAGGAGTTTTCCCTTTCAATACCACTCTTCCAAACTCGATTATTATGAATGAAGTTTTCCAGAGCAGGAACCAGAAAATGGAACGATGACCTGAGCCGAGATATCAAGAAAGAGCTCAATGTTGCAACCCGAAACTATGATAAAATACGAATGGAAGCATAATAAAATTAAATATCGTTTAAAAATTGTTTTTTACATGCACGCCTCCTCACTATTTTCCTATTCAGAGTAAGGCAGAAAACTAGAAACATTTTGGAATATGTTGGAAAAAAAACGAAAAATTCAATTATCCAGTGATCCGTGTATAAGTTAGTTAATAATATTTTCAATTTGATAAAATTTATTTGAACTTAAAAAAAATAACTGAGAAGAATAGATACATAAATTGTGTACGTGTGAGTAGAAATCTGCTTCCAGAATTTTTGGAGTTCTCCTCGATTTTCTCTGAAATTTTGAAATTTACAATAATGGGAAAGCATTCCTCACAAGGGAACTGTTTTTAGACAATGGTTGAGAATTTTATGAAAATTGGTACACAGACACTTTCGAGCAATCTGAAAACCATGACAAACTTTTTTTTTGCCCAATACTCTCCAGAAGCTGAATATTCGCATCTGAAGTTTCATCACATCTGAAGTTCTCCCCCCATCTCGCGACCTCACTCTTCTCTATGCTTCCATATCATCCATCTCGGTAAGCAGCGGTGGAGTAGTGGCAGTGGGATGGTATGGAACCCTGGGGGTCCCAAGTTCGAACCCTATTATGGAAATTTTTTTTGTTTCTTGTAATTTCATTTTCTAGAGGTCTCCAGAGCACATTGCTTTCGAATGGAACTTGCAGAATGCTGAAGAAGGGTATATGAGTTGTGTTTAATTGTTTTTTGATCTCAAAGGCTTCTACTCTAAACTTTAGAAAACAACAGAAATTTTCGGCTTGGAGGATGGTTTGGAGGCTTGGAGGCTTGACGGCGTCAATTGCTGCCGTGCCTTTCCAAGTGCTCCAGGAGTCGACGATAAAAAAGAATATCTTTGGGCATAGACGAATCGAAAACCACTTTTTCGAAGAAAGTCACCATGTTGTTTTTAGTCATGATGTGACTGGAATGGCACGGGACTTCCAGATTTGATGCTTTAAAAAGACCTTTCTTGGGAAATCGGCCTTTGGGTTCTTTCAAATTAATGAATAATTTTTCCCGATGCGGAGATCAAGGGAAGTACTGTGTATGAATGTGTAGTTGAAGAGACACTTCCAACAACACAGTGAACATCTTTGGATCCGGTAAATGTAAGAGTCCGAGCTGTGTTCATTTCGAGCTGGAATCCAGAGAAAACGAGTGAAAGCAGCTGAAATTCAATTATTCAATAGATCTTCTTCTGACAGCGGGACCCTCTTCGGATTGCTCTCCAGATCAAGGATATACATAAGAATCCGACGGAACTTGGTCATCAGTAATGGAGAAAATGGATAAGATAAGAAAATGGAAACAAATAATGAAGAAACTGAAGGAAAATCTTATTTTTATACTAATTTGCATGCCTGAAACTTTCTCTGGAACTTTCTGCAAGTTCTATTCGAGAGCAATGTGCTCTGGAGACCTCTAGAAAATGAAATTACAAGAAACAAAAAAAAATTTTCCATAATAGGGTTCGAACTTGCGACCCCCCGGGTTCCACACCATCCCACTGCCACTACACCACCGCTGCTTCCAGAAATGGATGATATGGAAGCATAGAGAAGAGTGAGGTCCCGGGATGGGGGAAAACTTCAGATGTGATGAAACTTCAGATGAAACTTCAGATGCGAATATTCAGCTTCTGGAGAGTATTGGGCAAAAAAAAAGTTTGTCATGGTTTTCAGCATGCTCGAAAGTGTCTGTGTACCAATTTTCATAAAATTCTCAACCATTGTCTAAAAACAGTTCCCTTGTCAGCCTACAAGTTTTCTATTTTGTTTTTGAAAGTAAAAAGAAAGAATATGACTAATTTAGTGTCCAAGATCTAAGAATCCAAGAAAAAAGTTAGAAATTACTGAAACATATTCATATTATATAAAACAAGAATACCCAATTTCTTTTTCAATATCCGGTTTTGTCGACAAACGCATTTGTCTACAAATTTGTCGACAATTGCCATTTGTGGACAAAACTACCAGCAATTGGTCAACAATTGTAGACAAAACGGACACAAAGGAAAACAAGGTCACGTGTTTATGTGAAATTTGAAAAGTTATTGATTTTGAGTATTATTTTTATTTCACAATAGGACGCTGCAGAACTTGCCGTTTTAGAACGAAACATCTAGAAACACTCGCGATTAGCGAAACGACCTGTTTTAAAACGGTCGGCTGCAAACCCCCCCCCCCCTTGGGAAAGTTTTACCCGCACATAACCCACTTTACGCATATTTTCCATTCAGTAAAAATTTTCTGTGGATCACTTTGTGGGCTTTGTCAATAAAGCATACTGCTTACCACACTGCTCCCCATCAATTGTCGGAATCCAGACATCTGAACTATTCAGCACATTTCGAATGCTCCAACAAATACTCGGATCGTTCAGGAGCTCTTCACTGTTGTTTCGGAAAACTATCGCATTGCGAATATTGGCGCGAACTCGCTGAAAATCACCTACTATTCTCGAAAGTTTTGCTTTCCAACCTTTAAATTTGGAAAGGATACATTTGAGAGATTCGGGTTGTAATCCACTTGTATGGCTGGTTGGTCTTCTGAAATTCCATTATCGAATACCAGCTCTCAGCATTCTCTTAGGCTCATACCTTCGAGGGCAACAACCCTTTCAAGAGCATCTAAAAAGTCTATGTTGCTCAAGTTTGTTCCACTAATTATTAAACTTCCAAATATATTTTTGACAGATGACAACTTTTCAGTATGCTCCTCATCATCCGCTTCAATTATAACGTCTCCCTGCACTTGTACACATCCCGAATCCATTGTCGCCAATGTAACGTTGTCAGATTTACAGGTTTTGTCATCAGTGGTAGAATTCATTGAAACTGCGCAGTATTTGTCAGGCATTTTAATAATATCGACATTGTCATTTGTGATGAGATTAGTCATTTCTCGAATTGTAACACAGAAATCTGGAGCAGTGTTGTTGTTAATAATAATATCAATTCGGGAGAAGTTGGAGGTTGAAGAAGGTGTTGGCTGAATTTGTTGGCTTCTGAGTATTTTTCGAGATAATCATGAGCGATCATGAAAAATCCAACACAGCTGTCTATGTGTAGTGTACAAACTTTTTGATACGACTAGACTTGATTTTGCTTGATCTGTCCCCAGAGCACACTAATCAGAAGACCTTCTAAAATATATATTTAATGCGGCAGCGATTTTTTCGATTTACATTTTTTTTGTGCAAAAACATGAAAAAAAAAGTTTATTAAACGCATAAAAAGTCCACTTTTGCTTCACTCCAGAGGCAAGCGCTGAACCCACGTCTTCCAAGAAAATGCTCTAATTGATTACAGTGCCGGAATTGCTTGATTGGTTGAAGGCTCCGAGAATCACGAAGTTCGAATGGCCAGCAGTCAACCCAGACCTGAATCCAAACCAAAAATTGTGAGAACTCCTGGTTAGACACGTTAACAAGCATGGACTCTTTTGAACAGCTCGAGTACCTTAAGGAAGCGGAGTGTAGTTGAGAGCTTTCGCGACCAGTATGCCCAGCAGAATAATCATCGTGATCCAGAAGAATGGATGAAAAACCATTAATTAAGCAAAACGACCTGTCGGACGACCCCCCCCCTCATGAGATGGTCCGACTCACTACGGAAATAAGTCTCAATATACATATATCGCGGAAATCGATTGATTACTACATGCACAACCATCGCCCAAGAGCGCAAAGCATGGTTGAACCCAAGTAAGGGTTCCTCCGACCGACCGAAGACCGATGACGAACGATAAGGTGCATTCCTGTGCTCTGAGACATAGGAATGCTTTCAAGCAGACAGCCGCCTCCACAAGATGAGGTGCATTCTTGTGTCTCAGAGCACAGGAATGCTTTCAAGCAGAAAGCCGCCTCCATGAGATCCGCCCCCAGGCGGTATAAAAGGAGGAACGACGCCTCAATTTATTATAAATGTATTCAATTGTTTTATTGTTTTATTGTTTTATATTTGTTAAACAAATAAGGTTTAATTACCCAAGTTTGAGACACCGTCTAATACCACATAAAAGACACAAGCAACACCACTCAACCATCGTGTTTAATGGCTAGCTGTGATCCGCGCCCACACAAGCGACTAACGAATCGACTAAGTAACTGAGTAAGTAATAAAAAATGACAAAAACGGCATAAAAAAGTAATTCGAAGATAAAATGTCAAAAGATCGCTGACGCATCAAACATACCATCCATTCTGAACTGCTCAAAAAGTCACTTCTGAATAAAATGGCTAAAATGGCTCCTAAGGCTATTTTTCTTTTGAATCGAATTACATACATTCACATATTGTTAATCCCCAACTTTACTTTTTTTTGAAAAGGTAAAACCTGGGGGGTGATCCTATTTTTGCGCTATATGACGCTATATGATTTTCTATGCTATTTTTCGAAGATTTTCTCGGTTAGAACAATTAGGAGACATTTGTATTCTTAAATTGGATTCCTCAACTATGTTTAAAGCGTTCGGTCGGCTTTACCTGTCGTACACATAATGTATAATCACTTTTAGAACAAGCCTGTCTCCGAAATACAGTACTGGCCATAAAGAATGTCCGCGGGCTTCTTTTGGGAAAACTTTGCTGGCACTGCTCCGATCGGTTTAAATATTTTTTGGCAGTGTTGAAACTGGTTTGAGTATTGTATTCAGTAAGTTGCAGCTCGTAAACATAGATAGTTTTGGAAAAAATCGCGAAAAATTAACTTTTTTGAATGAATGGGCCCCAAAAGCGCCTTAAAGACTGTGATTGGGATGCTCGCCCACGCTGCTTCAATTTGCGTGAACTTCTGGTTTGCGTTGATGGCCCGGATACCTCGAAGTTGTCTCTCGAGCACCTCCCACATGTGTTCGATCGGATTTACATCTGGGGATTGTCTTGGCCAACCCCAGCAAATTAATCATTGTTGAACCCACCGGGCAACATGCTTCGAGGTGTGCTTTCGGTCGTTGTCTTGTTGAAAAACGGACACTCTTCCAATTTTTGCTTTGGCTCATGGTCTCATCGTATTCTCTAAGATATCTTCATACACAACCCGATTCTTGATTCCATTGATACATCTCATCGGACCAATTGCAGCGCCTGAGAAACATCCCCACACCATCACCTATTCGTCTCCATGTTTGACTGTTGTTAACTGGTTCTTAGGGTTGTACCTGGCTCCAACTGCACGACGAACCCATTCTGAATCAAGAACTGAATATAAATAAAAACACTCAAAAATGAAAAAAAAAAACCTTTACAATGATGCAATTATATTTTCTGCAAGTAGCAGTTCCGCAACTACAGTAGAATTTTCACAATAAAATATCTGTTTTCAGCTACCCCAAAAAACACCCGAGCGCATTTTTTATGGCCAGTAATGTATATTAAATACCTAAAATTAGACAAAATGTGTCATGACGTTGAATTAGAAGTTTCAAAACCTGGCTCTATGTAATCAGTTGACCACACGCATTTCTCAACCCTTACCACAAATTTCGGCATATTTAATCTCGTCATCTTTTCATTAGAACTGATTAATATACGACAGGCTACAGTGGTCAAGTTGGGCAACCCAATTTCAGTCATATTTCTGTTCATTGTCCACTGGAAGAAGCCAGTGTTATCTGGAATGAAGGAAAAATAATTCTTATATCTACAATCTACTTAATGGTTAGACAAAAGATGCATAAAATCAATAGAAAATGACAAAATTGTCCTAATACTAAAGAAGCACTCACCACAATCAACTGTCTCCAGGCTAGCCAGAATTTTTCCAGATTTGTATTTGGAGTTGCTCACGAATAGAGCACCAATCAGATGTTTCATATTTTTAAAGATATTTATCAATTGCTTCTCTTTCAGCACAGTGTCAACGCCAATATGCAATGGCGAAGCGCACACTGTTCTACAGTTTTTAGGAAATTGTTTCCAATTCACTGAAGAGATATATGGCGCATCGAATATGCATTTCGGATCTGGAATTGAAGCCGCAGTTCGGATTAAAACGTTTTGGTGGTCAAGAGAAATCTACATACCGCATCTGGAAGTCAGACTCTCGGACTCTGTTTCATTCGAACTGGCACGTGTACTTGTGGTGGAAATTGGGACAGTGGTAGTTTCAGTCTCATTTTGCGAACTGCTGTTTCCAATTAAAATAATCGACACCAACAAAGATAAAGCTAATGAAGCCATGAGTGCAAGCGCACGAAATAAGAGTATTGAAAATGTTGATCAACGGGAAGAATGAATGGGAGCAATGTTGAAGGGTGATGCTTAATCAAGTTCCCATGTCTTTCACACGCCCGCGCACTTGCAGGTCTTCAAGGGTAAGTGAAACAAAAGTGAGACATATTTTATTTTTTATATATCTTTCGTTTATCTTTCCGAATAAAAAGCATAAAAGTAAGCATTTCTTCATACGTCTGATTGATTTGTTTCTTCTTGGAAAATATCAATTTTTGTTGATTTTTAGTTTTTACTGGTATCGTGCTTGGTACCTTAATGTAATGGGGTACAACGATTCCGAACTTGTCAAAATACGATATTCTCTTCTTTTGATATCAGTACTAAGTAGAGATAACTCTTAATGGAACTAAGGCTTCCACGAAAGACAAATACAAAAAGTCGTCTTTCCTCTCGCCATTCGTCTCCTCGTCTGTCGACTCGTCGTTCGTCTTGCCGCATTTAGAAAGTTGTGTACTGGGTACGCAATGTATTTCACTTGACACGCACAGTGTATTTAATTTAATGACAATTTTACTTTTTTAAAAATTAATTAATGGTTAAAATAGTTTTTTATCTGCGATAAATGGATTTTTATTTTAATCTTTCGAATAAACCAAATACATTTCACATAGATAATTGGCTCACACGACGAATATTATAATGAGCCAATCGTCAGAAATGCCGATTTTCCTACAAATTCACCAGCTGCTTCCTCTTCGACAACGAGTAGAACAAGAAAATTAGAAGAAATTCAAACTACTTTAGATTCTGTATGTACAATATTATAAGGTATTTAACAGATCTTGGAAATTTTCTGAGCATTAGGACCACATTTTGCAGGTAAAAGCCTACGAGGAGTGTAACGAAATTATCGGTAGTTCTACAAATCTAGAATCAAAAGAATTAGATCTTTGAAATGCTTAAAAACTTTGAGTTCGTCGCCTGGAGCTCACAGAACGTACTGAAATAGATTAAAATTGAAAAAAAAAATTTTAGGGACCTAAAAAATAAAATTTTGTAAAAGGAGCAGAGTCAACCAAACAAAAACTATTGCCCCATCAGATGGCTCAGATACGGAAACAAATGGTCGAATACATCCGGAATTTGTTGAAATTTTGATAATTTCATTTCTTCATTTGATGACTACAAGTAGTTATTTTCTCCCTTTTTGTTCTTTTTCAAAAAATTGTTTCTGTTGTTGATATTTTTTTCCATAATAAAATCACCAATTATTCCAATTTTTTGTAGTTTTTTTTTAAATAAAAGCTCTTATTTTCTCTCCCTTGCCACAGAAATATTTCTTCTTCCGCTCGTTTCTCATTTCAACGACACATTTCTGTCCAATTACTTCCAACTCTCTTATTCAGTTATCTTATTTTCTTTGACGTCTGCAAAACGCGACGAGCAATACCTCTATGCGATGGTTCGTTATCAGTGCCCCCCCCCCTTTTCTATTTTCCAAGTTTAAGAGTGAGGAATATGATTTGCTGTGGTCGACTTTTGAACTGTTTTTTGAGAAAAATTTCATAAAAATTGTTATATTATTATCTTACTGAACTTATTTTGGAATTCTCGAATTTCTGCGCTTCACATCACCTGTAAGTGATATTGCAAGCCAGCAAATGAAGAAATTCTTATTAACTCAACAGTTACAATCGGATTTTCTAGATTCGTTGAAAAATGTGAGTTCCGGAACAATGAATTTTTTGTCGGCAAACAATTTTTTCCGCATTTAGAACGAAATAAAAAGCTGGTGCTCGAAATATCATCAACATCTCGAACATATTTACGATATTTTGACACCTGTAAGAATTCAGCTTCAGGACAAAAAAAAAGAAGCTATTTGCCAATACATATGCTCTTACTTTCTAGATTTATTGTGCTGTCTGGAAAACCCTGACGCACTTGAATTGGTAACAACAGATGTAAGTGGTTTCATGAATTCATATGAAACATTGAATAGTTTCGCTTTCTACAACTTCTAAAATGAACATATTTTCTTACAGAAGTTCCGGAAACTTAGAGAAATATTCAAGAACAATGCATATAAAGTAAGTAAGTTGCTTAAGTGCAAATCAAGAATTTATAAAGTGAAACATAATCTTTCAAATTTCAAAAAGAAAATCATGTTACAATTGTAGAATGTTTATTGCAGCCAATTGCGCAATTTGAACATGAATTTGTGAACTGCTTAAAAAATGAAAAACAAAGAAATCGCTTCTGGAAGAGTTACGAAAAATACTTCGATGATCTCATTCTTGAATTGGCAACTAGAAAAGTGTTGGATATTGGTATTGAAGGAGCGGATCAGATAATCTATCGCAGTGTAGGTTTTCCAGTGGAATGCGATAATATGTAATACGAGTTATTTTCAGTTCAGAGATGCAAGAAACAAGGAAAGAGAAATACCATGTAATGGTGGTTCTCTAAAGAAACAGAATAATGCTTCAGATCCTTTAGATAATTTTAATGGAACTACTGTTGAGTTTAACCGAAAACCGCTAAGCGGCAGTTTCAATTGTGGGCCGAACTCCGTAAACATGACTCAGAGGGAGGAGAAACCCGATGAAACCCGATTTCCCAATGGGATTAAAACCTCATCTTCAAACCAGCCTTCTTATCATAAAGATGTAGTGAGTCTGAAGTGGTCCTTATTAAATATGCCCAATTTTTTTTTGAATGTATTGGGGGGAGGGGGTCCATAACTCGTAAAATGTCGCTTCACCATGATATTTGAAATGCCAGAGCGCCGCAAAGTAATGATCATTCCATAAATCCACGCTTTGGCTTTATTTTTCGCTTCAAGCGGCTCCACAGCAATTCAATTCTCTGGGTATGGTGACCAGTGACGGGGTTTACAAAGTTAGAAGAATGATTCACTGCCTGATGGTCGAAGCCTAATGTTTTCAAACCATTGTAACCTGCCCAACAATCCGTTATGATTGTGGTTCGCGGAAGAACGTATTTCGTGACGATGGCTTTGAGAGCAGCTTTGTCTCGCTTACCGGTGATTTCAACGAAAACAGAGCGGCTATTTTTTTGAATCCCACCAACAAGCCAGTCGTCTCGAACCATCTTTCCAACATTGTGCTTTCTCTTGACGATGTTGGTCTCGTCAATTTGAACGACTTCTCCTATCCCTCCAATTTATGTAGGTGAAAAAAAAGAAAAAAGGAAAGAGAAATACCATGGAATGGTGATCCGTTGGATAATTTTAATGGAACTACTGTTGAGTGCAACCTAAAACCACCAAGCGACATTTTGAAGTGTGGACCAAACTCCGTGAACATTTATATAATAACCGAACTCTAGAAAATGGCTTAAATTGTTGGAATTGACGTCGGAGAATTTCGGATCAATAAAGTTTTCATACAACACGACTAAAGCGGATTATGTAAAAAAGAACACTTCAAATTTACTATATGCATCTCACACAGAAAACACTAAAAGACGTCACTTATTAACACGATTAATATGAAAATGATAATTAAAAAATTAAGAGCGAAGACGTTGGAGAACACGAAGACCATTATAAGAACGGAGACGAGACTTTGAGCAGGTTGGAGAGCGCTCTCTATTTGTTTGATTGTTTTTGCTTCCAGGCAACCTAGTCTGTCGTCAGAAGTTTCCCTCGAGTGGTCTCGCCAATTAAATCAGATTAATGAACAGTTTCAACAGAAAATGAATGCCGATAACGCAAAATATGCTAAGGAAATACGAGAAATGTTGGGGAACGTGGATAAATTATTTCTTCAACACAGAATCAGACAAGTTGCCACACATCTCAGTTATCTTCTTGATAAAATCGGGGACCACCAGGTGGGTAGAGCTTGTTCTGTTAAATGTTTGGCCACTTATTTTTGGTACTCTAGTTTGGTCTGCTTCCAGATTGATAAGGAATCATTCGCAATACTGCAATGCTTGGAGAAAAAAATTGACTCAATGGATATTCGAACTACCAAAGCACTTCAACAGATTTGCGCAACTGCTTCCATGGAAGAATATAAATCTGTTGGTCTACCTAAAAAACCAGCTTCTGATCGTGCAATTGTGTCATATTACAAGAAAGATTCAAATTATTCAAAAGTTTGCTTGAATGAATCAACGGGATATTCGCATGTAGAACTCAATACGAGCCAGGCTCTCCAGAATGAATTGGTGAGTGTTTGAGAAGATGGATTTCAGTTTCAGTTTCCGTTAATATAAATTCTTTTAGACTGCAAACGGAGTTGATTGCGACGATGATAGCGAAACTGATGCTAAACTTAAAATGGAATTTGAGGAAAAGCTTCGGAAACAAAATATAAAGAACGAGAAGAAACTCCGCCGAATACGGCTTAATAGGCAGATGTTGAAAGTCGAAATTTTTGTTTTTAGAGCATATCTATATTTTTGCTACGTTTCAGGAAGAAATGGAACTAAGGGCAAGAGGAGGATTCCAAACTCGCACGTCACTGATTCAAGGAATACTGAACGAATTTTCAACCGTATTATTCGTGGGGAATCCAGATGATGAAAATAATCAACACGTTATTGATGTTTTAACCCGGGAAAATATCGAATTCGAGAAGATACAAGTTGATCAGAATGCATCAATTCGACTTGCTTTGAAGGTAAAGTCGACTTCGGTTCTTTGAAATCCCATTTTTTAAGGAGAAAACTGGCTGTGATAGTTTTCCTCAGCTTCTGATTGATGGAATACTTGTGGATGTCTCAAGAAACAACAATTTCTTAGATTTTTTGAAAAATAATTAATACAATCGGACGATTTCAGACACAGAAAACTTGCAGAAGATGCTGCAATCGTTTGCAGTTGTATTGTAACATTGAACATTGTATAAAATTGTTGGTTTGACGCTTCCCTTCTTGTTGGTTTTTTGCAATTTCATTCAAGATAATTCGTGATTCTCTACTGTTTATCTTTGCATTTTTTTGTTCGGAAAACGGTTTATTCAAGACTTTCATCAAAGTTTATTAAGAATTCTATTTCAACTTACGTGAAAGTTAACTACCGTAATATTATAATATGGGAAACTATTGAGGTGGCGAACATCATACCGTGAACGTTTCAGCGCGGTCCGTGAGCTCTGTGAATCTTTATAAATGCTGGCTACTGTATCAATCACTACCCCGTGTTCCAGACTATGTATATTGTCATGAAGAGGTCGGGGACTCATGACCATAACCTACATACTGCGCTCCACAAAAGTATAATCTCATCCGGGTTTTTTATTCCAAAATGTGATTATTTTCTTGGGTAATGATTGAGCGAGATTCATAAAAGTATGTGTTTTCCGGTTACAAAAATGTACCAGAGTTAGAAATAGATAGCGTAGGAAATTCAATATAAGTATAACCTCACCCCATTTTTCTCTTTTTTTTTGGATTTTTCAAACATTTTTTCTTTTTTGTCACTCAAATCATTATTTTTGGTAAAAATGCCGAAAGCTCCGCCTCTCACTGCCCCACCAATTATGATACCTTTCTATACGCCTATCAATACTCTCAAGCCGTGAAAATCGAATGGTTATGCTTAAAACGTGCAACAGCATGGATTTGTGTTCTAAAATCAAGGCGGAGCTCGATTTGAAAATGTCTTTTGAAACTGTTTGACGAGTAATTTCCAAGAGCATGTTCATCGAAAGACGTAAGCCGAAAATTGCAAAAAGCCCAACATCTCAGCAAAAATTACTGGAAAAAACGGTTGGCGTTCTCCAAAAAAAATATTTTGAAAAAAGTACTGAAAGCAGGTAGGAAAAATAATTTTTATGGATAAACGATGTAACCCCACTGAAAATCTTTCAGATTGTGTTTAGCGATGAGAAAAAAATTTAATTGCTTTGAGCAGTAGGGGCCGAAATCATTTATTAGCCAAAACGACCCTCATAGAGGGCATTCACTCATTTTCGAAGGGAGAAATGAGGGAGGACACGTTGATGAGGGCATTAAACGTTTGGGGTCACGTTACAGGACATTACTTAATTTACACGGTGAAGCCAGCCGTAACAGAAAGGATTTCCCATGTTACCTTTATGAATTTTGGAAATCAGGTATACTGTAGATTGTTAAGGGGATCAATGGACTCGTCATGCCAACCAACTGCGTCGGTGGTTACGGTTTCACAGTAAATTAAGAGCATGCAGGATTACGTCGATCATTCTCAACTATCATACACTGTGTACCACGCTTGCTCGAGGTTGGCCGTTAGTACCAAATCCAGCTCACACATGTCTTCATTGACTTCCACAAGGCATTAAGAGACAATGTCTGAGAGATTCGACCACAGCTCAACTGCCCATAGTCACAGTCTAAAAAAGTTGTTTCAATTGATCTGATTTTTTATACAATGGGTACTTGTGATGCCCTAAGTACAAAACCGTATTCAGAATTAGGCTCCGCCCCCTTCGAGTTGAGATACGGTAGGGGTGTTTCGAAAAAATTTTTTTTTTCTTTTTTGAGATAACTTCGATTTCTTTTCTGGAATCGATGACCGGTCACTTATGAAGCATTTTTGTAGTGAAGAACATTTTTCTAGCTCTTCTCCTTCCGACCAAAAAATTGAATTTTCGGAAAAAAATTGTTTCATTTCCGTATTGTGGAAAAAAAAATATATTACCGGAAGTGAGATCTCATCAGAACTTTATACTTCAGAAACTTTATACTTCCAGAAAAGAAATCGAAGTTATCTCAAAAAAGAAAAAAATTTTTTTCGACACACCCCTACCGTATCTCAACTCGAAGGGGGTGGAGACTAATTCTGAATACGGTTTTGTACTTAGGGCATCACAAGTACCCATTATATAAAAAATCAGATCAATTGAAACAACTTTTTTAGACTGTGACTACTGGTGGTCGACCCCCTCAGACATACGTCTCTTAAACAGTGTGGAACCGATAGACATATGGGAAAGCCTTCCTGCACAAGGAGTAGAAACAGTCTGTATAAACCTGCTCAAAGAGTGCTACAGAGGGGGGTGATACTGTAGTGGGGGGTGATTCCATACTCATACCAACTTGCTGTGTAATTGGCCAATTGCCGTGCCATTTTGAATTCTTTAAAGTTAGGTTTAAGCGACGCATCTATGTATATCAGAACGCTGATAGCAAACTTCCTGGTCTGAAATCTGAAATCTGCAAATAACATTATGGGGAGGGGGTACATTCATTGGTTTATGGGATAATGATCGCTACAAGAAATAAGCAATTATAAATGAAATTCATTAATGGTACAATGCGAAACTGGCTGTCTAGGTTGACCAACAGATTTATATTCTTCCATGGAAGCAGTTGCGCAAATCTGTTGGAGTTCTTTGGTAGTTGGAATATCCATTGAGTCAATTTTTTTCTCCAAGCATTGCAGTATTGCGAATGATTCCTTATCAATCTGAAAGCAGAACAAACTAGAGTACCAAAAATAAGTGGCCAAACATTTAACTGCACAAGGTCTACTCACCTGGTGGTCCCCGATTTCATCAAGGAGGTAACTGAGATTTGTGGCAACTTGACTGATTCTGTGTTGAATGACTTTCAAAAATAATTTATCCACGTGCTCTTCTGACATTCTATTCAGTCCGTAAAAATTGTCGACAAGTGTATCATACGCTTTTTGAGCAATCATACGGAAATAGATCATGTCAGCCTATAAACCCAGGTTCCTTCAAGTGGCATGAAGGAAGGCCGTATCACGGCAGTTTTTGAAATTGCTCACCTTATTATCTTCTTCATTATTCAATCCCCGATTGCTTGCAATGTCCACGAAAGTAATTTTTACCTTCGCAACAATAGTTCTCACGCACATCAACCAATGACTCCACGCGTCTCTTTGTTGTTCAAATCGTTGTTTCATACAAATGCACATCAAAAGAGACTGCATTTTAACTGCGTGATCTTCTTTCAGTTTCCTCATTTCGTCTTCGGCTTTTTCTTTCATTCTTTTTCGTTTCTCCCGAATTTCTCGAATTTCCTCAGCGTATTTTGCGTTATCGGCATTCATTTTCTGTTGAAACTGCTCATTAATCCGATTCAACTGGCGAGACCACTCGAGGGAAACTTCTGACGACAGACTAGATTGCCTGGAAGCAAAAACAATCATGCAAATAGAGAGTGCTGACCTACCTGCTCAAAGTTTTGTCTCCGTCCGAATGGTCCTCGTGTTCTCCAACGTCTTCGCTCTTAATTATTTTATTCTCATTTTTATGTTTACCGTGTTGATCCGACATCCGAAAACCGACTTATTCGTGAACTATGAGAACTTTATTGGGCTGAAATTCTCCGACGTCAATTTCGACAATTTCAGCCATTTTCAAGAGTTTGGTTTTCCTATAAGAAAATTGAAAACCAATTTTTTTCTCAAAATCATTTTCGTATTATTCGTCTTCATCATCACTCATATTCATTTTAGTAGTTCAATTAGTTATTTCTAGACAATTAAGTAAAGTTTCTGAAATTGGCTTAAATTGTAGCTGAAGGAGAATTTCGATCCAATAAAATAATAACACATTCAGAAAAATGAGAATATTTAATAAGAACCACTTCAGACTTACTACATCTTCCTGATATGGAAGCTCGTTTGAAGATGAGCTTTGAATCTCATTGGGTAATCGAATTTCATCGGGTTTCTCCTCGATCTGAGTCATGTTCACGGAGTTCGCCCCAATAGTCAAACTGTCGCTTTGCGGTTTTAGGTTGCACTCAACAGTAGTTCCATTAGAATTATCCAACGGATCACCATTACATGGTATTTCTCTTTCCTTTTTTCTTGCATCTCTGAACTGAAAATAACTCGTATTACATATTATCGCATTCCACTGGAAAACCTACACTGCGATAGATTATCTGATCCGCTCCTTCAATACCAATATCCAACACTTTTCTAGTTGCCAATTCAAGAATGAGATCATCGAAGTATTTTTCGTATCTCTTCCAGAAGCGATTTCTTTGTTTTTCATTTTTTAAGCAGTTCACAAATTCATGTTCAAATTGCGCAATTGGCTGCAATAAACATTCTACAATTGTAACATGATTTTCTTTTTGAAATTTGAAAGATTATGTTTCACTTTATAAATTCTTGATTTGCACTTAAGCAACTTACTTACTTTATATGCATTGTTCTTGAATATTTCTCTAAGTTTCCGGAACTTCTGTAAGAAAATATGTTTATTTTAGAAGTTGTAGAAAGCGAAACTATTCAAAGTTTCATATGAATTCATGAAACCACTTACATCTGTCTTTAACAATTCAAGTGCGTCAGGGTTTTCCAGACAGCACAATAAATCTAGAAAGTAAGAGCATAAGTATTGGCAAATAGCTTCTTTTTTTTTGTCCTGAAGCTGAATTTTTACAGGTGTCAAAATATCGTAAATATGTTCGAGATGTTGATGATATTTCGAGCACCAGCTCTTTATCTCGTTCTAAATGCGGAAAAAATTGTTTGCCGACAAAAAATTCATTGTTCCGGAACTCACATTTTTCAACGAATCTAGAAAATCCGATTGTAACTGTTGAGTTAATAAGAATTTCTTCATTTGCTGGCTTGCAATATCACTTACAGGTGATGTGAAGCGCAGAAATTCGAGAATTCCAAAATAAGTTCAGTAGGATAATAATACTCCAATTTTTGTGAAATTTCTCTCATTAAAACAGTTCAAAAGTCGACCACAGCAAATCATATTGCTCACTCTTAAACTTGGAAAATAGAAAAGGGGGGCACAGATAGCGAACCATCGCATAGAGGTATTGCTAGTCGCGTTGTGCAGACGTCAAAGAAAAAAAGATAACTGAATAAGAGAGTTGGAAGTAATTGGACAGAAATGTGTCGCTAAAGTGAGAAACGAGCGGAAGAATTCAAAATTCAAGAGGTAATTGTTGTGTAGTTACGAAGTCGTAGAGAGGTTTACGTCGATGGGGGAATCGAGTTGGAATTAGTTAATAATACATATAAAACTGATTAATATAGTTCAAGTTTCGTGGAAGGTCACATGCGAAGATCCACGTTGACGTTGGAAAGAGGCTGATTGACGGATTCCAGAGGTAAAGGGTTTTCTGTTGCGAGTAGCGGCTTGATCGGTGAAGTGGTTACCCGATCCTCGCGAAGATTCTTGATCAGTGGAGACACGCGGATCCGATTGCAGCTCGTCGAAATCTGTGGCTTCTTCGCGGAGAATGGCTCAGGAGATTGCTAGGTTGCGTGACATCGGGTGGACCATTGGCTGTGTTTCTGTCGTTGTCTGTAGATCTGATGCATTTTTGTGATGATGATGTTGATTGGAAGTGAACTATTATTTTCAGCTTTGTTGATTTCTTTAATTTTAGTCAAGAACACCGATGTTTAAATAAATTGCTTATAATACAGAAGACAATTATCAATACTTCCGAATTTACTTTAATTATTGACGAAAATCATTTAAGACCGAAGAGCACATCTTCACGGGAACAAATGGCAGTGGGAACATGGGGTTGTCAGAAGAAGAATTGGTATGGTTCTTTATGAGATCCAAATAGGGATGTGTTTTTAACGGAGCCACGTTAATCAACTCCGTCAACGGTATGGTGATCGTAGTCGTGAAGAAATCTTCACAGACACCACGTATTCCCTATTTTTTGATTCCAAACCGTCAGTCCCACAAAGGGAGTCCGGTGGAGAACCTAATCGATGCAAGACTGCAAATTTGGCTTGTGAAAGTTCATATAGTAGTATTGGTCGACGTTCTGGGAACAACCAGTCCTCACCAAGCAGTTTTTCTCAGGACATGCGCGAGGTCATTGGTCTACAAGAAACCGCTGACTTGATGAGAACTAAGATGGTAAAAAAGGGAAGATGGTCCAGGGACATTCGGACAACAATGCATTAGATCTACAGACAACTACAGAACCTCAGCTAATGGTTCACCCGACTTCACGGGGTGGTTTACGCATTCAATCTAGCACTCCTGAGCCATTCTCCGAAACGAAGCCACAGATTTTAACGAGCTCCAATCTGATACGATCCGGGTGCCTCCACTCGCACCAGAAGACCCTCTACTTCTGGAAATCGTCGATCAGCCTCTTTCCAAGGTCAACGTAAATCTTCGTCCAGGGCGGGAGGTTTTGGGAAGGTACGTGACCATCCATGTTGGCAATGACTCGATCCTTCACAACGACGTGGCCATCGATCTCTATTAATCAGTTTGATATTAATTATTAACTAATTCCAACTCGATTCTCCATCGATATAAACTTCGTTCTCTCAACGACTCACTTTTGGTGTGTGTGGTCTTACCGAGCGGTCGGCCCTCTCGTGCCTCCCGTATCGATTTTTTTTCTCAACTAATTCTTCCTCTATTCCAATGGTTGCTCCCAAGAGAAAGCTCACCTCGTCTGATGACCCACCGGCCCGTTTTGTTTCTTAAGACGATTATATGAAACTCTACGACCAAATAACTAAACTAACCGAACTTGTCAATCAACTTCGCGGTGGAATCATCGATCACGGACAACAGAAACTCCAATGCATCATCGCGGAAACCTGTGAACCAATCCCTGACCTGGACGCCATCGGTGACCCACTCTCCATCCCTTCATACGCTTATGTCGTCAGTTCTGGTGCCTCGGGATCGTCTTCAACTGCAAATTCTGCCACAGTGTCTACTGCCTCCGTTTGTTCTACTCCTCCCGCATATCCTGTGGATACACTCTTGATTGCCAAACATCCCCGGTTTATTATTTTTTTTCTCTTCCTTATTGAAGCTCCCAATCCATTAGGTTAGCCTCGTGAGGGCCCTATCTAATCTTACTGTCACTCAATATTGTTTTAATTCTGTATAAATAAATTCAAATTCAAATTCAAACGACTTCGTACCAACATAACAATAAACAACATTTTTAACCTGAATGAAAGGAGATGCAGGTTTCGAAATGAAGAAATATCTACATTTCATTAGATAAGGTCACATTTTATCGATGCAGCGACTTTATAAACAACGGAAAATTGCTAAGCGTAAAGGTGTTTCGTACAAGAGACCAGTATTGCGAAATGGGTTTAAGTTTAGGAAAACAAGGATCTCCGAGCACATGATTCATGGCAATGGAATCACAATGAGTTGCGTATTTATGCGACCTGTCTCGGAACAACTTCTTTCTTTTTCGAACTCCTTCAGACGTGCTCTGAACTGCTCTGAAATGACCCAAAATTGTATCACTTGTTTCCCCTCTGTGGCTTCTTGTTTTGAGGGAGTTGAAAGAAGTCGCAGAGTTTAACTATCTTAAAGGCGGATATATTTTATCTTTATAGGTCTTATGGTATCCAAACTCCGTCTGAAATTTGTAAATTTCAACAAATTTCGTTTGCTTTTCATAACATGATGCAATTAGTGAGCTTCTGAAGCGACAACTAACCACATTACATGAAAGCAAGTAATAGAGCGTGAGTGGTTTCATTTTTTTTGTTATTCAATTTCATTTCAGAAAATTAAAGTGTAATGTTTTTATTTCAGATTCCAAGAGTTTCTTGATATTCTCGCGACTGCCTATCAATCCATTGACAGTGATATTTGCCATATTTTGCTTTGCATACTATCAAAACAAATGAATAATCGAAAAAATGATGCTGAATGAGTTGAAATTTCAAATGTCTATTCAAATATCTATTGGCTGAAATTTTCAGAAATAGTTAAAAACAAAATAATTAATTTAAAAAATAATACTGTGCGCTACAAAAAGCGTTCCGCATGCGCCAGAGCTTACGCAAAGTAGCGGCGCTATAATTATGCCCCACCCTGTAAAGAGAACACTGTTGTTTGAATTTAGAGAACCACGTGCCGACTTGTTCCCACTTACACAGTTCGTGGACCAGATGCGTTTGAGCTAAAATAAAGATAAAGCTGTTCATTGGGATACTCTTATATTGTAGGAAGACATTCGAATACTAGATGAAAGAGAAGACTTAAAGAGTGGGTTTGTTATAGACTTGTATGATCGCTGTGTTTACGGCCAACAGGTCACAAAACACAAGCTGCATCACGCCCCATCTCGTTTTCGGTAGATTTTTTAAAATATTAAAAGGGTTTGGGCATTTATAGTGTTGTTTTAAACAAGTAAGTTAATTCAATAAGTACAATTAAATTTAACAAAATACGCAAACACTGCGGATAAACGCGAAACTACGACATGCACACGCAGGTACCCAGGCGCCCTCGTCAATACCCTTCTTTTTTTCTTTAAATTTTCATAGATATTATATTATCCATCCGCGAGGACGTGATTTTCCGTTTAAAGGCGCCGTTTGGGTCTCGTTAGTGGATAGCGCGTTTTAACGCGCTAATTTAAAAATTGTAGGAAAGCGCACACACTGCGTTGGTGATTTATTCAGTTTAATAAACAGTTTAAGACATTTGACAATAAAAATTAATTAAAAAACATGATTTTCGAAGCAAAATATAGAAAAATTCCAATATTCGCTTCAATTTTCGAAAAGAAATGACAAACGCAGTGTGTGCGCTTTCTTAAAATTTTTAAATTGGCGCGTTAAAACGCGCTATCCCCTAACGAGACCCCAACAGCGCCTTTAACGAAAAATCACGTCCTCGCGGATGGATAATAGGTATTATAGATTCGATTAAAACATTTTCTCGGCCAATACTGTGCATTTTATAGTATGAAAAGCCGAATCAATGGCGAGGGTACAGAGGGACACTTTACCTCCCCGCATGAACATATGAAATAAAATCGACAATTGAATTATTGAGCGCAGTCACTTTCTTGAAGTTCTTCCTCTGCTCTACGAAACGGATATTCAAGTCCTCCAAATTTGAGTTCGTCGATTGAAGATGAATCGTTTCCAGAAGTATGGTGAGAATGAAGAGAGACATTCGACATCTCATTAGTGATTTTCCCGATTTTACTATTCCTGTTTTCGCGTAGCATTTTGTAAGAATCCTCGAATTTTGTGGAAGATTTCACATTGAACTAAAAATTAATATTTGGAAAGCGACTACATTTCAACCTGGAACTATGTTTCTAGTGAAGAAAAAATACCGACCTCCAGAATAATATCACTCAGTGATCTAATCAATTTCACCGCGTTCTCAAAGGGTTGCTGAATACTACATGTAGCCGATATCTCAGTTTTCAGTGTTTCATTCGATGGAGAAGTGTTTTGAAATAACAAATGTTGAAACTTTTCGGCTTCAGAAATCTAAAAATTTCAAGGTTCTTTTTTTTCACAAACTTTTTTGTTGATGAGGCTTACTAATTCAGTTGGCTGGAAATGTTTCTCATATCGTTGTATGTTAGAGTCTATTAGATTCATAACTGCAATAAGGTCGCTCGTCAAAGTTCTTGTTGAATGTTGAAGTTTCTTATACTTTTCTTCATCATTTGATCCATCGATGCTAAATTCTACAAGCGCACTATTCAAATTTTTGAGTGCACGTATTACATCTGAAAGTTGAGCCCGCCCTCGCTGAAAAGAATGATTCTTTTAGTTGAAGAGTTTTGACAAACTACTGACCAACTCCAAACCATCGCTTATATCTTGGCAGGTTTCTCTAATTGAAGACTCTTCTTCAATGAAGCAACGTTCGAATTGCTTGTATAATTCTAGCACATTTCCGCAGTTTTTTTGAAAATATTCGAATTTCTGATCCTCATTCAAGGCAAATGTAAGTTGTTCGATGTCTACCACTGAAAATCGGATTTTAGAGTTTTCAAACAATTTCTCTTTCATTATTTCATGTCAGTATGAACTTTTTTTAATCATCCAAATCGGAAGCATTAATTATTTTTGCACTGTTAGCTACTATCTCTCAATAGATTCCCATATCCGTGAAGTGTCACATAAGCTATTGGTCTTATTCTCATTCACCTTTTTTTTGCCCAAATACAATCTTTCTTCCAAATTTTTCGAGTGAACTTGACTCCAAAATGACAAAATAATCATATAACTTACTTTTCACCTGATTTTCAAAAGAAATTCCCTTTGTGACACTTTAAAATTAAAACTAAAAATTCAAGAATTAAAAGAATCAATCCTCTGCTACAATTATACGAAACATACAGTTTTCATAACGCAAACGCAATTGTTTCTGTTCCAAGTTCCTCAAAAATGTCCTATGATCCTTTGCCATTTCAAGCATTTTAAGCTCTCCTTCCATCTTAGCATTATTTACTTCTTGATTAAGTTGTTCTAGTTTTTTATTGTATAATTCCAGTTCGCGGATCACATTTTTGTGATTCTGATTCGACAGTTCTGTTCGTTCTTTCTTCGCGGTCTCTTCAGTTTGTTCGAGATTTGAAAACTCTGGAAAATGGATATAACATATTTAAATAATAAAATATAAAATACAATTCACTCACCACTTAGGATCGTGATTTTTTTTGATAAAAGATTGATCTTTTCTCGAAGTTGCATATTTTCTTCGGTTGTTTGCCCTGTTACTGGTTTCATCATTATCTCAATTTGCTTATCAATGATTCTCTTCAACTCTTCATTTATTTGTTTCAATTCAACCTCCCATTCCATTTTTATGGCATAACTTTCATTCATTTCGTTAACTTTCTTCGAGCAATGTTCTTTCTCCATTCCATTGTCTGCTTTGCTTTTTTCAGCCATCACTTTCTCCCTTTTCTGAAATTAGAAAGCTGTTTAAGACTCTTTTCATAATCCAACTGTCTAAAAAATCCATTTGAAAAAACCAGTTGGTTCTGGAAAACTCCGTACCTTTTGTTCTCTGCTACTTGATTGAGACTGGCCCATTTCTGTAAAGAGTGGATTGTCGGAATCTGATCCGGTATTTAGGTAAAAGTAAAGAAATCCAATGGAGGAATATAGATGCCAATTAATAAACGTCATAAACAAAAAAAATCATTTAAAATATTTCAGACTGTTCATTAATGAAAATGTATAATTTTTATCTGCAGACTTTTTCTTCGCTTGCGTGATGCTTAGGAAAAATCGAAGAGTTGCTACTCCAGTTGTCAGAAAGGACTGTTGTTTATGTTGGAAGAGTATCAAAATGCTGAAAACAAAAAATTGAAGAAACGATCATATTTCATTTTGACCAACTATTTCAGACATGTCTTTCATCAGTTTCTCGAGTTCCTGCTCATCTCTATTGTTGCGTGTAGTGTGTCCATTCTGGTGAAGTTTTAGACATTACTAACCAGGCAACGTGGGGAGAGGGGCAAACAGGCACATCTAGCCTTACTAAGAGTGGATTTAAAGATCCGTAGCCCCATTTCCCAAAGCAGGAAAACCTCGACCTGCGTCTAGCAAAACTTATCTTTAAAACTCACCTACAATAGCAATAAATTAAATTTGATATGTTTAATTTCAGTTGAAAAACACCAACATTGCGTGCACACCGTAATTCCGATTTTGCCGATTTCTAGAATTTTTTCAAAATTCCAGAGTGAGTTCAGCGAAACAAGGGGAAGAGATGGGTTTTCGCAACTGTAACATTGCAGAACTAAACTTTGGGAAACTCTTTTGCGAAACGGCAGGTTCTGAAACGTTACGATTGCTATAAACTTGCGAGAGCCACCATTAAACGGAAGCGAGAACACTAAAAGATTGTCAACTACAAAAATACAGTTCTATTTCTAAAGAACTCACTCAATAATGGTTGAAATAATCAAAAAAAAAATTGGTGGGGTTACTGTAAGAACCCGTACTTGATAATTTTCCAATGTAAATGTCAAAATATGTTCGATAGAATGGCAATAAAATATTACCCGCTATTGCATATGGTGTATTCAAGTTGTTTAACTTTTTTATCAACTCTCCACCCGTTTTATAACAATTATAAATTAGGACAATGGATCGACGAAACCTCACCTCAAACCGACCACTAAACTTTGCGACGCAACTCGTCAATTCAAAAAGCAAACTTTTCATGAATCGTAGCTTCCATCTGCAATTGCTCAACTTGCTCATCATCGATATACTTTAACTGTTCCTGTGCTCTCCTCGATATTTCTTTGCAATGAAGCAGATAATCGTGTATGTCGGTCCTCAAATTTATTTTTGGCTCTGTGCATTTCTGAATGATCCCATGCAGTTAATGGAAAAAACGTCCGGCATTGAGTGTAAGCATCTTGAGCGTCATTTGCAATTTTTTTCAAGTATACTGTTGAAAGCTTCGTTATTCCATTATTATTAAATTACTTAGAAATCCTTGAGTTTCTTTCATCATATTATTAGTTTCCCTGTTTTGCTGAAATTTTTGGAAATTTGGTAACCGGAAAGCCCGTTATTCAAAGTTTTTATTTCTCTATTTAGGCGCGCAAAATGAAAAAGTATTACCGCAGTCTTAGTGGATGGCAATGACCGCCTAAAAAAAGATCTATCGGTTTTTTTCATGTTCTTCCACGAGGGGCTCACATAAAGTGCGTTACGACTAACTTTAAACCAACAGCTCACATCGATGAAAACTACAACAATCTGATGCAAATGCTAGAAGTTATAAACCATATACTTAATTACTCCAGCTGAAGAATCGCGGAAGTTACCAAGAAACGTCTCACAATGCTCTGATGAGATTCATGGATTCATGATCTGATCAGACCCCTTATTCAGATATGAATAACAAAGCTGCAGAGAAGAGGTGAAGAATGATGAATAGTGAAGAATACCGCTGAAAACGATCCACGGAGCATGAAACGCGTTGCAAGAGACATATCAGAACACAAATGATGCATCCCTTGCCTGAAATCTCCAACACCCGGTGAGGAAAACACTTCAAAGAGCAAGATGAGAAACGAGATATAAGAGTTCTATTCAAAACTGTTCAAAGTTCAGAAAGTTGTCGTTAGGAATGTTCTTTCTTAGGAATTTATGCGCACGGTTCGGCATTGTGCCTCTTGAGACGGCACAGCTTCAACATTTTTGACAGTCGTCATTACTTGAATAAATGTGGCGGCATTCCATTAAAAATTTCGCTCAGTTATACATAGCTTTCACAATGGTTCAACAACAAATTGACACTCACTTTTCAGCTCATCATCCGTTGGTTTTCGAATATACTGAATTCATTTTTCTTTTTCTTGATACATTTCTTTTATCATGTTTTGCTCCTTCCGAATGACTGTCCCAGAAGTGGCACCGTTATATTGAGACATCGTTCTCAGAAGTATGTCAGAAAACTGTAAAATGTTGAAGATTATTATAAAAATAGTGATAGTCAATGGTTTCTGAATTCGGCGCAATCAAATGTAGATGGAATTTATCAGAATGAAAGTGACAGAGAGTGTGAGACTATGGATACGTCTTCCTCATCGTTAATGTCGATAGTGACAATATTTGTTGGCATTGAAATGTCATATGGAAGAAATGTGTGATAACTCCCACAGACTCCGCCCTTCATTCGAACAAAGTTTAGATTAACAGTGAGCAATGAATCTTCAAGGAGGAATTTCGATTCTTCGTTTTGTCGACATTTAATCTCCCTTCCAATTTATTGAAAACAGCAAGCAGCAAGCAAGCATAGAGAGAAGTCGCATTTTCCATCCTCTATACATAATATGAATCAACCTAATACTAATCAAGAAATCAGTACAATGGAACTACGTAGCCAAACGAGAAGCAGTAGTTTCAAAAATTGCTCTTTCAGATCAGAGAATAGGAACTGTCCAAAATAGAGATGTCGGGGACTCGGACGGTAATTGTATGACAATGATGGGGAAGCTTTTTGATCAAGCAGCCGTAACTTTGGCATATCAAATTTGATTACAACTTCTACAAACTCATCATCAGTCCTCCGCACTCGGCCTCTGTTTCTGATACGGCGGATTCAGAAGTATATTTCTGGATACGCTTGTTCGGATTCAGCTCTACATGCGAATTTTCCGTTGCTTCATCTGAAGGCTCGACCCTCTTTTTTTTCTAAATTTTCGGAATTCTCAATTTCGATATTGCATTACACGGGTCAATTTTTTAAGATAGGTGGTGATTCTCCACCGTTTATCCTAGAATTTTCAGTTCGGAGAACGATTTATTCAAGACTTGCATCAAAACATTTATGTAATATACAATTTAATTAAAAGAAACTGTTATACGTCGGATATATTACAATGCGATTTGGGTTGCTTAGGTGGAACGAACGAACAATCCTTTATTTGAGCTGTCTTACAAATCTTAGAGAGTTCTGAACTGGTTGGAATTTCATTGAGATCTACGTCGGCTTCCAAGACGGTTAAGAGTGAAAAATTGCTGTCTTCATTCTGAAATGAAATGAAAAGTAAAAGTAACTGCTTGCTGTTATATTTGCCACCATACTGATCCTCTCCTGAATCACTTTTAAAAACAGTACACCTTCGTATTCGTCGGAGAGCAGTGCTAAGCAGTCCACAAGTTCGTAGTATGCCATCTGAGTACGTTGTAGATTGTTCCTGCAGTCGAACAATTGCATCTTTACTCGTTTGATAGGTGTTCTGGCACATTTAAACCAAGCGTCCCATTCCTGTGATTGCTCCTCACATCGTGCTCTCAGCTGAATGCGACTCAAAAGATCTCTGAATCTCGCCGCTGATTCATCTTTCAGTTTTCTAATTTCGTTTTCCGCTTCTTTAAATTTACCAGCTCGTTTCTCTCTTAGCTTTCGAAGTTGCTCAGAAAATTGTTCAATTGCACTGTTTCCATTTGCACATTGGTTTTTACAAAATTTCCTCAGTGCTCTTCATTCCTATTTGTTACCATTTGTTCCTCTTTGATAGCAGAGTTGTTTGTGATGATATCTAACGGCCTGTTATCACTAATTTTCGTAGCGTGTGACTGAGAATCTTCTACTGCAGAACTGCTTCCACAAGAAAAGCTTGAAATGGAACTCAAACGGACATTTGGTTTATCGGAATTGTCTTCCAGCTCAACGATAGGCGTTAATTCATTGTGCAAAATGCTAGGATGCGGTTATCTAAAAATGAAATATCTGAAAATCATAAAAGCTGAAATACCACGATTTTAAATTCTTCCTTATTAATATTTTGTCCCTTGGTTTCCGTCTGTTCTTTCCAGCAGAAGTAACGGATCAAACCACCCTTGACGGGTACCCTATATCCTTGCATTTCATCATTTTGTTTTTGCACTTTGCACGAATTCACAACAGGATTCGAAAGATTGTATTTGTGACCAGAATGACGGTGCACCCAGGCGTATTCGCTACGAATTGTTAGCTTTTCTAGCAATCCGCAAGCTTCGTAAGCGATGAACAAGGAGAATATTCGATCTTACATTCTTCAGAGAAGATATGAATTCAGACTTGAGATGCGCGCTAATAACATAACGTTTCATTTGAAAAATAGGAATGGAAAAGCGTAATTAGTGTCCTGTGAAAAGTAGAAATAAGGGGGAATTCCTCATTCTTAATTTTCATCACTATAATAGAGAAGCGGCTGCAGAGAAACATGCAGAGGTAAAGAACAATTTCTTATAGACAATGTGGTACAGAAGAATGACAGACCGTTTGATAAGTCTCATGGAAACCCAGAAAATATTGAGAAAATGGGGAAATGAGGGAATGGCGGAAACTGGAGAATGGATCGTGGACTCCATGGACATCGTCCTTCGAAGAAACCGCTGGTCAGTTCAAATAATCGAAAAGCACGTGTAGCGTGGAGTCCACAGGAGTGGGCGAAACACGTCTGGAGCTACGAATCTAAGTTAAACTTGTTTGGTACGGACGGAATTCAATGGGTTCGTTCTGCAGTTGGAGCCAGCTACGACCCAAAGTACCAGTGCCCAACAATCAAACATGTTAGCGGATCGATGATGGTGTTGAGATGCTTCTCACACACTGCAATGGGCCCGTTCAGACGTATCAATGGAATCACAGTCATTAAGGCACTTTTGGAGTCCATGCCACGCCGTTGCCAAGCTGTTATCGATGCAAAACGGTACCCAACTAATTATTAAACATTTTAAAACCGTATTTTGATTAGATGTTCTGAAGTTTTTTTTCCTAACATTGTTTTAAAAAATTTCAAAAAAGTGCATTTTTCACGATTTTCTCAAATTTTGGATTTTTTCCAAAACTATCTATATTTACAAGCTACAACTAACTGAATATGTTACTCAGGCCAGTTTTAACACTGCCAAAAAGATTTAGACCGATCGGAGCAGTGCCAGCAAAGTTGTCCCAAAAAAAAGCACGGCGACATTCTTTATGACCAGTACTGTACAATACCGCGACTTTTCATGCTGTTTTAGCCAAGACCCGAGGTTACGCTAGCACTTTGGTTTAGCATAATCTACTTATTGTTAAGCAAATAGTTCCGTCTGTCTGTCCTGGACGTTTTTTTCTGAATAACTCAAAAGAACGTGGACCTCCTACTTTGATATGCGGGATGGAGTCATGGTCACTCGAGCGCTTCGCAACCACGAAAGGGTATTCTTCAATTGAAGTTTATTGCATAACTTATCGCGCTGCGTTGACATGGCATAAGCAGAATTCGCAGCTTCAGCTAGTGGTGTCGAGCGTTCGGGCAGTCTGTGTTTGCTTGTCAGCTTGGTAGGAGGAAATGGCTGAAATTTTTAGTTAGATATTTCTAACCCGCATTTTGGTGACTCGTCAATACTGGAATGCACTTAGGGCACTGGTAGCCACACGGTTCGGAAAAGGCTTCAAAACGACTACTCTAAGAAGATCGATCAACATGCGTGTACCACTGGAACTTGATGAAGTGCAAGAAAATGGTCACAAGGAAAAGTCAGCTCCTCAAGAACAGGAGGAAAAATCTTTAAAACCACTTCGTTTTAATCTTCGAACAAGACGTGCCGATAGTGCGGCCTCCACTCCCCGTTGCCGACATGGAGGTCGAGTGATTGGTGTGGATGATTTGAAATGGGAATGGTGATGACTTAGTGTCTTGGCAAACATTTTTCTCCACTGAGTATATAAGTGTGGTTAGTAATTGAAGGTTTTATTGTGAAAATATTATGTTTATTACAAAAATACTGGAAAGAACAGTTAAAAGAAGTTAACATAAATCAAATAAAGTCCGCAAAATAACAGACAGTATCAAAAGGTTCGAAAAGTCAATCAGCCTTGTACGAACCGCTGCCCTATTTTCAGCATCATCAATTGGCGTTTCATACAAGATATCTGAAAAATGAAATCCCGAGTCGAACTACGCTTGGCTTACCACCACATTCGTTTCCATTGAACATTACATTTGTAGCGAATACATCATTCATAAATAAAGAACAAGAGGTGGAATTGATGATTCCTTTTCGGTTATTCAGAAAATTGAACTGATATTTACTCGGTGAAAAGACTCTCTGAAATTGTTTTATATTCTTTTAGAACTGAAATATTGAAAATCTTAATAAGGGTAAATTCTGTTTTAGTTCAATGAGTTGGAAAAGCTTTAAAAGTTGTCCAAATTTGAATTACTCCTTGTACTAAAAATGCAGGACCCTTAAATAGCCGGGGTGGCTGACTTTAGGAAGAAGTAGTTCGTTTGTCCTCACTAAATTTTCTGCATCATTTGTTTACTTTTTGCCTTCATTACTAACTACTCATTTTAAATTCTTGCGAAACCTTTAACAAAATGTTATAAAGACGCAATTTTGATAAGCGTCAGCTGGAAAAGCAGTTCGAAAATTCAAACCTTCAAATTCGGCATAGTGACATCAAGAAGCTCTTTATTTGAGTCTATTTGCATTGGAACTGATGTTTCTGAAACTACGTTGCTATTCAATTAATTTATCGAAAGGTCCCACGATTCAAGCTGGCAATATACTCCAGTTCTGCTAGAAAACTAAAGTTCGTCAGGGTGGTGTTCAAAATTATCAACGATCCGTATATATTCCGGACGGTTTTGAGCTTATTCACGTGTTCTTCGTCTCCAGAAGTTACGACAACTTCTCCAAGAATCTCGGTGCAATTTGTCTTCAGATCACTCATGGAATGAAACACGCAAACTGATTTTCGCGTTTCATTTTGACAAAACTTCGCTTCAATTGTTTTGAAAACCACATCATTTTTCAAAAATAACTTCATTTCCGCTGTTGTCAGACAGAAATCGGCATTGACAGCTTGGATTAGTACCTCAAAATTTGCTTTAATGGATTTGAGAGTCTGAAAAAAAAAGTCTTTAAATTGATAGTTTTTCTTTTTTATTAATTTTATCGTCCCTATTTCAAAATTGTATCACTTCATAGATATCATCGGAGCATAACTTCAATGAGCTCGCCGTGATTTTCAGCTTGCAACATGAAAGAATGTTATCGATCCGGATTACAAATATTTCTGTAGACATCTCGGTTTTTAATACCGTACATATACCTTAAGAGTTGGAATACGAAATCTTGTTAAATTATCGTTTCCCACGATAAATATATCAGCATTATAAAAATCATCCGAATCAATCTTCTTCAAGTTTTTCAAAAATGTGAGATCCTTGAAATCAGTATTGTAAATTTCCAACATTCCAGAGATGTTTTGAATTCTATTCAATGGAGTCGTATCTACTGGCTTGTTGCCGTTGTTAGCTGTGGAAATGTTTCGTAATGCCAGTGCTCCGGTAATTGAGGTACATCCTTCGAATCGGTCTATCGAAGTAGAAGCAACGCTAATAGTATTGCAACCTGAAAAAAAAGTAAAAATACTTTGGAAATATCGATTTTCATCATACCGCCACAATTAATGTAGTTTTCGGAAAGAAACAAATCAGTCGTATTCTCATACTTTCTGCAAAATTCTGTGGCATCTAGAGCAATATTATGAATGACAACGAAGGCGCATGTCGTTTTCGTCAAATTTTCGAAAACAAGATTCTGTAGTTTATCGTTATACGAAATGGAGAAACCCTGTAGAGCTGGAAAACTTTGAAGGGTAATTGGGAATGAGCGGGATTTTTTAAGAAAAATTTTCAGCGGGATTTTCAGCTTTTTAAGTTTAACATTTTGATGCTTTTTCATCTTCTCAATTCTTCCCATTTCATTTTCTGAACTTAGAATACAACGAAAGTGTGGACACGGACTGTGCCTGAGCAAAAGCTTTCGTGAAAATAATCAAGCAGGTGGGATTTTTATTTTTACAAAAAAGGGGTCAAAATGGGATATTTCTCTGTCTCTGTCTCTCTCTCTCTGTCTCTCTGTCTCGCTGTCTCTCTCTCTCTCTCTGTCTCTCTGTCTCTCTCTGTCTCTCTCTCTCTCTCTCTCGCTGTCTCTCTCTCTCTGTCTCTCTCTCTCTCTCTCTGTCTCGCTGTCTCTCTCTCTCTCTGTCTCTCTCTCTCTCTCTCTCTCTCTCTCTCTCTCTCTCTCTCTCTCTCTCTCTCTCTCTGTCTCTCTCTCTCTCTCTCTCTCTCTTCTCTCTTTCTCTCTCTCTCTCTCTCTCTCTCTCTCTCCTGTCTCTCTCTCTCTCTCTCTCTCTCTCTCTCTCTCTGTCTCTCTCTCTCTCTCTCTCCTCTCTCTCTCTCTCTCCTCTCTCTCTCTCTCTCTCTCTCTCTCTCTCTCTCTCTCTCTCTCTGTCTCTCTCTCTCTCTCAGTCTCTCTCTCTCTCTCTGTCTCTCTCTCTCTCTCTCTTCTCTCTCTCTCTCTCGTCTCTCTCTCTTTTCTCTCTCTCTCTCTCTCTCTCTCTCTCTCTCTCTCTCTCTTCTCTCTCTCTCTCTCTCTCTCTCTCTCTTCTCTCTCTCTCTCTCTCTCTCTCTCTCTCTCTCTCTCTCTCTCTCTCTCTCTCTCTCTCTCTCGTCTCTCTCTCTCTCTCTCTCTCTCTCTCTCTCTCTCTCTCTCTCTCTCTCTCTCTCTCTCTCTCTCTCTTCTCTCTCTCTCTCTCTCTCTCTCTCTCTCTCTCTCTCTCTCTCTCTCTCTCTCTCTCTCTCTCTCTCTCTCTCTCTCTCAGTCTCTCTCGGGTTTTATCTTGCACTCACCAACATCACAGTGAATTTCTTCCAAGCCTGATAAAAATTTGGTGGTTTTATACTGTGAATAAGTCATTTGGAATGACCCTTTCAGAACTTTGAGATTCTTGAATAAATTCGTTAGATCAAAAACAGAAACATCCGAGTTGTTGCTGAGTTTCAATATTCCACAAACTTCAGTGCAGTTTACGGGCCACTTATTAATATTAGCGGAGAATAGTGAATATTCAAGAAACCAACAATCAGCGTCTGAACGAGTTATAGTTATTCACAACAGTTCTTCTGCATTCTCGGATTTTTGAACTCACCACAATGATAAGCTTTAATTAATTTTTCAGTATCTGTTAGTGGTGGCTGCGTTTTCGAAAATTGGAAAAAATTAAAAAATAGAAAAATTGCTGAAATCGCTTTCATTAGCACAAGTGAGTTGAAAAATCGTTAATAAAGAACAGCTTTCGAAGTTGCTCAAATGCTACAATTATCTTGTCATTTGAAAAATAGTGTATTGGCAGATGGTGGGAGTTATGTTTTAGTATTAAAATTATCATAGCAACCAATATTTATTAGTTCAAAAATTCACAAAGGTATTCAGGCCGATACAAAGACATCGAATAACAGAATATAAGTTTCAGACAAATGAGTGAGAAAACACAATCTCTTCTTTTCTATCTTGCTCTATCTCACTTACCATTTGGTACAAATGACGAGAAATTAGTGGAGTCCCATAGTCTGCGACGAATGAGGGAGATGAGACGGAAACAGGAAGACGGAATGCGGCATAAAACAAACAATTATTCTGTGTAAGGCAGAGAACGATCCCGCAGCCAACCATTTTAGGAAATCTAAGGTTTCCTCTGCATATTGTACTGTAAGTGGGAAGAGAAAGGAATTTTCGACATTTGCAATCACTTTTCATTCCTATTGAATCTTTAATCATGTATGTAATAGGAATAAGTCTGAAGTTTCCTGGGTCACAACTTGTCGGAAAACACTCCAACAGATTCTTTGGAGGGATTCAGCAGACCTCAAACTTGGTTAATTTTATGTGAAATACTAAAGACTATGACAGACAAAGTTAAGAGAACAATTTGAGGGAGCATTGAAATAACTGAAAATGCTTCCACTGGTTCTCCTTATATATGTATGTATAATTCCAATAAAAGTCATTCCGATCGTCGTTTTACATCCCAAAAGCAATCGCAATAATTGTCGTGAGCCATCCCAATCGCCGTTTTTATGTATGTTCCCGAGACCATTTCAAGAATTGATTTTATAACAAATTCACGACCATAGTTCGTGACACAAATTCAGAATCGCTCTAATCGGCGAATGTGACAAGTAAATAGAACAAGGAGTGCCAGGCTTAGATGTTTCTGGTCTTTCGCTCAATTATTTCTTGAAACAAATAAATAAATGTGAAAGTTACCATAAAAGTTACCATTTATATACATTATGTGAGAATGTTTTTACATATCTCGCGCCGATACAGTATCTTCCATCACAGTTCCACTGAGTATACAAGTGTGGTGTGTAAATAGAGGTTGTATTGTGAAAATATCATGTTTATTACAAAAATACTGGAAAGAACAGTTAAAATAAGTTAATATGAATCAAATAAAGTCCGCAAAATAGCAGACAGTATCAACAGATTCAAAAAGTCAATCAGCCTTGTGCGAACCGCTGCCCTATTTTCAGTATCATCAATTGGCGTTTCATACAAGATATCTGAAAAATGAAATCTCGAGTCGGATTACGCTGTACTTACCACATTCGATTCCATCGAACATTATATTTGTTGTGAACATATAACTCATAAATGAAATACAAGAGGTAGAATTGATGACACCTTTTCGGTTATTCAGAAAATTGAACTGATATTTACTCGGTGAAGCGACTCTCTGAAATTGTTTTATATTCTTTTAGATCTGAAAAAATGAAAATCTTAATAAGGGTAAATTCAGTTCTAGATCGATGACTTGGAAAAGCTTTAAAAATTGTCCAAATTTGAATTACTTCTTGTACTAAAGTTGCAGGACCCTTAAATAGTCAGGATGACTGATTTCAGGCAGAAGAAGTCCGTCCGTCCTCTTCAATCCTCAAAATACGCCTTAAAATACGAAATACTAAACTTTCAGCATCATTTGTTTACTTTTTGCCTTCATTACTAACTACTCATTTTATATTCTTGTGAAACCTTTAAGAAAATGTTATGAAGACGCAACTTTCATAAGCGTCAGCTTGAAAAGCAGTTTGAAAATTCAAACCTGCAATTTCGGCAAAGTGGCATCAAGAAGCTCTTTGTTTGAGTCTATTTGCACTGGAACTGATGTTTCTGAAACTACGTTGCTATTCAATTATTTTATCGAAAGGTCCCACGATTCAAGCTGGCAATATACTCCAGTTCTGCAAGAAAACTAAAGTTCGTCAGGGTGGTGTTGAAAATTGTCAACGATCCGTATATATTACGAACGGTTTTGAGCTTATTCACGTGTTCTTCGTCTCCAAAAGTTACGACAACTTCTCCAAGAATCTCGGTGCAATTTGTCTTCAGATCACTCATGGAATGAAACACGCAAACTGATTTTCGCGTTTCATTTTGACAAAACTTCGCTTCAATTGTTTTATAAACCACGTCATTTTTCAAAAATAACTTCATTTCCGCTGTTGTCAAACAGAAATCGGCATTGACATCTTGTATTAGTATCTCAAACTGTTGTTTACTGGATCGGAGAGTCTGAAAAAAATGCATTTAAATTCTTATTCCTATTTTTTGGCAATGCTTGCAATCCGGTACAGCGTTTTATAATAAAATAGAAAATCTACTAATGTATTATTAAGCGATTAGCTCCGTCTGTGTGTCCGTGACTCTGTCCAAGACATTTCTTGGCATACCTGATTCAAAAGATCGTGAGGTTCTTACTTTGATATTCGGGATGGATAGGAAAGTTTAGGAAAGTTCGCGGCTACGCCGCAACTTCCACTGGGTTTCGTTTAGAAAGGATTTTAGTCGTTTCAGTTTTTCCTCTTGTTAGTGGAACAATTTATTAGAAGAACCTCAAAAAGCAAATAAATTTTACATCCCGTCCCGTCCATCCCGAATATCAAAGTAGGAGGCCCACTATCTTTTGAGTTTTTCAAAAAACGTCTTAGACAGACAGACGAAAACACAAATGGAACTATTCGCTTAATAATAAGTAGATGTTCCTGAAACTTTGGAAAACAATGTCTATTAAAGTTGTAGTTTTTCACTTATGAAGCTGATTTTTGACATGTGAAACACGGAAACCCAAATTGCTATAGCAGCAAAATTTTGACTGTTTATATCTTTGTTAAGACAGTTTTGTTGACTTTGTGTGTATCCTTAGTACCAGAGTGGGCGGAATCGGATTTTGGGAACTCGGAATCCGGAAAACGGAAAAAAAAATTTTCACGGAATCCGGAATCCGGAAAACGGAAAAAATTTTTTTTCACGGAATCGGGAATCCGGAAAACGGAAAAAATTTTTTTCACGGAATCGGGAATCCGGAAAACGGAAAAAAAATTTTTTCACGGAATCCGGAATCCGGAATACGGAATGTAAAAAACGGCGGAATCCGGAATTTTAACCATTAATTTTTGCGGGAGATCAAAAAAGTATACTTTTCACAACAATTGAGAATAAAGTATTAAAACTCATAGTTGGGCGGAATTGGATTTTGGGAACTCCGAATCCGAAATCCGGAAAACGGGAAAAAATTTTTTTCACGGAATCCGGAATCCAGAAAACGGAAAAAAATTTTTTTCACGGAATCCGGAATCCGGAAAACGGAAAAAAAATTTTTTCACGGAATCCGGAATTCGGAAAACGGAATGAAAAAAATGGCGGAATCCGGAATTCCGCCATTCTCTGCTTAGTACCCTGCGACCTCTTTAATATATGGTTGCGAAGCGCTCATGTAACCATGACTCCATCCCCAACATCAAAGTAAAATGCCCACGATCTTTTGAGTTATGCAAAGAAATCTTTCTACAGAGTCACGGACACACAGACGGAACTATTCGAATAATAATTTGAGATACCTTCAGAGTTGGAATACGAAATCTTGTTAAGTTATAGTTTTCCATGATAAGTATATCAGCAGTATACATTTCATTCGTATGAATATTCTCCAATGTTTTGAAAAAAGAGAGGTCCTGGAAGTCAGTATTGTAAATTTCTAATTTTCCATTAATGCTTTGAATTCCATTTAGTGTAGTCGTATCTACTGGCTTATTGTCGTTGTTAGTCATAGAAATGTTTTCCAATGTCAGTGTACCGGTAATTGCGGTACATCCTTCGAATTGGTTTATCGAAATAGAAGAAACGTCATTAGTATCGCAATCTGAAAAAAAGTTAAAAAGAATATGGAATATCGATTTTTATCTTACTATAACAATCCTTATAGTTGCCGCTAAAGAGCAGCTCAGTCGTATTTTTATACTTTTTACAAAATTCTGTGGCATTCAGAGCAACATTACCGTAGGCTTCGAATTCGCATGTAATTTTCGTCAAATTTCCGAAAGTAAGATTCTGTAGTTTCTTGTTATACTCAATGACGATACCGTATACAGCTGGAAAACTTTGAAGAATAATTGGGAGTGAGTGGGGTTTTTTAAGAAGAAGAATCAGGATTTTCAGCACATGAAGTTTACTTTTAAATAATCAAGCAGGTGGTACTTTTTTTATTTTAACGTAAGAGGAGGGGTCAAAATAAGATATTTCTCTCTCTATCTCTTTCTCTCTCTCTCTCTCTGGTTGTCTCTTTTCTCTGCACTCACCAGCATCACAGTGTATTTCTTCCAAACCAGATAAAAATGCGGTGGTCATATACGGTGAATCAACCATTTTGAATATTCCCTTCAAAACTTTGAGATTTTTGAATAAATTCGTTAGATCAAAAACAGGAACATCTGAGTTGTCGGTGAGTCTCAAAATTCCACAAACTTCAGTGCAGTTTACGGGCCACTTATTAATAGTAGCGGAGTATATTGAATCTTCAAGAAACCAACAATCAGCGTCTGAACGAGTTATAGTTATTCACAACAGTTTTTCTGCATTCTCGGATTTTTAAACTCACCACAGTGATAAGCTTTAGTTATTATTTCTTTATCTGTTAGTTCTTCCTGCGTTTTCGAGAATCGGAAAAAATAAAAAAATGGAAAAATAGCTGAAATCGCTTTCATTAGCACAAGTGAGTTGAAAAATCGTTGATAAAGGACAGCTTTCGAAGTTGCTCAAATGCTACAATTATCTTGTCATGTGAAAAATAGTGTATTGGCAGATGGAGGGAGTTATGTTTTAGTATTAAAATTATCATAGCAACCAATATTTATTAGTTCAAAAATTCACAATCGTATTCAGACCGATACGAAGACATCGAATAACAGAATATAAGTTTCAGACAAATGAGTGAGAAAACGCAATATCTTCTTCTCTATCTTGCTCTATCTTACTTACCATATAGTACGAATGACGAGAAATTAGTGGAATTTCATAGTTTGCGACGAATGAAGCTGATGAGACGGAAACGGAACGCGATAAAGCAAGATAATGCAAGATATAGAAGACAACTACTTCGGGTTTAGAAGGCTTCTTGTGCAGAGGCGGTGTCGTTTCCCTTTTCGTGGGGAAAGTGTTCCATGAGCACGAAGAAGAGGAAACATTCTTGATTTCATTGAGAATTCTTGACTCTTCATAGTGCAGCTCCACGTGGAATTCTTATCTTAATTTGGTGTTGTCCTAGCGAGTGGTACAACTCACGTGATTTTGAACGAGTCTTTGTCGTTTTTTTTTGATATAATATTTGTTGCAGTTTAGGCCTATCAAGAGTGTTTATAAGGCCGTGAAATTAGATTTCTTAATATTTCCGCGACAACAACTGCATTTTTCCGCCCAACGTGTTTCATCACATTCATCGCTCTAAACATCAGCAAAATTCGAACAATTTTCTGACATTTTCAGACGCAGGCACTTATTTTTCCACACCTTTCATTAGCTCAAATGTTGAGTTTTCTTTAAGAACTTTAAATGTGAAGCATGATTCACGCGAGTTTCTGCAGTCCATTCACACTCATTCTCATGATTGAGACATTTTAGCTGAATTATCCATTTCAGTCTTTGTGGTTGAATATTTTCACGAAATGTCAGGATTATCCTTTTTGTACTAAAATTGCTCACATTCTTTACTTTTCTTATATTTCTCCTCGCTCCTTATTTTAATTTCGCATGATTTCGAAAATAGCATATTCAGATATTCTTTAATTTTAGAAGCCCAGTTTTTTCAATTAATTGAAAACTATCAATAACGAAAACTTTCGAATTTGTTTTTAAATATTTCAAAAGTGGAATCGGAAAAACTCGCGTAAAATACTCATTTGAAATTTAAACAAATACATGATTTTTTGTATATTCTCAAGGCTATTCCGGGTAATTTTCCAGAATAGCCCCCCCCCCACAACTTTCTCGGTCCCCCATAACCGGAATCACCCCCACCACAGTTATGTTTTCGATTACTTTTGGATGTGAGGTTAATTGTGTGTGGGGGACTATTCTCTGACAAGGGAACTGTTTTTAGATAACGTTTGAGAATTTTATGAAAATTGGTACACAGACACTTTCGAGCATGCTGAAAACCATGGCAAACTTATTTTTTGCCTAAAACTCTCCAGATGCTGAATATTCGCATCCGAAGTTTCATCTGAAATTTCATCGCATCTGAAGTTCTCCCCCCATCTCGCGACCTCACTCTTCTCTATGCTTCTATATAATCCATTTCCGGAAGCAGCGGTGGTGTCACAGGTGATTTGCGTTTAGACTAATATAGATGGAATATAGCTCGCGCAAAAATTGGCTGGGTACGGGAGATAGCGTTTGTAATCAGTCTATAATAGACAAATCGCGAGTTACCATCTATAAACTGCACATATCCTGCTTATCGCGAGCAAAAGTAGTACATATTTGTCCTATCGCGAGCACCGTTATAAATCTATTGCATTCTCAAAATCGGACAGTAGTAATCCATGAAAATTTATTTTAAAAAGAAAGTTCTGTTGAATGAGAACAAAAACAGCGATATTAAAAATCAACAAAAAATGGGTCAACAACATTGAATTCTAACAGCACAATAAATTAAATTTATTAATCAATAGCGTTGACGAATTTCGAGTCGTCGTCTTTATCTTCGATTTGTGCAGCAGTCTCCGTGTGATCGTGGTCATAAGGGAACATTAGTTGCCTGTAAGAAAACACGAGAAATAATATTTCCTCTAATTTTATATTTTTATTTATTTTTAAGAAACGTGTTCATTTTTAAATTACGATAAATACTTTATTTATGTTTACTACTGCGGCCTCGTGCGTCTTTTTGCTATAATATTTTTCTCAAAATGAGCACGGTAGAGTAAGTCCGTGATAACCATTTTCATTTCGTATTCATTTCTCTCCGCAGAACATTTGTAAAATTTTGTTGTAAAATTTAGTTTTCTTGTAAAATTTATCTTGTATCTTATAAAATTGTAAAATTTAGTTGATCGAACTACAAGTTCGATCAACTAAATTTTTTCGTTTGTTCCTCGCTTATTGATTATGTTTCGAGGAAAAAATTTTGCAATTACGGAAATTCTATCATTCAATCAATTAGAAAGGGTTTTCCAACTTTTTAAACGAGATTTTCGAAAATTTTCTTAAATTTTGCTCTTGCTTTAATTTGAAATACAAAGTACCTGTAGAATATTCCGTTTAGCGTTGCGCTAAAAAAATTAATTTGCTGAGCGATAACATCTAATGGAGACTTGCGAAATTGCGAAAAGTGTTTCAGATGAAGCCGTTTTACCTGAAAAAAAAAATTTTTCCGCAGATTAAAAAAACGGCGAAGAAATAACTCAGAAAACGAACTTTTTGAGAATAAGAAAATAGAGAAAGCGCGCTTAATTTCGAGTCCGCAAACACCGCATGTTAATACAGTAATCCTTCATTGAATTTTTCAACTATTTGGGTTCATTGGAGTTTTTGAATGTATGTGAGTGATTATCCTAACGATCTTTACTGAAAATCAAAAATGATTAATTAATGTGACATATTTACAAAAAAACTTTCGTATTTTCAAAAAATTTAAACAATTTATTGAGCAGCTGTGACTGGCTACGATGGTTATCGCTTTTTCTTAAAGAAATGTTATTGTTTTCTGCGCGGGAATTTAAAATCAATATACAAACGCTATTTCCTAAATTCCTAAAAATGTTTTTCCAAAAGTCACAATTTCTCGTGAACTGAGCTGAGTCTGAGGCTTGAAAAAATGAGGCTTTAGCCCTTTACCCCTTGGGCCTTAACGTTTCAGCATTGCTCATTTGATCCAAAATTTAAAGAAAGCATTTTTCATATTCATTCGTATTTTAGTGAAAGTTTCTTCGCGCATTAGAGACATGCACATTATTATCAAATGTCTTTTACAATTGTTCACAAAACACACGTTGTGAGATTATCGAAAAATCAGTTTCAGCCTGGATAACGATAAATAATCGTTTTTTGCACAAAAAGTGCGCCGGCGCCATCGCGCTCTACCTCGATTTCCAATCGAGGGTGCCGTGCTCGACTTCTGCTGAAAATTAGTTATAATGACACAAAAAAGTAAAAAAAATCGTTGAAAAGTTTACAAAAAAAGAGAAAAAAACATAAAGTTAGTGGGTAAAAAAGTTCGAAATCATATTGGCATCATCTTCTCGCCGATATGCAGAATTTAGACTTATTATAGACTTATCGCAAGTGCTCGCGATATATATATTACATGTACACTCTACTCGCCGATATGTGTTTTATAGGTGATTTTTGCACTCGGAGATATAATAGACTAACCGCAAATCACCTGTGGTAGTGGCAGTGGGATGGTTTGGAACCCTGGGGGTCGCAAGTTCGAACTCTACTATGGAAAATTTTTTTTGTTTCTTGTAATTTCATTTTCTAGAGGTCTCCAGAGCACATTGCTCTCGAATGGAACTTGCAGAATGCTGAAACAGGGTATATGAGTTGTGTTTAATTGTTTTTTGATCTCAAAGGCTTCTACTCTAAACTTTAGAAAACAACAGAAATTTATTGAAACATCAAAAATTAACACATATGGTAATTGAAAACGAAGTCCTTGAAGCAAAGATACTTCTCATAATGGATACATCTAATGAACAAAGTACTAGAACATCCGCTTATATCGCAATCTCTGGCCACTCGGCATGGGAAGAGAAGTTGGGATGGAGTTTCGAATGCCGAAGGACGACGAACATCGTATCCAGAAGCATGCCAGGCGTACCTAGCCCAAGATTCCAGCTTCGGAGAGCACATCTGATGCCACACGAGTGAAAGCAGCTGAAATTCAATTATTCAATAATGGGTCTTACCTTCAAGGTTTCATCTCTTGTGTGCATTTTGTAATTTCCGTGAGTGAGCTGGGCGTAGTTGGTTATAGTCTTCACAACTTTTTTGAAGTTTCCGAATATGCCAACATCACATGGTTGGATGTTTCCAGTGCAGCCGGCCGGAATCGTAAGAATTTTCAGCTTGTTCGATGAAGGCTTGACGGCGTCAATTGCTGCCGTGTCTTTCCAAGTGCTCCAGGCAGGAGTCGACGATCAAAAGAATATCTTTGGGCATAGACGAATCGAAAACCACGAGACTTCCAGATTTGATGCTTTAAAAAGACCTTTCTTGGGAAATCGGCCTTTGGGTTCTTTCAAATTAATGAATAATTTGGGGTGCATTTTTCCGGATGCGGAGATCAAGGGAAGTACTGTGTATGAATGTGTCGCTGAAGAGACACTTCCAACAACACAGTGAATCCTTCTCTATCTGATCGCGAGTCTTGTGTCGAACGGTAGACACAAATCCTTCGAATCATCGTCTGAACATTGAAGACGTTCTTCTGTGGTGATTACATATTCACCATTGTCAATCGACTCTCCTAAATCGATGAGATGAGCAGCAAGTTGGAGATCTTCTTCTGACAGCGGGACCCTCTTCGGATTGCTCTCCAGATCAAGGATATACATAAGAATGCGGCGGAACTTGGTCATCAGTAAATACCGAAACCAAAAAAAAGAGAAATATACGAGAGAACAAGAAAATGGAAATAAATAATGAAGAAACTATATGAAAATCTTATTTTTATACTCATTTGCATGCTGTGTCTCGAAATTTCTGCAAGTTCCATTCGAGAGCAATGTGCTCTAGAGACCTCTAGAAAATGAAATTACAAAAAACAAAAAAATTTTCCATAGTAGGGTTCGAACTTGCGACCCCCGGGTTCCAAACCATCCCACTGCCACTACACCACCGCTGCTTCCGGAAATGGATTATATAGAAGCATAGAGAAGAGTGAGGTCGCGAGATGGGGGGAGAACTTCAGATGCGATGAAATTTCAGATGAAACTTCGGATGCGAATATTCAGCATCTGGAGAGTTTTAGGCAAAAAATAAGTTTGCCATGGTTTTCAGCATGCTCGAAAGTGTCTGTGTACCAATTTTCATAAAATTCTCAAACGTTATCTAAAAACAGTTCCCTTGTGAGGTATAACTATCCGAATTGCCCCCCCCCCCCACCTCTTGATGTGGGGGACGACTCCGGAAGAAAGGTAATCTTTCACAATGACCCCCACATCCCCCACTGGAATGAACTGGAATCACCCCCCACAATTCCAGAATCATCCCCCACGTTTCCAGAATCACCTCCCCTCCACGATTCCAGAATCACCTCCCCCCCACGATTACAGAATCACCCCCCACGATTCCAGAATCACCCACCCCCCTATCCTTCTAGGACCACTCGTGATCCCACTTAAACAAGTGTCATTCATCCTTTATTCAAAATCACTTTCTCTTGGACTTGAGTTCTTCAAGAATTCTGTTGAATGATTGAAAGTTGAATGGTGAATTTTGAAATGTTGAAATGAAATGAAATCAACATGTTGAAAAAAATAATTATTAAATATCCCCGGGTTTCAATCGGAAACCACGTCTCTGCAACGTGGATACCCCTTCATCGAAACTGGTTGCATATGAGGTCGTTTCGATGTAATTTTTGGATGAATAAAATAAAAAAGGGGGGCACAATTCCGGTTCATTCCAATGGGGGGGGGGAGTAATACCGAGGTTCGTGGGGGGAAATACAGTTATTCCGTTATTCCCTATTCCGTGCTCTACAGTGATCGTGATGCGAGTCGATGCATTTTTCAAAGGTCAACATTTTGTTTCCGCATTTTCTGTTATCATAATTGGTGTTCCGCGCTCTTGAAAAAAATCTTGAAGATGGCAAAAAAAAGAGACGCGTTACCTAGTTTCAGATGAATAGCTCATCGAGTGCTCAAATCTGTGGGGTTTGTGGTGAACCGGCCGATGCCTCGCATTTCGGCGCCATTTCTTGCAGGTATGAGTGATTTCTTAATTAACTTTCAAATGTCTTCTGTATTTGAAACCTTTTAATTCAACCTGCCAATGAAACAGAAAACAAGTGCTGTTTGTTTCTAGTCATTTACATTTTGACTGAAACATCTACCGAAACATTCCATTTTCAGAGCGTGCGCCGCATTCTTTCGACGAAAGGTGGCGGCGGGGAAACCAATTGCAGAATGCCGATGTGCCGGAAGTTGCGATATAAAACATCAAAATTTGAGAAAAACTTGTCAAAGATGTCGCTATAGCAAGTGCTTACAAATAGGAATGAGGCATACAGCCGTATTGTCTAAATACGAAGCGTGTTCGGAGCCGAGTATAACTAGCACATCAAGAAGTGCAGAGCATATTTTACAAAAGTTGAAAGGTGCATATGAAATACTGCAGAATGCTAGAAAGCAGACTTTTCAGACAGAGGTCAGTTTATTCCTGATAGAACTTTTTTAAAGTCTGAAGACGGCAGTTTATTTAAAATTATTTTTGTTTCTAAGCGTACTGTTAATTTAAAGCTTTAATTATGTATATTGTCATATAAGTCACAACATTTGAACATTAAATGCCACTGAGCATCAGATTTGGGAATTTCCCACAATGTGATTGCTCCCTGGATGTGTATAATACGGTATGTGCTAAAGAATCTATTTATTTGAGCTAAAGAAATTATTTATATTTGGACAAGATAGAAAATATACGAAATTATTATCGAAAAAGGTGGAAAAGTGAGACCAGGGGGGAAAACCATGGTATTTTTCACAACAATTCGCGTGGCCCGTAATGTTATGCCATGGATTCATACGGACTACTTTGCCTTGTTAAATATGTATGCTCTGAGAACTAAAAAGGTGGAGGATATTCTGCGTCGAACATTTTTTACATCTGAGAATGACTTTCTATTTTCTATACAGGGTGCGCCAAAAGTATGATAACACATGTTTCGCGCAAGCTGGCGGGCGCGGGCGCAATTCTCGTGCACTGAATTTATTTTCATTGTTTTCAGCATGTCTTTATCACTATATTTCCATATTTTCAAGTCGCTATGTTTTTTTTTTTTTCACAGATATGATGGCTCTTTCTGTCCATCGGGGTACCATCATCGAGATGGCCAAGAGAGGAATGAGCCCAAGTAGCATCGGAAAAGCTCTTGGAATCTCACGCACAACGGCTTGGAGAATCATTAAACGTTTTGAGGAGTTGAATACACTCAAGGACCGTCCCAGAAGTGGAAGACCAAAAAGCTGAGTCCATGCACGTTCTCATCGCAATTTGGACTCGTTGAAGAAAAGTTTGGAAGTGGAATGTGCCAAGCAATCACCACAGTACCTCTGTGCCACGGTAGAGGCGTTCCCGAAGAGACTCATGGATGTTGTGAGGAACAAAGGCAACCGCATCGAGCAACTTTGATAATATCATTATTAGAAAGTTTTCAATAAACTAATGTTACATTTTCATGCTGATACGAGTCGTTTTGCGAAAGTTACATCACTTTGAATGTGTTACCATACTTTTGGCGCACCCTGTATTTCACATAATGGACATCTAGAATATCGTTTTCAGGTACGAACTCCAAAATATGCCAATCACATAGAATTGTATGACATTTGGGAAATTGATATTAATTTAATTCTCCATAATTACGTTTTATTCCTTGAAACTTTAACACCATCCATCGAAGAAGAACAGATAAAACAGCTTAGCAGTCAATTTATAATTCCGTTTTTCCTTCTGGATGTTTCATTTTGTTCCATGAGTGAGTTTCACGAAATACATATCTTGATTAATTCCGCTTGGATTTGTAAGAAAGCAATCATTTCGTGATGGCCAATGGTGATTACGTGGACATGGATAAGCTGAATGTTTTTTACAAACGTCCTGATGAGAAGGATGGGCGAAGAGCAGAAGAAGTTGCGACGTAAAGGCAATTTTATAGAAAATAGTAAATGATGAGCATTTCAGAGTTATGGAGCCATATTGGAGGTTGTATGCTCAAGTATTAGGAAACACTCTAAAGAATAATGAATTGGATGTTACTGAATTTCTGTTTCTTACTGCATTGCTCTACTGGGACTTTGGTAAGTTTGCTAAAATTTTTAAATGGGAGTAGTCAATTCAATTTTTTTGAACTTCAAATCGCAATTATTTGTGATCAGAGACCAACTTTTATTCCCGCGAAAAATAGAGAACAGAACGCCAAAAACTATGATATTTATCAGGACCTGAATCTCTGGATAAAGTCCTAAATCTGGATCTGAGATCGCAAAAGCGAACCCAAACTCTGCTCATCTCTAATCGCAATCATGAACCTTTAAATATCGTTTTATTTAATCTACGGTTCAGGTGTTCCGGACCAATCCGAAGAATGTTTGAGAGTATGCAAGCTGATGCGTTCAAGAGTGTTGGAAGAACTAACGAAGTATGAAAGAGTTGTTTGCAAAGAAGGCGATTATGCACAGCGAGTTGGAGAAATAGCATTAATCCTTCAAGCTGTTCAAAAAGCAGTTGGAATTCTTAACGAGTGCAATGAAATTATTGCTGTTTACAATTTATATGACAGAAATTGCCCTTTGTTCAATTCACATTATGTTGTCAAGTCTCAAGAATGAGTTGTTTTACGTATTACTATGAATGCTCATCGCCATGAAAATTTCCACAGAAAGATGCTGACAAATGTAGACTTTAACCAACATGGAGCATGCTATCAACCCAACTAAATAGTAATAGCTACTCTGACTCAATACCGTAATACTGATCCAAACCGAAACTATTGTTTGGGTACAGTAAGTACAATATCTTATTGCAAAACATTTAATTTCTGATTCAAGATCTTATTTCCCACTGGAAAGAGTCCAACTATTATAGAAAGAGCCCATTGAAGATGGAGCGTACTATACCAGCGAAATTGAAACGAAATATGAAAGATTCGCCTCCCAAAGTTTCAATATTCTGGAAAATAGGTGTCTTGGTGGATTTCGTCCAATCTTGCTGATCAAAGTGGCGGAAATAAGACACCTTCCCACACGGTATTTTGGTACACCTCCGAATTTTTTTTCTTGATCAGATTATTGATCAGATTCAAAGTTATACTTACTTGGCTACTTAGGCGATGCGTCATTAGCCTATGTGTGTGCGGATCAGAGCTAACATCTTTTCACAGATGCCATACAAAATTGAAGACATCTGGAAATGGGTGCACGCTAATAAAATGAACACTTAGGAAAATTGAGCACTCGAAATTAATATTAATCATCTGAAAAAAAGGGTACAAGAAAGAGGATAAGGTGATGATTTAAAACGAACTTTGAACGCTTCCCACAATCAAAATACTCTGTGAAAAACATTCTTTGGGAACCATAAAAGCATTGCATTTGGAAACAATTTTCTGGGTACTTCATGGTTTGGGAAACTAATTTATTATCAGATATCACAGATTAGTTTTCTGTTGGTCAGGCAGAAACCCATCACAAAAATTTAATCACCGTGAAGTTTGTTGTCATCGTAGAGAACCCGTTTGTGTGAAAATCCTGTCTGTCAAATATGGTAGAAACATCAAGAACAAAGCTGTCTAGCAGAGTTTGCAAGTGGTAGCGCAGTAAGCCTTGCGCTGAGCAGCTGTGTAGAAAGTGTTGCTGCAGAATCCGTTCTTAGCCCAGCTCTTGCATGACGAGCTGGCGTCAGAGTTATAAGATGTACACGAAGAGGAAGTGGTGGATGAAGAGCATCTGGAGCAGGTTTTCTGGCAGTAGGTGTTCACGAAAGTTTGCAACCCAATGGTGGTACAAATTGAAATATCGTTGGCGCATCCGACGACGGCATCAACACACCCTCCGTCATTACAGAATCCGCAGGAAGCAGGGCAGTCTTGAGCGATAATGGTGCGCCAGACCGAAGATAGACACTGGGCAGCGGTGATAGTAGAACAGGTAAGACGTGGATCTTAAATTCTCACGTTATCTTTAGAAACTGGAATAATTTTTAGCACGATAATAAGGAAAATGAAGCTCACAAGCAACGTTAGAACAAGAGTAAGCGCTTGTCAAACAGCAAAATCCACAAGTCTTTGGGCATGTTGCAACGGCAGCAGTCACCATGTCACCGACAGTGGTAGCTGTGGTAGCGTTGGCTGTGGTATAGCAAGCTAAGGCTCTCTCGGCATCATTTCCAGATTCAGGGTAGAGGGTGTCTGGAGCAGCGTACAGAACTTCGCAGGAAGAATCGGAGATGACATTGGAGCAGGCTACAGCCGCTGATGTGTAAACGAACTGAAAGATTGGGCAATGCACTAAGAATATAAAGGAGGATAAATCTTTAAGGAAAATATCACGACCACATCATAATTACAGTTGAAACGGTGGAAACTTACAGAAGTACCATTATAGGTGGTGCAATTGTAGTTGCCCGTAATGAGAGCATTGGCTCCGGAAACCAGAGAAAGAACGGCGACAATGACGAAGGAAAGCGACATTTCTGTGAGTGGCGGTTGCTACGCTTGACCAAGACGAGGCGCCGGAAAATGAGGATTCAGGGGCACGACCACCAATTTATAGAATTCATGGATGTGTTGCTGATGTTTAAAGTTTAATTGAGTTATCCACAATAGTATACAAATTGCAATGATCACACACTTCGACTCTTTTGAAGCGTTTGAACAGGTGTTCTGAACTGCTACAGTTTCAAGTCTCCGCTCAAATAAGCGAACTGAATTTTAAGACAAATGGAACGACTTTTTCAGCTCTCAGAATGAAAAAATTCCTGAAAAAATAATAAAATTTATGTGTTTCAAACTTCAAAATGTTTCCCTGTAACCATTGAATTTCTTAAACTTTGTCTCTGTTCCAATTTGTTTCATTTTTATTTGTTTTTTTGGCGTTTGCTCAGCGTGAAATGGGAATTAAACCACGTTCACACGCAAACATCCCAATTGCGTGCTCACAATTTTTGAACGCATAGATAAAAAACGCTTAATGATCGACGCTGGAAATAGTTTTGTTTGCTCATCTATTATTTGAATTTCAGTTGGGTCAGCTGTTCATTTCGCGGAACAAACCAAAACGCGTAACAAAAAAAAAGCTTCCATGGGACATATAATTTTAGAACTTACTGTCTGGACCTGTTGCGAAATATCTGGAGTTCGCCCGTCTCGTCTCGTCCCCACCGACATCTCGTCTTTTTCTTTGTCTTGAATTCGTCTTATGCGCAGATAGACATTGCGCTGCTGCACATGCATTTCAATTGATGCGCAAATTGCTGTTTATTTACGCGCATACCGTATATTATTTTAAGCGCAAAGCACTTTATTTCTCTGGAAAGCGAAAGAAAATAAGAGTTTTTACTTTAAAAAAAAAACCCCAAAAAAATTGAATAATTGATGATTTTATTATGAAAAAAAATCAGAAAAACAACAAAAAAAACAAAATTTTTTTCTATTTTAATTTTTTTTTTCATTGCTTTCTGTGACCTCCATGCGACAAACTCAAAATTTTGAATCATTTCAAACATCGAATTTCTGTCCATTTTTTCATCATAATATTTGTCGTGTGAGTCCATTATCTATCAAAAATGTGAAATGTATTTTGTTATTCGAAAATTTAGAATAAAATTTCATTTATTGCAAATAAAAAAAACTATTTTAAACATTAATTAATTAAGATAAAAATAAAATTGTCGTCAAATTAAATGCAATTTCGCGTAAAGTGAAATACATTGTGCACACAGTACACAACTTTTTTATTGCTGAAAAAAGAACAAGACGAGTCGAAAGACGAATTTTTTGCCTCCGTCTTTCGTGGAAGCATTAATCTGGAGACATCTACACATAATAGCTATCCTTCTCGTAGTCTTGCGCACCCATTATCTCTATTTCGTTTATATTCGCGTTTCTCGCTCGAAGAGTTAATAATCCATGTTTTATTTTCAACTTATTCATCACAAACTAGAGCATCACGTCTTCCTTATTTTACTACAATTTTCCCGTATCATACAATAATTTCATCAACAACAACTCCATTTCTATTCCGTTCTAATTGCTTCCCCTAAAAACCTTTATTTAAACTTCCGATGCAAATGCACACCTGCACAAGCGTCGCCAAGTCGCAGGACAGGTGACGTGGCCACACTCAGACCTCCGATTTTCCAATACCCTGGAGTACTCACTGAGATTCCAACTGATCCAACTGATCCAACTGAAGCACAGAAACTTCAGTTAGAGCTCACCTCAACAAACTTTTAGAAGTGCACGAGAAAACATGGAAGCTTTGTACCGAAGGGTACCTACTCCACTTGCGAAAGAACATGCATCAAAACAAAAGATGTTCAATGCTTGAACCTGATGCCGGACAATTTGTTTACATATATTAAGACCAACCTAGTCAAAAGGTAAACTTGGCCATTAAGCGTAATCATCAAAGTGATCAAATCTCCTAGAGATATGTAGTGTTATCCGCTCGGCGATCGTCAAGTGCAAAGGTCGACTGTACGAACGGGCCGCCTGTCAACTTGTCCCTCTTGAACTCTTCTCATTGAGTTAGGTATCAAGAAACAGATGATGGACCAAACGTAGGCCTACCGTATTCACCCTTAAAACCTTTATTCAATCTTCCGCGTGATATGTCCGACACAAAAGCGCACCTGCACAAGCGCCGCGTACGCGTCGCGTGTCGAAGCATTCGATGCCTGTTTGCGTGTTCCTCTTTACTTTTTCACTTTTTCTATTTGTTGGCGATAGTTCTTCGTCGTTCTAATACATGTAGTACCGCGTAAATCATTTTTCCGTTGCTCAATCCAGATAGATTGATCTTTTCAGGAGATTTGCTGCGGTTTCGACTCTCCCTTAAAACTTCTCAGAGCATCGAGTCGTTTGTTTCCAAATCAAACTACGTCCAACATCCGCCAAAGAATCCAAATAGATTTTTCCGCCTGCTCTTTAACTTCAATTCTTGGTAGCACACTTTCCTGTGGGTTTCCCTCTTGGCAACCTCTTCATGATTCCAACAACGCCCGCCTTGGGGCACTTTTCTATCTTTTTCGATAATAATTTCATATATTTTCTATCTTGTCCATTCATTATTTCTTTCGCTCAAATAAATGGATTCTTTAGCACATACCGTTTTATGTTACGAGCACCGCTTATCACTTACGCGTTTTCGTTGTTCCCTCGAATTCGCATTTCGTTTGTGAGGTCACGAGGCTTCCGACCCTTTAATTCTTTGACTTCTCCGCAATCACCACGTGTCGATAATAATAAGAGATGGGAGATATCGGAAAGAATAAAATAATTTTTGTTCAGATAGAGCACAGCTGATACATTTCTTCAATATAAAAGTGAACTGAACAGCGTCAAAATGAACATCACGGCGACTTCTGCGAGATAATGGTGAGATATATTCGATCAAGAAAGCTGGCCAAAGGAAGCGGCCCCCGACTATTTCACGGCTTCTATCTGATGTTAGTTTGCAAACTGGATTCAGATTAAACTTTTATCACTTTAAAGTCTATAATTAAGGCCATTTTTGCAGCCCATTTCGCGTTGCCCCGATTGAACTTATACTCAATGCCTTGAAATATGGGGATAGTAGAAAACTCAACGCATCAAACTGACGTTCGCGTTTTACCTCAATCACAGGTGCATCTAAATTCTTATGTGGTGCACGGCATATCAATATCAGATGCACCAACCTGTTGCACACATATTAAACACTGCAAAACTGATTTTTAACCTATACGATCACTCTGAAAATCAAGTTGCACCTGGAAATATAGCTGCAAAAACATGTTAATTGTGTTTATTTTGTGTATATAGACATACGGCCGCTAATCCTATCAGTTATATAACCGCACCGATTCTTTTAAAATATTAAGAAGGAGATCAGACATTTTGCTTTCATGATGTGCCTTTAGATTTGATAAAAATCATTATTTTATTCTTTAACCTCTCTAGTTTGTAAGTAAAACATGAAGAAAATAAGCCAACTTTTTTTCAATAACTTTAGCCGAGTCGTTCTTCGATCTCGTTGTGTTCTCTCGAATCACAGCGCACTAGTAGCTGAACCGACCACTAAACAGACTAACCGACCCGCAGGTGCTGCAAAAGCTATCAGACATAATGCAAGCGTCAGATTTGAAACCCTACCAATGTTTCACAAATATTAGATCAAAAATTAGATAATGCAAAGATAATATCATGTTAGATCCGCAATATGCATTAGAAAAACTGAAAGCTTGTGAATTAATTCCGAATGATTGGTTCAAAATGAGTCTAGACTCATTAATAGTCAATCCAGTCAATCTGTTTAGTCCACCATTTACGTGGTGGACAAATTGGTGAAATAAGTGGATTTGCTTTTCTCGCAGTTTCAGTTGTAAGAAATTGAAAAGATATTTTCGCTTGATATTCAATTTTTTCTTTGGTTTAACTGCAAGAAATATTCAATGTTTTCCATATGATTTCTTCATTTTTCTATTCTTTATTTTTCAAATTCGAGTCTGAAACTTTCATTTAGAAACGAGATTCTCTATTGATTACTTACTTACTTAGTTACTTAGTCGATCCGTCAATCGCTTGTGTGAGCGCGGATCACAGCTAACCATGCCTTGCGGTCTTGGGCGGTGGTTGTCCATGAAGTGGTTAGTCGATTTCCTCGGTATATTGAGATTTCTTTACGTAGCGAGTCGGACCATCTCATGGGGGGTCGTCCGACAGGTCGTTTTTGATCTCGAGGAATCCATTCTTGTATCAGTTTTGTCCATCTTCCGTCATTTCTTCGCATAATGTGCCCGGCCCATCCTAATTTCTTCTTTTTGATGTATTTGAGTGGGTCCGTGACTTGGGAGATTTTTCGGATGTCTTCGCGGTGTAAGTCTCGTTGGCGTTGTTCCGTGAGGGTCATTCCAATTAATCTTCTTTCTAGTGATGCATGCGTCACACGGATCCTTTCAGCGAGGTTCTGTGTAAAGGTCCAGGTTTCAGATCCGTATGTGAGCGCGGGAAGAACGATGGTGTCGAAAAGTTGAGCTCGGATTCGGGGACAGGTGAGAGCGTCGGTGGTGTTTTTGATGTTGTTGAACGCGGCCCAGGCTGCCCGTCTTCTTCTGTGGAGTTCAGGTTCTAGCTCATTTCGTGGGTTGAGTAGCCTGCCAAGGTAGACATACTCATCCACGTCTTCGATTGTTGTGATGGTTCCGTTGTTACTGATGATCACCGGATGTGTGGTGGCGTATGTGTTTCTCAACACTTTGGTTTTGTTAGTATTGATTTGGAGTCCTACTTTTTTGCACCTTTCTGTGAACTCTTGGATCATCTGGCTGGCAGTTCGTGGGTCGTTTGCGACAAGAATGATGTCGTCTGCGAATCTCAAATGGGTGAGATTTCTGCCATTGATCCTTATTCCTGGCACGTGAGCGTAGTCGTCGTCTTGTCCTTTAAGGTGATTCCAAGACAATTTTCCGAGAACGAGCTCTAGACAAGCTGAGAAGAGATTTGGTGATATTGGATCACCTTGGCGTACACCTCTTGTGATGGGTACCTCAACTTGTCTATGGAATGGTGTGAAGGTGGTAGTGCAGTTTGTATAGCACTCTTTGAGCAGGTTAATATAGACTGTTTCTACTCCTTGTGCTCGAAGGCTTTCCCATATCGCTTTTGGTTCTACACTGTCAAATGCCTTGTGGAAGTCAATGAATACAAGTGTGAGCGGGATATGGTACTCGCGGCCAACCTCGAGCAAGCGTTGTACTGAATGTATGTGGTCGATCGTTGAGAATGATCGACGGAATCCTGCTTGCTCGACTGGCTGGGCTTCTTCTAGTGTTTTTCGTACTCTATTTAATAGACATTTTGAGAATGTCTTATAGAGTACTGATAGAAGGCAGATAGGCCTATAATTCTCCAAATTTTCTCTGTCTCCTTTTTTGAAGATCAGAGTAGTGTTAGAATTTTTCCATTTCAATGGAACTTTTCCGCTTTCTAAATACATCGAGAATCGTCGTGCGATCAGGCTAATGACATTGTCATGACAGCTCTTGAGAAAATCTGCCGTGATTTTGTCATCACCTGCTGCCTTTCCGTTTGGGAATGAATTGAGGGCAGTTCGCACTTCTTCTGGGAGGAACGGTGGTGCTGGTGGTGGTGTTTCCGTTCTGATGGGGGTGTTGGTTGATGTGGGAGAAGAGAAGTTGCTGCTGAATAGTTTCGAGTAGAACTTCTGAATCTCCTGTTCCATCTTTGTCCTAGAAGTGATTCTTTCGCCGCTCGCTGGAGACTTAAGGCAAGGTATTTGAGATCTATACTCTGTGATGTCTCTCGCTACCTTCTTAAGACTCCTTCGTTGATTAGCGGCATTCAGTAGGCGGGTTCTGGCGAATTCTTCATGGTCTTTCTCGACGGCTTCTCGGCATTCTTGAGACAGTGACTTGAAGTTTGGGTCTGATCTGTCTGTGAAACGCCGTTTGGTTAGAAGCTGACGAGTTGCTTCCGAGATTCTTCTGTGTACGTGGTTGGATGGCCGTGTTATTGCTTTGTCTTGTAGATCCTTGAGTACTTCGATTAGATTTTGATAATCTTGATCAATGTCCGTATTTGAATCTATTGTGACTGTGGCACTGAGCGTGTGCGCAGTGTTCGGGTCCAACTCTCTCTTTGGAAGCTTTCTTCGCTTGACCTGCTCGTATCTTGCGATGTTGGTGTTGAAGTGCAGGTGGCTGCGAAGTAGACGGTGGTCACTACCATTTGTGAATGATGGGAGCACCGACACATCTGTCACAAATTTTCCATTTCCCAGTATATGGTCGATTTCATGTTTGTGCTTCTGGTCGGGGCTGATGTGTGTCCATCGTCTATGCATTGCCTTTTTGAATTGCGAGTTCATGTGCCATAGACGATTTGATTCACAAAAGGTAGCTAATAATTCGCCACTTTCGTTTCTTGGTTCCATTGAATTTGTGCCAATGTATCGTTCCGTGTCTTTTCTTACACCCAATCTAGCGTTAAAGTCGCCTATGATGAGCTTGTACCTGCTACGGCAGGTTAGATAGGCGTCTTGAAGGTTTTCATAGAAATCAGCAAGTTCCTCTGGATCGGTATCAGCGACAGGTGCGTACACCTGGAAGATGGTACAGCTGAGTTTCCTTCCTACTTGTAGAGTAAGGTAGCCGATCCTATGGTTGAGGAACTTGACTTCTATGATTTTTGGGAGGAGGGTGCTCTTAACGATGAAGCCGATCCCTCCTGACACGGAAGTACTGTTCCGAGATCCTAAGAAAACTCCGGTCCCGTCTCGATGGGTTTTGTGCTCTTCTGCTTCTCGTTTTGTTTCCGAAAGTCCGATGATATCGTACTTTATTCTTTTTGTTTCTTCGAGAAGCTCTGCTAGTCTGTTGTCGGATGCGACAGACCTGCAGTTGAAGGTGCACACTCTTAAATCGATTCTTCTTGTTTTGGGCCGTGTTTTCTTCTTTTCCTTTTCCGAGTGGTAGACTACCGGTATTCCGAGATTTGATCGCCTCTCCCGACTTACTTCTGAATCTACCGTATCAGAAGCAGAGGCCGAGTGCGGAGGACTGAGGCAGTTTGGTTTGCTGTTTGCAGCAATTATTGTGTGCCTGTTTACTCTATTATGACTTGCTAAGCCAGAGCTAGAACTACCGGGACAAAGAGTATTGGGCGCTACCTTCGACCCGATATGACACGTTTCTACCCATTGGCCAACTGAGACTCTGCCGGGGTGCCGAACTCCTCCGGATATGTAGAAGAGAATCAGTTGTTGATCTTCTACGCCACGTAGAGGCTGAGTAAAATGTAGAAGTTTTCGCTTGATATTCAATTTTTTCTTTGGTTTAACTGCAAGAAATATTCAATGTTTTCCATATGATTTCTTCATTTTTCTATTCTTTATTTTTCAAATTCGAGTCTGAAACTTTCATTTAGAAACGAGATTCTCTATTGATATTGACATTTATTGTTTCATAGCTGGAAGTTCTGCGAATATAAGTATGTGTTCAATACGCTTTACTCTTTTTATTGGATTCTTAATTTCTCTCCCGACAATGTTCACATTTTCTGCCATAACTTATAGCTATCCATTTCAATATAAAACAGTAAGAATAAGGAGGCGTAGATGTAGAACAAATATCTTTAATTCTAGAACCTGTCAAATCACAAAACGCCTTCTACTCTTGCCATTGCCTTTCATCAATGTACTGAATAATTGGAGGAGTGGCTGAAATAAAGCAACAAGCTATTGACTAGAATTTTCCGATTCTTTATCCCTTGCTCCTGACAATAGTCTGAAGAGGTGGTACGTAATGACTGCTCTGGAATCGTTTTCACTTCATCTAGATTTTTGTGTAGACGATCCGATCCCTAATTGTAAGGAAAATTGGCGAACTGATATGGATCTAAGTACGAGAGAGTCATCCTGATGTTGCTCCGAAGTCTTCTTTTTTTCTTTTTCACAAATTTCTTTGTGCTCCCATTAGTCTTATAAACTTATTAATAAGAATCTGGTTGACCTCAAGAAAACTTCGATTATTCAAAAGCTTCGCCGATTTTCGATTTTCCCGTGTGCACATGCTAATGGCACTCACTCTGGTGGTCTTCTGTTTCATCTTCTTCTGCTCTTCTTCTTAGAATAGCGCCTCATTTGATTTAACATATATATATTTTTTTTAATTTTGAATATTTTGTACCACAATATCTATCTGCAAAATGTTTAAAAGAATCTGAAAACTTGGCGATTCGAGTTTTTTTTCTCTCCACATACGAAATTCAAGTCTCAATCGAAAGAAAATAGTGGGAAACTCATTTTTATATTCGTATAGCTGCAGTCAGGTTCGTGAGAAATGCTGCGCGGAGCTAAAGAGTTATCTGAAGAAAAAAGTGATACAGAACAGAAAACTTAAATAAACATAAACAGTATTTTTTTTGTGGTATTTATTGTGTGTATAGTCTGTGTGTACAGCGGGTATACTAAGTGGCTCAGTTCATGATAGAAATTTCAGAAACTTCCCATGAGCCAAGCTAGGGGAAAAAACGGGATGACTTGTTTTTCATTGCTTCGGCTCCTCGGGCAACGCATATTTCATTCTTAAATCTATTAATTCAGCTTTTAAGTTTTTTTGTTTTCCAGATGGAAAGGTCTTCATCTTTTTCACTTTGCGGAGTTTGCGGAGAGAGCGCTGATGCCGTGCATTTTGGAGCAGCTTCATGTAGGTGAGGTATTTCTGTTTCCAGAAAAGAGTGGCTAGCTCTGTAACTAATTAGGTTGTCATGAGATTGAAAGAAACACCGAATCACGGTGAATGTCTGAAAAAGTGTGAAAAAGTGCAAGCATTGACGTCCATTGATTGGATTTGTCTGTATATGCATAATAATTGAATTTTTCTGCATATATATATATACATATATATATAATAATTGGATTTGTCTGCAGATATTTCTATTTGACGTTTCCTTTCCGCATAAGATCAGCACATAACAAAATAAAAGTTACACGTTGAAGGCCCAACCATTCGCAATTGAATTTTGAAAAATCACAGATTGGCTCTATTTCCAGATAATAAAATTTCTTGAAATCCTTTTAATTTCTGAAGACCATAAATCTTGAGTAATACGCAGTTTCAACGATTTGAGACGCCATGCACAAACCACAATCTTACCGAAGTGTGTCGATTCTACTGATGAGACTTTTAACGAGATCACGTTTCAATTTAGATTGCTTTCTGGTACATTGAATATTCGGTTTTGATACCTGTAAGATGGGAAAAGGGTTCCAGATACACAACTGAATATCATTTCAGAGCCTGCGCAGCTTTTTTCCGCCGAAAGGTGGCATCCGGGAAGCTAAAACAGGAAGTGGTTCGTTGTTCTGGAAACTGTAGATTGGGAAATCAGATTCTCAGAAGACTTTGCGCAAGTTGCCGGTTCAAAAAGTGTATCAGTATTGGGATGAAGACCTCTGCAGTTTTATCGAGAATGACAATAAAATCGGAGTTTTGGACAAATGGCACACACTCAAAAAACGATAGTCTTCTGAGTCAAATCAAAAGAACATACGGGAGCCTTCAAGAAACCAGGAAGTTAGTTTTTCGAACAGAGGTACGTTGGAGGCCACGGAGAGCACATTGTGAAAAGATAGACTCCTGGGAATCAGTAATCAATTTTCAGAGCCGAACTCCACAGATAGCCAACTTAGAGGATATGAACGCGATTTTTGAAATCGATTGCAAATTGATCACTGAACACTTCATACCATTCTTTGCATCACTGACCTTTATTGATAGCGATCAAAGAGAGGTTCTCAATAGCCATTTCAAGTTACCATTTGTTTTACTCGACGGAGCATTTCGATCTGTGGGTAAGCCATATAAGAGATTCTAATTTTAAAGCAAAACCGTGTTACATTTCAGACAGTGATATGCACATCTTGGCAAACGGTGATTATCTCGATCCACAAAATCTTGAAAAGTTTTACCAAAATCCCTGCGAGAAGGATCCCGCAGCTGCTAAAAATGTTACAACGTATGCAACGTTATAGGAAGAAAAAAAAGAAAACTTTAATTGAAAACTAAAAGCTGAAAATGTTTCAGAGTGATGAAACCATATTGGAAGTTGAACAAGCTGAAAGACCATATGATACAAATCAAAGTTGATATGGCTGAGTTTATGTTTCTCACTGCGTTGTTATATTGGGATTTCGGTAATTAATAACAATTGAACTTTTTGAAATTTCTGAAACTGAGCTTGAGCTTATTTTTGTTTGATCTATAATTAATGATCGGGAGATTTTCGAACCCGTAAATAGTAAGCTTTCCGGTATTTCTCCTTCTTCCAAGATTCAAAGGAGGTGTGCGGTCTCGTTAATGATTTGCCACCAACAATCCCTAACCCTAGTGAATGCTGCAAAGCCTTAGCACTGATATTGCAGGCGAACACCAAGTTTCCGTTATTTTCTATAGTAAGTGTTGTGTCTTTCGCCATATTGAAGATCGGAATAATAGATGAATAAGTTTCGTATCAGAATAAACTTAAGTATGAATACAGCAAAATAAATCAGCCGCCGGAAGCAGAATTCCTATCTTAATCAGTTGTGATGACTCAATCTAGCCCTAGATATGCGCGCTTGACGACAATAGAATTAGATCAATAAGAGAGCCTCTTTGCTTGGGGTAGATCAAAACTAAGTAGATCAACTAATGCATGTATGCAATGCACCAATAAGGTTCATTTTTTCCTTCTTTTCTGCTTTTGACTAACATTTTTCCATTGTCTGAGATTCCGTTAGAGTTATTATCATTCCGAAGCTTGTAGCGTGTTATTCGTTTATTCCACATTCTTATATTTGGGTGAAGCTTGCCAAAAGTGTTTGCATTAGACTTCCAGTTGCTCGGAGCCCTAAAACGTGTTTCATACATGCAATCTGCAATATCTAATATAATATAATTGATTTTTCATTAGTTCTCTGTTCTAGATTTGTATTTCAGGTAAAAATTCCAGTTTTTCGTATGAATACAAGTATTTAGTAAGATATGAGAGATACCACTGGAAAGGCAAAGCGTTTTACCCGGATTTCATGGCTAACAGTGAGAGTTTGAGTAAACGAATAGGTGTTCTGTCGTGATAGCCGTGCTTCCTAAATACCCGGAACTGTCCATACTACCAATTATTTAGAAAAACCACGCACTCATTGATATTTTCCAGGTATCCCAAACCAATCGGACAGGTGTATTCAAGTTTGCACACAGATGCGGTCGAAAGTTCTCGAAGAACTTACTGATTATGAAAAAAGCGCTCGTGCAACAGAAGATCATTCCTTAAGAGTTGGAGAAATCGTCATAGTATTACAAGCGGTTCAGAAATCATTGTCGATTCTTAACGAATGCAGAGATGTTTCGATGGCTTATAATTTGTATGGAAAAGAGTGTTACTTATTCAAAATTTCTGAAGCAGAGAAAACGACAACAATTGAATGAGTACAACGAATTGAATCATTTGTCCTCATTAGTTTGGATGGAAAGCTTGATGGAGATAAATCATTTGATTTTCAGAAAACTCAAGAAATATAAATGTATTCAATGTGATATTGTCTAAATATTCGCTATTTTTGAAACACTCGTTTCTAGTTTCCAAAATAAAATTCTAATTATTTATTTTTTGTTATTGCTCAAATAATTCTACGCAAGGGGAAGACATAAAATGCGCAGTACGGACAACTAAGCCGCAGAATGCGCCGCTTTGTGGGCATCAGTTATGAGGAGTTTCGCAGCTCGTGGACCATGTGCCCCTGAACTATGTGACTATGTGTAATGACTAGAATATGGTTGCTTCAAATAAAACGATATTCTCGGATTCTCATAAACCGCTTCAAGGGAGAGTCGTTGTTAGACGTCGGCCACCGACTTTCGAAAAAAGTACTCTAATTTTTCTTCTCGCATTCTGCTGTTGTCAACTCGTCTATCATTCAAAGCATCTTCATCATAGGAATCTTAAATAGCTTTTTCCAGACAAAGAAAGTTCAACAACGCTTTTAATAAATCACGAGTGCGGCATAAATATGGCTAGATCACAAAAAAGAGGAAGCTTGTTTAAAATTGTCAAGAGATATTCTGAAATCAACCTAATTCTCATTAAGACAATGAAAATGAGTGATCAGTTAATAATCTTCGGTACTTCATACTGGTTTCTTGATAACGCTATTGAGGTACGTATTAATTTTTTTAGTTTCCACTAATCCGTATAAAAGGTGAATATTCTCATTATCTTTATGTCACTGCTCCAGACTCGATTCATTTTTGAGATTTAAGTTCTAGATTAAGGCAAAGTGGACCGATCAATTTAAAAATATGTTTAGGTTGATCGTTTGGCACGCCCGATCTCATGACGTCATTCACCTCTCAACATCTGGTAAAGGGAATTTTGAAAGCGTTAAAATCTAGAGAGGCGGGGGCTATACTTTTGACGCGTACTGTAGACAAAGAATCCATAGAAACGACTATAAAGATGAGGAAATGTTTGGGAGATAACGGACAAGAGCATCCGGAACATAGTTCTGAGTAGTGGGTTTTTGCTGATAAGAGAGCATGTAAAACGTGATTTGAAAAGAGCATTCGCCGCTGCAGAAGGTTGATTCTTTAGGTCTTATATCAAAATAATTTACAGGGTGCGGCCAAACTGTCAGTGCACGATGGAAAATTTTTTTTCTTCTACGTTTATCTTATAATATACAGGGTGGCATCCAAATACCGTTACACACTTGAAACGTTATAAATGTCTTCAAACAAGTTCAATTTTCACCAGAATTGGACAGAAGTTTATTGAAATGATACAAAAACAAGTTTTAACGATAGTTTTCAAATCGCCCTCCTTTGGCCTTCACCACCGCTCTCAATCTCTTCGGGTAAGCGTCCACCACGGCACGCAGGTAGTTGGCATTCATTTCGTCTCAGGCTTTCACAAGTAAGACCTTCAGAGCGCTCAAACTAGCGTAGTTTTTAGTGGAAACCTTCTGGGTCAAATATCCCCAAACGGCGTAGTCCATAGGATTCAGGTCGGGTGACGACGCTGGCCATTCTGACGAGGAGATGAACTCTGGAAAATTGTTCTTGCACCACAGCTGAGTGGCCTTGGCGCGATGAGCCGGTGCGCCGTCTTGTTGGAAGCACCACTAAAATGTGTCAGCGGGGTTTTGCCATCGGAGCAAATTCCACCAAAAACGATGACTGAAGACGGATGAGATGTCTTATTGAGAATTTTTCCGTTCTTACAGGCAGTTTGAAAGTCTTTTGCAATAACCCGATGGTTTTGGCCATTCTTATTAGCTTCAACGGTGAAAAATTTCTCGTCTGCGAACAGTGTGCCTGAGCGCGTGCCTTTCGTGCTTTTTGCATTTGGAGAGCTTTGATTTTCTCGGTCAGGAATGCGCTATTTTGCATACGATACGGAGTCATCTTCAGCTTCTCTTTGACAATGATTTCCATAGAATATCGGCACTTTTTGTAGTCTTTAGCAAGCTTCCTCATTCTTCGCTCCGGATTTCTTCGGATTCTTTCCCGAACGCTTTTGGCGTCGTCAAAGTGACAGGACGACCCGATCTTGGATGGTCATCAGGTGTACGAAGACGGTGGAAGCGAGGAACAGTCCGATGAACAAGCATTCGGTTGACGTTCAACCGCTTAGCGATCTCCGAATTCGACACACCCTGCTGCATCAGTTTAATAATAGAAACATGATGGGGTGAAGCAGCCGTCATTACCTTAAAAATGGAAGTTGCAACCAGAAAATTGAAAAACATAGGTATAAATATGTAATAATTAATAAAAAATAAAATTGATACAGTAACGACTTGTGCTCATGCGCCAGAATCCACGCAAAGTTGTGTAACACTACATGGCTGCCACCCTGTAGTGCAATCGTTGTTTTTTTTAATGCAAATCGTAGCTCCGTCTGTGCACCGCATTGCGAAAACTGCAGAAAAATGAAGTTGACCCTTCTGGTGTACTACTGCCCGCCGTTTCTACCGCGGACCGTGTTTTGGGAACGATCGGCTTCAAAATTTAGCAAATAAGTCTTTTTATCTAATATAAAAAAAGAACAAACTACGAGTGCGATAATATCAAGCTGAAAAGTGAGAACGCAGAAAAGAGCGGACGTCGATTGACAACTTGCCTCTTACAATGAACCAGTGGAAAGATGGCGGCTACGCCGCTGTTCTAGAACTTTCTAGGAGTGTTGCAAACATTCTGGAACATTCTGGAATGTTTTTGAAACCTTGGAAAACAATGTCTATCGAAGTTATAGTTTTGCACATTTGAAGCTGATTTTTGACATGTGTTACAGGGACATCCAGATTGCTATATCAGAAAAATTCTCACTGTTTATATTGTTATTAAAACAGCTTTGTAGACATTGTGTGTTTAGTTCAACAGTATCCCAAATACCCAGCGACCTCTTAAAGATATGGTTGCGAAGCGCTTGAGTGGCCATTACTCCATCTCACATATCAAAGTAGGAGGCCCACGTTCCTTTGACGTTCCTATTCAAAAAAAGGACCTGCCTGGACCGACAGAAAACTATTCGCTTAGTAAGAAGTAGATATGAAAATTATGATAAAATTGGAGGTATTGTAATTGGGCGGGGCGATATGAGATGCAGGAGACGCAAATTAAAGAAGCCCCAAGAATTGATCGAGAGGCTGAAAGCTTTCATAGGCAGAATGGTAGCAAGGTTGTTGCCTATGATGAAGGAATCTTGAAAGACGTAGTAGCCGTGATCATATGAATGATGAATTATAATCAAAGATACATTATTGAAGATAAGAAAGAAAAGCACTCAGTCTGTCGAGTATACTGCCGAGCAGCAGTTGGTCAAACATCTGGATGCACTCAAAGCGGCTACTATCAAGGTAAAATACCAAGGTAAGATAAAAGAGGATGTTAAAGAGACACTTTAGGAACAACATGGCAAATTTGAATACCGAACAAGGGGGTATGATAAGATCGCGGAGTAAAATAAATACTACTCTGAAGAAAGGGATTAGGAACTACTTGGGCAAGGCAATCAATGTTTGCTTCTCCTGGAAATGCCTCCTCTCAAACAATTCCCCTTCTCTTGTCTTGTTGAAGTGGTTCAAGATGATTATCATTGAGAAAAGCTATTCGAAGGATTGGATTAATTGAATGTTTCAAGAGATTTGATACAAATTTATTCAGTAAAAGGATACACGCCAATTGCTGTAAGTAGTGAGCGTCAAATGAAATAAATTTTGAAGCAATATTCACCATGATCAACTAATGTAATACGTTTCAATATCGTTGGCTGGCGCGGACCACGAAACAAGCACTCGCTGATAACCACAATTAACGCCACCAAAAACAACATTCTTAAGACGTGGATGATTCATGCAACTCAACTCACAAAATGTGTTGGAAGCAGAACTCCAGAGTAGAAGATAGGCAGGCCGCTTGGGCAGCGTTCAACAACATCATAGACACTACCAACGCTCTCACCTGCCCCGAATTCGAATTCAACTCTTTGACATCATCATTCTTCCCGAGATCACATTGGAATCTGAAGTCTAGGCCCTTGTCCAAGGTCTCGCTGAAAAAAAAACCCTGTGACACATTCATCACTAGAAAAAGTATTAGCATCAAAATGAAAAGCACTGTAACTGTTACAGTTCAGTAACAGTTAAAGAAGAAAATGGAATTAAGCCGACAATGGAGTCGAGTTCTGTGGGTCGGCGCTCGCACTTCGCACTCATGACGGACGATCAATCAGAAAGGGAACGAGATGAACAAAATTACAAAACTTTAATCCAAAAGGTATTCGCCATTATTATCGGCTATTTGTCGCCAACGTCCACGCAAAGAATGGATGCCCTTCTCGAAGAACTCGGCCGGCTGCGACTCGAAGAAGTTAGACACCCAAAATTTGGACCTCGTCGCGGTTTTTGAACTTTTTCTCGGCCAGAGAGTGCTGCATCGACCGGAACAGATGGTAGTCGGATGGCGCCAGGTCAGGGCTGTATGGCGGGTGAAGCAGGACTTCCCAGCCCAATTCCTCGATTTTCCGTGCAGTGATCTTTGCAACATGCGGCCGGGCGTTGTCGTGAAGAAATTTTGTTGACGCCGTATCCACACCTTGACGTCGCAGCGCTTGATCCACACGGTCCAATTGATGTTGATAGAGGTCCGCCGTAACTGTTTGACCCGAATCCAGAACCTCAAAATACACAAGACCTTTGCTGTTCCACCAAACACAAAGCATCACCTTTTTTCCGTGGATGTCCGGTTTTGGAGTCGGTTTTGGGGCCTCACCGGGGTCCAACCACTGCCGTTTTCTTGTTGTGTTGTCGTAGCAGATCCACTTTTCATCTGACGTAACAATGGAGTCGAAAAAACCGCCAGTTTTTGCACGACGAGTGAGAATTCCGGCCATTGTCACTCGGGTCGCCTTGTTTGCATTGCTCAACTGGTGTGGCACCCACTTTCCGCACCTGTTCGTCTTGCCGATTTTATGCAAGTGACGCTCAATTGTCATGTGAGAGCAGCCAAACTGTTCTGCAAGCTCTCGAGTTGTTTGGCACGGTTCCGACTCTATTGCTTCCTTCAACAGGTAATTGTCGACGACTTCAGCTCGATGTCCATGTTCATGATCCTCCAAGCTTTCGTCACCACTTCGGAATCGTTTAAATCACTCCTGGCATTGACGTTCAGACAGGGCTTCCTCGCCAAATACTTTAAAGTGCGCACGATGAGATTCAGCAGCCGATTTGACGTGCTTAAAGTCGTATTACATGCAAACTCGCATTCGAAATTTTTGATCAGACATTTTCTAAACACTTTTTCTTGTGGAAAAATAAAGTAAACATAGACAAATTATATATCAAACGATGCGCAATAAAACGCTCTTTTTAATAGACAAAACCGCATTCAAAAATATTTCATTACAAAAAAAGTATGGATGAACTAAGACAACCGCGGTTTCTTATGTTACAACCTAATAACTCAGAACTCTCAGATCTCTCAGAGCTATCAACTAAAACCCTCACGCTTCCATAACCCCTATTCTGAAATATGGCACATCCTCCACAAACTCACATCTAACATCTTTAAATTCACCACACGTCATATTTATTTGTTTGAAAAAAAATAAAATCAAAGATATTGGGATTGCAAAATCAAAAGTGTGACTTTCTCGTGAAAGTTTCGTATAGACGTAGTTCCTGTTTTCAGCTCCAAAAACACGTTTTTTTGCAAACGTCTAGGTACATATAATTGGCCTCATTGAGCCAAGCTGAGAAAAAAATATCTTATTTTTATCTTTGCACAAATCTGTGAGCTGTCGCTATAGTTTGGCGAAAATTGATTATTCCAGTCAATATATTAGCGAAAAAAAAGAGAGAGAGGAAGAACGTTGAACACATCTCACGCTAGAGAAACCTGATCTAGAAATCTTGCTGGAACGGAAAAGCATCTGTAGTCTTAAATTTTTCAGCGAAACGCTTATTTCTAAATGATCAACACTGAAATCAATAAATCTTTGAACGGTTCATGTTATCGATAATGCATTCCAGATAATTCCAGATAATTAATGTTTCAAAAAAAAAGGTAGGACCAGACAATTTTGTTGAGTCTCTCGGAAATATGATTTTCAATGAGCATTTTTAAATAAAACAAGTAGAGATCTATCACGATGAGTCGGAATAATTGTGAAAAAGAATGCAGCTCGGATTTGAGATCGTCTTCATTCCGAAATTCCTTTCCATCAGAGTACGGCGGAATTGGATTTTGGGAACTCGGAATCCGGAAAACGGAAAAAAACTTTTTCACGGAATCTGGAATCCGGAAGACGGAATGAAAAAAACGGCGGAATCCGGAATGCGGAATTCCGCCCTTCTCTGCTTTCCATTCAGGAAGTGAGTCAGAAATTGGAACAAGTGATCCGGACAGTACGGTGGATGGGGTAGAGTCGTCCATCCTAGCTTCTGAATTTTCTGACGAGTCACCTTCACGACACATCTTGGTACAATAATTTTGACTCAACCTAATACAATTTGAGACAGCAGTCGGAATCAAAGGTCAATAAAGAAAACGTTAAAAAAGAGTTACGGTAATTTGAATTTTGAACTCCACGCTGAGTCCGTGAGCCACCAAATGCACGATTCCTAACAAAAAACTTCAGTTCAAAACTGGATCAACTTGCTTTTGTGTCTTCTTTTATCCTCTTTTCAACTATTCGCATTTTAAGCATCTGGAAATGAGAAATGTCAGCCGGACGGCTTTCACGTATACCGCATTCATTGTATTCGTTATATTTCTCCCGCATCATACCGTTCTCATATCATAGAAGATTTGAAAGTTTTCAAGAAAAGGGGAAGGAAGCATTTTGTGCGACTTCAGGAGAAAACAGGTCTTAAGAAATATAAAAACAATAGAAAATTCTGTAATTGATCGTCGAAACAAGTGTTTTCCAGTGCTTCCATTAAAGCTTCTTTGTGCATTCGCGTGCAAATTAAAGCATTCCTGTTGTCTAATGTTTCATACATCGAAAGGAATGTCCCACAGTCGCACCGTTCAAAGGTATTTTGATAAAAGCACTTTTAACTTAAACTTCCAAGCGCTTTACTTTTTTGATACTTTGTTTGTGGATATTGTTGCGATTTCCGCTGGCCAATGTATGTTTAATTAAAGATTTTTCGCACGTTTCCGAGCTCCCAATTCAAAATACGTGGTTTTTCTTGATTCTTCCGTCAAAAATCTAAACTAAAAATAGGTAGAATTTAGAAAAAGCTGTTTCTTTTTGTGTACTTCGTGCGTATTTCATTTTATTTTTAACCTGATACGCATATATGAGAAATAATGGCTGTCTGGTCGTTACTAACTGAACAATTTTAAATAAAAATAATAATTTCAAGCCATGCACTTTATGACTGAAAATTCCAGTTCCTCAGGGCATGCCATCTCTCCGAGGAAATCCCCCGAATTCGATGCCCTACCTACTTCGCTTCAATTTCAGAATACTCCTCATTTCAATAAAACAATCAACGAAGCTCCCATCATTCAAGTTGTTTTTCACCGCCTTTTCGGAAAATATGAAACCACCAATACCCAAATTCGTTTTTCGTCCTCCAAAACAAAACAAACTTCACTGCAAAAAGATTGAAAATTCAGAAATGTGATTTCCCAGCCATAGTTTCAACTTTCCCAAGATTATTTCACAAAAACAATTTTTGACGCGTGGCCCTTCTCACTTGCAAAAAAAGAAAACACGTGCTCTTAACGTGTGCACCGAGTGCATTCTGTGCAATGCGCACTCAACCAAATATTTTTAAAAAATGAGAAAAAATTTTGACTATCAAAAAAAAGATAGATAAAGCATTTGTTCAATGATAATGCTCTTCGAGATATATATATTTTTTGAGCAAAATAAATAGATTTTAAAAAGAATTTCAGACAAATACTTGAAAAAAAGACGTGTTCTGGCTGTCATTACAGTAATTACAACTACCGTAAAAATAACCGATTTTTCTTCTATTTTAGAATCTTGAAAAAATTAAACATTTCAGAGATTTTTTTCAGGGACATGGCAATAATTGAAATTTCCTGGAAATAAATCGAGTTTCGCCAAAATCTTTCACGTATTCTACCCACTAGTTCAATTCAGTCCTTTCCAAGTTCTTGAGTGTCTACAAACCGCACTCCCCATCGATCCTGATACGATGAAAACTGTTTTTGAAGATCTTAACCTTTTATTTTTGGTTATTTCCGAAAAATTAACTCTCCACAGATCTAGGTGAAGCATAGGAAGTGCCACAAAGCTAGATCAATTACAGCACAAGTTAGCCACAATGTTAGAACAAGATATATCCAACACTCATGCACTTATTCAGTTTCACTTACGAGATTCGACATTCCAGATGGCTCTTATTATTTTTATGTTGGAATTCAACCTGATATTTTATTACAAAATGTATCCACACAAAATTAAAAAAGGACAGTTTCAGATATATAGGTATAAGGTACAAATGGAAAAGAGGGAAAAACCTACTAGAAGATGAAGTTTTTAAAATTTTACAGGTAATTTCAATTTATACCATCCCGTTTACAAATTGGCAAAGTAAGGCACTTTCAACTGAAAAATACGTACCGCTATCGCCCAAGATCGTAAGGCATGGTTATCTGTGATCCGCGCCCACACAAGCGATTGACGGATCGGCTAAGTAACTAAGTAAATAAGTAACGAATTATGCAAATGGAAAGGCAGATTCTAGACGAATTCGTGAGGACGTCAAGATGGTGCGCTGGGAATGGAGCCATGTCGGGGTAGTATCTCCCAGTTGCTTGGTGGTCGTATTCACAAATTAACAAAACTTTTTTTGAATTGTTTTGTAGGAAATAAGCGTCTTCTGATTCGAATCTGACGTCGGAGAGTCCCAGGTGACGCAGTGGGCTGCCGTTTGGACTGTGACGGACATGAAACAATCTGTTGACTTCGTCTCCTGAACACGTGCCTAACACTCACATAAATTCCCGCACTTTTGTTCTCTATTGGCTTGTTTGCTGTCTCCTGTCTTGTCCCGTCAGATTGGTTGGGTGAGGGAGGTGCTCAATTCATTTTCTTCATGGTAAATTCAAGTGCCACGTAGCGTAGTTTACTGTGGAGAATTGTCGCCGTCTTTCAAGAAATCAGACAACACATATAAGGCATTCTGATAGTAAAGACGGCAAAAAGTAAGTAATATGATTGTCTCGACTCTACTACAGTTCCAGCAAAAGTTACCTCATGGGTAGCTGAAACTAGACCGCGTAAAACAGATTACAACGCTGAAAACCCTTTTATTTATCGATATCTATGTTAATCTCGCAAGAACTCATAGAAAAATGAAGCAGCATGGTAATGTACAATCAGACTATTTTTGCTTGTTACGCCCATGTGCATCATACATGAAATCAGTCAAACTATGAACAAAATGAAATATTGCAAACACGTGACGCACACCAGTCTCAGCCTCTGGCTTCACATATTTGATTGATTTCACAGCTTTCTTCACAACACGCTTTAATTAAGATAGATGAGGCTTGCAAGCTACTGGTATGTATATCGAGTCGTTCATGGAAAAGAAGTCTGCCGAATTTAGAATATGTAAGACGGAATGAGATTTCTCATGACGTATTACTGTATTTTGGTTAGATTTATCTCCTGGAAAACCTCAAGATCTCACTGCTCCCTGAACGTTTTCTGAGATGATGTTGAATGATTTTTTGTCGAACTTTTAATATAATAGATTTTCAACATATTTTTATTCTGAAAATAAATCCGAATCACTTATAGAAGTTGTTCTGATGATTCTATAAAGATTTCATTCTGTTCCACTAACTAGGTTAGCCCAGAACGTTCCTTAATGTCCATATCAATGCCTTCGAACTGCTGACAAATAAATGTGTAATTGAACAATTATTTCAGAAGAAATTAAAGCCCTTTTGTGCATTTTAGCATTGAAATAAGTTTCATCAGCGTTCAGTTGAGAGCAAACGATTTGCTCTTTTGTCTAGACGGAGAAAACAAGACTTTCAGTCACGTTTCTAATATTCGGAAATTTCAGTCAGGCTTCCAAAATTGTGAAATTTCCGTCACGTTTTCATGATTCGAAAGCAGCTACAGAGCATTGCACTTGAGCTGTAACAAGGTTCAAGGTTGAATTTTGTAACATGAAGCTGCTCTCTTGATTAAATTGAGCAAGTTTTTTTCTATTAATCGAAGTAAAGAAGGCGTGATTCATGTCTTTTTCTCACACCAATTCTTCTAAACTCTTCGTCCGTTTTTTTTTTCAAAATAATTTTTGAACCAATATATATATTTTTCGTTCATATTAGGAAGATTCTGAAACAAATTTTTTAGTTTTTCATTCAATGTTTTTTTAAGCATTTTTTCATTGACACTCTTGACAAATTACTAGCTCATCATTATTCATTCCATCCAAACTTTTGTATTATTTCAGTTTGCTATACTATTTATTGCTGAAATGAATTCCTCTGCATTCGTTGTCACCCTTGTCGGAACAGTTGCAGCTGGACTTGTTGTTTCTATAAACATATTTTTAATGTATACTACAAGAAAGTGAGATTTCTGAAAAGACACAGCTCATTTTAAGCGGCTGAAATTACAGAAAAAGAAAGGATATTGTTTTATTTTATTTTCGATTTTTCATCGATGTGATTTTTGGATTATCATGTAAGTTTTCTTTTTTTCAAATGTAATGACTAGCCATATTTTCTTCTGTACTTTTGTAGGCTAAAATAGAATGGCATCGCATTAATTTAAAGCACTATTTTCTATTACTATTCAGATTTCCACTGTGATTGGCTTTCATCAAAATCATTGTATTCAACTCATCTCCCAGTAGACCTGAAAAAAATTGATTAACAGGAAGAGATCATTGGACTGTTAAGCTTTTCAGCTGAGAGTTTTTGAATGTCTGTAAATTAAAGGAATTTGTGCTTTTCTAAAATACTATTTTCCAATTCCTGGTTCGCATTGATCTTAAACCGGAGATCTGAAATCCGATCAGGACAGAGCCCACAGCTGGTCGCGTCAATACTTCCTTTAATATTGAAAATATTGATCTGAAAAATCTGCAAATTATAGATTAGGCAATGAACAATACAATTTTGAAACAAATCCAATTAAGCAGTCATCAGGACAACTTAGGGTCGAAACCTGCGTTCCAGGGTATTATAAGCACTTTTAACCCGCTACTCGGACGTTCTATAGTGATAATTCTAAATTTTTTTGCACAAAAGGTCAAAAAGATTTATAATTTTGCAACTCGTTTTTTTTAGTTCAGCTATATCTTCCATTTTGAATAAAGTTCTGAACCGTCCTTCTTTCTAAGCGCTGCTTAGAAATTAGATTGAATTGTTTTTTTAAGCTAAAAAAAAGTTAAATATTTTATTTTAATGTTATTTTTTCAGATTTTCTCTACTCATTCCTTATTTTGGGTTTTGTTATTTATAGAGAGTCATTTTTCATGAAAAATTCCAACTTTTTCTGGTTCGGTCTCCCATTTTCCAACGCAAGTGCAGCGAGGACCTTTCTTGTACTTATTATTGTTCTAGATCGGTTTTTGGTGAGTGCGATTATTGCTTTTCGAATTTTTCTGTCGAAATGTTAAAGTTTGTACTGGAACCATCAAGTTAAAACTTAGTCTTTCAAAAAATAACATGTACCTTGAAAAAAAGTGAATTGGCTCATGGAATCTGCCTACAACTATGCATCAGGTATTGCTAAGGATTCGATCCGAAGCCAGCAAAGCTACACACGGCAGTGACGGTAAGACGGATTTGGACTTTTCGAAATGGCACCTATCTCATGATTCCCGGCAAGCTCTTCAAACTCTCAGTGCTGTTACGTGCCCTTTCTCAAGTTTGGTAGTCCAAATATTAAAGAAGAAGTAATTAGGCCGAAAATCAAGAGATTGAATAGGTTGTAGAAATGGCGCTTTATCGCACTGAGAGTTCCAAAACAAGACATTTGACGTTTTCAAGGATCTTCCATGACTTAGTAAGGGAATGGGTCAATTTCGAAATGTTTTTATCCGTCGTACCGTCTCTGGAGCAACGGGTCTTTCGTCTATTTTTTGCGTGATATTTTGGCATTCGCTGACAATTTTTACACAGACGAAATGTTCCATTAAAAATGAAATTTGCCAGTTTTTGTGTGGAATGTTAGTTATTAATTAGGTTTTCAACGGAATTCTATCCAGTTCTGAGCTATAATCAATGCTCATATAATTGAGTGAAAGCCACGGATAGAATTGATGAAAAAGTTGATCAGATTGAGGCATTAGGGCAATACACAAAGAAGGAACGCTTACGACTTTTTTTTTTTTTTTTTTTTTTTTTTTTTTTTTTTTTTTTTTTTTTTTTTTTTTTTTTTTTTTTTTTTTTTTTTTTTTTTTTTTTTTTTTTTTTTTTTTTTTTTTTTTTTTTTTTAGACGGGAGGCTTGTCGTCTTAACCGTATCTTAACCGGTCCAAAGGTTTCATTCATATCCACTCTAATTGACTGAGAAATGATTAAAAGGAACTGCCAAACAAACTTAAAATTTGAGTAAAATAATCAGCAAAATGTGAAATTATTTGTGATTAAAACCAAAGAGTCTAGAGAAGTCACATGGAGAAGGGAAAAACTAACTAAGTTGAATTTTTTTTTCATAATTTGGACAACGTGGGCCCAAGCAAGCTTGAAAAACGAAAATTATTGCAAAATCTATTTTCAGATAGAAAACTTTCGAATACCATTTTTATACCAAACTGAAAAGCCCATATTGGGGAATAGCTGGGAAAAGCTGACATTCAGAAAAAAAAACGAATTTTACAGAGTTTTACATCTGAAATTCCGTTTGACCCATACGTTGGCTATCAATACTGTACTTAATAAATTCACAGATACTGTAAGGTTACGATATATACGATCACGTACATTTCAAGATGTGAAAGACTTGATCAGGCTCTCCTTATGTTTCTCATTATTATAATAAACTACCTAATCGGGTTTGAGGATTACAGTGGTTGCAAAGCTAAACATTTTAATTCGGATTAATTTCCATTGATTGACCATGTTTGCGCGGGTAAATTAGACGAAAAAGCCGATGGCAACACGGTCAACGCAAATTGCGATGATGGTCGACAATGTTTGATTCATGGCTTCGCGACTAATGATATTATAAGCTGACAAGAGCATACTCGATCAACAAATGCAAGAGCGCTCTATTAAACCGTGATTTTGGAGGGTAATAAAACTTTGTATAATCCTTTCCAAGTCATGCATATCTGAATGAACGTGGGCGAAAAAGAATGACACTCTGTCACCAAATCGTTTTAAAATTTCAGAATTTCGTGTGCCGTTGTTGTCAAAAAAGAAACTTTAATTCTACTTTCTTCTAGCTAAAATATGATGGTCTCGCCACTATCTCTTTACTTCGAAAAACAATGAAAATCCGGTGATTTACTATTACTATTTACATTTTTACAGGCAACCTACTACCCCATCAAATACCACATTGTTAGACCAAGAATACCCAATTATACGTTGTACGCCCTACCGATTTTGTTCAGCTGCACTGAAGACGTTGTTATCTTAGCATATTGTGGGAAAAATAGCAAGCCAACTCCTAAAACCTGCTTCTCGTTTCCGTGCACTTTGAATGCTTGCGGGTATGATTGGTGGACTTCTTATAAGAATATCATATTCCCAATTATCATAATATTGACAATGTTGCTATTTGTCAAGCTAGTGGCCTTCTCAAAACGACTTCAGATATCGGCGGTGACGAAAAAGGTAAGAGCAACATCACTTTGCTCATCGCTTACAGCGCTTCAAATTTCAGGCCAACCGACTAGCACTGCTCAACGCATTTCTGATTTTCTTCTTTGATTTTGTCCCCATGTTTTTGGCTCATGAATTCCCAAATTCTCCACTAATTGCATTCACCTCTACAGGTCCAGTTACAGCTATGTTAAAACAAATTGGACGAGTTATCGAATCTCTGATTGTTGTGGAGATTCTGGTTATAAGAAAACCAAAGGTAGATGAAAGTCGAAGGTCAAAGGAATACCATAATTGAAACAGTAAATAAAACAAATTTTTTGTCATTTTTCTTTTTCTCAAGTTTTTATTTTGACTCAAACGGACCTGTGTGCGTCGTCGAGATTTTGACAATCTCAAGATTTTCGAGAATTTCGTGAGTTGCAGAGATGAGTCTTATTTGATTTGTGGACTTTTCTCCTTTCGCAACCCGACGTTTTAGTACTTTCAGTACTTCACTTACTACTTCAGACATCTTGAGATCGAGAACGCCTTGAGAATCGATATCTCGACCATGCATACTGCAAAGGGGCTGTGATGAATTCGAGAAAGTTCAGTTTTCATAAGAATCGTATTCCTGATCAGGTCATGTCCGCGATCAAAGCTGACACAAAGAAATTGAAGAAAGCCGAAATCTTATTCGAAACAAAAATAAATGAGCAAGCAGTGATCTACTTGCGAAGACTGAAACTAGTTGTTTTCATTACCTGAAACCTTATGACATCATCATATGTATTTTGTAGATATGGACTTATCAATAAGGCAATGGCTATCAGATAATGGAAACTGCCGAATGTATTTTTTATAGTTGTTTTGTTATACTCGATAAAATATAGTTGCGAGAATCCTATAGAATAGCAGCTGCTACGGAGACGAGGATTATAGAAGACATTTAAGAGTTTGCTCAGCGAAACAACAAATGAAAAAAACGTCCAAATTAACATGTTTCATATTTTACAATAAATTTCATATTGCATAAATCCATAATCCTTTAAAAGAACAATAAGGCCTTCTAGTTCGGAGTGATGTTCATCTTTCAGACATCCTGACAGAGTTAAAAATGCAAATCTGCAGTCAAGAATAAAAAATATTTTAATAAAAACGGCATATATGTAACTAGACTTATTCAGTTTTTTTTTCATAGCTATAGAAATTCAGCAGAAGAGTTACAGCTGTAAAAATGACTATTGCAGACACTCAACCTTTCCAATTGAATGTGTTGAGCAGTGAAAAACGGCTGCAGTGCTAAATTGTGCAGACTTTTTGGTTTGCATTGTCTCTGATTCCCAAACTCGAAGCTGTAATCACTGGTTTCGGACGACGGTTCGCAAGTCTTCCCTTGCCCACACATTCAAGTAGTTTCTTAAAAATTTATAGCTGACCAGTGAAAATAACCTTGTCCATTTGTCTTTTTTCCGCAATGACAGGCACAACGAGACGCGAAAAATGATGATCTGCGGTAAATCACTTCATTCTAGAAGCCGTCTACGTGGGGTTTCATCTTGGCTACTTCACGGAAAACAGTTAGAGTCACGCTAATTCTGTCAACAGTATGTTCAGTGGTTCAGTTTAACTTTTTTTTAATCGATAATGCGATTGATTACAACTGATTGCGAGGTTATTGAAAATGGATATTGCAATATTCGAGGAAAACAACAAGTTTGAAAATTATACATTTTTTAAAAACTAAACTACAAATAAAGAGTGATACGGAGCTGTTGCATTATACACGATTTATCACGTCGATGCTTATCCAGCTCTCTGAGAACCGCTTCTTTTCAGAATACAGAGAAAATGAGGTTCACAGCAAAATCGTTAAGCTTCTTCTCTCCGCACAGAGCAATGCGGTGGGTGGGCGTATACAGAGCTGTCAGTTTCTCCCTGTTGCTCACTCTATCCACCTGTCTCGTTGTTTAAAGGATGTTTGATATCATGTTAGTAAATAGATAACATCATTTTCAATCAAATCAATGATTTAAAAAATGATGTTGTTCTATGGCTTAGAAAATATGTAAAATAAGACAGAAAACTGTCCTGTTGTCATCGACATAGCAAGCAAGTTCGGAGCATAATAGAAGCAAGATCAATTGAATAATACAGAAAGTTGATATATAATCCAAGTTTTCTGAATCAAGATCTACAGTTTGTCAACGTTGGTTTAATAAATGGTAAAATGAGCATTGCGCATAGACTACAGCTGCGGAGCAGTCTTGGAGTATAATTAAGCCTGCCCATGTCTGCTCCATTCTAAGATGACCGTTTGGCAGTATAAAAACCTTTGCATAGAATGTGATAATTGCATTTTATGATAAGAAATATATATATATATATATATATATATATATATATAGGGGCTTATCACATGTTTCACAAATGATATTTTAATTTTCTAAATTAAAAAAAAGTCGCAATTTGAAGGAATTCAAAGGCTCCATTCGGCCGCCTACACTACTTTTTATCGGTTAACGTTTGTTTTCGCTCGGTGCAAAATTGTTGCCTTAGGCAAATATTTGACACTGCAAACCACAATTGCCTCAAACTATACGCTTCTCATTTTTCAAATAATGAAAAGTATTCTTTGATCACACTTGATCAGCCCCTTTCAATATTCGCAACTGGCCCGCCTTTGCCACGGTGTTTTATTGAAGGAACTGAATATTTAGTTGGTTAATCAACGAAACACATTCTTCATTTGAAATGTGATTCGTGTCCACTCTTCCCCTTCAGTTTCGTGCCCTGTATGTGACTGACTGCTGCCTTCCCTGCCCCCTCTCTCGCCTCTTCCATTTCGTCTCATTGGTTTCTGTCTTCAGCACTCGCTCTATCAGTTTGTGATGTTTTCTGATCCGTCAACTTCTTCTGCGTCTGCAAATTCTGAAAATTCTGAAAACACGATTGTTTGTAAGATTTGCGGACTCACGGCTCATGGAGTGCACTTCGGAGTTAAAAGCTGTCGAGCATGTGCAGCGTTTTTCAGGTGAGTTCTTTTTTCGCTTTATGTTGTTTTCTGAAGTGCTTACATTTTGAAAATATAATTGCTTCATTTCCCATTCTTCCCTACTTGACTGAAATTCTTGACTCACAGTGTCAACTACAGTGTAAGTTAGTATCTAAGTTTTACCACGCACTGAAACTTTATGAGCTGCTGTAATCATCGTAATGGTAACCTGGTCACTTGCTCAAAATTGTTACAATATACAAAAAATTGCTTGAATTCATGCCAAACTAATAATGATCGCGGAAGACGTCTCAAAACGAGCCCATTTCATTCTGGCCTTACATTGGTTTTATTTGCTTCATTTCAGCGGCTTTTAATGGAGAATTCACTTTGTAGATATTCTTACTCAAGAAACCAATTCTCTTTCAAATCATTAACTAGTTTGCAACACTCCTTCAATCAAGGAAAAGAAAAACGTGACACATTTCCCATAAAATCATCTTTTATCAAATCATCAAGCAGAACACAGAACAGAATTTTCGAAACGATGACCAAGAAGATCAGTCACATTTTCTAAAGTGAAAATAGTTATTGTGCCAGTGAGCACATAGCTTTTCGAACTCTCATTCATAAAAAAGATGCTTGAATAAAGACGTACTTTAAAGAATCTCCAAAGAGAGTCTCATCTCAAATGGAATCGATGGCTGTAAATGGTTAATTTGTACTTACAATACCGTCCATCTTGCAAGCCAAAAGGAAATCTATTACGTCAAGGACTACATAAAACGTGTAGATTTGTTAACTGTTCACTGGAGCCTCTATTGAGATGGCCATGGGCATATTGTAAGAACTTGTTTCCCTTCCACCCTTCTTCCATGCTCTGAAGATGGTTTCTCTGAAATTGTGTTGCAGTCGCAGAAAAACGTGATTTGTGCACACATTAACTACATCATTTCTGAAATTAGCATATTATAAAAGGTTTCATATGAATCTTCGAACAAATCATTACGGAGCGATTTCAGATGTTAAGCGGAGTGCACCCTCACTGAATTTCAGCTCGCAAAAGCATATTTTTAGAGTTCGTTTTTCAAAAAAAAACATATTTTCATTATCAAAGCCTTGAAAGTAGCTTCGCAAATAGTTGAAAAACGAATAAAGTTAAAATTCCAATTGAAATTTCAGTAAATAAAATCTGAAAATTTTCTAGTTATAAGACATTTCAGTTTACACTATTTTCTATAGAGTATTCAATATTTTTCATTTTTTGTTCAATCCTAACTGCTCAAGCATTTAACAAATTGCAAGGAAACCGATCCAAGCGGGCCCTCTGCAATATTTCAGCATTAAAATTCAGAGAAATTCCCAGTAGCACGTAGATTTGTTAGACAGCGCGTGAAATTCCGAAGATAGTTCAAGATAGATACGATATCAAAGCCATATCATCTTATTTTGTTGTTTTTTGCTACTTTCAATTGATTCGGGGAATTGAAAAATCACTTCCTTATTTCATTTTAGAAATAAAAAATTTGCGGATCCAATATATCTTATTGGTTTCGTTCATTCCATTCGTTTTGTGATTTTGATCATCAAGTTCTGCCTCTCTATAAGCTAGACTATCACTTTTCTCAGTACGCAAATAACACTGACACGAGAAACGTACCAGATGTTTGCTTTATTCTACCGTTCCAGTCAAGCGGTTTTCATTTTAAAAAACTTATTATCATGAGGTGTATTAATTATGTATATGAAGATTACAAGTTAAGATGTGTTCCCAATTGTCCTGCAGTTCTCAAAGATGCCCTAGGATTGTGCCATCTCTCAACTGTTTGCTTGGCTTGTGACAAGGAAGGCTTAATAAAACTGTTTTTTATACTTTCTAAACACTACACTACTTCTACGTATTTGTTTACGAAAACATGCTGTAATTGTCTTCAGACTTTCTACTTTATCTCTTTACCGCTACCTTCGCTCTTCGACGTTTAGGTTAAATAAACATTTACGGGCAGTTTAATATCCGTTTCTCGCTTCATTTATTGGTTTCAGAAGAACAGTGGTGATGGCAGGTACGAAAAAGTACAAGTGTCGTGGCGGACACAACAAATGCGTCGTGAACACATGTGATAGGTTTGAACAAAGTCGCGAAGAGTAAACGTTGAGCGTCTTCAGGTACCAATGCAGACTATGCCGCTATAATAAGTGTGTTACGATGGGAATGACTTCAGAAAGTGAGTTTTGAGATTTCTGTTTGAATATAGAAGACCAACAGTATCCATGGCCAAGCGTCATTATCATATTATGCAGATGTGCAATGGAATCGAGATCCGTTCCCGGAAAGCCGAAAGAAAAACGAGCGCGGTGAAGAAAGAAGCGAGGATGAGGAAAAAGGCACGATTCTGGCAAAGGTGTGGTATTGGTTAAATAGGAGTAAGGCTATTTTTAGAGAATCATTAAATTGTTTTCTAAAGTCTTTAAAAAACAGAAAAATCCTTTGAAGGAGGACAAATTTGCTCTTTGGACGCCTAGGATTCCATTGTTTCTAGCATATTAGTTCTATGTAGGTTACAAAAACAAAGAAACTCGGAAGTTTCACAGAGAATCCTGTAGGTTAGTCTAAAACTCTTAATAGAATGCCTTTTACAAGGCGATCTAGCATAGTGGATTCCTCGAATTATAGAACTCCTGGAACATAGGCCATGACGTGGCAACTCCTCTTCAGTTTTCTACTATCGTATTCAATATAGAAATATTGAATTTCCCCACAATCAGAGCAATAGTTTAGCAACAGAGCCAAGTAGACTCACATAAAAAGATGTTTTCCTTAAGAAGTAATAGCTCCCGTCGGTTTTTTCTTCTACTTTTCCTAATTATTGTTTTTTTAAATAGAGATAAATCTTTCCTTGACGGTGGTGAGTCATCGTACAGGTTCCGGAATAAGTATATGTTAGATGAGCACCTGTCTTGACGAAAATTCAGTGCAACTCGCACCATTGCATTTGTATGTTGGAGAATTTACTGATTGGAGATCAAAACACAAAATAAATTTTTAAAATTTCTTTCTTTTTTATGTGCACAACATACTTTACAATGTGCATATTTTCAATTTTAGATAGCTCCACTGTCACTTTATATGTGAAGACAAACTGAAGCTTTATTGCAGCTTATTAGAGAAATGTTCCGCTTGTAAGATGTAAAACCTACTTAATCAGCGCTAACTACTCAAACAACTGACAATGTCTTTCAGATGTCAACATTTACTGTAACCTCTCTGCTGTTATCAAAACCGAAACGGATTGTAGACGTGACATTCTTGACTCGAAAAATACAAAAGCTACTCAATGATGTATGCTACTCAACAATTTGTTATCTGAAAGACAGAAATTTTCAGAAAAATATCAGCGAACTTCCTAAGTTAAAGGGGTTGAACAATTTAGAGCGGCTGGACCTCTCATTGAGAGAATGGAGAGCCAACCAGAGAGCGGAAGAAGAAATGGAGGTCATATCCGAGCTGACACTTCAGAAAATGTTCGTCATATGTGAAGAACAAATGTTGGTAGTTGCCACGTGGCTATCGCATTGCGCATATTTTCAAAAACTGAATAACGATGAGAAATATCAAATGTTCAAGGTGGTTTGGAACGTATGGAGACGATTTGAAAGAGTACAAATGTCTGTTCAACTATTTGGAAAGAGAACCACAGGCAGTACTATTGTAGGTCCTTTTTTTAATTTTTTTGATATTCGAGTAGAAGAAAATGCTTCATCTGAAACCAATAGAATCCTGAAAAGCATTCAACAAAATCGCACAAATCTGTTATATTCAAAAGACTCTCACAATGACCCCCACGTTATATCTTTGTTCTCCCCCACTGGAATGAACCGGAATCACCCCCCCCCCCCTATCCTTCTAGGGCCCCTCGTGATCCCACCTAAACAACAGTGTCATTCATCTTTTATTAAAAATCACCCTCTCTTTCTGGGATGAATGAATGAATAGATGAATAAAATAAAAAAAAGGGGGGGGGGCGATTCCGGTTCATTCTAATGGGGGGTAATACCGAGGTTTGTGGGGGAAATACGGTTATACCGAAGATTCTTCGTGATCAATATTCAGTTATATAATGAATTTATTCTGAAATACTTCAGAAGTTCGCAATCACTGAAAAACAATATACGGCTCCAGAAGTATCAATTGATATATCGGAAATAACCAATTGGAAATCGCCATTTATGGGCTGCTTATTCAGACAATCACTTAGAAAAATGTTCGAGCAAACTGCCGAGACTTTGGCCTACTTAGAGCCTTCATCAATGGAAATGGCTTACATGTTGAGTCAACTCAGCTGGCAGTTGGCAGGTGAGACCTGATTCCAAAAAGAAATTCGTACATCGGAAGGAACTGCAAATTGTACTATAAAAGTACAAATAGAATTTCCCTGAATTTTCAGTTTCTACCAATTTGATATTAGTGGAATACCGCAGAGATTAAGTTCGTTCTATTGTACTAATGAAAAGTTAGGAGGGCCGGATGTGCCGGATAATCAATCATGGCTACGACGGTCATCTATTTCATTCCAAAGCGAATTTTGCTTTTTGATGTTGAATTTTGAAAAGAAAGCAATAATTCAAATATCAAACAGAAATTCAGTTCTTTCAAGGTCAAGGTCAATAAAAGGGCGGGTTCTGAGCAATTCCTATCTTTCACACCATCATCAAAAAAAGAGCATAAAGAAGCCTAAAACTTTCGATGATTTTGACGAAACGCAGCCAGACCGCGAAAATTCATCTACACCGTGTCTTATTAGATTCGATATGAAAATTAAAGAACGATATTTAAGGGTTATTGACCCATATCCTTTCCACCGAAGTGGCGGATTTGCCAGACAAATGTAAAGCCACTCAACATTTGTGAATTTTCAGCGCAAGCACTGCAAGGGAGAGTAATGGAGCTAGCCGAGCAGCAACAAGAAGAGCTCGCAAACAACCTTCATATTCACTATCTGCAAGCCAAACGGCAATCCAATTATGCGGGACGCTTAGTAAAGCTGATGAGCATTGTGAACACTGTCAAGAAGCTTCACATGGAACGAAAGATATCCATCGAATTAGCAAGTGTGTTCAATTGTTTCAATATTGAGTTATCGGATCCTGATATTTTCAAAGGATGATTTTATGGAATTTATTATAAATTATAGGCATGCTCAAAATAAAATGCAAATAATAAAGATATTTATAGACATCCCTTTAAACTTCTGAAATACCAGCTTTCTACAGACCTGTCACACTTTGGGCACATCCAGTCTAGCATGCATTTATCCTGGAAACAGTTTTTTTTTTAAGATCAAATTTCTTAAACTTCCGATCAATATTCTCACTTTTGGTATGTTGAGCACGTCTCCCGTGTTCGCTTTCTTGATGACAACTCCGCATTCACTGATCACCACAAAGAGCTTGCGCGTGCTGTTCGCAACAGGAATATGGAGAATAAGAGTGTCGCCGTGTCTGAAATTAGTAAAACTTGTCAGTGACTCAAATGACTCATTTATCACTTTGTCATACGCCCGTCGAAACGATCACAGTACTCTCCGTGCTCCGGAACTTTGAGCCCCGGAATGTAGTAGTATTCCATTTCAGTGTTGATTTTCCACATAATGCCCTGAAAAGTGCTCTTGTTTCGTTGAGCAGAAATTGATTTTACGCATTTTTAATCGCAAAATTACCAAAATTTTTGTAAAATCTTCTTTTTTCAGATATTTATAGCTTGCGATTCGCAATTAACAGCGGAAAATTGACGATTTTTCTCGAAAACACAATACAGTAATTATGTGCATAGAGTTCGGCAAGAAAGTATTATGACGTTTCTAGTCAATCAATAACATCTGTTAATTTCTGAAATGTCTTCTTATGCTTGCTTTTTCATGTTTTCACAACCCTTATTAGACAATCACATTGATTTTGCGCTGCTCCGATGAAATATTCGTTAAATTGGTGGGTACTAATTATAACGGTTTTTTTTCGAAATTCCGATGTGATCTGCTAAAAATCGAAAATCCTACTGAAATCAGAGCGCCCAAATTGCAATGCAGCAGAGTCGGCTTCCAAAATGACGTTTCTTTGATAACAGCGAAATGTCCCATTGGCGAAACATTATATTTCTTCCCAGCAAACATCAGTCGACCGTCAGAATCATCAGCTATCAAATCGTTAATAACTCTGACCTCATCCACCGGCAGAAAATGGACTTGAGCAACGAGAAACTCTAGTCCACTGCACAAGATTCTCGTTTTCCTTCTTGGACCGGTTTTCGGTCGGTAGTGAGTGTCTAGAAACTTTCTGATTATCTGAAAGAAATTGGCAGTTATTGAAAATTAGAATGAGCGACTCGCGTCATTTGGGAATCTCAAGTGAAGATTCAAAGTCAAAATTGAGATATTCGAGCGGGATATTGAGCAAAGAAAACTTTCGACAATAGAATCAAAGTCATTATTTGAATGCACCTCTTTTCGATTATTACCATAGATGTTATCACATCTGAAAATGAGGATGAAGTTAAGAATCACTGTTACTGAAAATTAGTGAATTACATGGTCATCACAAACTTCTTTCTCAGCCGGAGCTTCTTCTTAGTCATGTCCAATCTCAATATTTTTTTCTTGCTCTCACAAATCATCATGGAAACATAGTTTCTATCTGTCTCAATTCTCACGAATGGTATGTCAATATGAAGAGAATCCACAATTTTGTGATCTTGATATGAGCATTGGCGAAGGCGACATCTGAATTTTAAAATCAGGATAAATGAGAACACTTCAGCTGGCTTGAGCTTTTAGATTTAATTTGGCGGGCCCCCAGCTCTAACTATGGGTTTTTGAAGTCAGCGCCCCTCCTCCCACCTTGTCTGAAAATCCGTGTTCTTCACGATTTCTCGTTTGATTTCCACAGGCAAAACCGACCAATCCAAAGGTTCCGTGCGGTCTTCGAGCACCCACTTTGGAAATTTTCTGGATAAAATATCATGAACTCGACGGAGCATTGTTCTGCAATCAATCATATCTCGTCGTCAATTTACAGAAAATGTGAAAGAAGAGATTGCGAAATGGATATGAAGAAACGAAATGAAACGCCACTGAAAACGGAAGGAAGTCATGAGCAAGCATGGGTTTTCTCATTATGTCTCCTATTTCCAGGAATTGGAAAATCAATTTTTGTGAGGACAAGTTGTGCATTTGTGCGGCTTTTTCAATTATCACCTTGGAAATTCAGCACAAACACGCAAAAAATGAGGGAGAAGGAGAGAGTGACACAGGGAGGAAACGAGCAGAGGCGGTATGTAAATAGAATAGACGCAGAATAAGCTAATGGTAGTGGATGACGTAAATATATGAAACGTCTCTTTTGACCCACTTAAAAAAACGGAACCGAAGATTCATACATTTCTTGGTATGTTTCCAGTGGTACATGTAAAACACGAAAGAGTTCGACCTTTTTCAGACACCCTCCTTCCAAAAATGCCAATATCTTCCAACTGTGCCATTCAAAACAACGTGCATTAGGCTTCAATGAAAGAAGGAAGCCAATGAGAATCCCACTTTGTTCAATATTGACCTTGAACAAGACTTTGACAAGAGAGAAAACCAAAGTTCGAACAGAGAGAGATGGAAATAGACTTTCAATAACTTGTGATTGTTTCAAAGGACCCCACAGCGAGAAAAAAAAATTCATTGACTATAAAATGAAGCCGAGCTGCAGTTCAACTCTACAAAAAACATCGGATTCCATTGTAAAATTTTGTATGAAGAAATCTCTGCCAGTTAAAATTTAAACAACTGTTAAAGAGTCAGTTAAAGAGCCAGTTAAAGAGTAACAGTTAGTTAAAAAACTCTTAATTTAAAATTAAAGTTTTGAAAAAAAAGTAAATGAACAGAGTGTTCCAGAAGTATTCAATAGCTTTGAATTGTTTCAGCGAGACCGACCTGAAACCTATTCGCCTTTAAAGAATAATCGAAAGGAAGCTTAACCCTTCATTATTATAAAATATTGAATAGCAAGTGGTGTTTGATTTCCAATTGTCCGATTTCCAAAATATAATTCGAAGCTATACATCATATTGGTCTGCTGACCCACCCACGTATGTTCATTGTGAAATTACATGTTTTTCTGAATTACAAATTTTCTGAGAATCAGATTTCTGTCAGTTACATATATGTGAAATATTTATGATCTTTCATTCGAAAAGTTGTTATTTTTCCCTCAGGATTAACGAGAGTACGCAGGTTAATCTTAAAGAATAGACATAAAGTCTGGGAAAGAGGCAACTATCAAAGAAACCTTAAGCCTCGGAGCAGTTTATTTCGAAATTAAACTTGCTCTCCACGTGTTTTACCTAAACGAAATGTTATGAGGGAATTTGGAGCAGTCTAACGTTGGCTCAACATTGACCGATGAGGTTGGAAGTTGGATAGTTGAAATCAGAGTCTCATGTGCTACAAGAAAGACAACTGGGGCTGTAAACTTCGCATTCTGAACTCACGATTCTGATTCCAAAATGAATAGTCGTTATCATTTACAGTAAACCCATAGAATGTTCTTGAACGTGTTGCCAAAAATATGAGCTTATTCCGTATCTTTAGTGGGTTGAATGTACAGTATGATGCAGCGTAAAGTGCACACTGAGCATATTAAGTATGGGACGTGCACCACCAAAACACAACAAGCTTCGGACACCCACATGTCTTATATCTTAATTTAAGACTGTGTAAATGAGCTTCTAGAAGCTGAAATGTTCTGAAAAATTGTTCAGCAAGATCTTCACACATAGAATCACATGTTTGTTGTTTACAGCTTTTCTTCTGCCGTTTCAGTGAAGACTGCTATACTCAATGAAGTGCAAAATGTGTCAGATTATGGTGTCTCACTTCACTGAGTTATAGCAGCCTCGGCTACGAGTGTGGAAAACAGATGTCAACAGCAAAAATATTGTTCTAGGTGTGACAATTGCGCACAACAATTTTCAGAACAGTTCACTCACTAATAACTTGTTTACACAGCCTCAAATTTAGGCATTTTCGACTGAAAACAAAAGTGGAAGGACCAAGTTTTGGTACTACTGGTAGCGTCAAAGCTTGCTAGATTACTGCAAAAATTTCTGTCTGATCTTTTCAAAAAAAACTTTATTTTGCTATAGATTTATAGCCTTTACAAGAGAACCTCCTTCATAATCACAGAAATTCATATTGACTACATGAAAACACTTTTTTTGGCAATTTGTTTTTTACAATTTTGCAGTATTACAACTGAAAAAAACCAAACGTTCAAATTTCATTGGCGGACACCGTATATGCTACCTTTTTCTCGAATTGCATCATTTACCTCATACAGTACCGTAGCCACGAGATGTGATATTCAAATAATCTGTGAATTTTCGTGATATGCAAGATCGAAAAACAGCAATAAGCTGTAAATCCTTTGAGATATTTTCAGTAACAGTTGTCTAACTTGGAATATGAATTTGAATATGTCCGTATATGCTGAAATGTTCTGAAAACTTTAATTGGAAGTCTTCACATCACTACAGTTTTCTGCAAGCAGGTATAATGCAAATGGAAGAAATATGAATGGGGTCCGTACGCATTCCGTATCCTGCATACACTTGGCGAAATATGGACCATATACGGGCCGTATAAATGGAACAATCACAGATCACAAGTGTTGAGAAGGTGCTTCATATGAAAGTTTGAGGTGAGGCATATGGAGATCAGGTGCTACATGTGTTCGTTGCTCAAGATGTATAGCGTTCAACACTGACCACCCGTTACCCATTTCTCAAAAGTTTCGGCACGTGGGATGTGATTGAAGCTAAAATATACAGCACGTAATTTTGTTTGTTTCGTGCTTCTTTTGGATCCGTATTTCGGCGGCTTCAACTGAATGATGTTACATCTTATACAGAATTAAATTTCTTTCAGTATCCTTCACTTCTTAAGCTACTGTACGAGACTCTAGAGAAATGTTGTTGACTACAAATTTGTCGTTTCAGGTGTGACGAATACACACAAACATTTTCAGAGCATTTCAACTTGTGCTCACTCATTTGTGGAATCTCATTTTCAATAAATCCAAGGTACACTTTGGATCAATCCACGAAATTGAAGAGCAGGATGGAGATAAAACAATCACAATAAGGACTTTAACACCATTAAATTACATTCCTTTAAGCTTTATTTCTCTGTAAATGCCATAGGCTGACCGCCGGCCAGCACTCTTACAAATCCACTTTCATCAATTCTTTCATTTAGGAAATTTCGGGAACTTCACACCTTCACGCTTCAATTTTCTTACCCGTTATTTTTTAGTTCCGCATTGAAAATTATCCCGATTTCTGATTCAGTCTGCATTGTCTCACAAAAACAAAAAAACAAAAAAGCGAGGAAGGTGATTCGGGTACACACGCGCCTTAATCATCGCATTTTAACCTTGAAAGTAGGTAGATATTGATATTTTTTAACGTACATATGAATCTAGAAAAATGGATTACAATGGCGTATGGTGAATCTCCCGGAAACTAAGCTTGATCTGTAATTTGAATTTGTTCAAAAATGCGAAACTCAAGAGATATTTAAAAATCAGTTCATTAAAATAAACTGCCGGCCAAAAGTTGGTAACCATGTCAATAAAGAAAAAAAAAGTTATTTCGCTGATATCACAAATACTACTCAATTTATCCTTGGAATCCAGCGTTTTGATCGAATCCGCCAACACCACCCTGGTTGAATCCTCCTTGTTCCGGGAATCCACCTTGTCCTCCTTGGAAGCCACTGTTGAATCCACCTTGTCCTCCTTGGAATCCGCCGTCGAAGCCACCTCCGTTGTTGTATCCTAAAAAGACGTAATGCGTCTCTCAATTCTCTCAAGTAGATAAAGATAATTATAGCCATTTCGTCACTGAAACATGGCATGACAGCGATATTTTCAGATTCTCAGTAAAGATCTAGTACAACAGGTAAGTGATAACCCTAATCAACGCTTAGAGACGATTGAAAAGACATAACAAACCTCCAGATGGTGGTCCGTAGCCTCCGGATGGTGGTCCGTAGCCTCCGGATGGTGGTCCGTATCCTCCGGATGGTCTTCCGTATCCACTTGGATAGGCATTGACAGCGACAGCGATGATGGCGAGAAGAATAGCAAGAACCTTCATACTTGAAAATAAAAGAGATAAGAAACTACCGATGTCTGAATGAAGGATCTTCTTCCTTTTATACCAGACTTATCTTTTTAATTTTAACTTTTTTCTTAGTGTAAGAAACAGCGGAATTCTCAAAACTAATGACCAACCCAACAATGATAGGTCACAAGTGAATATGTTCCGGGAAACACTGTATAGAATTAAGAGAGACGAGAAGAACAGAGTGATAAACGAAACAATTATTATGATCTTAATTCGGCTTCCCACGTCATTCAGCGAACTGCGGAAATGAATCAGAAGACCAAGTAGAGAAGCGAGAAAAAGCCGAAACTAATGAGTGTTATTGAGGGAACGGTGCGTGAGTCATTTACTTTAACTCGATGGTAATTGACTAATTTAACAGAATTTTATCAATGATTTTTGTTCGTCCCAATTTCATTATTAATCCATTTTAGCCATCCAGATGTTAATCCATAAGGCAACGAAATGATCTAAGAATACACACTGCCTGTTACGCAATTTTGCGTTAAGCTTGATGCATGAACACTGATTGCGAAGCAGCATAGCTTTTTTTTTCTTATTAAGTATTGAATCGCTTTTGATTGATGAATTCCAACTTCCTTAAAAAATTAGAAGTGAACAAAATTCTGGTTTGCAGGGCGGTAGAACGTTTCGAACTTCTTGGAACACTAATTGACATGCCGTGACTGTCTTCCATGGCCGTTGGAAATCGAATCAAATGTAATCCAGAGAGAAGCGAGGATAATATGATTTTAAAACCCATACATTTTTAGGGACCAAGGTGCCCAAATAAATAAAAGTTCTTCAATGGAGAAGATTTCGGAGACAGCGGCGTTGACTTCAGCACAGACACTCTTTGAAAATATCTCCTCTCAAAATAATCATCTAGTTGCAAACCTTCACAATGAAAACCTGAAATTAATAGACGAACGACGCAGGGAACGAGCTCATTCTATCCAGGCCCGAGAGAAATCGAAAAATTGTACCACCTGACAATACAGTTTCACCAAATGTTCATCTTATTCGCGCTCATCTCGTTCCGTTCCTTCGTCTCTATCACAGTTACAACCAAATTCTGAAACAAAAAATCAAGAGACTCAACACAGCCTTCAATTCTCTACTTCATTGCTAAATGCCAATCTGAAAGGAGAAATAGTCGTGAAGATCATCAAATAAAAGTTTCATTTTCGAGTTTTGTGAATCACTGTTCAAAAATGAATGATTAGACAATTTTTCCTATTTCATCCTTTTTATTGTTTTCTACATTAAAACACCTGAAATATTTAGCGGATCAGTGATTTGAGTTAGTTCGGAATTGACCGCTAATTATATTATAAAAATAAAAATGACAAAACTTCGAATACCGACGAGTAGTATTTAGTCGGCATTGTGTTATCTCGGCGATCGGTTATGTGAAATTCAGAGTTTTTCCTATCTAATACAATTAAAAGAAACGTTAATCTTTTCGCCCAAAAAATCGAAAATTTTAATTTTAAATTAAAGTTATGCTAGGTTTAACCCACTATTTTGCACGTTTCTAGATTTCAAACTTGGCGATTTGAATTTTAAAAAGTATAAGAATGCACATATTATCATCTTCAGTTAAATCTAACTCTTTCGATTCGCGGGAATCCGTTTTGAAAGGTACCAAACTGATTCTGCTGGAATTTGGATGGTTCACTTCCTTAAACGTCGTCGGGAAAGTAACAAATTTCGAAGAAACTAATGTTGTTTATCGCCAGTTTTAAGAACAAAAATTTTACTTTTATAAAGGATTACGGTATTAGAGTTTTTCAATAAAATATTTATATGCTTTTTCATGTTAATACAACAAAAGAGCCTAGGCTCGAAAAAATAGGTCTTTGAATTTCAGCTTTCACTTTCCATTTAGAGAAAATAAAAACAAATTACTGAAGTTGTTGAAAAACATGTTTGCACATTTTGTGAAATTTATTTGGGTGAACTAAATTCTAACTTTCCAGAAGCTTCTCTCAAATTAGTTCGAATTCATCGCTATTTTATACATCCTTATTTTCGCAGCTTTATCTTTCGAGAGCGGTTTTTTTTTAATTTGTTTTAATAATTAGCATTACTCTGTTTATTAACTTTTAAATATGCATAATTGTAGAACAGTAAATTTTATTAATGTCAAAATCGAAGCAATTACGAAGAGCATTCTTCTTTACCGAAACAAATAATCATTGAGAAGATTGTCCTCGAGGAGTCCGCAGCGCAATGAACTAGAAAACTAGTTAGTCCGCCTATATACTTTCAAGCGCGAAAACGATTTTTGAACCATTACTTTTTTCAGCACTGATTAGCCTGTTTTAATTCGTATTACTTCTGAAATTTTGAATATTTCGGCTATCCGATAGAATATTTCGTTAATATATACATTAAAGTTTGCTAGAGTATACATTGCCTTTAGATAAGGTCACTGTAGCGTAAAATAAGACTGTTTTAGTAATGAAGCCCTATAATTCCTATAAAGCTTGTTGGAAGTAAGTTTTTTTTTGTGAAATGAGCGCATAACTTGTTTCAAACATGTTCTTCACAGTTACTGGAAGAAATTTGTGTAATTAGTCGAAAAAAATAGGGTGATCAACAGGTCATTTCACTGAAAATATAAATCGCGTTCAGAAACGATGTTTCAAAATGTATTTATTATATATATTTTCTCTATTTTGAAGTTTAGTTGATTCATGAAATCTTCAGTTCTGTTCGTTCTCAATTTTCACTTGCAAATTTCGTAAACACGATCTTTCCAGCTCTCGAACTCTGTGCAAATGGAATCCTTCAAACCTCTACGCGTCGCGCCGAACTCACCTGAAGAAAATGTTAATCTTCCGAATTCTTGGAAATCCACTATTACATTACAGCTCTTAAAATTTTCCAGCTTTTGTTAGCAATGGAAGCTGCGACAAATAAAAACTGACACCGGCTATTTTTGTTTTAACATTAACAAAATCATAGTATCCGATGCATTTTCTGGCGCTACCCTCTTCAATTTTTATAGTAACCATTGAAAAACCGGATGTCTCACTCCCCTTTCACAGTACTAATGATTATTTCTTATTTTCTGGTCATCTATCGACATACTAACTGAAAAAAAAAACAAACTTTCATAGACGGTTATCGGTATCAGATCTTGAAATTATAGGAAACAACAATATAAAGAAATAAGCTTTATATTTGATTGTCTATGTGTTAAAAATACTGGAATAAATAGGTCAATATTAAAAAAAGTATAGAAATATTTAAAATTACAAAACAAATTACAGAAGGGACAGATAGGATTGACTGCAAAATTTCAAATGCATTGGATACAATGATATTTAGGGAGGGGTCAATGACTCCTATTTCACATGAAAATGTTACAGTCAATCAAATTGTCAATAAAATGAAACACGAATGTATATGAATTCTAGTCTTCTTACAATCTAAGGCCTCCAGGTTTAGCAATGCCTACAGAGAAAGGGGTGAAGTCACGTGGTTACGAAATGAAGCAAGACTACAAACACGTTTTGATTAAAATCTTAAATTAAGCGAGTTTGCAATATTCTATCCTTCTATAACGCCGTGAACATTACGTCAACGCCTACAGTCAAGTAATAAAATTGCTGTCTAACCCATCCATCCTAGACCCAGGATAAATTTTTGGGGAGGACACACGGGATATTTGGTGGCAAAAACCGAATGAGCTTATAATCGAGGATATAACGATTTGGTTTTACAGAAAGGGAGAGACAGAAGAATACAGGTTTTGGGGCAGAGAAAGAGTTTGTGGGAATGGGGACCTAGAGGGAAAACGAAAGAGGTGAGGTAAGTTTTTTTTCAAAATGCAAGAGGTTAGTGACTTTTAAAAATAAAAGTGTATCAATGCATGGCAATGTAAGAAATTAGGTGACTATAATTACAAAGCAACTACGTGAACGCTAAATCGCATATTTGAACCTTCTTATGCGGCGACGGCGTTTGCTGTCCACAATAAGGTTGTCCGAAGTTGGTTGGGGAACTTGTAGCATCGGCAAACAGATACCGTCGAGCATTTGAGGTTCCACGTGGCATGGCTGGAGTGCTCTGATTTTCCAATGGCTCATGAGAAACTTTTTCACCAGGAGAAATCGATTTCGAGCTTTCAGAAGAGACGACATCTAAATTGGCTGGCAAATCGAACTTGAAAAACGATGACAATGATTTAAATGGCTTTATGTTTTGTGAACGGAATACTGATTGCCCCTTATTGTGGAAGTTGTATTTTTTCAGCTCCCTGGCGTAGGCCTTGTGCTCCATTTCGATGTATGCGTGCGGCTCACACAAGTTCTGTAATGTTGTTTAAATATATATGATTCTAAATCTTTTTATTTTCGCATTACAATACCTATTTTAAAGTTAACTTTTGAGGCACTCACCATGTTGTTGGCATCTTCAGCTGCGCGGAAAAAGCTTCGATAACCGTCATTGAGGACATACATTTCTTCATAATCACATCTTGGATATCTGCCGATGTTCCGTTTACGATCGGATTCGCGGAGAGCGTAAGCCATTTTTGGACCACGTGCTTGGGAGAACTCGCAATAAAATATTGGAATTTTTCCATGAAGCTTTCGACCTTCTTTATCGTAGAATATAGTAGAAACCTTGTCACGGTCATAAAAGTTGATGGCTGTCTGGAATAAATACATTATAAATGTTTAAGAACAATTTTTTCAATACCTTGATATGCCCAGCTTCGTACTCAAAAGGATAGCGGCAATCTATGAGAATGTATTTACTCAGGAACTCTTCCTCTGGTAACGTATCCATCAAATCTCTTAGTGTTTCTGCGGTAATGCGACGGAACGAAGTAGATGATTCGTTTTCCACTGTCTGCAAATGATATTCAACATGAAGGTGGTGTACACTTGGCTCCGGATCGTCCGTTTCTATTTCTTCGTCATTTTCCCGCAACGTGTAGGTGGTGGCTGATCGAACCAGTGTACACTTTCTTTTGACATTGGGCACTAGGGTTGGAGCATGAAACCTGTGGGAAACAGACTCTTCCGTTTCGTCCATTTCCGTATTTTCGATACATCTTTCGGTGTCCTCATCGTCTATGTCGACACTGATGGCGTCGAGATGATAATGATCTGATGAACGTTCGTGATTTTGTTCCATTCGTCGCTTGCGATTTAATTGTTGCAGAATTCTATGATTTTCGGGAATTTTGAAATTCTCGGATCGAAAAGTTAGAGGAGCGGGAGGAATACGAAACTGCGCATGTGAATCGGGAGACACGTCAAACAGCCGGACTTGGCATGAACTCTTTTGGCGTCTTAAAATATATTAATTGGAGGCAGCAAAAAATGTTAGGGTCACTAGTAAAAAATAAATTGATTGTTTTAATGATTATGAAGTGAAAGAAGGGCGGTAGATCAAATCTTCAAATAGATCAAACATTTTCGATTAAGACCTAAAACTATTCATAGGTAATATAGTTTTAAAGAAACTTGACACTATCATGACTGTGGGTCTGCAACTTAACTGACAACAACACATTTTTGAGATTTTTTAAAATGGGATTTTTCAAAATTCTCTTTCGAAACTGGTAGAAATTAGTGTCCCGGAATTTCAAAATTGTGTTGCTCGAATGGTATTTGACGGATTATGTCTTATTAAATATTAAAGCTTGATTTTAGTATTCTTGCCGTCCTAGTTTCATTTCACACCTGAAAGTGACTTTTTTTTTCTTGCAAGGCATTTGCGTATCAGACGAGCGAGCAGGCGCGGTATTCTCGTCGATTTCCATTGATTCTATTGAATCCTCATTTTGAGTAGTCTGCAACTCTTGCCATGATTACAAGAATGACATTTTATGAAGCTTGTCATTGTACAGTATAAAATAAGAGCTTACCGTTGACTGGAATCGCAACGAAGAAAAACAGACTGGTGTGTTGTCATCCATCATTTCGCTGATTCCCGAATCGCGTGACGAGGAATCTTCGTCGAACATCATGACCTCGTCTGAAATAATAAACGGTATGACTATAAGAGAAAACTTAAAAGCAAGGCAGAAGTCCTCGAGAAAGTAAGAGGAAATACCGACGTCTATTTGTGCGGATTTTGACACACATATTTTTTTAGGGATAATATATTATAGATATCGATCATTTTGTTCTTGTAGCATAAATTATGGCAGATTTTTAAATTTTAAGTAGAGGAAGTGTGATGATAACAGCATTTAATGTTTTGTTTTTTCGCGGTAAATGTTAATGAGCAGCATAACGATAGATAGCGACAAAATATTTTAGGTAGTTTTTATTTTAAATTTGCATGTTTTTTGGGGCTATAACATTCTAGAATGTTTTACAATAGATGAACAGAAAAATGAGCTAAAAAGTAGGCAAATGAGGCATCTTTGATATTTTTAGCTAACTTTTCGAAATAATAAAAAATAAAGGTCGAATTTTTAAGCATTAAAAAGAAAGATTTTAATATTCCTGAATTTTTCGCAGCCGTTTACACGGCACTTAATGAGATAAGTTTGGGATTTAACATTTTTGGAAAGGAACGCAGCGGCGGTAAAACAATTAAGTTTACGATAAGGCGCCTTTAAAGTGTACAGTACGCTCGTTCAAAGTTTATCTATAAAAAAAAACTAAAAAATTCAAAACGTACGCTGAAAAGGAGTAAAAATTTCTGAAAACGAATATAAGCATATGAAAAATTAACGCCGGAATTGTTTAATTTTAAAGTTTTAAAACATTATTATTGAACTATTTTGTGAAAAATAGTGAATAGTTTTCATAAATGGGTGAAGTTTATTGAACGTTTAGGCGCTCCTACATATCTTGGGAAAAGATAATGCGGTGACAGTTAAAAATCATCAAATACTTCGGAAGAAAATATCGCTGAAGCTAAAGCCACATCTAAATAATTCGGACTTCTCCCCTCCCCCCTTCGTTCTCTATTTGTCACCGACCGATCCAACAAGTACAGCTGGAAATAAACAAATAATGCCGAAAGCGAAAACTCCAAACACCCAACGGGCAACAAAACAAGGGCACTGAGTTATCAGAAAGATATTCTGTGGAGGGCATATGCATAAAACAAAAAAAAACTTTTTGTAAACGGTGGGTCAGTGTTGCGCAACTCGACCGGTCGTAGCCCATCGGACGGCGCATATGCTTTTTGTGTAAAAGGGATCCCATAGGGGAGTTTGAATTTTGAAAGATCTGAGAGAAATTGGAAAGAAAAAGCGATAATAGCGAAATTACTGTAATGAGAAAATTGGCAGGTTTTTGTGTTTTTCAACTTGCACAATTTCAAATACGGCGAGAATAGTTTTACCTATTGTAGTCCCCTTTTAAGCGTTTAACGTCACGTGCTCAATGAAATGCTCACTCTTCATTTTGAATTGGCCTCTTGATTTCCAAAGATTGATCTTGCCTTTTCAGAGGCAAAATCACTGGAACAGGTCAATCGATTCCGATTTATCGTCTAGTCCCCGATGCGATTAAAATTGCTTCTACTCCTCCGGTCAGCTCCATATACTGAAGCTTCCGCTTGCAACGAAAATGCGCGCATTCCCATTCAAATGCAACCCGACGTAACGAGCCGGCTGTCGTGTTCGACGATGAAAAGAGTGTGCCAGGTGGTGCTCGAGTACCCCGGGGTCTTATAGAATCGGACCAGCAATACCTACACATTAGTCCCCGTTCTTCATGCCGATGGGTGCCGAGGAATTTGAATCGTATTCATTCAGGGGCGAGACGAGGAAGGACACCTGCGATGGTGGAGGACAGCGATTTTTTTTTCTGATCGGTGGTTGAGAGACCTCGAGAGAATGCTTTTTTCATCGTTTTTTGATTGAAATTGACGAACAAGTCTTGACGACAGGTGTTAGACTACTCATACTAAGCCCTGCACCGACAATTAGCATTGTCAAGCTACAACACCCTAAAACATGAAGGAGTCCCCTCTTCTTTGAAGTTAATGAAAAACGCATTGAATATTCTGAATGTTTAGTGACCGTAATCTGGGATCCAAAAATATAGTCTGGCTCGCTACTGTTTTCGGGTTTCTAGGCCACAGTCATCAAAAACCTAAGTCGGATAATGAATTCTCCAATTTTCATATTTCTACTCAATTCAACATTGCAAATTGTAGAACGCAAAGTGCTCAATGGCGTTTGCTCTGATAATACTTTCACGGTAAAAGCCTTAAAGAATACAGACTCTGGGCAGTGTTACGATAGTGTGTGTCATTGATCATACATCACCAAGTCTACGATGAATCCGGCAAACCAAATTGCATTTTTTTCGAGTCATTGCCATAGAATACACTGAGATCTAGAATTTTTCGAAGTTGATCGAGTAATAATTTTAGAAATGAAGAAAGGTATGGCAACTATGGCACCAATGGTAATGCATAAATAAGATTCTCAATAAAGCGCGTTTTCTAGCCCTGTAATAGAACTCTTCGTGTCTCTATACTTGTAATCTAATGCCAACGAGATATCAGAAAAGAAGCCTGCCAGTGTAGTGTACAATATCGGACGCTACACCGACACGATTCCTCCTATTGCGTCACTCCAATCACCCCCGATTCAAAAATGTTTATAATGAGAACACTGAAGGTGTCAAATCCAAAGACAACGGATATGTTTATGTTTCCCATTTTTTCGCAGAAGCCAGCAACTCTTTAAGAAAGACAACACCAAGGGCATGGTGCGGCCAGAAACAGCCGCATAAATTGGGAAAATTCAAAAAAAAAATTGAGAATTGACGAATCTCCGGGCCGCCTCTTAGAGATCAGATCGCGAACCTTCGTACCAGCCTGCTCGACATTTCAATTTATCAACATTGCCTGGCTACGGAAGAGGGGGAGGCTGGTGATGCCTATCTACTTCATGTCAATTACCGTTTTCTCACCTTACTTGAACAAACTTTAGGTCTCCCTCTTCAACCACTTTTAACTTGTAAAGACAGAAAGAGGTCAGATTGAAGGACAGATTATTCTTTTTTGTAATTTCGCGGAGGCAACCAAAGCAAGGAGGGAAGGATGGCGTACTGTACGTATAAAGAGTTTCAAATTTGTTCAGTATCGACTCTGATTTTTTCCCACAAATATGGAAAGAGTGTGTCATAAACTCGTACGATATCATAATGTTCGGGAAACATGGTTTCTTTTTTCACATATGTGCTCACCCTTTGTTGGTAATTTTGATGGAGCTTATTCCGAAATTGAAGGGAAATTCAAAAATAAATAAGATAGCTGATTTAATGGGGCCGTTCTTCAATTTCCATATTTTCATTCGATCTTGCTCTTTAACTACAGATTTTGGTTCAATTCAAGGCACATGCTGGAAAAATCGCATATTTTATTCATCAGATTCACAGTAGATGTCATAAAGTGGCGTGTATCACAGCTTAATTTAGAGCGCTCGGGGTGAATCGGATTGACTATAAACCTTATTCCCGAGCCAATTCCATAAAACAGACAGCCGGAAGTAGTTCCTTCAATTCATACGAAGCTCTCACAAAATTTAACAGAAATTTCCAGAATGATCAGATCACATCTAATGGAATTTCCTGAGCTCAATAGCAGCTCATTCTTTTCGAAATACAAATTACTTGTGTCAGAGGAGTCTCCGACAGGAAACCCCTTTTTCAAAAGCCTTCCGTATTTGTATATTTTCTGACTTTTGACTATTAGAAATGGATTGGAACTGATACCCCAGAATATGTAGAAAGAAATAGTTTTTTTTTAAATTTTAAATTTCATTTTCGAGTGTTTTCAGATATAAAACCCCCGAAAGGAATTTATTTTCGGCATTCACTATGATTTTTCCAGTTTAGCCAACATGAGCCGGCTTCCTCCAAAACCGACGAGAGGCCGAGAGATCAGTAGTTTTGTATTAATGACGTCTTCCTATTTAGTTTACCAATTTCATTCTACTTCATTAATGCCATGGTGACAGACTCTAAAAACGCTCTGGAAATGTCACAGGTTGCAGATTTTAGTCCGTTTTATTACAAAATGATAAATGTAAATTCATTCATCAAATTGGTATGTTTTCACGTTCAGAAGCGTGGCCGCGCTGACTTATTCTGGGCCGATCTCATTTCAAAACTACGTTTATTGATAGTTATTTTTGAAACTTAACATGAAATATTGACTTTCTGAAATCTTCAATTCTAGATCATTTTAAAGCATTCATTTTCATTTTGAAGAAAGCTATGCGCGTATTAGATCACTTTGAAAGTTTGGAAAAATAGCCGTCTTTTCAGTTGAGAAGGATTCAGAAAAAAAATTCGAGTGGCACACGAGCCCGTATTGCAGCGTCGGTGTCTCGGCGATTGCGACGGTTTTAAAGTTTTAAATATAATTACCCGTCCGTGACCCTCTTTTTTAATAGTAGAAACTCCCCTTTTCGGTTCAATTTTACAACCATAGATTTACTGCTACCCGATGGGTGCTTACTCCTTCTCTTTTAAGAGAGACTTCCGCTTATCTGACACCGGCATCCAAGGCCGTGAACTACTCTCCGCGACCCTTAAGGAGGGTGTGCAGGTAGCCGTGGCTAGATGAAGACCGTTTGAAATAAAATAAGAGAATTTGTATGTGAAGGTTTGTGTAAATCATGCCCTTCTCCTTTTTCTTTCTCGTATGGCACCAAATGTTAATTTACCATAACGCAAGCCAGAGGCAGAAGGGGAGAGAGGGTGCTCTCAAGATAGCGAAACACAATAGGACCACCACCATCATTGGGCTCGACGCAATGATATGTTGCATCAAGAATGCGCAATCACCTCAGACCTCTCTAGTGGCCTAATGATTTGAATTCCGCTAGAGAGAGGACTGGATGTTGCATAGAGGTGCATGGGGTCACAGTCGGGTATGGGCCTTGTATTGGAGTACAGCCAGCCTTCATTAAACTTTTATTTCTTTCCTATTTGGAAGAGCCCGGGAAGTGAATCTAGTGAAATGAAATGAAAGACAATGAAAAGCGCCAAGCCCATATTAAGCTTGCAGAAAAAAACCAATTAGTGGAAATACAAAAAACTGCGAGCTCAAAAATCTCAAAATTTCAAACACATAAGAAAATCTGAAATACAGATGCTAAAATCTTAGCAAAAAACCAAGAAAATCAAAAAAAAATGGGGTTTTAAATAGTCGAAGGTAAAGAAAATTCAGTTCAACAACCTCCTATTTTTAGCCATTTCTGTAAAAATTCCAAAGACTCACCATGACTTTTCGTTAATGCTATCGATGCATTATGGGAATATTTTGAAGGCCTATTCATATCAGGTACTCCAGGATGACTGACTTTGCCCACGCGTTTGGAAGAATCTGAAAAAAGCAGCCATTGGAGCAAATTAATAAATGTGAATACAAACTACAAAACACAACGAAACAACGAACGAAAGACTATGCTTGAGGGAGTCGGGTGGTGGGAGGACCGGGTGATGGGCGGTTTGACGGAGGTGGTCCGATTGCACCATCATGACCCCTAGCGAGTGGGGGGGGGATGAGGGGGGGGGGCTTGAGATGGAAAGATCATGTAGGCTGAAGAGAAATAGGGAAGGGATTTCAAAGGGATGGCGAGGGTTTTCAAATAGACGAGAGGCGATGCAAGTTGGGACCAGTTTGGTCAAGGATCACTAAGTTTGGAAGGGGAATTGAAAAGAGATGAGTGATTTACGATAGGTACAATGGGCAAAGAAAGTGTGGGGACTGGAGGGTGGGGGTGAGGAGGAAAAGCTGCTGGGAAAGTTAAGATAGAGATGAAATTGAAGGAACTATGAGATATTCCTTGAAACTTAAAATTTTGAGAGAACGAACCAAATCTTTTAAAAATAAGGTTTCATCTCTCTTTTCAGAAAGCTTTAAAGAGCATATTTGAATAGAAACTGCTGTTCAAATATTGGGAATCTTCAAGTTTTTGACTATTCCCTGGAGCCGAAGCCCTTTTTTTCAAAATCGCTCAATTCTCTTTCCACTGTAAGCGCTCAATCTTCTAATTAGATGCTTCTCCTCCTTCGTCCTCTGCCCACGTAATCGTCAGTTTTATGAATCGTAAAACAGCTGTTTTCCTTTATGATGCAAAATCTTTCAAGGATTAAGTTGCATCTTTTTTTTTGTATATTTCTTGACACGCAACTCCCCAGCTCCCCCTGAGCTTCATATTCAAAAGACCGCCCGTTCGGAGAATGGCGCAACTCAGGAATAACGCAATTCTTGACCTCACTCGTATGCCAGACATCTCAGGGTATGATGGGTGGCATTCGAAAAGCATAATGAAAAACAAATGGGAATATATGTAGATTTCTGGCGAAATTTGAAATACCACCTTAATATAACATTTTACTTCTCAGAACTTCTCATCTTGCTTCACCTTAAGTTATACCAATGCTTCTGGTATTCAGGAATCAAGAAGAAAAGAGAGAAGTTTCATATATACATATAGGCAAACAAAAGTGGCGTACTTGCACCACTCGCAAGAAAAAAATGTTCGGCAAACTTGACCCGTCTTCTTGTCAACGGGCTTATGATGGTATGATTTGCCTGAGTTAAAAGGCATGGCTAACTCGAAGACGAATCGGCCACTTTTCGTCGATCTGTCGATGGCTGGCAATTTCTCAATGCCACTAGGTCAAATCTAAGAAGGCGCCACTCCCCTGCGTGTCGAACTCTCTAAATCTCCACGCCACCAAATCTCTCACTAATTTCTCATTTCTGACGGTGCTTGGCGGTGCCGAAAGCAAGCAGCAAAATCAGCAGATGGTTTCATACCCCCGGTTTTAAAAAGGGCCATGTTGTATGGGAATTCACGGATTTCGATTTGAATGAAAATGATTCAGCCTGAAAAGCCGCGGAGGGTCTCAAGAGAGTTTTCCATATGTCACATGGTGAAGACTGTGTTCAAATTAATGGCAGTCTCCATGAAAAGAACGCCTCAAATGGCTCATTTCCTGCACCATCTCCTTACCGCCATCGCTCTTAGTTATGCAATATATCATAAGAAGCTCTAGACACTGTGCCAATAAGAGAGATGAATACGGGCGAATGACAGCTGACAGCCAGTCTGCGCGCAGTAAGGAGCACGAAGCTTCTAACCGAACATTTGAATATTCTACAGAGTGAGAGGAGACCCTTCAGAACATGTGCGCGATGATGGTGGTGGTGGTGGTTGTGCTCCGGAATTTGGGCCATAGTGTGGCAGGTGCTTATGAGTTATGGGTGAGATGATGATTGCGAGTGAAAGCAAGACAGAGAGAGAGAGGAAGACAGAAGAAGAATCCGGAGCTGGTTTGAATCCTTCGATGAGTTATGGGATGAAACTTTGAAGGATGAAACTAGCTGTGCAAAGTTGAGTAATAAAGAGCTTTTTACATTTTGAATATTTTCAAATTCTTGAGGGCTCACAGCTTTTACAGTAGCCTTCCAAAAGAAAACAATACCTAATACAAGAGTACGAAAATTTCAGGGAAAAGCAGTTCAGTTCACGCATTTTTAGAAAGGAAATACCTACACTTTCATTAAAGTTATACGGTGACTTTTAAAAGATAATTCCCATATGTGCATAGGTGAATAAGCAGGGGCCCGCCACGGACCATCTACAATCCCTTCCCCCTCCCCGACGCATCTCGTCTTACCATACCTCGCACCTAGCTTCCACCCGTGTGCATCTTCTATTCCCGTTCAAATTTCCCCATTGTTCCTCCTGTCAAAGGTTATTGCCACCCTCCCGTCGTCGTCTTCTTCTTCTGTATCTAACGGAATTCAAATGTAAACAATACAAACATACGCGCATATAATTAGAGCCACCCTCTTCTTCGCTGTCCTTTCATAAAACCAATGAAAAATGCACGAGACGGAAAACGCCATTCAAATATCGCTACTACTTGCCCATGGTTCCATCGGTAGATATCTAATACCTAATTGCTTTGTATTATATGTACATAAAAAGAGCCACCGGTAGACAGACCGTCCCCGGCAAGTATTACAATTTGAAAAGGCAAAAAAGGCAATCGGTAGTCGAGAAGGACTTGCGCAAATAAACATATTTGATTCTATAGGCAAAGCGGCGAAAAGCTTAAGTGATAAATAGGAATGGTAGAGTACCACTAAGCATAGGGATCTGGTTGTAAAAGTTATTACACCATGGGGCAGTGAGGAGTGAAATAGAGCCAAATGGCACCTACCAGATGGTTCAATAAAACGAATGGAGGATTTGAAAATTTTTGGATCCTATTATACAAGTAGGAAAATGTGAAAAATCCCAAAATATATACATAGGGTATCGTGAAGTGAGATACACAAAAAGAGATTTTCAGTAGAAAATTCATAGCTTTGAGATTATATTATAGTAAATGAGCTAGCAGAATTCTCTGAAAAAAACTCTTTAAAATTACTTTTTTATAGCTGGCAGCTTCTGCCTACAGTCTCCCGTGCTTCAGAGCAAAACTTATGAAATTAAAAGGTTCAAACTTCACAGCGCTATAGCAACCTTGCCAGAGACTCTAGAAAATTGATGTCAACTGCAAAAATGTGCTTTTAAGAGAGAAAATTTCACACAAAAGTTTCCAGTGCACTTCAATGCTTACGAATTTATTTACGCTGCTTCAAAATTAGGGATTTGAAACTGATGACCTACTGTATGGCACTGAAGTAAATATAGACAGCTTTTATGTTTTCTTTGTAGTCTTACTGAAAGAATCCTTGAAAACTAAATTAGGCAAAAATCTGGAAAATCGATGCAATCCGGCTTTAACTTTTTGTGAACGCGCTAAAATTGTTGCAGCACAGTCTAGTAATCAAGTAATCCATAAGGTACTGTGCGATATACTACATAAAAAGAGGGTATTGGAAGCTGAAAACTCCTCAATTTCAGATTGTGTAAATGAGCATTAAAGCCCCCCCCCATGAGGTGGTCCGACTCACTACGTAAAGAAGTCTCAATATACCGAGGAAATCGACTAACTATAATACTTCATGGACAACCATCGATCAAGATCGCAAAGCATGGTTTGCTGTGATCCGCGCTCACACAAGCGACTAACGGATCGACTAAGTAACTAAGTAAGTAAGTAAGTAAATGAGCACGTAACAATTGGAGAGCTATGAAAAAAAAACACTCTTAAACCTATAAAAATGTGCAAATTAGAGTGTATCGCTTCCGCGAGCATTACCAGTCTCGCTGGAGACTGTAGAGAAAAGTTGTATACAACAAAAGTGCAGCTTCAGACAAATTTATTTTACCATGTCAAACGAAGCTCCCCATTTTCCACTAAAAGGCTTTTGTACATCTTACTGTACAGAACTATATATTATCAATTATCTTCTTAGCGGATCCAAATCTCCGTACGATCACTGCCAAAAGAGAGTTTGCCCCTGATGCAACAAAATTGCGCAACTTTAAAAGCGTATCAAGTAACCATTTGTGGTGCAGAACTTAACTTTCGTCGTAATTTTCGTGTAACCCTCAGTGGTTCATTTGCAATATGCACTACTAATCCATGCTCTACAAATAAACTAGGTGAGTGGACACTGTAAATCTTGTCATTCTTGCGAATATTGTGAATCGAATACACATATATTCCAAATGGATTACACACATTCTGTATATAGGTTATGTGAGTTAATAGCGGTATTTGAAGAACGCCAGAATTAATTGGAAAATTGGTTAATACAGATTGCTCTGCGAGTAATTACCACGATGCAAATAATAGTGGGTGTCTGTGTTTTTAAAGAAATCGAAAATCTGAATCTGAAATTCTTGCTAGATTTTCTAAAAAACAAAGAGATGTGCCATGCCAAAATCACTGATTGAGAGAGAGAGCTCACATTTAAAAGAGATTTTGAGTTTTGAAAAATCCAATTTCATCCGCATAAGAAATGAAGGAGCTAGTATACAGTTCCAATAATTCTATAAAATTCATAACTCAACAGCTCTCAGAAAACGAAACCTTGGTTATTAGCGGTGAAAAATTGTTAGAATTTCAAGATTTCGTTTCACTTTTACGGAATTTTCAATTGATTTCCAGATAAATCTCAGTAAGTGAATTTTGTCATTGCAGCATGCGTGGATGGTTAGTAGATCTTCAACAATTTCAGATTTCTTTCTTTCTCAGATTCCCTACCTAATGACCAACAAAGCAGTGAAAATACTTTCCTTAAAAGTGCAATACGATAAATGAATAAATAATACATTGCATTTTTTTCGTCCAACTTTTATTTATTTCGTACCAAATATAGGGACATTTCGAGAAATGTCTATTGCAGTGAGGTGCGTTGATTTCCACGAAAATCTGAATTCATTTTCATAGTTAATTTTGATTTTTACTTGGTCTAACCGAATTATTTCATTAATATAGTATGAATAGTCATAGCCACCGAATATATCCGATCACACTCACCCATTTTTACACAGAAAATATAGCGAATAGTAGACATTAACGATCTTACGCAACCGGCGGGTGCCGAGCAGTGTGTGCTAGGTAGGGGCATAATGTTCCCCGAAGGCATTCGACTTGATGCCCGGACCATGTGGAATGTCCCCGCCCAATGAACCTCTTCTAAATGAGATATATCGCTGTATCTCCCTCTCTTTCGCTCTTTTTGTCTGGTTGACTGTAATCTCAGATCTCCTGATTCCTGTCTACACAGTCGTAAAAGAGTTGGGGAAATCCCCGTTGGGCTCTTTGAACATGCGTCACTGGAGGTACGACTAGGAGAAATGAGCACACGGTTGAGGAAAGGTTCGCGCAGGTGGCAAAATGGTACGAAATGCAAGTAGGTAGAGGTCACGTGGAATAGAATCGAAACAAATGCACAAATATTAGAGAGAAAGAGCTGAAACGGAAAATCAAACATAAAGAAACCAATTCAAAAAGTCTAGAAGGAATTATTCATGGAATAACAAAACATTTCAGGATGCTTTATGTGCATTTGAAAGCAACAAATAAAACCTTCTAATTTAACTTAGAAAAGTTCCAAGAATCAGAACTTGTTTCATGAATTACAGAGCTGAAATCTATAAATAACGTCCAAAAGCAAACCATGTTTCAAAGATGAGAACCACGAACGTGGGGAATCAATGGTCATCAGATTCCGACTTATTTACGCCGTCTTCTACGGCTCCTCACTTAGGTCATGCGTGTTTTCCTTTCTCTGTCTTCCCTCAATTATTATCTAACGCGTTCGCCACATTCCATCTGCCTTCGTTTGCCGTCTTCTCACCGCAGGAAGCCGAAAAACATCTACATTTCGCGCGCAGGCGACCTCATGCATCTGACGTGGCCTAGAGGACTCTGATCACTGAAGAGACGCACAGATAGATCAAACATAACTCCCTGAAGGCATGCACACTCAAAATGGGGCAGATGTGTCTGCCTGTCTGCACGCAGAAGAGCTAGACTTCCTTTAATTATGCGCCGAATCAGCATGGTATGGTTGAATGCAGAGGAATGAGATGCTCATAACCTCTGAGGAATGATCAAAAAATTTGAGACTCTGAAGTCGTATAAATCACGGTGAGATCAAACAAATGCACAATGATTCAAGGAAGTTGAAGATTCTACTGAACAACAAAGTCTTTCAGAATGCGTTTTTTTTTGAATTTTCAGATTTTCTTATTCAAAGCTTTGCTCTCTAATTACTTTTTTTATAGATAACAAGTTATTTGGAGCAAATGGACATTCAATTTCAGTTTCTTAAAACAGCCCGTTGTTTAGAATCGCAAAATATTGGCGAGGTCGGACCATGTCGGGCTCGACCGGTAGTAATTGCACTAGTATGCGCTATGGACATTGATTCGAGAACAACAGGCATTCTTGAGTTTCCTTATTTCTTGAAGACGCTTCACAACCATCCGTTTTTTATCTTAAGCTTTCCGAGATTTTTAGTTCAGAAACGACTCGTTGCGAAACGGCTAAAACTTTCAAATTTTCAAAGTGCGGCGTTTTCGCAAATATTCTGCTACAATATTCTTAAACTGCTGAAAATAATGAAAAACTAATCAAAAAAGAGAAAAATAAAAATGTTTTAAAATTAATCTTTATTTCCATTATTTTCGTTCAATTTTAGCTTGATCATTCTAATTAGAACGTTCCTTTTTAGAACGACGCTTCGAAATTTCGCATATTGTCCTACCAAAAACTGTTCAAAACTCAATAAAAGCTCGAAAACTTTAGTGAAAGTTTTGTCGAAGTCTTGTCGAAAATTTGTCTATAATCGGAATCCGTTGACAATGGATTATCGAATGCGATACACTGGTACTATATTAAATTGTATTAATAGTGAGCTGACATCAAGAATTTCAAAAACGTTAAGTAAAAGCCAAAAAAATTAAATGATAAAAGAATCGCGTCAAGACCACCAGGCGTCACACTTGGCGAGCAACTCTTTGTAAGCTTAATCAAGAGTTTAAAGAGAAAAAATGATGCAAATTTTCAGCTCTCTCATTTTAAGCCAAACTTAAACTTATGGAAACTGCTCAAAATGAGGTATCATTTTTTCCATGCAAAAAGAACTGAAGCTATCTACGAAAAAATTAAGAGAGCGCATTTTGCACTTTTCTGAAAACAGTTTTTCAGCTCTGATTCAGCGGCAAAGATTATTAAAGGACAAGCAAGGGATCAGAAGATAAAGAGCTTGCACCCAATTGTGATTGGCCAAAAACTGGATCCGCGTGCTTTGAGCGCCTAAAATCTCAAAAAATACCAGTTTCCGGTGAAAGTCCCAAGAAGGATTGTAATGAAATGCAAATGTAAGTCAAAAGGAAAGCAAAAGGTGTCGTTCAAGTCGTCAAACGACCGCCTGGTGTCCTTGGAGTTAAAGGGAAAGGAAGGCGGTGAAAAGAAAGCGAACGCCTCTGGCTGCACGTCAATTGTTTCATTTTTTTGACCCGCTAATGTCTAGGGCACGGGTGGCGCTAAATTGAGGTCAATTCGGGTGGCGGTTCATTACTTTTTGATTAGTTCGCACTTCTCCATTACTTCCACCACCGATCGCTTTGTGGATATAGCGACGAAACGTGTTCATTTTTAAACTTTCTGAATCTGCCGGATCTGGATCTGGGCGTGAGCTACCCGCCTTGGAGTGCAACTTGAAACGAGATCTAGACATTTTACCCAAATTAGATGAGTGGTCCAAGGCACCAAGTTTACTAGCTCCGGATTGGAGGTATTGTGATCGCAAATCTGTGACTCCCTGTAATTGACTGAGAATGATGATGGTTGCAATTATCGCAATTGTTTCCATTTGTTTATTTGACATGGAAATTGAGATAAAATCTTCAAGACAGGTCAAGGTTCTCCGCAATCTCACTTGGATGGTGATCTATCAAGCCTTTTTAGCACCTCTCTCTGATTTGGCGAAATAAATGATGTGGAAACACTTGAAGCTGATAAAAGATTTACCAAACAAGTCGTCAAGTTTGACGTGTGGTGTGCATACACCGACTAACCAGCATCTTACGCGAAAATTGTTGCCGAGGATAGTCCCGATAAACTAGATTTGTTAAGCCATTTAAGAAAATGTAAATTATCTTAATTTGTGGTTAATTTATTTTGTTTTCAAAATTTTCAAAAGTTTACTGAAAAATTAAAAAAAATAAGATTGAGACTTGAAAATGAACTACTAATAGAACCATTAAAGGCTTCAAAAACCAATCTTGAAATTGAATTTTGGAGCACTTCCCACTTATTTTTAAATTTGAAAAGTGTGCTAAGGTAGAGATTGTTTGCAAATGGTATTTCCGATAGTGGAGAACGCAAAAATCCAGAAAACGCTAAATTCTGAGGTACTAATGATCCGAAAATTCAATTTCAGAAAAATTTCAGTCATTTTCATCAAATTTTTCAGTGCAAACTTGCTCCATTGAGCTTATCCTTCCTACATTCTACATACTGTCCGATATTCTCTTTTCAACGGCTCCTTCTTTTCTCCAACGCTCTTTCATCTAATCCTCTCGAACACCTCTCTCCCGTCGAGAATTCAAATATCGCGGGTGGTCCTATTCTGGTCTCCAACTGGATGGCCCGCCAATGCATTGGCACAAGATGACCTCTTCTCCTCTCCCCTCTCAGATTCATATTATCGAGAAAACATTGAAAGATCATGGGATCTGGCGAGAGTGGCAGACAGGAAGAGTGGACCATTTGAATCTGAGTATTGGCGAGGGAGGAGGAGATGTATTCTCGCAGTTTCTGTTGACTGAGCACACAGAATGAAATGAAAGATAGGTGTTTCGGAGGGATCTTTTCGTCTAAATGGCAGGTACTACGCTTTTTTTTTGAAAATAAAATAAATATTCAAACTGGAAAATCGTTCGAAATGCTTTTTGTTTCAGGGAAAAACGTGAAAATTTGGCACATTTGCAACAAGTCTCTCTCTCTCTCTCTCTCTTTTTTTTCTGTAGTTATTTCCTCACTCAATAGTCCTATTCTGGTCTTCAACTGGATGGCCCGTCTCTTACTATAAAACGGTTCTTCTTTCATTGTTTCGTACATAATATATTCAGCCTATTTTAAGTATTTTCAGTCAAGCCATTGTAATGTTTAGCAATAGTAGCCTGTAATCTCCAATATCCCAAGTTTTGCCCTTTCCTCCCTCCCCAGCCCCCACCAGTTCTGCCTATTCATTTGTTTGCATTTGCCACATTCCCGAGACTATAAAAGTCGGAATGCCGACTTGTCTAATGACCATGCACACACTCGAACACACATACAGAAGATAACTGTCCATTTTTCCTACTCACTCATCAAACAGTTAACCAGCTGTTGCCACATTATTAGCTATGGCGTAGTAAAGTTTCTAGTTTTATGGAAAACGCGAAATTTAGGCAAATCATCAAGTTTGGATGGACTAACCCAGATTTGAAATTCAAATGAGCCATTTTAGTTCCGTCGGGATACCATTCTGGAGGAGGAGGAGGAGGAGGAAGAGGAGGAGAAATGGAAGACGAATAGTCGTAAAACGACGTGATAATTGGCGGTGAAAACCGAAGATTGAGAGGTTGAGATGAAGAGTGGCGACAGGCACCCGTTACTTAACCCAACTCTCTTCCTAGTTTAAGGGAAATAACGGAAAGTTTGAATTGTGGGGTATTGGGCACGGAGAAAAAGTGAATTTCAGGTCAAACGAAGGGGAAAGGTGATGATGGCTTGTATCAGACAAACTTCAAGGAACCTTAGAAAGTCTATTCAAAAAAAACGGAGAAAAGAAGGAATTTATTTAAATTAAATTTTGAAATAATTCCGAATCCAGAAAAGAGATTCTCGGAAAACTCCAGAACATAATTCTGGTGATCTCGCAGCGGGATCTCGTTGTGTTGTAAACATTTGTAAGCCAGCTCGAGAAGTGAGAAGAAGCAAAAGCTGCGCGGAAACGCGTACCAGGCACTGAATTAATGACTGGCGGCAACTGCTGCCATACCACACGGCTTACTTTATTTTTTTCTGACTTTCAAGATTGGAAAGTGTAAATGAAAAGGTCAACTTGTTCGAAAAGGCTAAGCTGCCGGTATGTGGCTTAGAGGAAAATCGGCTTGAAGACGTTGCACTACGAATAATTTCAAAACGAAAACGATGGCATTCCCCGTCACCATCTGTGCGCCAATAACGCCATAGGTAAAGGCGAATCAGTGGGGCCAAGTGGCGCAATTCAAAAGCCGAAAGTGCCGTCCATCGTCAAATGTCCCGTTCACCTTGAATCCGCGGAATAAAAAGTGTCAGTTCTTTTTTTTCCGGACGGACAAATGGCGCGGATCGGCATGCGGATTGAAAGAGGCGGGCAAAGAGAGGTCGTTCTGTCTGTCTTTCGTTTTAGAAAACGAAATGAATTCCATGGTCGCTTTGTTTTTTAAAAGTGGTTTGAATGGATTCTAAAATGAGCGGATTCGAAGAAGAAAGAATCTATTAAATATGGAGTACTGTTAAGGTAGTTCCCGTTCATTAAAAATAATGGTAGGATGTGAAATCTAAAAAATATAATGAGACACCAGATTACTGCGGTTTCATGGTAACGAAGCTTCATAAGCTATTTCAAGCTGAAAATTCAACAGCTCAAAGAAGAATTTGAGCTTTTGCCACTTTATACTAACAAAGTGAAAACCCATGGAACAAATTAAGATATCACTAAATTTTCTCTTCGGCAAACAGTAGTATTTATTTCAAAGAAATTTATGCGCACCTTCACAAATTTGCTCCACCGTGATCGGCAAGTCTGTAGTAGTGGGTGGGGTCTATCAGGATCAATCCGGGCCAAACTTTTCGTAATATTAATTAAACGAAATATTTTTTTCACTAAATCAAACTCGCAAACTCGCACCTCTCAATGCGCTTTACAACATTTCCTCAGAAAAACTAATCAATGTGGCTCATCAGGGTCCTGTTAAACGCCGTAATATATCAGGGCCATACATCACGACCACTGCGGCTTCATCCCACCTAGATTACGACGTCTAGCGTGTGTTTCATAGTTTAAATAGGCTTCTTATTGAGTCAATGTGTCATAAAACACTGCAAGATCTGCAATTTACGAGTTTCATCGAGTAAAAAGATCCGAGCATTGAAGAATTCAAGATTTTCAGACTTACACTATTTTGTGAGAATTAGTAATGAATATCCGCATTTTTTCAGTTAGCCCACTCTTCAAGGTGAACTTCCTTAACATCTAATTAATTAACCGCTTCGTTTCTGTTTCGTCTGCCGATCAAAAGAGTCATCGCATATCTCCTTGACTTTTTGATTGATGGACAGAGTGCTTTGATCAATTACTACCGTCTATTTTTTTGAATTTATGTTTCCTAATTGAACGGCTCTTTTTGATTTCCTTCAAAACAGAAAAGAAGTACAGTAACATTACCATAGAAAAGTTTGCTTCAAGGTCGTCTGGTAATGGCATGCCACCACAAAAAACATGGCAAAACAGGTTTTGCTAGACAATTTTCCTATGCAAAAAATCGTTCCGATCTAGGTTTTTTGTATTCGAACTGCTGCAGTACGATCAGGAAGTCGAAAAAAATGAGCGGAAGTTTAGAAGAATGCTTCTGTGAAAAGCTGATAAATTTTCAATTTGAATTCAAAAATTAAGAATATTAAGAATCCAACATTAGACTTTCTATAAATTTCGAATTTCATCCACGATTATGTTCCGATTGCCAAATTATTTTCAGTCCAACGAATTTGTAGGTAATCGGTTCTTAACCCGGTTCCGCTTATATGTAGTACACGAACACCCACTGAACCTCCTACTGTGCAGAAACTGTCAGCCATCACCTCAAAAGTTATTTCTAATTTCTTTGAAAACGGAAAATGCAAACCGCCGAACAGATTTTCGAACCAACCATATTGGCGTACTAATTCTCTTGGGTTTCACGTCCTTGGCCATGCGATGGCGCTAATCAAGCGATCTGACCGTGGTGGACGGGCGGGCGACGGCGCCCAAAGGTTTTGAACCGACTGTAGTTCTGCTCTTGAAGCCACCACACCCGGTACTTGGCACCGCCCGGACGGTTTCAAATGAAACGAATTGAGATGAAAGATGAACTATGACGATAAGAGGATGGGTACACAAGGAAATGGGCAGTTCAGTTGAGTTAGTTATAAATTAACCTGAGATTTGATGAGAAGGGGTTGTAGAAGAGGTGGCAGCTGTCGCAGTGTTTGATTTTGCAAGATTCTGTAATTGGAGAAAGATAATTAAAGAAAGGAAGGAGAAAGGTTGGAAAGGTCGAAAATGAAATACGGGACGAACGCAATTACCATGGGAAAAAATTTAATATGAAATTAATTAAAACGGGGGATTTAGGTACATTTGAAAATCAGTTTAAAGGAATGAACTAAAGAGAATCTGATGAACACTGAAACAAGATTCCAGATTTACAGTTTTTATTTTCTAGACAAGAAAAACATTTTAACAGTTTTGGTAAGCAAACCGTATTCTGAATTGAAAATGTAATACTCTGAAATATGATACTTATAGATACATATCTCTTTCTAAAAACTGTTTTATTTTCAAAAACTGGAAAATTCAAAATTCAAATTTCCAATTTCAAACAAGACTGGGTTATCCGAAATCTAACTTTCCTCTTCTCCCAGCAAAAATGAAAACGGGGCCGCACGACCCAGTACCGCTAGCACACACCTACGGGTGAGTAGGCACAAAATGACCAGAAGGGGGGGAGGGCGGTTGTTAGAAAGTAGGTAGATGCGGTAAAATTTGAAACTTGAAACTATTTTGAAACCAAAAGAGAACGGTTTCCAAGACGTTGAGAGAAAGAGAAGAAGGATCTGGTTAGACCCGACGGAGCCACGAGCACATTTGAAATGCACGAAGAGCATCCCAATAAAATAATTCGGTGCAAGGAAAGGAAGGAAGGTGGCGCCCATGACACTATAAAAATCGAGTTGATGCCTGTGAACACATTCAAAAGTCAACGCCGGCACGGTATTTGATTGTAAGGGGTGTTAAACTGAGAAAAAAGGAATAAAGAGCACACAAAAAAAACTAAGAAGAAGAAGGAAAAAAGAGAGCAAAACCAACGAAACTCGAATATTTGAAGAGGAACGGAGAAAGAGAGGCAGCTCTTGCAGAGCTAAAAGGTTTCAGAAAGCTTTCTGTTATCTTTCAGAAATAAAATTAAAAATCTGAAATGTTTGACGTATCCTTAAAGAAATACAGAATTTAACAGAATTTTATAAAAAATAAGGAAATCATGATAGCCCATTGACTGGATTCTGCTTTAAGGATCACTGTCGTAAATCATTTTTCATTATTTTTTCCGAAAATTAAAAAAAAAATCATTTTTCTCCTTCATGAAACTGGCGTCCTAGATATTGGCTAACTACGGTAGAAACCCAAAAAATGATGAAACAGTTATTATTTAAAAGTTTAAAAGCCTATCCAAAAGGAAATAATAAGATCATTTGGAGCCACCTCCTTCCAAAAAAGGCGTTCCTTTGTATGACACACGTATTCTCGGCCGAGTCATCTCCAAAAATAGGGAGAGAAGTGGTACGGGCAGGAACCTTCGCCCCCCCCCCCCCCCCCCCCGCCCTACCCCGGTCACCCCCTTTGGCAACTTTTTGAATTTGTTTGGGGAAGATGAGAAGGAAACGAACGACGACAGAACGAAGAGAGATGAAGGAAAAGCATAGAGGCGTTTTGAAAGGTTCCCGTGTTGGTTGTGTGAATGAAAAGGACGCATTCTATCAATGTTTCAAAAAAGTGACAAATGATGGAATGGAAAGTGAGAAAGGAGGAGAATCAGGAGAAAGTGAAACGATTTCGAATGGTGTTGTGGTGGCTTGGTGTGGTCAGGTGGCGTAATTCAGAGACGTACCGAGTGGGATGAAATGACTGTCAAAAAACTGGTGTTCCCTGCCATGTTCTTCTATAGTTAGGCTATAACCAAGAATGCTGAAATACAGAATTTCGCTAATGTCTACTTTGAAAAATCTATTTATTCCTTTCTACTTCTTGCTTTAAGTTTAGCTTTTTTATGAAATTTCGCGTGCCATCATACCCCCCCCCTTCCCAGAAGAATGCTCGTAGCCCTTAAATTTTCATAAAAACGGAATTCTATTTCAAATTCGAAGTGACAGTTTTGCGACAGTCGCCACAATTTTCCCAAATATTACGGTCCATAAACTTTTTGAATTTTACAATAATTAAGCGTCCGTTTGTTTGATGCTAAAACAAACGTAGGAAGCGTAAAGTGTGAAGATACATTTCTGTGCGCTGTGCCTTTGTGTACCGTCGCATGACAAGCAAATGTGCTCGTTTTTCCAAATTTGAATTGATCTTTAAAATTGAGCAATATGAATGTTGAGCAAAATAGACATTAACTCCAATGAAATACTAAAAAACTGAAAATAAATAGTAAAAATTGCATAACCTCATTTCCCTGAGATGGACTGAACTCCCTCATCAAAACTTCGCAAGTCTAGGACAAGTCTTCCACACATCTAGACCAAACGTTGAAGGTTCACAAGTCTAGCACATTTCTCTCACAAGTCTAGGCCAAACTTGAAAAACTCACAAATCTAGCACAAGTCTCTTACAAATATAGGCCAAACCTTGAAGGTTCACAAGTCTAGCACAAGTCTCCTACAAATCTAGGCCAAACTTTGAAGGTTCACAAATCTTGCACAAGTCTCTTACAAATCCAGACCAAACTTTGAAGGTTTACAAGTCTATCACAATTGTCTCACAAGTCTAGGCCGAACTTTAAAAACTCAAAAATCTAGCGCAGGTCTCCCACAAATCTAGATCAAACTTTGAAGGTTCACAAGTCTAGTACAATTCTCCTACAAATCTAGGCGAAACCTTGGAGGTTCACAAGTACAGAACAAGTTTTTCACAAGTCTAGCACAAGTTTGACACAATTCAAAATCAAGTTCCACCCAAAACTTGTATTGTGTTGCTGAGCCGTTTTGCAGAGCGATTTACAGCGAACGTTATCTTTATCTTTTAACCATTTTTAGTCCGCCGTCATCTGAATCAGGGAATACGAAGAAAGAAGACAGAAATCTGAAATTTACTGTTTTTTCAAAATTATTTGTCATGAAATTGCGAAAATCTAAAGTCAACTCTCAAAAAAGTAGTGTCAATTCTTATAAAATCTAAGAACCTACAGTACAGTACCCACTGATTTCGATTTCTTATCAACATCGAAATACACTCTGAGAAGTGAGAAAAAATGTTGAGAACCGACCTTTCCGGTCGGTTGCTACCTGACAGAATTCAAACGGTGTGCCGGGATAGCAGAAAGGAGAAGGAAAAAGAAGAGCAGTGGTGCCCGGTACCGCACTTATTATTCATTTATGATTCAGAGCCGGTGTATTATAGGGTGCGTCTTCTCTCGCCATCTTTTCCTTTCCTTTTCTCCTTTTTTTTCTGCTTCTTCGTTTGAATTTGTTTGCAGGCAAAGATGAGAATAAAACAAGAGAGCTACAGTAAGAACAGCGAAAAGGTTTTCCACTGAATTTTCAGAAACGTGCGTGCGCCATAAACGTGAGCACAAGGGAAACCGGTGTAACAGGAAACCGACGCAGCTGGTCGACAAGCAAGATGCTACTACCGTTCAGAGAGCAAAGCCAGTGTAGTTAGCACGATTTTCCCAAGATCAATAGAAGTAGGGGAGAACCGGCTTGGTCACCTCATCTTAATCTCCTTTGATTTCTCAGGAGTAATAAAACCTGCGGTCTCGAATCAACGAAAATTAGAGAGCTTCTACAAGACTCCAGTAGCGGAATGTGGTAAGTTGAGCCCCGGATGCCTTGCCGGTCACATTATGAGCCAACAGACGATGGGCAACATTAATGCAAGAATGAATCCTTCAAGGGGGAACCAACGACGATTGTAGAGCTTCGTAGGCCTCCATCCCTAAGCGCAGAAAGCATGGTTAGGTAGCTGGTATCAAATGAGCTTAAGAGCAGGTCGCATCCGAATCCGTCCGAACAAGAGCATTGGAAGGATGCAAGGAAAAAGGCCAGGTTGAGCTCTGACCACCATTGTCGATACAAACCCCATGCTTCTTAGTGCTGTTGCGAAAAACAAATGATCCCGAAGAAATGATCTCAACTCATTAACTTCATTGCGTATTTCATCGTTTTTCTCAACCAGTTTCTTCTTTCCTTTCTTCGCAACCGATAAATTAGTACTACAGCTGCCATTGTCTGCATCTCTTCGTCTTGCACACTCTTTCCTACTCCTCAATGAAGCCGTTCGCTTTGCATTCAGTGAGAAAGAGGAGGAGAATGAAGGGACGATTTGAAACCTTTGGCACGCCAAGAGGAAAATCACCGCCGATCGGGCTGCGGTTGGGAAAAACCGGTTCGAAGGGATATATCGAAATGTGCCAGACGAAGAAAACAAGAGGAGGAAAAAGTAATGAATGTCGCCGAAGAAATTGGAATGTAGGTAAATTACAAGCGGCGGGAGACAGGGGAGGAAGGACTTTGCAAACATGAAAATCGTTTTTCTTTAAAAATAATTTTAAGACAAAAAGCTTCACCAAAATTGCTCTTTGAAAAAGGAAGATAACTTATTTTCAGTCGTCCGTTCTTTTGAGCAGATTTGGAACACATTCCGGCGCATAACTTTCTTCAAAATGCCAACAATCGTTCGAAAAATATTGCAAATTGAAGCTCTCAGCGCTTTCAGTGATACAGTCTAAAATTAGGAACGATAGAATCGGGACAGCACCTACAGGCCCGGCTATTTAACTGAGACAGTTTCGCTGACAATTTGCTCAAAGGATTCAAACAAGTCCGTTTATTATCGAGCAGTTCTTTCAGATTGGAAGAGAGCTTATCGCCGGCGATCGCTGGCTCTTTTCGGTCCCAAATTCTCTTACAAAACTTCGAGCTATTCATTTGAAAGAAGTGGCATAGAGATACTGAAAGACTAATTCAGACTCCGAAGCTAAAAACTTGCTAACTGTAATCTACACTCTCGTTTAAAAGATGTAATTCTAAAAAAGCTTTAAAGAAGAATTCCATTGAAAAAAAAACAAGAAAACCGCCTGGAAATGTCAAATGAAAAGGAAAAAATACATATATTTAAAATAAATATTTCATGGGCACACGTTCATGAAGCCTTCCGATAACTACCGTATTCCCTTAGAGCATATTTCAAAGTCATTCATAATCACAAATACTGAACAAATTTTGAAAATGTTTAATTCTGAAAAACAGCTTCTGTTTTCTCATTTTCTTTCAAATCTTCTTGAAAATATCAGACTATATTTAAACATTTTGAAAAGAGCTGCTTAACTCCACATCTCCTAGAAAATTCAAATGAACTCGAACAACACCCAGGCGGTCTTCTCTTCTATGTCTCCACGTGTCTGTGAACCATCTTGTCATGAATCACTTGCGCCATTCTGCACCCCCGGTCCCCATTCTACCGACCCAGTAACCCGCTATGTGAACATGACGATTGCATGTGGTCGCTGACATAAAATGACAGAGTGAAATTGAAAACGAAATGACAGAAAGCGGGTGAAAACGGGCGAAGAGCAGCTTGTTTGAATTTCAAATATCTGATGCAGTCTGATGCGGTTTTATAATTTAAAATGGAGAATGTTGAATAATTGAAGATGTGGATCATTCTGTTTTCAAGCGACTTATTGAGTATCTTTGATGAAATTATGGAAAATGCGTTTGAACGTTTCTAAATGAGAAGCTACAAAACTGTCATTGACTTTTAAAGTTTTGAGCTTGGTTATCAATTACAAAAGCTTTAATTTTTACCGTTTTCAGAGATGTTTCGACATTATAAAGACTTTTCCAGAAGTTGAGCATTCTATATATCGACGACCGTCTCACATCTAGTTTCACAGACACGGATTCACCAGGCTAATTCTATTGATCCCTGTGGACTAACTTTCTACAATAAGTTTTCTTTAGGTCATCGTGGCTCCGCTTTTCAAACAAAGTTATGTCCCACGGTTAAAAACGATGAAAAAGAGAAATTTGGATTCTAAAAAAAACCCAATGAAATCCGGCTTCAATTTGTTCCATCCGGCAAGCTACAGTTTTGATTACAGCTTTTACACAAGTCATAAACCTTTGAAAAAAGAGAGGCCAAAATAAAACCGGTAGCCTTGATTATAGGATATAATTGTATACAAAGAAAGAACGCGTTTTCGCATTCCCTTCCATTCAGGATCACCTTGAAAATCTCAAGTCATACCATCGAAAGAGGCACAAAAAAAAAGAACAAATGGAAGAAGAACCGAATGGCAGTGTTCTTCTGCACAAAATGGACCGGTTCTCGTTGCCACAAATTGGCCGAAAGAGAAAAAAAATCATAAGAAAGAACACCTTAAAAACAGTACTGAACGAGAGAAAGCTGTGGGACTGGGACACGCGGCTGCTGAATCATGAAGGTTGGGGTCGAGAGGGAAAAGAGGAAAATAAGAAGAAAAAGACGACGAAGAAGAGGAGAAAACAATCAGGGAACGAGGTAAATGTTAGATGTTAGGTGAGCAACACAGGGCGGTGCTCTTAGATTGTATAATAGGGAGATGGGAGGAGTAAAAGCTGAGAGAGAGGTAGAAAGTACGATTTGTGAATAATGCGCGCTTGTTAGCTGAATTTCCATTCAAAAGAGGCAAGGAAAAGATGCATTTCAGAATTTCAGTACTTGAGCTTGTTTGAGCAAAGTTTCACAAATCTAGAACAAACTTTCTTTGATCGTCGTAGTTCAAACGCTTCATAAATCTAGGCCAAGACACCCATAAGTTTAGCGCAAGTTTAGCTCAAATGTAAGAAAAATTATAGGCAAAATTTGTGAGAGGTGAGATCCTCATTTTTCCAGAAAAAGGAACGGAGGTCTGTTAAAAACGAAAATTCGCTCATATGGTGGAAACATTTGAAATCACAGCCAGTCATTCCGATCGCCCAACCCCAATTTAGGTTCTGGTCATTTGTTTGGAAGTCTGAAGAAAGAGCTGATAAGGACAACAAACGCATTGGTGATAAGCATCAATGAAAAAAGGAAACTTGCTTGAACAGAAACACAGACTAGTAAATACAATAGTAATACATAGCAGTAGTTGTAAAAGTAATGCAATTGTTGGGGGGGGGGGCGGGAGAGCAGTGAGAGTGGCGAGCAATCGTATAGATGGAGTATGAGAAACCACATGTAAGATTTAATTTGATTTACATTATATAAATTTTTAAGAATAAATGCAGTACCGTGCAAAATAAAATGAACATTAACAAAGGCATTTGAAGAATACCTTCATTTGCGGTAGATCAATGTTCTGAAATTTGTTATTCGACAAGAATCTGATGATGGGATCGTAATCTGAGTATGAATGGCAAACGCTTCTTTCTTTTATTTTTCAGTGGCAAATTTCTAACATTATTCTGAAAATGAATATGCCCGCTCGCATCTGAAAACTACAGTTTTCTAATTCTCAATGTTTTTCTCCCAATCATAGATAGGAATGCTGTAGCAAAAGTAAGATTTCTTGCAGAAAACTTGTGGAATTCGGTTGTCTTTGCTCCATAGTGCCACAGTAATCTTGCATGTGAGTGTAGAAAAAGTTAGCAATTGCTGCAAAAGTAAAGCTTTATGAATGATGATTTTGCAGAGGAATCATGAGAAAGTGCTAAACAATTTCCAAATAAAATTTCCTTTTTAGTATATCTTAATGCACGGAACAACAGTAATGAACTTTAAAGGTGTAGTCATTTAGAAGCGTAGTGAAAGACACGGTATAGTCAAGGAGTACAGTAGTAAGTAAGTAAGTAGTCAATAAGCCAAGTGTAGTCATTGAGACAAGCACAGTCGAAGAGTATGTATCAGAGAAGGGCGGAATTCCGCATTCCAGATTTCGCCGTTTTTTTTATTCCGTCTTCCGGATTCCAGATTCCGTGAAAAAAACATTTTCCGTTTTCCGTTTTACGGATTCCGAGTTCCCAAAATGCAATTCCGCCCTACTCTGCAGACAAGGGCGGAATTCCGGATTCCGCCGTTTTTTTCATTCCGTCTTCCGGATTCCAAATTCCGTGAAAAATGTTTTTTCCGTTTTCCGTTTTCCGGATTCCGAGTTCCCAAAATCCAATTCCGCCCTACTCTGATGTGTAGTTAAGGTTGTGTAGCCCCCCCCCCTTCCATTTCAACTGTAATTTGGAAAAAAAAATTTTGAGGAGTTTATATACGCTATAATTTCGACGAATCTAGTATCTTTAGATGGAGAGTGAAGCATAGCTCATTCTAAAGGCATGATGAACGAACTTAATCCCGCTACCACTGAAAACTGCCTACCTCATTTCAATGGGTGGGGCCGGGGTTGATTCCTTTTATATTTTAGAGCCCTGGACCCTCTCAGATTTCAAAAAATGTTGAAAAAAGGTTGGAGGGGGCGGAAAGATAATGTTATCATATGGGGGGGGGGGGTTGGAGGGTTATTGTTCATTTCACACGCACGGTACTGTAATGCAATTAAAGGAGGAAAAATACAATAAAACTCGAGCAAGTTATTGCAAAAAAAAAGTTTTTTGAGATTTTGAATAGAAAGCAAGTTACTGAAAGAGGCTGTTATGGATTTCAATATCTGAAATCTATTAAAGTGGGTTAAAGCCAAGGGTTAAAAGGGAAACGACCTCAACGCTGTCGAATTTGTCTGAAACTGCAGTTTTCTCTTCATGGTATGCAATGTCAAATAAGCCCCAATGGAAAGTAGATGGTTCAACTTATAATTAAAGCTTAATTAAAGTTTTGCAATCAAACTCCTTGGAAATTGCGAGCAATTTTCCAAAGAAAGTAAAGCTCGAGCTATGGCACAACGATGAGTTATGACTCATCGTTCCTCTAGGATCACACTGCAGCATTTCCTTTGATCATTTCCATCTTCAGCATTATTTTTAATTACTGAAAACTTCAAAAAGTTACAATATTTTTGGCTGAAAGCCTCTGACTTTTACAACACCAAAGTCAAAAGCTGATATGTGTGACATTTGTTGAAAATGCATTCTTATAGAAAGATGAAATAGGCAAATAAGAAAGAAATAAAAAAAACGGAACTCAGAAGTACGTACGACTGCGATGCAACAATTATAATAGCAATATGGAAAATGTGAATAAGAAGAGGCTCTTCTACAAATGATACAACAAAAGCTGGTTGGCAAACACCGTTCGTGCCAGCCACCAACTTTGAACCGGCCCGTGCGCATATTCGTCTTTGAGACCGTTGTTCCATTTGGTGATAAATGATAATGACTGAATGTGATAGGCATAATAAAGGAAGGTTGGGAAGTGAAGACATGGAACTTGAACTCGAGTTACTTGAGATTTGAAATTAGCTGGATTCGATGCGAAATGAATCTGGACCAAGCATTTCTAGGTGAAACAGACGATTTTTCGTTGGGACTGAGCATGAAATTCAGAATCAGAATCACTTTAAATACGAACGAACACGTGGGTTTGGGGATTCGGTGGTGCCTTCTATGAATATGTAGAAATATACTTAGGGAAAGCATGTTCTTTTAGGAAAAATCTATTCATACTAATTTATTTTAATTGAGTTCGAACCATCTGATGCACAGACCAAAAAGCTTTTATAAATTGAAACTTTCTGTGGAAGATTTCTAACTTTAAGCCTGAAATAAAGCTCCAAAATTTATTCGACGGTTTCAAAATTTTTAGGGGTTGAATTTTTTCGCAATTGGCTTCATTTTTTTAGTTGATATTTAGTACGACTTCAGTGAAATAGTTTCTGAAAGTCAACGTTTTCAGTCAAATTTAGGTGGTGCTTTCTTACGACATCTTAAAAAGAGAACTGCAATTCACTTTCCAACTTTTAAAATCATTCAATCCATGACAGGTCTGAGGTTTCGCGTAAGATGGTGGGGAAAATGTGCATGCACCCTAAGCGCTAGATGTGACGAGATCTCGTTGAAGCTCTCATTCTCATTTTGAGTTTTCATTCACTTGCTCTATGAATGTTAGAAACACCCAAAGCTATTTGATAAGTGACCACCAGACGTCTTTAATCAGTTAGATTACTGTAGAAATTTTATTCAAAAAAAAAGAAGCCAGATTTCGGAAAAAATGCCAGAGAAAAATCGCAAATGAGAAACAGAAAACAAAACATTCCTGGCTGGATAGCCTTCAAAATTGTTTTCCCACCGAAGGAAATCGCTCTCCAGAAGAATGAAAACATAGCGAAGCAAAAGATTGTGGGAAAATTCAAATAATTTTCGATTAGAGGAATTTGATAAGGGCGAAAGAAGGACAAAAGAAACAGAAACGGAACGTAAACTGGAGTGTTTGGGTATGGTGTTGGCGACAGTGATGAGACAGGAGGAAACGATGTGAAGTGATAAAAGCCAATTGTGAGGTGGCCAAATTTGAAAATGGCAACCAAATGACCGAGGGTTGTTTTGTGTTTCTAGACTTGCCGAATTCACTGATAATGATGAAAGGTGTACTATTTCGGCAAATTTGGCGGTTCAGATTTACCTATCTACAAACAGCTATGTATCTATGTAGTACACCATATTTGCAATCGCGGACCGAAAGAGCTCACGCTGGTCGCGCCTGTTTTTTTTTCAGTTTGTGTACACCGTCAGCATAAAAGAATACGACATGTATTAATGTGAAAGCTCTCGGTCTCTTGGAGAACACGAAGTAACAAAAAAAAAGAGACCCCAGAAGCTTTGACTATCAGCGCCTGGTGTCACACTCAACCCATCAACACTTAAAGTTTTGCTCGAAGTATAAACGACGTTTCAATATTCTAAGCTTTTGAAAATTAATTTTTCGCACTTACTCAAAAACAAAATCAATAGAAAGTCTCGAAGAATCGGAAGGTGTTTGTCGGTTGCATAACGGTCCTCACACTTTTCTTCGCGCACGCGTTCTTCTTTGTCCTCTCCGTTTACCTCCCACTGTCTAGAGTAGTTTTTGAGTAGCTGACCTCAGTTTGTGCACCACCCGTTGATTAGGCTGGATTACAATGCATGAGAGTTGACTCGAGAGGTTTTATAGGGGGGGGGGGTGGGGGTGCTCGCCACTGTCGAAGAGCTCAGTAGTGATGGCTGCCAAACACCGAAGTTTGCACTTAAACGTTAAAAAAACCTCCAGTGAGAACTTAAAACGTTGTAAATTACAAATATACTTCCGCTGCCAGAGCATAGTTCAGAATTCTACCTTGAATTCTTTATCATTATTAGAGAAACTGAGCCTTGTAGAAATTCTCATTGAATTTAATGGAGAGGACAAACCGGAAGGATCTGGAAATGCGGAAGTATGGTTTTTTGAAAGCACTTCCCACAAAATTTGAAAATATACCCACCCCCCCCCCTGAAAATTTGAATTCCCACTTCCGACTAATTACACACTCTCCTGCACCACTTTCGAACCAATTTGTGTGTTGGCTACATGGAAACATTTCACCTGAATGTCCCCCCCCCCCCGGAGCAGTTTGTTTGTCATTGCCTAAAAACGTGCTCATTAGAGGGTGTCATATTTGAAACAGAACGGGAAAGCGTGAGGGAGAACAGAAATATCGCTACCATCTGTTTACTACTAATGAGAGGCTTCAATAATGAAAAAGAAACAGCGAACATTGAGGTGAGACAGCTTGAATTCGAAATTGAGCCACATCTCAGAATTATTTTCAGAAGCAATGAAGCAATCATTGATCCTCAGGAAAAGGCATCGTAACGAAGAAGAGCTTTTCCAGTGCGGAAAGGCTGTTCTGAAAACGCACAATTTCTTCCATTTTCCCAGGGATTCAGGCGCACATTGATTCGCTTTGTGTGTTAGCTGATTGTCACCACATATGATACAGAGTATTTCATGTCGACATTTAGTTAACTTAACCAAAAAAAAAGAGATTGATATGAAGTTAAGCAACCAAGTCGTGCTCCACGTGCTCCACTTTTGGCTCGTTTATAATGTACATACTATGATCTGCTAATCCAATGTTAAAGCTATCGGGTCTCAAAGATTATTGTGCGCTACCTCCGATCCGACATGACACGTGCACTTATTCGCCAACTGAAACTCTGGAGGGATGCCGATATGTAGGAGACAATCAATTGTTGATCTTCTACTCCATGTAAGGCTATACACATTTAGAAACTTCAAGGGAACAGAGGGGCCGAAGGATATTGCTAAAGTTGCCGGACGACGAAACACGAAAGAAATAGCAAATGTCGAAAAAACTTTTCTCTTATTAAGCGTGTTCCGCCTGTATCAATATGGACTGAAAGCGTGGTAAAAACTAGAAAAATAGTGATCTTGGTCTATTCTGGATTTTCTGTCGTAAAACATTAAGACGATAAGAGAGCTGCGAATCATGAAAAACAGTTACGAAAAAACTTTTCTTTATTAGTTTTAAATTCTAAAATAACCGAAAACTGAAGAATTTATGAAAAATATAAGCAAATGGATTTAATTTGGCACTTCCATTGAACATTTTCAATTGGAGCACAGCTGAAACCTTCGAATGTGGAAATTAAAAACAAAATACTAAAAAAAAGTAACTGACGCACGCGAAACTAAAAACTGTAACCGCGGTTATGGTCAGTCTAGAAGGTAGGTATCAACTACTGACGCAATCATAATCAATAGAAAAATAACAAGGCAAACGGCCAGAACCAGTATAAATACTGTTGCACAACGTCTTTCGAACGGAGCGCAGGTCAGGGTGACGTGGCTGTCTGTAATATCTTGATCGAGAGTTCTGATAATTTGAATGAACATATGAGAGCGGAGGAATGGTGGTGGACGGAGAGAAAATGGTAAAATGGACCCAAATAATGCAAGAATATCTTATCAGAAAAACTAAATAATGATCAGTTTTGATGAGAAACTGTGTTTTCTGTGCGGATACGGTGCATGTTAACGTGAACTTTTTAAAAATTAAATATCCTGAAAATAAAAATGCGAAGAAATGTATCGCAATCTCTTGGAAAAAAGCCACTATTTTAGAGAGTTCATTAGAAAAATTAATGTGAATCAATGATATCCGGAAATGTTGAAGATTTTTTAAAAATCGCCAAATCTAGTTAACTTGTGAAAAGTATTTACTCTTCCATTTGATTTCAGCGATGTTTCAGCGGCTTTTCAAAATCTTAAACGATGTCCATTTTGAATTCTGATGAGAAATTCTATTCCAAGAACAATGCGTAACCATGGAGCATGAGATATTCAAAAATAAAGAGCAATTTCGGTAAACAAAAAGCTCACATGGAAAAGGATGGTGTACATAAATGAAGCCGTAATCGGGCCGGCCGCCTGTGGCTTTGCTCTCCGTTGTTTTGGTCCTCCCTCCCGCGCGTACGTCCGGAGAGACGGTGGTGCTGGGCGGCACCGCCTGAATATATAAACACAGAGAGGCATACAGACACCCCCTGGAAAGGGGGAAAACAAAATATGACCATTTAATGACCCTTTGATTATAATTCTCGATGATTTGAAATTTCGGTAAATTCTTGAAAATGCTTGATAATGCTTGAAAGAAAATGGAGTAGAAGGGCTAATTCGGCTCAAAAAATGCTCACAGGCCACAGAGCACGGGATCATGAAGGATGAAATGAAATGCTGCCAACAACTTCTGTGCACCTGCACAACCTGTGCGCACATTCAGCACATCATCTGAGCAAATACATTACCGTTTATGCAGCTTCTGTAAAAAATGTATGTAATATCTGTAGCAACTGTTATATTATATTTAATATCTGCCGGCTGCTCAGGAAGACATTGAACCAATGTACTACAGTACTAACGATAGATTTATCTTGGCAGCTGTTGCAGGAACATCTTCCAGGTATTCACATTCATTTCCACCTGCGCTACTTCCGAAGGAACTAATGCTATAACTTCCAATGAAAGTTTATGGTGAGACTTATAACAAAAAAACTTTATCTTTAATTATTGTTTAGATTTACTGTTTTATTGGATTCTACATATTGCAATTTTACGAAAAAAAAGCATTTTAATTCTGAACATTTCGATATACCAGACGTGTGAAATTTAGAAACTTTAAAGTAGCATTAAACGGCTTCGGCCCCCGCACCCCCCCCCCCTCCCATCTGGTGATAATTTGCCGTGTTGTGGTGGGTGTGCAGAAGATGTGAGAGCTACGTGCAAGAGTTGTCGACGTTTTCTGAGAATAAAAAGTGCGAATTAATTGGAAGATACGTCCAGAAGGGAATGGGAAGCGAAAAAAAAAACACATTATCTTTATTAGACTTCAATGTGTACAAAGAATATTTGTCATTAGGCGGACGGGCGCGGCCGGTGGAGATGAAAGATCTGCTCGACGCGGCCCTTGAAAATGTTAGATATGTATTCTAAAACCCGGAAAATCCGTGGTTAGAAAGAATGAGTCTTGCTCGAATTTATGTATATTCTGCCGAGCTTCTTCCTTCCGTTCTAGTTAATTGCCTTTTTTAATTTCGGGCGGTCACTTCACCAACTGGACGGCCTACCGTCTGCCAACCGATCTCACTCGTTCAGCCAAAAACGTGGTGATACCGTACTCAACTGATACTCAAGTTGAAACCTTTATTTTTGGATATTTATTTCTCTAATTTCTTGTTGATTTTATATAATGAAAAACATTCATAAAGAAAATAAAACTGGCGGGGTTTTCTAAAGTTAGACAAATCTAGAATTCGTCCTTATCATTAGAAATATATCAAATCAAATGTAAAATTGAAAATTGAAAGTTTTTTTTTCAATTTAAAATTGGAACTATTTTTCTTTGATAGTCTAATTTTTGAGGGTGGGCAATAAATATAGCGCCGCATTCAAGACGGTGTAATAACTTCAGATCGAAAGATTTTTTTCTGAAAATCAACCAAACTGTTTGTTAAACAACAACAAAAATTATAGCAATAACAGTTTTTGAATCTTCCTCCTTTCGCTTTGATGACTGCCTGAAGTCTCTTTGGGTAAGAGTCGACGATTGCACGGAGGTAGTCAACGTTGACTCTGGCTCCAACAGAGAGTACTCAATTATCCCCACACAGCAAAATCCATTGAATTGAGTTCTGGGCTCGAAGCTGACCATTGATCCTTAGTGATAAATTCGGGGAAATTGACTTTTCACCACTGCTGAGTTTTGCGTTGTGAGCAGGTGCTCCGTCCCGCTGGTATGTCCAATCGACACCCACAAAGTGGGATTTGGACCACGGCAACACCTCCGCCTCAATAATCTTCTCGATGAAGGTAGAATTCTCTGTTGGAGCCAGAGTCAACGTTAACTACCTCCGTGCCGTTGTCGACTCGAATCTTACCCGAAGAGACTTCAGGCAATCATCAAAAGAAAGAAGATTCGAAAACTGTTAATGCTATAATTTTTTTGGCTGTTTAATAAGCATCTTGGTTGATTTTCAGAAAAAAATCTTTCGATTCGAAGTTATTACACCGTTTTGAATGCGGAGTTATATTTATTCCCCACCCTGTAATATCCCAGAAAAAAATAGCTAAATTCCTAAATGGAATGTGAAATGTTACACAGAACTTGTCTGTGGAATGCTCCTAAAGTGACTTAAATAAATGTTGAATTGAGTGAGCCACAGATTTCATATGAGCCTTCACAAATCACGTTATAACTCGGAGAATGTTTGGTTGCATGATTCGAAAAAACCGACTAATCCTTATTTATAACGAAGTTTATATACCGAATTAACGAAAGAAACAAATTAAATCGAAACGAATAAAAAAACATCGAAAATCTAATTCAAAACATATTTTCTTTCGATAAATGTTTTCTACCTATCGTTCAGTCCATAATTGGATCAAGTCTGCCTTTATTGCAGATATCATTTAACTTTGGGCAGACGATTCTGGATGCCGTGATGCTTCAGAATAGAATATTTTGGTCACATTAAGATTACGTTGGATACTGTTACTTAAAATTTCCAGAAGTCTAAAAATGAGCGTGTTTGGGCTCAAGCTTCCGGTTTATGATAATATATATCCTGAATCCCTTTACTATCAAAATTTAAAGAAGACGATTCTTTCTAAAGTTTATGAGTACTTTATTATTTGATTTCATAACCATCAAGATTGCAAATGCAAATATAAATTCTCACACAATTGCCGTTAAGTATGACGATTTCTGTGCATACCCCCTTTGATTTATGTCTTACGCAATATTTCGTGCCAGGCCCCAGGATACGAGGTATTGAGGCTCCAAACGATGTGGTGGTTCACTTCCTTTATGCCGCGTTCAAAGTTGATTTCCAGAAGAAAATTTCTGGAAAAACGCTGTCCAAAGCTGCCAATTTTTTCCAGATTTTCCGGAAAGACAAAGACTGAGTTACAATCTACTCACGAATGTTTTCGAGATCTTCAAAGATTTCTCCGTCAGAATCCATCATTAGTAAAAATATTCAGAAAAAACAGCCGAATATACCGAAAAAAAAGTTTAAAAACTTGAAAAAATTGCTTTAAAAAGGAGCCGTAAATCATGCGACAGTTGGTGGTCTCGAAGGGAAGAGGCAAACTACGGTAACACTCGTTGCGACAGTTTCCGGAAAATCTGGAAAAAATGGCAGCTTTGGACAGCGTTTTTCCAGGAAATTTCTCCTGGAAATCAACTTTGAACGCGGCATTAAAAAACACTAATGACCATCCCCGGATTCGGTTTTTTTAATTCCGAAGAATCTGAGGAACAGCTTTCTAAAGTTCTCAATATTTCTCAACTGACTTTGATAGAAACTCGTCGTTAATTGTTTTCGGAACATTGTTTGATACAAGGAACACAGCCAGTTACTTCTGACTCTTATTAAGACATTAGGAATCCAAGATTCCAACCAAAATCACCCAAGTTTATATGGGACATTCTATGACTATTTGTTTTGAATACGTGAATTTTTCTCTTGATGGAACTTTTAGTCACCTTCTGTAAATTGCACTTATTAGCTGATTTAGAAATCATCCAGTTTTCTTCCGAATTTATTTCTGGCTAGATCACATTATGTGAGAGATCAAAAGAACAAAACCAATATTTTCATCATTCATTACAGAACGTGAAAGTTTCACTTAAAGGAGGGGATTCCTTTAAAGTTTGATATTTTTGCTTCATAGTTACAAACTATGAAAAATTATTATATTTCAAAGTTAAATTCGCAAATATAAATGTCTCACTGAATTGTCGTCAAGTACGACGCTTTTTGTGTATACACCCTTTGACTAACATCTTTCGCAAAACCTCATATGCTGAAATTCAAAATTCTCTGAAAGAAGAAAGGGTTATCACTTCGAAAGGTTTCTGATGACAATAACAAATGAAAAGTCAAATTTCTCGCGAAATATTTTAGCTTTATTGAATTTTTTAGAACACATCCATCATGGACTGAAACGGGCGCCCGCGGGCGTAACTTTTTTCTCATTTTAGATTTCAGTTGCTCAATAAATGGACCTTTGATCTTTTTCCATTGTATAAGAAAACTGAGAAACGCGTATGTATATATTGAGAAAATTAGCATACGGCCAAAAGCAGCTAAGTTGGCGATCCGGCAGATTCGTAACCGATTTCGCCGAACTAGCTATTTTGTCAATCCGATTGTTAAGCTGTTTCGAGTGATTGCTACATATGTACACTACATTGATTTCGCGGAGTTTTGCGCAAGTGATGGGCATCATATGGGCAAACTGCCGACTTTTCAGCAGCGCTGCAAATTGGTCTTATGAAGAATAAAGCGGCATGTTGCCTCCCTTCATGGTCATATAATTGTCAAAGAAAGACTCGGCTAGTTGCTCTATAGTTGGGCAGCATCATCGCTACTCAATATTGGAGTTGTATGCTCATTTGCTAAGCAACTAATCTCGAAATTCCCTTAGCAGTATGATAGAAAGATGATTTCGAAAAGTTACGAAATAAGCTATTTTATGTGTTTTTCTTATCTTATATTCTTATTTTAATTTCTTTGTTTGGAACCGCTTTTCACATTTCACAAACTTAGAGAAGTATCCCCGGTGTTGTCTGTTTATAATTTCCTCCTCCCTTTTCCTTTTTTTTCAACTTTCTTGGCTTTTTCTTGGCGAGCACATTAGCTAATTAAGAGAGCAACCAATGTTTCAGTTATATCAGATCATGCGCGAGTTTTCAAGAATACTGACACAATAAATCACGAATTCTGATAAATTGGATAATTCGCTTGGAATTTTCTAATTTTGTTCATTTTCATGCGATCTACTCCGGTTTTCCGCTATGCACGATGCAACGAGTTTCTTTTTCAAAGAAGATCACATTATTAAGCACATTAAAAAGACACATCAAAATGAGTAAAATGATGATATTCACAACTATGCTCCTTTAACAAGAGAATACTTGCGTGTTGCTCAACCCCAATGAGATAGAAAGGCTAGGAATATGCAGTGCTTCATATAAGTAGAATCGCTATCCTCATTTTTTTGGCAGAAAATGGGCAGACACTGGACAACCAGATACCAGATAATGGTTTTCTGCTTCATACGCTATGTCAAAAAGTGAGCAGCTAGCGAAAGAGATGCCCAACATTTGGACAGTAGTATGTACAGTGAGGGTTGTCATGACAACAAATAACAAGTACACATCGCCCAAACATTCTTGCTAACAACTATGACGATCCTTTGAGGAACACTTAAAAACTGTTAGAAGCATATTTATCTTGAAATGAACCTCGTTACCCAACGAATGATGCTCAATTGTGCTTAGAAAAATCGTATAAAGGGTCTGCAAACGAAAAATCAGGTAGTTATAGTACATCGCATTTATAATATATGGTTTCAAATGAGCAATAATAATTGCTTTAGAGCGGAGATGTAGCACTATGTGGTTATGACTTCATGAAGACCGAACTGCAATTTCGGGCGTGAGATGCATAAAGTTGGTTGGAAGTTCACACGGATCATTCCCACATATTGAAGCTCCTGTTTTTTTTTCTTCTGAAACATTTAACTCTTTTCTAAAATGGTTCCATGTACAGTATTCTCTTCTTCTCAGATGGTGAACACTAATACTATGAGTTACATGAAAATGAACAGAGACCAAAGGTATCTGAAAACACTGAAACACTTCAATTTCTGACGCGCAAATACTAATTTGAATGTGCGCCAATGTCCGCCACACGTTTATTCGCATTCGGAGAGTTTTCAGAACAATATCATTCGTTTTCCATTTTTTCCAGATGTACCGCTGGAATCAAATTTTTATTGCCTGTCACAAGTCATTTTTCATAATTTTCGGATTATTCGGAAATATTCATCTGATCTATATTATTCTATCAACGCCCACATTTAGATCAAAGTCGTGTGAGTTTTTACTAAAAAATATTGAAAAATCAGGCTGTTTTTCAAAAGTTTAAGCATTCCTAATACATTCATTATCAGCACCAAAGTTATTGATTCATGTTTAGAAGGATGGAGTGCGAAACGGAATTCGGAATTCGGAATTCCGGTTTATTTCAGAATGAGTTTCTTGCAGGAATAAAAAGATTAACGGAAACTCAAAAAGTTCATAACCAAATTGTATTGTAAATCTGGAGATATACAGTACTGGACATAAAGGAATTCATTTCGTAATCACCGTTTTTTCGTCTTTTTTCGAATATTGTTTCTGTCGAATTTTTCTGTGAATAAATCTTTTTAAGTGATGCAAGCAAGGAAGTAGTAATCTTGACGTTAGATTCCAAACTGCAATTCTCTTTGGCTGAGCACAAGGCCGTACGCAAGTACAGATGAGATATGGTCAAAAAACTATGATATAATACCTTTTTGGCCAGTACTGTATATAGTTTTTGCATTTTTTTCTCTCCTTAGTCACTATTTTCCCTAATTCGCCTGATTACAATAAACAAATTCATTGATTCCTCGTAAAAATTAAAAAATAATACAAAAATATTTGATGCATTATGCACTAGGAGAGGAGTAATTGCGAACTGTATTTAACAACGTTTCTTAAAATTTCGAAAAAAGCATTTTACATGTCTTAAGATCTTAGAATAATTACAGAAAATGGCTATAAAAAGATTTAGTAAAAATTTGGGATTTTGATGAAAAAATGCCCAAAATTGTCTGTAAATGTGTAATAACTTGTAAAAATGTACTAAACTTTTGGACTTTTCTTCTGCGTTTAAAATTCTGAAAAAAAATGAAAAAAATTGCTTTATGTTTGTTTAGAATAAAACTTTTAGACAGTTAATTATGCATAATAGCATCGGAAAGTATTCGGAATTCCGAATTCCGCTTTGCGTTTCCAGCGCAGCACGCTGCGAAATCCGAACTGTTCCCTTACTTAACCTTGCGTCTTCGTTCATGAATCTGTCTGAAATAAGAAGCCAAATGCTAAAATAATGCTTTTACTATTTTTGGAATGTCTGAAAATAGTGTAATTCTCGCCTAGTGTCATGTCATAGATTTTGATAAATTCTGAAAATTAAAAAGACACACAAAACAGATCATTACAACACACTTTTTAACCTCCCTCTATGTTGAAGTTTGGCTTAAGTTTGAGTTACTTTTGGCTCAAGTTTTTGCAAGTTCAGTACCAAGAGGTAGGTAGGGTCTGCAAGCGATCCCCCTTCCCCCCATTCCGCAATAGTTTAGGTATGACTATTTCCCTTCTTTATCAAATTTCAATATTATCTATAATTGTACTTTAGCGTACCTTCAATGCATACAGAGCTCCGCCCAATGTTTCTGCATTTTGAACAGTTTCATCGACGTATACCTTATGATTACAAACACCGAAATTCTTCGCGAGACCTGTTTTAACATCATTTTTTTCAATATTTTCTGTTACTGTGTTCAATCTTCTATCATGTTTTTCATTCTTCTCGATATTCTGATAATCACATTGTTCCCATTGGTGCACCGAAACCTGAGCAACTGCAAATATGTTGTAGCAATGTCCATTGTCCCTGTTTTATGGGGAATTTTTATTGTTGCATGGGGATTTCAAGGAAAGGATTTCACATCTTTCAAGTTATGTAGTACGATGATAGGTGAGCTATTAAAATAACGAATTCAAATCAGAAATACTTGATTATCTACAATTTTCAGCTCTACGACTTCCAACTCGACAAGTCCTGGCTCCAGTCATTGTAACCTTTAACTCTCTGAGTCTTGTGGTTTTTCTGATTTTAATTATGGTTTTCTGGAAGAAGGGTACGTTTTATAACCATGCACTTAAAGGAGGGGAAACATTTCAAAATTGATTTGTTCTTTGTCAACTCGATGAGGCTTTGAGGAATTCCTCAAGGCTTTCACGAGCAATTTTCGAGGAATTCCTCGAAAAGCAACTTAAAATTAAAAATTAAATCATGGCGTTTGGTTTAAAACATAAAGAAAATGAATTCAAAATTTCGTTTAGCAATCGAGCGCTTCTCAGCCAGCCGTTCTATTCTAACTCACGACTCCGAAGCTACCGGTTCTGAAACGACCGGATGCGGAGAATTTCTATGAATTCTATGAATATCTTTTTCAATGATTTTCATGGAGCTTTGAAAAGATTGCGCTCGTAATGGCGGTTTGAAAATAATATGTTAGCTTATGTCATTCCCTGAACCCAGCACTTAAAGCACTTAAACAAGGTTTTCTAACGAAGACATAAAATATTTATATTTAATTTTTAATGTCTTCAGAAAAGCTTAAAAATCAGTAGAAATAGGCTACACCTTACTCAATTATATGCCGTAGAAAGTGTCCGTCTAGGGATTGGAATTGAACTGATGGATGGGTCGTTTGAGAATATTTGAAGATAGAAATGGCTTTAATTCTATAATATTTGAACTTAAATTTTCAGCAAAGTGATTAAAAAACATAATAATTTGATGTCTCCGGAAGATTCTAGCTCCTCTGAAACAGAGATTCAACACTAGAAAGTCAGAATTCCAATTCCAGGCCAAAACAAAGGTGACAGCTATAAAATTATGCGGCACCTCAAAGTTTCTGCAGCACTATTCATTATTTCTAATTATCTCAGTGCGTTTGCTATCAACATTTTCATATTATTTGGGTATTCTGGTGAAGACTTAACGAACATGATAGGCAATATTGTAAGCGATCAATGGCTTGGTAGAAACCAAAGAAAGACGGTCGTTTTCAGTCCATATCTTCCATGTTCTCCTATTCCCACACGTTTTATACGATTATCTGGCGGTCAAAGGAATATCGAAAGCGGTTTATTGGCTTGTACTGCAAAACGTCCACACCTGGTGTGACGTTTTTCGTTCCAACCGTTATCAAAAACAAAGCTCAAAGTGAATTTTAAGAAAATTTCAGATTTCTGTCTTAATATTTATTACATTAAATAAATGAACAGATAGTCGAGTGTTTAACCCGTTTTTCAATGATATTTTCACAAAATTATGAATATGCCTTGAACTTTCGAAGCATTACTATCCATAAGAGCACAACAGATGTCATTATGAGTCCATTCATAATCCATAGAGGTTTCAGACCAAGAAGGGTGTAGATGTATCTGAAAATGCGTTTTCCTTTCAAACTATATTAGTCAAAGCTAATTATGCACGTTCTGGCAATTTTTTGCAAATAATACAGAGGAAAGAGCACTCACGAAGCATAAGTGGGTGTGATGACCAGCATGATATCATCCAGAATTACCGCTGCACCTTGCATGACACTCTGAAAATTGAAAACTGATTTTTAAAAGTGTAACGATGTGATATATGGTATATAACGGCCTGGCGACGGCTTGTATTGCAGGTTTGTGTGATAGGGTGAGTCATCTTATCACTTTTGAACTTTCTATCTTTCTTTAAAGAGAAGTACAAAAGAGCAGTTTTTATTCAGATTTTTTGTACAGAGTTTCAGAATTTCACGCTACCGTATTCTACCATGTAGAGTTCTTTTGAATATTTTTTTATCTTCTGCTCTTTTCAGCACTCTTCTTAGAACTATTTATTCGTATATTGAATTTCTGGGGGATGACGGCTCCGATTCTTCCAACGGTGGGTTTTATTCGTTAAAAAAGATCTCAAAAATGGTTTTGGAATCTTCCGCCTTTGGTATTGACGACAGCCAGAAAACTCTATTGCTGCAAGCAGGTAATTTGTATCGAAGCCGTCTCATTCTTTGAGCAGCGGCGTTTTGAAGGAGCCCTGATATTGGGATAATAGGAGAATTATGCAAGAATATCCCAAGTCATTCCCTTGTAATACATCTTGTTAACTTTGGCATCAGTGTTCTTGAAAAAGAGTGTGGCTTTGCCAAAGAAGCTGAATGCGACGTCTTATTCAGGTTTTCTTTTCATTCAGGCAAGCCGTACAATAGTTCTTGGCGATAATTCGATTGTTCTGGCTGGTTTTATTAGCTTATTTAAAGGAACACCCTCAGTTTTTCCTTGGCAATTAATTGCATTGTTCTGCGATTCATTTTGAAGTCAGGTTTAATATTTCTCACGTTTCTCTCTGAATTACATCTGATTCGCTCTCTGGCGTATTTTACGACTCGTTCGGTGGATAACGGTCATTCAGAAAAACTGCAGAAGTCTAGCCCAAGTTCACCACAATTTTAGGACAATTTCTATCCAAGACTTGTTCGCAGAGCCGAGAGCTGCCCCGTCTTGCTAATGAATTCAGTGTTCCAAGACGTTCGAAACGCCTTGCTACCAACACGGCACGGAAACCGGTGTCATTTTCTCAAAAACGAAACTGAAATTTTTTCGAGGTAAAAACAAATCAAAATTTAAAAGAAAAAAGATTCTATAACTTCACACTCAGTGTGCATTCACCAAGCTTAACGCAAATGCCAGTGCGTAACAATTCTCCCAATATCTTATTTCTTTACGTTGGTTTCAGACAGTCTCCCAAACCAATGCAGTACTTCAAATTGACAGATCTAATGAAAAATTGACTATGCTTTCACACTGGGAAATATGATAACTAACCTGATCAATTTTCCCTAAGATCTTCGAGTAAATCGTATCGAGAGAAATAATGGAAGAAGGCATAGTCATTCCGAACACGAAAACCATGCAGCTCAAGAATATAATAGGCTGTGGAGCAATTCCACCTTCACACCATGAATACTTATCAGGATCGCAACCAGTATTATCTGTGGTGTTGTACATGGCAACTTCTACACCGATCGACTTGTATGGGTAGGTGACGACGTACAGCATAGTGAACAGCGTAATTGAAAACAGGTAGATGTAGCGTGGTTGAACTCTGTAAGTTTGGAATTCGAGTTTGGATGGTTTTGGATGATCGCTCACATGGTTCCTAGTTTGCAGAAGATGAAACTTCCAATTACAAACATTGACAGAATTCCGGAGCCTCCCATGAGGAACGACGTGATTCTGACAGTTTGGATTCCGGTCCAACCATATTGGACCATCATAAGAATTGGTATAAGTCTGAAAATTGAAATGAAAGAACCGGGGACACTTGATGATTGCATACGTTATAATAGATCTAGCTGCCATGGTTTTTCCACATTTTGCAATCCACACAACGAACACCAACATCCAGTCGATGTTCGAGTTTTTTATCTTGGCAATTCTCATTTTCAAGCCTTCCAATTCAAAGATTGATGGTTTCTTGGCTGAAATAAAAGCAGACGCTGAAACAAATCCTACAGTAATCCTATACTTACGTTGTTTGGTTTTCTGTTTTCTTGGGAGTTCTTTCATTCCAAACACAATTATTGCGATTGAAATGAAATTGGTAGAATTGGCGATCCAGATGGGTGCAGAGAATACGTGGAACTTCACATTAGGAAGGATTGTGTACCCTGGATAGGGGATAGTTGTAAACGCCATTTGGATCACTGAAAAATTCTGCTGAATAGCCGGGATTCCTAATTTTTAGTAATTTAATTTCAAGCTTTATCTTCTGAAATTATGGTTACTAAAACTGAAAAATAAAACGATTTCCTGAGCAATTTCTTATTTATCATTAAAATCTGGAAGACTGAAAAGAAAAACGACTCACAAGGCCCACAAATAATTGAAAGAGTCATGGAGAGTGACAACGCAGCGAATGCTTTTGACCGATCTTTCGGCATCGAAACCGCTGCAATATAGGCTCGAAGGATGGATGGTGAACTTCCAGAGATATCAAACAAAATGAAGCAGAACATCATCATGTACCGTCTTCCCGTTGGGATATATTCGACGGCCAGGTACAAGAAGCAAGCAACCATTGCGATGATGCGACCAACGATTAGCGGCCATCTGAAGTGGACCGGCTGGATTTGCAGAATTTTCCAGAATACTCACTTGATAGTTTTATACTTAAAACTCCATACCGCAAAAACCAACACGAAAACCGCGTGAGCTGCTTTTGAGGCTGAGCTAGCAATTCCAAAAAACTGAACCGTAGAATCTGGGTCAATCTGTTTCATGTAGGGCCATTCTGACATATGCACTGCTGTCCCCTCGATGGCTCCAAGGAAGGAGACGAGGGCAGTGATGTAAATCAGCTTCCAGTTAGTCTCTTCAGCATCCTCATCAGCAAGAGAGAAACAGTCTGCAAAAAACCAGTTTGTTCCATCTTCGAAAATGATGATGAAAAGTGGGGGGGGGGAGGTGGTGGCATTGATACTGAACTATGCTATTTTTGATTGTCGCGGTTCAATAGGATTAATGTATTAATTAATGTGACCTGGTAGTTTTGATTTGATCTTATAGCATTCTATTTTTTGTAGATTAATTGATTCTGAAAACTACAAACTACAAAGTTTTTAAACTACAAACTACAAAACCAAAAAAACATGCTATACATAATTTCCCAAAAACAGTCGAATCAACTTCAAATTCTATTTTAACTTTTTTCAATTTTTGGTGCTTAGGAGGACCCGCTACTACTGTAAAAACTGAGATGAAAGCATCAAATTTCGCAAATCGACGAATGAAAAACAGTGGAAAAATTAAAACAAAATAGCGAAACACGAAAAATGCTCCAACACGTGCGTGATAGCCTGCGTCAAAGTTGGGTTGCAGTATTTTAAAGTCGTATTTCGTCTCATCTTTCGCCTCGCCTTCGTTCGTCTTTCAGTTTGTCTTGCATTCGTCTTACGCAATAAAAACGTTGTATATGTGTACCAACACAATGTCTATCTCTGCGTCAGATGAATTCAAGACGAAGACGAAGACGAGACGAGACGGTCTTGTTTCGTCTTTCGTGGAAGCCTTAGTATAATTCATAAATAAACATCTCCTTATAGCTATCAGATTTTCCCACGTTTTCTAATAGAATGGAACTAATCCTGAGCTATTCGCCAAACACCACATAGTCGTATACCCATCTACCCATCTTTCGCTTGACAGAAACATTCAGTTCAATGATTTTACTTATTGTGGAAAGCAAATGTACACACTGTGGGAAAACAAGTTAAACAAGCAAATGCAATGAAAGAAAATGCGAGCGAATGTTCGGAAAACAATAAATATTCACAGAATGTTGATGTAATTTTGTAAATGATTTTCTGACGGCTAAATATTTGCTTAAAAACGCGGAAACTTCATTGAAAATAAATTGGGAAGCAGAAAATCTTCGCAATGCTTAAAGATTTCAGACTTATTCACTATCTCGCATTTTCAGATTTATTAAAGCATACCTTCCTTAGACTCTAACGAGCTCTCGGATTGCTCCTTTTCCATGTCCGCGGGACCACTAGCAACTTGATAAACGGTGTCCGCAGTCTTCTCGGTATTCATTACCTTCTGCTTCATGCCGCAGCCTGTCGATTGGTCAGAACACAAGTGACCTCCGAACTAAGATCGCAACTTTTTTTGAAAAAGGTGGCCCTTTAGAAGAGTTTGAACAACGGTTTAATGTTGAGTCCTCTGAGCACTATGGGCAAGGCAAGCTTCCGCGCGTCGAGACACAAAATGGTAGCTGCGGAAAGTGCTGGGAGGGGGGAGGCTGGGGAGTAGAATGAGAGAGAAAGGGAAAATACAAATAGGGGAAAGAACGGTGGAAATGATGTTCAGAAATGAAGAAACAAGGAGGAAAAGGTGAAGGGGAGGAGACAGTATTGTATGTTTGATGCTTCTTCTTGGTCGAGGTCTGTCGATGGTTCAATGAATCGGGTTTGGCAAACGGGTAACAGCATGAAGTGTAAGAGATAATGAGAACCAATTGTGAAGATTGAGATTTATTAAAGATTGTATTTATTCGGCAAACCGATGGTGTTTCTCCGAAAGTGCGTTTTTGTTCGAATTTGATGATAGTGATCCTGCAACGTCCAGAATATCCTGAAAAAGCGAATGAATCGAAGGGTTTCTGTTGCAATCGAACGGCATTTCTAATAATTATTGTCTTTTTATTTGATTTTCTTTAAAATTTTCCGAGAAAAAAAAGATAAAATCTTGGATCTTTTCTTCTCTGCAATTGCGAACAGAACCAGTTTGTGTAGCCTTCTTGAGAACAACAAAAGGAATTTCAGATTGAGCAACAACTGAAGAGCTCATAAACAAATATAGATAGAAACCCCCATATAAGGATTTTCATTGAAATGGCTATAACTCAAAACGTGTTTGATTTCATGAGCACGCCTTCAAAAGCACGTAGAATTTCAAATTTCATACACTCCTTGTCTGCTTCGAAACAAATTCTCAGGTTTCAACATTTTTTTTTCTTCTTCTAAAAATAATTTATTTCCTCAAATTCTCTGTATGTGTTTCAAACACAGAGGAGATGGAATGCATTGTATAATGAAGCTCCACACAGTTTCAGCTGTAAAACGATTTTTTAGAGAGGTCTGGTAAGAGGCAAAATTTCCTATTTTTTCCATAAATTTTCAAGAAATTTCATTAATTGAGGAACTATAAACAAATTGGTATTTGGTAAGTTTGGTGTCAAATTTCAGAAAACAAATGAAAAAGGAATTCAAATTATTTTTTCCAGCCATGTTTCTTTGGTTCTTTGGACTTTGGTGTGGTGGCGTCTACCCGATATTTTGTAATTGGAACGTGTGCTACTCTTGCGGTTCACAATTAGACAAAAAGAAACTATAATTCTAGTTTCAAAAGAAAGGATCGTTAATTAGAAGACTCTTCGTAATAGGGTTCTGAGCTCACACACAAAAACGAAGAATTTTCAGCTGAAAATGAGCTAGTAGAAACTGAAATGTTCTAAAAAATATTCTGTGAGATCTTCACACCTGAAACTACATTTTTGTAGTTGACAACTTCTCTCTAGATCCGCTGCTCAGACAGCAATAGTACAATGAAGAGACGAGACGAGTAGGGAAATTTTCACTGATTTCCATACGGACTCTTGGTTGAGACTTATGGATGAAAATGTAGGTAAAAGCTGTCAAATGTAAACATTTAGTTCTAGAAGTGAAGATTTCACACAAACATTTTCAGAACATTCGAGCTTCTACCAGCTCATTCACAAAAATGCCAAATTGCGTGCATTTTCAAAGGAAAGAAATTTCTTTTTGAGCATCTTGCAGCACAGTACCGTAACTGAAAATTGTTGCACAGATTTGCGACGGTTTCCCGTTTCTAACTTTTTTACAGCAAAAAATATAAATTCATCATTTTGTGATTGCCATCTAAAATTACAATATTTAGTCCAAAATATTACAAATGAATTTTAAAAATGCGAATTTAGAAACTATTCTACATATATTTCTGGATCTCTGACGATTTCATTGAAATCTAATTTTGCCCAAAATGATTGAACTTTTACAGACATTCTTCAGATTGATACTTTCGGACTGATATTTCTTAATTTGAGAGCAAAAAGAAAAAGCAACCAAAACGGAAAAAATGAGAAGAAGTTACTTCGGATCGATCGCGATTGAAATATTAATAAAAATAAGAAAACTGGGCAACATACATTGATAAAAGCAGTTATTTTTCCAGAACATTCTTTCGTCGCCCTACTTCTTTGCCTACCATTTCTTTATTGAATAGCCCACTTATTTGAAATTTTATTGGTTGTACGCTAACATTTCTGAAAAGAAGAGAAGATAGAATAACCTGTTTTTCATTTTGATCAATAGAAAATTTATATTTCAAAGGGAAAAATCAGGACAACTGAGTGTACTTTAGAGGGAGTTACCTAACTTCAATATTTTTTGCTTGAGAGTGACAAAATATAGTGCCGCCCGCCTTCTTAATCTCGGCAGTAGCTAAGACATTTGCTGTCTTTCCATATGTTATCTTTTTTGACTGTTTTTGTTCGATTTAGGGGTGAACACATGAATCCCCTTCACCAGAAGCCAAGAATCGGAGATAAATTCGAAACAACAATGCAATTGTCGGAAGGTCCAATCCCTCGCCGTGTCACAGTTTCTTTCAACTTCAATCGTTTTCAATAATGATATTATCTATCTGAATGGGTTGGCTAGTTTTTTTTCCAGATAGATTGTCGGATAGCTTTTGTTATACTTGAAGAACTATACACCAATCTGCCTTCTGTCCGTACTCTACAAAGCAATCACAAAATGTGTTTTGAACAGAATACGGAAGACTCTAGAAGAATCTAAACCAGTAGAGCACACTGGATTCTTAACATCCACTCAATCCAACTTCTGCTCAAAGTGGGTATCGAATACTTGATGCCGCTCATAAGACGGTTGAGAATGAAACCGTGTTGAATAAGTTTCAATCTCGGAGACATTACAGAAGCAGGTCATAGAAAGATCCTATATCTACACACAACCGCAATACTACACTCAAACTCTACATTCCAAAAACCGTTCAATATCCCCATTACCAGAGGTCCACTCCGACTCTTTCAATTCTCTGGTTCAAAGATTCTTTGACAGATTATGGAATTCTGCTTCGAGTTCTGTCATTCTGTCATTTTAAAATTGAGAAAAAAAAATTGAATTTATTGTTTGGCATCATTCGAACGGAAATCGATAATGAATATGACATGCGAGGTTTTCAATCAGCTTTCCTTTAACATTTAACGGAACCCACCAGGAATGTAAATTCACCGTCAGCAATCAATCAATATTTGAAAATCTGTCCTCTAGAATATTTCATGCCAGAATACAGTTTCTCGAGCAAGGATAATGAATATTTTCAGAATAAAATTGTGCACTTTGTTTTTGATTTTTCTAGTAACCCTTTCACATGCGCAAAAAATATCAATTTTTCTTACAGGGTTCGTGAACTAATCTGCATGGTGACCATTGCTGCTATTTCTTAAAACTTCTTAAAAAATTGGTTATATTTTCACCTGTTTTTTTGGCGTTTCAAATACAAAAAGCACAACATTTTTGTGATTTGTTTCTCAAGGAGCTCATTGAAAGTTTACTTTGATTTTCTCCAAAAAGAGTTCTCCTCGTCGTGATAGGGAAGTCAAACAATGCGCAAAAAAACAAGAAGGAAGTCTGTGATCTCGTTCCAAAGTTTATTTATTATCGAAGTGTTTTGACGATTTGCACCGTCTATGACACCAATTGCAAACATTACTCATTGAAAAAGAAAATAAGACAGGAAGGTACAAACCAACCGGAAGTACCGAACTCATTAGAAGTGCACGCGTGGGGATGGTCCTCAAAAACAAGAATAATCAAGTTAGACCAGCTATGAGATGCAAAGAATGTAAATTTGACACCATGCTGGATTTCAGTTTTGAAACTATAAAAGACTTGGAATAAATATTTTTAAAAATCCTACGGATCACCGGACTTTAGATTTGAATTTTAAGACATGCAAGAATGAATTAAACGAACATTCGAAAAGGAAATTAAATTTTGAAATAAGAACAAAAGCTGTGAAGATAAAATGCTTGTTACAGCAAATCATTTCGTACTGGAATTCCGTACTTGAGAAAGTACGATCGACTTCCACAAGTTTTGGCCGTATCTTGGTCTTAACCTGTCGGAAACTTGCGCAAGGTTTATGGAAGACTTTTCTCAGACTTGTGAAGAACTTGATCAACTCGAGGCCTATATGTAATTTGTGTAGTTTTGATGTCTCATTGCATCTGTCGTCGAAGAGAAGTTTGACGATATCGTAGAATGTATCAATATTGAAGGAATTGGAGTACGCGATGAGAAATATACAGGGTGGCATCCAAATACCGTTACACGCTTGAAACGTTATAAATGTCTTCAAACAAGTTCAATTTTCACCAGAATTGGACAGAAGTTTATTGAAATGATACAAAAACAAGTTTTAACGATAGTTTTCAAATCGCCCTCCTTTGGCCTTCACCACCGCTGTCAATCTCTTCAGGTAAGCGTCCACCACGGCACGCAGGTAGTTGGCATCCATTTCGTCTCAGGCTTTCACAAGTGCGACCTTCAGAGCGCTCAAACTAGCGTAGTTTTTGGTGGAAACCTTCTGGGCCAAATATCCCCAAACGGCGTAGTCCATAGGATTCAGTTCGGGTGACGACGCTGGCCATTCTGACGAGGAGATGAACTCAGGAAAATTGTTCTTGCACCACTGCTGAGTGGCCTTGGCGCGATGAGCCCGTGCGCCGTCTTGTTGGAAGCACCATGGTCGGTTTCCGTAATGCGATTTGGACCACGGAAGAACTGCAGCCTCTAAAATGTGTTTTCTGTAGTAGGTTTGGTTCACCTTGGCTCCCAAATCAACAAAAATCAGCGGGGTTTTGCCATCGGAGCAAATTCCACCAAAAACCATGACTGAAGACGGATGAGATGTCTTATTGAGAATTTTTCCGTTCTTACAGGCAGTTTGTTGTGAATACTCATGTTCAATCATATTCACAATTAATTCTCGGGTTCCTTCCAGTCACCCTTTAATATTTATCTCTTACAGAAACGCTCCTCTACACCTATTGTGTTTGAATTGCCGCCCATTCCGCTGCAGTACTCACGGCGGGTCTCGGCACGACATCAATGGGAGGGCCTCTGGGAGCCGCCTCCTAATTAATTATTGATTACTCACCCTTTTTTGGGCCTAAATGGAGAGTGCAATCAACCACTCCGTCCCTGCCCGTTTTTTTTCCCACTTTTAAATAATTAATTTATACCTTTTGTTCCTCCTAATTCTCTTTTGTTATTTTTCCTTAAATGTCTGTAATTAACGTGATGGTAGAGGTTTTAATGCGGCCAACCAGCGCCATCTTTCCTCTGCACTTAATAAATTTTGTTATCACGTAAACGTGTTTTTCTTACAACATTGTGCTCGGATCTTCGCCGAGGCACAAAATGGTGCATCTCCCTAAATTCTAAAAGCATTCTACCACGCTAGCCGAAACACCCGAGCTAATTTTAATTTAATTTTAATTTTTTTCGTCATCAGTACGTGAGTTGAATTTTTTCGTCATCAGTACGTAAATTGAATTTTTTCGTCATCAGTGCGAGATTTCCTTTCGTCAACAGCACAAAATTCGAGCGTGAAAAAGAACTTTAAAAAATTAAATTTATCAATTTGAATTTAATTTGAATTTTTTTTCGTCATCAGTGCGAAATTTCAAATTCCTTTCGTCAACAGCACGAAATTCGAGCGTGAAAAAGAACTTTAAAAATTAAATTCATCAATTTTCTTCATTAATCCCCTCGGTTTCTCTTAATCTCCTAAATATTCCCTTCAAATATCTATTTCTATATTTTTCTTTTTCTATATTTCTAAATATATCTATTTCTACGTATCCTCCTCGTTTTCCTCACTCTTAATTGCTAAAACCGCGGACAACAGTACGCAACGACACTCCGTATTTCCTCTTCGTCTCAACAGTAGCGAAGACGTTTATAGTCGTGTTTTCTCGGCATATTTTCTCTCTTTTCTTCGATTTATCCTTCCTTTTTCCTTTTTTTAGGTCTTTAAAAATATCTCATACGTGATTTCCGTATTTTATAACGTATCTTTCACGTCGAAAAATAGCAAAAAACGCCTACTTTCGACAAACTATGGCTAAAACAGCTAAAACGGTCGATTTTTTTCGCCGTTTCATGTTCCTTTCGATATAATTTCGCTTGAAAATCACTTCTTGCGTGGCAAAACTCACTTATGCCAAAGAAATAACCACTTTCCGTTTTCAAATTTCGAGAAATCGTTAAATTTGAGCTAAAAACAGCGAAAATTGACAAATCACTGTTAATTTCGAACAGTTTTTACTTTCCTTTGCCTAATCTGGCAATCAATTGTTTTGTCACTCGTACTCATGTGGTTTTAACAACGATTCCACAAGAAATATCAACTTTCCTACGAGAAATTTTCGAGAAATCGACATCTTCATGACCTAATGTATTAGTCGAGGCCCTTTCACCCTCGCTTCTTGAACATTGTCCGCAAGCTCATAACATGAAATTTGTTGCTTAAGGAAACATCGATCATCGCCAAAGCACGAATAAGATGACATCACCGCCACCGACGCGATCTCCGGACCGGGAAACGGCCGACAGACAACCGGAACTTCTGGAACAGCAGGGGCCCTTAGTTGACACCGAGTAAGTGTTTATTATTATAATGGGTAAATCATTAGCCTAAGAAAAGGAAACACCGTAGCTCTCGACGGGTATGTCTCCAAATAAGGCATAACTTAAAAACAAAAAGTTAGCTATCTGACAAAACAAGAAGAATTAACACATCTTGTTGCAGATGGCGCCAAAAGTTCCGTGAGATTCTAGAGGAGGCTGCAGTCACACGGCTCGACGTGGAGCAGCTCCAAGAGAGCGTTGAAAGGGGATCAGAGAAAGCCGATACGTCCATCATTTGACCGACGTGTGCGACCGCACAAAACGAGAAGCGGCATTGGCTCTCCTCCACAAAGAAAAAAAAAACTCCATGCCAAGCAGGAGCTAAGCGCCCCGCCAAACGGCAACCGCTGAAGACACTCAACAGTAAGTGTTACATTTAAATGCATACAACAAACAGCTTGTTACAGAAGAAGCCCCATCGAGGCCGAGTCGCCAATACCCAACGAACACCTACCCGCAGCATATGCTGGCCGCACCACAACCGATGATGCCACTCCCGGCCGGTAACGGATTCCACGGAGCAGTTGGGGCATGGAATTCAGGGAACCAATGGGTGCCAGCTATGCCTGCATTCTACCCAAGGCAATAAACTTGTCCCTCGGTTGAGTTTTTTTTGTCAATCCACTTCTCCTCGGCCCGTAAGGCCGAGATCACCTCTATTGTAGTAAAAATTTTTTACTTTGTTGGTTTTTATAATAAAGAAAAACCCTGTTGAACACTTTGTCAACGTTTTCCTTTTTCGATTATACAAACAGCAAACATCGGCAACAGAACACAATAGATGCAACAGTCTTATTAGCAGTATACTCGGCTTTGCAGACTGTCCACCGTTAACAACCTTACGGTCTATACCTATCTAAAATACTAAAAAAAAAAAACATAGGCTTAGTGGAGTAGGCGGATTCTACCACGAAACACTAGGTGGACGCCCCTTTGGTCTCGTAATGCAGCGAGGCAGACTGAGAGCATCTGTCTCAAACCACGAGAGACCCCAGCAATAAATGACCACCATCGCTTGGGGGGCTGACAGGTCAGCCTCAGGACGGAGACGGACGCCCTGATTGAGGTCAAGTTCAGACGTATATACGCTTCAACGAGAAGTGACGTCGTCCTGATATTGTGAAAGTGACAACCTCACAGTATCATGTCATCGGGATAATATGTAGTAACCAGACACAAGAAGTTCGAACAGGAATTCAGAAATGAAAGCCACTTATTGTAACGACGAGTCTTGTCAGGAGTCATGAACCAGACAAGTAACATCTCACGTCGAAACAAATAGTTCCATCTTACCTCAGAGAAGGAAGTTCGCAAGTCAGCAGCGGAGGTCGCTGTAGTTACTCATAATCTCCCATTATACCATCCCATACCTCACAATACCATACCACAATTATACCATCCCATACCGCATCATTATACCTCCTTGTATCATATTTTCCTTGTCGTACACTCTCTTCACAGAGTTAACGTCTTCCCTTTTTTTCATTTCAGTGTAGCAACTCCAACGCTTCTACTTTACCTTTGTTACTAGTATCCCATCCCATTATCCCATTAGGCCGCAGCATGCCCACCGCCCACACGGAAAAGGGACTTTTACGTTACATAAAAGTCTTCCTGACCAAATCCGGCAAACAGTGGAATGTCATAGTCGACGAAGCTCGACAAGCCAGCGAGGCTATAGCAGGAGCCTCTCTCGGTTTTGTAACCCTACCGGAAGCCATCCGTGTAGCAACCTCTGTGAGCAACTGCCTCTCAGAGTTAGCGGCTGTGCCCGCAATCGTATCGGACAAAATGGTCAAAGTCAAAGGCAGAGCCATACAGCTCAAGCTGGACGAAGACATTTTTGAAGAACGAGCCCAAGAAATCCGGGAGAACATGGAGACACTAATCACAGACATCTCCAATAGAGCAAGCGTTTACCTCGACGACCTGCGCGACTACATTGAGTTGAAAGGAGGAGTTTTTCCAATGGTAGCCAGTGTTGAGGAGGCCAATCAGCGCCTCGAAGAATCGCTGGAAAAATCACTCCATGAGGAGGAGGACGAGGAGGTTATAATCCAACCTCGCCCCAACTCAAGATCCAGCTACAACAGCACTACTTCCCAAATCCAACAGGAAGGTGAAGGTCCCACTAGCGGAACTGATCCACAACAGCTTCAACAGCAAGCTCACCCTCCCAGTGCTCTCACCGCTCACATTGACATTCCACATCTCCCCACTTCAATTCCTACACCTCCCACTGTACCATCCTCTTCCCACCCCACCGTCGTTTCTCAGACCGGCCTTCAGCCGGTCCATTTTCCTAGCATCTCAAGACTCGCAACAGCACCGAGCATCTCCCCCATCATCTCCCAATCTAGTAACTCTCGTTTCCTTTCACAACCGGTCCCATTCATCTCATCAGCGGTGAATAATGGACAAGGCAACTCTGCCAATATATACACCTCTCAAGTGTATAACCCAGCTGTAAGAGTAACCGGAACTCTCAGCAATCTCATTCAGCCACCTGCGCCTCTGAACAATCACGTTTCAGGACACCAACAACAGAATAGAGAACATTTCTATCGTAATGACTCCCGCAGAAGCCCAGGTCTTCTGAACGATCTCCCAGTCAACTCTCAACAGCGGAGCTTCACGCGCACAATCAGATGCGAATGCTGCGACGGAGATCATGCACTATATCGGTGTACTGATCCGTACCTTACCAGGTTCTGTGCAGCAACACAAAGATGCACTCTGTGCACATCGTCAGAACATCAGACAAACCAATGTCCCTTAGCAACACCTCAAAACACGGAAAACACTCCGCGCAGAACAACAGAGTCGGCACGTCACCAAAACACAATGGGACAGCCTCATCACTCTACTCCGAATTATTATCAATCAGGAGATGGGTATGAGAACTGCCGCGGTCATTCAGAGCACTCCTTCGAGTATGCGAACAGCAACGAAAGAGGTGAAAAACCGAAGCCAGCCAGAGCATTTGAAGACATGCTTAGAGATTGTGTATTGGATAACCACCAGTCCATCCAGTCCATTATGGCTCTTGTGCCTGCCTTTAACGGGGAACGGGCATCTTACCGTCGGTTCATCAGAGAAATCGACGAGATGGTCTTGCAGAACCCCAGGCTAACAGCTCCAATGAAAAGGAATATCTTAGTAAACAAACTGCAAGATTCCACACCACACTTCTTATCGGGACAAAGAGATCCAGAAAAAGCTATCGCAGAAACACTCACACTGCTAGAAAATGCTTTCGGTGGACTCTCCGAAGAATGTCTATTACGACAACAGTTCGCGAAGATAAATTTCGATAGCTCAGACGAAAGCGCCTTCACAAGATCTCTCAGTGAAGCGCGAATTGTCCTTACGCAGCTTCGAGAATTGGGAAGCAACATGGACACCCAAGCCACCTTTGACTTTATCCTGAAGCTTCCAAAATACATGCAAAGGAAATGCATGCCGGTGGCTAAAAGCAGACCTGCAGGAGCTCTCGAAGAGGTTCTCAAACTAACCGAAGAGATGCACAGTACAAACTGCGATATTGCAATGTTGAAAAACACTTCAAAAAATGCAGAACGGCACACACGACCGTATAAAAACTTTGCTCCAACTCATCCGGTTTTGACCATTTCTCAACAGATAGAGGAAGATTCCGATGAAGAAGAAGAAAGCTACGATCACACCATCATGGCGATCAAAGCTCACTCGAACCCGCAAAGGAACACGTCTTTGGGATCGAAGCCAAAGCCGGCGTCGTCAGTCACGCCACAAAGCTACTCAGCTGCTCAATTCGTCTCGGACGGAACTCCAGATTGCCCAGGAACAGACACTGGCAAAAGAATGAGCTATGAAGAAGCAAGAAACACAAAAGTGGTTCAAAGTCCGGCTAGTTTCATCTGGAAACTAGGTCCAGGATATAACGCTACGAAACTGCAGTACAGTTTCACGAGAAGGTACCCAACAGAGTCCTTGTACTGCCAAATATGCGGTCCAGGTCACAAGCTCATCCAGTGCCCAAAAAGCAGTTCCAATGTACGGAAGTGGATCTCCGACAACGGCGCATGCACCAACTGCGGAAGCACTCAACACCGAGGCGCGAGAGACTGCACCTCGAACTTCACCTGTGTCTATTGCTCAGCGAAGCACGCTAGCGCTGGATGTATTCTGAAGGAATACTACAGGGATTACAGAAATTTCCCGACTGATGCTGACAAACCACGCAGCATCAAGTTTTTTCGTGACCAAATTAGCTCCGAACAACAATAGTTCTACCTCGGTAGCAACGGCGCCAATCAGCAGCGCCAGTCATTCACATTTGTTAATAGTAATATTAGTTTAGTTAATCCCTCACCTGCTCCGTTTAAGACCCCCTCAGGCTCGGAGCATAGAATCATCAGCAATTCTTCGTCAAACCAATCGTCTCGGGCATCGGTTCCCGTCAATCACCATAAACACCTGATTCAAGAATCAGAAGATACAACAATCCCGGCAATCATCGCCACACTTACCAGCTCCAAGCTAGACCTAACCAGGCTAGCCTCGGCAACAGAGGATATCTCTCTTCCCTTCGCCGTTCTTTACACAGAAGACGGGCAACCTATTCGAGTGCTCGTAGATTCAGGAGCAGCAATATCGCTCATTTCTGATACAGCAGCACAGAAATTGAGGTTAAAGTCAAATCATTCGACAAAAATCACAATCGAGGCTTTCAATAACATCTCGACTTATGACTGTAACATCTATCAATTGTCCCTCAACGGCAGAGACCACGTTTACTCCACGTTTATAGCTGGAACGCCAAATCTTCCAAATACTAAGTACAAACACTTAGGCCTTCATCTCAGACTCCGGCTCGACAGATTCGCTATCACAGCAGACATAGCTAAGGCTTTTCACCAAGTGCGACTTCAGAGCAAAGATCGCAACGTGACCAAGTTTTTATGGGTGAAAGATATCAATAGGCCACCCGTTGGGGAGAACCTCGTAGTCTACAGATTCACGAGAATCCCGTTTGGAATGAGATGCTCACCATTCCTATTAGCGGCAACCATCCGCCACTACCTTCTTCTCGCAGCTAGCGTCATCAGTACGGAGATAGGTCAGAACCTCTACGTCGATAATATCATGGTTTCGACAAACGAGGAAGATAAAGTTCTACCTAAAATTCGAGAAATTCAAAACGAGTTTCGAAAAATGAAGATGCATGTCCGCGAGTTCGGAACCAATCACCCGACAGCCCTTCTCGAACTTCCAGAAGAGGACAGATCGGAATCACATAATGTGAAATTCCTCGGCTATATATGGGATACGTCATCAGATACGGTGTCAGTGAAAATTCACATCCCAGAGGAAGATGATCCGACTAAGAGAGTGCTAACATCAATAGCTGCCAAATCCTACGATCCTATGGGATTCACAGCACCCATTCACGTCCGGATCAAATGTCTCATCCAAAAATCTTGGAAGATGAACATGGACTGGGACGACAAACTATCAAGTCACCCAGACCTTCTCAAAGAATGGGAAAAGATCAAACTGCTCTACAACACCGCAGAATTCATCATTCCAAGGAAACTGAGAAGTCAATACGAACAGCTCTCGCATCCAGAAATGATCACTTTCTGCGACGCTTCGAAACACACGTTTGCATGTGTCGTATACCTGCTATATAGAAATCCGAACGGCTATATTGATACTCACATAATCGGTGCAAAATCTAAGCTGAAGCCGCCATCAGACGCGGAGATATCCATCCCTAAGCTGGAATTAGCAGCCATGGAAATTGGAGTCAGATTTTCACAGAGTCTCATCAACGAGATACCGGACAATCAAAAACCGACAAAGCTACGTATTTTCACAGACTCCATGATCTCGCTCTTTTGGGTTCTAAACAAGGAAACTAAAAAAGCATGGGTGCATAACAGAGTAAACACCATCCATAAGATCAATGAAGAGCTCAAAACGCAGGCCATCGAGGTATCCTTCCACCATGTCGCCACCGACAAAAACCCAGCCGACTTGGCTACAAGAGGCATGGACGCGTCCTCTCTTCAAGAATGCAGTATCTGGTTACTCGGCCCAGACTTCTTGAAAGAACCATCAGAGAATTGGAAGCCCAAGCTGGAAGGCGAGCTTGAATGCTCAGAAGCCGAAAAAGAATTGGCATTACAAGAGCTCTCATCATATAAAAAGCCTCGAAAAGAAAAGACGGTCGCAGTTACCCACTTTCGAACAGTACCAGTCACGTCCGATTTCACCATGAGACATAAATCGCAAAAAACATCCGCTGCGGAACAAAAGATTTATGACTCTCCGATTCCATACGCGTATACCAACAAACTCGGCAAGCTCGTAGGAGTCACCAGTGTTGTGCTGAAATTCATAACCATCATGACAGAAAACAGGGCTGTGCACTCGGAAGCAATCAAAGCTTTCAAAAAGACTGGTGAAATTACAGACCCGGTGGTCAGAGCCATCGAGAGGCGTCATATCGCTAGAAGACTCGTCATCACCGAGCACTATAAAGAGTCCGGAAGCAGGAACGAGTCCTTCAAAGAGTCGCTAAACCAATTCCAAACGGCAGACGGTCTCTGGAGAACAAAGAGATACGCAATCAGTCCCGTCTTGCCTCAGGGGGCGAACTACCCTATCCTGATTCACGAGAAACACCCGTTAGCAAGACTCATTGCTATTGAGACACATGAAATGAACGTACACTTACCAGCACAGTATCTTGTCTCGACACTCCGTACACAGTACTGGATTCGAAAAGACGGTCGTCTGGCACAAAGTGTCATCTCTAAATGCATCAAGTGCAGGAAAGTGAAAGCCTTCCCATTTGAGTACCCATACGCGTCGGAACTACCGTCACTCAGAACCACCCCGTCCACTCCGTTCGCAAGAGTCGGAATCGACTACTTGGGACCTGTAGAGTACAAGAACTCTGAGGGTGAAACGAAACAATCGGCTTACGCCCTCATATATACGTGCTTCACGACGAGAGCAACACACCTGGAACTTGTACCAGACAATACAACTCGTAGCTACGTCACGGCACTCGAGGCAATCTTCAGCCAACGAGGCGTCCCAACGCACGTATTCAGCGACAATGCTCGTACTTTCGTTCTTGGACACTCCATGCTTAACGAGGACATCAACAGCTATGATCCCGTTATGAGCTTTATCTGTCTCCTGGCAAGACACTCGATCAAGTTCAAGTACATCACTCCCTTATCACCATGGCAAGGGGGAATCTACGAAAGAATCGTAGGAATCGTGAAGAAACAGCTTCGAAAACAGATCGGCAGACAGACTCTTTCGTACTTTGACCTGTACTCTACATTAAAAAGAGTAGAAGGAGTAATCAACTCCAGGCCACTTATTCGAAATCCGAACGCGGCCGTCGACATGCCAGTTATCAGACCAATAGACTTTCTACTCCCTTCCGTCTTACTCGATGTCCCAAACCCGACCGATAGAGACGAAGAAGAGGATGAATACCGAGTAAATTCTGCCCTAACCACAGAGCAGAAAACACGAGATCATCTCAACAAACTCGACAAGGTTCAATCCGCTATCTGGAATGTTTGGATGAACTCTTACTTACTCGCGGTGCGCGACAGCCATGCCAAAAGGAAAAGATCGAGTCTCCAAACCCCGAAAGTGGGAGACATCGTGCTGGTCAGGCCTCAAAACGGCGAACTGATACCCAGACACTGCTGGCCCCTCGGAAAGATAGTTGAAGTCCCTAACGAGCCTATTAGATCCGTAAAAGTTCTATTCGACAATTCCATCAAGGAAAGGTCGGTAAACCAGCTGACCCCTCTAGAACTAGAGGACGGAACACCCGCAATAGAGGCTAGACCAAATCTCAGCCTGCCAAACCAACCTAAAGGAATGGAACTTCCAACTAATGGTGCACCCGTTACCAACAGGAGAAGAACTCAGCCAGCTCCAACTCGAGCAAGTCTACCACGACAGGCAAAAAGTGGAGTCAAGTCATACACCTAGACTACCACTCGAAGCTCTCCCCTCCCCCGGGAGTGTTGTGAATACTCATGTTCAATCATATTCACAATTAATTCTCGGGTTCCTTCCAGTCACCCTTTAATATTTATCTCTTACAGAAACGCTCCTCTACACCTATTGTGTTTGAATTGCCGCCCATTCCGCTGCAGTACTCACGGCGGGTCTCGGCACGACATCAATGGGAGGGCCTCTGGGAGCCGCCTCCTAATTAATTATTGATTACTCACCCTTTTTTGGGCCTAAATGGAGAGTGCAATCAACCACTCCGTCCCTGCCCGTTTTTTTTCCCACTTTTAAATAATTAATTTATACCTTTTGTTCCTCCTAATTCTCTTTTGTTATTTTTCCTTAAATGTCTGTAATTAACGTGATGGTAGAGGTTTTAATGCGGCCAACCAGCGCCATCTTTCCTCTGCACTTAATAAATTTTGTTATCACGTAAACGTGTTTTTCTTACAACATTGTGCTCGGATCTTCGCCGAGGCACAAAACAGTTTGAAAGTCTTTTGCAATAACACGATGGTTTTGGCCATTCTTATTAGCTTCAACGGTGAAAAATTTCTCGTCTGCGAACAGTGTGCCTGAGCGCGTGCCTTTTGCGCGAGTTTTACTTTTGTTACGTATTCGCCCGCAAGGAATAATTTAACACAGTCATGTTTTCATATAAACAACGATCTGAGATGTTTTATATCGTAACCGTCTGTTTTCTTTTCAGTTGTTTCTTTTACTTTTTCTTCCGTTTCTTTAGCATACATAATAAACTGTTTAATTACCCAAGTTCGAGACTCCTTGTTACATCATATGGACGCCAAGACATGGTGACAATAAGAGCGGACGGATCCGGCAGCAGTTTGTGGTGGCCAAGTTCGTTTTATTGTATTTTGAATATCGAGCTGTTGGACAAAGATGAACTTGTTTTTTCTCACATTCGAAGCAGCATGATGTGCAAGAATCCTTGGAGGGACTTGAGGGGACATTGACAAAGATAAACATCGCGGTGAAAACTTGTTGGAATTGGACTAAAAATGAACGACTTTATTGCAATTAAATCATGCTGAGGAGAAAGTTAAAGCCGATTACAATCAACAGTATAAAAACCACATGGAAGTATTACAAATTGGAACTATCAGGATACAAATGTTAAAGGAATTGTATTGAATTGGGATGTTCCATATTTCCCACTATGAACTTTGGTGAGAAAATGATTTTGTTGATTTAGATTTGATTCAGTTTAGTTGCAGAGGTGAGCAGACGCCAGTGCAGATTGTTTCTACTCAAAAAAATGCACAAAGCGGTGTGCAGACACAATCAATTTTATCGTCATTCGGGACGACGCCAGTGGTTAATCAACCGGTAGTCGTCAATTCGTTACCAAATGTCTCTATCAACTTTTCTGGTCATATTCTTTCGTATTATATTTTGTAAAACGGAGCAACTTGTTCATTGCACGTGTTTCTATTCTCAACATCCAACCAAATGGATCTATTGAATGATTCAAAATTCTAAAGGTACTGAAGTGGAATTCAAATGCTATGCAAAATTAAATCAAAGAATTAAAGCCACAACATTCTGCCCTTCATTTGAAGTGGGATTCGCCGATTCGCCAAATGGGGAATGATTACTGTTCATTCCTCTAAGAAGAAGACAATCAAGGGTATTGTTGCACTTCGTCTGCGTTCTCGCAGAATTGAAAGAAAGCGTATTATTCGAGTCAATCAATGCAATTAAATATTCGCCGTTTAATGAGATTGTATCAGATGAGTCATTAATCGACAATCTTAACTGACTATCTGTCAAATAAAAGAAATGTGTTGGTAGTGATGATTGGGAAATGGATCATCGTTGGGTTCGGAATAATGTTACTATTATATAATATGTAGTATGCGATTTCTCAGTTGGGTCAATAAGATTGGCTTCTTTTTTGCGGTACCAGTGTCGACGAACAGAAGTTCGACGATATTCGTAGAAGAAAAACAAATTGAACCATAAGCATTAAGAACAAGTCGAAAGACGTAATCGTCGATTTCGAAGGAATCGGAGAATCGGAAAAAAGAGCAATAAAACTGCTGGGAGCAAGGGAAACCAAATAAGGTTCTTATTTTTGGTTATGTATTCGTCCGCAAGGAATAATTTCACACAATCATGTTTGTAATTAAACTAGCAATTCGGGGTGTTTTATGTATATGGTATCGTTCTGTTTCCTTTTCATTTGTATTTGTATTGTTTTTTTTTCAGTTTTTTTTTAAGTTTGATAATAATAGAATTGCACACAGTTATACCCGTGTATAAGCTAGCAATTCGGAGTGTTTCATGTCGTAACGTTCGGTTTTTTTCTCAGTTATTTCTTTTATTTTTTTCTTTTGTTTCTGTAGTATAATAGAATTGCGGACGGTCATGTTCGTAAATAAGCTAGCGATTCGGGGTGTTTTACAGCAGCCTCCATTTATCATAGATTCCGTATAATGTCCGTGAGGAAACTGAACTTCACGCCGACAAATTAACAGTCCATATACATACAGTATGGGTGTGGGCTGGGTCGGAGCTAATGTGTGTTGTGGGTGCTCCGGGTGCTCTCCTTATCAGTCAAATTGTGTTTTGGAGTCCAACTGTGTTGGTTAGAGTTCAAAATCTGTTGGAGTCCGATGACGTTGGCTGACGGAGTTGGGTGTGTGCACAGGTGTAGAAATCTCAAACTTGGGTAGTTAAACCGTTTATTAATATAAAATTTTTTCAAAAAAATTAAAAAAAAGAAGGAAATTGGGCTCCGGTCAGAAGTCTTTTTCATACGTGATCGCTGGATCAGAGACAGAAAAAATACGCTAGATTATGAGGATTGATATTGGAGGGGGGGGGGGGGGAGCGGAGCGTTGGCATTGTGCATTCTTTGTCAGATATAAAAGCAACATATTTATTTCAATGAAAAGAATAAAAAATGTGTAAGACAATATTAAACGTGGAAGTAGAATAGAGAATGTATTAATGGATTTGAAAAAGCGTAATAATATTTTAAAAAATATATGTATATTAAAACGGTAGAAGAAGTGTGCTCAAGGGGGCACAGGGCGACTTTTGTTACGCGTTTATCTACTCATCCAACTGCGGGTTTCCACTGTCCTTTCAACGGGTGACATAGGAGTCAGCCCTACCAAAAAATGGCTAAACTTTCAGAATAGTTTCGCAAGCCTAACTTTCAGATTTATGTACGTCCAGTACTGGCCAAAAAGGTATTCACAGACAGTTTTTCGAGCATAACTTTTCTGAAACTTCCCGGATCGATATGATATTTTAAGACAAAGATTAAAACGGTAAAAGAAATTGATTCAACAACAAGAATAGTCAAATTTTCGAAAGTTAAAAAAAAATCAGATCAATCCGGGAAGTTTCAGAAAAGTTACCTTTTTGGCAAGTACTGTAATACATGCATAATTATCGTGGATACCAGAATACACTTCTTTCGTCACTCATATCCGGATTCTATTTAGATTCTTCCGTGGCGAGTAGCGTATTTGTATTCAACGTCGGAAACATTATCAAAAATAGTTATCACTCTGTCATAGGCAATGCAAAACGTCAGCGTAAACCATCAGAAACTACATGAATCACATAAAGTTGTGAAATTTTTCATCCCAACATCATTTCTGAAATAGAAGTGTAATCAGTTTTTTGGTGTAATAGACAATCTAGAGAGGAATATTTCAAATTAACATTTTGTACGAAGTGAATAAGCATCGCCTCGCCTATCACTCATTGAGAATGCTTAAAGTATAATACTATAAAATGAACGGCTTAAAAATGGTTCATGAGTTTTCCGTTTTATTTAGTTGATTTTCAAGAGAAAACGAATGTCTCGATTACTATTTTCTGTTCTTATAATTGTTCCGAACTTCCTTTTGGTGTCGGGGAACTGGAAAGATGTGCTGAGGCCAAAGCCACTTCATGATCTATCTAAACAATGCCTAAACGAGACGAACTCTTGGCTCCTGTCGCTGAAAAGTTTCGCCACAGTGTCTGTTGAGTGTGCTGTCATGCACAAGTGCAGTTTGGCCGAGCTCAAAGTGCTGAAAGAGAATTTGTATGCAGTACAGCGTAAGATTTTTTGAAGAGCCAAGTTTTTAAACATTTTAAAACGTGGAAACCAGATTTTAAAAAGCTGAAATCTGGATAAATACCTTTTCACACAGAGAATTCAGAAAATTTTTGGTGAAATGCCGATTTGAATAGGCAAAAAACTTTTTCTGACGCTAAAATTTCAATTTTGTTTTTTGGAAAAATTCACCGCTTCAACCACCCAAGAAAAATTCGTAGTTTGTGAATATTTTTACAATGGAATGAAACAAAAAATCGTTCACTTCTAGAATTGGATGCGTTCGGTCAGTTCCCTGGTGCCGGTTTGTTAGAATACAAAACTTTGTACGATGGATCCTACCAGGAATGCAAGCGTGTCAGTGGCAAAAGATATGAGACAAACTACTGTTATCTCCTCATACAGCCCGGAAAAAATGCCACATGCGCAGGTTATGGCGCCACCTCCATGTATTCAGCTCTCCCACTTAGAATTGCTGTCTGCCTACCAAATTCTTGCGATAATCAGGACGTGGTGAATATTTTCAATCAATTGTCTCCGTATCCATTCACAGGCTGCAGTGCTTATTGTGTGAGAAATAAGGTGGAAAAAGACTCGGCGTTTTGGGCTTTTTCGTGAGTTTCCCTTCTGAAAATTCGTTGCTCACATCTTTCTATTTTTCTCTTGACTTCAGCTGAAATTTCAGAATCTTCCTAATGGTTATGGCTTTAATCGCGATTCTCGCATCGTCATTGGACTACATCAGAGAAACAGCCTATGAAGTTTCCAGTCGAAATGAAAAGAGCCCTTTTATGAAAATCTTGCTCGTATTCTCCTTGTGGACCAACGCTGAAGTGATATTGTCCGTGAAACAACAGAAACCGGGATTCATCTGTTCTTTGGACTGTATTCGTTTAATGTCAATGTGCTGGGTTCTCACCGGACACTCTTTCCTTTACATGATACTGTCGGACACTTTGAAACCTGTTATCGATTTTCCAAATCATTTTTGGAATCACCTTCTGCTGAACGCCTTTGTATCTGTCGACACTTTTTTCGTGCTCTCTGGAATCGTGGTGGCCTATTTATTTTTCAAAACAACGCCAAACAAGAAAATGATTTCAAATCCAGCAACGTGGATTCTGTTTTACGTTTATCGGTACCTACGATTGACACCCACCATGATAATTTTCATTGGATTTTTCACGGTTTATGGTCCATATATTCAAGGAGCTTTTTCTGCTTCTGAACTGAGTAAGTTTTTTTTTCAGAAATTGACTGTGTTTCCAGAAAAATTCTGAAACTGGTGCGGTTGAAGCTACAGTGTCGTGCAAAATTATACGAACCGGGGTGATTTTTACCGAAACTCGACTTCGGATGATCCGATCGACCCCAAAGTTTCAGGAATTGAGGAAAACGCTTTAAAAATAAGTTTGAATAACAAAAGAACAAATTTACTCAAAAAAAAAGTTTTTTTGAAGAAAATGTTAAAAATTGAAAAAATGGATATTTTGATTTTTGATATTCATGGAAAGAAAAAACAAAAATGACAAGTTAAAAATCAGGGGAAATGATACGAAATGATTAAATTAACTTAATACTTGGTCGCCATACCTTTGGCTTTGATAAACGCCTCACATCTTCTTGGCATCAAGTCGATAAAGTTCATCAGGGTCTGAAGTGGGATTTTGGTCCATTCTTCCTTGAGTTTCTCGAATTTTTCGGTACATTTTTTTGCTTTTCTGGCTTTCAAACGTCTGCCAAGGACCTCCCAGAGATGCTCAATGGAATTCAGGTCAATGGGATTCGAATTGGATTGGCCAGGTTGGCTTGACGCTGTGCGAACCTATCCTTGAAAAAGAGGGAAGAGTGTTTAGGATCGTTGTCTTGTTGGAACAACCAACCACGACTTATCTGAGACCTTCTATATGGCAACATTTCCTTCTCCAAAATGTCCTTGTACATGCACCCTGTACTTGTACTTCGTACTTGTTCTTATACTTGGCGTGGAAGCAGCCCCAAACCATGACGTTACCACCACCGTTCTTAACAGTCGGAACCTGGTACTTGGGATCGTACCGTTTGTTAACTGGACGTTGTACATGAGTGATTTCTTTTAGCCAATCATCAAATACTTCGATTCGTCGCTTTACAGTACCTTATTCCACTGCTGAGGTGTCCAGGGCAGATGATCCTTCTCCCACTTCAATCGAGCCAGACGGTTCTTCTCGTAAATCATTTGCTTTTTCACTGGGCGCCTTCCGAAGAGTCCAGAATCACGCACACGTCTTTTGACAGTGTCGCTGGACACCTATAAGCCATATCAATTGAAATTTTTTGAGAAATGACCAAAAAACTGACCTCGACTCCATATTGGGCCTTCAGTTCCGAGTTGATGTCCGTACTTCTCAGCCGCGGATTTTTCTAGCACATCCTGACAAAGATTCTGTCGGTTCCTGGTGATGTTTTCGAACGTCTTCCAGTACCTTTCGATCGGTTTCGAGTGTTCAAAGTTACCCAGATAACCGATTTAGAAGTCTTGAACTGCTTCGCGAGGGTGGGCATGTCCAGACCCATCTAACGATCACAGATGATAGCCATTCGCTGAGATTCTGATAAATTAGGTAAACCACGTGGTCTATCCATTTTAAATAACAACATTCATGCATAAAAGAACGATAATACTTTAAAAAAATGAAAAAAACCAAAAAATCGGATTTTACCGATTTTCGAAAAATTCAAAAATAAGTTCGCAACTGTTACTGCTTACCGTAATTTATTATTCAAACTCATTTTTTAAGCGTTTTTCTCAATCCCTGAAAGTTTGGGGTCGATCGGATCATCCGAAGTCGAGTTTCGGTAAAAATCACCCCGGTTCGTATAATTTTGCACGGCACTGTATGTATGTATATGCGTTATTTAAATTAAATTATCTTAACGCGCCCTCTATTAGAATTTCAATTAAAAAGACCTCACAACGTTGGAATTAGTTTTATCATAGTTCGAATTATTCCGAGCCATACAAAATCATTTCTGTTTATTGTGGCTCTCAATGCTGACAATACCCGCTTTCTATATTTTTCAGAAACCTTAAAACTGTAATTTTTTGTGTTTATATTCTCATTTCATTCAGACCAACTCCGCCTTCAAGTACAGGCCTGTAGAACCTCCTGGTGGCAGAATATGCTGTACTTCAATAACCTGCTTAGTGATCAGAATAGTAGCTGCTATTCTATCACATGGTACTTGGCAGCCGACACTCAACTTTATATTGTTGCCCCAATCATTTTGATAGCCCTCTACTTTTCGTTCGCTGCAGGTACGGTAGTTGTGGCGGCGGGATGCATTGGAAGTATCGTCACTACATACATACTCTTCGCGATCTATGACATACCAGCTGATATCATTGGAAATGGAAATAAAAACAATTTTAGTATCGCATATTTCAAACCATGGGTACGATGCCCACCGTAGCTACTGGGTCTGCTAACTGGATACCTATTGGCGAAATATGGTACTAGGAAAATCAGACTGAACCGGGCGCTTTCTGTTGCTGGTTGGATATTCGCATTCGTCATAGCCGGATTGTGCCTTTTTTCTACGTATGACTATGATAAAGGAACACATTGGAGCAGTTTCATCAGAGCCACATTCTACAATTTCAGTCGTTTAGGATGGGGATTCTTCATTTGTTGGGTGGTGTCAGCTAACCATATGGGTTGGGGTGGACCTATAAACAACTTCATGTCTCATCCCATTTGGCAACCATTTGGAAGATTGTCGTACTGTGCCTACATTGTACATTGGATGGTTTTATACTATTATTTGAATATTGGGGGATCACTACATTACTCGTCGGCTTGGGAAGTGGTGAGTGAGATTTCATCCATATTAATTGTAACACTGAGGAGAGTTGCTACATAATTTCACAATTTCTTTCCGGCAGAAATTGTGGTGCAGGAGCAGTGTGTGTCTTTCGATTTTACCTTATCGATTCTTGGGTAAAATCAGTAAAGAATCGATACAATTCTTTTTACCCGGAATCGTATAGATTCTTCCGAGTTTCGATTCTTTTTCGATTCTTTACCGATTCCGGCTAAACCACTCACGTAAGCGTAATTTCGGAGTGTCGTTGCTCGCTTTTAAAGTTATTTTTTCATTTGCCTTTTCGTTTTTTTTTGTTTCAAAAGGCATTTTTTTCGCAGTTTGAAAGCTAGCAACGACACTCCGAAATTACTCTTGCGTGAGTGGTTCAGCCGGAGTCGGTAAAAAATCGAAAAATAATCGAAAAATGTGGTATTGATTCCTTAAAATTTTGATTCTTTTACCGATTCTTGCTCGATGACTTGGAATCGAAAAAGAATCGATTAAGAATCGGTAAAGAATTCCATTTTCTGGAGATTTTTTGTTGTTATAGTGATACATTTGAGTAAATAGTGACACGCGAAATGAATGATTAAGTATAGTTTTCCAATCTTGGGAAACATACGAATATACCTTCTTTTCGTGTGATTTTTATATTAAAAATTGGGAATTCGCAAGAAAAATGAGTCAATAAGGTTGGTCCGAATGGAATACTTTTCTGGAATTGAAAAAAAAGAAAACTTTTAAAATTCAGGTCTGAAATCCAACTGATTGATCTCGCAACTATAGAACAATTTGCAGATACCTTATTGGTAAGCTTTGAAGGGAATTAATGGTTTCGTTTAAAAAGGAACAGTCACTTCAAGTATTTCGGAGATTTAAAGAGTTAGTAATACATAATTTTATTGAACTGATTTTCAACCGAATTGTTCTGCTTTAAAATCAGTTTAACTTGAAATTTTGTGTTCGCCAGAAAAATCTGCTGAAGCACCTATTTTTTCCTTTCAAAATCTCACAATTTATGGCAAATACTTGTGTGAATCCTCAGTTCAACTCTCTAGTTTCTTCTATCAAAATGAATATACCGTTAAATTGGAAAATTTCGCCGGTACATTAGAACTTGACTCATATATACATAGGTTCTGAATTTTAGGTGAATCGTGCAACCCATTCGTACGATTTCAAATCAGGCAAGCAACTGGAGAGATCGTGCTCTGAAATTGGTCAATTATTGAAGCGGCAGATGTTCAAGTAGCTTATAAAACACTTCTTGCATTCGTGGTCACTTCATTAAGGTAGGATTCCATAATCCTCAAACCCAGGCCGAAGGAATTAAGGGTTACTTTCTTAAAATACAGCAATGTCGTTTAAATTCGAGTTTTCGAGTTTCTTTTGTACGTCGGTAAGTCAGATATGGGATGAATTTAACTTATTTTCGGTGGTGCTGCCTACCTCCTGCTGACCCTAATTGGTCATTTTAACTAATTATTCTTATCCAACTCCTCTTATCTCTACGGTTCCTCAGTTTATCATGCGCCGTTTCTTTTGTTTTCTTGTCTGGGAGAATAAATAAATCGATTTTAATTTAATTAGCCAAAAGTCGCTTAATTCTAAACAATTATCGGCGGAAGAAGGAATACAGCTGGATCTATATTTCAAAATTACAATTCCTCGTGCTTGGGTCCCTTATCCGCTTTTTAAATCTTCTACACCTCCATCTATCCCTTCAAACTTTAATATTTGCAGCATTGAATCCTACGTCGTCGGCGCATGCCTGAAATCGGCGGCTATGATCATCAAATGTGGAATTCTGGATGGAAAAATCGGGAGATCAAGAGGAATTATATCAATTCATTCATCAAATGTTAACTAACGAATCGTCGACGATTCAAGCTGCCGGATGTCTTTTCATCAGTGCGCTCATCGAGCAGTTCCTCGTCGGCGTGGAGGAATTCGAAATTGTCTATCACTTGGGATTTTCATTTGCAAGCAAAGAGCACTTTTGAGGTATTGAAATCTTGATAGGCTCATTGGCAAACAGATATAGAAAGGATGGGGTGATATGGGGCACCATTATGGCTTGTTCAACACAAATGAATGTGTCTGGATGGAAACTGACTGTTTGGTAAACCGATGTTCAAAAACTCCGGCGTTTTATTCGTAGTTTTAAAACCAATAAGTGATGAAAATTAATAATTAATTATTTATTATTAATAACTCGCAAAATTGAATATGAGGTGACAAAAAAAAAGAAAAAAATGCCAAAAGTCGAAGAATTGCGTTTTATGTATTATTTTTTAATGGTTAACGCATAAATTATAATTATTGTTATTATGAGGGAAGGCCAACGTAAAGGTAGCCGAAAATCGCAATTCTATAGAATTTCAGCGGGAGTTGTTTTAAACCAAATCTCACTTTTTATATCCTTTAATGCACTGCCGACCAGAAAAATTGACGAAATGCCGAATATTGATATTCAAAACTTGAAGTACCAAATTGCAGAACAACGCCGTCTTCTGGAGATGTCGTTGACCATGTTGCACGCATTGTCCAATCAGGAAAACATTGTCGAAAATAATTTTGCCCGGCGACTATGTGATCGAATTCTGGAAGTTTCCGAGAACATTCTCTCGTGGAATTTCTCAAATAAATTGTACCAACGATTTTTGAGTAATCATCAGGTGGAAATGTAAAACTATTTTTGGACGGTTATCGGTGCGCCAGGCTCCCGATAGATATTTGAGTGCACTGTTTGTGCTGTGTCCAAAGAGGATGGACAGTGTCGGAAAACTGAAACTCCCTTAGCCCTTGTTCCTGGAACGAGGCCTCCCGTGTGAAGAAATTCTTTTTTGTTAAGTATTGCGAAAATGCTCCGATGCGCGTAGTGTGAGCACAGCGAATGGGGGGGGGGGCTCTGACCCTAAAAAGATCCCTATCCCGTTCTTTCTTTTTAAAATCTACAAATCTACTTGTCTGAAATGTCATATACTATTAGAAAAAACTTCTAAAACAAGGAATGAGATCAGTTTTCTGATTCGGATAACTATACATTGACCATTGACCATGAAGTTCTCATTTGTTGCTATCAATCCGATATATCTCATTTACCAAAACTTGGTCCGCCGATCACTTGGAAAGATCTACTTGAAAATGACGAATTCTTTATTAATTTATTTTCTTTAAACTTCACTCGAAAATTCGTCATAATGAACCAAGTTTGCACCACGTCGATGAATTGCCTCGTACAAACCCATCAACTAACCGAGCGAACCAATTTTTCCATTTGCATGCGACTGTATGACTGTATGCGTTACTGCTCGCATCATTTCGTTTGATATTCTATAAACAATTGAGAGAGAAGTCCCTATATATATATATATTATCTTCCCGATTAACACATTATGCAAAGACGCCGTCGACTGTCTCATTAGTATTGTAGAGTCGCATGCATCAGACATTGCGTCGTCCCCTGAACTTTTTGAATATGTCAATTCTCTCGACATCACACGCCTACCCACTAGAGCAAATCTGATGAAGGCGTTGGTGTTAATCGGTGCCGCTGCAAAATCGATAAATCGAAGCATGGCTGTACCAGTTATAATGAAATTTGCTCAAATCGTTGGCGACAAGAGACTACTCAAACTTTTGTTTCTAAAAAGTGCTACAATTTTCGCTAAGAATCCAAAATCTTAACAAAATGGACATGTTTCCCCTCTTAATTATTACTGCCGGTATTACCGAACTTTTTCAGATCCTGGTACCACTATGTGACAGATTCGTTTTGGCCGCCGAGATGCCATCGCAGACAGATGTCGATTCGCAAATTGTAGATTACCTCCAATGCTTCGATGGAGTGGCACAAGCCAGTCAGAGTCACTCGGCTTCGTAAGCTTTGATAAACAGAGAAAGAAATTTAGTACTAATAAGGAGTAAAGGGGATTGTGATTTCTCTCTATTAGGTATAAGCGTGTCAACGGGAAAATCTTACAAATATTTGTTTTAAAGAGAGTCATGGTCACAACGAATGCTGCACCAGTTAGCGGATTTGCTGAAGCCATCTTGTAGATGTCGATTCTCGACAATTTTTAAATAATTTTAGACATACAACAAATATGGACACATAATTTCTATTTTGGAAAATTCCGCCGTTCCACATTTGTACGTTTCGCAGCAAGACGTTGGGCCATCGGTCACTTCTGAATATGTTGCTAAAAGAGTTGAACGTTTCCCGCCCACTTCTCCGATTTTTAATAATTTATTGAAGAAAAATGCGGTCAATGAACAATGAAAAAATTTAAACAAAAGCATGCATTTTTGCCTCGCCCCGAATAGGTGTTGATTGATTGATTGGTTGAAAAATTGATTTGAATTGGACACACAAGAATGATATAGTTATCAACATTTCCAGCATAACTAATTCATTCCAGAATTCCTCTATGCCATCATTGAGAAGTGCATTCATCTGATGCGATCACGTAGTCAAAACGAGACAGTCGTATCGAGCATTTTTCAATTAATATTGAATGTAACCACGAAAGTTTCAATATGTATTGACAGCGAGGAAGAATCCAATGCGCATTACTCGTCGCTTTTGGAAATTGTAAACAGTTATCGAAATTATCCTATTAATCGATTCTCCACTTTTGCGGCTGACGATGAGGACAAAGCAACAGATTGTAGGTCATTCTTGAGTGGAAAATTTATAAACCGAAAAAAAAAAGAAATTTATTTATAATGAAAAGAACGGCCCATATCACGCGACATCGAACTCAGTGAAAATCCTTTTGCCAATTTGTTACAGTTTTATTACAACGGCGCGCATTTTCGTTCCGACTGTTCCGCCAATGGATGAAACAAGATGTCTAATTCTTTACAGGCCCTGTTCATCGATATTTTGTCAAGTGTACTCTCCAAGGATTTCCTCACGCTGGGCGAAGACAACTGCTCGATGGGCGCAAAAGTGGTCATTCAGTCCCTGGAAATGCTTCTGACGATTATGAATGATCGTGCACTATTCTTCGATATTCCAAGAAGCTGGGTTTTCAGTTCTAAAATACACTGAATTTTAAACATACATAGTATTGAAGGCTCCCCTGCCAGGAACGATAGTCGACTTCTGGAGCATGGTGATTAAATACGAGTGCAACAACATTGTAATGCTCGATTAACACCAACGCCTTCATCAGATTTGCTCTAGTGGGTAGGCGTGTGATGTCGAGAGAATTGACATATTCAAAAAGTTCAGGGGACGACGCAATGTCTGATGCATGCGACTCTACAATACTAATGAGACAGTCGACGGCGTCTTTGCATAATGTGTTAATCGGGAAGATAATATATATATATATAGGGACTTCTCTCTCAATTGTTTATAGAATATCAAACGAAATGATGCGAGCAGTAACGCATACAGTCATACAGTCGCATGCAAATGGAAAAATTGGTTCGCTCGGTTAGTTGATGGGTTTGTACGAGGCAATTCATCGACGTGGTGCAAACTTGGTTCATTATGACGAATTTTCGAGTGAAGTTTAAAGAAAATAAATTAATAAAGAATTCGTCATTTTCAAGTAGATCTTTCCAAGTGATCGGCGGACCAAGTTTTGGTAAATGAGATATATCGGATTGATAGCAACAAATGAGAACTTCATGGTCAATGGTCAATGTATAGTTATCCGAATCAGAAAACTGATCTCATTCCTTGTTTTAGAAGTTTTTTCTAATAGTATATGACATTTCAGACAAGTAGATTTGTAGATTTTAAAAAGAAAGAACGGGATAGGGATCTTTTTAGGGTCAGAGCCCCCCCCCCCCCATTCGCTGTGCTCACACTACGCGCATCGGAGCATTTTCGCAATACTTAACAAAAAAGAATTTCTTCACACGGGAGGCCTCGTTCCAGGAACAAGGGCTAAGGGAGTTTCAGTTTTCAGACACTGTCCATCCTCTTTGGACACAGCACAAACAGTGCACTCAAATATCTATCGGGAGCCTGGCGCACCGATAACCGTCCAAAAATAGTTTTACATTTCCACCTGATGATTACTCAAAAATCGTTGGTACAATTTATTTGAGAAATTCCACGAGAGAATGTTCTCGGAAACTTCCAGAATTCGATCACATAGTCGCCGGGCAAAATTATTTTCGACAATGTTTTCCTGATTGGACAATGCGTGCAACATGGTCAACGACATCTCCAGAAGACGGCGTTGTTCTGCAATTTGGTACTTCAAGTTTTGAATATCAATATTCGGCATTTCGTCAATTTTTCTGGTCGGCAGTGCATTAAAGGATATAAAAAGTGAGATTTGGTTTAAAACAACTCCCGCTGAAATTCTATAGAATTGCGATTTTCGGCTACCTTTACGTTGGCCTTCCCTCATAATAACAATAATTATAATTTATGCGTTAACCATTAAAAAATAATACATAAAACGCAATTCTTCGACTTTTGGCATTTTTTTCTTTTTTTTTGTCACCTCATATTCAATTTTGCGAGTTATTAATAATAAATAATTAATTATTAATTTTCATCACTTATTGGTTTTAAAACTACGAATAAAACGCCGGAGTTTTTGAACATCGGTTTACCAAACAGTCAGTTTCCATCCAGACACATTCATTTGTGTTGAACAAGCCATAATGGTGCCCCATATCACCCCATCCTTTCTATATCTGTTTGCCAATGAGCCTATCAAGATTTCAATACCTCAAAAGTGCTCTTTGCTTGCAAATGAAAATCCCAAGTGATAGACAATTTCGAATTCCTCCACGCCGACGAGGAACTGCTCGATGAGCGCACTGATGAAAAGACATCCGGCAGCTTGAATCGTCGACGATTCGTTAGTTAACATTTGATGAATGAATTGATATAATTCCTCTTGATCTCCCGATTTTTCCATCCAGAATTCCACATTTGATGATCATAGCCGCCGATTTCAGGCATGCGCCGACGACGTAGGATTCAATGCTGCAAATATTAAAGTTTGAAGGGATAGATGGAGGTGTAGAAGATTTAAAAAGCGGATAAGGGACCCAAGCACGAGGAATTGTAATTTTGAAATATAGATCCAGCTGTATTCCTTCTTCCGCCGATAATTGTTTAGAATTAAGCGACTTTTGGCTAATTAAATTAAAATCGATTTATTTATTCTCCCAGACAAGAAAACAAAAGAAACGGCGCATGATAAACTGAGGAACCGTAGAGATAAGAGGAGTTGGATAAGAATAATTAGTTAAAATGACCAATTAGGGTCAGCAGGAGGTAGGCAGCACCACCGAAAATAAGTTAAATTCATCCCATATCTGACTTACCGACGTACAAAAGAAACTCGAAAACTCGAATTTAAACGACATTGCTGTATTTTAAGAAAGTAACCCTTAATTCCTTCGGCCTGGGTTTGAGGATTATGGAATCCTACCTTAATGAAGTGACCACGAATGCAAGAAGTGTTTTATAAGCTACTTGAACATCTGCCGCTTCAATAATTGACCAATTTCAGAGCACGATCTCTCCAGTTGCTTGCCTGATTTGAAATCGTACGAATGGGTTGCACGATTCACCTAAAATTCAGAACCTATGTATATATGAGTCAAGTTCTAATGTACCGGCGAAATTTTCCAATTTAACGGTATATTCATTTTGATAGAAGAAACTAGAGAGTTGAACTGAGGATTCACACAAGTATTTGCCATAAATTGTGAGATTTTGAAAGGAAAAAATAGGTGCTTCAGCAGATTTTTCTGGCGAACACAAAATTTCAAGTTAAACTGATTTTAAAGCAGAACAATTCGGTTGAAAATCAGTTCAATAAAATTATGTATTACTAACTCTTTAAATCTCCGAAATACTTGAAGTGACTGTTCCTTTTTAAACGAAACCATTAATTCCCTTCAAAGCTTACCAATAAGGTATCTGCAAATTGTTCTATAGTTGCGAGATCAATCAGTTGGATTTCAGACCTGAATTTTAAAAGTTTTCTTTTTTTTCAATTCCAGAAAAGTATTCCATTCGGACCAACCTTATTGACTCATTTTTCTTGCGAATTCCCAATTTTTAATATAAAAATCACACGAAAAGAAGGTATATTCGTATGTTTCCCAAGATTGGAAAACTATACTTAATCATTCATTTCGCGTGTCACTATTTACTCAAATGTATCACTATAACAACAAAAAATCTCCAGAAAATGGCGGGCCAGTGAAGGGAAATTCCATAATAATAATAAAAATCTAATTGGGAAGAGAAACATTTGAAAATTATTGTTAATCGAAAAAAAGAATGGGAAGAGTGAGTGTCGAGACAGCGATACAATGAAAAAAAAACTTTGAAAAGTTTTTTAGCTAAAGTTTAATAAACGTCTATACAATTTGAGAAGTTATTCAAATTCTATCTCCTTAGAGTTTCAAAGTCAAATCCAGAGTCAAGAATGGCCTTGGCTGCAATGGATGCGTCGGCGAAGGTTGGTGGAGCACGTCCGATTTCATTTCCAGAGATCAATATATTTTTAGCTGTAATAAATAGCATATTAAGCACAGCTCAGAGAGAATAATATCAGAAGATATAGGATTTTTTTTTAAATTTTATAGTTTTGTTTTCAAACACAAAACTATAAAATCAAAATAATTCAGTTTTGAATGCAAAATGTTCTCCAAGTTGTCACCGAACATGGCATAATTTTTATATAGCCATAGTATATATAAGTAAGTAGTATATATAAGTCTGCTATGTAAAACAGTTAAGTTTTCTATGCAGTAATTAGTATTTAAGAAGACCAAATCATTACGGAACTGCGGAGCATTACGTTCTCCCTATTTTCCGCTCCTTATATTTAAAAAATTCATATTGTTTTGCAGATGAGTGCAGAAATTTCGAAGCGAAAAAATCTCAAAAACCATTGATGATGCGGAATATTGAAAATTTATGGAAACAGTCAAAAAAGCTACTGGCGGAAAAGACAAAATGAATATGAAACAATTCCTGATAATTTAAAATCAGAAACCTTTTTTTTTCGTTTTTTTCTTAACGTATTGCTATTAAATGGAAGTATTTAAATTGCTTTTTGCCAAGTACAAATGCATTTAAATGAAAAAAAATCAATTTAAATGATGAACGAAAACTATATATTATCCATCCGCGAGGACGTGATTTTTCGTTTAAAGGTGCTGTTTGGGTCTCGGATAGCGCGTTTTAACGCGCTAATTAAAAAAATTGAAAGATAGCTTATTCTTGTTGTTCTCTGTGTAAACGACGTGTATTTTTTATGAAACCATTTTTTTAATGCCAATAAACAATGGATTTCGAACATAATTTACTATTATCGACTTATTCTTAAAATAAAAATCGCAAGGAAAACAAATTGTCGAAATTTCTTCTATTTATGAGTGCTAAAAAATTCATATATTCATTAAAAGAATCATTAAAAGAAGTCTTTTCAAAGAAAAGTCCTTGCGCATTTCCTTTTAAGGTGTGTATTAACGAGGCGCTTTCAAATATTTTGTATTTTTTAGTTATTCCAGGAAATCCCCATACCATGCACGATCCGCCTCCGTGCTTGACAGTTATTGAATTTTTTGCAAACTTTTTTGTAAACATCCAATTGCCAAATTATTGATTTTCCGGTATTATACTGTTAAAAAGAAAAAGAACGTCGGTTTGTGAACAATTAAAAATAAAGCAAAGAAAAGTGCTTCACAGGCAACTGCAAGAAAAACAACTCTCCTCGTCCTAAAAACTGATTGTCGCGCCGGCCCACCAGAGTCCAAAATACACGTTTAAAACCCGGGCGATATCCCGAAAAAATATTTCCACGTGGGATTTTCATCATAGAGTCATTTGAAAATCTTGGTTTATCTTCAAATTTATGAGATTTCATATTTGTTTGTTCGGAAAAGATATTTCACTACGAAAAATGTTTTATTCCGTATTTCCGCGTGGTATATACTCAACGTGTCCCGTTGCCCTAATTTAAACATATATAAAAATGCCTGATATCATACCAATTTACCGATAAACGAAATCAAATTTTTGGGGAATAAGCGAATAATTCGTTTAATATCGCTTCCCACGAAAATGTCCAACCGTTTCCATCGCTCTCCGCATTTGTGCACAGTAGTGAAATTTTGTTCACTGCTGGCACTTTGCGTGCCCAATCTCTGGTGCCAATCGGGTTTGTTTCAGAATAGAAAGAATATTCTGAAGAACTCTATTGATTTTCAGCTTCTGCCTTTCTTCTCGAGTACTACAATGATAACAATCCGCAGGATTTCAAGCATGGTGAGTGGCCCTTTCTCATTCTTTTTTCTCTCTTACGCCTTAATAACACTTTGTTGTAGAGCCGCACCCTGACCAGAATATAACTTCGGATGGTGTCCCTTCAATCTACAATGCCAGCGTCGCGATGCTTCCCAACAACCCGGATAATTTTCAGAGAATCGGCCGAGGAGGTCCGTTTGTTCGACGGCTTTTTAGTAGTTGGAGCGAGTAAACGGTCACTCGTTTTTCGCCTATTTTTTTTTCTCTGGACAGCATTGTGAAGGGTGTAAACAGCCTTTTCTCCAAGTCCAAGACAAATTGCAACCTCATACTTGCGTAATTAAACCTTTATTAAAATAATTAGACGATGCGTTAGAGCGCATTTACAATAGTTGTTATGAAAAAATTAATAAAATAAAGAGGGAGAAAATATTAATTAAATATATATACTTCGCATTAAAAACTCCAAAGTAGTATTCGAATAATCGAGTACAAGCATCATTTGTATTTGCAACAATTTAAATGAACAGAATTATTTTGTTTTTACTTTTATTTTACATGCTTCCCCTATAAAACGTTAAAAACAACAGCAAACGCGTTATTCACAAAAAATGTTTCGAAATCGTAAAATGCGAGTAAAAAGCCCCCAATTACCATAATCGCCTTTAAGATGAAGAAATATACACTTTTTAGTCAATGACCAGATGACCGATTTTCTCAATCACTCCGTCATCGTTGCTCACATCGCCAACGGTATTGCTCTTCAAGCTGGTATAATGGGTAAGACCATTTCAATCGAAGATGTTGTCAGTGAGCTTCTCAACCTTGGTCCTGCCGGTGTGAGCCAGATACGCAACTTCCAATCGGACAGCGTCGCTGCTCTAACTAGCAAACTACAGGGGACTGCTAAACAACTGAATGCGGGAAAAGACATTATTGATGCTGAGCAGATCGCTTTCAAATATAATGAGTTGTGCACAACTCCACTCCCGGGTCAAAATGCGACAGAAGTTCTTCATAACGATAAATACTTCGAAGAATTAGGCGCTATTTTGAAATCATCTTTGGTAAAAAATGTTAATAGTTACAATAATACGCTCAACAGTATTGAGGACGCTTTGACTAAAATCAGCGGAATCACTTCAGATTCTATCCAAGATGAAGACCTCAGTCCATTCCTGTTTCTTCCAACCTCTTTTAAAAATCTTTTTGAGTGCACTGGTAATCTTAAAAAAGATGTTGAAGACTTAAAAAATAAAACAGCAATATATGGAGCACCCCTTCTCTCTTTTGACTCTCTTGCGACGTTAGTTCATCTGAGAAACGTTCGTAAGAGCATAACTGACGACATTGAGTTAAGTATACAGCCTCTGTCAGAAAATGTAAAAATCGTTTACCAACATATGGATGGCATCGAAACAGCAAGAAACGAGGTGGAAAAGATGCAGATTGTGGTAGGCAGTAGAGTTCATTCCGTGTCCACCGAAAAGCATTACACATCTGGCTTCCATTTTGGCATTGCTGACGTGAAACAGCTCGAGACCGATGTCAATGATCTATGGATTTCCAAGATTCTCAATATCAATCAAGATGATCTCCATAAATTAGGTGTAGGATTGCTCCCGCTGATCACTGCTAGTGTCGAGATAAAATCTTTGGATGATAAGCTATTGCCCGTTTCTAATTCAACTGTCTATCAATCTCTCCTAAACATCGCTAAGCTACACAGTGAGGTATCTGCAATAACGCCGCATTCGTTCAATATGTCGGAGGTGATACAGAAGTATACACTATGTTCGAGATCGACAATCTACAGTTCTGATACGAAACCAGCTGAAGATTTGCTCAAAAATGTGAGGCTATTGAAGAATTCTCTTGATTCGATGAAGGAATATGTGAGCAAGATTAACGTTAGCGAAATGAAGGCAGACTTCGATAAGTTTCACAATACCTTAGCCTTTAAGGATCTAAATAATATGACGCAGTCTCTAATCGATCTACCAACAGTGATCACAAATTTGGACAAACTTGCGCTAAAAAGTTTGAAAGGACGCGTTTCCAATGCTAAACAAGCTCTAAATGATGCCACTATACCCGGTATAGGTGCTCTTTTGAATGACATTAATGATGGCAAAGGAAAAATATATCGACTAGAAAAGACATTTGACAATGAACTTTCCATTCTTAAATGCCTAAAGGAAATAGAAAAGCAGTCTTCAAATATGACTAAAGTGTTTCACGTGATTCAAAAACTGAGATCACTGGATAAGATGCTGCTTGCCGACGTCGAGCGCGTTGCTGTGTCGATTGCCGAAGTTTCAAAAAGCTTATCCAGTATCGAAGCGATTCCTGCTCAAATGAAAGAAAATGCCAGCATTGTAACTGAGAGGATCATTCAATTGCCGGAGTCGGCGAAGACTTCGGAAATCATCGGGCAATCTGCGAATTCTCTTCGGAACGCGTATGAACTTCTAAATCTGGAGTCGTCAATTGATCTGCTCAAAGGTATCGATCGCACCGTTCAAGAAAAAATCAGTAACATTTCGAATACCAAAGACCGAAAAAGCGTTTCTGAACAATGGGGAAAAGATCACGCAAAGGACATGGCCCAGTTGGATGCAGCGTTGGCAGCAGTCAAAGCATTTAGTAATAAATTGAATACCGCCAACGCTAAAACAATTGGCGATTATGGTGTTCCACTAATAGAATTGGCGACGATTCCTGATGTTAACATCAATGCAACTGAAAAATCGAAGGCTCTGGAAACATTGATTCATCTGAACCCAAACGACAAATCACTTCTTCGGTCAAGCAAGGAAACACTCGACGTGGTCGCATCTCTAGATCTTCAATTTTCCAGCCACAAAGTTCAGCTCGAAAATGCCCCAACTGCCTTTGGAGCGATTCACAGTTTCTTATCACAAATATTGCCTAATAACCACTTTGCTGCTTCGATGCCAGCGACAGGTGTTACTGAAGGAATCCCGTAAGTGTTTTCGTAAAGAAACGATATTTTGCTTCGACTTACTTCATTATTACAGATATTGGGTGTGGATAATAACTGCGGTACTTATTGTACTTTTAGCTGTAGTATTCGTGGGAGTCGTTTGTTGGCAAATATCGAAGAAAAAGAAGGAGAAGGAGGAAAAGGAGGAGAAGGAGAAGAAGGAGAAGGAGGAGAAGGAGAAAAATGAGAAAAAGGAGAAGGAGAAGAAGATAGAGGAGGACTTTAAAAACAAATTACTCAATTTCATAAAAAAATTGGCAATCGATCCTCACAATAAAAACTCAAACTGCATGGATGCTATTACTCTCAAGAAAAGAGAAAAGGATGTTTCAAAGGGTATTCTGAAGAGCGAAAAACATCGGTAAGTGCTCCAATGAATGAGGCCGACTTGATCTTTCTGGCTTTAGATACAGTGATATTCCATGCAACCCGGTAACAGCAATCGATTTCCAATTGGACGGCAAGGATTTCCAGATTCACGCCAACAAGGTGTCGGCCAGCGGTTTGTGGAGTGACGATGAGACTCGATTCATCGCAACCCAGGTGTGCTTTTGAGATTACAGACAGTTTTTCTCTCTTTTTCTCCATCTTTTACATCTGAAAAATGCAACATTCTTGGTGTATTGAGTTTGAATTAAGAGCTATTTACTCTCCTATTCTTAGTAGGTAAAGAATACTGATCTCCCTGATCCTACTCATTTTTCGCTTCAATTCCGAGACTAAAAAATAATAAAAAAGGAGAGTATTCTTCGATATTCCAAGAAGCTGGGTTTTCAGTTCTAAAATACACTGAATTTTAAACATACATAGTATTGAAGGCTCCCCTGCCAGGAACGATAGTCGACTTCTGGAGCATGGTGATTAAATACGAGTGCAACAACATTGTAATGCTCTGTAATTTTATGGAAGACGAGATATGCAAGGCGGATCCGTACTTTGCACAAAAAAAAGGAGAAGAGCAGGAATTCGGACGGTTTAAAATCAGAACCACCTCCGTCAAAAAGATTATTAATGAAACCACCGTGGAAAGGACGTTGGAGGTTGTCGACAAAGAGTAGGTTCTATCGTATAACCCGCTTTTATTAGTCTCATAGTCAGTTATTCTTTCAGGAATAAGCATTCAACAAGACACGTCAAACATTACCAGTTCCTCGTTTGGAAAGAGCGCGGTATTCCAGATGGCCACGAAAATGTCTCTAAGTTGATGGAAATGGTGGATAAAGACAAGGTAAAAATTGAAAACTGTGCCATGACATGGCAGCTGTTAGTTTCAGAAGCCAATTGTAGTTCATTGCTCTTCGGGAGTTGGAAGAACTATGGCGTTCATTGGAATGAATGTTGCTACCCAAATGGTAATCAATCGTCCTGATATTGAGGTCAAGTATATAGCTACGCGGCTGCGCAATCAACGCTGGGTTTGCATCCAAACGCCTTCTCAACTTCAATGGCTCTTCTTAGCGATCATTTACCAACTGACTAAGGTGAATCAAATGTTATAACGATGACTAAATCGCTAGAAATATCCTTGCAGATGTATAAACTGGATACAAAAGAGTACGATACTCAGCTTAAGTTCTTTGAAGACGACAAATGTTGGTTCCTATTAGCCGACAGCGGACAGACCTATAATGAGTTATTGGCTCAGGCGGACAAGACGAATAGGGATAGATCGTTGATGTAGTCATCGAAGAACGACCGAAAATGGAAGCAAATAAATTAAATTTACTTAAATAAACAATGTAACATTTTTCACAGGAAATTAGAGAAACTACTGATGAAAATCGCGGAACAATACACTAATTATAGCGGAGTAGTCCTTGAATTTTGTTGAGAAACTTCTCCATTCGATTTCGGAATTGTGCTCTGCAATTAGTTGGCAATAATTATATATTTTTGAAAAATTGTAGTAAATTCACGAAAACCCATTGTAAATAATAACAGTTGTATATTTAAACGAGCTACAGGAAAGAGAATTCACAAAAACCTGCATGGTCACATCAGAATACTCGCGTATCCCGTGGTTTCGTAAAATTTACGTTCCGATTCAGTTAAGTGTGAATAAGCATCGCCGATTTACCATTTATACACAAAAATTAACATTTTAGAAGACTTAAATTCACATTTCAGCCTTATAAACATAGATTTTAGATACGCGAATTTACAACAATTATAGCGATACATCTTAAACATGCACGACCACAATAAACAACTATTTCTCTCATTCTACTCACCTGCCCCCGCCGATTATTAGCTTCCAGATTGATTTCCATCAACTCGATGAAAGCCGCTTCCAGAACAATCCGCGCCTGCTGATTCCACTTTTTCGCGAATAGATCGTTGACGTAGTCATCGAAGAACGACTGAAAATGGAAAAGAACTTGAATTGAATGATAATTTGGATTCATTGGGACACCGAAATGGAAGACGACTTCAGTAAGCGATTCTAATGACGTCGATGTGATCTCCATTCCGAATTGACCTGTCATTACGAGCTGCAAAAAAAGTAATATTGGCTTACATCAAGTTGCGATTCTAAGTAAAAATCCTCCAAAAAAGCGAAATGTTTAAGTCTCTGTTAATTTACAAAAAGTGTCGTAATCCCATATCAGACGGTGTAAATCTATTGCTATAATATGCACAAAAGACCACTTAAAACAGACACACGCAATGTTGTGCATGGTGAGGACTTACGGTGGAGCTATATCAACTTATCGCTTAGCTTACTGTTTTATTTATTTTTTTTATAAATCATGATCAGAGGAATCGATAGAGCACAAATAATTTAAATTTGACAGAGCATACTTCAAGTATACTGAAGACGTTCGTACGATAAATACAATTTAAAGACCTGCACATTTCTATACAAATGCAGAATTAAAAGAATAATTAGATGATGAACATATTCGTTGCATCTTACTGGGTTTGAGAATAATCTAAAAGAGATTAGTTGTTTTCGCCGCTTGTGACAACACTCTGCGAATTCACAGGATATTTCCAATGTGAATCTAAGCCAGCGTCCGTATAATTATTGTAATCACAAAGAATCGCCACCATATGGATCCCTCGAAACATGAGGAAGGAGGACTCTTACCTTAGTACACTGGCACAACGACGACATCAACTGATCAGATATCTCCGTCAGACTTTCAGGAAAATGAGACAAAATGAGACGAAAGAATTTCAGCGCGATGTGTACGGCATTTGAAGTGCACGATCATTCATAATCGTCAGAAGCATTTCCAGGGACTGAATGACCACTTTTGCGCCCATCGAGCAGTTGTCTTCGCCCAGCGTGAGGAAATCCTTGGAGAGTACACTTGACAAAATATCGATGAACAGGGCCTGTAAAGATCTAGACATCTTGTTTCATCCATTGGCGGAACAGTCGGAACGAAAATGCGCGCCGTTGTAATATTATCGCCGTAAAAAAGTTCCGACATTTTTTCGAGCCCGCGAACATCGGGATTTGAATTTAGAGGCTCCGCCCATATATCGCGCATAGCAAATGCGCTGCAACGATGATGAATGGGCGGAGCCTCTAAATTCAAATCCCGACTCGAAAAAATGTCGGAACTTTTTTACGACGATAATAAAACTGTAACAAATTGGCAAAAGGATTTTCACTGAGTTCGATGTCGCGTGATATGGGCCGTTCTTTTCATTATAAATAAATTTCATTTTTTTTCGGTTTATAAATTTTCCACTCAAGAATGACCTACAAAATCCGTTGCTTTGTCCTCATCGTCAGCCGCAAAAGTGGAGAATCGATTAATAGGATAATTTCGATAACTGTTTACAATTTCCAAAAGTGACGAGTAATGCGCATTGGATTCTTCCTCGCTGTCAATATACCGTAAAATCTCTAATAGATTTGCACCCCTAATTGATTTGCGCCCCTAATAGTATTGCCCCGCAGAGACAAGCTTGAACAATAGTATTGCACCCCCCAATTGACTTGCGCCTCTAATAGTATTGCCTCTCTAATTGTCCTGCCCCTTCGTGATGACACAATCGGCGCCACGACAGATTTTTTTTAAATCCAAGTTAGAGGTTTGAGAACTGTAAACCACCCATACTCCTTTCAAGAGTGAAAAGAGAGCCAACCAATTTAGATTTGTTATTTTTTTCCTTATTTCATCTTTTATTGTTTTTTCTTGAATTGAATTGAATTTATTTATACAGAATTAAAACAATATTGGGTGACAGTAGGATTAGATAGGGCCCCTCACGAGGCTAACCTAATGGATTGGGAGCTTTAATTAGGGAGAGAGAAAAAAAAATAATAATAAACCGGGGAATTTTTTTTTAACACAGAAACGAAATGACACAGAAAGAAGCATATTTGTTATTTTTTCCTTATTTCATATTTTATTGTTTTTTCTTCTTTTTGTTTGATTAACTTCTATTTTTAAATGTGTTTCTCGATCACGTATTTGACCTCCAGATGAATACGTCGAAAGAATTGTTGATTTTTTTTTGTATTTTTGTTGAAAAACTGATGCTCCAAAATAGCTGTAACTACGCTTATTTCTGTAATGAAACGACTGACTATTCGGTTTTCTCAAATAGTTTGACCATCGATGAATTGGGAGCAAATCAGGTACGTCGTTCAACAAAAAAAATGAATCAAGAAGGAGTTCAGGTCTCCGTAACTACATGCAACTGGACATGACAAGCTTTATATCTCTGTATCATTCATATCGCTCATATTGTAGCCACATTAACACGGATACCAAGAAAGTAGAATTACAGCCAGTGTTGATATGGCTGTAATTCCTGGAGGGACCACTGAATTCATTCAAGTAGAAGACGTTGAATTTCTAGCTTTCCAGCAGGATTTCAATCATAGGCACGAAATGTGTATTGGAACAGTCCGTTTAAAAGTATGAGAGTTGGATGATTCACGGAGTCAAGTCGTACACAGACTCAGGAAACATGCGTCCTCCTCCACAATGGAAATTTATTTACAATGGATTTTGGACGCTCAGAAACAGCTATCAGAATCTTTGATCAAAAAATCCTTCACCGGATGTGGGTTGAAGAATGCCATGGACGGATCCGAAGATTGCAAGATTCATTGTTTCAAAGACGAAGGCATAATACCAGAGGGATTGGAACTGATGAAACGAAAAAGAGAAGAAGCTGCCCAGTCATTGTCCTTACGTTCAGTTGGTGATATTGACTTACAAGGCGAAGAAAACGAAGAAAGTGAAGATAATGATGAATTGGACACTTCCATTCGTATTATTTCATAATTTTTATATGCTTGATTCTCATAGCTTTCGTTCTACTTTTTGTTGTTTTTTGACTGGAACTTTTGCCGTTTTCTTACTGAACTTTCTAACGTCTTGCTATTTCTGACTGAAACTTTTTTGAAAATCGTAATAAATTCTTATCATTTTGAGAAGTCGACAAGAAAAAACAACGAGAAAAATAGCTTTTGAACAATAGTATTGCACCCCTTATTGATTTGCGCCCCTAACAGTATTGCCCCGCAAAGACCAGCTTGAACAATAGTATTGCATGCAACACTATTTGGGTTTTTACGGTATATTGAAACTTTCGTGGTTACATCCAATATTAATTGAAGAATGCTCGATACGACTGTCTCGTTTTGACTACGTGATCGCATCAGATGAATGCACTTCTCAATGATGGCATAGAGGAATTCTGGAATGAATTAGTTATGCTGGAAATGTTGATAACTATATCATTCTTGTGTGTCCAATTCAAATCAATTTTTCAACCAATCAATCAATCAACACCTATTCGGGGCGAGGCAAAAATGCATGCTTTTGTTTAAATTTTTTCATTGTTCATTGACTGCATTTTTCTTCAATAAATTATTAAAAATCGGAGAAGTGGGCGGGAAACGTTCAACTCTTTTAGCAACATATTCAGAAGTGACCGATGGCCCAACGTCTTGCTGCGAAACGTACAAATGTGGAACGGCGGAATTTTCCAAAATAGACATTATGTGTCCATATTTGTTGTATGTCTAAAATTATTTAAAAATTGTCGAGAATCGACATCTACAAGATGGCTTCAGCAAATCCGCTAACTGGTGCAGCATTCGTTGTGACCATGACTCTCTTTAAAACAAATATTTGTAAGATTTTCCCGTTGACACGCTTATACCTAATAGAGAGAAATCACAATCCCCTATACTCCTTATTAGTACTAAATTTCTTTCTCTGTTTATCAAAGCTTACGAAGCCGAGTGACTCTGACTGGCTTGTGCCATTCCATCGAAGCATTGGAGGTAATCTACAATTTGCGAATCGACATCTGTCTGCGATGGCATCTCGGCGGCCAAAACGAATCTGTCACATAGTGGTACCAGGATCTGAAAAAGTTCGGTAATACCGGCAGTAATAATTAAGAGGGGAAACATGTCCATTTTGTTAAGATTTTGGATTCTTAGCGAAAATTGTAGCACTTTTTAGAAACAAAAGTTTGAGTAGTCCCTTGTCGCCAACGATTTGAGCAAATTTCATTATAACTGGTACAGCCATGCTTCGATTTATCGATTTTGCAGCGGCACCGATTAACACCAACGCCTTCATCAGATTTGCTCTAGTGGGTAGGCGTGTGATGTCGAGAGAATTGACATATTCAAAAAGCTCAGGGGACGACGCAATGTCTGATGCATGCGACTCTACAATACTAATGAGACAGTCGACGGCGTCTTTGCATAATGTGTAAATCGGGAAGATAATATATATATATAGGGACTTCTCTCTCAATTGTTTATAGAATATCAAACGAAATGATGCGAGCAGTAACGCATACAGTCATACAGTCGCATGCAAATGGAAAAATTGGTTCGCTCGGTTAGTTGATGGGTTTGTACGAGGCAATTCATCGACGTGGTGCAAACTTGGTTCATTATGACGAATTTTCGAGTGAAGTTTAAAGAAAATGAATTAATGAAGAATTCGTCATTTTCAAGTAGATCTTTCCAAGTGATCGGCGGACCAAGTTTTGGTAAATGAGATATATCGGATTGATAGCAACAAATGAGAACTTCATGGTCAATGGTCAATGTATAGTTATCCGAATCAGAAAACTGATCTCATTCCTTGTTTTAGAAGTTTTTTCTAATAGTATATGACATTTCAGACAAGTAGATTTGTAGATTTTAAAAAGAAAGAACGGGATAGGGATCTTTTTAGGGTCAGAGCCCCCCATTCGCTGTGCTCACACTACGCGCATCGGAGCATTTTCGCAATACTTAACAAAAAAGAATTTCTTCACACGGGAGGCCTCGTTCGAGGAACAACGGCTAAAGGAGTTTCAGTTTTCAGACACTATCCATCCTCTTTGGACACAGCACAAACAGTGCACTCAAATATCTATCGGGAGCCTGGCGCACCGATGACCGTCCAAAAATAGTTTTACATTTCCACCTGATGATTACTCAAAAATCGTTGGTACAATTTATTTGAGAAATTCCACGAGAGAATGTTCTCGGAAACTTCCAGAATTCGATCACATACAGTACCGGCCATAAAGGTATCATATTATGGTTTTTCGACCATATCTCATTCGATATAGAACGAATCAATCTGATTTTTTCAGAGATTCTTCATCAAGCAATAATATATCTGCTAAGAACATTTGGATTTGTAAGACTAATGAATACTGGAGTAATTTTAAAAAAATCGAAAACAACAAAAATCCATATTTCTTCAATGAAACTTCGTGCTCTTAGAAATTGTTCTATCTGCGAGATTTCAATATTTTATGGGAAAATTATTTGTATCAATTACTACCTGGCACCTACGGGGCCTGGAATCGATCATTGTGTCGATGGTTGATTGGGGAATCTTCTTCCACTCTGCCTGGAGAATTTTGAACTGCTCGTCGATGTTTGAAGCAGTTTCACCGGTCAATCTCTTTTCAAATTCCTCCCATAGGTGCTCAATGATGTTCTAGTTCGAGCTTTGACTCAGCCAATCCAAAAGGGTGACGCGGCGGCGGTTGAACCAGTTGCGCACGTGATGAGAACGATGCTTGGGATCATTATCCTGCTGATACAGAAAGGTACGGCCTACGCTAGAAAAGGAACAGGATCTCATGATGTTCTCCAAAATATTCTCATATCCGTAGCGGTCGAGATTACCGACAACGCGCTTGAGAGGACCCATTCCGGTGGCGGAGAAGCAGCCCCAAACAATGCAGAAACCGTCACCGTGCTTCATGGTTGGCAGTTGATACTTGGGGACGTAGCGAATGCCGGTAGGACGACGAATCCACTTCACACCGTCACTTCCAAACAAGTTGTACTTGCTTTCGTCCGACCAGACAATATTGGCCCAGTCCTGGCGGGTCCAATGAAGATGACTTCTGAACCAGATGGTTTGGGGTTGCTTCTCCGCCACGGGAATGGGTTTTCTCAAACGCATCGTAGGTAATCTCGTCCGCTACGGATATGAGAATATTTTGGAGAACATCATGAGATCCTGGGCCTTTTCTAGCGTAGGCCGTACCTTTCTGTATGAGCAGGATAATGATCCCAAGCATCGTTCTCATCACGTGCGCAACTGGTTCAACCGCCGCCGTGTCACCAATTTATTTGAGAAATTCCACGAGAGAATGTTCTCGGAAACTTCCAGAATTCGATCACATAGTCGCCGGGCAAAATTATTTTCGACAATGTTTTCCTGATTGGACAATGCGTGCAACATGGTCAACGACATCTCCAGAAGACGGCGTTGTTCTGCAATTTGGAACTTCAAGTTTTGAATATCAATATTCGGCATTTCGTCAATTTGGTCGGCAGTGCATTAAAGGATATAAAAAGTGAGATTTGTTTAAAACAACTCCCGCTGAAATTCTATAGAAATGCGATTTTCGGCTACCTTTACGTTGGCCTTCCCTCATAATAACAATAATTATAATTTATGCGTTAACCATTAAAAAATAATACATAAAACGCAATTCTTCGACTTTTGGCATTTTTTTCTTTTATTTTTTGTCACCTCATATTCAATTTTGCGAGTTATTAATAATAAATAATTAATTATTAATTTTCATCACTTATTGGTTTTAAAACTACGAATAAAACGCCGGAGTTTTTGAACATCGGTTTACCAAACAGTCAGTTTCCATCCAGACACATTCATTTGTGTTGAACAAGCCATAATGGTGCCCTGTATCACAATATCCTTTCTATATCTGTTTGCCAATGAGTCTATCAAGATTTCAATACCTCAAAAGTGCTCTTTGCCTGCAAATGAAAATCCCAAGTAATAGACAATTTCGAATTCCTCCACGCCGACGAGGAACTGCTCGATGAGCGCACTGATGAAAAGACATCCGGCAGCTTGAATCGTCGACGATTCGTTAGTTAACATTTGATGAATGAATTGATATAATTCCTCTCGATCTCCCGATTTTTCCATCCAGAATTCCACATTTGATGATCATAGCCGCCGATTTCAGGCATGCGCCGACGACGTAGGATTCAATGCTGCAAATATGAAAGTTTGAAGGGATAGATGGAGGTGTAGAAGATTTTAAAAGCGGATAAGGGACCCAAGCACGAGGAATTGTAATTTTGAAATATAGATCCAGCTGTATTCCTTCTTCCGCCGATAATTGTTTATAATTAAGCGACTTTTGGCTAATTAAATATAATTCTATTTATTTATTCTCCCAGACAAAAAAACAAAAGAAACGGCGCATGATAAACTGAGGAACCGTAGAGATAAGAGGAGTTGGATAAGAATAATTAGTTAAAATAACCAATTAGGGTCAGCAGGAGGTAGGCAGCACCACCGAAAATAAGTTAAATTCATCCCATCTCTGACTTACCGACGTACAAAAGAAACTCGAAAACTCGAATTTAAACGACATTGCTGTATTTTAAGAAAGTAACCCTTAATTCCTTCGGCCTGGGTTTGAGGATTATGGAATCCGCTTCAATAATTGACCAATTTCAGAGCACGATCTCTCCAGTTGCTTGCCTGATTTGAAATCGTACGAATGGGTTGCACGATTCACCTAAAATTCAGAACCTATGTATATATGAGTCAAGTTCTAATGTACCGGCGAAATTTTCCAATTTAACGGTATATTCATTTTGATAGAAGAAACTAGAGAGTTGAACTGAGGATTCACACAAGTATTTGCCATAAATTGTGAGATTTTGAAAAGAAAAAATAGGTGCTTCAGCAGATTTTTCTGGCGAACACAAAATTTCAAGGTAAACTGATTTTAAAGCAGAACAATTCGGTTGAAAATCAGTTCAATAAAATTAAGTATTACTATCTCTTTAAATCTCCGAAATACTTAAAGTGACTGTTCCTTTTTAAACGAAACCATTAATTCCCTTCAAAGCTTACCAATAAGGTATCCGCAAATTGTTCTATAGTTGCGAGATCAATCAGTTGGATTTCAGACCTGAATTTTAAAAGTTTTCTTTTTTTTCAATTCCAGAAAAGTATTCCATTCGGACCAACCTTATTGACTCATTTTTCTTGCGAATTCCCAATTTTTAATATAAAAATCACACGAAAAGAAGGTATATTCGTATGTTTCCCAAGATTGGAAAACTATACTTAATCATTCATTTCGCGTGTCACTATTTACTCAAATGTATCACTATAACAACAAAAAATCTCCAGAAAATGGCGGGCCAGTGAAGGGAAATTCCATAATAATAATAAAAATCTAATTGGGAAGAGAAACATTTGAAAATTATTGTTAATCGAAAAAAAGAATGGGAAGAGTGAGTGTCGAGACAGCGATACAATGAAAAAAAAACTTTGAAAAGTTTTTTAGCTAAAGTTTAATAAACGTCTATACAATTTGAGAAGTTATTCAAATTCTATCTCCTTAGAGTTTCAAAGTCAAATCCAGAGTCAAGAATGGCCTTGGCTGCAATGGATGCGTCGGCGAAGGTTGGTGGAGCACGTCCGATTTCATTTCCAGAGATCAATATATTTTTAGCTGTAATAAATAGCATATTAAGCACAGCTCAGAGAGAATAATATCAGAAGATATAGGATTTTTTTTTAATTTTATAGTTTTGTTTTCAAACACAAAACTATAAAATCAAAATAATTCAGTTTTGAATGCAAAATGTTCTCCAAGTTGTCACCGAACATGGCATAATTTTTATATAGCCATAGTATATATAAGTAAGTAGTATATATAAGTCTGCTATGTAAAACAGTTAAGTTTTCTATGCAGTAATTAGTATTTAAGAAGACCAAATCATTACGGAACTGCGGAGCATTACGTTCTCCCTATTTTCCGCTCCTTATATTTAAAAAATTCATATTGTTTTGCAGATGAGTGCAGAAATTTCGAAGCGAAAAAATCTCAAAAACCATTGATGATGCGGAATATTGAAAATTTATGGAAACAGTCAAAAAAGCTACTGGCGGAAAAGACAAAATGAATATGAAACAATTCCTGATAATTTAAAATCAGAAACCTTTTTTTTTTCGTTTTTTTCTTAACGTATTGCTATTAAATGGAAGTATTTAAATTGCTTTTTGCCAAGTACAAATGCATTTAAATGAAAAAAAATCAATTTAAATGATGAACGAAAACTATATATTATCCATCCGCGAGGACGTGATTTTTCGTTTAAAGGCGCTGTTTGGGTCTCGTTATGGGATAGCGCGTTTTAACGCGCTAATTAAAAAAATTGAAAGATAGCTTATTCTTGTTGTTCTCTGTTGAAACGACGTGTATTTTTAATGAAACAATTTTTTTTATGCCAATAAACAATGGATTTCGAACATAATTTACTATTATCGACTTATTCTTAAAATAAAAATCGCAAGGAGAACAAATTGTCGAAATTTCTTCTATTTATGAGACGCTAACGTAAATAGCCGACACTATTTGGGAGAATGCAAACGCGCCCTACCGAACATAAAAAAAAGAAAGCGGGGATTTAAATTATTAAAATTATCCAATCGTTTTTCTTTGTTTTTCAATGAGTTTTCTTCCAGAAAACATCTTTTAATTGATTAACTAATAAGCGAAAAAAAAAAATCTTTAAAAAATCCAAAAAAATTGCAAAGATTGCTCATCGTTGAAGCGCGCCAAGCGTGAAAAAAAACAACTTACAAATATTTTAACAATAGCAACAAACATTTTTTTAAAAAATTAAGAAAAAAGCTCCAAAAATGACTAAAAACCATTGACCCCCCTCAACTACCATAGCGCCTAAATAAATATTTATTTCAAAAACAACAACGAAACCCGAAAAAATAATTAAAAGTAGTCAAAATTAATCGGAATTTTCATCTGAATCAATTTCAATTTCGTAATTGAGGAAGTGGCGGATCTTCCTAAAATTTTAGTGCATCCAAAAGTTAATTGAAGGTTCTCTACCTGTGCACAAATAGAACAGCGTCCAATATTTCTTTTTAGGATCAAAATAGAATTGGAAGCGTTGATAGTCTGTCCTCCACTATAATACATTTTTCTAAAAATAATTTATTCAATAATAAAGCAGTGAGAAATTGAACTTCGTGCAAATGATAATCACAAAAAACTTTATAAGAAAAATAAAGCGATCTTCCAATGGCTCCACGAAAAATCACTTTATATTTCCGAAAAAGAGGATCTAGATTATGTTCTAATCGAGCCCCGAAAAATTCTCGTATCATGATTGTTCATGCATTTGAAAAATTCTGAAAATGCATAATAATACGTATTCTTTCCATATTAACTCGAATTTTCATAGTTTCTTTTTAAATCTGCCAATTCTGTTACTAAAACGTTTCATTTCCGATCCAAATGAAAATTTTCATAATTTAAATCGCCTTTTTTTTGCAACTTCGGTAGGGCGCGTTTGCATTCTCCCAATTAGTGTCGGCTATTTACGTTAGCGTATTTATGAGTGCTAAAAAATTCATATATTCATTAAAAGAATGATTCAAAGAAGTCTTTTCAAAGAAAAGTCCTTGCGCATTTCCTTTTAAGGTGTGTATTAACGAGGCGCTTTCAAATATTTTGTATTTTTTAGTTATTCCAGGAAATCCCCATACCATGCACGATCCGCCTCCGTGCTTGACAGTTATTGAATTTTTTGCAAACTTTTTTGTAAACATCCGATTGCCAAATTATTGATTTTCCGGTATTATACTGTTAAAAAGAAAAAGAACGTCGGCTTGTGAACAATTAAAAATAAAACAAAGAAAAGTGCTTCACAGGCAACTGCAAGAAAAACAACTCTCCTCGTCCTAAAAACTGATTGTCGCGCCGGCCCACCAGAGTCCAAAATACACGTCTAAAACCCGGGCGATAACCCGACAAAATATTTCCACGTGGGATTTTCATCATAGAGTCATTTGAAAATCTTGGTTTATCTTCAAATTTATGAGATTTCATATTTGTTTGTTCGGAAAAGATATTTCACTACGAAAAATGTTTTATTCCGTATTTCCGCGTGGTATATACTCAACGTGTCCCGTTGCCCTAATTTAAACATATATAAAAATGCCTGATATCATTCCAATTTACCGATAAACGAAATCAAATTTTTGGGGGAATAAGCGAATAATTCGTTTAATATCGCTTCCCACGAAAATGTCCAACCGTTTCCATCGCTCTCCGCATTTGTGCACAGTTTTGTAGAGCCGCACCCTGACCAGAATATAACTTCGGATGGTGTCCCTTCAATCTACAATGCCAGCGTCGCGATGCTTCCCAACAACCCGGATAATTTTCAGAGAATCGGCCGAGGAGGTCCGTTTGTTCGACGGCTTTTTAGTAGTTGGAGCGAGTAAACGGTCACTCGTTTTTCGCCTATTTTTTTTTCTCTGGACAGCATTGTGAAGGGTGTAAACAGCCTTTTCTCCAAGTCCAAGACAAATTGCAACCTCATACTTGCGTAATTAAACCTTTATTAAAATTATTAGACGATGCGTTAGAGCGCATTTACAATAGTTGTTATGAAAAAATTAATAAAATAAAGAGGGAGAAAATATTAATTAAATATATATACTTCGCTTTAAAAACTCCAAAGTAGTATTCGAATAATCGAGTACAAGCATCATTTGTATTTGCAACAATTTAAATGAACATAATTATTTTGTTTTTACTTTTATTTTACATGCTTCCCCTATAAAACGTTAAAAACAACAGCAAACGCGTTATTCACAAAAAATGTTTCGAAATCGTAAAATGCGAGTAAAAAGCCCCCAATTACCATAATCGGCTTTAAGATGAAGAAATATACACTTTTTAGTCAATGACCAGATGACCGATTTTCTCAATCACTCCGTCATCGTTGCTCACATCGCCAACGGTATTGCTCTTCAAGCTGGTATAATGGGTAAGACCATTTCAATCGAAGATGTTGTCAGTGAGCTTCTCAACCTTGGTCCTGCCGGTGTGAGCCAGATACGCAACTTCCAATCGGACAGCGTCGCTGCTCTAACTAGCAAACTACAGGGGACTGCTAAACAACTGAATGCGGGAAAAGACATTATTGATGCTGAGCAGATCGCTTTCAAATATAATGAGTTGTGCACAACTCCACTCCCGGGTCAAAATGCGACAGAAGTTCTTCATAACGATAAATACTTCGAAGAATTGGGCGCTATTTTGAAATCATCTTTGGTAAAAAATGTTAATGGTTACAATAGGACGCTCAACAGTATTGAGGACGCGTTGACTAAAATCAGCGGATTCTCTTCAGATTCCATAAATGATCCAATCGAACAACGAGGTGTTATCCGTTCATTCCAGGATCTTCCAGCCTCTTTTGAATATCTTTTTGAGTGCACTGGTAATCTTAAAAAAGATGTTGAAGACTTAAAAAATAAAACAGCAATATATGTAGCACCCCTTCTCTCTTTTGACTCTCTTGCGACGTTAGTTCATCTGAGAAACGTTCGTAAGAGCATAACTGACGACATTGAGTTAAGTATGAAGCCTCTGTCAGAAAATGTAAAAATCGTTTACCAACATATGGATGACATCGAAACAGCAAGAAACGAGGTGGAAAAGATGCAGATTGTGGTAGGCAGTAGAGTTCATTCCGTGTCCACCGAAAAGCATTACACATCTGGCTTCCATTTTGGCATTGCTGACGTGAAACAGCTCGAGACCGATGTCAATGATCTATGGATTTCCAAGATTCTCAATATCAATCAAGATGATCTCCATAAATTAGGTGTAGGATTGCTCCCGCTGATCACTGCTAGTGTCGAGATAAAATCTTTGGATGATAAGCTATTGCCCGTTTCTAATTCAACTGTCTATCAATCTCTCCTAAACATCGCTAAGCTACACAGTGAGGTATCTGCAATAACGCCGCATTCGTTCAATATGTCGGAGGTGATACAGAAGTATACACTATGTTCGAGATCGACAATCTACAGTTCTGATACGAAACCAGCTGAAGATTTGCTCAAAAATGTGAGGCTATTGAAGAATTCTCTTGATTCGATGAAGGAATATGTGAGCAAGATTAACGTTAGCGAAATGAAGGCAGACTTCGATAAGTTTCACAATACCTTAGCCTTTAAGGATCTAAATAATATGACGCAGTCTCTAATCGATCTACCAACAGTGATCACAAATTTGGACAAACTTGCGCTAAAAAGTTTGAAAGGACGCGTTTCCAATGCTAAACAAGCTCTAAATGATGCCACTATACCCGGTATAGGTGCTCTTTTGAATGACATTAATGATGGCAAAGGAAAAATATATCGACTAGAAAAGACATTTGACAATGAACTTTCCATTCTTAAATGCCTAAAGGAAATAGAAAAGCAGTCTTCAAATATGATTAAAGTGTTTCACGTGATTCAAAAACTGAGATCACTGGATAAGATGCTGCTTGTCGACGTCGAGCCCGTTGCTGTGTCGATTGCCGAAGTTTCAAAAAGCTTATCCAGTATCGAAGCGGTTCCTGCTCAAATGAAAGAAAATGCCAGCATTGTAACTGAGAGGATCATTCAATTGCCGGAGTCGGCGACGACTTCGGAAATCATCGGGCAATCTGCGAATTCTCTTCGGAACGCGTATGAACTTCTAAATCTGGAGTCGTCAATTGATCTGCTCAAAAGTATCGATCGCACCGTTCAAGAAAAAATCAGTAACATTTCGAATACCAAAGACCGAAAAAGCGTTTCTGAACAATGGGGAAAAGATTACGCAAAGGACATGGCCCAGTTGGATGCAGCGTTGGCAGCAGTCAAAGCATTTAGTAATAAATTGAATACCGCCAACGCTAAAACAATTGGCGAATATGGTGTTCCACTAATAGAATTGGCGACGATTCCTGATGTTAACATCAATGCAGCTGAAAAATCGAAGGCTCTGGAAACATTGATTCATCTGAACCCAAACGACAAATCACTTCTTCGGTCAAGCAAGGAAACACTCGACGTGATCGCATCTCTAGATCTTCAATTTTCCAGCCACAAAGTTCAGCTCGAAAATGCTCCAACTGCCTTTGGAGCGATTCACAGTTTCTTATCACAAATATTGCCTAATAACCACTTTGCTGCTTCGATGCCAGCGACAGGTGTTACTGAAGGAATCCCGTAAGTGTTTTCGTAAAGAAACGATATTTTGCTTCGACTTACTTCATTATTACAGATATTGGGTGTGGATAATAACTGCGGTACTTATTGTACTTTTAGCTGTAGTATTCGTGGGAGTCGTTTGTTGGCTAATATCGATGAAAAAGAAGAAGAAGGCGAAGGAGGAGAAGGAGGAGAAGGAGAAGAAGGAGAAGGAGGAGAAGGAGAAGAAGGAGAAGATAAAGAAGACCGGTGACCTTAAAAAAAAATTATTCGCATACATAATTGTTGTCGATGTTCACCAGACATCACCAACCTGACAGCCATATAATTCAGGGTCTACTTGATTTTCCCCAAAAAATCTCCCAGAATTTATGCCTGATTTATCAACCAAAAAATTAATCTCAAAATCCTCGTACTTCTAGCATTTTTCTCCATCAAATTCGATCCAATTTTAATGCTTCCCGCCAAAACGTCTGTTCAAAAATACGCCACGCCCCATTCACCGTAATTGAGGGCGCGGCGAGACCCAAGCGGCGTTTAACCGGGCCTACAGTGCTTTGCGGGAACGACAACAAGTTAGTGTAAATTGTTTGCCGTGAAGCCTACGTGCTTCAACCCGTTTCGGCAATTTGCTGACCGATTTTTTCACGTAAATACGTGTTTTTTTATCGTAATTTTTATTTGATACCTTGGCACATAAGTGCATAATTTGCGAGCTAATTGCTCCCCGCGTTTGGCAAGAGAACATGTTTTTTTGATGGTTTTTCACGTGCGTCCTTCCTTCGTCCACATCAGTTCGGCCGACGACTACGTTTTCCATCCCTCTTTTCATGTTCATACTTGCATTTCCCGCCTTTATTTGTTTTTTCGCTCTTTATTTCTGGCCCAAGACGATCTACGGACGTCAATTATTAATAAATGGGTCTTGAGCTATGCGTTAGATTTCCACACAGCTTATCCACAAGTTAGGGGTTTTGGGCCGATGGCAAGGAAGAAGAGACTGGGGACTGTGAGGGTGCCGACGACCCGGTGACCGGCTTCCACATGGTGCATCGACCGGTTGAGAGCTTGAAAACAGGCTCAAAACCGATCAGACCTAGTCGGCCTCTTTTATTCTTGCCGTTTTAACCCACCCTTCTCATTTAATTCCTCGCTTCTCTTATATATCTTAATTATTTTGTTTAATTTTTCGCCTTCCCGTCATTTCTCGTTTATTTTTTCGTCTCGTTTCAAGGCAAAAATTCGAAAGCGAAATTCCAGTCATGTGCTGAAGAAAGACCGCAGAAGTCCTACAGGGCGAAACGGCAACAGTGCTCGATAAGGTTTACGGTAGAGATGTTGATAAGATGTCTCTCCATGAAGAGTTCAACACTTTACGTGTGCATCCTTCCGACCCTGATCAGATGATCAAGGGCTTAGCCTCGATCAGATCTATCATCAACGAAATGAGAGAACAAAAGATAAATGTTGACGATATAAGAACTATCATGGCATATTGTGGAAAACTGCCGGATAAAGTCCAAGACCTAGTAACCCCATTGTTCGAGGAGCATAAGAATAGCCTAACCTTTGAATTAGTACACGAAAAGGTTGAGCATGCTATATGCCTTATGAAAGCGAAAAGATCAATGAAGCGAGCCTCAACAAAAACAGGCTATAATGAGATACGTGGAGAAATCCATTACACACAGACTGAAACAACCCGTGACAACAAAAACCAGCAACACGGTAATAACTATAAAATAAATAAAAACAATTGGCTTTCAAAAGAAAAGCATAATTCTAACAGTAATAAACAACCGAAGGAACCAAATGGAACTGTTCCGCAGACTAATACCTGGCAGCAGCTCCCTGTAGAATATACAGACCCAGCTACCGGAGAACGTCTTCCTGGTATGTACCGTCCAGGTTACGGAGGAGCAAACATGAGATTATTATCCTACAGTTTCCCATATGAGCAACCGGAGACTAGAAACAGGTGTAATGTATGCGATGGCAGACACCATCACCCGATGCGCTGCCCGAAATCCAGTAAAGACTTCAGAGCAGCTATAGAGGAAAAAGGCCTATGCGCTTTATGTACTAGTACTAGGCATAAATATGAGGAATGCCGTTCTGCCTACAGATGCGGATATTGTAGTGGTCGTCATAATATGGGCGGTTGTCCTAAGAAAGAATTTTTTCGTGTGGCAGGAAATATCCCCACAGAAGCCTTGCCTATTAAAAGGTCAGAAAGATTTTTTCGAGGCCCACGCATGCCAAGATCTCAATAACTATCTTTCCAGGGCAGGCACGGGAGCTAAGACATTGCTCCGCGTGCCACCCACTGCTTTGCCACCAGTACTCCTCACTACTAATACTGTTGTTCCTCTTGCTAACATAAAAAATTTTCCAAACTCCACATTCTCATGTAACAACCCTGCCACTATTGTTTTTGTTGATCCGATGATAGAAGCTCAAAGCACTTGTTCAGCTTCGACTGAAATTCTTATTAAAAAATTGTCCGAAACAGCTCATATTAATCATCATGCCAACGTCGATAAAGAGATCGACGAAAACTACCGCTTACCATTTATGTGCCTTAATACTATCGAACAGAGACCAATACGAGCACTAGTAGACTCCGGTGCTTCTCTTTCGTTAATCGACCATAATGCAGCAGAAAATCTGGGCCTGATTAAAATCGGACAAACGAATCTTACTATAACTGGATATAGTTCCACGGTAACTTATCCATCGAATATCTATAAACTAAAATTGATAAATATCGACTCACCGAGAATATTTGAATACCCAATAGCTGGTACTCCACGGCTTCCGCCGACAAAGTTCATGATACCCAAACTATCAAAGAAAGATATACAATATCTAAAAATCAAAAAAATTCATAAGTTGCCGGATGGCATTCCCGCCGAATCTAAAACCCCATTCTGCCGGTCTCGCTCACGTTCGCAACGACACTCCGACATCCCGCACGCTGGCAGTTTGCGGATCGCCCATCTCGCCGCCCGGGAGTTTGTTTTTTTAGTTTGAGTTTTCTTTAGTTCAGTTAAGTTTTCTTGGTGTTCTGTTTTGTTTTTTTCCTGGTTTTACTTATTAAATTCTGTGTCATTAATTGCGGATTTTTTCTTGGATAAGAATAAATTTCGTAATTCTTTTAAAAATCGTGTATTATCGTACAAAGGCCACTGAATCCGAAACCACACGGATAACTTGGGGGCCGAATCGTATTTTGTGCCTTTTCTTAGCGAGTTTTGAAAGTATTGATTGGGCGAGTATAAAACCCGATCGACTTCAGAAGTTTGCGAGGATTAGGTGAAATTTTCGTGAAATTTGGATAAATTTCGCAAAAATCGTATAATTGGACGTAGTTTCGATTGATTGCCGCAGAAAACGTTGTATAAAACGTTTTAATTCCAGGAATGGCCACCGAACAGCAGGTAGAAAAGATGGACGTCGGAACCGCGCCGACGGGTGTTGCTGAAGGGAATCGACAACATCGAAGTGGCGGCGGAGACGGGAGCAGCGCCACCGATAGATCGCTCTGGGCAGAGTTGACGGAGCTCGAGGAGACGAAGGTGAGTGCAAAGGAAAAAATGAAGCGGCTCAAGGGACTGGGGAAGTTCGTCGAGAAGTCCGCGGAAGTGATGGAGAAATTGAGGAAAGCGCTGGGAGACACAACGTTGAACGCGAGGAAAAGTGATCTGGTCGCGGTGCCAGTGGAAAAGTATTTGGGAGAGTTGCGCGAGCGCTATGAAGAAGTGCGATGCGACGGTTGGCAGCGAAAAGTATTGCGGTTGATGAGGGAAAAGGCGCTCGGAACTATAGAAGAGTTGCGTGAAGCGTGTGAGAAGGGAAATCAGAGTATGGATGAAGAAAAAGAGGAATTGCAAAAAGAAAACGAGATTTTCAAAGAAGAAAATGAGAATTTGCAGAGGTTGCTGGAAGACAAAAACTGCGAATTGGAGGACTACATCCAGAGGAGCCAAAGAGAAGTGGAGACACTGCAGGAGAAGCTCGAGGAAGCCGAAAAGTTGGTAGAGAAGCTGAAAGCGTCGATGAAGAAAGAGAAGAAGGTGTCGGAAGGCCTGAAAAGCAGCATCGCTCATCTTGAAGGTGAGAGAGACGAATTGAAGAAGAAGGAAAACCGAAGTGAATTGCAGGCAAGATCTCGAAGGTTCAAGGAGCCAAGGGAGCCGACGAGCGACAACTGGAGGAGAGTGCGATCCGGTGGATTCAGCAGCTCAGGTGAGGAGATGTCAGGAAAGAGCAGTAGAGATGTGCGCAGCGATGAAACGTGGGAGAGCGCGTCGAGAGGCTCGCGTATGAGTATGATGGAGAATTTAGTGAAGAATATGGGAGACATGATGAAGTCGTCGGCGAGGGCGGCGGCGTTGCCGACACCAAAAGTGTATGACGGGGCCGGTGATTTTCGGGAATTTCGGAGGTCTTTCCTGTTGAAGTATCAAAGTGTAACGGAGTCGGATGAAGAGTTGATTGCTATCTTGGAGTCTCAGTTCTTGAAAGGTCCGGCGAAATCGATTTTCAAAGCGTTGAATAATCGGTATGACCGATCGATTAAAGATTTGTTCGTGGAATTTGAGGCGAAACTGAGAAAGAGACAGGGAGATGCGAAAACAGAGGCGTTGAATGTGTTTGAAGGATTGCGAAGGAGTCCGCAACAGAAGATGTGGGAGTACTGCATCGAGATTGAGAAGTGGTCAAAGAAGGCGTACGGGGAGATTCCGGCAGAAACGATGTCTCAGATGCGCGTGACCAAGTTGATGAAGGCGGTTCAGCGGGATGCATTGTTACATCGAGTGTTGATCACGAAGAGAGTAGAAGTGAAGCTTGAAGAGCAGTATGAGTTGTTCAAGGATATAGTACTCCAGCATGAGAACGAAGAGTTCCGTATGAACCAGCAGAGAGGAAGCTTCGGAACAGACAAAGGGAAAAGAAGAGAATTCCGGAGCGGAAAGTCGGAGTCGGGAGAGAAACCGAAAGATAGTGAAGAGAAAGGAGTGAGCGGGGGAAGGCGTGATATGGGTGATCGTAAGCCAATGGAATCTAGGAAATGTTTCAATTGCGGAGGTGTTGGACACATGGCAAAACAGTGTCCGTCAAAAGGACTCAATGAAGTTGAAGCCGAGAAGAAGGAAGAGGACTGTAGTGTGGGAAGGGAGATGGTAGAAAGGGCAGAGATTCTCGGAAAGAAGAAGAGAATAGTCATAGACAGTGGAGCAGTTGTGTCGGTTATTTCGACTGGATTGTTGAATAGACTGAGTCGGAAGTGGGAAGAGAAGGTGGAGATGCTGGAGAAGCCAGGGCTATCTCTGAGAGACGCATCGAAGAACCAAATGAAAGTAGTGGGGCAGATGAAGACGTTGATTCGGGTGAGAGGGATCGAGTCGGAGGTGATTTTCCAGATAGTGGAGAACGAGTTGGACGTGTTCTTGTTGGGAACTAATGCTTTCGCAAGTATGGGGGTAGAGTTGAATTGGAAGGCAGAGAAGTCAGTGGCAGTGACTGCGCAGAAGCTGAGAGTGCCACCGCAGAGTTGTGCACAAATCGAAGTGCGAGTAGAAACTGACTTGGGAGATGATATGTTGTTGGAGTCGATAGAAGAGTGGCTGCCGACGAGTTTGTGTAGGAAAGAAGGCAATGGGAAGATGATGGTCGTCGTTTCGAATTGGAAAGATGAGCCATTGTTGATAAAGAAGAACCATCCGATTGGTGTAGTCAATCGAGATTGGAAGTTGGTGACGGAAGAAAAAGAGAGTCATATGGTCAATATGATGGATCTTGAGAAGAAAGAAAAATTAAAGGGCGTAGAGCGATTGAACGAAGTGATGAAGGTGTTGAGAGAAAATGGAGAATTTCCAGATGGACATTTCCAGAGGATCGTAGAAGAGTTCAGTGATGTTTTCGCCATTGATGATAATGAGTTGACACAAACTGGAATGGTACAGTGTGAGATTGAGTTGGA